>JBBGZY010000014.1:4055000-5397500 GCA_037952925.1 Lithobates clamitans
CTGCTTATTGAACAACCAATTATATCCTTATTCCAATGCCATGAAAAATACACCTGTCTTGTCTTGCGTCCTAGTCTACCTTGCCAGGAAAACATTTTCCTGTTTCAAGGGTAATCAAATAATTTGAAGGACATGCCTGATTTTTCTTTAAAATAAAATATAAGCAATTTGAATCCAAATGGAGTATGGAGGGGGAAATAATTTGCCACATTATATTAGAAACAAAATGTTAACATTTTAATTTAAATCTAAAATGATGTTTATAACTATTATAGTAAATATGTAGGAGTGATTGGATATTTTTTTCACTGGCCTATTAAGCCAACAATCGTATTAAACATCCAAAGAGACTTAAGTGAACCTGTCTACAACAGCAAATCAAGATGCAAAAGCGTAGAAAAGAGATAACATATTTTTGTAGAATATGGTACTGCTATATTTTGTGATTGAATAATTCTGTTAGGGATCCAGGCACAGAATAGTGTCAAGAACAACATCAATCGAAGGCTTTGGAGTTTTCTCTGCCGGTTACTCAGCAATGCCCCAATAAACTAAAAACCACCATAAACAACATCACCATAAATGAAACATATAATTTGATTACTAATTAAACATTTAATCTGCTTGAAAATGCTTTAATCATGCCCTATATGTGACAATTCACTTTATGTAGATGAGACAAAAAATACTTTTTCATGCATTGTGTTAGAATAAACACTGTTATTTAAACCATAAAAAAAATGCTTTAGTAAATTGCCCGCCTAATTTTTTTGTGAAAATTTGTAACCTATTAAATCCTTTATTTAATAAGGCAAAGGGGGTGTCATTTGCAAAGTTCAGTAACTCCTGGCCGCCTATTCAAATTCCTCTTTCTTTATTTGAATCGGTCTAGCCCTTTTAAAGTAGTTGTAATCCCAATCCCTAAAATCACATATAAGAATTAATGGTATTATTTCAGAAGTAATTTTTAATATGTGCAAATCTGCAGCTTTCAGTAAAATAATACCTGTTGATTCTGCCATGAAGGTCCCTGTTAAGGCACTTCCTGTTATAAAGTGACAACACACAGTCCTTGTTTCTGGAGAGGCAGACCCTGAGAGAGGAAAAAACAAGGGGGGGGGGGGATACAGGTCCTGACTCCAAATGCCAAAATTGCAAATATTAAACTAGCACAGTTTCTGTCTCCCAGTTGTGCTTATGCACTGTCACCCTGTTACAGTGGCTTCTAAAATAAGACAAGCGGCTATTTTAACACACATTATGCAGACATGGTCCACTGTTATCACCATGAGAAAACCCACCCTGGGAAGTGTTATACAGTCATTATTCAAGTACATGTAGACAAGAAGTGGCCACAAAAAAGCTGCAGGAGATCAGCAGCAGATCAGTGGGATGCAACAAAGGATAAAGAACAAGGTGAACATTAGTAAAAAAAAAAAAATAATAATAATAATACTTGCTTATGATACACATTGATTCGGTTAGGAATCACATCTGGTTTAGGCCAGAAATAAAATGACTGTTTTAGTAAATGCCCCCTAATTTTAAAGGAAATGTTGTAAATGAATAAAGCCTTTATTCAATAAGGCAAACTGCTTTGTACAGTAACACAAAGCAGACAATTCAAATTCCTCTTTCATTATGTGGACCAGCCTATACGCACAAGCAGTAAAATGGGATTGGCTGTTATGGCTACTTTTACTACCTTGATAATGTTTTAAGATATATATACTTTTTGTGATGTATGTTATTATTATTAGACTTATAATTATTATTATTGTTATTAACCAAACATATATTTGATAATATTGCCCCCTGAGCGCTGACAAATTACTGCTTTTTTTCTTTTTTTGAAGTCTGACTTCTGATTTTTGTATTTGGAGCAGCCTAGTAAATCCCATTTGAGGTATGATAATAAGCTCATTGGCTATTGAAGTGGTTTTCCCCAAGGTTCCTTTGTGTGCAAACTCTTCACACTCAATTGACATGTGGACATCATAAAGCTGATGAAATGCTATTGTAATGAACGCGAAGAAGAGGCATCTGCGGGGCCGCAAATGAAGGACCCTCTCCTTTCAACATGCTAATTCACAAAATCTGCTCTCCACTTGTACTCCCTCCGGAGCCTAAATGGATGGCCATCTCCATGAATGCATATTCAAGCATAGCATTAGCCTCAGCAGCAAGTGAGATTCCAGGCAGGCCCGGACGGCTTCCTGTTTCAAAGCAGATTATTTTGCATCAAATGTGGTAATGATCTGACAGTTCGTTTGTGAGCAGAATCCTGCAGTCAAGGTTTAATGCATGGACAGACGCAGGTGTGCCGTGAACATCGGCAAGATCTCAAAGACGAAATAAGATCCTCTTGTCATATTATTCAGTTTTAGAAGCATGCAGTTTGGAAGACCTGATCAGCTACATTTATGGAATTAATGCCGTCACATTTAGCACATATTGCAACAAAGGCTCATTAGATGTGCCTGCGTTATCCTATGACCTTTCACATTTCAGGGCTGCCTATAAGACCCTTATTACTCCTGTGCTATAAAGGGGAATGTATAAATAAGTACAGGAGATTTTCTTACTTTGTAGCTCATTTAAATTATAGCACCGTATGTGAGCTTTCCAAAGAACTATCAAGCTAATGGTGAATCATCAAGATGCAAATATCAATTTATATGCAATTTTATATGCCCCATGTCAAACCATCATAGTATATAACAACATGACATGATTACAGTGTACCTATCTGTAGGTCTTCTATGTATATTAACACAACTACACAAAGCCGAAAGGCAGGGTGCAAGAGACTGAAAAAACGCAAACGGGTTCTCTCTTATTCAGGAGGTACTCAAAGGGTTAGTTCACCTTTACTGCCTATGTAGATAAGTTGTACCTGCAGATAAAAACTGTGCAGCTTTGAAAAAGGTTGAATAATGCCTTTGTATAAATGTAGGCCATTTACATACTTCCTAAAGCCTGCCCAAACAACTACCAGAAGTGTCTTCCCATCCTGCTTTGTTGCTAGGACTTTGCTTAGACATTCCCAGCTGATTCAAACCCCCTTGCATGTGCTCTCTTTCCTGTCGCAGTAGTTTTTAACAGCAAGGAGATAGTGGACCACACATGTGCAGGGGTTTGAGAGTTTTCTCCTGTGATGGTGAGTACTAACAGTTGGGAGTGTCTTGGCAATGCCAGTGCAGGGATGCAGGATGGAATAATGCCATAATTTGGAGCTTCAGCCAGGCTTCAGGAAGTACGTAGATGGACTACACTTATAACAAGGGTATAGTCCATCTTTAGTCAAAGTTGCACAGTCTATTTATCTACAGGGGTCCTTTACCTGAATAGGCTGTTTGTGGTAAAGGTAAAATTAACCTTTAAAGAGGAACATTGCTTCCCCCACAACGCCCCTGCTTAATACAGTACCTGTTGTGCAGCATTTTCCTTGATTCACATATTCTCCTGCACAGCGGATCCAGTGTTGTTCCACTGCAATCCACTTCCCAGGTGTGACAGCCTAGGTCCCGAGGTTCTCCATTGACGGCTTGTAGGCAGGTGCCAACTATAGTGCTGGGATGCCTGGGTGGGAAAGGGTTAATTTGGGTTCTGCATTTTCTCCAGGTTTCTGGGTTCTGCCCTCCACTCTGTGTTGTATAAAAATAGGGGGAAAGCTGAGCTTGGGAGAGAGAAGCAGGGACTGCATTGGAAAGTGGAGAGAAGTCTGCTTATGAAGATGTAACCACCAGCAATCCACAATCTCCCCACTGCAGAATCAAGTTCTCAAGGACTCTACCAGTTATGGCCTACTACCTGGAAAAGTATGCCTGGGCAGCCTGGGGCTAGTTAATTAGAGGAGAACTGTGTTCACTTTGCAGTGTATTATTGCAGCATGATGAATAAAACTGTTAACCATTCAAAAGCCAGGTCTGAAGTTATTTATAAAGGGGTAAATGGTGGTACAGAAGAACAGGGTCTGTAAAGCACACCGGGTTGAATAAGAAGGAATGGAAGGATACTACGAAGGGTTAACCCAGCAATGGAGTTGAAGGAAGGAATGAAATTGCTATGGGTAACTATGAACTGGTGGGAATGCAATAGCAGCCAGACAGTGGAAAGTGGTACTAGGCATGGGTGACGGGTCCTCTGGTAGCGAGGGGGTCGGTGTTCTGGCGTAGGTGCAGAGCACAAGTGTACCACTCAGCTTTACTGCCAGCAACATGTGAAACTCTATGAGAGGTTGACAGCTTCTGTGGCTGGACAAGACAGGGTGATGCATTCAGCAGCACATACAATTAGGGCAGTATTCACCCAGAGAGAAATGCCCCGAATGCAGACTTCTTGCATTCCGGACATTAATCCCTGGGTGCATACTGCACTAAAAATAAATACTGCTGAGTGCACCTCCCACCCACAACAGCTGTAAGCCTTTCATAGAGTTCAAACACTACTGACAGCAGGGATAGACAGTGCTAGACATGTGCACTGCCAAAAAATTTGTTAGTTTTCGTTTCATTCGTTTTGTTTTTTTTTTTTCGTTTTTCAGGGCATTCGTTATGATCCCAATTCGTAAATCCGTACATTTGTACATTCTTACATTCATACATTCGTACATTCGCACATTCGTATATTCATAAATTCGTACATTCGTAAATTTGTACATTCGCACATTCGTAAATTCGTAAATTAGAAAATTCATATATTCGTAAATTCGTATATTTGTATATTGGAAAATTCGGAAATTTGTAAATTCGAAATTTGAAAATCCAAAAACCCAAAAATTCGAAATCTGAAATAGTAACTAACTATTAAATTGTAGGTATTGTAATGTCCTTTCAAATTTGGCTATTAGTGAACGTAACAAATACGTATTTATCCAAAGTTACGAATTATCCGAAATAACGAATGCTGCATCTAAACAAATGGAACGGAACATATTAATAATAAATAATAATAATAAAAAGTTTTTATTATTATTGTTATTTATTATTATTAATTCATTATGTTCCATTCGTTTGGATCATTCGTAACTTTGGATAAATTTGTATGTGTTACGTTCACTAACAGCCAAATTTGAAAGGAAATTACAATACCTATAATTTAATAGTTAGTAATAGTTAAGTTATTATTAGTTAATTTTTATTGCAGATTTCCAAATTTCCGAATTTATTAATTTACGAATGTACGAATTTACGAATGTACAAATTTATGAATGTACGAATATACACATTTACGAATGTATGCATTTACGAACGTATAAATGAACAAATTTACGAATTTACAAATTTACTAATTTTTCGAATTTACGAATATTCTGAAAAATTTGTTAAACGGGTTTTCGTTAATTTGGATATTTCCGAATTAATGAATTTGTTGAAATTCATTAAAAATCTAATTAGGAACGAAACAAATTGCACATGTCTAGACAGTGCACCTGAGCCCTAATGCATCTAAATGCCCAGTGTGCATGGGGCCTTGTAATCCTGCCCACTCTATCTAAAATTAGAAAATCTAATTTGCTTGACATATACTTCAAAGTGAGCCTGGGAGTTAAAACATATAGGAAGCAGTCATTGCTGACTTGAGTACAGGTTCCAGGGTTGTAATCCTAATCCTACCTAATGACCTACCTACTGACCTGAAACAAGCACCCAGCCAAGGAAGGTATTTTACTTACCATTTTGCATACTTATGAACGAAACACCATTGCCAGCACGAGAATGATAGCCTCAGATCCTGCTTTTACCTTAAACCCATTTTTGAAGAAGTTTACGTAACCCTGTGCACTGTTACTATAATGCAAATTAATATTTGACAACAAGATGGCAGCGTTTAGAATCTCTGTTCAAATTACAAAGTCCAGAGGCAATCCCCAGGGGGTGGGAGCAAATAAAAGTAAAAGCCCAGGAACATGGGGAGAGGTTAGAGAGAGACTGAGCTGGTAATAGGAGGTGTGTGCGAGAGCTGTGTGGAGCCATGTGGGCCTGGACCAGATTGGGTTAGGCCGAGAAGCTGCAACTGACACTGAGGAGCCAGGTATCCTGTGAGAGGCAGACTGGTGGAGACCTGTTCGCTGCAGGATCACAGAAGTGATCATAATCACAGCCTCATAATCAAAGAACAAAGGGACCTGCCAGCTGGACGCTCATCACTTCGCCCTACTACACACAAGGACTGGGTGAAAGGGTTCGGGTCCCACTACGCTACTCTTGTTGCAAATGTTTATTGCCACATAAGTTCTTTTAAGTTCAAGGACACTCTTCAGCATAGGACTTTTCAAGTCCTTTGAGTGCTGCAGTCTGCCATTCCTTATTGCATTGCTTCTTAAATACTCTGAGTAAAAAAATCTTGCGTGCTACCACTTCGAAAAGTGATACTATATGGACAGCTGCTGGCATTAATCACGTCCCATAAATTCGTGCAAAACTAGTATAAATGTTATAAAATGCCGCGCTATCTTAAACTGTAAACAATACGTGTATGGTAATAACTGGATGAAGTGATAATAGTGCAATGAAATCCTAATCACGTGAATTAGACTGACATAATCAAATTGCAATTACCATACAATGATAATAACCATAAATAATATCTAGATAAAGTGATAGTAGTGCAATAAAGCGCTATTCACGTGACTCAAACTGACATGATTAAATCTCAAATTCCATACAAAGATGTTACTATAACATAAGTATATGAAGTGAAAAATAAAGTGCTATAGTGCTTGAGTGTGATGCCCTGACAGTAAATTCCATAAGTCAGTGCAACATAGTTAAACCATAAAGTCCATAACAAGTTGTGTAGCTGATTCTTAATGTGATAATCCAAACATGTTGATGTGTTCACACACTGGTGCCCCCCCCTCCCCCCTAGGTAATAGATGCTCACCTTAGAGTGTGTGACCTCACACTTAAGTTCAGTCAAAACATACCTGTGAACCACCTCTGGGTTCTGTAAATGCTGTGGGATCCTGAGCTGCCCAATAATGTTGTCTCCATATACATGTAGGATAACAAAAAAGGCTGGATAGTGTGATACCGTTTTAGTATATAAAAATGTATTAAACACAAGGCCCAGTCCGGGGTACTCACATGGAACTGGTGCTTCAGTGCACCACTCTATAGAAGGCAAAAACACTGTGATCATGTGAGATCGTATGTCTCCCCTCCTTGGGCCAGACCAGCTGTCTCCAGCACCATCCTGTCCCCTCCCCTACACTTGTAAATACAAGGAGGTGACGTATCTTCCTCAGGGGGGTCCCACAATTGGGCCACAATGCTAACCACAACGCTAGCCAGCTAAAGAGTTAGGACTAAAGACTGTCCTTTTACAGCTGCTACCCAGAGACCTTCATCTATTGCTTAAGCTAAGAGGGACCTCTCAGGGGACATTGTACCATATCCTAGCCATTCTCCTAGAGTGCACTCTAGATTAGTTATAGTAATATTATTCACATTGAAGGTAATGTTTATATACTGTACACTACTTAATGCTGGTCTTGCTGATTTACGAGTTGAGTGCAGTCTAGTGGTAAAGACATCTAATCAAAGTCACTTGGACCTAGAGATCACATTTTTTAGCAGACTGTGTCTGAATCTTTCGTCTGTGTGCTCATTTATATTCAACCCACTATTTAATGTAACCCATACCAATACATTGAGTTAATTTACCACTGAATGCTCTTGTGTCTATTTCCTAATACTAATTGACAGTCAAGTTAAAGTTATCCACATTTGTGTTTCCTATAAGTGCGTGCAGTAACTTTCACTCAACCAGGTGTGCCAGTGGGACAGAGATTGTTTTTGGAGTCAAGGCACAATACAGGGAAACCAAATTAACAATCAGCAACATTGGGGGTAGCCCTACACCTGAATAAACTTCAGTAGCACATATTGTGAATGTCCACCTTTTTAAACCATGTACAGATATTAGCCACTCCTGGTATTCTACACAATGCTAACTTGCATATTGCTACGGCTATGGAGATATTTATTCCTTTTTAATGCCATCTCCCAAAATTACCTTCCATCAATATGAAATTATTATTTTGGTGTCTAGGTAAGAATGCTACTAAAGTGCAAATATCTTGTGGTGCCTGCATGTAATTATGTTAACCTTCAAATAAATTCATGTGTCCCTGTGGAGCCTCTTGGGTTTTAGATCCAGGCTGTGCACAAGAACTCATGTCCTAAATAGTAGAAGTTTGATGCCACTAAGCTCCACCCTATCTGCTGTCTACTGAAAGTTGAAAAGAAGGGGCAGAATTTGCACCATGAGTAGCTTGGCTTAATATTAACTTGGACAGAAGTAGGGATGAGGTTCAGGTTTGTCCATATCATGGATTTGTGGTGGATTCAGCTTGTTTGAAATTTGCGTTTCCAGTCAATGAATGGGGTTAATCCCTAGACCAAAGTTTTTTGTAACCATAATGCACTTCCTGGCCTTTGAACTTAGGCCAGCAAGCTTAGAAGGGCCAACGGGGGGGCTTTTGGATAAATCTGCCCCCTAACTATAAAAAGATGAGGTCACAGAAGTACAGGAACATCTGTGTTGTCTGGCTGTAAATTTCTGCTAATTTTGCCACCTGAGATTCTGGACAGCTCCCTGTCTGATTCCTTGGACAACCTTGCTTTGTGTCTTGTCTCTGGTGAACCTTGAACCCTTTGCTCCACCCATGAACTTCCTGTTTGCTAGATTATTGGGCTCCTCTCCAGTCAATATCTTGCTCCATTTGCTCCTGCTGTCATTCGTATCTTCCCAACCATTTGTTACCAACCTTTGGCTTGTTTATCGACTACACTTTCACTTGATCCCACCCTGCTCCCATTTGTTACCAACCTTTGGCTTGTTTAATGATCAGGCTTCTGCTTGATCCCTTCCTGCTCTGTCTGCCACCGGATCCCTACCTGCCTGTCTGCCACAGGAACCCAGCTTGCTCACTTCCTGGTGAGGCGATCCTGAGGACCGTGACCTGGCACTAGCATGAAGCAAAACCCATCTCCTCCATCCATCAGGAGCTACAGGGAAGTACAGTTAGTGCTTAGATCCCAGGCCTCAGGCGAGCCTGTATCATTTGCCAGGATGACCTGCTTGCATACTTATCCTGCTGTTTGGTGTAAACCTTTCTACTGTTATATTTACTAGACATGTGCACACTGAAATATTTCATTTCGGAATTTTGTTTTCGTCCGAAAAATAAATTTATTTAGTTACTCCCGAAATTCGTTTTCATTTATTTTGTTTTGTTAAAAAAATGCATTCGTCCGAAAATCCAAAATAAGTAAGGTTGAATCTGTCATTGAAGGCTTTTGGTGTCGGTCGAATGTTCTAAGAAGATTTGATGGAGCAGCTAAACTGTATGACGACACAATCGTACATTTCCGGTCGAATGTTCTGCCTACAAGCTATAGTAGAATTCAAATGTTGTATGACACTAGTAATAATTATTTTTATTAATTATTATTACTAGTCAACCAACATTAGAATTCTTTTATAGCCTATGGGCAGAGCATTTGACCATAAATGTCCACTCGTGGCGACTGCTTCGTCGAATCTTCATGTCGAATTTTTTCTCTCTATGTCAAATAATCTTGGACTAATAGAGTTAGGTTAGGCACATTCGACCTTTTTTGCTATTGTCTCTATAATGTCGAATCTTTTCTCTCTATGTCGAATCTTTTCTCTCTATGTAGAATAATCTTGGACTAAAAGAGCTAAGGTTAGGCACATTCGACCACAGGTTCGGTGGACACAGATCGCTATTGTCAGCGTCATGATGAATCTCCTATCTATATCGAACTGTTGTCACAACAAAAGCGAAAATAAAGCATTTGTTTATGTCGGATCTTTCGGTTTTCGGATTCTGCACGTTCATTATCGTTTGTTAAAACGATAACGAAAATACCCGAAATTCAGATGAAAATGCATTCGGACAAAAACGAATGCACATGTCTAATATTTACTGGTCTCCAAGTCTGACCCCTGAACGTGACACAATATTGACAATGTACTTCATCTATGATCGGGAATGCATATGGAATGCTGCCAACAAACTACACAGGGAGAGATTCATGTAGAACTTGCAGGCACTGACAGGTCTGTTAAAGTAGATAAACTAAAGTTACTAAATGTAGGTAGCAAAATGATTTGCATCTTAGAGAACTGGGGGGGGGGGTGAAGAATGTTTACCTTTTTTCATCCTTTGTTACATGCCAGTGCTGATAATGTCCCCCAGCCTCTTTACAGTCTGTACTTGTTCACATGCACTACAGTGATTACAGGCTACATGTGTTTATTCACAGGGAATATTTCTTAATTGTTGCTGACTGAAAGTGCTTTTTCACAGGTCTTTTTGAAATTGTTACAACATTGGAATATGCCAGGGCAATGTGCATCAGAACAGCAACTTATAGTTTTCTTTTGGGAGAGCCTAAAAATGATACCAAAACCCTGTGCACCCAAAAACACTGCACGTCCTCATCCCCTCATCCAAGATGCACCACAACCCCCTGCAATAGCCCCATTTTTACCCAGTTTTTAAAAATTATTCAAGCTACAGGCTTTAAGCATGGTTTGGTAAAATTGGTTAGCAGCAAGACAATATGTAAATGTGACCTGGTACAATAAATGTGTAAACATAAAAAAGCAGGTGTTTTGCTACACTAGCAAGGCACACTTTTTTGCACTAAAAATTAAAACGTACTGTCCCTGAGAAAAAAAAAATGAGTAGCAAGATGGTAGCTTAATGTATCCAGCTATAACAGTTTAAATTGTGCAGACACAAGCAAGGTAGTTTTTCTACAATAAAAAGAGTGTAGTATAATGGATACACTTGTGAAAACAATTAAGCAGGAGCAGACAGTACGTGATTTGCTCAAACGGGCCATAAACACAAATCAGGATTTTTTTGGTGAGCAAAAATCTGGCCAAAAAAATGCCAGTTTTAAAGTACCAGAGGTTCGCAACCTTATGCCGCACACACACAAGCGGACTTTACTGCAGACTTTGTCCTGCGGACTTTTCGACGGACTGTCCGACAGACTCCGGTCCGCCGAACCAAGTATGCCGTAAAGTCCGGTCGTGTGTACGCGGCATTAGACCCACTTTTCGGGCAAAGTTTATCACTCTTTGCAGGCTGGCTGCAGTCTGGCGCCTTAGGCTTTGTGCTGTAGGTTTTGGGCAGATTGGCAAATCTGCAACCACATTTTCAAAACAAGCACAGATGGACACAAGACCTGAGACACAAGACAGTAAAAACAGGGCCAAATGTTGAGACAAAAGACCCAGAGAGTTCCCTTCAAAAAAGAGATTAGAGCTTTAGACTTTTTTAGAGATTATTTTTTTTTTTTCGGCAAAGGGAAGGAGAAGAAGGTAGTGGAATGCCAGCAGATGAAAATATCTGGGGGGGCTCATGTCCATAATGGGTATGATATTGACACAGCCCCAAATGAAACACTTTGGCTAAAATTGAGTAAGTCCAAAAATATTTAGACAGAATAAAGGTGAATAAAGCCCCTGGACCAGAGGATCCTAAAAGAATTGAACTCTGTCATTTCAAAGCCATTGTTTCTAATTTTTAAGGACTCTTTAATGACTGGCATAGTACCACTGGATCGGCGTAAGGCCAATGTGGAGCCTATATTTAAAAATGTATCAAAGTCTTTACCAAGTAACTATAGACCTGTTAGTTTAACTTCTATAGTTGGGAAGATACTGGAGAGTTTAATAAAAGACCACATAGATGAATTCTTGCTAGAAAAAAATATTTTAACCACTTCTCGCCCGGCCTATAGCAAAATGATGGCTGGGACGTGGTTCAGTTATTCTGACTGGGCGTCTTATTATGTCCAACAGGATAATTCATGACCGCAGGGATTGTGGTGTGGTGTGTCACTCTGACATTTCCAATCATGGTAAAGAGCCTCTGATGGAGGCTCTTTACCTCATGATCAGCTGTGACCTGAAGAGCGCGTTGACCCAAAGAGCGTGGTCTAAGCACTAACCAGTATTCACCAGAGTTCCTGATGGTGGAGATGGGTTTTGCTGCAGGTTTGTACCAGGTTGTGGTGCTCAGGATCGCCCCATCTGGAGGTGAGCAAGTCAGGGTTCAGTAGCAGATATAGCAGGTAGGGATCAAGCAGAAGCGTAGTCAATAAACAAGTCAAAGCTCAGTAACAAGTGGTTGAGATCAAGCAGAAGTGTAGTTGAGGAACAAGCCAAATGTCAGTAATGAGTAGTAGTAGAGATAAGGACAGCTGCAGGTACACAAAAGAGCAAGATATTGGCTGGAGAGTGCACAACAATTTTGAAAAAAAGGAAGTAAAAAAGCATGGCTTGACTAGGAAGTTCATGGGAGAAGCAAGGAGTTCAAAGTTCAGTAGAAACAAGGTGCAAAGCAAGATTATCCAAGGGTTCAGACAGGAGGATGCTGCCCAGCATCTCAGGTGGCTCAGCAAATACAGCCGCTGCTGGGCGCAAACGAGGGTTCAGATCCTGGTCCTGACAGCTTGACAGCAGCTCTTTAAAATTTCCTCACTCCTGCATCTCATTTGAAGCCCTTGCACAGCTATACTCCATTCATTTCAAAGGGAAAAACCAATAAAAAATCTTGTGCATGGACTCTCCACTAAAGTGAATATAGAATGAGCTGTAAGTGTACTAGGAAAAGTTGCCTTAAAAATGAAAAGTACACTAAAATGAATTTATTCTTTAAAAAAGAAACAAAAGTGGGAAGTAAGCTGTTAATTTAGAGCATAAAGGAACACCATCACTAACATAGTTAGAGGTAGTGACATCAATTAAACCATGTCCATTGTGAGAGACATCACACCAGATGTTCATCTTAGTAAGGCTGGCTTGAAAAGCACATTATTTTTGTAAAGATTTTATGATTTAAGAACATGGCAGATTGTGATGATAATTGGACAATTATTTCATATTGTTAAAGTAAGGTAGAAAATACTGTTTGTCTTTCAGATGTGATCACGTCAGAACTAGTTAGCTGTATTTTGTTCAATTTACTTTGTAATGTAATTGGGTTTTCATGCTTATTCTATTAAATGATTTCAAAGACTAAGTTTTGCTAAAATAAAAACCATAAAAATCAACACAAGGAACACTACTAAACCTTAGTATGATATGTCCCTTTTACTGATTCTTCTTCTTTTAGGAGAAATCTTCCTCCATCCTATCCACCCCGCCCCACAACTGCCATAATCCTCTTGTGTATCGCAAGTTAAAAGAACTAAAGGGTTGTCAGGAGATATCATCAAGAGGGATTGACTATGTCTGCCCTTTCCTGGCAGATCTACCATTCATAAAAGCTGTACTACAGCTTCTATGAATGACACAGGATAGTACAGTACAGTACAGCGAATAGCGAATCTAGAAGTGCAGATATAGTCAAACTCTCTTGATGAGAGCTCCTGACAGCCTATTGCCCCATACACACGATCGGACATTGATCGGACATTCCGACAACAAAATCCTAGGATTTTTTCCGACGGATGTTGGCTCAAACTTGTTTTGCGTACACAGGGTCGCACAAAGTTGTCGGAATTTCCGATCGCCAAGAATGCGGTGACATAAACCACGTATGATGAGACTAGAAAAGACCAGTTCAGAACCAAACGCGACACCCTTTGGGCTCCTTTTGCTAATCTCGTGTTAGTAAAAGTTTGGTGAGAGACGATTCGCGCTTTTTCAGACTCGTGGTTTTCAGATCGTTTTCTGCTGTTCTGTTTTTCAGGTCGCTCTTCACAGGCCTTGCTGTTCTTCAGTGCGTTCTGTTACTTCTTTCTGAGCAGCCGACCGATTTCTAGCCATGTTGCGTATACATACTCCTCGTAGAGTTCGAGCTGTGCGGGGGCTTGGTGTTGGTCTCCTGACTTTGACACAAGTCCAGTCCATGAACAGGGTGGGGAGGAATTCATGGACCAAGAATTGGTTGCTTCAGCGTGACCAGTTCTGTCATATGCCTTTGCTCCGTGAGATCCGTGAGAATAATCCTGACGATTTCAGGAACTTTCTCCGGATGATAGACCCCGTATTTCACCGTTTATTGGCTTTGCTGACCCCCTATATTAGCAGGCAGGATACCTGCATGAGGCAAGCCATCACTCCAGAGCAAAGGCTCGTCGCCACCCTGCGGTACTTGGCGACGGGGAGAAGCCTGCAGGACTTGAAGTTCTCGACAGGCATCTCCCTCAGGCTCTGGGAATCATTATCCCAGAGACCTGTTCTGCCATCATCCAGGTCCTGCAGAAGGAGTATATTAAGGTAAGATTTGTATCCTTTTATATCACATTTTATTGTAATTAATGTTTGATAATATATTGTATTTCTTTCCTCATTCCCTAATTACCATGATTGGAATATGCTGTGAATATCCCCTTTGTCCTCATTCATGCTGGATTTTTATGTAATTATTTTTGTTGTCCTTCATACATTTTTGCCTTCACTTACCTCCCCAGCATGGTCTCCTGCCCTATATTCACCTCATGTAGTCACTTAACAATGTATTTTGTCAGCTCCATAGTAGTGCTTCACCCCAAACACCCCTAAAATGTTTTCAAATGTGATTTGTAATTTAAATTCAGGCAGAGTGCCAGAGGCTTTTTTTAGGGTTCCCCAAATCATTTGGAACCCTCCCTCCCCCCAACTGCTAAGTCAGCTAATAACAATTCTCTATCTATCCTCAATCGTCTATCTGCTGACTTTGCCAAACCCATACACACTATACCCATCTCTTTAGTGGTCAGATTTATGGATGAATTCCCCAAAGCATGTAGTGCAAGGGCCTGCCTGTATACTTTCAAATGGTGTTGTTTAATTTTTTTGTATACTATTATTATCTTGATAGGTAATAGCAGAATGTCCAAATGTGCTCAAATGTGTACAGTGTGTATTTATATCTTTGTATTATGACACTTCTTACCTGTCCAGTGGGCTGCCAATAGTGTAACTAAGGAGGGGCTGTTCAAAGTAATACCCATTATTTAGGCATTCATCTCTCCCCCCCTATAATGTTAGAAATGGCCCAGGAGAGGGGGGAGATATGATAGGTGTACCTTATACTTTGGTGTTTAAAAATTCCCATTAATAAATGTTATCTTGATGTTGGCCAAGAATGTTTGTATCTAATCTGCTTTCCATGTTTTAATGTGCAAAAAGACTAATTTTTTTTGTTTTCCTCAACAGTTTCCTTCCACACCACAGGAATGGCAGACTGTGGCCTCCCACTCCCACTTTGCCCAGCGGTGGGACTTTCCTAACTGCGGAGGGGCAATTGATGGGAAACACGTCCACATTATCCCACCACCCAACTCGGGGTTGTACTATTATAATTAAAAGGGGTTCAATAGTATTGTGATGTTGGCGGTGGTGTCGGCTACTTATGAGTTCCTGTATGTGGACTTGGGGAAGAATGGCCGGATGTCCGATGGTGGAGTCATCGCCCAGACGGAGTTCTACAGGCATCTCCAGAATGGCAGCTTGGACTTGCCACCTCCAGAAGACAATGTGGAAGGACTCCCATTCGTCTTCGTTGTGGACACACACCAACTCCTGGACCCGCTGCAATCAGGCTTCC
This sequence comes from Lithobates clamitans, assembly GCA_037952925.1. NCBI lineage: Eukaryota > Metazoa > Chordata > Amphibia > Anura > Ranidae > Lithobates > Lithobates clamitans. The sequence goes on from JBBGZY010000014.1 coordinate 4,070,590, forward strand.
GCCCGGGCCATGGCGCAGAAACAGCACTCCTCAAAATATGGGACGACGCCCTTGAAGCAGCAGATGACGGAGAATCCAGTCTCCTGGTACTGTTGGACCTGAGCGCAGCATTTGATACAGTGAACCACAATACTTTACTTGTCCACCTCTCAGAAGTGGCAGGAGCCACAGGTCCGGCTCTAAATGGTTTGCATCCTTCCTAGAGAATCGCTCTCAGAACATTCACCTCAGAAACCCGGGCAATCTCCTGCGGAGTTCCTCAGGGCTCACCCCTGTCACCAGTACTATTCAACATATACATCCGCCCACTTCTCAATATCATCAGGAAAACCGATCTCTGCTTCCACTCATACGCTGACGACACCCAACTCTACTTTCGCATCACCGGACAAAAAAACCATCATCAACAAGAATGCCTCAGTTCAATTGATGACTGGATGACCATCAGCTCCCTCAAACTTAACGGCGCAAAAACAGAACTTCTTCTCCTACATGCCAACAAAAATTCCAAAATTAAGACCCCGTGGACACCTCCCGCCATCCTAGGACAGACCATCGCTCCAAGCAACAAAGCCAAGAGTCTCGGAGTCATCTTTGACTCAGGAATGACAATGGATGCACAAATAGGATCAGTGGTGAGCGGTTCCCACCACCTCCTTCGCCTCCTACGCAGACTCATTCCCTTCATCCCAGAAGAAGACAAAGCGGAAGTTGTGGGAACAATCATCAATTCCCGACTCGACTATGCAAATTCGCTCTACATAGGACTACCCCAATATCAGCTTGCGCGCTTACAAATCATTCAAAACACGGCGGCAAGACTGTTAACAGGAAAAAAACCCTGGGAATCTATTTCACCATCCCTAAAGTGCCTACACTGGCAAACCGTAAAGAATCAGATCAAATTCAAGACCCTCTGCCTCACCCACAAATGCATACAAGGAAACGCTCCGCTATATCTTCAGGAGAAAATAAAACACTATACACCCAATCGCAGCCTTCGATCAGCTAACTAAAACCTTCTCATCACGCCCAAATATCGCTACAAAGCAAAGGGAGAACGAAGATTCGCAGTCCAAGGACCTCGACTATGGAACGCTCTTCCGACCCACATCCGCATGGAAGAAAACCATCAGGCCTTTAGGAAAAAACTAAAGACCTTCCTTTTCTAAGAGCTGGCAACAGAGAACGCATTCCAGAGCCTTGAGGCGATTCAGTTCGCATTCGCAGCGCTCTACAAATCCTTCATTCATTCATTCATGCGCTGGGGGACCATCTTATGCGGCCATTCCCGAAGAGGACCCTCACCCCAGACCAGAGGGTTTTTAATTACCGGCTGGCCAGAGCCAGAAGAGTGGTGGACAACACGTTTGGAATCATGGCCAGCCGGTTCCGTCTATTTCTTACACCCATACACATGGCGGAGTACAAACTGAATCATATTATCCTGGCGTGCTGTGTTCTACACAACTTTTTACGGCAACATTCTGCCAACTATGCTGGCTCAGTTGGGCCTGAAGCCGGAATTCAAAATGAACCAACCCTGACGGCGCTTGAAAGTGGCCGTCCTGGCTTGCCCTCCCTGAGTGCCTGTGATGTCCGTCTAAGATACCTTGAATTCTTTGCGGGTAGGGGGGCTATCAATATGCCAGACAATGTGTGAAACCTTGATCAAATAAAAAAAATAATTAAGCAAATCTTTGGTGACATTTACTGCTTGTGTTTGTTTTAGCTGACCCTGACAGAAATCTGGTGAGTCCTGAAAATGGCGTGATTGTGTAACCTTATACAAAGCCCTGTTGGGTGTTATTTACTAAAGGCAAAGACACTTTGCACTACAAGTGCACTTTAAACTGCACATGTAGTGCAAAGTGTATTTGCCCTTTTAGGAAATAACCCCAATTGTCACAGAAAGCAGCAATTAGAGCACAACATAAGTTTTGGAGCTTTGAGACAATAATCCACACAATCTTGATTAACAATCTTTTTAATACCTGCACAATCACATGTGCATTTTGACAAGGTTTTTAAAACAAAACAACATGTTTGTTGTATAACAATTTTTGAGGTGGCATTAGAAAAAGTTGAAATGTCCATTTAAGATAAAACAGGCATGTTTCAAACCAACAAGAAAGACACAAATCTTGAACTTACAAAGTTCACATTTGGTAGAGCTTGAAGACAATATAAGACATGAGTATTTAGGAACTGTGTTTGATATTGCGTTCAGATGGGGTGAAGTCACCCCAGGAAAAGCCAAATTTTGAAAATGCACACCAATTTACGAATGTCAACATGTGCTAGCTGCCATCACGGGGGATCAAGGGACGTGTTTTGGGGGAGCAACCCCTTTCTTCCTCTCAGCTACTTTATTATTAAGAAAGCGGTTGCACCCCCAAAATGCGTCCATTGATCTCCCGTGATGGCAGATAGCACATGTTGACACACTGTGTGCCTCTGCAAAATTTGGCTTTTCTACAATTCGAAAAAAAAATGTAAAATTGTAGCACACCATAAAAGAAAGCTTTGGAGGGGTTTTAAACTCTCCCCAAAACATTAATGATGTTATTATTTTTTTGAATAACATCATTGATGTTTTTCTTGATGTTTTCTAATGCAACATTACACCCCAATCAGGATCTGTGCACTTTCCGAGGTGAAATGCCCTGGATCCACAACATCACGATCACCTTAAAAAGATAGAAACCAACAAAAACATGTATTATAAATATGCCGGCATCCAGCTCTTACCTGAGCCTGTGGTCCCAGACACTCACCTGTTGTGGTGCCAATTTCCACCACGTCTTCCTCCTTCTGCTCTTCTTGTCTTTGTGGGATTTCACCTTCTTCCAGAGGTGGGGGGTCTCTGGTCTCCTAGGATGAGGGGTGTCCTCCGTGTCTTTTCTCCCCTATGTGAAAAAAAAGGTTTACTTAGAACACAGATATTTGATGGCAGAACTATAAATATGAAACATTGCTTGGAAGTGGGGTACAATTGTCGATTTTGGCAGAGTTCCAAGATGTAGAATTTTTTGGGTCCTTTGTCAAGCCTCAATACTTTACCTGTTTTGTACAAGCTTCACAGATGGAAACCCCCCTATAGTATGCACTGGAGCACCTGTGTGGGCCCCCTAATAAAAAGGGTGTTCTTGTGTCCCACACTAGTGCTCCAGAGTCCAGATGTGTAAACTGCTGCTGAGTGTCCTCTCCTTACACAGAATCTAGTTTGCATTTCATTCTAGTAACAAACCCATCTACACAACCAAATTATTTTCATACAAGTAGGCCCTAAAAAATGTGGTCAAATGCATATGGCCAAAACAATGGTGTTTTATAGGCCGAAATAAAAATGTTTGATACGAACGAATAATGTGCCCATGAACATGAAAGTTGACATTTTAAACTGTACAACAGTTCAGAAAAGCACATGGAGCAGCCCGAACATAATAAACACAAAAAGAATATGAACACAGCACAACTACTTACACAACTAATTGCAGCACTCCCCAGATCTTTCGGTACTGCTCATGCTCTCTTAATTTCAGGTCCGACCACTATTTCCTGAGCTGATCTTTCGATCATCGTACCCCCAAATTCCGGTGCAAACTTTTGACCACTTTCGCTATGATCTTGGCCTTTCTGACATTGGGGTTGGGGCAAGGTCCATACTTTCCATCATAGTCGGCCCTCTTCAGGATGTCCACCATCTCCAACATCTCCCCAAAGGACATATTTGATGCCTTAAATCTTCTCCTTCTGGATCCAGACGTTTCCGGCTCCGGGCTTTCCTCCCCTCCTCCTCGTTGCTATAATTAGCACGCACCTGCTGTGTGTCCGCCATGTGCTCTTCCCCCACTGCTCCGAACGAAAAGGGGCAGGGAATAGACTAGAAAGAACGTCAGGGGCGGGCGGAGTTACACGCATGCGCAGTGTGTATAAAGCATAACACGCGTGCATAGTACGTACGATCTGTGAGCAGAGGAAGGAGTATCGGAGGCGCCGATCGTGATAACGAAGGTAAGAGCCAAACTTGGGCCTATACTGCTTCTAAATTGAGGCCTATATTGTAACAAGATTAGGAGAGTTTTGCCTGACATTAGGGTTTGTCTTGTGTTGTGTCTTGCAGTGAAAATGGATATCTTGAAAGATAACGACTTTATGGCAATCTTCACTGATATGTTCAGGGAGCTGCCTTGTCTATGGGAGATAAACCACCCTCATTATAAGAACCAAACACAGAGGAAGGCAGCACTGGATCAATTGCTGGATTTGTGAAGACGGTGATCCCCATGGCAGACATGACCTATTTGAAGATCTTAATTGGTGGCCTGAGGAGCACATATCTAAGGGAGCACAAGAAGGTCCAGGATTCCCAGAGATCCGGAGCTGCAGATGACATCTATCTCCCCAGGCTGTGGTACTATGACAGGCTGCATTTTCTGGCAGGTCAGACTGAACCCAGGTCATCACTCTCCAGTCTTCCTTCCACGCTTCCTTCCCCCCCCAGCTGAGGCTTCTGACGCCCAACCTGGGCCTTCCAGGCAGCAGCATGTGGAGGAGCCCAGATTGAGCCAGGTCTAGCATTTCTCTAAATATTTCTGCTTGTCCAATTAATGATGTTAACTAGATGTTAGTTTGGAGTACTAATTTATGATTGTGATTGATGATGCAAAAACTAAAACCATGTCCCTTTTTCATACACAGGGAAGTCTCAGCCAGGAGGTGGGCGGGCCAAGCAGGCTGCCTGATATGCAGGTCCCTCCCCTCCACCTGCAAAGACAAAGTGGCAGGAAGAGGAGTGCCCTGGAGGAGGCTGTGAGAGGCCTCTTTTGGAAGGCTACAGAGGCCCTGAGAACCCCCCACACTGTGGAGGAGGACTTTGCTTGCATAACTACCTGCAAAATGCTGCAGATGGAGGAGGGCCAACGACTCCTGTGTGAGTCCTTAATTTTGGAAGCTCTCAATAAGGGTTTGAGGGGCCAAATAACATCTGCTACCCACATTTGTGACCTCACACATGGTCCTCCTCCTCCTCCAGGTCTTACTCCTCCTCCTCCTCCTCCAGGTCCTACTCCTCCTCCTGCCACATCTCCAACACCAGAGCCACAGCCGGGAAGGAAGCGTGGAAAGAAGACCAGAAAGTGATGACCCTGGGTGCAGTCTGGTCTGGCAAAAGATGCAGGCTCTTGTAGTACCACAGCCTGGGGACACAGATGTCATCTGCTGCTTTCTGGATCTCTGGGACTTCTGGACCAGACTGCACTCCCTTAGATATGGACTCCTCAGGCCACCAATTTTGCTGGAAAAAAATTGATGTCTGCCCTTGGGGTCCAAGGCTTCGCTAATTTCAGCTGTTTCTCCAGCGTTGCTTCCCTCTTTGTTTGGTTCTGAGCTCTTAATAAAGGAATTTTTGTTTCAATTATACTCGCCTATGTGTGTTTTCCTTCAAAAAGGACAGTTTGTTTGTGAGGATTCAGGTACATTTCAAAAATACAATGTGAAATTAACAAGGGACACCAACACCAAACAATCTCCTTGAGATTAAACAATACAAGATATCAATGGTGTTGTGGTAACTTGACACACAAAACACACACAAAAATATTAGGGAGTAAAACTAAACAAAAAATAAAACAAAGATCAGCCTTGAAAGAAGTACAAACTGAAAAAAAAACAGCCTTTAAAAAAAACAAAAACAAAAGAAAACAACCCAAAAATAATTTTGTCAGATGTGACAAATCAAAATATATTGAGGGAATCCCGATAAATAATAAAGAAAGAAGTTTGTGAGAAGTCTGTGTGAATATCAGCAGCAAAACTACATCATTCTCACATTATAAAGAAGAAGAGAGTGCGCTGTATTAAACCATTTTTTACATTGCACTGTGACAAAACTGCTGTATCCATTGCGAACGCTAATTTTACCAGACCGAGCTGTTCTGTCTCTGAATTTCTTCTAAGCATGCATGGCACTTTGTGCGTTGGAACTGGCCACACACGGTCGGAATTGACGCGATCGGATTTTGTTGTCGGAAAATTTTATAGCCTGCTCTCAAACTTTGTGTGTCGGAAAATCCAATGGAAAATGTCCGGTGGAGCCCACACACGGTCGGAATGTCCGACAACACGCTCCGATCGGACATTTTCCATCAGAAAATCCGACCGTGTGTACGGGGCATACTAGTTGTAATAACACCCACCGCACACAATGACTACAGTGGAATGGGTGGGGTTAGGAAACAGGAGGGTTTCTCCCAAAATAAGAATCAGCAAAAGGGAGACATTATACTGTAATTTATGTCCCTTGTGCTTATTTTTAAGTTTTTGACTTTAGCTAAAGTTAGGCTTTAAGAAATTTTTTTAATGAAAAGTAAAGAAGTGTTATATTTGTTTGATACTTATTTGTGTAGTTTTCATGTAACTGTAAATTGCAGTTTACTAAATAAGTGCAAAGTCTAAAGCAAAATTGAAAAACCGGCTTAGGATGGCAAAAAGCATGCATAAACTTCAGAAAAATACAAAATAGGCTGAGAAATTATTAAAATCTGTGAAAAACACCCAAAATATTGTAATATTGTAAAACGCTTTGGAAAAATCTACAGCAATCTTGCATTGAGTTGGCTGCATGAGGACTGGAGAGATCCCTGTCTCAGCAAAGTGGCATTGACTTACACTCCTCCCAGAAAGCACTGTCTTTTACAATGGCTGCTTGTTTTTGAGAAGTGCCTGATTGATTTTCTCATGTGAGTGCAATTTTAATAGTTTTTAATAAAGTTTACTAGTGGTGAACACTATAGTCTGCTTTTTTTTTTTTGCCCCTGAAAGATGGATATCTTTTTTTGTTAATATGGTGTTGGAGCTGGGTCTTGTAGTCCCTCTGACTTCCACTCCTCAAGCCTTGGTCCAAGTGTCTTTCTAGGTCCTGGTGCCTGATCATATGCTCATGTAACCTTTGCACTGAGGGTCAATTTTTGGAGGTGAGCATAAAAAGCCAAAAAGTTTAAGCTCAGTAAATTTTTTTTTTTAATAAATTTATAAGTTATAGAGTGGCTCAAAAATATATGCAACACATACCTATTGCAATCAGAAAGACGTGTGTCCTGTCCATATGGCTTCCATGGGTGATACACACTAACTATGCAAGAGCACAGCTATAAGGGGGGGGGGGCCCATTATTGTTTAATAACGGGACATACAAGGCTGTAGGCCTCTCCCCATGACACCTATGGTGGCCTTCTTGTGGGGGGTGCCTTGTGCACTCCCAACTGTAATTGGATGGGGAGTCTCTTCTGCTTGTATCTGGCCGGGATCTGTGAGGGGATTAGTTAATTGCTGTGAGTCCCCACCCTAGGCCCCCCTTTATAGCTGTGCTCTTTCACAGTTAGTGTGTATCACGTGTCTTGTGTCTGATTGCAATAGGTACAGAATGGGGGTCATTTACTATAGAGCTGCGGCACTAATTAGCGCTAATTGCCGCAAATTAGTGCTAATTAGAGCTAAAACGGTATTCACTATAGCGCTGGTGAGAAAATCCTCCCCAAATCGAATTTACTATAGTTCCCTGAAACCAAATAGCACCCAAACCCTTACTCTGCTAAAAGCTGGAGTAGTGCACCTAGAAATAATGTTTAGAGCATGATATAATTGCCTAAATGGTACTGAAATATGTGGTATATTATTTAAAGATAATCTGCTTTTAAACTGTGTGAAAAAGTGATTTCTACACTGAAATATCTTTAAAAGTCTGAGAAGTGAAACATTTCCCGTTTTGGACAACTAGGTGCCAACACAACTGAGCATGCTCAGACCTGAAAATAACTCATTTTAACGCAAGTGTCTTTTTTACCCGGCGCTATAGTAAATACCAAAATGAGAACTAATTAGAGAGCATTTTTTTTAAGTGAAAATCTGCTCTTTCTCTGAAATAAATTTTCCTTTGCAACATTGTTGCTTCTACTGAAAATATTTAGTTTTTAAGAATGCTAGAATGTGGAATGTTTTGATGTTTTGGTAAAATGTATTTTTCTCTGTCACTTTCACTTGTTACTCTCCATCTCACAACGATCTTTACCCAAACTCACACAGGTGCTTTATAATCCACAAACAATACCATTGCTGATGCAAATTTAAAATGAATCACAATTTTTTGTGCTTTTTATTATTTCCAAATATTCATAAGTTGAGCCCAAAAAATGTGATATGTGTACCAACATCAGAAAGCAAAATGTAATTCCCAAAAATTTGAGGGTAATATTCTACTCTCACCCACAAAAAAAATATCACAGAATAAATCAAGAATAACTCTTGAGTAATGTAATTCCATCACCTGTATGTCCAAAGAAATGCAGTATTTATGTTTTTTGTGTATTTATGTGTAGTTATGTGTAGGAGGCTCTCACATGTGGCAGCTCCGTGGCTACGAGGTTAGACCTTCTGTTTAGTATCCCTGAGGGTCTGGGTTCAAATCCCAACTATGTTGCTTCATGTAGAGAAGTTGTCTGATCTCCCATCTATAACTATGTCTAAGTGTAGGAGGGTTCCACCACCATTGCTAGTCTTTTCCAGATACACTGTTTAGCCAAAAGTATTTTGTGTATTAAGTGCCTTTACACACACATGAACTTTAATGGCAGCCCAGTCTTAGTCCATAGGGTTAAAATTTGATTTGGCCCACCCTTTGCCACTAGAACAGCTTCTGGGAAGGCTGTCCACAAGGTTTAGAGTGTCTATGGGAATGTTTGATCATTCTTCCAGAAGTGCATTTGTGAGGCCAGGCACTGATGTTGGATGAGAAGGCCTTGCTCACAGTCTCTACTCTAATTCAGCCAAAGGGTGTTCTATCGGGTTGAGGCCAGGACTCTGTGCAGGCCAGTCAAGTTTCTCCACCCCAAACTTGCTCATCCATGTCTTTATGCTTGCTTTGTGCACTGGTGTGCAGTCATGTTGGAACAGGAAGGGGCTTTCCCCAAACTGTTCCCACAAAGTTGGAAGCATGAAATTGTCCAAAATGAGTTCCCTTAACTGGAACTAAGAGGCCAAGCCCAACCCCTGAAAAACAACCCCAAATCATAATCCCCCCTCCACAAAATCATTTGGACCAGTGCACAAAGCAAGGTCCATAAAGACATGGATGAGTGAGAGTGATTTTGGGGTGGAGGAACTTGATTGGCCTGGACAGAGTCCTGACCTCAACACAACAGAACACCTTGGGAATGAATTAGAGAGGAGACTGTAGGTCAGAACTTCTCATCCAACATCAGTGCCTGACCTCACAAATGCACTTGGAAGAATGGTCAAACATTCCCATAGACACACTCCTAAACCTTTTGGACAGCCTTCCCAGAAGAGTAGAAGCTGTTATAGCTGCAAAGGGTGGGCCAAATGAGTTTTGAACCCAATACTAATACTGGGATGCCATTACAGTTCATGTGCATTTAAAGGCAGGTGTCCCAATACTTAGGCCAATATATTGTATATTGCTTGTGACACTGAGCATGGCTATGGACTTAGGGCTGGTTCCCCCCCTAGAGATGCAAAGAACATGTGTGAGGCTGCCTGGTGGCTAAGTGGGTAGCAGTTCTGTCTAGCAGTACCTGGGGCGTTGGTTCAATTTCCCCAACATGCTAATCCTTGTGTTGAAGTTTATATGTTCTCCCCGTGTGGGTTTCTCACCACAATCCAAAGACATGCTGGCATCTTATTTGTCTCCTGTCGAAATAGGTTCTAATGTAAGAAAGTTAATTTTGGACTTTATATTGGAAGCTCATTGCAGCCAGGGACTGATGTTAATGTTTATTAGCACTAATCATGCCCAGGGACTTGGACATTTCAAATTTTACACTGCACAGGTACATATGCTTAGAAAACTGTTGCTTTTGTTTATGTGGATGCAAATGGACTTTGAACTTTGGCCTGTAGTTGGAGATATGATGCACATAGCCAAGGGCTAACACAGTTGCGAATAGTATTATGTGTTCCTGCTCATCAGGTGCAATCACTTTAGACATACATGAAGCGATAGATTGAAAGATACTGGTGGGCGTGTACTTCTATTGGGTGTGTCAGTGTGCTAACAATACAACCTCTCTTATATAAAGGCCTGCAGTAGGGGGGTTCGTTTGGCCTGTGAAGGTTAGGTTTTTTGCTGTGATTTGTGGGGGAGAAGGAATGATATTGTGCATATTGACAAATGCCCAACTAGGGATATCTGATTAAATTCTTGTGCATTTTTTCAATCAAAAGTGGGTTCATGTGGCCATGCTGTCAATGTTGTGTGTGTATTGTTCCTGTCAGATCATGCAAACATCGTTTGGAAGCATCTGCTGACCTACTCTTTTTTATCTTGTTGTTTAATCGTGTACACCAAAATGCAGCTTCCAGCAGAACATGGTTACCAATGTATGTATTTGTGGATTGTGGACTGGTGGTGGGTGTTTTGAATAAGTCTTTTGTAAAATTATGTTGGAATGCTTTGTTAGAATGACTGTTAAGTATGTTTCTATAATCTTGCAGATAAAAATGTGATGTGTTGCCTGTTATACACTGAAATTAAAGTTGTGTCCACTCTAAGGTTTTGTCAAATTTTAGATTGTAAGCTCCTATGAGCAGGGCCCTTAAAGTCCCATTGCTAAATGTAGCACCATATATCCTGTCCAAATTTTTTTGAAGCTAGTAAATGAATGTAATTTTTTTTTCTGCTGGTAAAATAAAAGTACATTATTGAGCTTTGTTGTGGTGTTTTTTTTCTTCTACTTTTCTTTCTCTTTAGTTTTTGTGGGTGGTGGTTTTGGGAAAGTGCAATATCTCTTATATTTTATTTCAATATGTATTTGTGCACCAAAAAACTAATCTCTTTGCCCTGGTTCACATTGATGCTACTTTGAAATCGCGCTAATTCACTTGAAGTAGCACGATTTCAAAGTAGCAAGGTCGGCGTGATTTCAGGTGCTACTTGATAGACATCCGTGTGGCTTCATACACAAATGTCTATTGAAGTCGCACCTGAAATTGGCAAAAGTAGTGCAGGAACTACTTTAGCAAATTGGTGCGGTGCCACAAAATCGGTGTCGCATCGATTGGAACAGTGCCATTGCTGCCAATAGTCATGCGATTTGATCTCTCAAATCGCATGACAAATCGCTCCAATGTAAACCTAGGCTTCTGCACACCTGCAAGTAAATGATAAAGGTGGAGTCTTTATATATAACAGCTGTGGAGAATTGCAGGTAATGAATTCAGCTGGTGGATAGGCAGTGTTGTATGTTTCAGCTTTAGTTCACATTGGTGCGATTTGACATGTCAAAGCGGTGGCAATTGCACTGTTTTAATTGGTGCGACTTTGGGGTGCAATTTGTATTGATATCAGTGCAGAAACCTGCACAGATGTCTCTGAAATTCCCCCTGCAAATTGTGTGATTTCAGCTGAACGGAGGAAGAAACTGAAGGAAGATAGAAGATAGAAGAAAGAAGATAGAAGATAGAAGAAAGAAGAAGCATTTAAATAAAGGAATTGTCAAAAACTGTCTCTTGTCATTTTTAACCTTTTTGACACTTTTTTTGTGAAATGGTAGGGGTACTTTTATACCCCCTTACCATTTCACACGGGGGGGGCGGGATCTGAGGTTCCCCTTGATAAAGGGGCTTCCAGATTCCGATAAGCCCCCCACCCGCAGACCCCCACAACCACATGGCAAGGGTTGTGGGGATGAGGCCCTTGTCCTCATCAACATGGGGATAAGGTGCTTTGGAGGGGACCCCCCAAAGCACCCTCCCAATGTTGAGGGCATGTGGCCTGGTACGGTTCAGGAGGGAGGGCGCTCTCTCGTCCCCCCTCTTTTCCTGCGGCCTGCCAGGTTGCGTGCTCGGATAAGGGTCTGGTATGGATTTTTGGGGGGACCCCACGCCATTTAAAAAAAAAAATTTGGTGTGGGGTTCCCCTTAAAATCCATACCAGACCTGAGGGTCTGGTATGGATTATGAAGGGGACCCCCACGCCTTTTTTTTTTTTTTTGGCGCGGGGTTCTCCTTAATATCCATACCAGACCTGAAGGGCCTGGTATGGAATTTAGGGGGACCCCCATGCCATTTTTTTTTCAAATTTTGGTTCGGGGTTCCCCTGTGGGGAAATCCCATGCCGTTTTTATCAATGAACTTTTATGTGTATTGTCGGACCGACAATTCATATAGCCGCAAGTACTTTTAAATTACTTTTTTTCCTTTGAAATGTCATTTTGCTGTCAGACTGTTCTAAACACGGGAAACATGCGCCCCTTTATAGCCATACTATAGACACCCCCCAGGTATGAAAGTTAAAGGAATATTACACTTTTTTTGTTTCACTTTAAGCATTATTAAAATTACTGCTCCCGAAAAAACGTCCGTTTTTAAAAATTTTTTTGCATTGATACATGTCCCCTGGGCAGGACCCGGGTCTCCAAACACTTTTTATGGCAAAGAACTTGCATATAAGCCTTCAGTGAGAACTTTGGATTATGCAGGTTCGAGCCCCATTGACTTCCACTATTACAGCATATGTGATCAGACAGGCATTATTGCTGGCAATAGCGCTGCTTTCCATTTGCATTAGCGCTGACTTTCTGAGAGTTGAAGTCTTTTTGGCCTTTTTTGAGAGCTATTTTTTGGTACTGCAGGATTTTTTGGCGCTATAGTAAATGTGTTGTATATATTTTTGAGCCACTCTATAATCTAAAATTTTATTTATTTTTTACAATTTCTCTTTTATTATTTTTCATGTTAAACAAGATATACAAAATATATTCAACACTTCTGAAATTTAATATAGTAAACATTTATAATAAAATTCATTATATCAGAAAAACCTCTCCATTTTCCTGTTTTATCAAATCTATATTACTTCTTTTACATCCTTTCAAGATATAAAATATTGTATTTTGTAGGAATTTCTCCTATATCTACCCCTGTGATATAATATATTTCTAGATCCATTACTTATGTGTCTACATTTGTATTATTAGCCATTACTATCCTTCACCCAAAATATATTTTGGGTATAGAATAATCTCCAAACCAGCCTCTCTATACTGCTAATCATATCCTAACTTCAGAAGTTGGCTAACTAACATTTACCCATGCATTCACCACAAGAAGAAGAAAAAAAAGGGGGGGTTAAAGGAGGGTTACCAGTCCGATTTCATTCATAAGTATTGTGTGATTATTGGCGAGGGTGAAAATTCTTCCCATTACTGCAATATTTTTGCAAGGATTGCATCTCGTTCATTTCACATACTCACTCCACTATTGAGGAGCCAGTCGTTTTTCGCCAATTACGAGCTATAACTGTTTGCGCCGCTGTAAGCATATGGCGTTGAATATCTCTTTTAATAGATTTTATTGATCCTGGCATAATTAATAAAATAGACGTATAGATATTTAATTGTAGACCAGATTTTTTAATCTTCTGATAAATATGAAATATCTTTTGCTAAAAATCAAAAACCGGCAGGCACTGATACCTTATGTGTGCCATTTTGCCTCTTTCTTTACAACACCTCCAGCAAGTCTCTTGGTTAACTCCATTTATTTTATGCAAATCTACTAGACATCTATACCATCTTGTAATGATTTTATAATTTCTTTCATGGTGTTTGGTGGATAATGAATATTCTGTGTTAGTAGAAATGACTTTTGCCATTCCTGTGGAGAAATTGTCATTTCTATCTCTGATTCCCATTTTTTCATGCATGATAATTCAATAAGAGAGTTATCAGGAAGCAATAATTTATATATGGTTGATAATCCATGTGTTGGCTTCTGCTCCTGTAGTAATAGTCACTCAAATTCCGTTTAAGGTCTATCTAATGGAAAAGTTTGTTGCAGAGATCTAATATATGTATTTAACTGGTGATATTGCATCCATTTGGATCTAAACTCTGGACCCATATCTGCTAAGGGAAAAAGTTTACCATCTAACAGAACCTGAGCAATTCTTATCTCCTCACTACTATGCCGCTTAAGAAAAGTCGAGTATTCTAGTGTTGGTGGAAATTTTGGATTAAAAAACAAAGGAGTGATTGGCCCAATGTGCATAGAAAGAAATCCTTTCCTTATCAGTGAGTCCCATATTTTCAACGTTGAAGAAACAAGGAAAGGTAGATCTTTCGTCCCAGATCGAAACTGGCCAATCCATGGAAGTGATTTAAGTTTTATTGGGACGATATCTTCCTCTAATGTCACTCATTGTTTAGATGTCCTGTTATGGAACCAGTCCATAAACCTAATCATAATTCGGGGGGGTTTCTGAGCGCAGATAAAGCTTCTCATGGCTTTGCATAACTGGCCCAGGAGAGTAGTTGGAGGAATTAGTGGGACTGTTTGGAATACATAAAGTAATTTTGGTAGTATGTCTATCTTCACTATATTTAACCTACCAATCCAAGAAAAGACAGTTCTATCATACCTTTGAAGTTATCTTATTGTATTATGGATTATAGGAGAATAATTTAACTCCTGAAGTTTAGTCAGGTCTCTAAGTATGTACAGTGCTGTGAAAAAGTATTTACCCCTTCCTGATTTTTTATTTTTTTGCATTTCTCACACTTAAATGATTCAGATCATCAAACAAATTTTAATATTACACAAAGATAACCCGAGTAAATCCAAGATGCAGTTTTCAAATTATTATTTAATTTATTAAGGAAAAAAAGCTATTCAAACCTGCCTGGCCCTATGTGAAAAAGTTATTGCCATGCTGAATCATGAATGAACTGTGATTAACCACAATTTTTTGGAAAGCTGAGTTAAATTTCACTTGCCACACCCAGGCCTGATTATTGCCAGACCTGTTGAATCAAGAAATCACATAAATAGAAGCTGTCTGACAAAGTGAAGCATGCTAACAGATCACAAAAAAAAATCCATGGGAGAGTTCCAAGGCCAAAGCCACTGCTGACCAAAAAGGACACAAAGGCTCATCTCACATTTACCAAAAAACATCTTGATTATCCCCAAGACTTTTAAGCAAATATTATGTTTACTGATAAAACAAAAATTTAACTTGTTGAAAGATGTGTGTGCCGTTACATCTGGCATAAATGAATACAGCATTTCATAACAAGAACATCATACTAACAGTCAGACATGGTGGTGGTAGCGTGATGGTCTGGGGCTGCTTTGCAGCTTCAGGACCTGGACAACTTATCAAAATTGATGGAAGCATGAATTCTGAACTCACCAGCAAATCTTAAAGGAGAATGTACGGCCATCAGTTTGTGACCTCAAGTGCACTTGGGTTATGCAGCAGGACAATGATCTGAAACACAACAGCAAGTCTACTTCCAAATGGTTCAAACAAAGCAAAATTTAGGTTTTGTAGTGGCCTAGTCAAAGCCAGGACCTAAATCCAGTTGAGATGCTGTATCATGACCTTACACAGGCCGTTCATGCTGGAACACCCTTCAATGTGGCTGTAGTAAAACAATTCTGCAAAGAAGAGTGGGCCAAAATTGCTCCACAGCAATGTAAAAGACTCATTGCCAGTTATTGCAAATGATTGATTGCAGTTGGTGCCGCCAAGAGTGGCACAACCAGTTATAAGGTTTAGGGGGCAATTACTTTTCCACATAAAGCCAGGCAGGTTTGGACAGCTATTTTGCCTTAATGAATTAAACCATCATTTAAAAACTGCATTTTGTATTTACTTGGGTTATCTTTGTGTGATAATAAAATTTGTTTGATGATCTGAGTCATTTAAGTATGACAAATATGCAAAAAAATAAAAAATCAGAAAGGTGACAAATACTTTTTCACAGCATTGTATATCCCTAAATACCTAATAGCTTCTTCTTGCTATTAAAAGGAAAATTCCTTCTTACGAAAACTGATTTGTCATAATTGACCTTAAAATTTCTCACAGCACCAAAACGTTTAAATTCTTGAATAAGATTTGGTAGTGTCACTACCGGGTTAGTAACATAAATCAACAGATCATCTGCGTATACTGACATTTTATATTCTTTTCCTTTAACTCAAATCCCTTGAATATCTAGATTAATGCGAATGGCTGTAGTTAAATGTTCCATTACTATCACATATAAAAGAGGAGACAAGAACACCCTTGTCAAGTTTCATTTGTGATCCCTATAGGGTCCGAAAGAATTCCATTTATACGCACTCCAGCTTTAGGATTGGAATAGAGGGCCATGATCTTTTGAAGGAGCTGAGGACCTATTCCTATTTGTTTCAATGCTTCTTCAAGAAAGCACCATCCCACCCTGTCAAACGCTTTTTTGGCTTCTAATGATAATAGGCACGATGGGATGGTGTACTTCTGAGCATTTTCCATTAATGTAAATGTCTTCATTGTATTGTCTCTTGCCTCTCGACCCATTGTAAAGCCAACTTGATCCAAATGAATATGTGATGGCAGAATGGGTAAGCCTATTTTCAATAATTTTAGAATAAAGATGCAGATCTAAATTCGTAAGGGAGATTGGACGGTAATTGCTACATATTGTATGATCTTTATCAGGTTTAGGAATAACTGAAATATGTGCCTCCATTCTCTGTGGAACAAACCGCTGAGAGGCTGAGACAGAGTTAAACGTCTTATCAAGAATTGGAACCAAAATTTCCTGACATATATTAAAAAACCAAGGAGTAAATCCATCTGGACCTGGACTCTTGCCCGGAGCCAGTGAGGCTATAGCTTTCTGTATTTCTACTACCGAGAAGTCTCTATCCAGTTCCTCCACAATTTTCTCCGGAATAGTAGGCAGCGCCGTTTCCCAAGAGTGGCAAGAGTGGCACGAACCACCTATTCAGTAAGCCCAAAACCCTTACAATTAGAAAAAATAAGTCACATGCTTCAGCTCCAAAAGAGCAGAATTCACAACAACCTTTTAATGATTTTAAACCCTAGAATACAGTAACAAAACCAACATATGTCCTAGTCAGACACATACTAGTACCTCAAAGACACCTTGCCAAAAACTCTCTGGGACATGCATTCTTTTTTAATTCCCACCCCCACTCCTTTCTTCAGCAGCTCTGCAAGGATTGGCTGTTCCACACCTCAGCATGATTTGGCATGCTGAAGTCATGTGGTTACTTTCCTGTCTTTTCACTGGATGTTAGAGATCATAGCAGAAGTTCAGTGTAAGAAATACACAGGAGAAAATGCATATTGACAAGGGGAGTGTAGAGGTGGGCGGGGAGTCTACTGACATCACGACTCCACCCACCAAGCTCCAGAGGACAGACCCACCCACAGAATCTGCAGTTTTTCGGGTCTCATAACAGACCAGACAGAGGGGAGACATTTGACAAGTAAAGATACATGCAGGAGGCATGTATAGCCTTATAGATAACCCCTATGGCAGTAGTTTAGAAAGGATGACATTGGGTTTACATCCACTTTAACTAACTGTCTGCTAGCTGTCCTCTGCCATAAACTTTATTTCCACAAGAAGGGTTACCCACGGACTCTTCTTTAATCCCAACACCCCAAAATCCAAATAGGTCGGGTTACATACAGGAGGAATCCACATATCTGTTCACCTCATGCAATATATGATCTCTTATAACTTGGAGACCATTGGGATCTGGTAAGCTGCACATTTAATTATATTTGGAAAAATGGATTGAAAATATTCTTCCACTGGAAGTGGTTTACTTTTTATAGAAAGATTTGAACACGGAAAAATAAAATATTTCTGATGAACTTTTATTTTTTGATGAATATTATTTTTTGATGGATACTTTTCTGATGAATTTGGTTTCACATTATGTTATTATGTTCACTTAATCACATGGTGGTATTTTTTGTGTTTGTTCACAATACTTCAGTTTATTGATTCACATGAGACAGCGCATATCTTTTATGTTTTGAACACCATATCTTCACCTCCTCATATTCAAGGAGTAGTAAAAGTACAGCAGTCTTACCTTTATTTAACAAAAGATTTTTTTATACTATTTTTATTATCCATGAGATGATTTAAAAGGAGTTCAAGAAGCCTGTGCCTGCATCTGAGTATAGTGAGTAATAGGGTACTCTACTACATGAACTGTAGCCCACTTTTTAAAGTTTAATGCCAGGAAATTTTATTGGAGCTCTCAGTTTGGGCAAAACCTAGAAGTGGTGAGAGTCAGTGGTGTTATTCTAAAATCATAAAGGGCATTTCCATTTTTCCAAATAATCTTCTATAAATATACTCTTTCATCAGTGGTCTGTAGTCAGTGGCTAGTGAGTACATAAAAAAATGAACATGTTAGGTGAAGGTACTTAAACAATATGATATTTGTGCCTTTAAAAGTTAAAGTGCCAAATAATCTGCAGGAACACACATAAAATTGCCCATGGCACCCTCCCATACCTTGCTAACATGCAAGCTAAAATACATGGTGACATGGTGTAAATTTTAAAAAGGATTATGCACTTCTTTTGTGTGATTTTCACATATAGAACAGCCTATTGAAATGAATGGACCGTCCTAAGCCCAATGCAAGGAATTGTGCAAAAACTCGTACACACCTGCAAGGATGTGAATGGAGCTTAAAATGTAATATTGTGTAACTGCAAAAAATTGTACAAAAGACATCAAAAGAAGGGTCAGAGAAAAACTGCCACAGAAGTGAAAGTATAGATCAACACTATTATAATACAAAAATTCCCCCTATGCAAGAGATCAATGCTCCCCCAAAAATACAGGGGGAAGGAGGTTGGCTTTATCAACATGGCTTTATCAACAGTTTCAGCCTGATATGTCATGGACAGTGGTATCCTTGGAATACTGTATGTCCTAAAATGGCTATATTTTTACACACAAAAATTTTTTTTATCCTCACTTGAAATTGTCCTTTTTTTCGCCAGATGACAGGTAAAAAAATCAGAAGAAAATGTTTCATAACATAGTTGTATCATAACCTTTGCACGCGAGCATGGGAGGATGAGGGTACTGTAAAATATATATATATATATATTACAGTACCCTCATCCCCCCATGCTCGCGTACAAAGGTGAATGCACACATTGGTCCCCACACTACACATGTGAGGTATTACCAGTAATGTCAGAGTGAGAGCAATAATTTAAGCACCAGACCTCCTCTGTAACTCTAAACTGATAACCAGTAAAGGCTTCTAAAGCGTTCCCTATGGAAATTCTTTAATATCACAGTTTGTCGACTTTTCACGAGCATGTGCAATTTTACAGCATGACATGTTAAGTATCTATTTACTTGACGTAACACCAGCTACAAAATTGGTTACTTTATTTTTTTACATTTTTACACAGTTTCTTTTTTTCTTTTTTTTCTTTTTTTACCACTTTTATTGCTGTCATAAGGAATGTAAACATCCCTTGTGACAGTAATAGACAGTGACAGGTACTCTATATGGAGAAATCCTAGGTCTATTAGAAACCAGATGTCTCCTTTGCCCTTAAAAGCATCTGGTCACATTAAGATTGGTGTGATCAGATACTTTCCAAATGTAAAAAATTTTCCAAATGTAAAAATTGTGCTGTTTACATCCGAGGAAACCGAAAATGTTTGTTGTTTGTAATTTCCTATATCATAGAGCTCATTGGAAACCTTCCAGTCCTCCATGAGCTCTATGGTAAGCCAGCGGAACTGTCGGCTTTGATTCTGGGCTCCTTGGTGGGACGGGATCCTTCCCGCATCTTGTAAAAGCCTTCCAGCAGTTAAATAGCTGCTAGGATGCGGAGGTCCGCCCACCACTGCAAAAATTAAAAGCCAGCAGCTGCACATACTACTGACTTTTAATAATCGGACACTTACCTGTCCTGGAGTCCAGCGATGTTGGCACCACAGCTGATGTTTCCATCAGCTGTTGGATGCATGCTGCCTCCATTGCGAGTGAGGGAACCTGGCAGTGAAGACTTAGGGCTTCATGCCGGGAACCCTACTGCACATGTGCGAGGCTCCGCTCCTCTCTCCTAGTAGCCCGGTGGCCGGGGAAGGAGGAGGGAGCCCGGGCGGTGACGTCAATACCCATGGCTGAGGCTCCCAGAAGTGGGAACAGAATACCTGTGAAAGGCAGGTATCCTGTCCCCCCCTCCCCCCAAAAGGTGCCAAATGTGGCACCGGAGGCGGGAAGTACAACGAGTAGAAGTTCCACTTTTGGGTGGAACTCCGCTTTAAAGTCAAATGGCATACATCTACATGATTTGGTGGTCTCTCTCAAGCAAACTGCTAAAGTGGTCCAAAGGTTCAAGGAATCTTTCCCATTAGTCTATAGATACGAATATCTCTCAGCTCATAGCTTTCTCCCTTTGTACTGTATTTGAGGAAGCTACAGCCAAAGCCAAGGCCATTGCTAGGCAAGTCTTATTGAATTTTAAAGCAAATGTGCAGTGCTCTCACTGCTGGTGCCCTAGTAAATAAATAACGTTGATCCTACATTGCATGGTAATTCATTCAAAGTTGAATTATCAGTCTGGGCTGAACAGATTCTTTCACAAATATTTACAAACATGATTTTAAGAGCTAAAGACCAATATGCTGGAAAATGTATCTCAATAAAGAGATTGTGGTGACATAAAAGGTGTAAAAAAAACCCGCCAAACTCATAGCCTTCATTGTGTGGGATGCAAATCTACCATGTGTTTGCTTAGTATTAGGCAAATTAAATTCTTACATGAAAAACATCTACATCAGCCATCTTACACCCTCAAGCAAATTAATAATAAAGGGGTAAATGTTCTGGACAGTTATTGGCAGACAAATGTTCTGTTAGGCTTTTTCTGGTGATGGTCAGCCAATATATTCTGTCTGACTGCTGACATTGCAAGATATCTTTTGGATTCTAAAGATATTGTAGTATGAAGGTGTAGTGGTGCGTGTATGTCTATGTTCTCTAGCTGCTTCTGTTATTCCACCTTGCAATATGGATACCCAGTATTTATGTGAGATGCCCATGTTTGTCAGATTTGTTCATCACTTCAGATAGTCAAATCTTTTTAAGGTACTGTACCTAGTGACAAGCACTCACATTTGTAAATAAAATCATAACATTTTATTAATGACATAAAAAAAATTAAAAACTGCATGATACAATACTGGTCTTATTCAAGTTTTTCAGCTTCAAGTAAATGGTGATTCAACATGTTTCGTCATAATTGGCTTCATCGGGAAGACTGTGTTAACTACAGGAAGCAAAGCTGTACCAAAACAAAAAGTATATAAATGACCACATTGTCCTGAAAATTATGCAGACATATGATTACATATATTTAATAATCATACATCTCACCACCACTTAGAATTTCCACTATTAATTCTTAGATATCAGTTTCTCATTAAAAGAGCTACCCCAAATAGGGGTGAAAGTGTATGTATGTGGGTTCAGTATATTTTGCACTCTGGAACACAGAGTGGCGCACCATAGGAAAGGCACAAAAAGACCAGCCTTGAAAAAAATCTGTAAAATTTGGAGCAAATTGTTTGCCATACTACAATTTTTTGTTTCACCGATTTTTTGGGGGGCGTAACACGAAAGGTGGAGACAGCGACATGATGTCTTCACATTTTCCTCAAGCCACCAGTAGTGTCAGTGTGGAGGATTTACTTAAGCCGGTGCCAGACAGCTGTTTGTTTCTTAAAGCTGTATGCTATTGAAATGAATGTGAATAGTTTTATCCAATACAGTCTATTTAAATAAAAACCCATACAGAGAACACAAGAACAGTTTCCTTTTGTTTGATAACAGAGGAGGGAAGGGGGAAGATTTTTTTAAATAATCTAAAGAATGGAAACATCTGGATGTCCTGACTGTCCATAGTGGGGGGCCTCTGGTGTAACGATGAGATGTTATACATCAGGCACAAATAGACCTCCTATAATATAGGGGTCTCTGGATGGGTGAGCGCATATTTAAATTTATGTGAGGGCATGTGGTGCAGTCTGTAGAAGAGGTGGTTGTTTGTGTTCACAGACACTGTATGTGGGTTGGGCAAGATCTGTGAAGGACTATTCACAGACATACAGAACCTATTATTATAAAGAGTTTCACTTATGGCACTGCACACATATTGAATTTTGTTCGTGTTAAAACTATTTTAGTTTTTACATGTTTTTATCTTATTGATATGTGAATTTAGGTTACTTGTGCACTTATCATAAGTCATCTCATTCTTAGCACTGCACTGAAGTATTTTAATCATAAATTATCTAACGTATTCCAAAATCTGTGTAAAGCCTTTTCAAACGAGTAAAGGCTGTTAAAGCCGCAAGGGTGGGGGTAAACCTACAATTCTCAACAAACATGAGAATGAGAGGTGATGGTCAGGTGTCCACAAACATTTGACATTACAGAGTATAAGCACATTAGGAACTTGAGATTAAACGTCAATTATTTGAGGGCAAGAAGTTTGTATTCAATGCTCATCTGGGACACCGGATATGATAAGTGCAATGCATATAGGCACTGGTTGGTGCTTTGGGAGGAAAGGTTAAATTTCTTGATTTTTAGGTACTATTCAAAATCAGAAAACAACAACATAATTAAAAAACATTCATAAATGTATTAGAAAGAGTTAAAATCAGAGGTAATCGGTAAATCGGTTGATTTACTAAATGCAAATAGACTGTTTATTTTTCAAGGGAAGTTCCAGAAGCAGAAGAGGTGAAGCTTTGGTGACTTCCATCATCCAATTATGTGCAAACAAAACTGATATTTTTTTCACTTCCCTGCATGTGATTGGGTATTCTTTGAAAAATGAATTTTCACCAGTACCTGGGGTGATTGTAGCTGTATTAGTGCAATTTTTCAGGACAAATTGTATGTTAGTGCAATTAAAGAAAGTATCACGGACAGCACTCAATTGTTCCCACTACTAACCTCTTCTCTAAGCAACTCCCTTGCAAAGTTCACCTTCCCGTACAAAGTAAACTGCCTACTTGCCTTTTGATCAACTTCCATGGATCGTATTATAATGATATCAACAATAAATCATTCAAATGCCCCCCCCCCCCAGCCTTTACCCTCACTTTAATCCTATCAGGTTTTATGATGACTATAAAATTATGTTTGGAGAAGACTTAAAGTGATTGTAAACGATCACCTTGTAAAACAAGCCATTCAGTTTAAAATAGAAATGAAAGGCAAAACATTTTTGTATAGATATAAAAAAAATTCTAAATATATTTTTTCACTTCTTTATAAATGATCAAATTTTCTCTATTTTCAGCTGCATAAGAGCTGGGGGGAGGAGAAACAGCAGCACACTGAGCTTGCCAGTGAATGGCTATGTACGGGGACATGTCAGGACACGTCTGATCATTGGAGGAGTGTACACTGTGTTCCCAGCATAGCTAGAGAACTGACCACAGTGTGCTCTCCTGCTTAGTGTAGTCAGTTTTTAATAGGAAAGCAAAGGGACTGGCAGGAATACCAGGGATTTCACATAAAGGAAACCATACAAAGAGAACAGGATACTTTCTCATACAAGTACATAGTACAACAGGCACATATTAGGAATATGAAGTGTTGGGGTAACAAATGCTTTAAGTCAATTCCCCATCCTGTGTCAGGCCTGTCTCACTCTGTGACAGACCACGCTCCTGACATGATGATGCTCTGGTGCACAGTGTAGATGCACCATGGCGTTGTGTTCCTTGCCAGGCTTCATTCAGAGCAAAGTTTTGGACAAGATTGCTTAGAAGTTAATAAAATAATAAGCAAACAAACAAAAAAATAGAAATAAGAAGGGCAAAAAATGATATGTGATAACACACAATAATATTCCATAGAACACTGTTTACCTGAAATAAGTAACGTTGCTCTAGTCAATAAACTGCATAAATATAGAAAAAGAGGGTTTCTTTCATGGGGACCCCCCCCCCCCCATGAATGCATTAAGATAAAAAACCTTCTACCTTTACAACCACTTTAAGCACTCAACCAATGCTCTCAAATGAAGTGCACCAGAAAGCCTCGCGCTATCGGTAATTCAATGTGGAAAAGCCAGCCCATAGTCCTGGTGTGCTGGACCAATATTGTGAAAAGGGCAAAATGCTAGCATTATCAAAGAAGAACAAACACTCAGAAAAAGTTATATAAAAATTAATTTATCACAATTGATATAACTTTTATATAACTTTCTCTTAGTTTTTGGTATACACATCATTTTCTCTATACAAAATGTACCTTTAAAGTCCCCTATCCCTTATTTTTTTGCTCTATATATGTTTGGGGATGTTGGTACCATATTAGGATTAAGGTCTTTTGGAGCTGAACTCTGCCCATATCTTTGTCTCTAAATTTCCATAGCAGTCTTTCATAATTAACAAGCCCCTTTTTGTATAAACTTTATATATTTTAGTCAAAAGATTCAGTCAAGTAGCTTTTCTTCCACCTCTACTTATCACTGCAGGCAGATCTGTCCCTTTCAAAAATCTATGAAACTTGGCATTCTTTCAATTTAATAGGTTACTTCAACCAATAGGAATAGACCATGTCCTAAAAATCTAAGATGCTGAAATACACATAACTCCTTTCCTTTATCTTCCTAGAGTGAAGCCATGACCCATACTGTATGTCAATTAGGAATGAGCAAATCTGCTTGGGTTAGTTTAACAGTTTTTTTTAAATCTTGAAATTTGTAAACTTTGTGGCAAAGCCCATTGAACTCTTTGGGCGGCCTATCTTCCTATTAAATTCATATTTTATTTTTGAAAGGGAAATGATTTTAAAACAAATGGCAACAGAAGCCAGACACTGCCATGGGAGAAAATACCAATGACAAAATGAAATTATATATACACAATACTTATCAATAGTTTTAGGCAGGTATGAAAAAATGCCATAAATTAAGAATGTTTTCAGAAATAGTTTATTTTAAGCAATTAACAAAATGGAAAGTAATGAAACATAAGAGAAATCCAAATGAATTCAATATTTGGTGTGACCACCCTTTGCCTTCAAAATAGCATCAATTATTCTAGGTACATTTGCACACAGTTTTGAAAAAACTTAGCAGGTAGGTTGTTCCAAACATTTTGGAGAACTAAACACAGATCTTCTATGGATGTTGGCTGCCTCAAATCCTTCTGTCTCTTCATCTAATCCCAGACAAACTGGATGATGTAGAGCTCAGGACTCCTTGTTTATCTTAACACTAAAGATAGTTCTTAATTGGCTGTATTTTTGGGGTCGTTATCCTGGTGCAGTATAAAGTTGGAGCCAATCACGTGCCTCCCTGATGGTATGGCATGATGGAGAGGTATCTGCCTGTACTTCTCAGCATTGGGGACACCATTGATCCTGACCAAATTTCAAGCTCCATTTGCAGAATTGAAGCCCCGACTTGCAAGGAACCTCCACCAAGCTTCACTGTTGCCTACAGACACTTGTAATTGTACCATTCTCTAGCCCTTCACCAAACAAACTGCCTCCTACTAAAGTCAAATATTTCAAATTTTAACAAAAACCTATGTTCTCTTAGCCTTGTCTCCAAATCAAAGGTATGTTTTTTTTAGCCGCAATTCTATTATGAAGACTACTTCTGGCCAGACTTCTCCAGATGGGTGTACCTGGTGCCTACTGGTTTCCCCCAGGTTTGTGTTGATGGTACTGCTGGACTTATTCTGATATTAAAGGGAAGTGATGTGTCATGTGTGTTCATTTACTGCATTACATTTTCTTGGCCGATCACTACGTCTACAGTCCTCAATGTTGCCTATTTCTTTGTGCTTCTTAAAGGCAGCTTGAATAGCACATCTTGAAACCACAGTCTGCTTTGAAATATTTGCCTGGGAGAGATCTTGCTGATGCAGTATAACTACCGTATTTATCATCGTATAACAATCACTTTTCCCCCCAGAAAACAGAGGACAAACAGTGCCTGCGTGTTATACTCAGATATTTCTTTTTTTCCCATGGGGGGGCGGGGATTGGGCAGTCCGCCCTGGGTACCACACATTGGTAGGGTGTCATGCCAGTCGCCCCACCTCTCCTGGCACTGGGACAGCCCGCCGGCATATTCTAAAGATAAAAAAAATCACTGCCAGCCCCTTCACATAGATCCTTTGTAGACTGTGTAAGTGTCATAGTAAACTGAAGCCTGCAAATACCGCATTCTCCCCGTTCTTTCCGGCTGCTCTCCTCCTTCCGCTCCTCCTCCGAGTGTAGCTTTAGATTGGAGACAGAGAGAGGTCACATGAAACATCAGAGGAGTGCGGTCACGTGAAATATCAGAAGAGAGCGATCATGTGACCAGCCGAAAAGAATGGAGCTAATGAGGTATTTGCAGGCTTTGGTTTACAATGATAGTGACACAGTGTAGAAAGAATCTAAGAGAAGGGACTGGCACTGATTTTTTTTAAACTTTAGAGTATGCTGGCAGTGCTGTCCCAGGAGACTGGGGGTCTCCTGTGAGTGCAGGGGGGCTGTGCAATGTAAAGGGGTTGTGCAATGTGAGGGGAGTCTGCGTAATGTAAAGGGGTGTCTGTGTACTGTAAAGGGGTCTGTGTAATGTGCAGGGGGGGCTTTGGAATGTAAAGGGGTCTGTGCAATGTGCAGGGAGGGCTTTGGAAAGTAAAGGGGTCTGTGGAAAGTTTTTTTCCTGAAACGTCCCTCTTAAAATGAGGGTGCGTGTTATACGCTGATAAATACGGTACTTGCCATGGTGTATGACCTGTGACATGAAACTGTCTTCCTCAACCTCACCTCAGTAGCAAAGTTTGGCTGTTCCTTATTCAGCTTTAGGCCCCCTGCACACAGGACGTTTTTTACCTTTTTTACAGGCATACAAGCTCTTGGGTGTATATTAATTTAATTGATCAGAATAAATAATTTATTCTGGCCATTGAAAGTAATTAATGCTTGTTTAGCAGCTTTTAGCAAGTTCTAGCAGCTTTTAGTACCATCAAGCGTTTAGAGGCAGGGAAAAAAAAACAAAAACGACTCCCTAGAAGCAGCTGTGCATGAGGTCTTAAGTCTACTTCACAGCTGTTTCTGTCTCAGTTAATGACTGTTTCAGCCTACATATGAAGTTGATGATAATTAGCACCTGCTTGGTATAATTGGTTAGGCCAATAATAATAGGGATGGGCCAAACGGACCCCTGTTCAAATAGCAACAGAACTTTTGAACACCGCAAAATTTGGGACCCGAATATTGAACCCCATTTAAGTCAATGGGACCCGAACATCAAAAATCAAAAGTGCCCATTTTGAAGGCTTATATGCAAGTAATTGGGCATACAATGGTTATAGGGGTCCGGGGCCTGCCCTGGGGGGACATGTATCAATAAAAAAAAAAGTTTGTGAAAAACGTAATTTTTAAATGAGCAGTGATTTTTTTGATTTTTAAAGTGAAAGCATAAAAATGAAAAATACCTTCTAATATAGTGCCTGGGGGATCCCCTTATGCCGCGTACACACAATCGGAATTTCAGCCGGCAAAAGACCGATGAGATTTTTTTTCATCGGAAAATGTGAACGTGTGCATGTTCCATCGGTCTTTTGCTGCTGGAATTCCAGCCAGCAAAAGATTGAGAGCATGCTCTCAATTTTTCGGTCGGGAAAAGTTCCCATCCGAAAATGTGATCGTCTGTGGCAAAATCCCTACGCATGCTCGGAAACAATTCGACGCATGCTCGGAAGCATTGAGCTTCATTTTCTCGGCTCGCCATAGTGTTGTACGTCACCGTGTTCTTGACGGGCGTAATTTCAGCGAACTTTTGCGTGACCGTGTGTATGCAAGGCAAACTTGAGCGGAATCCCATCGGAAAAGCCGTCATATCTTTTTCCAACAAGAAATCCGCTCGTGTGTAAGCGGCATCAGTCTATCTGTAAGGTGGCAGATCTGTACCATGTCTAGAATCTGCTGCAGCAATAATTGCATTTATAAAGCCAAAAAAAATGAAATTTTCCCTTTCAAGCTGCCTTTATTTTGCTCAGCAACAGCTGGGGAGCCAGTATGTACGATGAGGCCACAATGTAGTACACTGGGAACACGATTAGAGATTTTTTATATACATTCTATGGAACTTCCTCCTCGCAGCCACGTACTACTCCCAAGGGTCCTGGGGTTGGAAAGCCATGGCTTATTTATGATTGAGGCATGTCTTCCTCTTCTTTGAAGCCTATGAAAGTGCCAGAATCCTCCTCATCCTCCTCCCCTCTCTCCTCCTGTGTTTTCTGTGACATAGGAATAATGGTGCCTGGATAAAGTGGGCCTTCCTCCTGCTGCTCTGCCTCCAATGCCCTGTCCATAATACCACGCAGAGTCTGCTCCAGCAGGAACACAACAGGGATTGCATTGTCACGGCTCACCATCTTTGTGGCCTCCTCAAATGGTGATAATACAGGGCATGCATCCTTAATGATCAGCCATTGGCGTGGGGAAAAAAAGCCGAGGCGGCTTGAGCCTTTTGTCGAGCCGTATTCGCACAGGTACTAGTTGACGGCCCTCTGCTGCATGTATAGCTGCTGCAGCATTGACAAAG
This sequence comes from Lithobates clamitans, assembly GCA_037952925.1. NCBI lineage: Eukaryota > Metazoa > Chordata > Amphibia > Anura > Ranidae > Lithobates > Lithobates clamitans. Next base: position 4,099,040 of record JBBGZY010000014.1, read on the forward strand.
TTGAGTTCCACCTGGTGGGCATGTCACAAATTAGGCGGTTTATGGGCAGGTGGATTTCCTGCTGAATTTCAGCCAACCGAGCACTGGCTGTGTATGACCGCCTGAAATGGATACAGACTCTTCTGGCCAGCTTTAGCACATCTTGCAACCCTGGGTACGTATTTTGGAAATGCTGCACCACCAAATTGAGGACATGTGCCAGGCATGGCACATGTGTCAACTTTCCCTGTCTAAGGGTGGACAGGAGGTTTGAGCCATTATCGCACACCACCATTCCTGGCTCCAGCTGGCGTGGTATGAACTACCTCTGGGCCTGTCCATGCAGAGCTGCAAGAATCTCTGCTCCAGTGTGGATACTGTCCCCTAAACACACCAGCTGAAGCACTGCATGGCACCTTTTAGCCTGACTCTGGGAATAGCCCTTTTAACGCTTAGGGATACCTGATGTTCATAGGACAACTTTGCAGAAGAGGACATGGAAGTGGCAGAGGAGGAGGAAGGGGTAGAGCTCACAGGTCTGGCATCATCACCACCAGCTGTATGGAAACGTGGGGGCACAACAAGCTGCAGCACCAAGCCCTGTCCTGCATCCTTTCGAGTTGCAAGCAGTGTTACCCAGTGTGCTTTGAACAAAAAATATTGTCCCTGCCCATGCTTGCTGGACCACGTGTCAGCAGTAAAGTGGATTTTACGGCTGACTGCATTGCCCAACTATGCCAGAACATTCCCTTCCATGTGATGGTAGAGAGATTGAACGGCCTGGGAACCGGCCATTGTAGTACAGCATGAATTCATGGAAGAGGGCAGAATTCACCAGGCTGAAAGACAGAAATTGGAGAGCCAACAGCTTTGACAATCTTGCATTTAGACGTTGGGCATGTGGGTGGCAGGGACTGTATTTTTTTTTTTCGCTGCAACAGATTGCAACAGATTGGGCAGAGAAATTTGCCAGCTACAGTCTACAGCTGGTGGTGTGCTGCTGGCAGATGTGCTGCTAGGACCTGGGACACCCTGTGCTTTACCATCATCCCTGTCAGTGGAGGCTGCTGAGAGGTAATAACTCGGTATAGCAGGGGCAGACTGAAGTGGTTAAGGAAGAGAAGGAGGAGGGACAGATTTGTGCCCCCTTTGTGTGGCTTTTAGGTGCTCTTGCCAATGGGTGGTTGGACGTTAAATGCCTTGTTAAGCATGTGGTAGCCAAATGGTTGGTGTTTTTGCCACGTTTGATGTGCCTGAGACACAGTTTGCAGATAGCAACAGTGCGATCTGCTACAGATGTGCTAAAAAAGGCCCAGACAGCTGAGCTTTGGGGAGTGGGCCAGGAGATAACAGCTGCAGAATGTGATTGAATAGGCTGGCTGCTCTCTACTCTTTCTTGATGTCGGCCTCCTTGGGGTTGTGCCGCCTCACCTTCAGTTTCCTCCTCTGCTCTATCTGGCACCAAGTCGCATCAGTGACCTTATCATCATCATCATCATCATCATAATCTCCATCTCCTCCATCTTCATCATTACTACTGGAGACAACTTGGCAATACGCTGCAGCTTGGGGAACATGAATGCCAATTTGTCTACCAGTGTTACTCCCTCTCTCTAGGCTCATGTTCCTGTCATCCTCAATCTCCAGTAATCCAGTAATGGCTGGGCATCATCAAGGAGAAAGTGGCTGATGCTGTGGTCAAATAACTCAGCTGACTCCTCAATGGCTGATGTTGGGGCTATGGCAGGAATAGATGTGGACAAGGAGGCAGGTTTATCCACTCTGGCAACTGCAGTTGAATGTACACTTGTTTCTGCTTGCAGGACAGAGGATGAGGAGGATGAGGAAGGTTTAGTAAGCCAGTTCACCACCTCCTCAGCATGCTGTGGCTGGATAGTATGGGCAAACTCACTAAACAGATGAAATGATGCCCTTTGCCCATGGACACATTTGTTGCTGGCCACCTTACAATGCCAAGGGAACGTCTGCCTCTCCTTGTTGTCCTCCCAGTCCTTTATGGGCAGGGAGGGGGTGGTGCTTATAAGCAAATGTAAAGAAGAAGTTAAAATCTGTAAGCAGATGCACTTTAATGAATGTAAAGAGGTGTTTGGTGCGCTTTCATTTGAGTACTCACACTACACAGACACACTCCACAGATACACTATAATATACTGCAATATAATGCACCAAACGTACAGTGAAGCACAGAACTGTATGGCATTAAAGTGGCAGTAACGCACACAGAAGTAAATGGTTTTAAACTGGCAGTAATGCACACAGTACTATGTGGCGCTAAACTGGGAGTAATGCACACAGAAGTAAATGGTGTTAAACTGGCAGTAACACACAAAACTATATGGCATTAAACTGGCAGTAACAGACACAGAACTATATAGCGTTAAACTAGCAGTAACGCACACAGAAGTAAACTACGTTAAACTGGCAGTAATGCACAAAACTTTATGGAGTTAAACTGGCAGTAACGCACACAGAACTATATGGCGTTAACCTGGCAGTAATGCACACAGAACTATATGGAGTTAAACTGGCAGTAACGCACACAAAACTATATGCCGTTAAACTGGTAGTAACGCACACAAAACTATATGGCGTTAAACTGGCAGTAATGCACACAGAACTATATGGCGTTAAACTGGCAGTAACATACAAAATATATATACACAGTATCTCACAAAAGTGAGTACACCCCTCACATTTTTGTAAATATTTTATTATATCTTTTAATGTGAAAACACTGAAGAAATTACACTTTCCTACAATGTAACGTAGTGAGTGTACAGCTTGTATAACAGTGTAAATTTGTTGTCCCCTCAAAAAAACTCAACACACAGCCATTATTGTCTAAATCGCTGTCAACAAAAGTGAGTACACCCCTATGTGAAAATGTCCAAATTGGGCCCAAAGTGTCAATGTTTTGTGTGGCCATCATTATCTTCCAGCACTGCCTTAACCCTCCTGGGCATGGAGTTCACCAGAGCTTCACAGGTTGCCACTGGAGTCCTCTTCCACTCCTCCATGATGACATCATGGAGCTGGTGGATATTAGAGACCTTGTACTCCTCCACCTTCTGTTTGAGTATGCCCCACAGATGCTCAATAGAGTTTAGCTCTGGAGACGTGCTTGGCCAGTCCATCACCTTTATCCTCAGCTTCTTTAGCCAGGAAGTAGTCATCTTGGAGGTGTGTTTGGGGCCGTTATCATGTTGGACTACAGCCCTATGACTCAGTCTCTGAAGGGAGGGGATCATGCTCTGCTTCAGTGTGTCACAGCACATGGTGGCATTCATGGTTCCTTCAATGAACTGTAGCTCCCCAGTGCCGCAGCACTCATAGAGCCCCAGACCATGACACTCCCACCACCAAGCTTGACTGTAGGCAAGACACACTTGTCTTTGTACTTCTCACCTGGTTGACGCCACACATGCTTGACACCATCTGAACCAAATAAGTTTATCTTGGTCTCATCAGACAACAGGATCCGTGTCCTTAATCCATGTGGCAGTCATATCCAGAGGTTGTCCCAAAGAAAACATGCATTCAACTTCTTTGGTCAACCATGGTGAGGCCTATTCTGAGTGGAACATGTCCTGTTAAACTACTGTATGGTCTTGGCCACCGTGCTGCAGCTCAGTTTTAGGGTCTTGGCAGTCTTCTTATAGCCTAGGCCATCTTTATGTAGAGCAGCAGTTTTTTTTTTCAGATCCTCAGAGAGTTCTTTGCCATGAGGTGCCATGTTGAACTTTCAGTGCCCAGTATGAGTAGGAGAGATAACACCAAATGTAACACACCTGCTCTCCATTCACACCTGAGACCATAGGCATCGCCAGGGGGTGACTATCGGGGCTGGAGCCCCAAATCTGGAGCCCAGAGTCTCTCATGCCTGCCTAACCAGGGGGTCGCGTCTGCGGCTGCGACAGGCAGCATTAGAGGTGAGCGGGCGGATGAGCAGAGATGACATCATCTCTCTCCGCCCCCACGTCACCAATCTTCTGCCCTCACAGCCAGGCCACTTCAATGTGGGAGAGATGTGTGGCAGGGAGCAGAGAGATGACATTATCTCTCACTGCCCACCACACACATGCTCTTCTGCTCTCACAGCGCGGGCCTCTTAAATGTCGGAGGTGCGGCGGGGAGCAGAGAGATTACATCATCTCTCACTGCCCACCCTACATCTCCGCTCTCCTGCCCTCACTAAATGGACCAGTGCTGCCAGCCTGCCACCAACTCAGCGACAATGCACTTTTGGTGGCACTGGCTGGCATGGCAAATGACAACCCAAATCTAGTGGCAGGTGACGTGGCAAGTAGTCTGCAAATGGTGGCAGGGGACGTGGCAAGTGACAATCTGCAAATGGCAGAAAGTGACAATCTGCAAATGCTAGCAAGTGTCGTGGCAAGTGACAATCTGCAAATGGTGGTAGGTGACGTGGCAAGTGACATCGGCGTGCCCCCCGGGACTGCAAAAAGGTTGGTGACCGCTGCTATGGGCTCTAGCCCCAGATCTTTTGCAGACCTAGCAATGCCCCTGCCTGAGACCTGTAACACTAACGGGTCACATGACACCGGAAAGGGAAAATGGCTAATTGGGCCCAATTTGGCCATTTTCACTTAGGGGTGTACCCACTTTTGTTGTCAGCAGTTTATTCATCAATAGCTGTGTTGAGGAGACAGCAAATTTACACTGTAATGCCGCGTACACACGGTCGGACTTTATGGCAGACTTTGCCCGGCGGACTTTTCGACGGACTTTACGATGGACTTTCTGAATGAACAGACTTGCCTACACACAATCCACCAAAGTCCGTCGAATTCGTTTGTGATGACGTATGACCGGACTAAAACAAGGAAGTTCATAGCCAGTAGCCAATAGCTGCCCTAGCGTGGCTTTTTGTCCGTCGAAGTAGCATACAGACGAGCGGACTTTTCGACCAGACTCGATTTCGACTGATTAATTTAAAACATGTTTCAAATCTAAGTCCGTCCAACTTTTGAGAAAACAAAGTCCGCTGGAGCCCACACACGATCGAATTGTCGAAATCCAGTCCACCAGGCAAAGTCTGCCGTAAAGTCCGCTCGTGTGTACGCGGCATTATACAAGCTGTACACTCACTACTTTACATTGTAGCAAAGTGTCATTTCTTCAGTGTTGTCACATGAAAAGATACAATAAAATATTTATAAAAATGTGAGGGGCGTACTCACTTTTGTGAGATACTGTATATATATATATATATATATATATATATATACATATATATATTAAAGGTTCATGAAATATTAAATACATCATTGCATATGTGCTATCCTTCAAAATGCTATTTATATTTTTGAAAATTGTTTGTTAGTAGTTTAATATATAAAAATAGATCTTAAGAGAGTGACATAAATGGTTTACTAGACACTGACAACTGACATAGATTGTTTTGGAGGATTAAGAAAATAATTGACGGCATCCAATGTATTGATAACTATCAATGAAAGGTCAATAAAGACATGGCTCACAATGCCTGTCTTTCAAAGGCTAGGGACAGCTCTACATATGCACGACCATCACGTTGTACTGGTTTAGTGAAATGAACTATTGTTTGTTTGCTATGCTGGGGAAGTTGATTAAAACATAAGGCTTTTTTAACGGACATAGAAGGTCTAGTTTTGAATTAAACAGCAAACGTACCATAAGAGAGCAATGGAGTAGAAATGTTATATGGTCAGATAATAGAGGACCTAATGACACTTTCAAACACCCTTAACAGACTTCAACCTTAAAAGGAAGCTTCACTCCAAGACTACTGGGTATCCTCACTCATCATTGTTCCTCCACTACCTATGGTTCCGTAGACTCCTTGCCATTTCCTCACTTCCTGCCTGCTTTGTATAGTCATTCAGCTATAGTGCGGTTGCCTGGGAGGTAGCACTGCATTTTTTATTTCTTTTATTTTTTTTGAGGTGTAGGAACACATAATAGTACTAACAGCAACCCAACAGCGAGTTTTTCATTATTATTATTATTATTATTATTATTATTATTATTTTAGATCAGAGTCTCCTTATATCAGCAAACCACCCTTAGAGACCAAGTTTTGGTCTCTAAGGCGGGTTTGCTGATATAAGGGGACTCTAATATAATAGGGGGGTCTCTAAGGGGGGCTAATATACAGAGACTCTAGTCGAATGGCATTTGTAAGGGGGGGTGCTGATATAAGGTGACTCTGATATAATGGTGGTCTCTAATAGAGGGTGCTGACTGCTGATCTAATGGTTGGTCAGAATTATACCAGCAGTCAGCATCCCCCATTAGAGACCATCCTTAGTTCAGAGGCACCTTATATCAGCACCCCACCTTACAGAGCCCCCTTTGGATTAAAGTCCCTTTATATTAGCACCTCCCCCCTTAGAGACCCCCCCATCAGCTCAAAGTCCCATTATATCAGTGCCCCCCCACCCTTAGAGACCTCCGTTAGAGAGAGACAGAGAGACCCACCTCCATGCCTTCTACTGTGATGTCTATATCTTATGAAGGTACAAAAATAAATGTGGCACTAACTCAAATACATGCTAATGAACAAATGATGATCAAATCAACAAATCCATAATAAATTCTATTCAGTGATCAAATTTAAAAGTGCAGAGAATGTGCAAGTGTAAAAAAGACATAAACTTCTTTATTCCATTAATCAAATTTACATGTGCAATCAAGATAAGTTTATAGGTAGTTGATAGTAGATGTGTAGCAATCAGGAGCAAAGAAAGTAACATCACTTCTTATAACGTGTAGTTCACTGCTTCCACCATCTGTGATCCACCAATAGTGTGCCCCAGCCTCTCACCTTCAATGAAGACCCCGACGGGTCTAATAACGGGTCTAATAACGCTTCTGATAATTGAGATCTTTAATGGCAGTTTCCATTCCACTCTTCTCCTTAGAGCACCAGACCAGGCAAAGTTGGGAATAAAAATATATACAGTGTGCAAATACGTCCTCAAACTCACATTTTAAATAGGAACAATCAACTTCAGTATATTTGCGACCAAAAGTCACTCGCTCCTCCCGACGCATTGCATCACTAATCAAGTGACTTTATCAAGGGCCCTTGATAAAGTCATATGAATAGCGATACAACATGTCGAGAGGAGCTGGGTTACGTCACTTCCGGTCGTGGCCAAGACCGGAAGTCTTTGAATATACTGAAGCTGATTGTTCTGATTTTAAATGTGGGTTTGCTGCTTTAAATAAACGTATTATATTGAATGACTGCACTATGAAGATCTCCTTTTCTTATGAGTCTCTTCCTTGCCTAGATGCTGACATGCCGTTTAAAAAAATTTAAATCGCCGTAATTACCTTTTATTTTTCTATTCTTCTTTGCACTTCCTGGTTCTCCTCCCATGGGAGTAGGTTTCTAGCCTCTCCCAGACTCCTGGGAGCTAGTCTCAGGCTTCCCACGATGCTACTGAGCATGTGCGGGAACGAGCGGTGTATGCTGGGAGCACAGCATTCACCACATCCAGGAAATAAATGCTTGTCCACTTCAAATGCCCACAATGAAGATGGAAACCGCCTGCAGTGAATAATATAAGTTATTCTTTCCGACGAAATCTGACACAGGCGGACATATTACACACAATATGTGAGTATGTAATGCTGAGAAGAAAAGTTTGTGAATGAAAAAAAAAAAAAACCGATAGATAGGTGGACCCCCGCTTTAAATAGAGGAGAGTGGATGAAAGTAAGGAGGGCATATTTGCACAGCGGGAGAACACTGTATATATTTTTATCCCCAACTTTGCCTGGTCTGGTGCTCTAAGGAGAAGAGTGGAAGGGAAACTTCAACTCAATTATCAGAAGCGTTACTAGACCCATTGGGGTCTTCAATGGAGGTGAGAGGCTGGGGCACACTATTAGTGAATCACAGATGGACGAAGCAGTTGTTAACTACACATTATAAGAATTGATGTTTCTTTCTTTGCACCTGATTGCTACACATCTACTATCTACTAACTACCTATGAACTTTTTTTGGCTGCACATGTATATTTGATTAATACAATTTAAAAGTTTATGTCTTTTTTGAACTTGCATTTTTATTTTTGAACATTATTTATCTGTGGGAACACTCCTTTAATGTTGGCTGCCACTCCTTGAGGAGTTTTTTTTTTTTTTTTTAACTTTATCATTAGTCAATATAACTTAGGAAAGGCTGTCATTGGAGCCGCTGCAAGAGTGTGCGGGAACTGGCTGGAGCTGGGAGGTGGGGCGGCTCTAAGAAAATCCCATGTGTGCGACAAAAGCGTCACTGGTTGCTAGGACACTGGCAATCCTAGCAACCAATGAGAGGATTTACAGGCTGGCAGGGGGGAGGTGGAGGGGATGGCACGTACCCCGTGGTGAGAAGGCAGAGGGAGAGAGCGCACAGCAGTGTAATCTGGCAAGAATTATCACTGCATTCGAGGATACCCCCCACTGAGTTCTGACACTGGCTTCAGTCCAGTCCATCCCCAGGACAGATACCTGACAGTTGAGACTGGAGGTATACTGTGTCTGGGTTTCAGGAGGACAGAAACCCAGGCACAAGTGTCAAAACCCATACTGTCCAGGTCATTCCTGTACAGGTGGCAACCCTAGGTCCAAGATGCATAAACATATGGCCCATGGCCTCAGACGCTGTGTGAATAGGGCCTTAGGTGGAGTGTGTCAGTTGAAAGCCAGATTTAAGTTATTTACACTCACTGACTTGAAAAGTGACTTAATGACATCTAAAAATACGTTCATCAACTAAAGGATGTTTTTGTATATTTGCATGGAGTTATTTCATAATGCATGCTAATAATCATGGAGTATTTACTATTGATCAGTGGAAACAGTTACAGGTCCTTACAACTTTCACTGAAATTAACTGAAATATATTTTCACTGCAAGTCAAGCTTAGTTGTCTTGCAGCAAAGTTGATGTTATTCTTATCCGGCCAATTAATACTGTTATATTATCAGCGAAGGACAGTCTTGTTAGAATCTTCAAGAGCATTTTTTCGCCTCTCAACAGGCTGCTGTAAGTTGCTGTTTTAAGTATGTTTACACCACATAGATACTAAATTGACTTGCTAATGGTAAGTTTTATTCAGTATCCATTGGTTACAGTGTCATGTGATTTGACATTGAAAGCAGACAGACAGTGCTGATTAGAAGCATCCAGTTCTGTCCATCTCTGTGCATCACTGAACCATCTGGTCATTTATTCACTAATAAGCCCCTAATGGGCCAAATATTCACCAGGCTGTCATTGTGACATGACATAAAATGCCTACATCTTTCAACTTGCTTTGACATGTTGCTTGTTTCACATCAAAACTCGTCATTTACAGGAAAAGAGCTCAGAGGGGTAAAAATTTGACCTAATCTGCAGTGTTAACATTGAGACAAAGGCTTTGTTATCTGTAGCCTGTTGGAGAGCATGTAAATGGCTATGAATTTATTTTGTACATGTTTTTCTCACACACCATATTACATTATATCAAATCAAACTCTTTTTCCCTAATGTGATGTATTTTTATACAGCATTCCACATTAACCCCAATGTTAACAGGTTATTCAGCAGTATACCGTTTTTAACTCAAAATCCACTTTTAATATTTAATATTTAATTTGGCAAGCAATTTGCTTTACCTACTGTATACATGCAGTGCCCTTTTGATAGTTTAAAAGTAAAAGGAGTTTTTCTTTTAAACTATCATTTTTCACCGTATCGCATACTCTGAGAAAAGGCCAGATCTAGTGAGGTGCTATACCCCCCCCCCCCCCCCCGATAGCATTCGTGCCCCTGCAGAACTAGTGATATCAATGCAGAGTTGGCATGCTGCCCAGCCCCTATCTGCCCAGCTGCATTAATTCTTTCCACGGGACAAAGGGACTCTGGTGTGAAGGAGAGGACTCTGATGTGAAGGGGCAAACTCTGATTTGATGGGAGTCCTTTGATTTGATTGAGGGGACTCCAATATGAAGATGGAACTCTGATGTGAAGGGGCTGACTCTGATGTAATGTAGAGATACTGATGTAAAGGGGGTGACTGTGATGTAATGGATACTGCTGGGGGGGGCTCTGATGCAAAGAGGGAAGGCTGAGGTGAAGGACTCCCTCATGTGTCAGTGATGTCACAGGGAGGAAAAAATGTCCCTTCATCGATGGTGTCCACCAAAGTGGTATTTTAGGTATAAGTGGAATCTGGTGAGCTGGGTCACAACTGGCTTGCTTCTTTTGGAGATGTAAGGGCTTATTTCTCCATAGTTTCCAATTATAAAATAAATAAACAATACAGCAAGGAGCGTGTGACCTTCTCAGTTGCCCCCACAGGTGGGTAAACCTGAGAACCTGGGCACAGATATCTCATCACTAGAGAGCCTAAAAGAGTCTGAGAAATATTTCCTTAGAGGACTATTAAACTTGCTGACCGCCCTCTAGCAGTTATACTGCTACAGGGTAGCAGCTCTGCAAAGGATCATGTATATATATGTGATCCTGCACTTCCGCTTGCAGGGGTGCGCATGCGCCCCCAGTGGGTCGCTTCTGCTGTGTGCCCCCGGCGGCCGCTTCTGCTGTGCGCCACCGGCGATCCACAGATCAAGTACCCCTCACCCGCCCAGCACCTGCCGATCATCTGGCAGAGGCTCAGAACGGAGCTCTGGCTATGTAAACAAAGCAGATCTCCATTCTGACAGGGGGGAAGGGATGGATTTTGTGTTCCTTAAACGAAGGGGTAAATACTTTTTTCACTCATTAAAATGTAAATCAATTTATAACTTTTTTGAAATGTGTTTTTCTGTATATTTTTGTTGTTATTCTGTCTCTCATTGTTAAAATAAACCTACCACTAAAATTATAGACTGGTAATTTCTTTGCCAGTTGGCAAACGTACAAATACTTTTTTCCCTTACTGTATTGGCTGTATTGGCCTAAGTTTATAAAGAAATTAGTTTTTTTTCAACTTTTTTATAGGATGTGTTTAAAAAAATAATGCAGTATTTGGTTGAAAGAGGGGGCAACTCGGACCTCTCCAATTGGGTCCTGCCTCTTTCAGAAGGTTTAAGACCATTGGGGTACCAAAGGGATATTGACAGGAATATATATAAAATCTTTTAGTTTATTAAAGGGTAAGACATTAAAAAGTCCATATAAGGACACAATTGTAAATGAAAAATAACATAATAACAAAAAACTGTTTACAGCAATGTTTACAAAGGAATTATGTTAGTAATGGCCGCAAAGGTAGATGAAAGCAGGTTATATCCTTCTGAACGACGTGAGGAGTTTATTCTCCCCCATACGGCGGGCATGCGACTCTCCGGCAGTGGGCGGGGCCCCTCGGAGCCCAGCTATTGCTTCTCCAGATTGACGCCTCCAGTGTCAATAGTTGTGGAGCCATGCGCTTGCGCTGGATTACTCCTTGCGCATGCGCAGTAGAGGGGAGCCGAACCCGGAAACGACAGCGGCTGATGGTTTCAGCGCCGCTGAGCTTCCGGGTAGGGGGCATATAAGGCAGCAGACCTTTCTGTCTGCTACGAGAGGCACACACCCAGCTGACCAGCATCCCTTTTTGGAAGCCTGTAAGTAACCATCATACGGGGGGGACATCACCATATCTTTTCCCCCCCCTTTTTATCTTTATTCAGCTATCCTTTTCTATTTACTTGGAAGCATTTTTTCTTGTTGAAAAATCTTTTCAGCAAACGTTGATACAAACACTATGCCATATGTTTACCCTTAAAGGCTTCCTGTAATGGCATGAATGCCTGGTTTAAGCGGCTGCTGTTTCCCTACCATAGACTCTGGGTGTGGATAGCCATCAAGCCTGTTAAAACTTTTACATCATAGCAACGGTGGGTACAAAGTAAACCCCCCCCAGTTTGTCTCATGAATACTATCTTCATTAAGATGGAGGGGTCCCCTATTTTTCCTTTCTTGTCTCCTTTCCCAATTCTTTCCCAGCCCCCCCCTGCCTTCTTTCTCCCCTTTTCCCCCCTTCCCTTGTCCTCCCCCCCTTTCCCCCCCCTTTTTTTCAGTTTTTCCTCCCTCCCCCCCTTCCTTTCTCCCCTTCCTATCTCTTTCTTCCCCTTCCTTCCATTTCCCCCTCCCTCCCGTCCCATCCTTTCTTCCTCTCTCCCTCCCTTCCTTTCCTTCCCCCCTTTCCTCTCTTTCCCACAACTTTCTTTTTCACTTCATGCACCTAGGTGGTTCTCTTATTCAAGAACCCCTAGTTTATAACTATTTATATATTTTTTCTATATTCTATTTTTATAATAGTATTTCCTAAGTGCCCCCTTGCTCGCACCCGGGGGAACGCCCGTAGTGGGCGTCTCACAGTGTCGTTCTAGCCCTTCGTGGGCTAAGGGTGGTGAGTGCAATATTAATCATTGATTACCTTCTGCAATGTTAACACTGTGCATGTTTATACATCTTTATACTTCTCACCTAAATATGTAGTGATTATTTTTTGTAATGTTGATTTTTTTATTCTGTAGAAAATGTACTAAGACGCCTCCTGAAGAAGCGGCTTGACCGCGAAACTGTAGAGGTCACGTCCGCAAGTACTAAATAACCTGCCTTCATCTACCTGTGTGGGCATTACTAACACAATTCCTTTGTCAACATTTCTGTAAACAGTTTTTTATTATTATGTTATTGTTCATTTACAATTGTGTCCTTATATGGACTTTTTAATGTCTTACCCTTTAATAAACTAAAAGATTTTATATATATTCCTGTCTATATCCCTTTGGTACCGCAATAGTCCTAAACCTTCTGAAAGAGGCAGGACTCAATTGGAGAGGTCCGAGTTGCCCACTCTTTCAACCAAATACTGCTTTATACATATAAAGGATGATGGTACCTATTAACGATAAAATACCCCTGTAATCTAACTCGGTGGCATACTTTTGATTATTTAAAAAAATAATGTTGTGTTTTTTTCTTAATTGTCTGTCTTTGTTTATATCGCAAAAATAAAAAAACTTAGTGGTGATCAAATACCACCTGAAGAAAGCTCTATTTGTGGAAAAAATGACACAAAGTCAAAAGGTTTTTTTTTTTGTTTTATCGTAATGCGTTCTATGCATTAAGTTAAAAAAAAAAAAAACCTTCCACTAGCAGTTTCCCCTCTACCTCAAACACTTACCTGAGTGCTCTATTGATCCAGAGCTGTGTCCGGCTGCAGTTCTTCCCTCCATTTTTCCTGATCTCACGAGAGACTCAGGCAGCAATGGGAGCCATTGGCCTCTGCTGCTGTCAGTCAAATCTTGTGAGCAGGGACTCCAGAAGAGAAGGTAAGATACATCTCTGTGTAATATCATTACACAGAGCAGGCAAGTATAACATTTTTTAATTTTAAATAACAAAAATATTAACTTTACAATTATGTCGTCATTGATTTCTTATTCTGAAAATGCAATTTGCCTTGCTATAATGCTGACCCTGAATCAATAACCAAGAACAGGAATGCAGATAAGCTAAGGTTTGGGCCAAACTAACACAAACACAAGGACATTTTTTTCTTGCAGTGATACCACCAACCAGGGACATTTTCCCTTCCAGTGACACCAACAACACAGGGACATTTTTCCTTCCCATTACACCATTAACACAAGGGCACACCATGTCAGTGACACCACAGATGTGGGGACTAATTTAAGTTCCAGTGACACCACTGACACAGGAACTTTTTTCCTTCCCATGACACCACTAACACAGGGACATTTTTTCCTTCCAGTGACACCATAGACACAGTGGCATTTCTACCTTCACCACTGTTAGTTCTATATTTTTCTACTGGACAGAATATGCACTGCTATTAAAGTCATCCATTCGCTTTGGTGTGCCACAACTATTGCCATTATTTTAGTGCATGCCACAACCATTAAATATGTTTCATCTCAGTGCTGTGAGCAGTGGTATTAGCCCCACCCCTACTCCATTTGGGGGGGTGCAGTTTGGCATCTTCCCCTGGGCACTGGATGACCATATGCCAGCACTGTTTGGGAACCATGTTCTTGTAAGCCCCTGAGCAGCTGCCCCTGCTTATAAGCAGAGGTTTGTACCCCTTTTAGGGAAATCCCTCCAGTGTGTGGATACTTTGGATTGGGCTATCCTAGTCCCTTATAATCTAGAGTCAGAAGAGCTTGGGGCAGAGGTTGATGCAAAGAGGTTACCTTTAGCATGCTACCATGTAAGCTTGCAACCTACAGATGTGAACCCTTTTGGATAGGTCCCGGTATAGGCCCTGAGGAAGAAGCCATCTAGGGGGACCTACATTGAGGGTACTGGAAGTGCTGGTCAGCCTCCCTGTTTCAAGCTGAAATTGAGCTGTTTAGTGTTACTGATGTTGGGTACAAAGAGGCGGAGGTAAATTTGTGAGTTGGAAGTGAACTGTACACCCTGTTGCTACTACAGTGAAAGGTTAAAAAGGCTGAAATTGTGGACATTCCTTCATTTCTAGAGGTGGGCCTTGGGAGTTTGGCATTTGGCATTTGTGAGTGACCAAAATGGTGAAGCTCCCCCAAGTCACTGATGTGCGATCCTGGTGCAGGAGAATGATGGGAAGGGCCCTCAGCCATCATGACTGGTGCTGGTGGCGAACCAGGGCCCTGCTAACAAGCTGAACCTCTGTAGTTACAGTTTAAGTGGTTTGGTACATAGTTTAGATGCAGGCACAGCTTACAAGACTTATTTTTTTATCAATTTTAAAAGTCACATTAGGCTACCATTTATTACACTGACAATATAATTATTTTTAGCATACCATGTGCATTTTGATACTCTCTTATTTATCATGCACTGTAAATGTGGAGGAACTCAGAGACCGCACAGTTTAGTTCTTGCTATTGATTACTGTACTGTAGAATATTTAAATGATCAATATATTGTTATAAAAAGAGATAGAAAATAATTTTGTTTTATGTGAGAAAAGGGCTTAACATGCACTGACTATATACAGTTTTCAGATTCCAATACTAAAAGATTGAAGTAGCCACAATTAAATATGTAATCATTTAAAATGAAATGTAAAAAGCTTGTGTTTTTATGCACTCTTTAAAATTTGATTGTAGAAAAGTAATAAATACATTTTCATTAAAAGCATTATAACGACATAAACATTTTCAGTAAGGTGCCAATTACCTTATTACCAGTTATAACTAATTTCAGGCTGCAGCCAAGCTAAAATCACCAACCAAGGTTTATATCTAGGAGGTGAGCAAACGTCTGAAATGCGTCTGATCACTCTGAATGCGTTTTTTTTTTCCGTCCGATATTCTCATTGTGTGTACTGGGTATAAGCCACTTACTTTAAATTCCCCACAGGGGATACTGATGTAGCGCCCTGGGGTTTAGTCAGGGAGCTCCTCACCAAATTCCTTGTTAGGAGTAGCTACAGTAGATAGTTGTTAGAGATCCGTTGATTTCTCCCTAAGTTTGGCCTTGTTGTACTTTTCTCTTCAGCCACTAGGTGGCTAGGCACTAGGTGGCATCAAATGTGAGAAGGACTTTCTTGTAAAAAAAAAAAATGTGAGAAGGACATTTCAAGGTCAAGATATGGGTATATGGGATATCTCAGCCAATGCGCCGGTGTTTTCTTGAATTCCTTAGCCTGCTGGGAGAACCTATACATTCGGGTGGAGTCAGGTGATCTATGTTCTGTGCCACCTGGACTGCCATCTGGGTGAAAGTGTGTCATCTGCCCCGGGCTACTAGGCCGGAGATTGGACCTATCCTGGGGCATCTGGCTGCCAGGCTGTGTGAGGGCCTATCCAGAAATAAGAGGGCAGCGCAGGGTTGGGACTGCGGCTTGCAGTCCAACCAAAAGTGACAGTTCTGCCGGTTGGAGAACCTGTCGTGGTCGGAGGTAGAAGGGAAACTGTCGGCCCTAAGGGGCCAACAACCTTTACCAGGGACCACAGAGAGTAACTGAAGCAAGTACTGGAGCAACATTCTCACCAAACGGGCACGGTGGAGAATGGGGAAATTTCACGCACTGATCTAGTCAGGGACCCAACCAGGTAACGCTTGCAGAGCAGCCTTGTGTGTCAAGCCAGGGACCAAGCCAGTTAGCAGGGGTGAAGCTTGAGGAGTATCTGGAGTGCCAAGCTAGGGACCCAGCAAGGAAGCGTGGGTGACGCTTGAGGGAGATACCACTGCAAAAGCCTTGAGGAGCTCATGGGATTTAGAGTCAGTGAATAAGAGAGTCCAGTGAGAGACTAGGAGCTCAAGGGGCTAAAGGGATACAAGTGAACATTGTAGTGAAGCTGAGAGAACTGTTGAACTTTACGTTAGGAACTGTTAAATACTGTTGCCATAGGAGACAGAAAACCTGCACGTGCAGAAATGGCACCTTGTTGACCTTTCCCTGTACGGCTGTCTTCCTATTGAAGTCTCGGTGTCTGCCTATTGAAACTGCAACTACTTAAGGGTGTCCTGGCCCTAACCCTCTTTCCCTCTAAGATATAAAAAGGAATTTTAAAGGAAATAGAACCTCTTTTGCATCCAAGAAGTGTCTGGCGCCCAATGACTTTCACTATCTTTGCACCCACTATGCCTCACAACCCACTACATACTGAAGGATGTCAGCGGTCTGTTGCCTCAAAAGTTCTCATTAGACTGGAAATGTTAAAGACCTTGCTACACTAAGAACTGTGGTACCTGGTTGCACTAGCAGCTAAGGATACTTAGGCCTGGTTCACATTTCTGCAGGTTGCAGTTGATGCATATTCCAAGTACAGTTGTGTTTTTAACACATTTTTGATCCATTGAAGTCTACGGAACCAAAAACACAACCCGCTGGTTGTGTTTACTCACAGAATTTACTCACATTTTAATAGTATTTATTTTAGTAGTTCCAGTGCTCCCACAATTTTGTTAATCCTGTTTTACTTGTGCGGATGCATAATACACTGTAAAATATAATTTCTGTTGTATTTTTTACCACAAGGCACACTGAAGAGAAAGCAGGAGTAAAAAAAGCCTCACTGTTGCAGCAATAGTAACCCGCAGCATTGATGCCAGTGGATGCAATAATAACTCTGGTATAACTGGTATTAGTAGCAGCATAAAAAACCTTGATTTTTGTCAGTTCCCACAATAATAACCCACATGTTATCGGTGCCAATTTCCGTAGTACCAACCTTCCCGCATTGGTGACAATTTCTGCACTAAAACCCTCCAGCATTGGTGCCAGTAATAATCCCCTGCATTGGTTCTAGTGCATACTGTAAAAACCCCCAGCATAGGTACCAGTTTGCGCAGTAAAAACCCCCAACATTGATGCCAATTTATACAGGAATAATCCCCCACATTGGTACCAGTTTGTGCAGTAATAACCCCTAGCATTGGTGCCAGTGCATGCTGTAATAACCTCCAGTATTGTTACCAGTTTACACAGTAATAACGCTCAGCATTGGTGCCAGTTTGTGCAGTAATAACCCCCCCCCCACATTGGTGCCTGTTTATGCAATAATAACTTCCCACATTAATGCCAGTTTAGGTAATAATAATCCCAGTGTTGGTGTCAGTAATCACAATATTAGCCTCCATCATTGGTGCCAGTGACTGCAATAATAACATTTACATTGCTGGACAGAGGTGTTATGCTATATAAACCCCCATTCACTAGTAATCCCTTAATTTCCCTGCATTTATGATTAGTGTTGGTGGTATTTAAAACACCCCCCCCCCATTGGCAATCAGCGGCAGTTATTATTAACGCCTTCATGGTGTAGCATAAAGGGGTTGATAAACACTGCCACTGGCCAGTAATGCAATGTGTCAATAAACAATGCACTGTCCATTAATACAGAAATGGGCAGTGGTGTGGTGTTAATTAAGCCCCTGCCTTACTGGCAATGTTACTGAACCCACTCAATCCCCAAGGGTTATCCACTTGTCTATACAGTGCTGCATTTATCCTCAGCTCCTGCACTCATGTTTGTGCTAAACTGTCTACCTCCATCCCACTTGGAGCTATTCCTGGCCTGGAAATGACATCATCTCAGAGCAGCAGGACTAACACTCTCCTGTCGCATAGAGATTCCTCTGCCTGGCAGTTTCCTGTGCCCAGTGTAGGGCAGTATCAGGGCAGCCAGTTGGATAGTAACCACTTCTGGTCACACTGTGTCCTTCCCTCCCCTCTCAAACCTAGGCGCGCAAGGATCCTGCTCTCCCTCCCCCCCCCCATATACTGCAATATCTGTCCAGATTAGCCTTTCAGGTTTGTCCACTTCTACTGTTTCCCAGACCTCATGCTTACTTAACTTTCAACATTGCTATTTCAACTTACTCTAATTTAGGAATAGCTTGCTGCATTATTATACATTACCTCAGAGTTTCTCATACTGCTCCTCACTATCTCCATTTCATGGTTGTAAGTGAAAATTAACAAACCAATGCAGCAAGTTCAGGATATAACCCAAGTTAAGTCAATTTGCACGAGGTGGAATTTTGCGGATGTAAACGGAGCTACTACTGATCCATCGATATTAAAAAAAAAGGTCTAGTTTCCACACTGTCATTGTTAATTAGTTCCATTCATTTAACAGGAATTGCTGTGGTTACAGTGTATTCTTTGTAATGGCAACATTTGCTATTAAATAAATGAGGTAAATAATTCACCAGAGCATGAAAACAGGACAACAAAATAATCAACTTTGTTAATAATATTTGTTATCTATTATGTTCTTTTATTCTTGTATGGGGTGATAATGTTTCCAATATGCCTCATCAAGAATAGTAATGTATTGTTTTGTCTATATGGATGTTCCATACTGTGATATTTGAGGGAGTCTGGATCACCTGACAGCCAAATTAGTAAAAGCAAACAGTCTTTATTTTTCAAAAGGTAAATGAAAACAGCTTATATTTCAGCATGAAACCAAACAAAACAGACCATCAACCTCTGGCATAAAGTAAAACTTCGGCTCACCACCAGCAAAAACTTTGACCCATAACAGGGTTTAAAGTCCTCGCCTGCTCCAGAGGTCCAAAGAAAAGGTCACCACGGTTCAGCAGCATCTTGGTAGCCCAAACAGTACACAGCTTCTCTCAAAGGTGTGTCCTGCTCCACACCACACCTCATGGACACCTGCTGGCTGGTTCCTGCCCTTTTCAGCCCTCTCTCACAGGTGAACTAATCCTTTCAGGACCAAAGAACCTGTAGATCCAGGTTGGAGATTCATTCCCACCTAAGATCTCTCCGAGCCTCCAAATTCCAGGACCTATATAAAGACTTAATAATCCTGGGAAAACTGCCAGTACAGTTACCTGCAAACAGTCGTACACTAACAAAATGGCCATTTGAAAACTTAATTATTTCTAGTAGGGCATAATTGATACTTCAAAAGCCTCTACAGACATAACAAAGTAAACTAGATGAAGTATACTTTTAAGTTTTTTATTTTGCAGGTAGTTTTTTTGCATTTGAATATCTAATGCACCTGAAGCCTGTGTATACTAGCTGTATATGTGTAAAGGTTTGGATATAGAGGTGTAACAGGCTTGCATTTAGACCTCATTCACATGACAAGAAAAAACGTTCTTATTTCACAAAGAAATTTTTTTTTTCTACGACAGCATACAGTAAACTCTTATATAAAACATGGGTGTTCAATTATGGCAGTTAATAGAGGTATACATGGGAGAGGAAGAACTTACATTATGTCAAACCTTAAGACAGAGAAAGCCTCATAACCTGAGGATTCACAAAAGTTTATGTGAAGGCTTAAACAGAGAGCAGAAAGTCACATGTGGATTAGTTGTTGACAAGGCCAACCAGTGTTATCATATGGAATATAAATGAGAGTTTGCGGGCAAGTGTATTGTGGAAATAGGGGAGACAAATAAGCAGGGAACAGGGGTAGGAGGGTGGGAGAGGGAAAAGAAAGAGTGGGAGTGTGAGGGGGAGACATTTGTGACAGTACAGCAGAAGGAAGGGAAAGGAAGGGGTGTGGGAAATCCCATGGGGCCTGACCAAGAGCTGTACCTAATTGGTGCAATGTAACAAATTACAGCGACAAGAGGGAGCAATCTAGGTGTATGTTGCTATTATAGTCCAGCGATGGGCTCCAGACCTTTGAAAACTTTAGCATGGTGTCAGTGAGTATAGAGGTTTGCTCTCCATATATCATAGTCCCCAAAAGTCTTTGTTTAACCTCAGCAAAATTAATTGATAATTACCTCCTGGGCCTAACTAGTGTGTGCTAGGCTGCAAACACAAATACCTTTCTCTGATATCTATCCAGATGTGGGACAGGTTTATGTAGAAGGGTTTCCCATGGACTATGGACAAGATTAGAATGTAGGACCTACCGAAGCATGTTGTAGGCACGTATCCAAAAGGGAGAGGCCTTGGGGCAAGACCACCAAATATGCACAAGAGTACCGCATTCATTATAACCCCACAAACAAAGCAGGGAGACATTAGAGACAAATCTAGATAGGCAGTCAGGGTCCTTATATCAGTGTGAGAAAAAACTCTTTTAGAGACTTTTTTCAAGTGTTTATCCTTCTGAACACCGCTCTATTAGCCAATGTGTCCACACACATTGTGATGTTTAGGTTGGTATTTTAGAGCAGTGTTCAAGAGCATAAAGAAAATGCTCTAATCCTGCATTGAGAGAGGAGCTCACTGACATAATTTACGCACATGTATAATTGCATACATACACATATAAACGCATTATGAAATACTGACCTTAAAACGAAGCCCTCCAGCACTGTCAACGCTGTAGAGGCTTTCATCAACACCGGGTCTTCCTTCCAGGTTCACAAACTCCAGCCTTCTGACTGGCGGAGCTGCGACTATGTCAGTCCCACTCACATGCACAGGAGTCTTTGCTGTGGCACCCAGCTCTGAAGGAACGGCACTTCTATGCTGTTCCTTCAGAGTGCATGCGCTGGTGACATCACCGGCTGCTGCTAGCTAGAATATCTTCTAAACGATGCACATTTAGGAGATACTCATTTTACCTACAGGCAAGCTTTATTATAAGCTTACCTGTAGGTAAAAATAATAAAAAAAAGGGCTTACTAACACTTTAAAGGTTACCCATAGACATTACAGTTAAATTGGACATGATCTGACATAGCGATGAGCATAGTGATTTCAACAAAAACTATTTTAGTGCAAAATTAGCAATTTTGCAGAAGCAGAAATTATAATTAAAAATATAAATCCAAAAACAAAACTTTAAAGCTGAAGTTTAGGTATGGCAGTTTTTACAAAGTGACATTGCTTCAGCTTGGACCAATGTAAGTATGTATGTGCCATGCCTGTGGGATCCCCATGGAAGCTGGAAATCAGTGTGGTAGGCACCGTTATTACAGTGATCTCCACTAGCTAATGAGTTTCATGTCTAGTGGCATAGGGAACACAGGAGGTTTCCATCTTTGCACAGGTACCATTTAGAGAACATTTATAATTTTCCTAATGAATGCAAAGTGTTCTCTGATTGGATGAGGTGGAGATAGTGAGGTTACCGTTCTACCTGTTCACATTTTTCAATTAGAAAATCCTTAAAAAACACCAAGAAACACAAATTGTGCCTTCCACATTGATACCATTCATTTTGTTAAAACAGTGACATTTCGTAGAAATCTCCTGATTTTCACCATGATTTCAGGAAAGCTTTACAGTCTCTAAATGTAAAAGTCTCTACATTTTTGCTAATTCCTTTTTTCCAATATTCTGGCACTATTCTCACCTGGTGTTCAAATAAACATAAATGCTTAGCTGGGCCATGGAGGATGAAGTTACTACCTGCACTAGAACAGGTTTTCTAACCAAAAACAAAACACTGCCAGACACTTGATGTGCTTAGCACACAGTGCTCAACTCAGCGGGACCTAAATATATAGACTAAAAGCGTACAATTGCCTGGAATATATACTGTAAGATATGCAAAACAACTCCCATACACAAAGCACACCGTAAACTAATATACATGCAAAGAAATGATAATGATTATATGCAAGTGGGAAGCCCAAAAACTAGACATATGTCACTGGTACTAAACGAAGGTCTGCTGCTGCATGCTATGTAGGGGAGACTCCATCTGTGTAAACCAGTGGTTCTCAACTCCGGTCCTCAGGACCCACTAACAGGCCAGGTTTGCAAGATAACTGAAATACATGACAGGTGATATAATTTGCTGCTCAGTGATTGCAGTATTCTAGTCTGCATCTCCCCAAGGTAATACTTAAAATCTGGCCTGTTGGTGGGTCCTGAGGACTGGAGTTGAGAACCACTGGTGTAAACAAAGCAGAGGTACAAAGAGGAGCACCATAGTAGTACCATCAATAAAATGCTTTTTTAAAGACAATGTATCCTACTCATAGGGTAAAAAAATCATCACTTACAGGGGAGCATGATAATCTGCTGGAAAGGCGAGAGTGAGGTGGCTGTGATATCATCCAAGCACCCTGGCCAGGGGCATGGGTAAGGTAGAAAAGGCAGCATCCGGACCATTGATTCCCAACAGAATCAAGTATGGTTGCAGATGAGCCCCACTCATCTCCAAATCCAACAGTTCTAGCCGCCTGTGTAACATCATCAACCAAAGCATGCCCAGGACGCATTTCAAGGTAACTTCATGTCTTCTTCTTCCATTTTCAACTTGACTACGGTGGTGGGCTAGCAACTGTTTGCAAAGAGCGCATGAAAACCGTAAAGCATGCATATGCCATTTTTAGTGCTGTACATCTGGAAGAGTGGCTTGGTGCAGTGGGAAAGTTTCATGTCTGTGCGATCATTCCTTCTGTGTCGGGCCATAAACTTTTCAGACTACCCTCGTATATATTTTTTTTAAAAAGGGAAAAAAGGAAATGACCAAACAATGAGCAATAATAAACTTGAAATAATAATAAAAACATATAAAAAAAGTATTACTATTTAAGAATAGGAGTTTTCCAATAGAAAATTATTACAAACTAATGCTGGAATAGGGAATGCAAAAAAAGATTGATATTAAATAAAAAATGAAATGGCATAACAACTCATATTGATAAATGGTGTAACTAACAGCAAGGGCACATACACATGTGTAATTGTACATGCATACACACAAAGGTAAAAAGGATAAAAAAGCGCATGCATGCGTGCATGCAAACACACATATATATGTGTGTGCAGGCAATCCTGCAGAAGTACTAGCCAATGTGCACCTCCACACGTGCACATATCTGTGCACATACACAAGTCTACACGTTCACATATCCAAGATGATACTAAATAACATGCACATGTAAAAAGAGTAAAACATTTGTGCACATAAACACTAGCATGCCCACATAAGCATATAAAAAAATATAGAGGACATGCAAAGGAAAACATTTAATAAAAATGATATAAAAAAATGTATCTCTATACTTAAGAGGAAAGATAAAAAACTCAAGACAATCCAAAAGCTAAGACCAAAATCTCTATGAAACTCTATAAAATCATAAGAACATCAAATTTCTAATTGAGATCACCCAGGGAGAGATTGTTCAGCGTATAAATACAGAATGCGTCCCTGGCACACAACCTCTTGCACCTTTCACCTTCCGGGAGATACTGGGTAATGAATGCAATGGCCAGGAGACTGAAGTCATTAAGATCTTTGTCATGATGATGACAAAAATGCCTAGAAACACTATATTGTAGGGAACACTTCTCAATACTTTACCTATTTTGCCCAAAGCAGACCTGGAGGATCCAAATGGTCCTATACACGAACTGTAAGCCACATGGCCACAAGATACAGTAAACTACATGGTTTGAAGTGCATGTCAAAAAATAATTTATAGAGAAAGTGTGACCAAGGCGAACTATGAAAGTCTGCTGGTCATGCTTGATATAAGGACAAGTCAAACAAACATGCCTTTGACATTAAAAACTCCCTTCAAAGCCAAGAAAATAGGCATACAGATACCAGGGCTGGGCCTAGGCTTGGATAACTTATTAGGGGCTGTAATATTTGTTATATTCCTGACTTTTCCAATAGTCACTTGAGGACAATCAGGAATCCTGGTGGCCAATTTTCAAAAACCCTCAAAATGGAGCGGTAGCTGGAGTTAAAAGAAAAAAAATGAGACCCTCAAAAGCCTCAACCTCTATCCTCTGAGTGTGTTTAACTTTCAAGGGATGATCTGTGTATTTACAATAATATCTCTCAAAGGCCATCTTGATGGACCCAATGCTATACCCCTTCTGGGAAAATTTGTCTACAAGGACCCAATTCTGATGACAGTAGTCCTCCCTCCCGGTAAAGTGACCGAGTAATCTGACGAGTTTACAAAACTGGCTATACAGAATGTTGCATTTCCACGCAGGATGGTGACAGCTGCTCCTATGTACATAAGAGTGTTCTGTCATGTGCTTGAAATGTATATGAGAACAGATTTTACCAGAGACTTCATGAAATAAATCCATGTGTAGGCAGACACAGTCTACTTCCTCCACTGCAGGTGTTGCTGAACTGTAGTTGCATTGCAGGGGGAAAGGAAGTCAAGAGGAACATCGTTCCTCTATGATTTCCTGGGTCACTGGGGAAGCTATTTGACTCTAGCAGTCATCTTGGGTCAGGCAGAGCCTATTTAAGGCCCTGGCTCCCAGGCTTGGTGCACATTTCACGCGTGAGTAGTGTGGGTACAGGTCACCCATCTGACAAAGACAGTGATTAGCTGCAGGGAGAGATTCCAGAAGAGAAGGATAAGGACAGGCCATCCTTCTGGAGACCTCTCC
The DNA here is from genome assembly GCA_037952925.1 of Lithobates clamitans. NCBI lineage: Eukaryota > Metazoa > Chordata > Amphibia > Anura > Ranidae > Lithobates > Lithobates clamitans. The sequence goes on from JBBGZY010000014.1 coordinate 4,123,787, forward strand.
TGTTGGGTTTGGACCCACCATGCCACATTCCACCCCTCAAGACAGATGCTGTCAGCACAGATGAGACCTGCTCTGCTACACATTGCTGTAACATGCTGTGAGTGTTTCCCATCGGTTGCCTTCCCGTCGGGTTTGGTGTGAATTACTGGATTTTATAGTAATACAAGTTCTGTGTTCTGCAACCGGAATCAGTGTGTTTACTGCCGCCTCACCTCGCTGCACCTCCCCACACACATCCAAAAAGATCAATACCACCTTATTGATCACTGATGTGAAGGTTATACCGTATGAGCTGGTGTTGCAATAAGTAATACATTTAAGGATCCTAGCTTCTGGGCCCTGCCAGATGATAATCACATCATCTATATATCTCCTATACAGAACAATGTGTTTGGCAAAGGGGTTATTGGCCCAAATATACAGTCATGTCCATAAATATTGGGACATCGACACAATTCTAATCTTTTTGGCTCTATACACCACCACAATGGATTTGAAATGAAATGAACAAGATGTGCTTTAACTGCAGACTTTTAGCTTTAATTTAAGGGTATTTACATTCAAATAAGGTGAACGATGTAGGAATTACAACAGTTTGTTTATGTACCTCCAACTTTTTAAGGGACCAAAAGTAATGGGACAGATTAACAATCATCCATCAAACTTTCACTTTTTAATACTTGGTTGCAAATCCTTTGCAGTAAATTACAGCCTGAAGTCTGGAATGCATAGACATCACCAGACGCTGGGTTTCATTCCTGGTGATGCTCTGCCAGGCCTCTACTGCAACTGTCTTCAGTTCCTGCTTGTTCTTTGGGCATTTTCCCTTTAGTTTTGTCTTCAGCAAGTGAAATCAGATTCAGGTCAGGTGATTGACTTGGCCATGGCATAACATTCCACTTCTTTCCCTTAAAAAACTCTTTGGTTGCTTTCGCAGTATGCTTCGGGCCATTGTCCAGCTGTACTGGGAAGCGCCGTCCAATGAGTTCTGAACCATTTTGCTGAATATGAGCAGATAATATTGCCCAAAACACTTCAGAATTCATCCTGCTGCTTTTGTCAGCAGTCACATCATCAATAAATACAAGAGAACCAGTTCCATTGGCAGCCATACATGCCCACGCCATGACACTACCACCACCATGCTTCACTGATGATGTAGTATGCTTTGGATCATGAGCAGTTTCTTTGTTCTCCATACTCTTCTCTTCCCATCACTCTGGTACAAGTTGATCTTGGTCTCATCTGTCCATAAGATGCCTTCTTGTTTTTGAGGCTCACCAATGGTTTACATCTTGTGGTGAACCCTTTGTATTCACTCTAGTGAAGTCTTCTCTTGATTGTTGACTTTGACACACATACACCTACCTCCTGGAGAGTGTTCTTGATCTGGCCAACTGTTGTGAAGGGTGTTTTCTTCACCAGGGAAAGAATTCTTCGGTCATCCACCACAGTTGTTTTCCGTGGTCTTCCGGGTGTTTTGGTGTTGCTGAGCTCACCGGTGCATTCTTTCTTTTTAAGGATGTTCCAAACAGTTGATTTGGCCACACCTAATGTTTTTGCTACCTCTCTGATGTTTTTTTTTTGTTTTTTCAGCCTAATGATGGCTTACTTCACTGATAGTGACAGCTCTTTGAATCTCATATTGAGAGTTGACAGCAACAGATTCCAAATGCAAATAGCACACTTGAAATGAACTCTGGACCTTTTATCTTCTCCTTGTAAATGGGATAATGATGGAATAACACACACCTGGCCATGGAACAGCTGAGCAGCCAATTGTCCCATTATTTTTGGTCCCTTAAAAAGTGGGAGGCACATATATAAACTGTTGTAATTCCTACACCGTTCACCTGATTTGTATGTGAATACCCTCAAATTAAAGCTGAAAGTCTGCAGGTAAAGCACATCTTGTTTGTTTAATTTCAAATCCATTGTGGTGGTGTATAGAGCCAAAACGATTAGAATTGTGTCAATGTCCCAATATTTATGGACCTGACTGTAATTAGTCTCCCATATGTAGTTATAGAATCTTAAGGATATGACCAGTGTCCTTGATATAAGCCAGCAGGATAATAACTATATGTTGTAAAAAGAATCAACATAATCAGACAGCCCGCTCATCAGGCTGTCCATAAAGGCCAGTATAGAACGCCTAGGGGATGATATCAGGCTTTTGTGCAGTTTAGCTAAATGCTAAAAGTAGGCAGTATTATATTACTCCCGGCACAAAAAGGCCTGTTTTCCCTTAGAAAGGATGACCTTCACTGGCCGCTTGCCTGAAAAACCCCATTAGCTTTTGTTAAAATTCCACATTGTGCAATCAGAGAACCTTTAAAAACACCAAAGAATACTAATTTTGCCTACCACGTTAATACCATTCATTTTGGTAAAATAGTGACATTTCGTAGAAATCTGCGGATTTCAGGAACTCTCAAAAGTCTCCAAATGTAAAAAACTCTACATTTTGCTAATCCTTTTTGCCAGTGTTCTAGCACTTTTCTCACCTGGTGTTCAAATGAACATGAATGTTCCATGGCTGAGCCATGGAGGATGCAGATAATACCTGCACTAGAACAGGTTTTATAGCCAGTTTGTTTCATGTTCTTGCAAGAGCGCCATCCACCGCAGACAGGAATGACCAGATGACTGTCAGTTCATGTCTATAGATAACTAAAGATACATATTTATCAAACAAAAATCTTGTTATATGTGTGCAAATATGAGCTGCTGAAATGCATCAGCTCACTCAATTATGTAAATATTTTAGTCAAATGACAACAAAACATAAAGAGAGCAAAAACAACGAGACAAAATAAACAACACATCTTAAAACAATTTATTCTGAAAAATAATTATGTCATCCCAATAAACAAGAACATTTCAGATGTATGAGATTATAGAAGGCTAAAACTATTGCCCTACTTTTGTTTCATATTAAAGCAATTTCTTTATTTGTCATTTGTAATTTGGATGGAGCTGCATGATGCCTATTAGCATATTCAGCTAACGTGGCTATTTGGTAGGTTCATAAGATTCATACATGTAATACAGGAACTGCAGCTTTTCATTCCAAGGTATGGTATGGTTTACTTTTTGTTTTGTTTTTTTTTTCTTTTAGAAAATGTTCTCTTTATCTATTCTTGTAATTGCATTCAATCAATCATCTTAAATTTAATCAACTCAGCTAAGTATTTCAGCAGTAAAGAGATACAAATATTAATATATGAAAGATAGATAACATAAACCGAGTAGGATCAAATAGATAAACAACATGAATTAAATGGGACAGTCAAAGTACATAAAGAACTCCAGGCAAATGTTAAAGCAAAACATTTCTGCTTTGTACATATATTTATTTCAAATTTGCTACACAGATTTTTAAGTTGCTGCCATGCATTGACAGCCCATTCTTGATGAAATGGCAGCCTTAGTACAGCATATGTTAATGTACAGTATTTGCAGTAGCATAGGGCAATGGAATGGTATAGTGAAGGCATCTTAAAATGTTGATCTGCACTGCTGACCATGTGATGTGTGAACTATGAGGACAGCCTATTTCAGCTGCTACATTATATTTTTGAGATTTTAGAAAATATGTTTTAAAACAGTTCAAACTGTAGTACACTTAATGCCTTTATCATTCAAAGGTTCCTCTTGCAATATAATAAAAATCACTTATATATTTGTCCTATGATTGATTTTATCTTAAAGGAGAAGTATGGCCAAAGCTATTTTGGCCATACTTCTCTTATGCTCTCCTTACTTCATACTTCAAGTCCACTGTTGGTTGTGACTGATGTCATAGAGCTGATCCAGGCTCTGCTGGGATCCCAAAAATACTGTCAGGATCTGCCTAAATGCCCGACCTCAGTGGAGCCTCTCAGCTCACCACTGAGAGGCTGAACCAGCCACTTTCACCCCCTCCATAGCCCAGCGATCCAGTGAGCACTGGAGAGGCAAAACACAGAGTGACAATCACCGCTCTGTGCTTAGAGAGGACCTGAGAACTGAGCGATCAGTGCTCTTTTATCGATCAGTTCTCGGTGCAGAGCTGGTGTGAGACAGATGCAACATGAGATCGATGCTGCATCCACCTAGGTTTATTTTGTTGAAATCCCGCACTTCTCTTTTGAACCCTTGGCACCGGCCGCATGCAAATATGCGGCCTCTCGCCACCTGGTCCTTGCGCGAATTGCGATCAATTATGGGTGCCTAACCAAAAGCTCACTGCTTTTGATCGGGCATTTTCAGATCACGTTACCGCCATGGCAGCCAATCACGGTGGTCACATGATCTTAAGCCCCACCCCGCTTCCTGGCATCCTAAACCACTTAAAGGGCCAGGGGTGCCGGTGTGAAGAGGTTAGAGAATATGGAAACTTCTAAATAGCATATTCTAAATGTTCCATTACCCTTTTCCTCCCTCCCACTGTGCTGATCTAACCCACCCTCCCCCACTGTATACTCATATAGGTCTGGCCTGGAGTCCACCAACATTCTGCCCCAATGTTTACCTGTGGCTGGTGCGTCTTCTCAATTTCTGCTGCCTGTGTATGTGCAGTAGAACCCTAAAGTAGAACCCTGCAGACAGTGGGACTCAGCCCCTGTATTTGGTGACGGTGCTGCTCATCTCCTCATAACCTCCATCAATCAGTAGGAAGTCTCTCACTGTAAATGGTTATTAGTGGCAGGAGACTTCCTGTGCTGGGAGCAGATTGCCGGTGTGTGCAGATTATAGGAGATCAGAAGCACTGTCATTAAAGGGTAACTCCACTTTCGTGGGGAAAAAAATAGCAAATAAAGAAAAAATAATATAGCACATATAACTGCGACACTAATCATATTTTGATTGAATTTTATTAAAAATTACCTTTCCTTTTCAATCTGCAGCCACTGTAATTTTCTGAGAATGCAATGCAATATGGCTACCTGGAGTTGTTCTGTATACAGAGTGTGTACTGACCACTCCCCAGTATCATCATTTCCTGCTTGTGTGATTGGCTCACCAACTTTCCCAGAAATCTGCCTAAGACACAAGTCAGACTTCAGGCACCCCCTGCAACTAAAATGTCATTTTTGGAGAGATACTTTCAATAGGAACACGTCTAAAGGGGGTGCAGGCCCAGCAGATTTCCTCATCAGTGCTCTGCAGCTGCACATCTGATGGTTAATTATGAAACCACTTCCATTAGACCCACCCAGAACAGAGGTACAGAGAAACACAGAGGGATTTCTTCAGAATAACAAAAGGTAGGAATCTGCAACAAAGGTTGTTATAATCCCTGCAGTGTACAGAGACCCCCCCCCAGAGGGGAATGTTTTTTTTTCAACAAAAGTGGAGTTACGGTTTAAATGCCAGGTCCACTCTGGGGGTAGTGAAGAGTCTTTGGGAAAGCCCAAAATGGTACCAGTATCCAGTGCATACTTAGTAGCATCAGAAAGGAAATAAAATGTGTCACTACTATGCATGCATAGTAGCAACACCATTTAAATGACTCGGAGCTTAAACCAAAAGATGGAGCCCCAGAACTCTTTTATAAAGGGGTCCAAAACAGCTTTAATGATTCACAAGACAGCCAGCGTGTTTCAGGGGCAAAACATACTACCATTCATTAGGGCTCACTAATGTTTGCCAGTGTTTTTATGGCAGAATTATACCAGTGAAACAGTTTTAATGAAAAGGTTTGGTTGGCATAAATTTCCCCATCTGATTCCTTTGCAAGCAGCAACTTTCAAATTTCTCTGGCATTTGCTTTTATTCAAAGGAGTTCTACACTCACAGAATGCACTTTCATTTTATAACATCAGCATTGTAATAGCAATACAAATGATATAATTGACAATCCAAAAAGAAATTACCTGAGAAACCGTGCTTAACCACCTCAATACAGGGCATTTACACCCCCTTCCTTCCCAGGCCATTTTTCACCTTTCAGGGCTGTCACACTTTGAATGACAATTGCGCGGTCATGCTACACTATAACCATGTGAAATTTTTATAATTTTCTTCACACAAGTAGAGCTTTCTTTTGGTGGTATTTAGTCACTCCTGGTTTTTTTAAAAGACCAAAGACCAAAAATTTTGTAAAAAAAACTTTTTTCTTAGTTTCTGTCAGTAAATTTTGTAAATAAGTAATTTTTCTCCTTCACTGATGGGCGCTGATCAGGCAGCACTGATGGGCACTGATAGGTTGCACTGATGGGAACTGATGAGGTGGTACTTATGGGCACTGATGAGGTGGCACTTATGGGCACTGATGAGGAGGCATGAATATGCTGCACTTATGGGCATTGATAAGTGGCACTGATGAGCACTGATAGGCAGCACTGATGGGTGGCACTGGTGGGCACTGGGCACAGATAGGCAGCACTGATGGGCGGCACTGATGGGCACTGATGGACATTGATGGGTGGCATTGATGAGCAGCAGTGATGAGCATTGATGGGCAGCAGTGATGGGCATTGATGGGCAGCACTGATAGCCAGCACTGACTGGCATCACTAATGGCCACTGATTGCTGGCACTTGTGGGCACTGATTGCTGGCACTTGTGGGCACAGATTGGTGGCAATTATGGGCACTGGTTGGCACTGATTGCTGGCAGTGGTGGGCAAACAGTTCTGGCACTTGTAGCACTTAATTGTAATCAGGGCACTGATGATCAGTGCCCTGATCACATCCCCAGATGTCCTCTGTGAGGAGATGCCGCTGATCAGCTCTCCTCTCCTCACACTCTGTCAGTGTGAGGCGAGGAGCGCTGATTATCGGCATCTCCGTGTTTACATGTGCCCGGCTGTGATTGGACACAATGGTTAAAGAGTGCGGCCGTGGCTCTTTACACAGATCGGGGTCACGTTGTGTCCTAGCAACACGGCGCAGCCATGATCGCGTGTGCCCCCGGGGGCGCGCGAGAGCAGTAGTTCTTGGAGGCCGTCATATGACGTTCACCCAGAATGAGAACCGCACTGCCCAGCTGTCATTTGATGGCCGGCGGGCTGGAAGAGTTTAATATAAAAGTGCTGCCTGTCTGCTGGTGATTTCTTTTCCACAAAATCCTGGAGACCCTGCATGCTTTCTCCTCTACTGTTTACTTTCAATTGCTAAGAAGTACATATCCCATGGTACCTTGCTACTTGAAATCAGTGATTTCTGTGCTGACTGCGGTGCCCTTCCCACAGGTAATGTAAGTAAATGTGTGGGGATCTTCACAAAGTAAGTTTACAAACTTCAAAATCATTCAGATTAAGATAAAGATTAAATAAGAGTAGGCTAGAAATAATTTATACACAATGCGCAACTAAATATGTAATTTTTATATTTTGACCATAAATACCTTTAAACACTTGCAAGTATTACTGAGCCCTGATGAAGGGATATTGTGTTTGCCCCCAAAATGTGCTGGCCGTCTTGTCAATTAGGCTGTTTTGACATTGGCCTGGTGCTCCTTCTTTTGTTTTAAGACCTGCAACAGGTAAGTCTATGTTGCAATGGAACATGACCTAATTTCTGCTCATCAGCTCACACCAACTCCCTACCCCAGCTTCTGCTGTGGCCTACACTGTAATTTTTGGCCTAGCAGATCACACCACCAACCAACCAACCACTCCACCCCCCTTCCACCATCTGACTTCTGCTGCGGGAGAGGACAGGGGTTAGGTGCGGTGGTGAGAGGTGAGGTAAGTGTGCCGGTGTGGTGTGGGGAGGAATGATACCTCTATGAGGGGCTGTCAGCTGTAACTCCAAATACAGTCCCAAAGCAAAGAAACCAAATTAAGCCAAAGTTCAGCAGATGTTAATGCCAATTTGGGTTCGCCCCCAATCCCCCAGTGGACATATGACGTGCATGCACTATATATTGCACATGTAATTTTGACTGAGAGCAACTTGTTTATGAGCAACAGCAGAGTGAGAGTTTCCACCAGGCACATCTAGAACATTGTGAAATCTTAGAGGGTCATTTTTTTTTATAATTGTATTTTATTGAAAGAAAGAACAAAAACTAAAATTTTCCAAAGGAAACACATAAAGTTTCAAGTGAAACATACAGTGCCAAAATTGCAATCTAAATAACAAGACGTGGATAAGGGAGATCCACTAATACAAGAAACAAAGGTAAACTGCATTAACAGAGGTGAGAATAACTCATATGTAAATAGAAAACAGGTTAGAGGTCATACATGAGTAACATTATCAACTAGGATAGTACTGATGAAATCAGATGAGAGTGAGAGGTATCAGTATTGGGGTAGAAGAAACACATTGATACATATTGTCGAAAAAGAACAAAGGGGTTGGGGTGTTCATATGGCAGTGGCCGTCAGGGGAGTCCCAAACCCTGATTGATCCCATAAATCCCAGATCTTGTGAAATTGAGGGACGGTGTCATGAACAGAGGCCGTTAAATATTCCATCCTACGGATGTCAGCTATAAGTTGAAGGCGTCTACACCTTGGGGGGGTGGAGTAGAATAGCCAACACAAGGGGATCAGTCTCTTAGCAGATAAGAAAACATATGCAATCAATCTATTATTGTGTTTTGAAATACCTTTAAAAGGAAGACCTAATAAGTAATGCAGAGGGTCCAGCGGGAGAGACACATCTACTACTTTCTGAATCAACAACATTACTTCTTGCCAAAGGGGTCTGATCAAAGAACATTGCCAGAATATATGAAACAGAGAAGCCACTTCTATACCACAACGCCAACATCTATCCGAGGTCGAGAGGTCATATTTGTGGATGGCTTTGGATGTTTTATACCAAAACATTAGGACTTTAACAGACGTCTCCCTCTGTAAGACACATTTGGAAGACTTAGAAGTGGCAGTCCAGATCCTATCCCACAACTGAGGACTGATAGGCCTGCACAACAGTTGAGCCCATTTTCTCATGTATAAATGAGTGACCTCAGTAGGGGGAGTGGACTCATGAAGAATGCGGTGAATAGAAGATACTAATTGTAATTGATTGGGACCTTGAGCACATAAAAATTCAAAAGGGGTGGGTTTGTCTAAGGTCAGAGACGGGGATCGGGAATGGAAAAAATGTCTGATTTGAAGGTAAAAATAAAACAACTGGGAGGGAATGTCAATCTTTTCAGGGATGGTGTTGAATGTGTGTAGTCGACGGGATATCGGATTAACAAGATTACGAAGTTGAAACAAAGAGGCGTTTACCCAAGGAATAATATGTCCAAGGATAGACTGTCTGGGATGGATAGGTAAAGTACCGCGCCAATCTAATAAATCAAAGCAGCAGCCAACACTACAATACGACTAGGACTGTGTAGAATAACTAAATGGAAAAGTGTAGCGCTAAAGTAAATTCAGTGAAAAAGAAAGGGGGGGTTTAGGACAGGGGGAGGTCAATCCACATTTGAAGTGGCACGTAACCCCATCCAGACGAAACCGGATAAATGTGTAAACAAACAATACCACCAACTATATAGAAAAGTGAAATGCTCTTTCTTTTGGGAAAGGCACAAACAAACATAAAATCTAATATAAAGTGAAGTATGTCAGACTTCAGCCGAAGTCTCTTCAGACGAAACGCGTCGGGTCTCTTTGCTGTACCCAGCCACCCACACCACGCTTATTTTCTTCCAATTTTACTTGAATCGATTCTATTACTTTTTAAAAAAAAAATTTATGGATTGTTTTGATGATTGTGAGTGATCTAATAAATGCCAATTGAGAAGCAATTTTTTGGATTTACACCATGTGGAGGCTCCTTGTCTTTTCTTTCTATATGGTCCATGTATGCTGACAAAGACGGTGATCGTGCAGACCTTCAGGACAGGTTCCGGCCCCCCATTTAAGGAGGAAATCTTCCGGTGTACAACCCATCTTTACACTGTCATCCATCGTAAGACAGTACAAGCCCTTTTGACTCACCGCCCACGGCCTGTGAGTCCACCGAAGTCGGTAAGAGTATTCTACCCTTCACTTTGATGTGGATTCTTTTTACTGTGAGGATACCTGCCTTGGATTTAATCTGTTTCAACTATACTATGCAACATATGGACTAATTTACTAAGTCTTTATGGTTTACTTGGGAGATACACTCCCTCACCATTATTGTGGACACTTTTGACACCATTTACATATTTCTTCACTATCAAAATTGTGTGGATATTTGAGATTATAATTTGTTGACATACTTCACTTTATATTAGATTTTTTGTTTGTTTGTGCCTTTCCCAAAAGAAATAGCATTTCACTTTTCTATATAGTTGGTGTTATTGTTTGTTTACACATTTATCCGGTTTTGGTCTGGATGGGGTTACGTGCCACTTCAAATGTGGATTGACCTCCCCCTGTCCTAAACCCCCCCCCTTTCTTTTTCACTGAATTTACTTTAGCGCTACACTTTTCCATTTAGTTATTCTAGACTGTCTGGGATGTTCGGATTAAATAAAACATTCATGAGGGGGGAGCAGGTTGATGAAAGAGAATAGTTCTGTCCACATTTATTTCATATAGAGAGAGTGAAGTTCATAGGTGCTGTACATTGATGGCTACAGACAGGGTCTATATGTGGAGAGGGGGACCAAATCAGGGAGCATGGATGCACCGGATACAAAACCCCTTTCTCAATATCAGACCAGTGGCTAGGGGCCACCATACTGGACCAGGAGGAAATCACCCTAAGATGGGATGCATAGTAATATTTTATTATATCCGGAGCACCCAGTCTCCCTCTAGATCTAAGGGCAAAGACCACTGAGCTTGCAATGCGATGGGCTCTACCGTTCCAAATAAATCTTAGGAAACTCCTTTGGATTGCTTTAAGTTGAGGAAGGGGAATAGCTATGGGTAGTGTTTCAAAATAATACAATAATCTGGGTAAAATGGACATCTTTAATACATTTATTCTACCCAAGAGGGAAAGGGGGTATTTCATCCAGTTTTGCAGGGATTTGTTAATATCTAAAATTAGGGGAGGGAAATTAGCAGGGTAGAGGATGGAATAAGTAGAAGTAAGATGGATACCCAAATATTTGGGGGAGGATGTACACCATTCATAAGGATAAGATTGCATTAGTTGAGACAGTAGAGGAGGGGGAATGTTTAAGGGAAGAGCCTCAGTTTTGGTAGTGTTAACTTTGTAGCCAGATACGGCTCCAAAAGAGGAGAGAAGACCATGTAGTGAGGGTAGAGACAGTAATGGCTGGGTGATGGTTAGCAGAATATCATCTGCAAACAATGACAATTTGTATTCCCTCTGTCGCATCACCACTCCACGAATATCCGGATGTAGGCGGATGGACTCGGCCAGGGGCTCAAGACATAAAATAAAAAGTAAGGGGACAATGGGCACCCCTGCCGAGTGCCATTACTCATAGGGAAGCAAGGCGACAGAAAAGAAGACATCTGGACTTGAGCCGAAACCTGGGAGTATAACTGTTCTGCCTCAAGGAGCAGAAAGCTAAACCTTCTCATCCCAATAACTGTAGACACCATATTTCTTTGATCTCAGTTTTATTAGAACAAGCCAGGTGAAACTACAAAATAACAGAAATAGACCTCAATAAGTATAATATTGCATACAATACAGCATACATTGCATAAACAACGATATACAGTACAAGATGAGATAATAAAAACTTACTTTTTAACCACTTGCCGACCGCCTCACGCCTATATACGTGAGCAGAGCGGCACGGGCAGGCAAAATCACGTACCTAGTACGTGATTGCCTTCCCGCGGGTGGGGGGTCCGATCGGACCCCCCCCCTGTGCCAGCTGCGGTCGGCATTTGGTTGGGAGCGATTACAGACGAGGGGGAGACCATCCGATCGTGGCCCCCCCCTCGCGATCGCTCCCAGCCAATGACAAACATCCCCTGCCTCTGTATAGTACACAGAGGCAGAGGATGTGATGTCATCTCTCCTCGGCTGTCAGTTTCCGTTCCAGCGCCGAGGAGAGATGACATGTAAGTAAGTGCACAACACAAACACACACAGTAGAACATGCCAGGCATACATTACACCCCCGATCTCCCCCCGATCGCCCCCCGATCCCCCCCCAATCACCCCCCCCCCCTGTCACAAACTGACACCAGCAGGTTTTTTTTTTTTTTTTTTTTTTTTTTTTTCCTGATTACTGCATAGTGTCAGTTTGTGACAGTTAGCAGTGTTAGGACAGTTACTGTAACCCCCCTGTAGGTCTAGGGTACCCCCCTTACCCCCCCTAATAAAGTTTTAACCCCTTGATCACCCCCCCTCACCAGTGTCGCTAAGCGATCATTTTTCTGATCGCTGTATTAGTGTCGCTGGTGACGGTAGTTAGGGACGTAAATATTTAGGTTCGCCGTCAGTGTTTTATAGCGACAGGGACCCCCATATACTATCTAATAAATGTTTTAACCCCTTGATTGCCCCCTAGTTAACCCTTTCACCACTGATCACCGTATAACCGTTACGGTTGACGCTGGTTAGTTAGTTTATTTTTTATAGTGTCAGGGCACCCGCCGTTTATTACCGAATAAAGGTTTAGCCCCCTGATCGCCCGGCGGTGATATGCGTCGCCCCAGGCAGCGTCAGATTAGCGCCAGTACCCCCCCAATAAAGTTTTAACCCCTTGATCACCCCCTGTCGCCAGTGTCGCTAAGCGATCATTTTTCTGATCGCTGTATTAGTGTCACTGGTGACGCTAGTTAGGAACGTAAATATTTAGGTTCGCCGTCAGTGTTTTATAGCGACAGGGACCCCCATATACTATCTAATAAATGTTTTAACCCCTTGATTGCCCCCTAGTTAACCCTTTCACCACTGATCACCGTATAACTGTTACGGGTGACGCTGGTTAGTTAGTTTATTTTTTATAGTGTCAGGGCACCCGCCGTTTATTACCGAATAAAGGTTTAGCCCCCTGATCGCCCGGCGGTGATATGCGTTGCCCCAGGCAGCGTCAGATTAGCGCCAGTACCGCGAACACCCACGCACGCACCGTACACGCACCATACACCTCCCTTAGTGGTATAGTATCTGATCGGATCAATATCTGATCCGATCAGATCTATACTAGCGTCCCCAGCAGTTTAGGGTTCCCAAAAACGCAGTGTTAGCGGGATCAGCCCAGATACCTGCTAGCACCTGCGTTTTGCCCCTCCGCCCGGCCCAGCCCAGCCCACCCAAGTGCAGTATCGATCGATCACTGTCACTTACAAAACACTAAACGCATAACTGCAGCGTTCGCAGAGTCAGGCCTGATCCCTGCGATCGCTAACAGTTTTTTTGGTAGCATTTTGTTGAACTGGCAAGCACCAGCCCCAGGCAGCGTCAGGTTAGCGCCAGTACCGCTAACACCCACGCACGCAGCGTACACCTCCCTTAGTGGTATAGTATCTGAACAGATCAATATCTGATCCGATCAGATCTATACTAGCGTCCCCAGCAGTTTAGGGTTCCCAAAAACGCAGTGTTAGCGGGATCAGCCCAGATACCTGCTAGCACCTGCGTTTTGCCCCTCCGCCCGGCCCGGCCCAGCCCACCCAAGTGCAGTATCGATCGATCACTGTCACTTACAAAACTCTAAACGCATAACTGCAGCGTTCGCAGAGTCAGGCCTGATCCCTGCGATCGCTAACAGTTTTTTTTGTAGCGTCTTGGTGAACTGGCAAGCACCAGAGGCCTAGTACACCCCGGTCGTAGTCAAACCAGCACTGCAGTAACACTTGGTGACGTGGCGAGTCCCATAAGTGCAGTTCAAGCTGGTGAGGTGGCAAGCACAAGTAGTGTCCCGCTGCCACCAAAAAGACAAACACAGGACCGTCGTGCCCATAATGCCCTTCCTGCTGCATTCGCCAATCCTAATTGGGAACCCACCGCTTCTGCAGCGCCCGTACTTCCCCCATTCACATCACCAACCAAATGCAGTCGGCTGCATGAGAGGCATTTTCTTTATGTCCTCCCGAGTACCCCTACCCAGCGAACCCCCCCAAAAAAGATGGCGTGTCTGCAGCAAGCGCGGATAAAGGCGTGACACCCGCTATTATTGTCCCTCCTGTCCTGACAATCCTGGTCTTTGCATTGGTGAATGTTTTGAACGCTACCATGCACTAGTTGAGTATTAGCGTAGGGTACAGCACTGCACAGACTAGGCACACTTTCACAGGGTCTCCCGAGATGCCATCGCATTTTGAGAGACCCGAACCTGGAACCGGTTACAGTTATTATAGTTAGTTACAAAAAAAAGTGTAAAAAAAAAAAAAACACAAACAAAAATATAAAATAAAAATAGTTGTCGTTTTATTGTTCTCTCTCTCTATTCTCTCTCTATTGTTCTGCTCTTTTTTACTGTATTCTATTCTGCAATGTTTTATTGTTATTATGTTTTATCATGTTTGCTTTTCAGGTATGCAATTTTTTATACCTTACCGTTTACTGTGCTTTATTGTTAACCATTTTTTTGTCTTCAGGTATGCCATTCACGACTTTGAGTGGTTATACCAGAATGATGCCTGCAGGTTTAGGTATCATCTTGGTATCATTCTTTTCAGCCAGCGGTCGGCTTTCATGTAAAAGCAATCCTAGTGGCTAATTAGCCTCTAGACTGCTTTTACAAGCAGTGGGAGGGAATGCCCCCCCCCCCCAACATCTTCCGTGTTTTTCTCTGGCTCTCCTGTCTCAACAGGGAACCTGAAAATGCAGCCGGTGATTCAGCCAGCTGACCATAGAGCTGATCAGAGACCAGAGTGGCTCCAAACATCTCTATGACCTAAGAAACCGGAAGCTACGAGCATTTTATGACGTAGATTTCGCCGGATGTAAACAGCGCCATTGGGAAATTGGGAAAGCATTTTATCACACCGATCTTGGTGTGATCAGATGCTTTGAGGGCAGAGGAGAAATCTAGGGTCTAATAGACCCCAATTTTTGCAAAAAAGAGTACCTGTCACTACCTATTGCTATCATAGGGGATATTTACATTCCCTGAGATAACAATAAAAATGATTTAAAAAAAAAAAAAATGAAAGGAACAGTTTAAAAATAAGATAAAAAAATAATAATAATAAAGAAAAAAAAAAAAAAAAAAAAAAAAGCACCCCTGTCCCCCCTGCTCTCGCGCTAAGGTGAACGCAAGCGTTGGTCTGGCGTCAAATGTAAACAGCAATTGCACCATGCATGTGAGGTATCGCCGCGAAGGTCAGATCGAGGGCAGTAATTCTAGCAGTAGACCTCCTCTGTAAATCTAAAGTGGTAACCTGTAAAGGCTTTTAAAGGCTTTTAAAAATGTATTTAGTTTGTCGCCACTGCACGTTTGTGCGCAATTTTAAAGCATGTCATGTTTGGTATCTATGTACTCGGCCTAAGATCATCTTTTTTATTTCATCAAACATTTGGGCAATATAGTGTGTTTTAGTGCATTAAAATGTAAAAAAGTGTGTTTTTTCCCCAAAAAATGCGTTTGAAAAATCGCTGCGCAAATACTGTGTGAAAAAAAAAAATGAAACACCCACCATTTTAATCTGTAGGGCATTTGCTTTAAAAAAAATATATAATGTTTGGGGGTTCAAAGTAATTTTCTTGCAAAAAAAAATTATTTTTTTATGTAAACAATAAGTGTCAGAAAGGGCTTTGTCTTCAAGTGGTTAGAAGAGTGGGTGATGTGTGACATAAGCTTCTAGATGTTGTGCATAAAATGCCAGGACAGTTCAAACCCCCCCCAAATGACCCCATTTTGGAAAGTAGACACCCCAAGCTATTTGCTGAGAGTCATGTTGAGTCCATGGAATAATTTATATTGTGACACAAGTTGCGGGAAAGAGACAATTTTTTATTTTTTTTATTTTTTTTTGCGCAAAGTTGTCACTAAATGATATATTGCTCAAACATGCCATGGGAATATGTGAAATTACACCCCAAAATACATTCTGCTGCTTCTCCTGAGTACGGGGATACCACATGTGTGAGACTTTTTGGGAGCCTAGCCGCGTACGGGACCCCGAAAACCAAGCACCGCCTTCAGGCTTTCTAAGGCCTTAAATTTTTGATTTCACTCTTCACCGCCTTTCACAGTTTCGGGGGCCATGGAATGCCCAGGTGGCAAAAAAACCCCCCAAATGACCCCATTTTGGAAAGTAGACACCCCAAGCTATTTGATGAGAGGTATAGTGAGTATTTTGCAGACCTCACTTTTTGTCACAAAGTTTTGAAAATTGAAAAAAGAAAAAAAAAATTTTTTTTTCTCGTCTTTCTTTATTTTCAAAAACAAATGAGAGCTGCAAAATACTCACCATGCCTCTCAGCAAATAGCTTGGGGTGTCTACTTTCCAAAATGGGGTCATTTGGGGGGGGTTTGTGCCACCTGGGCATTCCATGGCCTCCGAAACTGTGATAGGCAGTGAGGAGTAAAATCAAAAATGTACGCCCTTAGAAATCCTGAAGGCGGTGCTTGGTTTTCGGGGTCCCGTACGCGGCTAGGCTCCTAAAAAGTCCCACACATGTGGTATCCCCGTACTCAGGAGAAGCAGCTAAATGTATTTTGGGGTGCAATTCCACATATGCCCATGGCCTGTGTGAGCAATATATCATTTAGTGACAACTTTGTGCAAAGAAAAAAAAAAAAAAAAAAAAATTGTCACTTTCCCGCAACTTGTGTCAAAATATAAAACATTCCATGGACTCAACATGCCTCAAAGCAAATAGCTTGGGGTGTCTACTTTCCAAAATGGGGTCATTTGGGGGGGGTTTATGTCATCTGGGCATTTTATGGCCTTCAAAACCGTGATAGGTAGTGAGGAGTAAAATCAAAAATGTACGCCCTTAGAAATCCTGAAGGCGGTGCTTGGTTTTCGGGGCCCCGTACGCGGCTAGGCTCCCAAAAAGTCCCACACATGTGGTATCCCCGTACTCAGGAGAAGCAGCTAAATGTATTTTGGGGTGCAATTCCACATATGCCCATGGCCTGTGTGAGCAATATATCATTTAGTGACAACTTTTTGTAATTTTTTTTTTTTTTTGTCATTATTCAATCACTTGGGACAAAAAAAATGAATATTCAATGGGCTCAACATGCCTCTCAGCAAATTCCTTGGGGTGTCTACTTTCCAAAATGGGGTCATTTGTGGGGGTTTTGTACTGCCCTGCCATTTTAGCACCTCAAGAATCGACATAGGCAGTCATAAATTAAAGGCTGTGTAAATTCCAGAAAATGTACCCTAGTTTGTAGACGCTATAACTTTTGCGCAAACCAATAAATATACACTTATTGACATTTTTTTTACCAAAGACATGTGGCCGAATACATTTTGGCCTAAATGTATGACTAAAATTGAGTTTATTGGATTTTTTTTAGAACAAAAAGTAGAAAATATCATTTTTTTTCAAAATTTTCGGTCTTTTTCCGTGTATAGCGCAAAAAATAAAAACGGCAGAGGTGATCAAATACCATCAAAAGAAAGCTCTATTTGTGGGAAGAAAAGGACGCAAATTTCGTTTGGGTACAGCATTGCATGACCGCGCAATTAGCAGTTAAAGCGACGCAGTGCCGAATTGTAAAAAGTGCTCTGGTCAGGAAGGGGGTAAATCCTTCCGGGGCTGAAGTGGTTAAGTTCTCTAAGGGGTGATGGCGATAGATAGAGAAATACATGACTTGCTTCTTACAATGTGTTGAAAATAATGGTGGATGGTTGACTTCCTGTCTACCCAGAATTTCCTGCTTGCTGACAACTTCCTATTACACATACAACAATTAACAGAACTGCAGCAATACCAAAAAGGAACGCTAGAGTCACTTGAAATAGATGTCAAAGGTCTGGCGTTAATGATAGCTGTAACCTCTGCCATAAATGTCACTAAACATTCGTGAGTAAGCCTTGCAGTTCCTACTTGTAACAAGATAGAGTCAAGGATTCTGCGGGCTATGCCTATCATTCTCTCTCTCAAACAACTCCCATGTGAGTAGAGTGAGGTGGGTTGAAGATCCACGTGCAGTTTTGTTCACTCAAGTATCTTTCTACTCTGAGAATGTCCAAGTTAGAGGGAATATGAAGTTCTTTTACTGCTCTTACAAAGTTAGATCCTCTGTCAGAGCGAATGAGTTTCATTGGGCCTCTGATTGCAACGAAACGTCTAAGCATTAATGAAACTTGAAGTGTCCATCGACTCAATCACTTCCATGTGGACAGCTCGGATGGACATGCAGACGAATTTAACTGCCCAGCATTTACTGTTTGAGTGCCCCCTTTTTGTGTACCAGGTGGCGACAGACCAGGGACCAAAAACATTAAGTCCAACATTAGTGAAAGGCGGATCCATGCTAAGTCTGTCAGATGGTAAATTGGCCATCTTTTGTCTGTGACATTCCGCAAAGTTTTCGGCAGATAACGCACTTGAAGAGGAGCTTACTCACACATCTCTTGGCTCCGACTATCCACAGTCCAGCAGCTCATAAGGCTTCTTTCCGTAAACAGTCGACCCTGGTGTTTAGTTTGGTCATAGTAGTGTTGAGTGAGTAAGTAGGCAATATGATGGTGACCAGGGATCACTAAAGGATGTTTCTCTAAGAACTCTAACCTGCCTTCTTTTAAATGACCTCCTACTCTCAACATGCCATTTTCATCAAGAATTGGATCAAGTTTTTTAAAACACTGTCTTTAGGAACAGGTTTCTGGTTGAGAATACAAATCGATCTCTTTGGCAAAGACTTCTCTCTGTACAAAAGATATTAACCAATTTTTAGATAGTTCTAGGTCAGTTGCTGAGTAGACTTTTCTACAGTGGTGCCAACCTCTGCAATTGTCATGAGTTGATGGTTGTTTTTTGTAGGACTGAGCTATGTGGATTAAGCAAGTGATAGCTCTAACTAGTGACCTCCAGGTTGATAACCTGCTGAAACGGTGGGTTTTAAACTGGTTGAGAGAAGTTGTTGTGACTGCGGTAGAAACCTGAGGGTGAATTTCCTGATCTTTATCTGCATCTATTAGATCAAATGTGGAGAGGTCCTTAGCGTTACAGTCTAGATTGCGTAGAAAGGTGGGACCTGTGAACCACAAAGTACTTTCAAGACGGCTGGCCGCTACAGATCTGGTAGCTAGGTCTGCAGGATTACAGTGTGTAGGCACAAAATGCCATTGCTCTGGGCGGGTGGATCTCCTTATCCTCAACACTCTGTTATTGACATAGACGTAGAAACGCCTTGTTTCATTATGGATGTAACCCAGAACTACTTTACTGTCTGTGTAGAACTCAGTTTTTTTAATATCTAGGTTTGTCTCTGTTGTAATTAGTTTAGCTAGCTCTGTAGCCAATACTGCAGCACAAAGTTCCAGCCTGGGTATGGTGTGTTCAGGAAGTGGTGCAAGTTTTGCTTTCCCCATTACAAACCCTATGTGGCATTGTCCTCTAGTGTCCAAAAACACACAAAGTCTTTGCATCTGAATGTCAGCAGATGACAGAGGAGCGTATGGTCGTGGAATTTTAAGGTTGGATAGAGCTGTTAGTGAGTCCTTCAACTCTAGCCATAGGTTCTTCTTGTCGGTGGGGAGAGGGTGGTCCCAATCTAGCGATTCACAGGTTAAGTCTCTTAGTAGTGCTTTACCCTGGATGGCGACAGGTGCTGCAAAACCTAAGGGATCATACAGGCTGTTTATGGTAGACAGGACACCTCTACGGGTAAAGGGTTTTTCTTCTGTGTTTACTTGGAAAGTAAACGTGTCAGATCTTAAGTCCCAAGTGAGTCTGTGCCTAGATCTAAGTCCGTTAACTCATTAGAACGATCTTGGACAGGAAAGGCTTCTAAAACCTCTCTACTGTTGGAAGCAATCTTGTGGAGTCTTAAGTTGGAACAAGCAAGCATTGCCTGGGTTCTTTTGAGGAGACTGATTGCGGCTTCATTTGTGGGTAGTGATTTCAAGCAATCGTCCACAGAGAAATCCTTGTCCACAAACTGTCTGACATCTGACCCATGCTCTGACTCTCCCACTTTAGCAGAATGTCTGAGGCCATATATAGCAACTGCAGGGGAAGGGCTGTTGCCAAATATGTGCACCCTCATGCGGTATTCTGTGATATCTCCAGAGGGGTTGTTGTCCCTAAACCAGAGAAACCTCAGAAAGTTACGGTGTTCTTATTTAACAAGAAAGCAATAGAACATTTGCTGTATGTCTGCCATGAATGCAACTGAATCCTTGCGAAACCGGAGAAGTACTCCTAATAGTCTGTTATTAAGGTCAGGGCCAGAGAGAAGGACATCATTTAGAGAGACACCCTCATGTTTGGCGCTGGAATTGAACACCACTCTAATCTGCCCTGGCTTCTTAGGGTGATAGACCCCAAATATAGGTAAGTACCAGCATTCCTCTGAGTCTTTGAGGTTTGGGGCTATCTCAGCATGACCATTCTGGAATATTTTCTCCATGAAGGAAAAGAAATGTTCTTTCATCTCTGGTTTCCTTTGAGGATTGTGTCTTAGGGAAGTGAGATGTTTATATGCTAGTTCTCTATTGTTAGGCAAACATCGTGTGCAACCCAGCTATTAGTCCCGTCTTTCTCCATACTCCTTTCCATAACCTCTTATGCCCCGTACACACGGTCGGATTTTCCGATGGAAAATGTCCGATCGGAGCGTGTTGTCGGAAATTCCGACCATGTGTGGGCTCCATCGGACATTTTCCATCGGATTTTCCGACACACAAAGTTGGAGAGCAGGAGATAAAATTTTCCGGAAATTCCGATCGTGTGTACACAAATCCGAGGGACAAAGTGCCACGCATGCTCAGAATAAATAAAGAGATGAAAGCTATTGGCCACTGCCCCATTTATAGTCCCGACGTACATGTTTTACGTCACCGCGTTTAGAACGATCGGATTTTCCGACAACTTTGTGCGACCGTGTGTAGACAAAACAAGTTTGAGCCAACATCCGTCGGAAAAAATCCTAGGATTTTGTTGTCGGAATGTCCGAACAAAGTCCGACCGTGTGTACGCCCTATAAGAAGAGACTATCCTCAATGGACATTGCTACCTGGTTGTCTTCCTTTGTTCTCTGGAACACTGTACTTCCTAAGTCGCTTTGGTCGTTGTCATAGGTATTGCTGTTACAGAGGGGACTTAGGAAGGGAAAAGGTACAGGGTTGTTGTGTGGTAGCTCCTTTATGAGGACGTGATTCTGAGAGAGTTGGAAAAAAGTAGGACGACCATTCTCGAGGGTACTAGTGAGCAGGTTATTAACAGATGCAGGTTTGTGTGCAACTCACAGGCAAACTTCACCTATAATGACCCACCCGAGATCCAGTTTTTGGGCATATGGGGCATTTTTAGGACCGTTGATCAGTTTTCTTACTTTGTGGAATTGCAAGATATCCCTCCCTAGGAGTAAGATTATCTGAGCCTGATCATCTAGTTCTGGCATGAGATGTGCTATGTGGTTCAAGTGAGTCTGGTGAGCTGCTGTGTCTGGCGTGGGAATCTCTGATCTGTTGTCTGGCATCTGGTTGCACTCTATTATGGTCGGTAAGGGTAGGCATGTCTTACCAACCATAGATTCAATTTGTAGACCGTCAGCTCTTCTCCCCGCCGTTTCCACTGTACCTGCACAAATCCTAAGAGAGTAAGGGCTGCTGGGGCCTTTAAGGTTTAGAATGTCAAAAAACATAGATCTAGCTAGTGACTTGTTACTCTGATCATCCAAGATGACGTAGAGCTTAACTGCTTTGTCTCTGTGTCCTTTTGGGTAAACTCTCACAAGACAGATTTTAGAGCAGGACCTGCCACCTGTACTTCTTTTGCAGACTTCAGTACACTGTGAAGTGATTACTATGACGTCTGTACTAGAGCCTTTGGTCTCCCCACCTTGATCCTTGTCCCTATGAACAGGTGAGAAAGTTCTTGGAGTAGGCCTTGGGTGTAGAGCTGTGTTGTGCTCTGTGCTGTCACATTCTGTACATTTGACACTGACCTTACAGTCCTTGGTGAAATGTGTGGATGAAGAGCAGCACTTGTAACAGATGTTGTTCTCTTTGAGGAAAGCTTTGCGATCCTGAATGGTCTTTGTCCTGAAGGCTCTGCATTTCAGAAGAAGATGTGGCATCTTATGTAGAGGGCAGAACTTTGTAGGGTCGCTGTCTTGATCCTCTGGCTGAGACTCTGCAAATCAGTGGGAAGAAATGTTAGTTTTGTGCACTGCTACTGGAGCTCTGACCTGTTTAGGGCCAGAAGAGGTGGTATAAGACACTGGAAAAATGAAGCTGGGGTCATCTTTCATTCCTGCTTGTCTGTCTACAAAGTCCACAAACTCACTAAAGGGTGGAAAAGGCATATTGTGTTTTCGTTTGTAGTTACAGCCATGACTAATCCATCTTTCGTGTAACTCATGAGGAAGTTTTTGTGCTAAGGAGTTAATACCTCTAGCAGAGTTAAGATAAGAACAGCCAGGTATGTCTCCTTCTGCTTTAGCAACTTGTAACTCCATACACAGGTCACTGAATTCTCTGAGTCTTTGGTAACCTCTGCTAGGTATTTTTGGGAAGTCTTCTATCCTTTTAAACAGTATACTCTCTATAGCCTCTGGTGAGCCATAACATCTATCCAGTCTGTTCCAGATGTTTGCAAGACCTATCTCAGGGTGGTTTATATTAATGTCTCTGATCCTTTTGGCATGTTCAATAGAATCATTGCCAAGCCACTTTACGAGGAGTTCTATCTGTTCCCTGCAGGATAGATCTAGACCTTGAATGACACTCTGGAAAGCGAATCGCCATGCCCTGTAGTGTTGAGGGCGATCACTAAATTTGACAAGTCTTTGGGTAACTAACTCTCTTTTGGCCAGGAACTTGGCAAAGTCTACAGTAGCCTGATTGGCATTGGAGTAGGCTGTTGGTGTATTGTGGTGCGGTGTAAAGGAATACCTGGTAAAAGTCTCTTCTTTAGGCGCGCTGGGTTCAAATTTACATAAGGTTGGCAGTTCGTACCTGTTCGTTGCATACACCTTTGGAGTGAAGACTGGTGTTCGATGCTTGTAAGAAGCCTGGGTACCTTGTGGAGTAGAAGGTTTGGTTGGAACTGGAAAGTCTGGAACTCTGTCAGATTTTTCTTGCTTGTAGCGCTGGGTTCCCAGGTCGTCTTGTTGCTGCTTTATTTGATGTGACTCCCTGATGTCATGTTTAATTTCTTGTTGTGGGATGCTGCTTGGGTCACAGTGCTGGTAGACATAATCTGACGTGCATTGTGAAGAATCTTGTTGGTCCTCCTCTAGAACCGGTATGCTGCTGCCTACTCTTGGCTTATCGTAGACGGCTGCTTCTAAAGCTTCTGCTTCTGCAATGGCGGCAGCATCTCTTTCTACTGCCAGATTCTCCATGTTAGCTTCTAAGAAAGCTTGCAGCAATTTCAGAGATGCTTCCTGCTGGGCTAGCTCTTCTTCCAGGCGTATTCTTTCCTTCTCTTTCTCTTGTTCCATGTATACTCTTTCTTGCTCTCTCTCTTGTTCCATGCGTACTCTTTCTCACTCTCTCTTTTGTTCCATGTGTACTCTTTCCTTCTCTCTCTCTTGCTCTAAGGGTACTCTTTCCTTCTCTCTCTCTTGCTCCCGTCTCACCTTTTCTGCATCAAGGCGGACCTTTTTTTTTTTCATCCACAACTCTTGGTCTGCGAATGCGGCCCTGACTTTTGCTGCTTCAGCTTTTGAACGGGCGATAGCTGCTGCATTTGCGACAGATGACTTAGATGAGCTTGCTCATGAACGTGTTTTGTAAGAAGATGTCCCACTGTGAGACATGGCTGCGGGAAGAAGCTGTCTTGCTGTATAGAGACCGCTCTAGTGTCGATGCTGCTTGACAGAGCGCGTCTCTGTGTAGCGTGGCTGCTTGCTTCGCCTGCCGCAGGCCTGTATCTTTAAGGCTTCTGACTGTATGGATACTGCGTAGCCCCGGGCTGTACAGACTTCTGAAGTTGGCTTATCTTCCTTTCAGAGGTCAGCTTAAAAATGTCACTGTTCTGTCTCAAGGAGCAGAAAGCTAAACCTTCTCATCCCAATAACTGTAGATACCATATTTCTTTGATCTCAGTTTTATTAGAACAAGCCAGGTGAAACTACAAAATAACAGAACTAGACCTCAATAAGTATAATATTGCATACAATACAGCATACATTGCATAAACAATGATATACAGTACAAGATGAGATAATAAAAACTTACTTTTTAAGTTCTCTAAGGGGTGCTGGTGATAGATAGAGAAATACATGATTTGCTTCTTGCAATGTGTTGAAAAGAATGGTGGATGGTTGACTTCCTGTCTACCCAGAATTCCCTGCCTGCTGACAACTTCCTATTACACATACAACAATTAACAGAACTGCAGCAATACCAAAAAGGAACGCTAGATGGAGTCTGCCCACCACATATGATTGTCTTAAGTAAATTACACATTTTGCATGTAAATGTAACAACACAGGTACAAATAACCAGTGTAAAACATCAGCAAGACATCTGGTGGACAGAACAATAACGGCTGTAGCGCTCTCAGGAAAGGGCCTTTAAAACCATATAGGGCCAGCTCAGCCTATCAAAGGCTTTTTGTGCATCTAGACTTAACACTAAAGCTTGGCGTGAGGATCTATTCAGAAGGTCAATCAAGTTTATGGGGCAACGGGTATTATCACCCGCGTGTCTGGTCGGGACAAAACCCACCTGGTCTCTGTTTATTAATTTTGGGATAAATTTAGAAAGTCTAGTAGCTAATATCTTGGTAAAAATGTTATAGTCTGAATTTAAAAGGGCTATAGGTCTATAGTTGTCAGCGTGGGAGGGATCCTTTCCTGGTTTAGGGATAACGGATATATAAGAATGGGAAAACTGGGAATGCGGGGGTTGACCTTTGAGGAACGTGCTATAGAAGGTCAATAAATGGGGGAATAAAATTACACGGAAGGTTTTATAATAGTAAGGAAGACCGTCTGGGCCAGGGGATTTATGTGATGGGAGGTCCTTGATTGTGTGGCGCAGTTCCTCAGCAGTTTTGGGAGCATTCAGATCAATGAGATCTGAGGAGGATAGTTTCGGGAGTCTAAGATCCTCGAAAAAAGCATCAAATTTTTCTTTTGTAAAATTAAACTGATTTTCGGGAGTTAGGCAGTTATATAACTTGTTGTAGAAGTCACCAAAGACCTTGGACATTTCAAACGAACAGTGTGTTCTGGATCCATCAGTCTTAATAAGAAAGTCAGGGAAAGAGTTGAAGAGACACGGACATAGTTTGTTTACTAACATCCTATGAGGCTTGTTAGCAAACTCATAGAATTTTTGTTTAACCCAGAGTATAGATTTAGCTGCCTTACCAAGTTTTATAGATTTAATTTGTTCCCTGAGGGATGTAGTCAGAAGTCAGTGACTCCAGAAGTTTATTTCTATCTTTCTTCAGGCGTGTGCCCTCCGCGATGCACGCACCACGGAAGACCACCTTGTGTGCCTCCCACACTGTGGAGAAGTCAGGAATAGATCCCACATTAAATAAAAAGAATTCCTCAAGGCCTGCCGCTAATTTAACGCGAGAGGGTTCAGAGTGAAGGAGTTGGTCGTTTAGATGCCAGTAGCAAGATCTAGAGGGGATTTTAGACAACATGACCTCCATTGTAATAGGGGCGTGGTCAGACCACGTAATGGGGGATATGTTAGAGTTAATAATGTGAGGGAGAAGTGTAGCTGAAATGAGAAAATGGTCCAGATGGGAATACATTTTGTGGGCTGTGGAGAAGAAGATAAATTGCTTGGCAGTGGGGTGTTTAATCCTCCAAGAGTCAAATAACTGGTGGGACCTGACACATTTACAGAAGGCACTAGCTTGAGAGTTGGATTTCCGCGAGGGAATGTCATTTAACATAGTTTGCCTATCCCTAGTTGGGGACATGACCAAATTGAAATCCCCTCCTATGATCATAAAGGGTTGGGCACGGTATTGGGGCAAGCCAAAAACCTTATCAAGGAAATCCACCTGACCAGTATTGGGTGCGTATAAGTTAACTAAAGTAAAGGAAGAGGACATATAGTCGCAGTCCAGGATAATGAACCTCCCATGAGGGTCAGCATGTGTACTTATGACCCTAATGGGACAGGATTTTTTGATTAGAATTGCCACTCTGGCTTTGCCTGTGGAATCAGAGGCCAGGTAGTAGGTAGGAAAGAGCTTGGTCCGCACCTGAGGATCTGAATTCCTTCAGAGCAATCCATCGGAATTCAGGCCCTTGACATTATATGACAAAAGCTATATATATAGTATAATATATATAAAGCTAAATAGTTGCATAGTAAACCTATGTAGACATGTGATAATACTGACATAGTAAAGAACATGCATATAGATTTTTAAAACGTAGTGAGAGAAATAACCCCAGTGATACTCATACATGATCCAATTGACCTCTTGTAAAAAAAAATAAACAGGGAAAAAAGAAGAAAAAAAAAGGATATGGATGGATAGACAACCTCAACCAACAGGACTGACATATGAGTTGCAATCCAAAAAAAAACAACACAAAAATAAAAACAATGACAATAAAAAAAAGAAAAAAAGACACAACAGTTGAAAACCTGAGACACATCTGCATCTCAGGAGGCCCTGTAAAATATCATGGGCCAGGGAAGGACACATACGGACCTCCAGCAGGAAAACTCTGGGGAGGAGGGGAGCCGCCCGCCCTCCTTAGGAAAACTTGACCGTAGCTACAAAATACACATTAAGAAAGAAAAGAGTAGAAATTTGTTGAGGGCAATCAACCAATAAAACATCCGTAGGATGAAAAAAAAGATGCCCGGAACAATAAACAAATGATTCCCCATGGGGATGAAAAAGCAGGTTACCCCCGAAGTGATTCAGGTTAACATTTTAAACCTTGAGTCCAGTTCACAACAATTGTATTTTCCATGGATAAAAAAGGGAAAAGAAATACAAATTAAGCCAGGGGGGATTTTAACCAGAGACATCAGGGAGGCTGCTTTGAGGATCGTGAACGTTGAGGTGTGGAAAGATGCTTCTTCGGTTGGCCCCTCACAGGGGTCCACAGACGACTGGGTGTAGACGGTAAGAGATGAGCTTGTAGAGGTGCAGATAGTAGATCATCATCAGGTAGAGGAGGAAGAGTGAGGCTTTTCATGAAGGCATCTCCTTCCTGGAGGTCTGGGAGACTGTGTTGGACTCCATCTTTTGAGATGATGAGCCGAAAGGGGAACCCCCAATAATATGAGACCCGATGTTTCTGTAGGTGGGTTGTTATTGGGTGTAGGTTCCTTCTTTTAGCCAAGGTGATGGGAGATAGGTCGCTGAAGATCTGTAGCTTGGCCCCCTTGTAGGTAATTTGAGATTTGTTACGTGCGGCCAGACTCAGCGCTTCCTTACTGTCATAATAGTGGAAACACACAATGACATCCCTGGGTCTGGCTCCAGCGGGGGGGTTGGGGCCCAGGGAATGATGTACCCTGTCCAGACGCCAATCCACATCTACCACCATGGGTGCTAGAGTGTTGAGGAGCCTGAGAAGGTATGGACGCAGAGAGGAGTCTCCCACCATTTCGGGAATGCCGCGGAACCTAAGGTTCTGACGTCTCTCTCTGTTCTCCAAATCTTCCTGCTGTGTGTGTAACTGGGTGACAGAGTGTTTAAGATTATAGTTTTCTTCCTACATGGCCTGCACATAGTTCACCATTTCATCAAATTTTTGTTCTAGAGCATCAGCTCTTTCTCCAATTTGATTTATTTCCCCCCTTAGTTCTGTGGAAATCTTGCTCACCTCTGCCACAATGCTCCTAGTGATCTCCTGAAGAAGGGTCTGTAGTTTGGCGTCCAGTTTAGCATTCAGGATGTCCGGGGGCAAAACCCCCTGTGCAGAGGGGGGGTTCAGGCCCTGTAACATGGCCTGTAGCGGTGGAGAGGGTACCATCATCTTCCGTCCCCAGAAATGGATCCATAGCGGCGAAGGGATCTGCAGGGGAACTCGAGGCTGAGGATTGCGGCCTAGTAATGAATCGGTCCATGCCTGATTCCGTTTGCGGCTCAAGCAGCGGCTTATAATATTGTTGCTGCTGGCCAATCTTGCCCATGGGGTGCCCGCGGAGTGGGGTGTTTAGTCAGGCTTACCCCCGAAGAAAACGGTGCCTTTTAATAGCTGCTCGGAGGTCACAGAGAGCGGATGGGCCCGGAGCTCACTCAGACCACATCCGCCATGCCAGAAAGCCGCGCATGTGCCCCCTTAGAGGGTCATTTAAAGCCCATTGAGGTTGAATTTAAGGAGATGAAGGCATGTACAAAAGAGTATCGACAAACAAAAATTGACTTACTCGGACAGTGGCTTAACAAATCTTCTGGTGTTAATCCACCGCCTGATTTTGCCTCTCTCTCCTCTGTTGCCTTTTTATAAAGTTAAGCTCTAGCCACCAGTTTTTTTGCCTAATGTATCTTCATTATATGTGAATTTTGTATTGCACTGCAAGAAAGTGTAACTGAAGGTAACATGATTTTTTTTTTGATACAGCAGAGAGGGGCTGGGCCATCTATCATATTTTTCTTGCTGTCTGTGCCCTGTTAAGGAGATTCACTCTCTCTATTTTCTATCTTTTGTGCTTATCACTGACCGTCAGGGGCATTGCTAGGCCTACAAAAGATCTGGGGCTAGAGCCCTTAGCAGCGTAGTGAAGAAAGCCGTACGCTTGGGCGAGAATACACATGTATATAATATACGTGTGTGTGTGTATATATATCCCCAGAAGGCCTCCCCCTTCCATCAGGGTCCCCAGAGAGCCCCCCCTTATAATAGGATCCCCAGAGAGCCTCCCCCTTAAATCAGGGTCCCCGGAGAGCCTCTCCCTTAAATCAGGGTCCCCAGAGAGGCCCCCACTTACATCAGGGTCCCCAGAGAGCCTCCCCTCCCCTTGGGGACCCCTGCAGAGACTCGGGGCTATGTGCCCCAGATTCGGGGCTATAGCACCAAAAGCCACCCCCTAGTGACGCCACTGCTGACCGTGAAAGGACTCTAAAAACCTAAATTTTGCTTTGTCATCCAAACAATAGAGGAACAGGACCCAGATGGCAAAAACAGACTATCAACACTCCATTACTGTATCCAAAACATTTTCCCCCTAGTTACACTTTGAAGTCCTTTGGGACGTTCTTTTTGGCAAAGTAATTGCTATATCTTGGCACATGTGTGCTTTTTAAACATGGAGAATAGCCATTGGGTGCTATTTACTAAAACTGGAGGACAGAGAATCAGGTGCACCTGGTCAAACTAACCAATCAGCTTCTACATTCAGCTTGTTGTATGAATCTTGGACAATAACACCTAGTAACGGATTGGTTACTAGGCTCAGATGCGCAAGATTGTATGTGCTGCAGTTTTAGTACATCTCCACCATTGTCATTCTAGACAACGTTGAGCCTACGGTAGTTCTTTGAACTGAAACATCTCCTCATCAAGATGAGGAGATGTTTAGCAGTTAGTATCAAATCGGGATGGGACACCTACGTTCTTTTGTCATGACTTGTAAAAACTGTGGATTTGCACAGTTCTGGTCTAACACTGGTTATTTGGCCTAATAATGGACCCTATTCCACCAATCTCTGAATCCTATCATGATGAGCGTGGCCTAATAATAATAATATCGCTGGCCAACATATTGGTTTTATGTTTTTATTTTAATGAAGGTTTTTGTAAGCAAACATACAAGAATGGTTTTCGTCTATTCACCTACCTAAGATATTGTATCTTTAAGAATCTTGGTGTAAAATGAATGTCTTGCCAGTACATGTCACATATGTTCAAGCAAGGGCTCAGAGCTTCCACAGACTGCTGAAATGAGCAGCTTGTGTTGAAGTAAGAGGGTTCCAGACAACCATGATGTGGGGCCACTTCCTGTGTTCCTTTGTAACAACCACAGCCTTTTCACCAAAAAGTAAACTACCCTTATGCCCTGTACAAACGGTCGGACATAGATCGGACATTCCGACAACAAAATCCTAGGATTTTTTCCGACAGATGTTGGCTCAAACTTGTCTTGCATACACACGGTCACACAAAGTTGTCGGAAAATCCAATCGCTCTGAACGCGGTGACGTAAAACATGTATGTCAGGACTATAAACGGGGCAGTGGCCAATAGCTTTCATCTCTTTATTTATTCTGAGCATGCGTGGCACTTTGTCCATCGGATTTGTGTACACACGATCGGAATTTCCGACAACGGATTTTGTTGTCGGAAAATTTTATAGCCTGCTCTCAAACTTTGTGTGTCGGAAAATCCGATGGAAAATGTGTGATGGAGCCCACACACGGTCAGAATTTCCGACAACAAGGTCCTATCACACATTTTCCATCGGAAAATCCGACCGTGTGTACGGGGCATAACAGCGTAAGAGTTGTATACCTTGAAAAAAGCTTTGTATAAAGGACAGTCAGACGTGGCTCATTGTGATATGATTCCGAGATTGGTGGAATAGGGTCCTCATCAGTGAATCTTGAAATTCAATATCCAGGAGCAATCCTGCACAATGGGCTAAGTTATGAAGGATGCAGCAGGCCAAAAACATGTCACCAATATTTTCAGGGCTATAGCACAGAAAACCACCAGATAGTGAGATACAGCAGAACTTGCTTTTAAGATCCCCAAAGGTCTGCTCAATGACACGTCTTGTCTTAGTAATTGTTACATTGTAGTAAGATTCTGCAAATGTTGAGCACCCAAAGAGTGGTGTTAGCAGCCAAAGCAGACAATGATAGCCACAATCACGTAAAATACAGTTTGAAAATGCCATTTTTTTAAAGCAATAGTATATCATGATGAGTGGGTGATAAGAGGAACATTTCTTCCCTACTTTTTTTTTCTTTGCTGAACATGATTGTAATGTAAAGGCCATAGGCCATATGTGAAGTGGCTTTAGTTGTGTCCCCCAGCCACTGGGTCTCTGTCAGGATGTATGTCACAAGCCACCTCTCCAGGAAATCAACCTAGTGATGATGTTTTCGCTCCCAATCCATGGTTAAACATAAAAAAGAATGCTCCACATGGAATGGTGCGGATGGATTTGTTGGCACCCCTAGAAAAAGCATTCTTTTTTATGTTTATCCATGGATTGGGAGCGAAAACATCATCACTAGGTTGATTTCCTGGAGAGGTGGCTTGTGACATACATCCTGACAGAGACCCAGTGGCTGGGGGACACAGCCACTTGCGTGTATGAACTCTGTGACAGGAGATCTTCGTATCTGGTAAGGGGCTTACTTACTTGAGGTGGAGGAACTCCCTACAATATCACGCTCCTTAGGGAGACAGTTTTTTTCTTGCACGCTTTACATCACTTGAAGAAAAGGGTGTCTTTCTCCCTCTACCCATTAATTTTCTGTACCCACAAGGACTTCAACTTTTTGATCATATGGACTCATTCTAATTGTTTTGATCACTGAACTCTTATTCACTATCATGCATGTGATTTACATTTTTCAGTTATTGAATATATTTTTTATTTAATATTTTGCTCACGCTTGATTGTCACCAAGTTGGTTGTATTAATTATGATCACGTTCATTTATTAGCAGCGCAGCCTATTATTTGTACAGTTAGTAAGGTGGGGGTTGTCTCACATTTAAGGTTGCAGCAGCATTTTGTTGTTATTTTTGTTTTTTCACTGAACACATGTGTGGAATATTTTCACTCAAGGGATAGCGCAGTTTTTTTTATGGTTTAACCATTTCTTTAGCAGCCAAGGCTAAAAAGCTGCTGTGTATATTTTGTGTGCAAGGTGTGAGGAGTGAACACAGGAGTGTAACATATAAACATATACTTCCATGTATGAAATATATGTGGCATGCATTGAGACATACAGTATTTTATAATAAAAAAAGTGTCTGACCAAGAATCCAGCCTCCGATTATTCTGATAGTGTAAAAATGGTGGTAGAGCTGTGATTGCCTTAATATGTGGGCATTGTGGACAGATCCTGGGAAGCTGGTGACCACATTTCTGATTAACATATTTTTATTGCAGACAACCTGTATGTTTAGGGAGTGATATCCCTTCCTGTTACGGGATATGTGTTATTTATCGAAGGGTGCAAAAAAAGGCACATAAGTACAGTCTATGATATCCATGACATTGGGAATCCCATATACTGCATAGAAATTATTCTTAATCTGATCCCACTCTTGACATGTATTAGGCAGGTAGGCAGGGGCGTTGCTATATGGCAAGCATCTGAAGCGTGACGGAGTATGTTGTGACTAGGGATGAGCTTGGAGTTCGAGTCGAACTCATGTTCGACTCGAACATCGGCTGTTCGCAAGTTCGCCGAACAGCGAACAATTTGGGGTGTTCGCGGCAAATTCGGATGCCGCGGACCACCCTTTAAAAGTCTATGGGAGAAATCAAAAGTGCTAATTTAAAGGCTTATATGCAAGTTATTGTCATAAAAAGTGTTTGGGGACCTGGGTCCTGCCCCAGGGGACATGGATCAATGCAAAAAAAAGTTTTAAAAACAGCCGTTTTTTCAGGAGCAGTGATTTTAATAATGCTTAAAGTCAAACAATAAAAGTGTAATATCCCTTTAAATTTTGTAGCTGGGGGGTGTCTATAGTATGCCTGTAAAGGGGCGCATGTTTCCCATGTTTAGAACAGTCTGACAGCAAAATGACATTTTGAAGGAAAAAAGCCATTTAAAACTACTCGCGGCTATTGCATTGCTGGTCCGACAATACACATAGAACTTCATTGATAAAAACAGCATGGGAATTCCCCACAGGGGAACCCTGAACCAAAATTTAAAAAAAAAATGACGTGGGGGGGTCCCCCTAAATTCCATACCAGTCCCTCCAGGTCTCGTTAACGGTGTTCGCGAGTTCAAACAAACTTTTTTCCTGTTCGCATGTTCTGGTGCGAACCGAACAAGGGGGTGTTCGGCTCATCCCTAGTTGTGACATGACACGCTGCATCGGACAGTGGAGGCTTGGGATGAGGAGTGGGTGAGACTAATATAGCTACCCTACTATCCTGGGTCTGCCGCGACCTCTGTAGATCGATTTACCAGTGCATGGAGTTTCGTGATGTGTTTATCTTTGGCTTGTTTTGAATTTGACACATGTGAGTGCAATGGTGTGAGATTGTTTTAGTTTTTAATAAATTTTAATAAATTGGTTGTACTTTATCACACTATTAGAGTGTCTTTTCATTTACATGTGGAACAATCATTTCTTGAGGAAAAAGGAATTGAGACATACACGCTTGGAGTGTGGAGATCTAGTTTAACCCTTAATAAGTGCGAGTTATGCCAAACACAAGAGTGGGAGGCAAATGCAGCTGGTGAGTACAAGTCTTTAAGTGGGAGTGGAAGCAAAAGCACAGAGGTGTGGTGGATGATCCCAAGAACAACAGAGAGATTTTGAGTCTACACCATTCATCAAATTATTTACAGTTTCATTAACTATTTATTAGCACTTGATTAATAGACACTTAAATGGTTCACATTTTTAACAAGGTGTTTTTTCTTTTTCCTTTGTTTTAAAATGTGGCATGAAACATATGTTTACATTCATTCATTTACAGTTTTTCACTGATCATTTGGGTGTCACCAATATTAGTTGATATCAGTAGCATATTTATATTTAAATTATTGTGTATTCAGTTTCACATTTTTTTCTGGTGCATTAGTTGTTCATTGAAGCGCCATTATTTATTCCACTATTTTAGAGTAGCAGAATGTGTTTTGGGGTGTAATTTGTGCTATGCATATGCTGTGTGTGGGAAAAAACCTGCTAATATAACAATTTTGTGAAAAAAAAAGAAAAAGAAATCTTGCTTTTGCAAAGAATTGTGGAAAAAAATTACAACTTCAAACTAACTAAATACCTTGGAATGTCTACTTTCCAAAAAGGGGTCATTTGGGGGGTATTTGTACTTTCCTGGCTTGTTAGGGTCTCCACAACTGAGATAGGCCGTCAGTGCATCAGATGTGATCAATTTTCAGAGATTGGCACCATAGCTTGTGGACTCTATAACTTTCACAAAGACCAAATAATATACACCGATTTGGGTTATTTTTACCATAGATATGTAGCAGTATAAATTTTGGCCAAAATATATGAAGAAGAATTGCCAATTTGCAAAACTTTATAAAAGAAACAAAAAAAAATGCATTTTTTTACAGAATTTTTGGTCTTTTTTCTTTTATAGCGCAAAAAATAAAAAACCCAGCGGTGATTAAATACCACCAAAAGAAAGCTCTATTTGTTTGAAAAAAAGGACAAAAATTTCATATAGGTACAGTGTTGCATGACTAAGTAATTGTCATTCAAAATGTGAGAGCACCGAAAGCTGAAAATTGGTCTGGTTAGGAAGGGGGTTTAAGTGCCCAGTGGATAAGTGGTTAGATTGCAAATCTGCACCCTTTTTTAAACATTTCCATGCCCTGCCCATTGAGGTGCGATGTCATCACTTCCATCATTCATGCACGCTTGAGCCACTACTTAATTATAGCATGCATTTATTTAATTCTTTTTATGTGTTAATAAATACCAAATGCGAAATGCTTTTGTGAATGGAGCCCGTAATTAGGAAATATGGCTGCTCTTGTATTTATGTAATTACAAATTACACACTAAAAAAATATTTTTAAACACTAGAAAACACAACACCGCTTGGCGACCGGCTCACGTCGATATACGACGGCAGAATGACTCTCCTGCGCAAACTGACGTACCTGTACGTTAGTCTGCAAAAGCAGGATAGCGGCCGTTTGCGCCGCCACTGGCGCGTGCGCGCACCCTCCACGCGCCTGCGGGTCCCGCGGATCCGATGTTCGCCGGCGGCTCACGATCACGTCGAGGAGAGGCAAACTGGGGAACTGTCTATGTAAACAAGGCATTTCCCCGTTCTGTCTAGTGACATGACAGAGAGATCTTCTGTTCCCTGTCATTGGGAACAGTGATCTCTGTCATGTTTCAGTAAGACCATCCCCCTACAGTTAGAACACACTGACAGAACACACTTAACTCCTTGATTGCCCCCTAGTGTTAACCCCTTCCCTGTCAGTGTTATTTTTACATTGAGCAGTGCATTTTTTTAGCACTGATCAACGTAGTAATGTCACTGGTCCCCAAAAAGTGTAATTTGGGGTCAGATTTGTCCGCTGCAAATTCGCAGTCCTGCTAAAAATCGCAGATCGCTGCCATTACCAGTAAAAATAATAAAAAAATAAATAAAAGTTCCTAAATCTAGTTTGTAGACGCAATAATTTTTTGCACAAACCAATCAATATACGCCTATTGCAATTTTTCACCAAAATGAAGAAGAAAGTATATTGGCCTAAACTGATGAATACATTTGTTTTTTTCTATATTTTTTGGGGATATGTATTATACCAAAAAGTTAAAAAAATAAAAATAAATTTTCAAAATTGTTGGTCTTTTTTTGTTTATAGCGCAAAAAATAAAAACAGCAGAGGTAATCAAATACCACCAAAAGAAAGCTCTAGTTGTGGGAAAAAAAGGACGTCAATTTTGTTTGGGTAAAGAGTCGCACGACCGCGCAATTGTCAGTTAAAGCGACTCAGTGCCGTATCGCAAAAAAATGCTCTGGTCATTATGGGTGTAAAACCTTCCGGGGCTGAAGTGGTTAATACAAAATTAAACTGTTTAAACTGCTGAAATATTTGTAATTCTGCTTAGCCAGTTTTGTGATTCATATATCTCTGCCACACTGCACAGACAGGCAGAAGATAATGAATCAGAAATGTAACACATAAGTTGTTCGCTGAGCAGGTAGATGATACAGGATTCTGTAAAGCTAAACCAAAAAATGATATTCCTGGCTGCACAGTGATGAAATGTGTACATTACAAAGTGTATCTGTTTATTTTTTTTTCTCTTGTTATAATATTTTCTGAACTGGAAACATGTTATAAAATAGACTTTCTATTTTATACTCAAAAATAAGTTATTTGTGTGGAAGACTTGCTGATGATGGAGATCAACAAGAGTTACAAGTGAACCAGACCTGCAGACTTTCCTGCGAAAGGTTAAGGTGTAAAGCGACCTTATTGTATCAGGTATAAATCCAGAAAAGCCAAATCTGTTCAAACATCGACATATGTAGAGCCAATTTACTTTATGAAAGGGTCTTCTCTGGTTTGCTATCTGCCCAAGGGACCTGTGTCAAGGCCAAAAAATTCCTGCTATCTTCAAGAACCTGCCTTAAAAGTCCATCTTATCTATGGCCTCCATTAACATTTTATTTGGGGATTTATTACGGGATGACTCAAAGGCTTTTAAATCCTCTATTATTTATTCTTTTTATGTTTCTTGCTTGTGAAAAACAGCAATACCTGTTAAGCGTTCTTCAGTATATACTTTGTGAACTCAATATGGTTTAATGTGCGTAGTATCTATAGTCTTTAGTTTAATTGGAAATGTGACCTAAAGTGGTTGTATACCCATTCTGACAACTTTTATGTAAATGGACAATTGCAGGTTTTAAAACGAGTTGTGCTATGTGAAAGTCTCCTTACCTGCTTGCCTTTCCTATATTCAGTATATTTTTCACTGATGTCACCTGCGCATGCACCCTATTTCCTGTTTTTCCGGCAAGCAGAGACCCTGCCGTAAAAATGCAAGGTCCTATGCCGGGGCTGCATCATTTCCGAGTGTCGACGTGAGCCCCGACATCACGTGAGACTTGATTGTACTTCTGCAATGTGAAGAGGATCGTGGACACCTCGGATAGCGCTATTACTGCTCATGCGCGGGATTAGGGACAATAATAGCTGCGGACGGAAGTAAAATAGAATAGAGAACCCGGAAGACCACAGTTCCTATGGTGGCGGCTAATATCGAGGGTGAGCGTTTATAATATAAAAGAAAAAAAACAGTAAGAACGATTTTTGGGCATACTCTTAGTGCCCATTTGATTGAAAATCAATATTTACATTAGAATGTTGTTTAAGCAAGTCAAAAAGAATTTCATTTACAAAGCAAAAGCAATAAAAAACATCAGATAGAATTACATTGCTTCATTTAGAGGTGTATTTAAAGTGTACTTTCACCTTCAGGAAGATTTTCCAAAAATTACCCTATACAATTCTACATCCAATGCATAGTACTTACCAGCACTTCCCTTGTTATAAATGATGCAGGTCCTCCCATAATACATGGAGCTGTTGGGGGGGGGGCTTTTCAGAAAAAAACATTGTCCCCTCATCCCCTTCTGTCCTGCTGTTGTTTGCGGGATGAAACATCACAATAATGCACCCTCTAGCACCTGCTCTGGGCCATTCAAACTGTGTGTATGCACAGCGTGTGCTTCGTAGCTTCAGCTGAGCTCAGTAGCAGTCGCTCTTACATTAAAGAACCTTCTACGTAGTCTGGGCCATTCAAATTGCACAGGTGCACAGTTTGAGGCCCCCTTCTCTAGCTGAGACCACACACTGTGCGTTTGTGCATTTTGAATGGCCCAGAGCCATTGCTACTAAGCCCAGGTGGCATGGGAAGAAAATGCATTTGAATGGCTCAGAGCAGCTGTTAGGGGGCCCATTATTGTGATGTTTAGCCCGTTCTGCAAACGGCAGGATGGAGGGGGTGAGGGAGGAAATAGAGCCCCCTCAACAGCTGCATTTTGAATGCAAGAACCTGCACCATTTACCGCAACAGGAGTGCTGATGTGTACTTCGCATTGGACATAGAGGGGATTTTTGAAAAATCTTCCAGAAGGTGAACCTACACTTTAACCACTTGACGTCCGGGCCATAGCCGAATGACAGCCACAGCGCGGACCTCAATTTCCAGGAGGCCGTCATAGGACGTCCTCCCCTGTGCACGCGCACCACGAGCACCCAGCAGGAGACTCGGATGATCACAGATCTGAATAAGGGGCCGATCCCGACCCCTTACCATGTGATCAGCTGTCAGCCAATGAATGACATTTTTTGCCATACATGATTTATGTTGAACACCGACAACCTATAAGTGGGTAAGCACCTACATATTCAAAGGGAAATGTAAATTGGTGATGGGTTTAAGTGAGTTTGATCTTAATGTTATTCTATGTATTCTAGACAAATCCACAGATGCATGCGATGCCCTCGAAGAAGCAGGAGACTGCGAAACATGTTGGCTGTCTGCACAATCAAGCATCTTGTGTACAAGTATACCCCCGTTATCAACAACCAACAGTGATTTCATGAATTCTGTGATTTTATATGTAATAGATAATGTAATTTTGGACTGATTTTGGATACAATTAAACGACTTTTTAATTCAATGATGCTTACCTTATTATACAGATATGTTGGTCTCCTTTAAAAATCCCATCTTTTGTGAGATAGCCTAGGCTCTCTCTTTTCAGTTTGGTTTCTATATATTACTAGGGATTGGGGACAAGTATCTGTATCTGAAAATAATACAACAACACTTATCTCTTCATAGTTGTGATTTGTTATGCTACAGGACTACCTTCCCTAACCTTCCCTGGGTAAAATGTCCTACAGGGAGGTGGGCTTTCCCCTGCAACCCTCTTGGTGGGGTACAGTGGAATTGCTTAAATCCTCCTTCAATCCCCCACACCTGCTCCTATACTGAAAAGATGGATACTTGATTTTGTACTATGCATATCTGGTATATCTGTAAAGGTCCTCC
Source organism: Lithobates clamitans (assembly GCA_037952925.1). Classification (NCBI taxonomy): domain Eukaryota; kingdom Metazoa; phylum Chordata; class Amphibia; order Anura; family Ranidae; genus Lithobates; species Lithobates clamitans. The sequence continues at coordinate 4,162,390 of JBBGZY010000014.1, forward strand.
ATGCATGTCTTCCTGCAGGGTATCTACTCTCTCTTCTGTAGTCTCTCTCAACTGGGGCCTCCTTTCTAGTATGATTTCTGTACAAAAAAAGGTCCATTGGCATGGACCACAGGGTGAGTACATGGATTGAAAACTGGCTACAAGGGCGAGTTCAGAGGGTGATGATAAATGGGGTATACTCGGAATGGTCAGGGGTGGGAAGTGGAGTCCCCCAGGGTTCTGTCCTGGGATCAATCCTATTTAATTTGTTCATAAATGACCTAGAGGATGGGGTAAACAGTTCAATCTCTGTATTTGCGGACAATACTAAGCTAAGCAGGGCAATAACTTCTCCGCAGGATGTGGAAACCTTGCAAGAAGATCTGAACAAACTAATGGAGTGGGCAACTACATGGCAAATGAGGTTTAATGTAGAAAAATGTAAAATAATGCATTTGGGTGGCAAAAATATGAATGCAATCTATACACTAGGAGGAGAACCTCTGGTGGAATCTAGGATGGAAAAGGACCTGGGGGTCCTAGTAGATGATAGGCTCAGCAATGGCATGCAATGCCAAGCTGCTGCTAACAAAGCAAACAGAATATTGGCATGCATTAAAAAAGGGATCAACTCCAGGGATAAAGCAATAATTCTCCCACTCTACAAGACTCTGGTCTGGCCGCACCTGGAGTATGCTGTCCAGTTCTGGGCACCAGTCCTCAGGTTGGATGTACTGGAAATGGAGCGAGTACAAAGAAGGGCAACAAAGCTAATAAAGGGTCTGGAGGATATTAGTTATGAAGAAAGGTTGCGAGCAGTAAACTTATTTTCTCTGGAAAAGAGATGCTTGAGAGGGGATATGATTTCAATATACAAATACCGTACTGGTTACCCCAATATAGAGTTAAAACTATTTTGCGGAAGGGAATTTAACAAGACTCGTGGCCACTCATTAAATTTAAAAGAAAAGAGGTTTAACTACATAGAGGGTTCTTTACTGTAAGAGCGGCAAGGATGTGAAATTCCCTTCCACAAGCGGAGGTTTCAGCGAGGGGCATCAATAGTTTCAAAAAACTATTAGATAAGCACCTGAATGACCACAACATACAGGGATATACAAGGTAATACTGACATGTGATCACACACATAGGTTGGACTTGATGGACTTGTGTCCTTTTTCAACCTTACCTACTATGTAACTATGTAACTATGACGTTAGATATGTAAGGTTTGGCAGGTTGTATATGAGCGAGATGTGCTTTACCAACATTGGCTTTGCATTTGCCGTTTTACCTTTTTGTTATATTTATTTATCTTGTTGGTCTTTGTTATCTTGATAACCCTCAATAAAATATATATTCTGTCAGGCCTCAAAACAAATCTGAATACCAATTACCTAGAAATAGACGCGGTAGCTTATTCACCTCTCTAATGGTCCTTGTCTCCAACCTTCCCTTCATTTTAGTGCTGCATCCTCTGTCAGTCTCTTTGGTGTTTGACATTTCCAGGAGTGTTGGTTTTCTGTATCCCCTACTGCGCACTGTTGTTTCCTTCTTCCAACCTTTACATCACTACAGAACACAGCAGCAATGCAGGGATCAGAGAATACAACCACAGTAGGTGATACAGACAACTAATACTCCTGAAGTATAACTAAAGGCAAAACTTTTTTTTTTAGTTTTGGATAGAGTAGAGAGGGATTAGAACCCCTGTCAGGTTTTATTGCTGTTTGTGCCCCTGTTAAGGAGATTCACCCTCTCTATTTACCCAGTTTACTAATATCATTGGCAGTGAATGTTAAAGAAAACCCCAAATTTTGGGTTTGTCAGGGCTGGCTCAGCCCTTCCTTCTCTGAGCTGGCCGCTCAGCTGTCGGCTAATTGCCAGCTCTCATCTCTCTCCACAGTTACCCAGCTGTTCCTGATCCTGCTCGTCTGACCTGCCTACTTAAAGCTGTCCAGCTCACTTCATCTCTGCCTTCGCCTTGGTCACATCACAAGAAACCATCTCCTGCATTCCTGTTTAAAGACTGGCTTTGCTGACATCCCTTCTTTCTCCTTTGCCTGCTTGCTGTTCCACTACTTGGATCCCTGACTTCTGGCCTGGCTGTTTACATGATCCGGTTAATGAACTCTGGCTATGCTTTGACTATGCTTACTCTATTTACCTTTTTATTTTTATTAATAAACAAGTGTGATTTAACTGTACTTCTGTCTCGGTCTGATTCATGGTTTCTGACAGGGTTGTCTCCAGAAAAGTAATAGGGGGAAATCTTCCAATGGAGACACTAGTTCTGGTGGCCTGGGAGTCACCAAGGAATTCCCTTGATTTGCAGGGATTTCCTCTCATTTCCTGTTTGGCTATGGGACAGGAAGTGAAGGGAAATCTCGGCAAAGGTACACAGATGGCGAAAAAAATTCTGGCAGGGGTTATAACCCTCCCTTTCTCTATCCAAAATAAAAAAAAGTTTTACTTATACTTCTACTTGTTGAATGTGTTGAATGCCAAAAGATTACTAGCATTGCAACAGAGTAAATGGATGAGACACGGGCCACCAAAGAGGTGAGTACAGTCACTCTTTTATTACTGGAAACTGGAGTTTTGTTTGACCTAAGGACCTAACAGAGTCTTCCATTGCTGGGCTCCTTATGAAAATGCTAGCTACCTGACTAAGTCTGTCTTCTATTCTTTTGAGTTGCAGACGTATAACAAGCATGAAGCAAATGAGTCTTGAGTACCAAGGATGAACCTTAAGCCTATTTCAGTGGCTCAGGAAATACTGCAAGAAAAATGAAAGTTGAATCTGTGCAATGAAAATAGGTACAGGTGGAGTATAGAACTGCTGCCTCTACAGGTGCAATTCCACCAGAGTGGAACGTACTGAATTAAGAGGAAAAATGGATGTAGGTGTGGCGCTGTTCTGGTGAATAATTAGTGATAAGCCACTATTAGCTGGCAGTGTGTTATAATAGTATCTGGGTGGTGTTACAACCTCTTGTGGCTATTAAAAATGTGATAACAATAAATAAAGGGACTAGTTCTTTACTAATATTCCGTATATAAGTTTCCCCATGTGAATAACAACTAAACATTTGATTAATACCGATGTCTACAAAATTATATGAAAAATTATGTAGAAATTGCCTAATATAACATACAGTACATAAATGAACCTAGTAATAAAGTGTATTGACAAAGTGACTTGTGCTCAAAACAATAAAAGCCAGTGCTGGCTGGAAAAACAATATTGCTTTAAAAAGTATTTTTGTGTGCAGAAATGGTTTTGTGCTTAGATAGAATTAATTCCTCTAGAAAAACAATATTGTTAAAAGCAGATCTTCTTGTTCCAGTACTGGCTTGGTGATGGTGCTGCTTATTCAGGCTCCTAATGTGCATACACTCACCGAATAGCTTTACCCAGCTATTCGGTGAGCGTATTCGGTGAGAGCTATTCGGTGAGAGCAGGGGTATTGCGCGATCACAGTATTTGCCACTGTGTAGCAACTCCTGGCAGTTCCGGTTCGTGCTTTTAATGTTGTTCAGCATGAGGAAAAGGAAGGGATGCCCATAGCGTAAAACCGTTTAAAAAGCTTTATTTTAGGTATAAGCAAAGATAGTACTCACATTGTTCAAAGTTTAGTGTAAGCATAAGAAATAAAAAAAACTTAAAAATATCCTGTGTTCGTCTAAGTTGGAGGTGACGCAAGACGTTCGTAAGCCACGTCCTTATAACACACTGCCAGCTAATAGTGGCTTATCACTAATTATTCATCAGAACAGCGCCACACCTACATCCATTTTTCCTCTTAATTCAGGAAATACTGCAGCTATTGTTTATGGGGAAGGGATCACCGCTCCAGGTGGATGTGTGGAAATGGCACTCTCCTCAAGGTGGAAGCATCAGGTGCAGGCTAAGCATATAGCATTTAGAAGAGGGAAGGTCTGGACAGCCGCACTCCAATAAAAACTTTGTGCAAAATAAGAAAAGTACAAACCACAGCAGGGTACAGGATAAAAAACCTGACGCGTTTCACACTCTCAACAGTACTTAGTCATGACTATTGGAGTGCGGCTGTCCAGACCTTCCCTCTTCTCATAGCTATTGTTTATGGTCAGAAAGCTAGCATTTATCAAAAGGAAGGATGAACAATGGCAGACTACATATTTCTCATATGATAATCAGCTTTCATATCAAATGATATTATTATTAATAATAATTATTATTATATTTTCATAATTATTATAATAATGTCAGATGTCATTATCTTATTATTATTTTTATTATTTTTATATACCGGTAATTCTATCATAATTATTATAATGATGATTATTTTATGATAATCAGCTTTCAGTGGTAATATGGTCACATAACTTTGTAGGAAACCAATGTTTGCTTCTGAAATCTTCCTTTTCACTGAGTGTGCCCATGTAGCAGGTTCTCAAAGGTGTTCTCGAGAGACGGTTCAGTTTAAATGTGGACCCAATGCACTGGCATAGCCAATAGCAAGGTAGATTTTCTCCAAGTTGTAGATACTGCGCCAATTATTTTTTCAGATGCCTAAAATTAATGTAACACAATATTACATTGGTGCTGAGAAACCCCACCTGTCCCTAAATCTCACCCTTTTCGATGTCACAGATTAGATTTCCATCTACAACACATATATTAGACAAGTGCTTGAAATTACAATTGTGCATCCTGTATATAAAAACAGCAGTTCATATATCTGCTCCATCATTTTTTATATATAATGCCCTAAGTTAATTACCTAAAACAGATGCAACATCTGGTAGATTTATTACTTCCTTTTTTCAGATTAAAAAAAACTCAATAACTGAGATTTCTATCCTGTAATAAAAGAATGAAAAGTAGATACCGCCCAGTTTAGTGGTACTATCCTGGAACATTGCTCTAATGATTTCTTTTTTTTCAGCCGATCAACTTAAATTAATGTAATTGGGAGATTAATGCACTCATCTCGGAAAAGTGCTACGAGTCACTATATGCAAAGATTATCCTTTAATGAATATAGAGAGGTGAAATAGCTAAGCTGTTCAATTTCTGTATCCAAGCTTAACGTGTCCTTGTGTAGTCTATGATATGCTAGTAAATGTGACCTTTTCCTGAACCCTAAACTCGGCTAGATTCATAGTCCCTGATATTAGGTGTTCTGCTTAATATTAGGAAGGTTTAAACATTTCACCAGCAGCAGATTTAAATGCAACTTAAACAATTTTCCATAATAACAAGATTTCTACAAAACTTTTTGTGCTAAATGTGCTTAAAACTAGTATTAGCTTAAAGGGGAATGCCAGGAAAATACCAAAGTAAAACAACCTTTAGTTGTGTCCACGGCACATATGTAATGAGAAGTTTTGTCTTCTCCTAAATATATACAATTCAAATTTAAAAGCAGAAACAAAGTTTTTAACATTGTATGCAAATATTATTTAAAGCTAATTGAACTTTTCGTTTAAATAAGCTAAAAAACCTTTCAGGTCTTACAATTCACAGCCTGAGTAGAAAACAACCACAGCCTTACTATAAAACCATGTTACCTGCAAAGAAGAATCCTTGCTCTTTGTGAAAGCAGTGGTCTCTCTGCAGAGGTCCGACATACCCCCTACTGAGTCAAACCTATATCTAAGCAACCAGCAAAGCTCATGCTCCCTGTTGATTGAAGAGCTCTAGCTCTGACTTAGCAGGTGCGGTGTGTTGGACCAAGAGGGGAATTAACTAAGGCTGGAGAAGCCAGAATCTGGAACAGCTGCATTTCCCATTACTTTCTGTCCTGTAGACAAAACAGGACGTGAGAGGAAATTACCACAGCTTGAGGGCAATCCCTTTAAGACAGCTGTCGCCAGCACAAATCTCATCACTAGAAGATGTTCCTGCTATACCTGTTCTGGTGCCAACTTTAAATTGTAACTTCATTCATCATTTTACAGTGACAGTGGTCACAAGGACAAAAAAAGTGGTGAATTTTATCAGCAAAGACAACAATAAAATCCTGACATAGGTTGTAACCCCTCAGCAATCTATCCAAAACTAAAACAATTATGTTTGGGCTTTGTTTCTACTCTAACTGTTTTATGTTCAGCGGCCATTCATGCCTAGATGCCAAGGCCAAATGTTGCTGCATCAGCACTCATCAGTTAACTAGAAAAAATAACTTTATGACTAATTTGCATACGCAAATAATTTTTTTGTATTTTATAGGGACATTTAAGGATTTTATTTTGTATACTGTTGTAATAAAAATCTGGTTAAACGCTAGTGAGTTTAGTAGTAGGACTAAAATCTTCTGTCTAATTCTAGGCTATTCAGGTAACTGCCAACAAGTGGTCAAAACTCTTTGTAGCAAAAAACCTGTGTAGTGCTATTCGTAAGCCCTATTATATTTTCTGCAGGTGTTTGTCTTTAGATTTACCAAAACCATGTAGTTCAAGGGCCTGCCTGATTGCATACAAATTGAAACTTTTGACCTCATATTATAAGGTTTTGGTAAATCTGAAGACAAAAATCTGCAGAAAATCTTATAGTGTGTATGGGGTCTTAGTTTGCAAAAAGCAATAGGTCTAAAGCCTCATACACACACTTAGATTTTCGGACGACAGAACGTCTGATTTTTGTGGCATGTCTCATGTCGAAAGTGAAGAAGTTAGTAACAATACGAGAATTTTCGTTTGACAGAATACAACGTCAGAAGTGACGTAACATGTTGAATAGTTTTGTATGTATTCTTCCATTTGTGAGCATGCGTAGTCTTGCTCTTACTAAACCATACTAATGAAAGGAAAATCAGACATTGAGTTCACATCCGATAGTCTGCACATCCAGTTTTTGTGTGTCGAAAAAGTGAAATTGGCTGTCGAAAGCACCAAACTGACGGTAAGATTTGAGGACGATCGGTCGTCGTAACACAATTGACATCCGAAAATCAAAGCGTGTGTACGGGCCTTTACTCTGGTGTCTATTTGCATGGTATCATCATAGGTTTTTTAGGAACCTTTTAAGTTAATAGAAATCCACAGTGCTCTCTCCGGAGAGTGGATGATCTGGCTCCAATCAGGAGGAAGAGGTGTGGGAGAATAAACAGCGAGGTGACATTTGGTTGGGGTGAGGCAAGTGTGATAGAGGAGCAGCCATCCTCCAAATTGAAGGTGGAGATTTTATAACAATGTAGCAGAATCCTGGGGGAGCATGATGGTGGTTGCTGTGTTCTCCTGTAAACCTGTCTTTCTACTCCTGATTGGAGAATTAGTCCTAAAGGGGCACCCTCACAGTGCCATCTCAAATAAAGAACCTGGACCCAGAGAGCGTCCAGCTACTGTCTATAATAAAGTTCATTTTAATAACTTCAATTCTGGGTATTTTCACCTTCTTCCTGCCCAGGCCAATTTTCAGCTTTTAGCGCTGTGACACTTTAAAAGACAATTGTGCGGTCATGTAACGCTGTACCCAAATATAATTTTTTTTTTTTTTTTTACCCAAATATAATTTTTATCATTTTTTTGAGACAGATAGAGCTTTCTTTTGGTGTTTTTTAATCACCACTGGGTTTTTTTAAATTTTTGCTAAAAAAACAAGAAAAAAGTCAAAAAAAATTGTAAACAAGGTATTTTTCTCCTTCACTGATGTCCGCTGATGAGGATGCACTGATGGGCACTGATGAGGTGGCACTGATTGGCACTGATGAGATAGCTTTGAAGGGCACTGATGAGGTGGCACTGATGAGGTGATACTAATATGCAGCATTGATGAGCACTGATAGGCAGCGTTGATGGGCACTGATAGGCAGCACTGATGGGCACTGATAGGTGGCATGGATAGGCAGCACTGATGGGCACTGACTGGCAACACTGATGGACACTTATGGGCAGCACTGATGGGCACTGATGGGTGGCACTAATGAGCAGGCACTGATTGGCAATGAATGGCACTGAATGGCAGCACTGACTAGCATCACTGATGGGCACTGATTGGCGTCACTGTTGGGTATTGATTGGCATAATTGATTGGCACTGATTGGCATTGCTGCTGGGTACTGACCAGCACCACTGCTGGGCACTGACTGGAATCACTGCTGGGCACTGTTGGGGCTGCACTGATAATCAAGGCACTGGTAAGAAACAAAACAATAGTAACAAGGTATTCAATATGTTGAGGTTCAGGCCTCCTATTGGGGTACATAAGGAAGAATGTAGCTCTTGGTTTATTTTGGAGTGGATGGAGACACTCAGCTGTCAGGCCCCGTTCACATTTTCACATAGCTGTAAACTCTCGCTTTCTCATACTTTATTTTTTTGCCATTGTGAAGTGTTTCCGCTTGTCACACATTCACTTAAATGGACTGCCCTACACACAACAATCACCCCAAAGAAGCTCTACAACTTTTTTTAGATTTGAGCATGGTGTGATTTTTACCATGCTTTTTGGTGCTTGGCAGTGCATTTCTAAAATGCATGGCAAAGCATGCATTTTCTGTGCAGTTTGTCACATAGATGTGAATGGAGCCCCATTGTTTTTGTGTAAACACGCCAATTTTACTTTCAGGCCCCATTCACACCTAGTGTAGTGGGAGCGCACTTTTTTTGTCTCGTTGTTCCTGTGACACACATAGAGCAGCCCGTTGATTATAATAGGCTGCTCTACACATGGCAAAGTAGCTCATGCGACATTTTGGCATGTTGTGGGTTCAACATTTTTTACTGTGCATTTTGCTGAATTTTTACTAATTTTTTCATGTGACAAAATTTAACAATTTATGGCACTGAAAGCATAGTTAGTTAATTTTAGGTATAAAGATGGCCGTACACTATACAATCTGATTGTACAATCTTTGTATGATCTCCTTTAGATTTACCAAAACTATATAATAGAAATAGATACCATCTATCTGATCACTCTGTATTCAATCAGGCAGGCCCTTGAAGTACATTGTTTCTGATAGATCAGATTGTATCGTGTATGGTGAGCTTTACAATACCCAGCACATACTTCTGTTTTCAATACTACAGCTTTCCTTACATAGGACGTTATCTGATCACTCAGCTCATGCACACTCTGCCAAATGATAGATCTATGGCTGTGTATTTAGTGAAAGTGGTATTCACTGACTACATTGGAAAAACTTGCACCTGAAAAGGTGGGTGGTAGTGATCTGCTGGAAGGGGAAAGGGCAGATGCAAGTTGTGTGCTGAGGTCAGTTGGTGAACTCCTTTCTTTGTCATGTCCTAAGGTCTGTCCAGGAAGCAATTCAGAAATCATGGAGAAGTTTTTTTATACAGCCAGCTGGACACTGAGGTAAGGGATGTGTATGATACATAGAAAGCTTTTTTATTTCTGCTAAAAAAAAGTGCATTAATGGTATATTGGTACATAGGAGAGCTGGAATCTAAAAAAAAAAAGGTGACCTTAGCCTTTAATCTTAGCATAAGGAAGAAACATTAGAGGCAGAGGTAATAGTGGTCAAAAATACTTAGGTTCTGTAATGTATTCATAAGTGAAAAATAAAGAATTCACTCAGATTGGATGTAATTTAAAAATAAAAAAAATTCAGGTGGATGCAGGATGTGGTTAGACCTATCCAGTCAAACCTTTTCTAGCCAACAAGACTATATTTTCAAATAACTTGTATGTATGTTATCCTTGTGTTTCACTGTTTGACTTCACTAAAATTTAAAGTGGGCTGTTGCCAGGATTTGGAAATTAATGCTTTCCAAGGGGTCTGCACCAGGTGGCAGGGAAGTATAGATTGGATGAAATTACATACTCAAGTCTATAGTTTCTTAACCCTTGGACAGTCCCACAAAATGTGAAGCAAGAATGAAGCTTGTGGAAAAATAGTCCTGGAAGCTGTAGGGGACAGTGTAGAATACATTTGGAAATTCTATCAGAGGTCAAGTAGGGATGAGCGAGTGTGCCTGGGCCTAAATCGTGGGGATTTTTACCAAACTTGTTGTAAATTCCAGAAATTGTTCTGAACCCCAATGAAGCCAATGGAAGGAAAATCTTGAAATCCAATTCTTGCCAATTTCAAGGCTAATCGGCAAGGGGTTGTCAAACAAGGGCATGGGGATCTGGGCACTGCCACGTGGGACAACTGGCAGTAGAAAAACTATTTTAAATCTGTCAATAGATGGATCAAATCTTGAGTGGTTCACCAGGGACCAACCAAGATTTGATTCATGTAGAGGTAAGCTGGTTGTACTGAAGTTAATCCATCAATCGACTTCAGTACAACCAGCCTGTTGAATTTTTGGCATGCGATTACTACCAGGGGCTGCTAGCAGTAATCACTGTGTCCTGCCAGCAGAGAAGGTGCCAGTGCTCCCTTTCTGCTGGTAAAATACAATAGTGTTGTGGGAGGGATTCTCCCATCAACAAACTCAGTGTTGATGGGGGGAATCATGCAATTTTCTTTCCTGCAACCCATGGAGGAAAGAAAATCAAATCATCTATGGCTTGCCTAAGAAATAGCTTTCAGACAGAAAAGGGCCCTCTGTTTTATGTGAATTAGAGGGCATCATGGAAAAAATACCAATCCTTCAAATTACATGGTTGGGAGATGCCTTTCAGCTGTATGCTAGGGATGGGCCAAACACCCATGGGTTCGGTTCACACCAGAACATACTGAACAGGCAAAAAATTTGGCAGAACACACGAACACCGTTATAGTCTATAGGACACGAACATGAATAATCAAAAGTGCTAATTTTAAAGGCTTATATGTAAGTTATTGTCATAAAAAGTGTTTGGGGACCCGGGTCCTGCCCCACGGGATGTGTATCAATGCAAAAAATGTTTTAAAACAGCCGTTTTTTCGGGAGCAGTGATTTTAATAATGCTTAAAGTGAAACAAAAGTGAAATATTCCTTTAAATTTCATACCTGGGGGATGTCTATAGTATGCCTGTAAATTGGCACATTTTTCCCATGTTAAGAACAGTCCCTGCACAAAATTACATTTTTAAAGGAAAAAAAGTAATTTACAAGTACTAGTGGCTATAATGAATTGTCGGTCCCGGCAACACAGGTAAAAGTCATTGAAAAAAACGGCATGGGATCCCCCACAGTCCATTACCAGGCCCTTTGGGTCTGGTATGAATATTAAGGGGAACCCTGAATTAAAATTTAAACAAAAAATTACGTGGGGGGTCCCCCCAAATTCTATACCAGGCCCTTCAGGTCTGGTATGGATATTAAGGGGAACCCTGCATCAAATTCTTTTTAAAAAATGGCATAGGGGTCCCCCCAAAAATCCATACCAGACCCTTATCCGAGCATGCAACCTGGCAGGCCGCAGGAAAAGAGGGGGGATGAGAGAGCGCCCCCCTCGTGAACCATACCAGGCCACATGCCTTCAACATGGGGAGGGTGATTTGGGGTAGCCCCCAAATTTTTTCATTGATACATGTCCCCTGGGGCAGGACCCCGGTCCCCAAACACTTTTTAAGACAATAATTTGCATATAAGCCTCTAAAATGAACACTTTTGATTTTTCATGTTAATGTCCCATAGACTTTAACGGTGTTCCGAATTTTCCCCAAACACCCCATGTTGTTCGGTGTTCATAGAACATCTGAACAACCAAAGTTCGGCCCGAACTTATGCTCGGGCCAAACTGTTCCCCCATCCCTACTGTATGCTATGTTATGGAACACCATATGCTGACATCACATATTTAGCATGTGTAATACGCTATTTTAATTTGACATTATTGCTTGGCTTAAATACATCAGCTTTAAGCTTAAAAAATACATATTTTTAGGTTGTGTATTGCTGTGAAACCTTATTAACATTTAGCAGTGAGAGGCTAGAACTGAGAAGAGGCTAGAACTGAGCAGTGGAATTTGCAGCCTTAAAAGCTATCGAGAAGGTTTATGCTTCCAAAAAAAGCCCACAAACTACTGTTGGCCTAACATGCCCAGTACTTAATTATTTGTACAAGGACCTAATTTTAACATTATCTCCACCATCCATTTCACAATATAAAAATAACATTATGTTTTAATTAATTTACATTTACTTTCCAAAATATTGTTGCACATACTTGCGCTTTATTGGATCACTTGTACTAGGCCTCATTTAGAACCAGGACCCCAACAGTCATTTCTAAATATAGAAATCAACATTGCATTATATGCTATGCAAGTGGCTTTTGTGGGCCATTTTTAATGATAGAAACCGGGCAGCTTCTAATGTGCACTAAAAATAAAGGCATAATATACAAGCTACGACCAGTGGTCCGAGCTGGACACCCAATAGTCCTTGGGGTCTGGTCTTCACTTTGAAGAGTGATTCACATGGTTTGGTATATAATTTCCTTTGTAGATGCAGAACCTTCTTGACCCTCACTAGCAGAGTTTATGGACGGGCATTTCCTCTACCTCCTGCACAATACTTACACAGAAGTGAATCAGCCTATTTTGAAAAAGACCCCCACCATCCATTTTTAAATCGAAAAAATATAATATAATTTATTTGCATTAAAAAAACGAAATATTGTAGTACCGACAGTACTGTGCACAAGTTTTGGGCAGGTGTAAAGAAACGCTGTAAAGTAAGAATGCTTTCAAATATATATATATTTTATTTGTTTATTTTTATAATTTTACAAAACTGAAAGTAAACGAACAGAAGAAAAATCTAAATTAAATCAAGGTTTGGTGTGACTGCCCTTTGGCTTTAAATCTGCATCTGTTCTTACATTTGCACACTTTTTAACCACTTCAGCCCCGGAAGGATTTACCCCCTTCCTGACCAGAGCACTTTTTACAATTCGGCACTGCGTCGCTTTAACTGCTAATTGCGCGGTCATGCAATGCTGTACCCAAACGAAATTTGCGTCCTTTTCTTCCCACAAATAGAGCTTTCTTTTGATGGTATTTGATCACCTCTGCCGTTTTTATTTTTTGCGCTATACACGGAAAAAGACTGAAAATTTTGAAAAAAAATGATATTTTCTACTTTTTGTTCTAAAAAAAATCCAACAAACTCAATTTTAGTCATACATTTAGGCCAAAATGTATTCGGCCACATGTCTTTGGTAAAAAAAATGTCAATAAGTGTATATTTATTGGTTTGCGCAAAAGTTATAGCGTCTACAAACTAGGGTACATTTTCTGGAATTTACACAGCCTTTAATTTATGACTGCCTATGTCGATTCTCGAGGTGCTAAAATGGCAGGGCAGTACAAAACCCCCACAAATGACCCCATTTTGGAAAGTAGACACCCCAAGGAATTTGCTGAGAGGCATGTTGAGCCCATTGAATATTCATTTTTTTTGTCCCAAGTGATTGAATAATGACAAAAAAAAAAAAAAAATTACAAAAAGTTGTCACTAAATGATATATTGCTCACACAGGCCATGGGCATATGTGGAATTGCACCCCAAAATACATTTAGCTGCTTCTCCTGAGTACGGGGATACCACATGTGTGGGACTTTTTGGGAGCCTAGCCGCGTACGGGGCCCCGAAAACCAAGCACCGCCTTCAGGATTTCTAAGGGCGTACATTTTTGATTTTACTCCTCACTACCTATCACGGTTTTGAAGGCCATAAAATGCCCAGATGACATAAACCCCCCCAAATGACCCCATTTTGGAAAGTAGACACCCCAAGCTATTTGCTTTGAGGCATGTTGAGTCCATGCAATGTTTTATATTTTGACACAAGTTGCGGGAAAGTGACAATTTTTTTTTTTTTTTTTTTTTTTTTGCACAAAGTTGTCACTAAATGATATATTGCTCACACAGGCCATGGGCATATGTGGAATTGCACCCCAAAATACATTTAGCTGCTTCTCCTGAGTACGGGGATACCACATGTGTGGGACTTTTTAGGAGCCTAGCCGCGTACGGGACCCCGAAAACCAAGCACCGCCTTCAGGATTTCTAAGGGCGTACATTTTTGATTTTACTCCTCACTGCCTATCACAGTTTTGGAGGCCATGGAATGCCCAGGTGGCACAAACCCCCCCCAAATGACCCCATTTTGGAAAGTAGACACCCCAAGCTATTTGCTGAGAGGCATGGTGAGTATTTTGCAGCTCTCATTTGTTTTTGAAAATAAAGAAAGACGAGAAAAAAAATTTTTTTTTTCTTTTTTCAATTTTCAAAACTTTGTGACAAAAAGTGAGGTCTGCAAAATACTCACTATACCTCTCATCAAATAGCTAAGGGTGTCTACTTTCCAAAATGGGGTCATTTGGGGGGTTTTTTTGCCACCTGGGCATTCCATGGCCCCCGAAACTGTGATAGGCGGTGAAGAGTGAAATCAAAAATTTACGGCCTTAGAAAGCCTGAAGGCGGTGCTTGGTTTTCGGGGTCCCGTACGCGGCTAGGCTCCCAAAAAGTCTCACACATGTGGTATCCCCGTACTCAGGAGAAGCAGCAGAATGTATTTTGGGGTGTAATTTCACATATTCCCATGGCATGTTTGAGCAATATATCATTTAGTGACAACTTTGCGCAAAAAAAAATAAAAAAAATAAAAAATTGTCTCTTTCCCGCAACTTGTGTCACAATATAAATTATTCCATGGACTCAACATGACTCTCAGCAAATAGCTTGGGGTGTCTACTTTCCAAAATGGGGTCATTTGGGGGGGGTTTGAACTGTCCTGGCATTTTATGCACAACATCTAGAAGCTTATGTCACACATCACCCACTCTTCTAACCACTTGAAGACAAAGCCCTTTCTGACACTTATTGTTTACATAAAAAAATAATTTTTTTTTGCAAGAAAATTACTTTGAACCCCCAAACATTATATATTTTTTTTAAAGCAAATGCCCTACAGATTAAAATGGTGGGTGTTTCATTTTTTTTTTTCACACAGTATTTGCGCAGCGATTTTTCAAACGCATTTTTTGGGGAAAAAACACACTTTTTTACATTTTAATGCACTAAAACACACTATATTGCCCAAATGTTTGATGAGATAAAAAAGATGATCTTAGGCCGAGTACATAGATACCAAACATGACATGCTTTAAAATTGCGCACAAACGTGCAGTGGCGACAAACTAAATACATTTTTAAAAGCCTTTAAAAGCCTTTACAGGTTACCACTTTAGATTTACAGAGGAGGTCTACTGCTAAAATTACTGCCCTCGATCTGACCTTTGCGGCGATACCTCACATGCATGGTGCAATTGCTGTTTACATTTGACGCCAGACCAACGCTTGCGTTCACCTTAGCGCGAGAGCAGGGGGGACAGGGGTGCTTTTTTTTTTTTTTTTTTTTTTTTTTCTTTATTATTATTATTTTTTTATCTTATTTTTAAACTGTTCCTTTCATTTTTTTTTTTTTAAATCATTTTTATTGTTATCTCAGGGAATGTAAATATCCCCTATGATAGCAATAGGTAGTGACAGGTACTCTTTTTTGCAAAAATTGGGGTCTATTAGACCCTAGATTTCTCCTCTGCCCTCAAAGCATCTGATCACACCAAGATCGGTGTGATAAAATGCTTTCCCAATTTCCCAATGGCGCTGTTTACATCCGGCGAAATCTACGTCATAAAATGCTCGTAGCTTCCGGTTTCTTAGGTCATAGAGATGTTTGGAGCCACTCTGGTCTCTGATCAGCTCTATGGTCAGCTGGCTGAATCACCGGCTGCATTTTCAGGTTCCCTGTTGAGACAGGAGAGCCAGAGAAAAACACGGAAGATGTTGGGGGGGGGGGGCATTCCCTCCCACTGCTTGTAAAAGCAGTCTAGAGGCTAATTAGCCACTAGGATTGCTTTTACATGAAAGCCGACCGCTGGCTGAAAAGAATGATACCAAGATGATACCTAAACCTGCAGGCATCATTCTGGTATAACCACTCAAAGTCGTGAATGGCATACCTGAAGACAAAAAAATGGTTAACAATAAAGCACAGTAAACGGTAAGGTATAAAAAATTGCATACCTGAAAAGCAAACATGATAAAACATAATAACAATAAAACATTGCAGAATAGAATACAGTAAAAAAGAGCAGAACAATAGAGAGAGAATAGAGAGAGAGAGAACAATAAAACGACAACTATTTTTATTTTATATTTTTGTTTGTGTTTTTTTTTTTTTTACACTTTTTTTTGTAACTAACTATAATAACTGTAACCGGTTCCAGGTTCGGGTCTCTCAAAATGCGATGGCATCTTGGGAGACCCTGTGAAATGGCGCCTAGTCTGTGCAATGCTGTACCCTACGCTAATACTCAACTAGTGCATGGTAGCGTTCAAAACATTCACCAATGCAAAGACCAGGATTGTCAGGACAGGAGGGACAATAATAGCGGGTGTCACGGCCTATATCCGCGCTTGCTGCAGACACAACATATTTTTTGGGGGGTTCGCTGGGTAGGGGTACTCGGGAGGACATAAAGAAAATGCCTCTCATGCAGCCGACTGCATTTGGTTGGGG
This sequence comes from Lithobates clamitans, assembly GCA_037952925.1. Taxonomy (NCBI): domain Eukaryota; kingdom Metazoa; phylum Chordata; class Amphibia; order Anura; family Ranidae; genus Lithobates; species Lithobates clamitans. The sequence continues at coordinate 4,178,788 of JBBGZY010000014.1, forward strand.
ATGTGAATGGGGGAAGTACGGGCGCTGCAGAAGCGGTGGGTTCCCAATTAGGATTGGCGAATGCAGCAGGAAGGGCACTATGGGCATGACGGGCCTGTGTTTGTCTTTTTGGTGGCAGCGGGACACTACTTGTGCTTGCCACCTCACCAGCTTGAACTGCACTTATGGGACTCGCCACGTCACCACGTGTTACTGCAGTGCTGGTTTGACTACGACCGGGGTGTACTAGGCCGCTGGCGCTTGCCAGTTCACCAAGACGCTACAAAAAAAACTGTTAGCGATCGCAGGGATCAGGCCTGACTCGGCGAACGCTGCAGTTATGCGTTTAGAGTTTTGTAAGTGACAGTGATCGATCGATACTGCACTTGGGTGGGCTGGGCCGGGCCGGGCGGAGGGGCAAAACGCAGGTGCTAGCAGGTATCTGGGCTGATCCCGCTAACACTGCGTTTTTGGGAACCCTAAACTGCTGGGGACGCTAGTATAGATCTGATCGGATCAGATATTGATCCGTTCAGATACTATACCACTAAGGGAGGCGTATGCTGCGTGCGTGGGTGTTAGCGATACTGGCGCTAACCTGACGCTGCCTGGGGCTGGTGCTTGCCAGTTCACCAAAATGCTACCAAAAAAACTGTTAGCGATCGCAGGGATCAGGCCTGACTCTGCGAACGCTGCAGTTATGCGTTTAGTGTTTTGTAAGTGACAGTGATTGATCGATACTGCACTTGGGTGGGCTGGGCTCGCCTGGGCGGAGGGGCAAAACGCAGGTGCTAGCAGGTATCTGGGCTGATCCCGCTAACACTGCGTTTTTGGGAACCCTAAACTGCTGGGGACGCTAGTATAGATCTGATCGGATCAGATATTGATCCGATCAGATACTATACCACTAAGGGAGGTGTATGGTGCGTGTACGGTGCGTGCGTGGGTGTTCGCGGTACTGGCGCTAATCTGACGCTGCCTGGGGCAACGCATATCACCGCCGGGCGATCAGGGGGCTAAACCTTTATTCGGTAATAAACGGCGGGTGCCCTGACACTATAAAAAATAAACTAACTAACCAGCGTCACCCGTAACAGTTATACGGTGATCAGTGGTGAAAGGGTTAACTAGGGGGCAATCAAGGGGTTAAAACATTTATTAGATAGTATATGGGGGTCCCTGTCGCTATAAAACACTGACGGCGAACCTAAATATTTACGTCCCTAACTAGCGTCACCAGCGACACTAATACAGCGATCAGAAAAATGATCGCTTAGCGACACTGGCGACAGGGGGTGATCAAGGGGTTAAAACTTTATTAGGGGGGGTACTGGCGCTAATCTGACGCTGCCTGGGGCGACGCATATCACCGCCGGGCGATTAGGGGGCTAAACCTTTATTCGGTAATAAACGGCGGGTGCCCTGACACTATAAAAAATAAACTAACTAACCAGCGTCACCCATAACGGTTATACGGTGATCAGTGGTGAAAGGGTTAACTAGGGGGCAATCAAGGGGTTAAAACATTTATTCGGTAGTATATGGGGGTCCCTGTCGCTATAAAACACTGACGGCGAACCTAAATATTTACGTCCCTAACTACCGTCACCAGCGACACTAATACAGCGATCAGAAAAATGATCGCTTAGCGACACTGGTGAGGGGGGGTGATCAAGGGGTTAAAACTTTATTAGGGGGGGTAAGGGGGGTACCCTAGACCTACAGGGGGGTTACAGTAACTGTCCTAACACTGCTAACTGTCACAAACTGACACTATGCAGTAATCAGGAAAAAAAAAAAAAAAAAAAAAAAAACCTGCTTGGTGTCAGTTTGTGACAGGGGGGGGGGGTGATTGGGGGGGGATCGGGGGGCGATCGGGGGGGGATCGGGGGTGTAATGTATGCCTGGCATGTTCTACTGTGTGTGTTTGTGTTGTGCACTTACTTACATGTCATCTCTCCTCGGCGCTGGAACGGAAACTGACAGCCGAGGAGAGATGACATCACATCCTCTGCCTCTGTGTACTATACAGAGGCAGGGGATGTTTGTCATTGGCTGGGAGCGATCGCGAGGGGGGGGCCACGATCGGATGGTCTCCCCCTCGTCTCTCATCGCTCCCAACCAAATGCCGACCGCAGCTGGCACAGGGGGGGGGTCCGATCGGACCCCCCACCCGCGGGAAGGCAATCACGTTTCAGGTACGTGATTTTGCCTGCCCGTGCCGCTCTGCTCACGTATATAGGCGTGAGGCGGTCGGCAAGTGGTTAAACTTACAAATAAATATAAAAATACAGGATTTTGTGGGATTATAGTCAGGTGTATGATTAATCAGTTATACCAAGCAGGTGCTATTAATAATCACTTTCCTATGTAGGCTAAAACAGTCATTAACTGAAACAGAAACAGCTGTGTGGAAGTCCTAAAACTGGGTGAGGAACAGCCAAACTCTGCTACTCAGCCCTGGTTCACATTGATGCTACTTTGAAATCGCGCTACTTCACTTGAAGTAGCACAATTTCAAATGATCAAGGTCAGCGAGATTTTAGGTGCTACTTGATAGACATCTGTGTGGCTTCATGCACAGTTGTCTATTGAAGTTAAAATAATACACAATTACTAAATAGATTGTGTGGGTGATCCAGCGCAACATCTCTGATATACATAAACATTAAATAAATGTGATGTGAAATCTCCAATAATGATGGTATGTGTTACATATATAAAACTACTCAAGATATTATAAAGATAAATGTACAATAAAAAATCTGTGAATATTCAATAAGTCCAATGGTGCTGATTTGGAGTGAATAAAGTGCTGGTAAACTGAGTTCAACGTAAACTAAAACAGCAAACATAAGTTGATAGATGATCTTGTGACTTTCGTGATAACCACACCACCACTATGTGCTCACAGAACTCTCACCTTAGTGGCATAATAAATATGCCTATACGTGTCCTTTGGGATGCGATCCACGTAGCCAGAACAATGGTGTTGGTCCGTTCTGTTTATGGTGAAAAATCCCTCCCTGTGGTTGGTGGACTCCACATGTAAAATAATGATAAGGCCTCCGACAGGGTAATAACGTATTGCCAAAAGAATTTATTAAAAAATATCCGCTTACACTGCAGTAAAAACTGTTGCGCCAAACATAAACAAGGAAACAGCGTGACAACGATACCCAATACGTCACTTCCGGTCCGCGCTTTGTGTTTCCGGTTACGTTCTACACGTTACGTCATATCACATGACTTCCTCAGGGAACCGGATTGGTTGGTTCATTTGTTTATTTATATAGTTGGGACAGGAAGTGGTAAAATCCCCATTTTGTTGTAGACCAAGTGTTGTTTGGGCGGCGGCCATCATACAAAGGATGGTCGCACCATAGCATTGTGAATAAAGTTTATTGACAATCAAAAAAAGGGGAATTAAAATAAGGGGATGTCAGCCCGCAAGTGAAAGCGCGCTATGCTGAATTTAATTAGGGGGCAAAATCGCATCGCACATCCAATAGTTACGTGAATGTTAAACACTATGTGTATGGTTGCAACCCATGGAAGATATGAAATGTAGTACAATCCATGAACTAATTATTTCATATGGATATTAAAATTATATACTTAAAATGAACATACAAATGGGTACAATTTTATAAAAACTCCTTATAGGTGTATTTGTAAAAATATATAGAAAATATACAATAAAAATGTAAAATAGTTTAAAATGTTTTTTTTTTAAATTTTAAAAAAAAATCTTTTTTTATTAAAAACACCGATATTTGTAGTGTGTCAATTGCAAAAAAGGAGGGGATGTAAGTAGACTGGGTATTCTGCACACCGGAAATGAAATATGGGGTTTACGTTAGTATACATATGAAATAAATTAATAGTCACTAATAAAGCAATTTAAATCAAATTCTATGTTTAACCCCTCAGGTGCTAGTGTCCTTATTTTGTGTATCCATTTAGACTCTTTCTGACTGAGGGTCCTGATTTTGTGATCCCCTCGCCATGATCTATTGTATCTTTCAATACCCCAAAATAGTAATCCTGTGGGGTCTTTATTATGCACTAAAGAGAAATGTTTGGATACATTATGTTTCGGACAACCTTTTACAATATTTTCAATGTGTTCTTTAATTCTTGTTTTCAGTGCTCTTTTAGTCCTCCCTACATATTGCAATTTGCAAGAGCATTGCAAGACATAAACGACCCCTTCTGTATGACAGTTAATAAAATCTTTAATTGGATAAATGTTTCCTGTACTTGTCGCCTGAAACTCATGTTTCTTGCTTTGAAATTTTTTTCATGTAAGCGTGCATAGCAATATTTACAGGGGTAGAAGCCTTTACCATTGAAAAGGGAGAATTTATTTTTAGGAGGTGGCTCAACTACATTTTTCACAATTATGTCCCTCAATGTAGGGGCTCTTTTGTAAATAATTAGTGGTTTGTCAGGTAAAATTTTGTGTAGATGTTTATCTTTCTTTAAAATGTGCCAGTGTCTTCGAATGATTTTTTCTATGTCCTTAAATTGGACGTTAAAATCCAGGACTAGGCTTGGTATATCCGAATTCGGTTGTGCTTTCTTAGGTGCATGTATCATTTGCTTCCTGTCCATTGTTTGAACGGATTGGATCTGTTTCCTAATTAGTTCTTCTTCATAGCCTTTTGTCACAAACCTTTTTCCAATCAAGTTAGCTTGAGTCTCGTAATCTGAATCTTTGGTGCAGTTACGTCTAATTCTCACCAACTGTCCCTTTGGGATGTTGAATAACCAAGGTTTATAGTGACAGCCTGTGATAGGTAAATAGCTGTTTCTTGATACTTCCTTAAAATGTGTTTTAGTTATTAGTGAAGCTTCTTCAATGATTATTTCCAGATCCAAAAATTCAATCTTTTTCACATCGATTTGCCAGGTCAGATGTATGTTTCTATCATTTCAGTTTAAATTACATAGAAATTGTTCCAGTGATTTCTTACTACCGTTCCATATTATTAGAATATCATCGATAAATCTTTTAAATAGTCCTAGTTCACAGGGTGGACATTTGTTACTGTAAAGAAACGCTGTAAAGTAAGAATGCTTTCAAATATATATACAGTAAATGTTATTTGTTTATTTTTATCATTTTACAAAACTGAAAGTAAACGAACAGAAGGAAAATCTAAATTAAATTAAGGTTTGGTGTGACTGCCCTTTGGCTTTAAATCAGCATCTGTTCTTACATTTGCACACTTTTTAAACTTGCACAAAATACAGGTATTTGTGGGATTATAGTCAGGTGTATGATTAATCAGTTATACCAAGCAGGTGCTATTAATAATCACTTTCCTATGTAGGCTAAAACAGTCATTAACTGAAACAGAAACAGCTGTGTGGAAGTCTTAAAACTGGGTGAGGAACAGCCAAACTCTGCTACTCAGCCCTGGTTCACATTGATCCTACTTTGAAATCGCGCTATTTCACTTGAAGTAGCACAATTTCAAAGGATTAAGGTCAGCGCGATTTCAGGTGCTACTTGATAGACATCTGTGTGGCTTCATGCACAGTTATCTTTTGAAGTTGCACCTGAAATCGGCAAAAGTAGTGCAAAAATTACTTTTGCAAATCGGTGCAGCGCCGCAAAATCGGCATCGCACCAATTGGAACAGTGTCATTGCCTCCAATAGGCTGCTACTTGTAATGCGATTGGATCTCTCAAATAGCATGACAAATCGCTTCAATGTGAACCTAGGCTAAGGTGAGATTGTAAAAGACAGTTTCATGTCACAGGTCATACACCATAGCAAAACTGAGCACAGGAATAAGACACGAGGTAGTTATACTACATCAGCAAGGTCTCTCCCAGACAAATGTTTCAAAGCAGACTGTGGTTTTAAGATGTGCTGTTTAAACTCTTTCAAAGAAGCATAAAGAAACAGGCAACATTGAGGAGCGTAGATGCAGTGGTCAGGCGATGAAACCTAATGCAGCAGCACAAAACTGGCGAATAACCAGTGGGAGCAAGGTACACCCATCTACTGTCCAAAGAAGTCTGACCAGAAATGGTCTTCATGGAAAAATTGTGTCCAAAAAGCTATACCTCCAAAGTGGAGACACGAGAGTGTCACGAAACGTCCCACACTCCGCTTGAGTGCTTCCGTCAGTATACCACTTCCTTGTAGTCTGGATACAGATATCAGATATTCCAACCGCTCTGAGCACAAAACAAGGTGACACTTGCTTAGATGCTAACATGGACTAACTTTATTTAGAATCAAAATACAGTCTTATATACAGGAGAAGATGAGGTTCCCCCCTCCTGCTCATATTACTCTAACAATACAAATGTAACCTAATTAACCTAATTAACATGAGCTAGTTTACTAAATCATTTACCCAGACCAGATGACTCAGAGACTTGTGGGCACCGAGCTCCACATAGTAACATAGTTAATTATCATAAGTACAACCACAAGACATTTTCTCACAATAGCAGAAGCTCCAATAGGTGTCGGCCAGTCTCCTACATTGTATAGAGGACAATGTGATCAGCTCACTCAATTAACATGTTGAGTTCAGAATCAATCAAACCAAGAATAGTCTCTACATACATCTTGGGAGATATTGTGGACAAATATTACTGTCCCATTTTAAGTAGTCCAAGATATATTTTCTCACTCACCCTGTGCCAGGATAGCACAGGGTGACTTAGACATAAGAGGTGTATGGGGAGCTGAAACAAGGGCATCCCCTATTTAACAAGAGATTCTGAGTTCCATGGGCCCTCCCGTCACAGAGAGGTACAATAAGGAGTGTCTGCAGGCAACAGCGAAGCATGGTGGAGGTTCCTTGCAAGTTTGAGAATGCATTTAGGCAAATGGAGTTGGAGATTTGGTCAGGATCAATGGTGTCCTCATTGTTGAGAAATACAGGCAGATACTTATCCATCATACCATACTATAAGGAACGCGTGTGATTGGCCCCAAATCTATTCTGCAGCAGGACAACTACCCCAGACATACAGCCAATGTCATTAAAGTCATTGTAAAGGCACAAGGTTTTTCCCTTAATACATTCTATGCATGAAGATAAAAAACTTTCTGTGTGCAGCAGCCCCCCTAATACTTACCTGAGCCCCCTCTCAATCCAGGTGTCCATGAGAGCCTTGCACTCCTGATTGGGACTCATACACCTGATTGGCTTTTGGCATTAGCAGGAGCCTTTGGCTCTGGCTGCTGTCAATCACAGCCAGTGAGCCAATTAGGAGATGGAGGGGTCGGGGCAGAGCCATGGCTCTGTGTGTAAATGGTAGCACGCCTTCTTGGGAGCGCGCTGCTTGATGTGGGGACACCCGCCAGGAGGGAGGAGCCAGGACTGTCGGTGAGGGACCCAAGAAGAGGAGAATCATGGCTGCTCTGTGCAAAACAACTGCACAGAGCAGGTAAGTATAACATGTTTTTTATGTTTTTTTTTTTTTTTAAACAAGGCTTTAATAGAGCTTTAAGAACTATTTTCAGTGTAAAGAAGAACATGGAGTCCTGGAAGTGATGGTTTGGTCCCACAGAGCCCTGATCTCAACATCACAGAGTCTGTCTGGGATTACATGAACAGTCAGAACGATTTGAGGCATCTTTTATCAACAGAATATCTGTGCTTAGTTCTCCAAGATGTTTGGAACAACCTACCTGTGTGCACGTGTACCTAGAAGAATTAATGCTGTTTTAAAGGTAAAGGGTGGCCACACCAAATATTGACTTTCTCTACTGTTCAGTTTCTTTCCATTTTGTTAATTTATAAAACATAAACTATTAACACTTCTATTTCTGAAAGCATTCTTAACTGAAAGCATTTTTTCACACTTGCCAAAGAATTTTGCACAGTAATGTGTACATTCTTAAATCACTTTTACTAAACCTCAATTTGAACAAGACCCCCAACATACATTTTTAAACCTGGATATAAATAATACAGTGTCTTTTATTTTTAAAACAAAATCCCAAAATATTGTTGTTTTCAGCCTTAAATGTGTTAAAAATCAGAAATCAACATTACAGTGTAAATTACACCAAGGAAAAATTCCAAAAGGTTGTAGTACCAACTACTGCAGTATGAAATTATTTGCACTACACCCTAAAATTTAACAAAATCCTCAATATCTATTTTAATATCTAGAAACCATCATTACAGTGTGATTTAGTCCCAGACAAAAATCCAACACAATATTGTTGTGCCTATGTTCTCAGTATTAAATAGCTCAAGTCCCAACAATTATTTTTAAGGGTTCATTTCAAATTTGCATCTGAATTGCACCTGAACCGGTGAACAGAAAGGCACCGGAATGCAAACCGCAGCCGCATATGTGAACCCAGCCTAAATCTAAATTTTTAAATGGATCTCAACAACCATTTTTAAATCTAGAAACTTATGTTACAGTGTCACTTATTCAAGTGTAAAGTAGCATTGCACTGTTCATATGTGATAATCAGAATTATGATAATCACATAGAAAAGTATGTGCTGTATGGCTCTGTCAGTGTCACATGGTTGTAGTGTGCTGACTTTGTTATGGTTGTACTGTGTTACAGTCTGTACCACACACACAGTACAGCCATAAGTTAGAAAAATCAGCACCCATGATGCCATGTGACACTGACAGCCATACAGCACCTACTGTGCTGTGCGGCTATCGTAATTCTGATTATCATAAGTGAGGATTCTGTGGAGAGATATTTGTGTCACTAACAGTGCAGCCACGCCACCCGCCGCGATTAGACTTGCTGCTCCCTGTCAGCCATCTCACATCAGTCTCAGCACCTGGCTGAGGGAGTAGAGCGGAGCTTTTTTAATGAGATCACTCCGCCAGGAGAGGCAGTGGGCATAGTACAATTGAGCAGAGCAATGTGCCTCCGCCCGAAAAAGAAGAAAAAGTCCCTCCTCTGCTCTCACTTCCTGGGCACCTCTGTAGACCTGATGGGGCCCAGGAAAATTTAATTATACACCCCCCTAAGCAAGTAGGAAGGGAGATGTAGTTTAGTAAGCAACATTTTTTTAATTGGCAGAACTGAACTATAAAGCTGCCGGGCCCCTGTGCCAAGCTGATAGGGCAGTTGTACTGCCCTATCAGCGGCCCTGGCTCTATGCAATAGCTTTGCACAGAACAGCCTTGATCCTCCTCTTCTGAGGTCCCCTGTTTTGTCATACAACTTCCTTAAAATGCAACGTCACACATTTACACTCACCATCTTGCCCACACTTCGTGCCTTCACTTCTGTCTTTACTGCATTAAATTAACAGCACTGTAAATTGAATGCAGTAATGACAGAAGTGTGGGCACTAAGTGTGGGCACTAAGTGTGGGCAAGATAATGTATATAATGGGTGCGCTTGGATAAGACGTCACATCCTGAGGAAGTCAAATGATGAAATGTGTTGAACGGAAGTGATGTAATCAACAGGGGCACTTGGAAGCGATTTACTGTGATCTTAATTTTATTTTATGTGAGTATTTTTTATAAAGCTTGCTGCACTATGGGCATATTTGTCAATATCTGTCCTGCTTTGTGGAGCCAAAGAGAAGCTGTATCTGGGCCATATTTGGAGCAGTAAAGGAGAGCAGTTGATGGTGGTTCCTTCCTATCGCTTCTTCTATCTTTTACCTACATAAAAGTCTGGTGAAACTTTATTCATCTAAAGTATTAGGGGTCTGCACAATTTTTGTTATGTGAGTATAATAACTTAGGCATACACCATTTAAAATTTAAGAACATACTGCAGTATGGTGTTGTCTGTCTTTTAATGCCCATACTGAGCTGAGGATTGTAAAAGGTGAATTTGAGCCACAGCTGGAAGAGAGGAACTGGAGTCTGTGGCAAATTTGGGGTTTACTTACAAGAACGGAAAAACTGCAGTGGAGAAGGGAATATCTAGTGAAAAATCTAGTGAGCCTTTCATTTATCTATAGTGTTGAGATTCAAGAAGTTCATTATGTTTATTGCTATGTGAATATAATACTGCTTGGAGTTAGACATTTTGGACCCTATACGTGCTACACTATGGAAATATTTATGGTTTAATGCCTGAGGAGGTAAATGCTTGTGAAAATAGAGACTTTCAGCTATCAGCCCAGGCTTCTTACTGTCCTTGTTAAAACTCTCAAATCTCTCCTTAATCTGCTAGACAACTACAGTCTGTGATTACATGTAAAAAAGTTAGACTTTTTCCTGGCAATGAGCATTGAGCACAAGCTCAATTCCCCTGGCTTCTGTGAGCTTTCCCTAGCTACTCCATATCTGTTACAATACACAATTAAAAAAAGCTCTTGGGAACCCTGATTTTAAACCGAAGAGGCTAGCACATTGGAACCCCCCCATGATTGGCCCTTCAAAGCCCCCTGTCCACAGTTCAGAGGTCAAAAAGTACATGATTGGTAATGGTTGCCATGGTGGCAAACATTAGCAATAGTTCACCATATTCAGGAACTGTAAACAGCTAGAATTCAGGCTGAGCTCATGCTCGACCCAAACCTAAAACCCATCCCTAGCTTCTAGTATCATCACATTAACCCTTTATGTAATGTCTTCAAATCTACAACATTAGTAGACATTTCAGCCACCTGTAGCCAAATTGTGTCCCCCCCCCCTTTTTTCAAGGGAACTACCCAGGTCTTCTTCTCACGTGATTATAGAAGAAAGTTTGAGTGTTCAGAGGAGTCAGTATTTGTCTTTCAGCCCTGTGCTTAGCTTCTGTGCTCAGCTGTAATTTCCTCTTACATTCTCAAAGAATCCTGATGTTGCAGACATTTCTTTTAGTAATACCAATTTTAGTAATTTTTTTTCAAGTAGGCTTTGATTTTCTCTGTGCCACACTTGTGGTACAGTGTTTTGGCTGTGTACTTCACTTTTTTTTAAAACCACAATTAACACTGCTTAACAGCTATTAAAGAGAATAATTACCAGCTGTTACCTAACATATTTTCCACTGAAATACTAACACTACCTTTTTTAAAAGCAGTAAACTGTTGTCCATGAGCTCCAGGTGTGCTAGTTTAATGATGGACTGTTGAATAAAGGCAGTTTATTTTATTTATTTTCTCTATTAAGTTTGCATTGATATATTACACATTGCTTTACAGAGGACATGGAAGCATTCAAATCTGTGACAGCTCCTGAAGGAGCTAAAAGTCTAAGATGTCCCAACAACAGTGACACACTCATGCTCAATCAAGGGGCAATTTGGTTAGAAGCCAATGTATGGAAACCTGTGTTGAAAGAAAAATAGGGGTTAATACTGATGGTGATCTCCAGAGAAACCTTGGTGTTGGACTGGTATGCTGATCCTTTGGCTTTTATTCATACTCGAACTGAAGCCTGAGACAACCAGGCTGTAGTATTTTCAAAAGTAAGACAGCCAGGTAAGCGTATAAATTTATCTCACTAGTTTTTTCTAACTTACCAGTGAAGAACACCCAAGAAAATTACAGGCAGAACATAGGAAGCCTGATGGGAATCAACCCTAAGGCCACCAGTTCAGCAAGGCAACGGTGCTAACAACCTAGGAATCATGGAGTCTATCATTGCAACAGCAGAGACTAACACACATAAGAAGTGTTGCAGTTTGTGCATGTTTATGAAAGCATAAAATGTATCAGGAGTCTCAGGGGTAAACTCTTATGAACAGTATATATATATATATATATATATATATTTTTTTTTTTTTTTTTTTTTTGCATACATGAAGGTGTGTTGAGAGTATTTCATTTCACCAAAATATGTTGGATTTAATGCATTAAATGATTACATGGAAAATTTGTTTTATACCCCTCCCCTCCTTAAAACGGGTTACAATGTAACTAAAATGATGCAGCTACAATAAACAACATTGTTTTTTCAATAGATGATATAAGACGATGGGATTAGTAAATGCTAAATGGAAAATTAGGAGACCTGGGACATGCAATAGAGATAATTTTACATCTTACCCAGAGCCTAGAATCATATGTCTTGTCAAATTACATTCTCAGGGGTTTGTGAATTATGGGAGTAACCTACAACCTCTGCTCGTATAATATATTAGAATGTCATAGTTTAGATGTGCTATGAGATGCTAATACATTGTGCTAGCTGACAAATGGATGAATAAGGCTGAGAATTAGTGAATATCAGAGTTGCTTTCTACTGCATTATGTGTGCACATGCTGTATGTGTGTTAGTCCAATAACAGGCCAATACATACACTATATTACCAAAAGTATTGGGACGCCTGCTTTTTCACGCACATGAACTTTAATGGCATCCCAGTCTTAGTTCGTAGGGTTCAATATTGAGTTGGCCCACCCTTTGCAGCTATAACAGTGTCAATTCTTCTGGGAAGGCTGTCCACAAGGTTTAGGAGTGTTTCTATAGGAATGCTTGAACATTCTTCTAGAAGCGCATTTGTATTCCCATAGACATGTTCCTAAACCTTGTGGACAGCCTTCCCAGAAGAGTTGAAGCTGTTATAGCTGCAAAGGGTAATTTTGGTAATATAGTGTATATGTGTATTTATACTACTTTTTCGAGGTTTCTATGCATGTGTAGTTAACATGTTTGTTATTTGCAGCTAAATAGATAGCTGGATATATTCATTTTATGTGGTGCTTAAACAGACTCCGTCACTTTGCCCATTCAGGACAAAGTGACAGTGCCTTTTAATGCTCCAGCCACCCTCTACCGCAGGAGTCAGAGTTTAACTGGGCTCTTGATATAACTGGTCCCCTTCATTTAATAGTGCTGATACCTAGAGATTGGCGACTAAACCTCAGCACTGTGACATGAGGGAGATCACAGGCTTTCCCCCATTCCCTGAAGCCTCACTACATTACAGCAGTGTGAGGGCTGTGATGGTGCAGGGAGGCAGTGAAGGCACTCCGAATGATGAGTATACTTTACGTGAGAGGAAGTTTGGGCTGGGCTTTAAGAAGACAAATGAAATGTCTATCTTGGGTCTGAATGATTCCACCTCTTTCAAACCTTTTCTAGCTATTCGATTTATTTACATTATTTGATATTTGGGTATGTTGTTCATTTTTGTATTATTTTTGATTGTTTGTACTTTGTATTGATGTTTGCATTGTATAGTGGAAAAACCATGTCTATTCCAATTGTTTTGTTTTTCCCTAAGTATATATATACTTTTGTTTTTTCTATATCATGTTTTTTATCTGTGGTCACCTTTTATTATATTTTTTTGTAGGACTCTCCAGTGGTTCTTTATCAACCTTTTTTTGCCTTTTCCTTTTTTCCCTTTCACCTTTCCCCCTTTTTTCTATCCCTCTTTTCTTTGCTACTTTTCCTTGCTTTTTTTGCACCACTTGATCGGCATGCTACGTGGTTGATCAATTACTGGCCAGTGGCATCGGAGTCATATTTGTTTTCCCCCTCGGCGGAACTTCTACGCTTGTGTCGGCCATCTGTGGTCATGGCCTTTGCACCTGCATTTGGTGCCTGGCGTATGCGCAAAAGTCATCTGCTCCTGTGCCGACCATCTCATGGCGCATTGCTGTCGCGCCTTGATGACATTTGGCGCATGCACTGTCGCTGCTCCATCCACACATGGCATTAGGGGGGTGGGTTCTTTGGCAAGGCACTACATATAAGGGCTTTCCTTTGGAGTGGATCTGCATTGACCACTGGTGGATCATTTGCGCATCATGCTATTCCTTTTGGCTGTTCACATTATAGGTATTGTATATGTTTCCCTTTGTTTGGGGTTTCTTTCTGACATTCTTTTTTCAGTCTCAATTTTTCTTTTTACTTATTATATTCTCAGTCATTTGTTCACTTTTTAGCTTGGATCCTAGTATTACTACTTGTGCATTTAATTAATTATCTACTTTTCACTCCTTCCGTTTCCTTTCTTCTTGTTTTCCCTTTATTTATTAATATTATTTACATTTTTATTTATATGTATGCTTATTTTTATCTTTATTTATTTTTTTCTCTTTTTGGACTCCCACACTTCTTTAGATCCTCCTTTTTGGATCCCCCTGTCTGCCTTGGCCTCAGGCCTGCTCCACCTTCAGCTCCCGGACAAAGCATAACTTTTGGATGTACTCCAACATCCTTGCCATCTTTTTTGTATACACACTTCGGATTGCGTTTTCCTTTTTTCTGGTTGATATGTAAGTATATTCATTGAGAATGGATATTATGAACACCACCCTTAGTAGTTCATATATATATATTTTTCTAATTTTCCTTTTTTTTTTTACATGGTCTCTCCACAGATACATTAGTCTTGACTGTCTCCTGAGGAAGTGGGCTTTGCTCCACGAAACATGTCAAAATTTCAGTCCAATATGTTTTCACTTTACTGTATTTGCAATACTGAGTACATCTAACCAACTTATGTTAACATACATTTGTATCCTGTCCATTTTTACTATGACATATGTATTGTTTACTATGTCTGATTTTTAACTTTAATATGAAATAAAAAAATTTATATTTTATGAAAATTGGTATTAATTTTATTTGGCACAACCCATAAAAGTCCCATAGGCAAAACATTTTTCTGTCCCCCTATATGTTAATAGAGACCAAGTTCCGCCAACATCTTTGCACTTGTGGCCCTTTCTAATTTATGTCCAAAATAAATGTCTACTTTGGTTGCAGCACTAAGCTTCAAAACCAGGAAAACTTTGATTGCAGACACGCTTATATAGGCATAAGGTAGCAAGACATGTCTCTAATGCATGGCTTTGTCCAAAATGATCATATTTTGGACATGACATTTGGACATATTTTGCTCTCTAGCTCCCTTGTTACTTCCTCCCATGGTCACCTTCAGGACTTCTCCAGAGCCTCCCCCATCCCCTCTGGAACTCCCTGCCCCAGTATGTCCGGTCAGCTCCTACCATGACTACCTTTAGGCGATCCTTGAAAACTCACTTCTCCGGGAAGCCTACCCCACCTCCACCTAAGAACTGTACTTGAGTCACCACCTCCATCAGATCATCCATCACCTTTTGTACCACCTCCACCCCCCTTAGATTGTAAGCTCCACAAGCAGGACCCTCCTATTCCTTCTGTATTGAACTGTATTCTAATTGTACTGTTCCCCTTTTTATTGTAAAGCGTTGCGTAAACTGTTGGCGCAATCTAAATCCTGTATAATAATAATAATAAATGTCATAAAAAATCTACCCTTTCAAAAATGATTATCAATAAAGAAGGTGGATTGTGATTGTAGTCAAACCTACCTAAAAAATATTATTTTTATTAATACCTCTTTTTTTATAAAACTATAGTTTTTGGCTCAGTTGTTCTTTAAATAAGGGCACATTTCCAATAAAGAACATTTCCACTAATAATATTTAAAACTAATTTTAAATTTACATATTACAAAAAGCAGTAGAACATTACAGCTTATAAAATATATTTGCAAAAAACTTTTTGACTACATTTTCATGCATTAATGACCTGCCAGTGCCCAGAAACTTGAATGGGTAGCAGCTGCTAACATTAAAATAACTGTTAGAGTTAAAATAAAAGCTAATTAGAATAAATTTAGTCTATTACAGTAATAATCCACTTAGATCAGGATATTGACTGGCCATAAATGCCCTTGGCATGATTTCAACTCATCCAGGTGGTTATTAATATTAACATCCTGTACTTTTTACAAGCTTTATTGTCTAGGTAGAGTGTAACAGAAAGAACAATCGGTATTAGTCGACTTCTATTAGCTTTTATTGGCAAGGAGACCAAGTAGTTGGTGATTTTACCTGCTAAATATGCACAGTGGGCTTCACGCATTAAAATGTCTAATGGAGGAAACGTTCTTGTTGCCCATAGCAATCGGTCAGATTTGCCCTGTAGTTTTTTAATACTGTATTGGAATCATGAAAGGGAAACAAGAAACATTTATTATATGCCACTATAGTCTTCCTTCACACACTTTTAGTCATATGGTCTATTATGTACAACCATCTATAGTTCAGAAATTATTCATAAAGCCGAAACAACACATGTCCTAAAGGAACACATAAATCTACATGATCACATGTGAATGAAAATTTTCATCTGCAATTGTAATGTCTGACTCTAACAACTATTTTACTAGGTCAAACAAAAGTTTATTCCCCACTTTCATGGGGGGGAAAAAAATAGCAAATAAAGAAAAAATAATAAAGCGTATACAATTGTGACACAAGTCAGATTGTAATTGAATGTTATTAAAAGTTACCTTTCCTTTTCAATCTGCAGTGCTGTAATTTTCTGAAAATGCATTGCAATATGGTTACCTGGAGGTGTTCTGTACACAGAATATGTACTGACCACTCCCCAGAAACATAATTTCCTGCTTGTGTGATTGGCTAACCAATTTTCCCAGAAGTCTACACTAAGATACAAGTCAGATTTCAGGCATCCCCTGCAACAAAAATGTCATTTTTGGTGGGATGCTCTCAATAGGAAATAACATCTAAAGGGATGCAGGCCGAACAAGTTTCCTCATTAGAGCCCTGCAGGTGCAGCAGTTGATTAATTCTTATGAAACCACTCCAATTAGACTCACTTTACCACATGGATACAGACAAACACACAGGGATTTCTTCAGAATAACAAAAGGTAAGAATCTGCAACAAAGTTTGTTAACCACTTGCCATCCAGGCCATTTTTGACACTTCGGTCCTGCATGTACAAACCTACTTTTTTATTAGAAAATTACTCAGAACCCCCAAACATTATATATTTTTGTTAGCAGAGACCCTATAGAATAAAATGGTGCGTGTTGCAAATTTTTATGTCACATGGCATTTGAGCAGCGTTTTTTCAAACGCAATTTTTTTGGGGAAAAAAAAAACACTTTCATGAATTAAAAAAAAACAAAAAAACACTACAGTTAGTCCAAATTTTTTGCCTAATGGGAACGATGATGTTACACTGAGTAAAGAGATACCTAACATGTCACGTTTTAAAATTGCATCTGCCAGTGAAATGGCAGCAACATACAGTGCTTAATAGGCGACGCTTTAAATGCCTTTACAGGTTACCAATTTAGAGTGCTGGAGTGCAGGAGGTCTGGTCCTAGAATTATTGCTCTCACTCTGACGTTTGCAACAATACCTCACATGTGTGGTTCAATCGCCGAACCACACATCGATCGCCGTTTACATATGCGTGCAGGAGAAACGTAAGCACAGTGGGAAGGATTTTTTTATTATTTATTTCTTACAAAAATTGTTTTTTTTTACACTTTTTTTGTACTAACTTTATTGCTATCACAAGGGATGAACAACATCCCTTGTGATAGCATGGGCCGTGACAGGTCCTCTTTATGGAGAGATTTGGTCAATAGGGTTTAAGTCTGGAGACATGCTTGGCCAGTCCATCACCTCATCACCTTTACCCTCATCTTCTTTAGCAAGGCAGTGGTCATCTTGGAGGTGTGTTTGGGGTAATTATCATGTTGGAATACTGCCCTTTTCATGTTGTCACATGCAAAGATATAATAAAATATTTACAAAAATGTGAGGGGTGTACTCACTTTTGTGAGATACTGTATATGTATATATAATGTGTGTGTGTATATATATATATATAGATATATCTATATATCTATATATATATATATATATATATATCTATATATATATATTGTGTATGGGGACTAATTATTTTGTTAACATGAGGAGAGTGGTCTCCTCTGATAATGTTTGTGTACTGAACAGTGATAATGTATCACTACTTAATAAACTGACATCTCTGTGTTTCAGTGAATTTCTGGTACTGTAATGTCGCCATGTCTCACGAGATTCCAGTATCAGGGGGCGTTCTCCACTCTTTGAAGTATTTGTAGATCACTTCACTTCACAAGAGGAGAGATCTACACTGCTTCATAAACAGGCACTCACAGATCTCACAGATCTCCTCTGTGAATGCCGGAGAACTGAGCAGTGGATATTTTCCACTGCTTCATAAACGAACACCAGAGTCTGTAACTGGTTGAGTCTGTAATGTTAGTGTCTACAATTTGCAACTTCAGGTTGGACTGCAGGTCAGAGCAATCTCCCTAGGCTGTAGAAGGATCCTGAAGCCAGATGTTCATTAGCAGGCACTTTGGTCTCTGCATATTTCAGCAGGCTAGCTTTCTCAAATCTGGACCCCTGTTCCTTTTATAATAAACAGAACTAATGGGTTGGACCCAAAAGCCCACCAAGAAAGAACCAGGAAACACAATTAACACTAACCCTCTCGACTGAGGCAGCATAAATCTCTACCTGCCTACACGCTAAAATGTGCAGACCAAACACTCACCTGTTTGTATGTGTTGTTCCTTCATCATTCATATGGGTGAGGCATCCCTTCCTTGCTGACAAAATGCTGCAGAATGTAAGTTGGTGGCAGTATTGCTCATCGATTGCAACATTATTTAACTGAGTGGGGCTGCACAACAACAACCCCGCAACTGAGTGTAATGCATGCAATTGTGCCACAGTGGTGAAACAAATGGTGAGGAGGTGACATAATGCCCCCCTCACCATCTGTCAAATGCCCTCTGAAGAGCACAAATGTAAACAAGCCCCAAAAGAGGAATTTCTTCATTGTGTATTTTTTTTAAATTCCTGTTGTTTTTTTAATTCTTGTTGTGTACAGGACGGAAAGTGAAGCAAAATCTTCCAAGTGGACACATAAAAAAAAAAATTACAAGGGATCTAACTACTCCTACGTAATTGGAAAAAAATGTTGGCTTTAGATACACTTTAAACTGGCATGTGGCTACTTGATATAGACACATTTCCTATTTCAGGTATTACCACCACTAGCATCCTTGAAAAATTATTTCTTGACATTTCAAAGAATATGTAGATGTACACATGAATTGGAGAAAGAGATACACATGAATTGAAAGACTATTTTATTTTTGCCTTCAGTTCTCGTTATAATTATGCTTGGAGGGGTGAACAGACTTGCATTTTGTGGTGTAAACTCTGTATGAGAAATGAAAATACTAATTTCACAGATATCATTACAGTTAACACAGGAAGAATGTATTCCTAGCACTGCCATATGTAGTTTGCTTTAATGAATACGATAAACAAGAGGAACAAATTGAGCAAGTATGTAATATCATTGTGAATATTTATGGAAGTTTAAGAGATTCCTGACTGTATTAAATAGGTCATGGGCTCTGTTGTAAATACGACGAGAAAATTTGTATAAACTGCTGTTTGGTGGACTAATACAACATCAATCTCTGAAACTATCTGCCAGTATGGCTTCTATTTAAACTGCCTTCATTTCCATAATTTACAGTTTCATTTTCTCCACTTAGAATATAGGCAGAGTGTGATACGCCAAGATAAATGATGCCATTTGCTGCATTATCTTTTTGGGAATGGAAGTAAAGAAAAAAAAATCAAATCTCACTAAATGACAATCAAGGTAAAACCACAACTCATAATAAATAAGATCATTTGAAGCTGAAATAGGATTTCTATCAAATACTCCGTGAGTTTGATTTTATAATTAGTCAAGCTTGAATAGTTTTAATTGGCGCCAAGATAAAGTTTTCCTGAAAAGTGACCATAGTAATACAATGTTTTTATTTAATTTATATTCAATTTCTACAGAATGGAACACAAAGTATACCAAAAAAGGCAGTAAGAAGCCAGCAGTCATTGCAGTTAAAGGTATATTTCAGGCAAAATCGGATTTTAGGTCTCTTGGTTGCCCTAAATGTGCCTAAGCTATAGCCGCAAGGAGGGTTCTATCTGAAGTAAAGACACTCATTGGCTTCTCAAGCAGTGACAAGCGATTAAGGTCCCGGCCTTACAACATACCATCAGTCACTGGGAAAATTTGAAAGTTAGGCCGGCCATACACAGTTCGAATCTCGGGCGGTACAGCAGAAGTCAACCGAGATTCAAACCGCAGGCTGAATGTACCAAGCAGTGGCCTGGTGAAAGACATACCAACCATAGGATAATGAAATCTGTACAGCCCAGTCCACCACAGCCCTGGCTAGTTAGAGTTTACTGTTCAGACCACGTAAGTAAAGCCAAATTCCAGATAGTATGAGATTTACTGTAGCTCCAAATGGAGAGTTATAAAAGACTTAAAGCGGAGTTCCAAGTAAAAAGACAACTCTGTCTTAAACAATAGTACACCTCACCCTCCCTCATTATATATATATATATATATATATATATATATATATATATATATATATATAGGGCTTTTTGGTACCTTTCTGCTCTTTTTCTTCTGTACTTCCATCCTATGCCGCCGCAGCGAGTTATGTCATTTCCGCGATTGCATCGTGCCCTCCCCCTGACTTCTGAGACCTGTGTGTATCCCAGAGGATGACGGAACCATTCAGAAAGCGCCACGCGACTCACACATAGGCAGTAGAAAACTGGCCGTGAAGCCTGAAGACTTCACTGTGCCTGCACCCGGAGACGATGGTGCCACTGCCTGCACCTGGAGCCGATGGACGGATTGGCTTGGGGTGCCGATATCATGGGCTCCCTGGACAGGTAATTGTCCTTATATTAAAAGTCAGCTGTTACAGTATTTGTAGCTGCTGACTTTAAAAAAAATTCAGCAGGCTGGAACTACACTTTAACCACTTCAGCCTCGGAAGGATTTACCCCACTTCCTGACCAGAGCATTTTTTGCGACTCTGCACTACATCGCTTTAGCTGACAATCACACGGACGTGCGACGTTGTACCCAAACAAAATTGACGTCCTTTTTTTACCACAAATAGAGCTTTCTTTTGGTGGTATTTGATCACCTCTGCGGTTTTTATTAACGACAATTTTGAAAAAAAAGCAATATTTTTAAATTTTTGCTATAATAAAAAAAATACATAAAAAAAGTTTTTCCTCAGTTTAGGCTGATATATATTCTTCTACATATTTTTGGTTAAAAAAATCGCAATAAGCGTATATTGATTGGTTTGCGCAAAAGTTATAGCGTCTATGAAATAGGGGATAGATTTATGGCATTTTGATTTTTTTTTTTTTACTAGTAATGGCGACTATCTGCGATTTTTATCAGAACTGTGACATTATGGCGGACACATCGGACATCCTTGACACTATTTTGGGAGCATTGTCATTTATACAGCGATCAGTGCTATAAATAGCCACTGATTACTGTATAAATGACACTGGCAGGGAAGGCGTTAAACACTAGGGAGTGATCAAGGGGTTAAGTATGTCCTAGGGAGTGATGCTAACTGTGGGGGGGGGGGGGGGCATGGGCTACCACTGACATGACAGTGATCACTGCTCCCGATGACAGGGAGCAGTAGATCCCTGTCATGTCGTTAGGCAAAACAGGGAAATGCCTTGTTTACATAGGCATCTATCTGTTCTGCTTCTCCGTCTGAGGATCGTGGGCCATCGGCGCAAGGCAGCAAATTCAAAGGGACGTACAGGTACGCCCATTTGCCTGTACGAGCCATCGACATATATGTGTGTGTGGCAGTCGGCAAGTGGTTAAGACCTCCCACTGTACATATACTGTAGCAGGTGCGGCTCTATTGCGCAAAACCACGTACATGTACGTAGTTTCATGCAACAGATATTGTGGGCACACGTGCCCGATGTGCGCTGCCGGAGCAATCGCTGCAGAGAGGCAGAACGGGGATCTGCCTATGTAAACAAGGCGAATCCCCGTTTTGTCAGGGGACAACATAGAGATCTGTTGTTCCTAGTGATCAGGAACAGCGATCTCTGTGTTGTCCCAGTGAGCCCAGCCCCCACACGGGGAACACAGTTATCTCCTTGATCGCCCCCTAGTGTTAACCACTTCCCAGCCAGTGTCATTAATACATTGATCAGTGCATTCTTCTAGCACTGATCACTGTAATAATGTCACTGGTCCCCAAAAAGTGTCACTTGGGGTTCAGATTTGTAATGCAATGTCGTATTCCTGCCAAAAATCACAGACATTACCAGTAAAAACATAAAAGAAAAAAAAAGTCCATAAATCTATCCCCTATTTTGTAGATGCTATAACTTTTGCGCAAACCAATCAATATACGCTTATTGCAATTTTTTTTGTTACCAGAAATATGTAGCAGAGTACATATTGGCCTAAACTGATGAATAAATTAGTTTTTTTTTATATTTTTTTTGGATATGTATTATAGGAGAAAGTAAAAAATATTGTTTTTTTTCAAAACTGTCTGTCTTTTTGTTTATAGCGCAAAAAATAAAAAGTGCAGAGCTGATCAAATACCACCAAAAGAAAATTCTATTTGTGGGAAAAAAGGACATAAATTTTGTTTGGGTTCAATGTCGCATGACCGCGCAATTCACAGATAAAGCGACGCAGTGCCATATCGCCTGGTCATTAAAGGGGTAAATCCTTCCGGGGCTGAAGTTTATCATGGCTACTGAGCCCTCACTCCGTGGTCAGTTTATGTGTCTCCATCATCTGCTGTCTCTCCTCTCTGCTCTTCCCTGTCCTCTCCCCTCTCCCCTCCCTGCCTGTCAGCTTGGAGGTCTGTGTCTCTGTCACCGCCCCCCCCTGTTGTCAGCAAAAAACTACAATTTAAAAAAAAAATGCTGCCAGCCCCTCTATTTTAAGCTGCCACCCTGCAAGGTATAAGTGTTTGTTAGAAACAAAGCCTCTAATTACCTTTTTGTGCTGTATCTTCAGGCCGTTCACATGACTGCCGGCGGCCATGGCGAGGTATGTCATTTCCGCAATTGCAGAATTTGCTAATCCAATCCAGGGCTACAGTGGGAGCGGCTGAGCGGCCAGCTCAGTGGTCACGTGACTCCCGGCTGACGTCAGAGGGGGGCTTGGCCCCTCCTGCTGTAGCTCTGGATCAGTATGACAGAGCAGCTGGGTCATGTGACTGGCCTGAAGATACTTCACAAAAAGGTATTTAGAGGCATCGATTCTAACAAACTTATACAGTGCAGGATGGCAGCTTAAAATAGGGGGGCTGGCAGCAAAATATAATTTAGGCTTACAGACCCTGTAAGTTGGCTCTACGCTAGTAGGATTTAGTTTGAAATCTTTCTTTTTAAGAACATCCGTTTGATTTTCCAATCATTAGTGGGGTCAGATTGACATTTGTTTTTGACTGCAGTGACAGGAAATTTTAAAGGTACAGGATGGAAAATTTTTCTGGAACAAATTAATTTCTAACAGTGTGTGTGATATTCATTCAGTAAAATGTATTTGTTCCAAAATCAAATATTACAGCGATATTAAACCCAAAACCAAAAATGTAATATATTTCAGTTTACCTGCAGTATCTGTCCACTGGTACCTCTAAAACTGAGAACCGAGCGATCTAACAATGCCGATTGCTTGGTTCTCAGAACTGCATGAGCAGAGCAGAGAGTTGGTAACTGCCAGTTCACTGGAACGCTGGGCTGTGGAGGAGGTGGGAGAGGCCAGCTCAGGCTCTCAGCAGCTTGCTGAGAGGCTGAGCCGGGTACTGGTCCAGGCATGTGGGCAGATCTAACCATAAGGTCACTATCCTTCCTGAGCCTGGACCGGCTCTGTGACGTCAGTGGGAAGAATACTCCTTACATTGGTGGTCACTGGTAACTTGGTAATTACTCAAGGAACCCCATGGTTGAGCATGGCTGTCCTAGGCATGTCCTCAGTCTCTGACAAACTCCTGTGTCATGTCTGCAGTCTCTGACCATCTGCTGTATCCTGCCCGCAGTCTCTGACCATCTGCTGTATCCTGCCCGCAGTCTCTGACCAACTCCTGTATCATGTCCGCAGTCTTTAAACCAACTCCTGAGGTGGAGCTCTAATAAGAAGATGTGGTGCCTAAGGGGGAAGGGGTGGGGAAGGGGTGGGGAAGGGGTGGGGTTTACAGATGAAGGGGTGGTTCTTAATCAGGAAGGGGTGGGACCAATTTTAGTCTTGCCTAGGGCAGCAAAAAAAAAAAAACACCACTAGATACACCTGCACAACTGTCAAAGCAGCTAAAATGAAGAATGCCTGCATTTAATTATATGTCACTACATTATTTTTTTAGATGCAAATAAGTAATTCTGTAAGTACCTGAATTTGACTTGGTATCTTCCAATCCACTATTCAACAGGGGCTCATGCTGGCACAGGGAAAAGCAGAACAAGGAACCAATCGGTCCTAGGGATGAGTTCACGGTTCAGTTTGGATGCTACTACAGTGAGGGAAAAAAGTATTTGATCTCCTGCTGATTTTGTACGTTTGTCCACTGACAAAGAAATGATCAGTGTATAATTTTAATGGTAGGTTTATTTTAACAGTGAAAGACAGAATAGCAACAAAAATATCCAG
This sequence comes from Lithobates clamitans, assembly GCA_037952925.1. Classification (NCBI taxonomy): domain Eukaryota; kingdom Metazoa; phylum Chordata; class Amphibia; order Anura; family Ranidae; genus Lithobates; species Lithobates clamitans. Next base: position 4,203,034 of record JBBGZY010000014.1, read on the forward strand.
AAAAACACATTTCAAAAAAGTTATAAATTGATTTGCATTTTAATGAGTGAAATAAGTATTTAATCCCCTATCAATCAGCAAGATTTCTGGCTCCCAGGTGTCTTCTATACAGTTAACAAGCTGAGATTAGGAGCACTCTCTTACAGGGAGTGCTCTTAATCACAGCTTGTTACCTGTATAAAAGACACCTGTCCACAGAAGCAATCAATCAGATTCCAATCTCTCCACCATGGCTAAGACCAAATAGCTGTCAAAGGATGTCAGGGACAAGATTGTAGATCTACACATGGCTGGAATGGGCTACAATACCATGGCCAAGCAGCTTGGTGAGAGGTTGACAACAGTTGGTGTGATTATTCACAAATGGAAGAAACACAAAATAACTGTCAATCTCCCTTGGTCTGGGGCTCCATGCAAGATCTCACCTTGTGCAGTTTTGATGATCATGGGAAAGATGAGGAATCAGCCCAGAACTACACAGGAGAATCTTGTCAATGATCTCAAGGCAGCTGGGACCTTTGTCAACAAGAAAACAATTGGTAACACACTACACCGTGAAGGACTGAAATCCTGCAGCGCCCTCAAGGTCCCCCCGCTCAAGAAAGCACATGTACAGCCCCGTCTGAAGTTTGCTAATTAACATCTGAATGAGCCAGGGGAGAACTGGGTGAAAGAGTTGTGGTCAGATGAGACCAAAATCGAGCTCTTTGGCTTCAACTCAACTCGCCCTATTTGGAGGAGGAGGAATGCTGCCTATGACCCCCAGAATACCATCTGCACCATCAAACATGAAGGTGGAAACATTATGCTTTGGGGGTGTTTTTCTACTAAGGGGACAGGACAACTTCACTGCATCAAAGGAACAATGGACAGGGCCATATACCGTCAAATCTTGGATGAGAACCTCCTTTCCTCAGTCATGGCATTGAAAATGGTTGGTGGATGGGTATTCCAGCATGACAATGACCCAAAACACACGGCTAAGGCAACAAATGAGTGGCTCAAGAAGAAGAACATTAAGGTTCTGAAGTGGCCTAGCCAGTCTCCAGTCCTTAATCACATAAAAAATATGTGGAGGGAGCTGAAGGTTCGAGTTACCAAACGTCAGCCTTGAAACCTTAATGACTTTGAGAGGATCTGCAAAGAAGAGTGGGACAAAATCCCTCCTGAGGTGTGTGCAAACCTGGTGGCCAACTACAAGTAACGTCTTACCTCTGTGATTGCCAACCAAGGATTTTGCCACCAAGTACTAAGTAATGTTTTGTGAAGGGGTCAAATACTTATTTCACTCATTAAAATACAAATCAATTCATAATTTTTTGGAAATGCGTTTTTCTGGATTTTTTTGTTGTTATTCTGTCTCTCACTGTTAAAATAAACCTACCATTAAAATTATAGACTAATCATTTCTTTGTCAGTGGGCAAATGTACAAAATCAGCAGAGGATCAAATACTTTTTTCCCTCACTGTATTTATGACAGCTTCAATGATTTTTAAGAGGTTCCTGACAATGGATAACTAAGGGCTTGTTCAGATGTGCTGCCAGGGGGCAGAACATACAGTTGGTTGAGCTGCAGTTTTACCACCCTCAACTGGCCATTTACATAAAGAAATGCATCTTCTCAGGGTTATGTATATGACAAAGATGAAATGCCTTGTTGCATTTGGCAGGCAGTAATACCCCTAAATATGACCCATTAATGTAATGGGGCCGCACTGGAACCACCCTGCAACCACGTGCAATGCACATAGTTGTGGGACTGTGGTTCAGTCTATATAGGGTTAAAACAGGTGGCGAGGAAGCAACAAATCTCCCATCTGCCTGTAAACCACCCTCTGAAAAGGGAATCACTGTTGATTGCTTTTCCGAGGGGCAACAAAGCCTGTCGCACTTGAGAATGAGCCCTAACTGTTATTATGGGCATTGATGTTATTGATAAAAATGCCCTGTTAATTGCTTTGGAAGTCAGGTGTCAGCTTAGCCCTACTCTGATATACAGTATCTCACAAAAGCGATTACACCCTTCACATTACTTTAAATATTTTATTATATCTTTCCATGTGACAACACTGAAGAAATTACTTTGCTACAATGTAAAGTAGTGAGTGTACATCTTGTATAACAGTGTAAATTTGCTGCCCCCTCAAAATAACTCAACACACAGCCATTAATGTCTAAACCGCCAGCAAGAAAAGTGAGTACACCCCTAAGTGAAAATGTCCAAATTGGGAAAATGTCCAAATGATCCCCTCCATTCAGAGACTGGGCCGCAGGGCAGTATTCCAACATAATAACGACCCCAAATACACCTCCAAGACGACCACTGCCTTGCTAAAGAAGCTGAGGGTAAAGGTGATGGACTGGCCAAGCATGTCTCCAGCCCTAAACCCTATTGAGCATCTGTGGGGCATCCTCAAACGGAAGGTGGAGGAGCGCAAGGTTTCTAACATCCACTAGCACCGTGATGTCGTTGGCAACCTGTGAAGCTCTGGTGAACTCCATGCCCAAGAGAGTTAAGGCAGTGCTGGAAAATAATGGTGGCCACACAAATATTGACAATTTGGGCCCAATTTGGACATTTTCAGTTAGGGGTGTACTCACTTTTGTTGCCAGCGGTTTAGACATTAATGACTGTGTGTTGAGTTATTTTGAGGGGACAGCAAATTTGCACTGTTATACAAGCTGTACGCTCACTACTTTACATTGTAGCAAAGTGTCAATTCTTCAGTGTTGTCACATGAAAGGATATAATAAAATATTTTCAAAAATGTGAAGGGTGTACTCACTTTTGTGAGATACGTATCTTTGGCACAGGGTGTAGCAGACAAACCGCAGAGCAAAACATTTTTACAGACTTTTATGCCACTTTTTTTTAATATACTGTAGCTTTTTGCTGGCCAAACATCTATCAATATCAGTAACAATATATAATGATCATTTGGATGAAAGAATTGTATATTTCAGATTGTGCTAATAGGGCTGTATATTCAACAAAGAGTTGTTATTTTACTGAAAAGAAACAGCGGCTTTAGTATAAGGCCCCATTCACACCCGATGGTTTTGTAGCTTGAAGCTACAAAACGCTTGAGGGGAAAAAATCAATGATTCCCTGGATATGGTTCACATCTCCTCTCCAAGTCGTCTGAAGCCGAACGCCTGAAGCTCAAACAAGTTCTGGACCCTTTTTTGTTGTTCGAATCGGGCAGATTTGGGCGTTTTTGGAGTGTTTGTATTCCCATAAAAAGTAATGGAAACGCTCGATTCAAGCATCTAAGCGCAACATCACGCTTCTTTGAGCATTTCTACGTGCGTTTTGCCGCTTTTATCTGCTCAAGTGAAATAGATTTACATAAAGGAAATGACATGAATACTCAGGAAGTGTACAGATCTCCATTTTTTGGTTAGCAGACATGGAGGCAAGCAATATAGAGGAGGAAGTGAATGAGACAGTATCTCTTTTAGATCCGGAGAGCTTTATCCGAATAGTAAAGCAGCACCCCTGTCTCTATGATTCCAGAGATCCATGCTACAAGCTTCGAGCGAGCAAGAGAAGGGCATGGAACCAAATTGCCAGCCAAGTGTTTGCAAACTGGGCAGACCTAAATGCACATGTGAAGGATGATAAAGGTAAGATAAACCCCTGCAAACTTAACTAACCACCAAATCGACCATAGGGAGATAATAGGATGATTATTATTTAGTACATTATAAATAACAGAATCTTAGCACCAGAAAAACAGTATTAGCTTATGCTTATATTCTTATGCATTGCTTACAAGATCATACATATGAGAAAACAGACAATAGATGTGCAATTGCAGTTCACTATGGCTACATATGTGTACACACAAATTGCATGTGTGTAGGAATGTGGCCAGGAATGGCACGTCTATTAACTCCTTCTTCGTAAGTATATAAGTATAAGCAACTAAGCAATGCATAGGAATATGAGTATAAACTCGTACTGTCAGCATGTCACAAATACATGATGGCACACTCTGATCCCTAGTGGATATTGTATGGATGCTGCACACAAAGATAAACATATATTAAAAAAAAAACACGAGGCTTCTTATCAATAAATCAAGCATTTTTTTTTAACTATTCAGTACAGCTTAGTATATGGTTGTATTAACAAACAGATAAAGATCATAGAGATTTAAAATTATTCAATTGCCTCAAGCTGCCATGGGACCTGTCCTGCTGGAGACATAAAGTAGGACACAAATTGATCCCTGACATGTGTACCTTGTCTGCTTCCATGAACACCAGTCCAATGAGCTCTTTCCATGTTCTGATGTAATGGGTCCTCAAACTCAAATCCATCCCGCTACCTTACAAGGTTATGCAAGGCACATGCACCTTTAACAGCACAGACCGCTATTTGCATGTTTAGAACAATGGGAGTGTGCAGGGCCCACCATTTGTTTGCTAAAATGCCAAATGCACATTCGACAACTCGATGTGCTCTTGTTAATTTAACACACTCTTCTGTATAGTTAGATCGTGCCCCGAATAAGGCCGTGGAAGATGCTCACTCAGAGCAAAGGCCTCATCCCCCACAAAAACACTGGGTAGGGGAGGGCCATTTGGGCCCGGGAGTGGACTGTTTTTCAGAAGGTCCAGACTATTGGTATGCAGCATGTGTCCAAAAGAAGAATTCCCAAAAATACTAGAGTCAGCGCTGCTGCCATATGACCCACTATCTATATAACGGAAGCAATAATTAGCATTAGCCACTGCCATTAAAACAAACGAAAAAAATATTTCTTGTAGTTAAAATACTGGCTTCCGCTACCCATGGGCTTTATGATCCGAATATGTTTTCCATCGATCGCTCCAACCCAATTGGGGAAGTTGCAGTGTTGCCAGAAAACTTCAGAGATCTGTGACCATTCTTCTGTTGTAGGTTCGTTAAACACAATATCCTTCAACACACCCCAAATAGCAGAGCACTTGCTGTCGATTTTCCAACCCAAAAGGCATAGTGTAGATTTGCTAATGATTATTCAGTTGCTAGGTACCTACAAAGAAATAAATATATATATTTTAATTTGTTTTTTAACAGTTAAACTTCTCAAAGGCAAGTGGAAGAGTACACCTACACTCGACATCTACGACTGCTAAGAGAATTTAGGAGTGGATCTGTGGTGTGTGCTCCTGGAGATTATGTTCATTCCAAAGAATTAGAGTTCCTTCGGCCATTGCTGGCTTTGGGGCGGTAAGCTATCATCTGTACAAATGTCATTAAACAAAATGTAAAGAGAAAGTTATAATAATTCATTTCTATTTTCAGTACGGAAAACTGCTGGGAGGATAGAACTCCAAATAATGTTTTGGACAAACGTGCAAGCAGTCAGTCAGCAAGCAGGCCAAGCATCAGTCAGTGATCAAGCAGGCAAAAAGCTCACGGAGAGCCAATTGTTGACTTCAGCATGTTCTACCTCTGCGACACCTGTGGGAGATGAGGAGTCCACACCACCCATTTGTGCTCGTGTACCTGCTAGAGCAAACATACATGCAACAGGAAGGAGGGCTCCTGAACCGGATTTTAACCGCATGTTGGACATTATGGCCAGTATGTCGGAAAGGATTATCAACAACAGGTCTCATGTGCAGGTTTCTGCAAGGTGTCTGGAAGGTCTGACGGTGGCCACCACATATAGGTCCTCAGAACCTCCACCACCTTATGGTCCCTATGCAAGTCTCCCCCTGCCCCATCTGCCAGCCCCACATTCTTTACCGATTCCTCAGTTGTCATCACCACATTCTGCCACCCACCTTCCTCTGCCAACACCACCACCTTCTAATTGGCAGAATGTTAATCAGAATCCCTCTACCTCCACTTGGTCACATTATGGTCATGCCATGAATGTGGTGATGTCACCTAATGAGGCAGTCAACTCCTCCCAAACCTTCCATCACCTCTAAATGTTTTTGTTTTTGTTTTATGAGCTACGTTATAATCTATTTCTTTTTTTATATTGTTGAACTTATTGGAGCTTGTTGTTTTGTCTTATTTGTTATCTATATCTTATCTAGATGTATTTGTGAAGAACAAACGAACAAAAAAAGTTATATTTCAAGAATATTTTATATTTCTAAAAAGTTTTTTTTCTTTAAAAACATGTGTTTGGTATTTATTTTCTGCATATAAAAAATGTTAATATTGGGTTCTTCATGTTATCGGTCTTTAAAAAGTTACAAAAATAAAAAATTACCTCAGTGTGATGATTAGTCATTCCACAGGGGGTATACTGTTATGGAAATATGTGTCCATTCGTTGCAACGGACTACTGAGTAAACCCAGTAACTCATCAAAGCTGTGAGCAAAAATAACAAACGTGGGGTTTATTAGTGGACATGATAAGAGAGGAACAATGTCAAACATCCCGAATCCAAATTAGTTTGACTAACCTTTTTATGGACATCCTAGCGTAGTCCAAAAATGTATCCTCATGATCACGTAGGTCACTGTACATGACCTAAAATTGGCCTCTCTCTTCTCGATCAGTAATTATGGGGTGGATCCAGTATCTGCGCGCCCTCTTCTTTCTCCTCTCTCTTTCATGCAGAAAATATGACGTAACCGTGGCTGCTGCCACAAAACACGCCATTTCATCATCACTCATCTTTGCCGAGGACAATACAAACACATCGAGCAGGAAGCACAATGACGAACCGGAAGAAGAATATTCACCCAGGAAGCAGATGAAAAAATCTTGCAGCAACGCCGGAAAAACAATCAAAAACGCTACGCTCAGGTGTGAATGGGGCCTAAGACCCATATGAAATGTAAGGGGACAGTACCAAGACCAGTCCCCAGGTACAAGGAGAGAATGCAGCAGTGTTGGGTTGTCATTGCTAAAAACTTCTGCACTACAGCCTACCCAACCAACTTTGAGGCTGTGTTTTGCCTACACTCCTAATAATTATTACTTTGCCCAGAGTAAAGCTTTAAAATGGAACTGTGGGCAAAACCCCAAAAAATATGTCGCCTATCACAAACATTAACCTCAAGCCACACTCGGGATTACTTCTCAGAATCCTGGTGCAGGTTATTTACCTTGTCCCCAGGATCCTGCGATGTCCTCCCGTGCTGTCTGTGGGCTCCGTCCTCTGCCCGAAGCCTCTCTGTGCAGGGCTCCGTTCCCTGCGAGCGTCGCAATGCATGGGGGCGGAGCCTGGCAGCAAATTCAAAAAAATGTAAAAATCATAACACATACAGTACTGTAATCTTACAGATTACAGTACTGTATGAAATCATTTCACATCCCTTTTGTCCCCAGTGCTTTGGCCCATGCCCTGCATGCAGTTTTATATTATATATACTGTTCTTTCTGCCTGGAAACTTGAGATTGTCCATAGCAATCAAAAAGTGTCCCTTTACGTCCCTTTATGTCAAAAGTGGCTTTAGACCAGCTAGAAAACAGCGATAGTAAATTGGAACACTTGCAGAATTGAGCGATGGTGAATCGTGGGGAAATGTATTTTATTATTATTATATATATTTTTTTTTTAATTATTTATATTTATTTATTATATTATAATTTATGATTTTGTGTTTCAAACTTCATCATACCCGGGATATCTACTAGACTCTTGGTGGACAGATATGTGTGTTATTGCTAAGAATTACAGACCTACAATATAAAACGCCAAATTTCTATGCAAAATAATTGTACTTGCAAAAATCTGAAATAATCATACCGCCAGGAACTTTAACTCAGCCGTTTTAGTTTTTCTGAGTCCCCCTTGTAGCATAGTTTTATTGCCTGTTGACCCTGCCATTAAGTCTTATATTTCAACTTACTTTACCAAACCAAGCTTTCCCATATGTGACAGTTAGCCACTTGACACCCAGAAGATTTACCCCCCTTCATGACCAGGCCATTTTTTACAACACTATACAACACTACATTACTTTAACTGACAATTGAGCAGTCGTGCAACACTGTACCCAAATTAAATGTATGTTCTTTTTCTCCCCCACAAATAGAACTTTCTTTTGGTGGTATTTGATCACCTCTGCAGTTTTTTTTTTTTTGCTCTATAAACAAAAAAACACCAATATTTTTTTACTTTCTGATATAAAACATAACCAATACATTAAAAAAAATCAAATTTCTTCATAATTTAGGCAAATATGTATTCTGCTACATATTTTTGGTTAAAAAAATCCTAATAGGTGTATATTAATTGGTTTTGCCAAAAGTTATAGCGTTTACAAACTATGGGATATTTTTATTTATTTATTTATTTATTTATTTAATACTAGTAATGGTGGCGATCAGCTACTTATAGCAGGACTGCAATATTGTGGCGGACTAATTGGACTCCAAGTGATACTTTGCGTGAACCAGTGACACTAATACAGTGATCAGTGCTAAAAAAATATGCACTGTCACTTTACTAATGAAGCTGGCAGGGAAGGGGTTAACATTGGGGCAAATAAAGGATTAAATGTGTGCCTAGCCTGTGATTTCTCACTGTGTGCATGGTGCTTTGACTAGGGGAAGGCATTTGCAGGAACACAGGATCAATACTTTTCCTTTCTGACAAAACGGCAATCTGCCTTGTTTACATAGGCAGCTCACCGTTCTGCCTTTGTACTGCATAATCGGTGGGTGCTGGCAGACATCGAGCCTGCCAATCACACAGAATGGGACTGGGATGCCGGCAGCACATGTGTGCCCCAGACCCGGAAGTGTCAGATCACGTACTAGGTACGTGATCTGGCACAGATTGGCTGCCCTGCGCAGTATATATACGGTGGGGTACATACCCCAGTTGAAGTCTTTGTAGATGAAACGCACCGGGTTTAATGAGTCCTTTCCATGCCATTGCTCCTTTTTGAATTGTATGCTTTTGTGAACACAGAGGAGATTTTTTACTCGATGCAATACATCTTGGACTCTATGTAAGCCTTTTTATTCCAAATAAACCTGTAACCATATGGTTTTTCTTTATGGCTTTCTGTTGTTTTTTATGGATGCTGTTAACCATAAACCTTCCCATCGGTTCTGTGGTGGAAGGAAGTTTTTTTTTACCATCTGGGACATTGCCATCCTGATCCATATTCTCACATGCCGGGTCGAGGATTCCTGAGGTGGCTCAGCTGAGGAGAAGGAATTGCACCACTTGCTATCCAGAGCTTTGATATCACATGCCTGATTGATGCTACCTTCTGGTAGGCATATTTAATCTTCTCCCCTCGGTGGTGGATGCACACACGGTGGTGACTCCTTTAGACCTACAATCCTGGATTCCTTCCCATCAATATAATGGATTAATGTTTTAATCACCAATGAGACTATACTACCAATGTTGATTTACAATTTGCACAGTGCACTTTATTTAACCACTTGAGGTCTGGGCCATAGCCGAATGACGGCCACAGTGCAGACCTTGATTTCCGGGAGGCCGTCATGGGACGTCCTCCACAAGTGCCACCTATAAATGCCCACAAGTGCCACCTATCAATGCCCACCAGTGGTGCCAATCAGTGCCACCTAGCAGTGCTGCCATCAGTGTAAGCAATCAGTGCCCATCACTGCCACCCATCACTGCCACCCATCAGTGCCCATCACTGCCACCTATCGGTGCCCATCAGTGCTGCCTGATCAGCCTACATCAATGAAGGGGAAAAATTACCTGTTTGCAAAATTTTATAACAAAATATTTAAAAAATATGATTTTTTTTTTTTTAAATTCGGTCTTTTTCAATTTTTTTTTAACAAAAACTAAAAACCGCAGAGGTGATCAAATACCGACAAAAGAAAGCTCTATTTGTGGGAAAAAAATGATAAAAATTAAATTTGAGTACAGTGTTGTATGACCGCACAATTGTCATTCAAATTGTGACAGCGCTAAAAGCTGAAAATTGGTCTGGACAGGAGGGGGGTTTAAGTGCCCAGTAAGAAAGTGGTTAAAGACACTATCTCTATCATAATCAGATGATGGTGTTAGAGTTTTTTGTATACGCTAATCACAATTTATTTTGTTTAATCACAGTATGTTGATATGTATGTCAATACTCAACATTTGATTCTAATGCCCCGTACACACGGTCGGACTTTGTTCTGACACTCCAACAACAAAATCCTAGGATTTTTTCTGACGGATGTTGGCTCAAACTTGTCTTGCATACACACGGTCACACAAAGTTGTCGGAAAATCCGATCGTTCTGAACGCGGTGACGTAAAACACGTACGTCGGGACTATAAACGGGGCAGTGGCCAATGGCTTTCATCTCTTTATTTATTCTGAGCATGCGTGGCACTTTGTCCGTCGGATTTGTGTACACACAATCGGAATTTCCGACAACGGATTTTGTTGTCGGAAAATTTTATATCCTGCTCGCAAACTTTGTGTGTCGGAAAACCCGATGGAAAATGTGTGATGGAGCCTACACACGGTCGGAATTTCCAACAACAAGGTCCTATCACACATTTTCTGTCGGAAAATCTGACCGTGTGTACGGGGCATTAGTGCTACACTGTTTTCATTTTAATTCATTCACACAATTTTTGTTAAGATTGTAGTGCTGGCTGCTATTGTTTATTTATGTGTATAGAGCAGAATTTTTATATTACTTTTATGTGATAGACCAACATAAAGTGGCACATAATTGTGAAGTAGAAGGTAAATGATAAATGGTTTTCCAATTTTTTTATAAATAAATATGTAAAATGTGTGGCATGCATTTGTATTCAGCCCCCCTGAGTCAATACTTTGTAGAACCACCTTTCACTGCAATAGCAGCTGCAAGTCTTTTTGGGGTTGTCTCTACCAGCTTTGCACATCTAGAGAGTGACATTTTTGCCCATTCTTCTTTGCAAAATAGCTCAAGCTCTGTCAGATTGAGAGAATCTGTGAACAGCAATTTTAAAGTCTTGCCACAGATTCTCAATTAGATTTAGGTCTAGACTTTGACTGGGCCATTCTAACACATGAACATGCTTTGATCTAAACCAGGTGTCTCCAAACTATTGCCCTCCAGTTGTTCAGGAACTACAATTCCCATCATGCCTAGACATGTCTGTGAATGTCAGAGTTTTACAATGCCTCGTGGGATGTGTAGTTCCGCAACAGCTCGAGGGCCGTAGTTTGGAGATCCCTGATCTAAACCATTCAATTTTATGTTTAGGGTCATTGTCCTGCTGAAAGGGGAACCTCTGCCCCAGTCTCAAGTCTTTTGCAGACTCTAATAGGTTTTCTTCTAAGAGTGCCCTGTATTTGGCCCCATCCATCTTCCTATCAATTATGACCAGCATCCCTGTTCCTGATGAAGAAAAGCATCCCCACAACATGATGCTGCCTCCACCATGTTTCACGGTGGGGATGGTGTGTTCAGGGTGATGTGTGGTGTTAGTTTTACGCCACACATAGCGTTTTGCTTTTAGGCCAAAAAGTTCAATTTTGGTCTCATCTGACCAGAGCACCTTCTTCCACATGTTTGCTGTGTCCCCCACATGGCTTCCTGCAAACTGCAAACAGGACTTCTTATGGCTTCTTATGGCTTTTTTTCAACAATGGATTTCTTCTTGCCACTCTTCCATAAGGGCCAGATTTGTGGAGTGCACGACTAATAGTTGTCCTGTGGACAGATTCTCCCACCTGATCTGTGGATCTCTGCAGCTCCTCCAGAGTTACCATGTGCCTCTTGGCTTCTCTAATTAATGCTCTCCTTGCCCGGCCTTTCAGTTTAGATGGATGGCCATGTCTTAGTAAGCTTGAAGTGCCATACTCTTTCCATTTGCGGATGATGGATTGAACAGTGCTCCGGTCAGGGAATCAACAGCAGGAGAAGGGCTCTAGGACCCAGCATCTCTACCAGCACTTATGGCAGGAGACCCAGCATCTCTGGCAGGAGAAGGACTTTAGGACCCAGTATCTTTACCAGCAGGTCACATGGGCCTATATAAGGAAGTCTGCTGGTGTCTACAATTGCTGGTTTGTCTTCAGCTCCCCCTGTGTTCCTGTGCCCTGTATTATCTGCTGATCTGATCTCCTGTGTACCGACCTTGTTTTGACCTGCTCTTCCTGATCCTCTGGCTTGACCCTTTGGCTTGCACCTGACTTCCTCCTGCCTGCTCCCAGCATCTGCCCCCGGCCTGACTTTTGGACTCTGCTTATCTTGCTCCCTGTACTAAGACGCAGCTGATCTTAGGTCATTCTGATCCTGGACTGTCTCTCTGTGAATGACCCCTGGCCTGGCTCCCGGCTCCACTATTCAGTTATTCCACTGGACTCTGTCTCCTGGACCTTTCAAGCACACCTGTCCCCAGCAACCCGGCACCCGTGCTTCTGTGGGCACCACACCTGCTGTTCCACCTTCAGTGGTGTGCTGGGCTCGGCCACAAGGGGAGCCCTCCCAGCATCTCGGCCTCCTACCAATTTACTGACAGCTCCGTGAGATGTTCAAAGCTTGGGATTTTTTTATAACCTAACCTTGCTTTAAACTTCCTCACAACTTTATCCCTGACCTATCTGGTGTGCTCCTTGGCCTTCATGGTGCTGTTTGTTCACTAAGGTTCTCTAACAAACTTCTGAGGGCTTCACAGAACAGCTGTATTTATACTGAGATTAAATTACACACAGGTGGACTTTATTTATTAATTAGCTGACTTCTGAAAGCAATTGGTTCCACTAGATTTTAGTTAGGGGTATCAGAGTAAAGGGGGCTGAATACAAATGCACGCCACACTTTTCACATATTTATTTGTAAAAAAATTTGGAAAACCAATTATCATTTTCCTTCCACTTCTCAATTATGTGCCACTTTGTGTTGGTCTATCACATAAAATCCCAATAAATTACATTTACATTTTTGGTTGTAACATGACAAAATGTGGAAAATTGTAAGGAGTATGAATACTTTTTCAAGGCACTGTATATACGACCGGATGGCTAAGCTCTTCTAGCCATGTTTGGAAATATATGCCTATGCTGGACCATATTTAATATGAAAAAAAAATATGTATGTGGTTCGGAAGGTCAATTTTCGAGAGGAAGAGATAACAATCTTGTCACTACACATACTGTATACTTACATCACCCTCACTTCTACTGGTTGAGCAAAACCAAAATGAGCAGGCAGCATTTTTATAGCCAGTGAAAATCGCTACCAGATTTGTTAACCCAGCCCTTTGAAGTCTGGTCACTGTGTTTTACAATTCTATTTAAAAATGTATTAAAAGATGTTTAAAAGTGGCAGAGACTTCCCATAAAATACAACTTATTCCTAAATCAGGGTGCTGTTCTCAATTTACAGAGCCTGTTAAACAATGCTAGACCTATATAAAATGTAAAGAAAGGAAAGGAAAACAAGACTACATCTTTGCAATATATCTGTGAATGAACATTTTTTTATGCAAGTTATTTGTTTACTTAAATATTCTTGTCCAAAAATTAAAATAATTTTGTCTGCATGTTATATTAAACATAGAAATACTACAAAGTCTGTTTCATAGATTAAGATGATGTTATTGTTGGCACGTGGTGACAGACATATGCTGCGTACACACGGTCGGAATTTCCGACAACAAATGTTCGATGTGAGCTTTTTGTCGGAAATTCCGACCGTGTGTAGGCTCCATCGGACATTTTTTTTCGGAATTTCCGACAAACAAAATTTGGGAGCTGGTTCTCAAATCTTCTGACAACAAATTCCATTGTCGTAAATTCCTTTCGTGTGTACACAATTCCGACGCACAAAATTCCACGCTTGCTCGGAATCAAGCAGAAGAGCCGCACTGGCTATTAAACTTCATTTTTCTTGGCTCGTTGTACGCATTATACGTCACCGCGTTCTTGACGTTCGGCATTTCCGACAACATTTGTGCGGCCGTGTGTATGCAAGACAAGTTTGAGCCAACATCCGTCGGAAATAAATCCAGGATTTTGTTGTCGGAATGTCCGATCGTCTGTATGCGGCAATAGGGTTCAGACACTGCTGTGTAGCGTTTGCCCTGTTCTCACCCTTATCATTGTCACTACAGGTATGAGTAGAGCTTAAATAGAGATGAGCAAATTTCTGAAAAGTTTGATCAGTTGTAGTTAAAAATCCATGCACCTCCAAAATTCAGATTTCTTAATCAAAGACTTTTTAATCACTTACTGTCTGCCTCATAGCAGTTTTACTGCTACAGGGTGGCAGCAGTGTGCCGGATATATATATATATGTGATCTGGCTCTTCCGGGTACAGAGCGTGCATGTGCTGTATAATTACAGCGGGAGTGTGGCGCCGGCGGGGGCACATGCACGCCAATCAGCAGGTACCACAATCTCAATGTCCGCCAGCATCCAGTGATCATTCATTACACAGGTAGAATGGCAGTCTGCCTATGTAAACAAGGCAGATCGCTGTTCTGTCAGAAGGGATGGCATGGATCCTGTGTTCCTGCAAAGCAAGGACATTGATCCATGCCTTCTCCTAGTAAAAGCACCTCCCATAGCACACAGAAACACTAGCTAGGCACAGAGTTAATCCTTTGATTGCCCCTGATGTTAACCCCTTCCCAGCCAGCGTCATTAGTACAGTGACAGTGCATATTTTTTTAGCATTGATCACTGTATTTGTGTCACTGGTCCCCAAAAAGTGTCAAAGTGTCCATTGGTGTCAGAATGCACCTCGTAGCATCGCAGTCCCACTATAATTTGCTGTTCACTGCCATTACTAGTAAAAAAATATAAATAAAAATATCCCGTAGTTTGCAGATGCTATAACTTTTGCGTAAATCAAAATACACTTATTGGGATTTTTTTACCAAAAATATGTAGCAGAATACATATTGACCTAAACCAATGAAGAAATTTAATTGTTAACAATTTTTTATTGGACATGGTTTATAGCAGAAAGTTTATAGCGCAAAAAAATAAATGCAGAGGTGATCAAATCCCACCAAAAGAAAGCTCTATTTGTGGGGAAAAAAGGACATACCTTTTGATGGGTACAGCGTCACATGACCACACAATTGTCAGTTAAAGTAACGCAGTGCTGTTTTGCAAAAAATTGCCTTGTCAGGGTAAATCTTCTGGAGGTCAAGAGGACTATATGGAATAAATTAAGCTCAGCTTGATGCATTGATTAGCCTCTACAGGGCAGTAACCTAACTAACCAAAACCCATTCCACAGTGGACTTTATATGTGTTCATTGGCAGCCAGAGCTTTTTCTTTTAAAGATTCTAGCAGGTACACTAATATAGAAGGATGGGACTTGATGGCATTGGCAGAGGGTTATCAGGGTTCCAGGGAACAGCAGAATTGGGTATAACACAGAAACAATGAAGTAGCTTTTTGTCTTATTTTCCCAGAGGCAGTTAACCATCAGTTTAAAAATAAATTAAAACAGTACTTTGTATTTCAATGTCTCATAATGGCTGTCAGTGAACATATATAAAGTCCACTGTGGAATGGGTTTTGGTTAGTTAGGTTGCTGCCCTGTAGATAGAGACCAATAGCTGAAAAGAAACAGTTGTCTGGGTCTTTGGAAACAGTTAAGCCTGTGATTGAATGGATTAAAGTCATCAGCTGGTCCAAAAAAGAGATGATGGGACAGGACCATAGGCAGTATGCCAATGTAGGCACACTTTGGACATTGTGATGTAGTAGTAGAGGAAGCACTAGTAAATGGGGTATAGGTTCTGTGTAGTATATTTGTCTCTATCTTGCGCACTGTGTTGTATCCCTTTGTCCAACTGGTCAATAGCAGGAAAAACCTTGATTCAGTTCTTTTTCGGTTAGTGTTTGCATCCGATTTTATGAAAAGGTTATTCTGTGGTTTGCAAAGTAATTGGTTTTAAGGCTTTAGTTTTATTTTTGCAGCATGACTTTGCATAATTGCAGAATCTTGGATGCATACTGAGGCGTGCCAGATACACAAGTTCATCCCATTTAAATTACTTTTTGGAACATTAAATATTTAAATATTTTAAAGCATCAAATACAGCCAAAGTTTTTGGAGGCAGAAGCCTCTCCCTTTACTCCTCAAAACACGTTGGATGTATTTGATGTTTTTACCCATTAAATGTTCCAAAAATGTCCCTCAAGTGAGATGAACTTTTGTACAAGGCACTCCTCCTACTTACAGTCTGGTGAGTGCTTCTTTTCACTATCAGAGAGGTAGCACCCTAGGACAGAACAGGGTCCAACAAAATACTAACAATAAATTATAAAGTCATCCACAACTTGGCCCCCAGCTTCATCACTAACCTAGTCTCAAAATATCAACCAAATAATTCTCTTCATTCCTCCCATGACCTCCTGCTCTCTAGCTATATTGTCACCTTCTCCCATGCTCGCCTCCAGGACTTCTCCAGAGCCTCTCCCATCCTTTAGAATTCCTTACCCCAGTCTGTCTGACTATCTCCTACTCTATCCACTTTTAGGCGATCCCTAAAAACTTCTCTCTTCAGGAAGTCTATCCTGCCCCCACCTAACAACTGTACTTTCATTTTCTTCATCAGCTAATCTCCCACAGTTATTATCTTTTGTTTCACTTGAGTGTAAGCTTTAACAAGTAGGGCACTCTGATTCCTCCTCTACTGACGTGTATTTTAACTGTACTGTTTGCCCTAAAATTGTAAAGCACTGCACAAACTGTTGGCACTAATAATAATAATAATAATAATAATAATAATAATAATAACAGGGTCCACCTATACTATATTTTAACCATGGATATGCTTCTTTGAGGAAAAAATCACTTTACAGTAGATCTATTAAGCTTCAATCGATCCAGCACTGTCACACACACACTTTGCATAATTGATGACTTGTTAATAGTAGAGAAAATGTTTTGAGCAATATTGTGGAGAAGGTTTTCCGGGAGTAGGTGTTACCTTGATAAAGGTAAATAATTTTAGTAGGTCCTTTTTGTTGCCATTTTGAAAATGTCATAGTCTCTGCCCTGAGGAAACGCTGAATTTTTCTGGATGGGCTTTTTCACCTCCTGTCATGCTATGA
Source organism: Lithobates clamitans (assembly GCA_037952925.1). Classification (NCBI taxonomy): domain Eukaryota; kingdom Metazoa; phylum Chordata; class Amphibia; order Anura; family Ranidae; genus Lithobates; species Lithobates clamitans. The sequence goes on from JBBGZY010000014.1 coordinate 4,220,006, forward strand.
TACTGTGCTGATACACTATATTACTTTTCATCTTAGGGGACAAAGTATGTAATTTGCTATGCAAAATAACGGGTACGCTCTGGGGTTCTATGACAGCAGATTCAACAGTTTAATTTGAATATCCTGAGGATTTTAAGATCCAGTCTATAGCATATATTAACAGGCAAGCCAGGTTGTAGAATCTAATATTAGAAAGATTAAGGCTCCTTTCACACCAGTCTGAATTTAACATCATTTGAAATCTGGGATCAACTCTAATCATAAAACTATGCGCCATCTTTGGATGACAAATAGGAGTTATAACTATGAAAAAAGTGTCTGGATTATTTTTATTGTATTAATATAGATAGGATATTATAGTACAGGCATTTTAGCTCATTCGCTGCAAAAACTGCTACACCACTCTTTATGTTTAGCAGCCACAGTCATTTTGGAGATATGTATGCTTTGGTGCATAGCTCCCAACTGTCCCTGATATCGAGGGACTTCCCTGGTTTGGCACAAAGCCTCTCTGTCCCTCTTTCCTCCTGATTTGTACCTCATTTTGGTTTGATCTACATAGTTGTATATAAAATGCACTTTATATCTTTCAAAAATTGTTTCACAGTGCTACACCTTTCATCCAATTTCAAAATTGTTGTATATGTAAATTTCAAGAGCCAGTATAAAGGAATAGTAGAAGTAAAATAGAAGCATTTGTGGGTTTGACTAATATTTTTTGTTGCATAATTCTCCTTTAAGGGGGTGTGGCAGGGGGGGTGTCCTATGCCTACATACTTTTGCTAATAGGTGCCCCTTGTTTCCATATTAAAAAGTTGGGAGGTATGTTTGGTGCTCCCAGGAAATTTTTCAGAGAAATTACAGGGCCTGGAAGACTATACCTCCACAAGGGTAAGCAAATTACTAAGGGGTCAACCAGTAATCCAAAGACTGTATGGAACAGAAACACTGAGCAAGATGGCTGACGGTGCCAAAGAATGATTTAGAAGCATAGCTGGGAGGATTACCATTTAATCAATGAGACGTGGCAAACACCTATCTGTGCATCAGGTTGTTTATTATAAGTAACACAGAAAGTTTCAGACTGACACCCTCTCTGAAGATGCCAGCCTGACCCTAATTGTTGCTATCTCTGCAGAGTCTGTGCATTTATGCTGCAGGAACACTGTGCTGTGTACTTCCAACTCATCTCCTTTGGGACCATGCACTAGGAACCAAACTGCTACCAGAATTTGGGGACATTTGCCCAACGTTTTAAATCATATGTTCTAGAATGGATAAACAATGCAACCAACTAGGGTAACAGGATTGGTACTCAGAAGGAGCAAAAAATATAAATGTGACAGAAAAAAATGAAAATAATCTTGAGACTCTTTTCAACAGCAGTTCTTCTGCTGGATTTATCTTCTTTTTTTAAATTCTTTATTTAGGCATCAATGAATTTGGTACAATAATACAGAGAGAGTCAACCTAAAAACATGCATAGCTCATCAGACCAAGCCATAAAATTAACCATTCCAGGTGTTCTCGACCTTACAAAAAATAGGATGGTCTTACGTATCAAGTAACCCATCCCGAAAAATACTTTTATGTATATTTATATATGAGACCGAATAATTGGTCCCATGAAGCAAACTGCAGTATAGAATATGGTGTATAGACTCCAAAGAAACGATAGAAAGAAAATATTAGAAAATAATAGAAAAGAAGAAGATAAAAAAAAATAGAGGAATGAGGGGGGTGAGGGAAAGGAATGTGCTCCCTCCAGCAGATAGCACCCGCATATCAAGAAACTATGGAGATTGAGATGCAAGTGGCGTCTGATCCCTGTAAAAGAAATAAGGATTCCAAATCTTCCAATACTTATCATCCTGATCCTTCAAAGCAATGGTGAGTTTTTCCATAACCTGAATTTCCGCCACTCTTGCCTGTCAGTGGGCAATTGTGGGAGGACATGAACTTTTCCATAAGGCTGGAATACAGGCAATAGCAGCCGTAAGTAAATGTTTGAGTAAAGAATTTTTAAACCTTTTGTTAGATGAAAGGGCATCATTAAGTAAATACGGTGCTGGGTTCCTGTTAGGGGAAACTCCTGTCATGGTCCCAATTGTAGTTTCTACGTCATTCCAGAAAATGGTTAATTTTGAGCATTCCCAAAAAACATGTAGAAGAGTTCCCATGGCCTCCCCACAGCGCCAACAGGTATCCGGGACCTGGGGTATATCTTGTGTAATTTAGCCAGCATTCTGTACCACCGCTTTAAAAGTTTGTAGCCTCCTTCCTGGTACCTGCTTGCCAAAGAGGCTTTATGGGCAAACAAAACAATTTTGTCTTTCTGGGGCTGGTAAATCGTCACTCGAAGGTCATTTTCCCATTTTTGTATGAAAGTCTGAAATGTCTCCTTCATTCATCAAGAGAGCGTAAAAATGAGAGAGTGAGTGAGGAAGCTAATTGCCGTCTGAGTATATCTGTTCTAGCGGTGTTGGCATAACCTACGATGGTCCGCTGGCAGTGACCTAAGGTAAGTGGACAATTGTGCCCGACGAAAGAAGTCGAGTTCTGTTTGAAAATGTGCCTTAACATCTTTGCTGGACATAATCTGATTATACAGGGCACATGGGTCAGTTGTCCCTTTTGGAGGGCAGAGAGGAGTTTGGTGCCATTGTCAAAAACCACCATTCCTGGCTTAAGCTGGTGTGGCGTCAACCACCTCTGAACCTGCCCCTGCAGAGCTGATAGACTCTCTGCCCCACTGTGGCTCCTGTCTCCCAAACACACCAGCTCAAGCACCGCATGGCATCTTTTGGCCTGCGTACTTGAGTAGCCCCTTGAAAGCCTACGGAGCACTGCTGGTTCCGAGGACAAACCACAGGAAGAGGGCATGGAGGAAAGAAGAAGAGGAGCGGGTGGAGGAGAGAGGTGTGTCAGAATCACCAGTAGTAGAATTTTGGAGGCGTGGTGGCGGAACAACCTCCAACACTACTGCACCTTGTCCTGCATCCTTCCCAGCTGCCAGCAGAGTCACCCAATGCGCCGTGAAACTTAGGTAACATCCCTGTCCATGCCTGCTTGACCATGAGTCAGCGGTAATATGCACCTTACCGCTGATCGCCCTGTCCAGCGAGGCCAAGACATTGCCTTCCACATACCGGTAGAGAGCCCGAATCACCTTCCATGAGAAAAAGTGGTGTTTGGGAACCTGCCACTGAGGAACCGCACATTCCACAAACTCACAGAAGGGGGCAGAGTCTACCAACTGAAAAAGTAGCAGTTGAAGTGCTAGCAATTTTGCCAAGCTAGCATTCAACCGCTGGGCATGTGGATGGCTGGGACTTCTAACTGCGGTGCAGCAGCTGGGGCAGGGAAATTTGCCTGGTACAATCTGACGTCAGTGTACCGATAGCAGATTGCCCGCAAGTACTTGGCTGTGACACATCTAATTCTACACCTTCATTCCTCTCAGTGCAGGTCTCAGAGAGGACTAAAGGTATAGTGGGGTTGGAGATCCCAGCTGATGAGGAGCAAGTAGAGGTCCTGTTTGTTCTTTGGTGTGGGTCTTTTAGGTACGCTTGCCAATGAACTGCATGGCTGGTCAACATATGTCTGGTCAAGCATGTGGTGCCCAAGCGGGAGATGTTTTGGCCACGCGAGAGACATATGTTGCAAATAGCAGCGGTGCGATCTGATGCACTCATCTCAAAATAGGCCCACACCAAAGAACTTTTGGAATAATGCACTGAGACAGCAGCGCCCTGCACATGCGGAGCTCTGCGGTGTGATGCAGTCGGTGTGCTGCCCTTAAGCTGGCCCCTGGAGGGCATCCTGCCTCGTTGGTGATGTGCCTCTTCCTCCTCCTTTCTCCTATCAGGCACCCACGTGGAGTCAATGACCTCATTATCCCCTCCCTCATCATCACTGGAGCAAACCTGGCAGTATGCTGCAGCAGGGGGAACATAACTGCCAGATTGCTGTCCTTCTTGGGCACCCCCTCTGTGTGGGCTCACGTTACTGCCTTCCTCTAGCTGAGTACCATCATTGGAGCCTTCAAAAAGCTGGGCATCCTCCTGGAGCATGTACCCAACACTGTGTTCAAACAGTTTGGGGGACTCCTCAGGAGGACATGGTGGGGCTAGGGAACTGATGCCATTGAGCTGAGGGAAGAGGCCACGTTGGCAGCTGCTTTGCCAGACAAAGTACACTGAGCCTGGGTGAGAGAGGATGAGGAGTATGAGGATGGCTTGGTCATCCACTCGAACAAGTCTTCCGCATGTTGCGGCTCAACACGGTCAGCTGCCAAAAAAAAGGCCAAGCGTGTCCTATGGCCACGTGCTGATGAGGATGCATCGTGTCCACGACCAGCACTGTTGCCTCTAGACACAGAGCCTGCTTGCCCTCTTTTATTGGCTTGTGACTGTCTGCCACTCCTTGTTGGCCTTCCAGACATACTAATGGCCTGCAGTGAGATGTAGCTGCAAAAAACTGGGATGTATATATATACCGATTATACTGCAGCTAGCAGAATCAACTGCCTGCCTGTAGTATTATTAGTATGAGAACACCTGCACTTGTCTTCAGGTAGCTATACTGTAGGTGCAACTGTGCAGGGTACACAGTACACTAACTGGAAATACTTCAAGAGCCTGCCTGTGCTATTAATAGGATCAGAAGAAGCACACAAACACCTGCCTTCAGGTAGCTATACTGTAGGTGCAACTGTGCAGGGTACACAGTACACTAACTGGAAATACTGTAAAAACACTTGCCTGCCTGTCAGTATATTAGGAAGGGAATAACAGGAACGGATCTAGCTAAACTGAATACAGTGTATATATATATATATATATATATATATATATATATATATATATATATATATGTATATATATGGCCAGTAAGTCTGTCATTTTTAACTTGGAATAACAGGCAAAGTTGTCCAGCCCATGTGATAAAGAGTGTTGAAGCAAAGCATTTAACACTGACAGGGGTGCTTATATTGATTAGCTTTTATTAATGAAACTGTTTAAAAACTTTTAGCTGGACTTTGACTTCAATATGTTAGTCAAGTCCATATAAATCTGCTAGTGCATCTAATGCCGCGTACACACCAGCGGAATGTCCGACAGAAAAAGTCCGACGGAAGCTTTTCATCGTATATTCTGATCGTGTGTATGCCTCATTTTGACTTTTTTTTTTTTTAATTCTGACGGACCTAGAAATAGAACATGTTCTAAATATTTCCGACAGAACCAATTCCTATCTGGAAAACCACTTGTCTGTATGCTGTTCTGCCAGACCAAAAGCGACGCATGCTCTGAAGCAAGTACGAGACGGAAGCTATTGGCTACAGGCTATTGAACTTCCTTTTTCTAGTCCCGTCGTACGTGCTGTATGTCACCGCGTTGTTGATGATCGGACTTTGGTGTGATCGTGTGTATGCAAGACAGTTTCAGCAGAATTCCATCGGAACTCCGTCGGAAAAACCTTCAGAGTTTATTCCGACAGGAAATCCGGTCGTGCGTATGCGGCATAACACTACTTTCTCCCCAGACTAACAATGCAGCTGTCCAAAGGTGTCTCTGGTTAGTCCTTTATGTAGAGTAGAGACATCCTAGAAAGGGAGTGTGATACTGGCAGGATCACAAGGTAAAAATAAAAGTATAAGAGTCTGAAAAAAAGAAAACTAGAACAGCCACCAAATTATAAATTGGTAAACTGCAGTATATTACATTTTTGTGAAAATAATAAACTGCGCTAAATACTCATTACGTTATTTAAACGTTATTTAGGTGGAAAATTGAATACCAAAAAAATTTAAAAATTTAAGAATTAAAAATTAAAGTCCAGATATCTCCTATGATGAGAAAACTCCAGATCGCCCAAATACTTCAACATATATGGATAGATTAACAGTCCAGAAATCGCAAGAGTAATTTGCCCTTACCAGAACACCAAACAAAATAGACGGATGGCTTAAACCCAGCCAGGGCCTTTGAGATGGAAACCGATCCACTCTGTCCAGGTTCAGGATATGATTCCTTCAGTAAATACAGGAGAAAAAAATAACAAAAAGGCTGACCATGGTGTAGTATAGTTATATACGTATGTGGACATACAAACGTACCAGCACCCTGGTGTGCACACAAAAACAAAAGGTGATATCCCACCACCGTGGCTGTAAAGTGTGCTTACCGACTCACAATGGTAGTTAGGCTCTATATCACACTAGGAGTCAATTGATAGGTGACAGGAAATGAATAGTTCGCCCTCTGTAGCCAGGAAATCCATGTCCTCAGTACATGACCCAAAAAGGAAATAAACTATCCATGGTGTAATACATTCAAGGAATGTTTTAATAGATATAGTAATGCACTTACAAAACAGAAGGATGAATTCGCATGAATATTGTACAAGACGCCGGCCGGCATAAAATCACAATCACGTCGTACCGTGTGATACAGGTGGAGCCAGTGCAAAGCTAGTGCACAATCCATTTTCAAATCTGACTTTGAGTAACTTTAGATGTGTGTTTCTAATCAACCTTTTATCTAAAGCCTAATCTCTGATGAAAGGTGACTGACAGGTGGGGATGTGACACCTCCTCTCCGCCCGTTTTTACCCCATTTTTCGGGCCCCCACCAATTGCTACACGTCAGGTAGATTTTGCCACAGACACGAAGAGAAGCATCATAACTGCAGCATGTAAACACCCCTGCTAGCTGCCAGTTGCAGCTTAAGGGGGGGGTGGTTAGGGGGTAGGGATGAGCCGAACACCCCCCGGTTCGGTTAAACCAGAACCTGCAAACGGACCGAAAATTTGCACGAACGTTAGAACCCCATTGACGTCTATGGGACTCGAACATTCAAAAACAAAAGTGCTAATTTTTAAGGCTAATTTGCATGGTATTGTCCTAAAAAGGGTTTGGGGACCCGGGTCCTGCCCCAGGGGACATGTATCAATGCAAAAACATTTTTTTTAAAACGGCATTTTTTCGGGAGCAGTGATTTTAATGATACTTAAAGTAAAAAAAAAAAAAAAGTGAAATATTCCTTTAAATATCTTACCTGGGGAGTGTCTATAGTATGCCTGTAAAGTGGCACGTGTTTCCCATGCTTAGAACAGTCCCTGCACAAAATGTCATTTTTAAAGGAAAAAAGTCATTTAAAACTGCTTGCGGCTTTAATGTAATGTCGGGTCCTGGCAATATGGATGAAAATCAGTGAGACAAACAGCATGGGTACCCCCCAGTCCATTATCAGGCCCTTTGGGTCTTGTATGGATATTAAGGGGAACCCCGCACCCAAATTAAAAAAAGGAAACAGCAGTATGCAGGCTCTGTACTCTTAACAGCAGTATACAGGCGGTGCAAATAAGACAGGGACTGTAGGTTTGTTGTTAAATAGAATCTGTTTGTAATTTTGAACTGGTACATTTTTAACGTGTTTTTCTCCAGCCAAAAAATCTATTTTAAGCCTTTTGGAAAACATAGGGAAAGGTTGCTGTTTGTGCTCCTCTTCAGAAGATTTCACCTTTTTTTCCCAATGACAAATTTTTTTTTGAAAATTTGGGGTTTTTTGTGAAACAAGGATTAGTGATAAAGCATCAGTGACAAGGAGAAATGTTTTTCCCATATTAACTCTTACAGGAGAGAATTTCCCTTCCTAGGGGTAGATTTCATCTCACTTCCTGTTGTCTCCTTCCGTTTGCAAGTAGGAGTCATTTGTAAGTTGGATGTTTGAAAGTAGGGGCCTGCCCTATATACTCAGCAGAAATTTGGGCATTAGGTGTTGTTGTGTCCACAACACTGTAAGCCCTCACAGGGCCCTGCTGTGAAATATTAGATCAAGAATTGTAATTACATGCCCCTGTGTCAGGCTAGAGCATATAACAGGTAACAGTTCAGGTGTTCTGATTATGCAAAGAGTTCAAAGAACAAGAGCACATACCATGAGCAGGTCTGAGTAGAGCAGGTCAGCTGGGACTTGTAGTTCACCACTGTAGATGTAGGTAGATGTTTGCTGGACCTTGTAGTTCACCGCTGCAGATGAGGATAGATGGTGTCTGGTGTTTGTAGTTCACCGCTGCAGGTGAGGATAGATGTCTGGTGCTTGTAGTTCACCGCTGCAGATGAAGGTACTAGTAAAAATGTAGTCTAGGCAAGCTGGGTCATACACAGGAAGATCAGAGTCCAAACGGTACCGAATCAGAAGCAAGCAAACAGAGTCAAACGAGCCGGGTCATACACGAAATACACAGAGCAGATATCAACTGGATCAAACACAAGGTAAACTCTAACACGAGCAATGATTGAATGCTGATGCAAGTTATTTAAAGGTGAGCTGGCCAATCATTGTTGTTTCCCAGGTAAAGGCTGTGTCAGCTGAGTTGTGCTGGGTCCTAAAGGAATCCTAGTACTGACAGTACCCCCCCTTTCTCGAGGGGTTGCTCCTGCACCCCCAGGCTTACTTGGGTAACGAAGATGAAACTTCTTCTTAAGTCGGTCAGCATGGAGATCACGAGCTGGGACCCAAGATCGATCCTCTGGGCCGAAACCTTTCCAATGAACGAGATATTGTAAGGAATTGCGCACTCGTCTGGAATCAAGAATAAATACCACTTCATATTCCTGACTGTCCAACACATCCACAGGTTCTGGTTCATTTACTTGGAGGCTGGAATGAACAGGCTTCAACAATGAAACATGAAAGACATTTGGAATGCGCATGGATGGGGGGAGTTTTAATCTATAGGATACAGGATTAACAATCTCCGAAATTTCATAGGGCCCGATGAATTTTGGGCCAAGTTTTTTAGATGGAACATGCAGGGACAGATTCCTAGATGATAGCCACACTTTGTCACCAACTTTATATCCTGGTGCCTTTGAGCGCCTGTTGTCCGCCATTTTCTTAAAAGCCAGCACAGAGCGAGAAATAGCATGATTAACATCGGACCAGATTTTGGAGAAATTTTCAATTGTGGTATTGGCATCTGGCACATCAGAGGGTGGAAGATCAAAGGAGCACACACGAGGATGCAACCCGTAAACACAGAAGAAAGGAGAGGTCCCTGTAGATGTGCTGGCACAATTATTAAAGGCAAACTCTGCCCATGGCAGGACGTTGACCCACTCCACCTCATCATTGGCCATCAGACAACGTACCATCTTCTCTACAGTCTGATTAGTCCTTTCTGTTTGGCCGTTTGTCTCAGGATGATATGCTGAAGAATATGATAACTTAATCCCCAGCTGAGAGCAAAAGGCCTTCCAAAACTGGGCTATAAACTGAGAGCCACGGTCTGAGACAATGTTGATTGGTGCCCCATGGAGCCTGAAAACATGTTTAATGAATAAAGATGCCAGTTCTTTAGCAGATGGAAGTTTTGGAAGCGGAACAAAGTGGGCCATTTTACTGAACCTGTCTACCACCACCCAGATCGTGGAACATCCCTGGGACGGAGGCAAGTCAGTGATAAAGTCCATAGATAAATGGGTCCAGGGACAGGTAGGTATTGGTAGAGGACGTAGGAGACCGGGCGGCTTAGAGGTACTGCTCTTGCTTCTGGCACAAACTTCACAGGCCTGGACGAAGGCTAACACATCCTGCCTAATCAATGGCCACCAGAGGTTGCGAGAGATTATCTCAAAAGTTTGTCTAAACCCTGGATGTGCTGCAGGTTTTGATGCATGTACCTGCTGCAATACCTGCAAATGAAGAGCCAGGGGCACAAAAAGCATACCGGAGGGAGTGGAGGGAGGGGCTTCAGCCTGTGCAGGTAACAAGTCCTCAGAGATGTCAGTCTGGGTGAAAGCCAAAATCCTATCCTCAGAGATAATGGGTTGTGGAGGAAGCGGAGGAGGAGACTCTGAAAGAAAGCTGCGAGACAAGGCGTCAGCCTTAATGTTTCTTGGTCCTGGTAAATATGAAATTGTGAAGTCAAATCTGGAGAAGAACAATGACCACCTGGCTTGACGTGAGTTCAGTCTTTTAGCAGAACGGATGTATTCAAGGTTTTTGTGGTCAGTCAGAACTATGAATGGATAGCGAGCTCCCTCCAGCCAATGTCTCCATTCCTCCAAAGCGAGCTTTATGGCTAGAAGTTCTCTGTTGCCTATATCATAATTGCGCTCTGCTGGGGAATATTTCCGAGACAAGAAGGCACAGGGGTGGATGGCAGCATTTACAGGATCCTTTTGTGACAAAAGCGCCCCCACCCCTACTTCAGATGCATCTACCTCCACAATAAAAGGTAGCTCAGGAACAGGATGGTGTAGGATTGGTGCGGAGGTAAAGGCTTTCTTTAACTGAGTAAAGGCTGCCTGGGCTTCAGTAGTCCATTTAAAGGTAGTCGGAGTCTTCCTGGTGAGAGAGGTGATGGGATGTGCAATGGTGGCAAAGTTCTTAATGAATTTTCGATAGAAATTTGCAAAGCCCAGGAAGCGCTGAACTGCCTTCAGGTCTGAAGGTGGTGCCCAGTCTATAATGGCTTGAATCTTGGCTGGATCCATGGTGAGGCCTGTGTCAGAAATTAGGTAGCCTAGGAAAGGTACTTGTTTAACATGGAATGAACATTTCTCAGGCTTTACAAAAAGGGAGTGAGTCTTTAATCGGGCCAATACTGAGCAGACATGTTTCTGATGTGTTTCAAGATTGGGAGAATATATCAAAATGTCGTCTAAATATACAAGCATGAAGCGACCCAACATGTCACGGAAAATGTCATTCATAAAGTTCTGAAAGACAGCTGGTGCATTTCTGAGACCGAAAGGCATGACAAGACATTCATAATGACCATCCTTGGTGTTAAAGGCTGTCTTCCACTCGTCGCCTGCACGGATGCGCACCAGATTATAGGCTCCCCTTAAGTCCAGTTTGGAGAAGATTTTGGCTCCCTGGATTTGAGAGAACAATTCTGTGATGAGAGGAAGAGGATACCGATTGGGAACAGTTATTTTATTTAGACCTCTGTAATCAACACAAAGTCTCAGTCCCCCATTCTTCTTTGGGACAAGGAAGCATCCTGCTCCTGCGGGAGAAGTGGAGGGACGGATGAAACCCTTAGCTAGGTTTTCCTGGATGTATTCTTGCAAGGCAAGATTCTCTGGCTCAGACAGTGGAAAGACTCTCCCTCGAGGAGGTGTAGTGTCAGGCAAGAGGTCAATGGGACAATCATAACTGTGATGAGGTGGTAAAGTGTCAGCAATCCCTTTAGAAAACACAGCGCAAAAGTCCTTATAACAAAGTGGAATCTGTTCCATACCCACTTGACAGGTAGCCAGTCGAACAGGGTGCTGGATGCAGTTCTTTTTACACTGATTGGACCAAGCCAGAATATTTCCTGTTCGCCAGTCAATTACAGGATTGTGCTTCTGAAGCCAAGGAAGGCCTAGGATCAAAGGAGTGGGTGGAGAGTCAATGACAAGACATGAAATCTTCTCCCAATGCAAAGCCCCCATTTGTAACTGGAAAAGGTTGGTGGCTTGGAGCACTAGATCTTGTGAGAGAGGACGATTATCCACGGAAATCAGGCGGACTGGGCAATCTAGAGCATGAGTTTCCAGGGACAAAGAGGTAATCAGAGTCTTATCAATAAAATTCTCAGCGGCTCCAGAATCTACCAAGGCCAGCAATTCATGAGCCCCTGTCCCAAAGTGAATGACAGCGGGTAAAAGAATACGATTGTCCCCCTGGGGAGATGAGAGCAGACCTAAGGTAACCTCCCCGCAATTACCTAGGTCCTGGAGTTTCCCGGACGTGTAGGGCACGAATGGAGCTTTTGACCCTTGAGGCCACAATACAAGCAGAGTCCCATGCTACGCCGGCGCATGTGTTCCTGGCCAGATAACCGGGTGGAGCCTAACTGCATAGGCTCTTCCTCAGATTTGGCACTGGAGGTGGAATAGTCAGGCGGCAAGGGAGGTATATAGTTTGCCACAGCTGTGGTTTGTTCTCGTCTCCTCTCTCGCTGGCGGCGGTCAATTCTAATGGCTAGACTCATAGCCTCCTCCAGTGAGGCTGGGTAGAAGAAGTTGACCAGAGCATCCTTAATTGCATCTGAAAGGCCCATTCTAAACTGGCTGCGGAGTGCTGCATCATTCCAGCCAGATTCCGGGGCCCACCTGCGAAACTCTGAGCAATACATTTCAGCTGTGGTAGTTCCTTGCTTTAAGTTACGCAGGGTTGATTCTGCAGTAGCAGCACGATCTGGATCATCATAAAGCAACCCTAGGGCTTCAAAGAAGGCATCTACTGTTAGCAAGGCTGGATGGTTTGGTTCCAGGTTAAAGGCCCAAGCCTGGGGGTCACCCTGTAGTAGAGAGATAATGATTTGAAACCTCTGAGTTTCAGGGCCAGATGAGGATGGCCTTAACTTGAAATATAATTTGCAGCTGTTTTTAAAGTTGCAAAACCCTTTACGGTCACCAGAAAACCGGTCAGGCAAAGGAATTTTTGGTTCAGATGGAGTTTTTGTAGCAGTGGTAATAGAAGGAGATTGCACCTTGGTGAGCTCTGTGGCCATTTCCTGAACTTGATGGGATAAGCGGCAAAGTTCCTGTGAAAACAACTGAGCCTGCTCAGGATCCATGGTAGGTTTCCTTTATTATGTATGGTTTGTGTTAATGTCAGGCTAGAGCATATAACAGGTAACAGTTCAGGTGTTCTGATTATGCAAAGAGTTCAAAGAACAAGAGCACATACCATGAGCAGGTCTGAGTAGAACAGGTCAGCTGGGACTTGTAGTTCACCGCTGTAGATGTAGGTAGATGTTTGCTGGACCTTGTAGTTCACCGCTGCAGATGAGGATAGATGGTGTCTGGTGTTTGTAGTTCACCGCTGCAGGTGAGGATAGATGTCTGGTGCTTGCAGTTCACCGCTGCAGATGAAGGTACTAGTAAAAACGTAGTCTAGGCAAGCTGGGTCATACACAGGAAGATCAGAGTCCAAACGGTACCGAATCAGAAGCAAGCAAACAGAGTCAAACGAGCTGGGTCATACACGAAATACACAGAGCAGATATCAACTGGATCAAACACAAGGTAAACTCTAACACGAGCAATGATTGAATGCTGATGCAAGTTATTTAAAGGTGAGCTGGCCAATCATTGTTGTTTCCCAGGTAAAGGCTGTGTCAGCTGAGTTGTGCTGGGTCCTAAAGGGATCCTAGTACTGACACCCTGTTGAACAGGGGTGGAAAAATTGGGCCTTTGATGGTGGTGGTGGTGCTGGTGCCACAACACTGTAAGTCCTCACTTGCTCTTGGTGGGCACAGAAACGGGCCCTGCTGTGAAATATTAGATCAAGAATTGTAATTACATGCCCCTGTTGAACAGGGGCTGAAAAATTGGGCCTTTGGTGGTGGTGGTGCTGGTGCCATAACACTGTAAGTCCTCACTCGCTCTTGGTGGGCGCAGAAACGGGCCCTGCTGTGAAATATTAGATCAAGAATTGTAATTACATGCCCCTGTTGAACAGGGGCTGAAAAATTGGGCCTTTGGTGGTGGTGGTGCTGGTGCCACAACACTGTAAGTCCTCACTCGCTCTTGGTGGGTGCAGAAACGGGCCCTGCTGTGAAATATTAGATCAAGAATTGTAATTACATGCCCCTGTTGAACAGGGGCTGAAAAATTGGGGCTTTGGTGGTGGTGGTGCTGGTGCCACAACACTGTAAGTCCTCACTCGCTCTTGGTGGGCGCAGAAATGGGCCCTGCTGTAAAATATTAGATCAAGAATTGTGATTACATGCCCCTGTTGAACAGGGGCTGAAAAATTGGGCCTTAGGCACTGGTGCTGGAGCCACAACACTGCAACCCCTCACAGATACTCTAGTTGGAACGCAGGAACAAGCCCTGCTGCAAAGTATTGCATCAAAAATTGTAATTGCACGCCACTTTTAAACAGGGGCTGAAAAATTGGGCCTTAGGCACTGGTGCTGGAGCCACAACACTGCAACCCCTTACAGATACTCTAGTTGGAACGCAGGAACGAGCCCTGCTGCAAAGTATTGCATCAAAAATTGTAATTACACTCCTCTGTTAAACAGGGGCTGAAAAATTGGGCCTTAGGCACTGGTACTGGTGCCACAACACTGCAACCCCTCACAGATACTCTAGTTGGAATGCAGGAACGAGCCCTGCTGCAAAGTATTGCATCAAAAATTGTAATTGCACGCCCCTTCTAAACAGGGGCTGAAAAATTGGGCCTTAGGCACTGGTGCTGGTGCCACAACACTGCAACCCCTCACAGATACTCTAGTTGGAACGCAGGAACGAGCCCTGCTGCAAAGTATTGCATCAAAAATTGTAATTACACGCCACTGTTAAACAGGGGCTGAAAAATTGGGCCTTAGGCACTGGTGCTGGTGCTGCAACACTGCAACCCCTCACAGATACTCTAGTTGGAACGCAGGAACGAGCCCTGCTGCAAAGTATTGCATCAAAAATTTTAATTACATGCCCCTTTTAAACAGGGGCTGAAATTTGAGCCTTAGGCACTGGTGCTGGTGCCACAACACTGCAACCCCCTCACAGATACTCTAGTTGGAATGCAGAAACGAGCCCTGCTGCAAAGTATTGCCTCAAAAATTGTAATTACATGCCCCTGTTAAACAGGGGCTGAAAAATTGGGCCTTAGGCACTGGTGCTGGTGCCACAACACTGCAACCCCTCACAGATACTCTAGTTGGAACACAGGAACGAGCCCTGCTGCAAAGTATTGCATCAAAAATTGTAATTACATGCCTCTGTTAAACAGGGGCTGAAAAATTGGGCCTTAGGCACTGGTGCTGGTGCCACAACACTGCAACCCCTCACAGATACTCTAGTTGGAACGCAGGAACGAGCCCTGCTGCAAAGTATTGCATCAAAAATTGTAATTACACGCCACTGTTAAACAGGGGCTGAAAAATTGGGCCTTAGGCACTGGTGCTGGTGCTGCAACACTGCAACCCCTCACAGATACTCTAGTTGGAACGCAGGAACGAGCCCTGCTGCAAAGTATTGCATCAAAAATTTTAATTACATGCCCCTTTTAAACAGGGGCTGAAATTTGAGCCTTAGGCACTGGTGCTGGTGCCACAACACTGCAACCCCCTCACAGATACTCTAGTTGGAATGCAGAAACGAGCCCTGCTGCAAAGTATTGCCTCAAAAATTGTAATTACATGCCCCTGTTAAACAGGGGCTGAAAAATTGGGCCTTAGGCACTGGTGCTGGTGCCACAACACTGCAACCCCTCACAGATACTCTAGTTGGAACACAGGAACGAGCCCTGCTGCAAAGTATTGCATCAAAAATTGTAATTACATGCCTCTGTTAAACAGGGGCTGAAAAATTGGGCCTTAGGCACTGGTGCTGGTGCCACAACACTGCAACCCCCTTTATAGATACTCTAGTTGGAACGCAGGAACGAGCCCTGCTGCAAAGTATTGCATCAAAAATTCTAATTACACGCCCCTGTTAAACAGGGGCTGAAAAATTGAGCCTTAGGCACTGGTTGCAGCGCCCAGAACCAAAAATGTTCTTACAAGCTATCAGCGTGATCATTGAGGAGGAAGAGGATAATTACTCAGGATAGTCACTCAGCATCAGCATAGGCAGTCTTTGAAGGGATCTGAGATTTAAAAAAAAATTATTCGGTTACATCAGCATCAGGTGCTTGGTAGCTGGTGGTGATCCAAGACTGATTCATTTTTATGAAGGTCAGTCGATCGACTGAGTCGGTGGACAGACGCACCCTGTGATTGGTTACAAAGCCTCCAGCAGCACTGAATGTGTGTTCCAAAGAATGCTGGATGCAGGACAGGCCATTAGCCCAATTGCATATTGTGCAAGCTCTGGCCAGTGATCCATCCTCAAGACCCAGTAACCCAGAGGATTTTCGGTGGGAAAGGTGTCCAAGTCAGATCTTGCCCCTAGGTACCATGTAAAACAGACGCTGGCGATGGTTGCTGGAACCGATCATACCTTGGGGCTGCGGACCAAAAAATTGTCTGAACGCATCGGTCAGACGGCCACCTTCTCCACCGCTCCTTCTTTGACTGACCGAAGCCTCAGCAACACGTTGTCCAGAAACAGGAGTTTATAACCTCCCAGTCTCTGGGAACGCGTTGCACAGACCTTTCTGCAAGGGCTCCTAAAGATGTTTCATTCTCTGCTCCCTCTGCGATGGCAAGATAAGGTACGCAACCTTACCCTTGTAACGTGGATCAAGGAGGGTTGTAAGCCAGTATTGTTCCTTCTCCTTGCTACCACGAATATGAGGATCCTTACGCAGGCTTTGCAGGATCAGAGAGGCCATGCAGCTTAGGTTTGCTGAGGCATTCGGTCCGGAGTCCTCTGGGTCACTAAGGACGACATGGTCAGCAGCCACCTCCTCCCAGCCACGTACAAGTCCATGTGTTTCTTGGGACTGATCCCTTAAGGACTGCTGCAGATGCTGAGTACCAGGCTCCACCTCCATACTGACGCAATCCTCCTCCTCCTCCTCGTCCTCTTCCTGTGTGATTGGCAGGCACGCAGGAACACTGTCTGGATAAAGGGGGCCTTGAGAGCTAAGGAAGTCCTCCTCTTCCTGCCTCTGTTCTGCCTTAAGTGCCCTGTCCATTATTCCAGGCAGCGTGTGCTCCAACAGGTGGACAAGGGGGACAGTGTCACTGATGCATGCACTGTCACTGCTCACCATCCTCGTGGCCTCCTAGTCACACAGGTACTCATTGATGGCCCTCTGCTGCATGTGCAGCCGCTGCAGCATGGCCAACGTTGAGTTCCACCTGGTGGGCATGTCACAGATTAGGCGGTTCTTGGGCAGGTTAAACTCTTTTTGGAGGTCCACCAGCCGAGCACTGGCATTATTTGACCGGCGGAAATGCACACAGATTTTCCTGGCCTGCCTCAGGACATCCTGTAAGCCCGGGTACCTGCCCAAGAACCGCTGCACCACCAAGTTAAGGACGTGAGCCAAACAGGGCACATGGGTCATTTGTCCCGGTCGGAGAGCAGAGAGGAGGTTGGTGCCATTGTCGCAAACCACCATTCCTACCTTAAGTTGGCGTGGCGTCAACCACCTCTGAACCTGCCCCTGCAGAGCTGACAGAACCTCTGCCCCAGTGTGGCTCCTGTCCCCCAAGCACACCAGCTCAAGCACCGCATGGCATCTTTTGGCCTGCATACTTGCATAGCCCCTTGAACGCCTACGGAGCACCGCTGGTTCTGAGGACAATGCACAGGAAGAGGCCATGGGGGTGGAGGAGAGAGGTGTGTCACAATCATTAGAAGAGGCATTTTGGAGGCGTGGTGGCGGAACAACCTCCAACACTACTGCACCTTGTCCTGCATCCTTCCCAGCTGCCAGCAGAGTCACCCAATGCGCCGTGAAACTTAGGTAACGTCCCTGTCCATGCCTGCTGGACCATGAGTCAGCGGTAATATGCACCTTACCGCTGACCGCCCTGTCCAGCGAGGCATCGACATTGCCTTCCACATGCTGGTAGAGAGCCGGAATCGCCTTCCGTGAGAAAAAGTGGCGTTTGGGTACCTGCCACTGAGGAGCCGCACATTCCACAAACTCACGGAAGGGGGCATAGTCTACCAACTGAAAAGGCAGCAGTTGAAGTGCTAGCAATTTTGCCAAGCTAGCATTCAACCGCTGGGCATGTGGATGGCTGGAAGCTAACTTTTTTTGGCGGTGCAGCAGCTGGGGCAGGGAAATTTTCCTGGTACAATCTGACGTCGGTGTACCGAAAGCAGATTGCCCACAAGTACTTGGCTGTGACACACCTAATTCTACACCTTCATTTCTCTCAGTGCAGGTCTCAGAGAGGACTGAAGGTATAGTGGGGTTGGAGATCTCAGCTGATGAGGAACAAGGAGAGGTCCTCTTTGTTCTTTGGTGTGGGTCTTTTAGATACGCTTGCCAACGAACTGCATGGCAGGTCAACATATGTCTGGTCAAGCATGTGGTGCCCAAGCGGGAGATGTTTTGGCCACGCGAGATACGCTTGGGACATTTTTTGCAAATAGCAGCGGTGTGATCTGATGCACTTGTCTCAAAAAAGGCCCACACCAAAGAACTTTTTGAATAACATGCAGCAACTGCAGCGCCTTGCACATGCGGAGCTTTGGGGTGTGATGCAGTCAGTGTGCTGCCCTTAGGCTGGCCCCTGGAGGGCATCCTGCCTCATTGGTGATGTGCCTCCTCCTCCTCCTCTCTCCTATCAGGCACCCACGTTGAGTCAGTGACCTCATCATCCCCTCCCTCCTCATCACTGGGGCAAACCTGGCAGTATGCTGCAGCAGGGGGAGTATGACTGCCAGATTGCTGTCCTTCTTTGGCACCCCCTCTGTCCATGCTCACATTACTGCCTTCATCTAGCTCAGTATCATCATCAGAGCCTTCCAAATGCTGGGCATCCTCCTGGAGCATGTACCCAACACTGTGGTCAAACAGTTCAAGAGACTCCTCTGGAGGACATGGTGGGGCTAGGGAAGGAGTCACTGATGACATTGAGCCGAGGGAAGAGGCCGCGTTGGCAGCTGCTTTGCCAGACAAAGTACCCTGAGCATGGGTGAGAGAGGATGAGGAGGATGAGGACGGCTTAGTCATCCACTCGACCAAGTCTTCCGCATGTTGCGGCTCAACACGGCCAGCTGCCGAAAAAAAGGCCAAGCGTGTCCCACGGCCACGTGCTGATGTGGATGCACTGTCTCCATGACCAGCACTGTTGCCTCTAGACACAGAGCCTGCTTGCCCTCTTTTATTGGCTTGTGACTGTCTGCCTCTCCTTGTTGGCCTTCCAGACATACTAATGGCCTGTGGCTGCACTAAGCTGGCATATATATATATATATATATATATATATATATATATATATATATATATATATAAACTGATACTGCAGCTAGCAAAACCAACTGCCTGCCTGTAGTATGAGAACACCACCAACCTTCTACAGGTAGCTTTAGGTGAACACTGTGCAGAGCTCGCCAAAAAATAACTTGTAGCTTATTTAGCTGCCTGCGGTAGTGATAGGATCAGGAAAACACCACCAACCTTCTACAGGTAACTTTAGGTGAACACTGTGCAGAGCTCGCACTACACTAACTTGTAGTTTTAGCTGAACACTGTAAAGGAGGACGCACTACACTAACTTGTAGCTTTAGCTGAACACTGTGCAGAGGTCACACTAAACTAACTTGTAGCTTTAGCTAAAGACTGTGTGGAGGACGCACTACACTAACTTGTAGCTTTAGTTGAACACTGTGCAGAGGTCGCACTACACTAACTTGTAGTTTTAGCTGAACACTGTGAGGAGGACGCACTACACCAACTTGTAGCTTTAGCTGAACACTGTGAGGAGGACGCACTACCCTAACTTGTAGCTTTAGCTGAACACTGTGCAGAGGTCACACTAAACTAACTTGTAGCTTTAGCTGAACACTGTGCAGAGGTCACACTAAACTAACTTGTAGCTTTAGCTGAACACTGTAAGGATGACGCACTACACTAACTTGTAGCTTTAGCTGAACACTGTGCAGAGGTCTCACTACACTAACTTGTAGTTTTAGCTGAACACTGTGAGGAGGACGCACTACACCAATTTGTAGCTTTAGTTGAACACTGTTAGGAGGACACACTACACTAACTTGTAGCTTTAGCTGAACACTGTGAGGAGGACGCACTACACTAACTTGTAGCTTTAGCTAAACACTGTTAGGAGGACACACTACACCAACTTGTAGCTTTAGCTGAACATTGTGAGGAGGACACACTACCCTAACTTGTAGCTTTAGCTGAACACTGTGCAGAGGTCACACTAAACTAACTTGTAGCTTTATCTGAACACTGTGCAGAGGTCTCACTACACTAACTTGTAGTTTTAGCTGAACACTGTGAGGAGGACGCACTACACTAACTTGTAGCTTTAGCTGAACACTGTGCAGAGGTCTCACTACACTAAATTGTAGTTTTAGCTGAACACTGTGAGGAGGATGCACTACACCAACTTGTAGCTTTAGCTGAACACTGTTAGCAGGACACACTACACTAACTTGTAGCTTTAACTGAACACTGTGAGGAGGACGTACTACACTAACTTGTAGCTTTAGCTGAACACTGTGCAGAGGTCTCACTACACTAACTTGTAGTTTTAGCTGAACACTGTGAGGAGGATGCACTACACTAACTTGTAGCTTTAGCTGAACACTGTGCAGAGGTCTCACTACACTAAATTGTAGTTTTAGCTGAACACTGTGAGGAGGATGCACTACACCAACTTGTAGCTTTAGCTGAACACTGTTAGGAGGACACACTACACTAACTTGTAGCTTTAACTGAACACTGTGAGGAGGACGTACTACACTAACTTGTAGCTTTAGCTGAACACTGTGCAGAGGTCACACTACACTAACTTGTAGTTTTAGCTGAACACTGTGAGGAGGACGCACTACACCAGTGGTTCTCAACTCCGGTCCTCAGGGCCCACCAACAGGCCAGGTTTGCAAGATAACTGAAATACATCACAGGTGATATCATTTGCTGCTCAGTGATTGCAGTATTCTGGTATTCATCTCCCCAAGGTAATACTTAAAATCTGGTCTGTTGGTGGGTCCTGAGGACTGGAGTTGAGAACCACTGCACTACACCAACTTGTAGCTTTAGCTGAACACTGTGAGGAGGACGCACTACCCTAACTTGTAGCTTTAGCTGAACACTGTGCACTACATTAACTTGTAGTTTTAGCTGAACGCTGTGCAGAGGTCACACTAAACTAACTTGTAGCTTTAACTGAACACTGTGAGGAGGATGCACTACACTAACTGTAAATAGTCTAGCTGCCTGACTTTGGTACTAATAGGATCAAAAGAACACCAGCAATTTTCTTCAGGTAGCTGTAAATACTGTAACAAGACAAGCCTGCCTGTCAGTAGGAAAATAACAGGAACGGATCTAGCTAAACTGAATACAGTGTATATATATATATATATATATATATATATATATACAACACCTGGGATGCATATATATACACAATACACTGTAAGTGCAGCTAACTCACTGACTGTCCTGCCTAATCTAGCTAACTCAAATGAAATGACACTGTCTCTCTCTCTCTCTCTAAGCACGCCGGAACACACTACACAGGGCCGCCGTGCAAGCGGCCTTAAATAGTGTGGGGCGTGTTCTAAACCTCCTGAGCCATAATTGGCCAAAGCCTCCCTGGCTTTGGCCAATCACAGCTCTCTCTACCGACGGCGCTGTGATTGGCCAAGCATGCGGGTCATAGTGCATGCTTGGCCAATCATCAGCCAGCAATGCACTGCAATGCCGCAGTAAATTTTGGGCCGTGAAGCGCCACACGAATTTGGCGCGAATGGCCCATATCGTTCGCAATTCGGCGAACGAACGAACAGACGATGTTCGAGTCGAACATGGGTTCGACTCGAACGCGAAGCTCATCCCTATTAGGGGGTTGCAAAAATGCAGCTCAATTGTGCCCTTTTACTGCCCCACACTGCCCATGTTAAAAAGGCCTTCTTGTCAGATCATCATACCACGCCAATGCTTTGTTTGCCAGATGAGTAACAGCCACTCCCCTCATCACTAGTGACCTCACACAGACTCTTTCTGCAAAGAAATAAATTAGGGGGTTGTGTGACAAGGTCAGTGTGGCCAAACTCCCTACTGGATGGCACATACATTTTTAAAGTGATATTAAAGGTTTTTTGTTTTGTTTTGTTTTACAAGCATAACAAGTATAACAAACATATAACCTGCTCTGTGCAATAGCTTTGCACAGAGCAGCCCAGATCTTCCTCTTCTCGGGTCCGCCACCGTTTTTCCTGGCTCCTACCTCCTGCCTTGTGCCCCCATAGCAAGCAGCTTGGCCCGCCCCTTAAATCTCCTGATTGGCTCCCTGGCTGCGATTGACAAAAGCCAATTAGGAGTGTGAATGCCCAGGGAGGCAAGGCTCTCCTGAAGGCTCGCTCTCAAGCTGCTGCTCTGTGTGTCCATTCACACACAGAGAGCGGCTTGGCCTCACCCCTGCTCTCTCCTCATTGACTCGCTGGCTGTGTTTTAGCCAATGCAGAGGGAGAGACCCAGGAGAGCTGAGACACCCATGCACATTGCTGGATCGGGTGGGGCTCAGGTACGTTTTAGGGGGGATGGGGGTGCTGCAAACAGAAGGTTTTTTACCTTCATGCATAGAAAATAGAGATAACCTTATGAAAATTTGGGTTGGTAATAGTCAATCCAACTAAATATCTATTTCTGACTTGAAAAACTATGTCCAGGGGGGGGTCAGGTAAAAGTGAAGTAGACAAAATATACTGAAATGTGTGCTCCTCCCTTCTTGTGTCATCCTAGAATCCTGTCAAAGATTCTTGTATAGCACTGATTCTTAATCAGTAAGCTCCATTAAAACATTGTCAGTTTCAGTATTCCACACAGACTTTATAACCTGTGTACCTGATGGTGCTTCATTGTCCAGTGCTATTGTTAAATTGCTGATCATCTGAGCTTGAGTTTGACATAATTTGAAGATGTCTGCAATAACCCCTTAAAAATTTTCAGTACCCAACCATTCAGGGCAAATCTCTGCTTTGTGTGTGTCAGCCTTATTAGACCCAGTGTCACCAAAAGTTACTGCTCTTCAGCTGTCAGTCAAACAGTGTGTGTCAGCTCTGAGCATGGCTGGATTACAGGTAAGTTTCTAGAGCTGTCAATCTCCTGACACCCACAATTTTAATGTACTTTTATTTGCTTTATATTTAAGCACTTCACATTTTTTTCCAATAATTTGTATTGAAATTTTTGGTCATAGTGACATACAAGTAATAAACAAACATGTTTGAATATTTACATTGGGTTCATATCACAATTAATCAATGCACAGTATAAATCAATGCTACCAACTATTAGTCTTGTGTATGATCCCTGACTATCATTGACTGTTTCCCTTTCATCGTAAATTCGGTATAGTCAGAAAATACATGTCTCATGTTATCAAACCCAATTATTAAAATAAAGAGAAAATGAAGGAAAGATGGAAGGGAAAAAAAAGATAAAATGAAAGATGTTGTGTGAAAAGGTGCATGTTCTCCATCTGTCCTGCAAGTCCTACTAATAGTTATCCATTGTTCACTAGAGATGGGTCGAACACCCGCCTCTGGTTTGGTTTGCGCCAGAACTCTCGAACATCGCAAAAGTTCGGACCTGAACAGCAAACCCCATTGAAGTCTATGGGACTTGTCCTCATTTTGAAGGCTTATATGCATGTTATTGGCCATAAAAAGGGTATGGGGGCACAGCTACTGCCCTGGGGGACATGTACCAATGCAACAAAAAAACTTTAAAAATGATAATTTTTAAAGGAGCAGTGGTGTTAATGATGCTTAAAGTGAAACAATAAAAATGAAAAACTCCTTTAAATATAGTGCCTAGAGGGTCCCCTTAGTCTGCCTGCAAATTGGTGCATCTGTACCATGTATAGAACCTGCTGCAGCAAAACTGACTTATGTAAAGAAAAAAAATAATATTTAAATTGATTTTACCTGCAAGCTTTCTTTTTTGTAAACAATGGATTGGGGAGCGAGTCTGTATGATAAGGTCACAATTTAGTGCACTTGGAACAAGATTAGAGATTTTTTGGATAAATTCTGGTGTCTATTTGGCAGACTTTGGATAGAAATAACATTTTTTTGCACCACTGTGAGCAAGCCTTATCTGAAGAAGTCAAACTATAGTACACTCAGGCCATGATCAACATTTTTTTTTTATAAAGTCTGGCGTCTCTTTCGCAGACTTTGGATTAAAGTAACAAGTGTGGAAAAATTGGGCTTTGGGTGTTGGTGGTGCCTTCACACCGTAACCCTATAGAGGTACTTTTGATGAAAGCAAGAATTGGCATAGCTGTAAAAAATATAAGTTTGATGCATGTGTCAAACAGTTGTGGAAAAATTGGTCTTTGGGTGTTGGTGCCTTCACCCTGTAACCTTCTAGGGGTACTCTTGATCAAAGCAGGAATTGGCTTGGCTGTAAATAATTTAAATTTAATTCCCCTTTCAAACAGGTGTGGAAAAATTGGTCCTTGAGTGTTAATTGTGTCCATGAAACCTATATCAATAAATTACAAGATAAAACCCACACAGCTAGGCAACCTAGACAGTCTTGCGGATATTCGAGATCCTAATAACACTTAATCAACGACATTGGCATCAGAGGCTTGATACTGTAGTTGCTACTAATCCAGGACTGATTAATTTTGACAAATGTAAGCCGGTCAACAGAGTCTGTAGACAGATGCGCTCTTTTGTCTGTCACAAAACCTCTGGCAGCACTGAATGTCCATTCAGAAAGCATTCTGGATGCAGGGAAGCCCAGAAGCTCAACTGCATACTGGGCAAGTACTGGCCAGTGGTCTATTCTCATGACCCAGAAATGCAGTGGATCATCTAATGGAAAGCTCTCCATGTCTTTTTTCGCCCCAAGATAATCTTACACCATATGATGCAGACAGTGCTGATGGGATATTGAAGCTGACAGCCCTGGGCGCCAAGTACTAAACATTTTTTGAAATGCATCCCTGAGGCAGCTCCCTTCTGCACCGCTCCTCCTTTGAACAACAGAAGCCCCAAAATGAGTTTTTTCATGAGACTGTAACCTACCAGAGTCTGGAAAGGTGTTACATAAACTTCTCCCTGGGGCCAGTTCACACAACATGCAGTCCAGTGCATTTTTTTCTGCATCGAAAATGCATGGAAAATAGATTATATGGTTTTTAATGACAAAGTTCACACCAGTGCAGTTCCAGTTAAAAAAAAAAGTAGAACATGCTGCATTTTTCCTGCACTGTACTGGAACACTGTAAAAAGCATCAAAAATGCACTGGAATGCACCGGAAAGCACCAAAACACACCAAAAACGCACTGGAACACACATGTCCTTATTTAAGGTTAAGAAAAAAGAGGGGGGGAAATGCACTGGACTACATCAAAAATGCATCAAAAACGCATCAAAAATGCACTGGACACATCAAAAATGTGTCAATAATTTGCATTCAGAAAAGCATCTTGAACGCATCTGGACTGTGTTTCAATGGTGTGACCTGGCCCTTAAAGGGGTTGTAAACCCTCGTGATTTTGCACCTTAATGTATCCTATGCATTAAGGTGAAAAAACTTCTGTCACTCAGCAGCCCCCCCAGTCCCCTCGTTTTACTCACCTGGGCCCGTTCGTTCGCCCACCGGAGACGCGTTCTACCTCTCTGCCCGGGGTTCTCGGCTCTTGATGGGATAGATTAATAGCAGCGCAGCCATTGACTCCCGCTGCTGTCAATCAAATCCAATGATGTGGGTGCCAGGGCCAAGTCTGGCATTCTGTGTCTATGGATGCAAATGCTGGACTTGGGAGCGTGCCCGCACAGTAACCCCTTGGGAGAGCGCTTCTCCTAGGGGGTTTACCGATGCCAGGAGGAACCTCGAGTGCTGCCAGGGGACCCCAGAAGAGGAGGCTCAGGGCCACTCTGTGCAAAACGAACTGCACAGTGGAGGTAAGTATGATATGTTTGTTATTTAACAAAAAAAATGAGGGTTTAGTAATCCTTTAAGTGGTTGTAAAGTCAGAAGGTTTTTTTTATCTTAATGCATTGTATGCATTAAGATAAAAAGCCTTCTGTGTGTGCAGCAGCAACAATTGACTATTCCCAATATACAAACACAGTTGGTGAGCATATGTGTGTTTTTTATTCTCCTTCATTTGGCTTATATACAAACTATGTTAACATTGGAACTGTGAAATATTAATTATTTTGTTATGATGATTCTTTAGATGGATATCAACGTCCCTGAAGAAGCAGATCAAGTCTGCAAAACATGTTGGAACTGATCATCATAAATCCTCAATAATCAACTTTTTAACAATTTTGTTTTTTCCGAATGTACAATGTGACACTGTTAAAGTCTATGCTGTCATTATCATCACCTCCTCCCATATCCGCCTCCAGGACTTCTCCCGAGCCTTGCCTATCCTCTGGAATTCCCTACCCCAATCTGTCAGACTGTCTCCAAATGTATTCACTTTTAGGCGATCCCTGAAAACTTTCATCTTCAGAGAAGCCTATCCTGCCTCCATCTAACAACTGCACTATTTTCTCCATTAGCTCATCCCCCACAGCTATTACCCTTTTGTATAACTTGACCCTCCCTCCTAGATTGTAAGCTCTAAAGAGCAGGGCCCTCTGATTCCTCCTGTATTGAATTGTATTGTACTTGTACTGTCTGCCCTAATGTTGTAAAGCGCTGCGTAAACTGTTGGCGCTATATAAATCCTGTATAATAATAATAATAATATCTGACCAGATGTATGCTTTTATTAATTTGTAATAAAGTTAATTTGATTTTAATACAATCAATTCACTTTGAAAATACATATCTCTTAAAGTCCTATATGAACAAATAGGAGGTGCTTTCCCCCCGGTGTTCTTTTTCTCCCCTCTTTTGCTCTTCAATAGTTACATTTGGATGTAGATGTGTATTGTTGTTTCCTCAGCTGGTATTATTCACAGTGAAATAGGATTATGATTCCTATTTAGGCTGCTTTATGGAACAGAATATAAAAGCATAGAACAGAATAGACTAGAAAAACAGATTGGGTGGTTTGTTTGACACCCCTCCCCGGCTGGAGTACCAGCTGCCACTGCACCATTTCCCTCCTCTAGTTGCAGCTGCCTGCCCGTCTTCCTTCCACAAAGGAAGGAGAGCATTCTTTTCTTCCAGTGCAGGGCATCCAGCCACTATCAGGTAGACATGTGCACACCTAAATATTTTGTTTCGGAATTTCGTTTTCGTCCGAAAAATAAATTTATTTAGTTACTCCCGAAATTCGTTATTCTTTATTTCGCTTTTCATTAAAAACTTGCATTCGTCCGAAAATCCAAATTAATTAAGGTCGAATCTGACATTGAAGGCTTATGGTGTCTGTCGAATGTTCAAAGAAGATTCGATGGAGCAGCTAAACTGTACAACACCGTATAGTTTAGCTGCTCCATCAAATCTTCTTAGAACTTTCAACAGACACCATAAGTCATAATCCTCTTTGGTTACAATCAGCCAATAAAATTCATCATCATCATTATTTTTATTTTACTTCCCCCACCCAATTCCAGCAGCGATCTTTTCTCCCCTATGTCAAATCTTTTCTCTCTATGTCGAATCTTTTCTCTCTATGTAGAATAATCTTGGACTAATAGAGTTAAGGTTAGGCACATTCGACCACAGGTTTGATGGACACAGATTGTTATTGTCAGCATCATGTCGAATCTCCTATCTATATCGAACTGTTGTAGCAATGAAAATGAATATAACGCATTTGTTTATGTTGGATCGTTCGTTTTTCAGATTCTGCACTTTCGTTATCGTTTGTTAAAACGATAACGAAAATACCTGAAATTCGGATGAAAATGCATTTGGACGTAAACACATGCACATGTCTACTATCAGGAAATGGAGGTTAAAAAAAGACACAGGTCCATCAAATCCAACCTGTGTGTGTGCTTCTATGTCAATATTGCACTGTATATCCCTGTATGTTAAGGTCAATTAGGTGCCTATCTAATAGTTTTTTTAAATTATCTATGCTCCCTGCTGAAACCTCTGCTTGTGGAAGAGAATTCCACATTCTTACCACTCCTACAGTAAAGAACCCTCTACGCAGTTTAAGGTTAAACCGCTTCTCTTCTAATTTTAGTGAATGGCCAGGTGTCTTTTTAATTTCCATTCTGCTGAAAAGTTTTACCCCTATTGTGGGGTCACCAGTATGGTATTTGTAAATTGAAATCATATCCCCTCTCAAGTGTCTCCTCTTCAGAGAGAGTAAGTTCAATGCTCGTAAACTTTCCTCATAACTCTGGTCCCCCTAGTCCCTTTATTAGCTTTGTTGCCCTTCTCTGGACTCTCTCCAGTTCCAGCACATCCTTCCTGAAGACTGGTGCCAAGAACTGGACGGCATACTCCAGGTGTCTTGTAGAGTGGGAGAATTTGCTTTTTTTCTCTGTAGTTAATCCCCTTATTAATGCATGCCAATATTATGTTGGCTTTGCTTGCAGCAGCTTGGCATTGCATGCCATTGCTGAGCCTGTCATCTACTAGAACCCCCAGGTCCTTTTCCATCCTAGATTCCCCCAGGGGTTCACCCCCAAGTGAGTAGATTGTATTTGTGTTTTTCCCACCCAAATGCATAATTTTACATTTTTCTACATTAAACCTCATTTGCCATGTAGTTGCCTACCCCATTAATTTGTTCAGATCTTCTTGCAAGGTTTCCACATCCTGCGGAGAAATTATGGCCCTACTTAGCTTAGTATCGTCCGCAAAAAAACAAGAATGAGCTGTTTATCCCATCCTCCAGGTTGTTTATGAATAAATTAAATAGGATTGGTTTTAGGACAGAACTCTGGGGCACCCCACTTTCCACACCGGACCATTCTGAGTACTCCTCATTTATCACTACCCTCTGAACTCGCCCCTGTAGCCAGTTTTCAATTCATATTCTCATCCTATGGTCCATGCCGACAGACCTTAGTTTGTACAGTAAACGTTTATGAGGAACTGTATCAAATGCCTTTGCAAAATCCAGATACATCACATCTACGGGCCTTCCTTTATCTAGATGGCAGCTCATCTCCTTATAGAAGGTTAAAAGATTTGTTTAGCAAGAATGATTCTTCATGAATCCATACTGATTTCTACTAAGCAGACCTACCGGTACTTGGTTGCCCCAGGACTTATACACAATGCTATAGCCTGGCCACCACACTAGGGCAGACGCAAACAGAGCAAACAACAGACTACTTGCAGTTTAGCAATCAGATAGCGTGGTTCTATGACAGTCCAGGTAAAAGTCAGGCTGAGTTCGGGGAACAGTCCAATATCCGATCCAGGTCATACACAGGGAAATCCAACAGCAAAGCAGGGCAGATAAATGGGAGGCTTGATCAGGAACAATGCAGGTAACTTTGTCTCTATCACAAGCAAGGGATAGAGTGTTTGGTTTGCTTATATCAGGTGACTGACCAGATCAATCACCTTGTAGGTGAACACAGACGGGGGGGAATGCACCAGCCAACACCCGGATGCTGGAATAAGGAGCAGGAGTACTAAGTGGTCCTCACATCTTGTGTATATAATCCCTTATCACTCCCTCCAAGAGCTTCTATTCACGTTAAGCTTACTGGTCTGTAGTTCCCAGGGATATAGCTTGGTCCTCTTTTAAATATTGGTACTACATTGTTTTTTTTCTCCAATCAGTTGGTACCATTCTAGTCAGTAGACTGTTCGTAAAAAATTAGGAAAAATGGTCTGGCAATTACTTGACTGAGTTCCTTAAGGACCCTTGAGTGCAAGCCATCTGGTCCAAGTGACTTATTAATGTTAAGTTTTTCAAGTCTATTCCTAATTCTATCCTCTGTTAGCCATTAGGGTGCTTTCTTTGAGGTGTCATGACGATAAACCTTGCCGTTTTGGTTACTGAAATAGATCAGTAGATCTGAGATTTTCTACAGAGCAGAGGTCTGCGAACTGGCCCTGCTGATAACAACGACAAAAAATTCTGCCAACTCCTCAAATTGAGTTGGCAGGGATAGAGTAAGGGTCAAATATTTGTTGGAGATACAACAGATTTCAGCTTAGTCTATTATTTGCAGTTCTCAAACAGGACACTAGATGTCGCTTATGCTCAGTGGTATGCTGTGCAGTTTTCTATGATATGTTGTATTTCCTGTGTATAGTGTTGTACTTGTTGGTATTCTTTTTCCTGTCTGTGTTCTTCTTACCATGTGAGGTGATATCTGTGTACTTCTTGCCAGTTATGTTCCAATAAAGAAGTCATAGGATGACATGACCATGCCCCCTTATGACCTCACAGTCCCAGCATGCCCCGGGACTGTGATGTCATAGGGGGGCGGGGTCACCGCCTATATAAGTCATAGCAGAGCGCACAGACAGCATTACAGCCGGAGAGAGCATTGTGTCAACATCTCTGGAAGAGAAGAGGGAAGAAGACGATCCAGATGTCTGGGCTCCTCCGCTAGTAAAAAAGAGGCAAAAGAGCAGAAGATAGCGGAGGAGCCCGGCAGAAGGAAGAAGGTACCGGAGAAGAACCAGAGAGTGCGGAGATGACACCGGAGAGAGGGAGAAGACCCCCGAAGTCGGAAGAAGACCCCGGAGCTGCCTAATAAATTAATTTTAAAACCTGTGTAGTGTGTTTTATTTATTGACACTTTTTTCCCTAGGTGAATGGATAGGGGTACGCTGTACCCCATACTCATTCACATAGGGTGGGGGCCCCCTTATTAAGGGGGGCTCCCGGATTCCGATAAGCCCCCCGCCCACAAACCCCGACAACCAACGGCCAGGGTTGTCGGGAAGAGGCCCTTGTCCTCATCAACATGAGGACAAGGTGCTTTGGGGTAGGGGGGGCCGCAGGGTGCATGCTCGGATAAGGGTCTGGTATGGATTTGGGGGGACCCCGACACCGTTTTTTCGGCGTAGGGGGTTCCCCTTAAAATTCATACCAGACCCAAGGGCCTGGTATGCCCCAGAGGGGAATTCCCTCTCGCCCTGGCCGAAATAGGAAAATGTGTTTTTCCTATTGCAGCCAGTGCGAGATGTACAGTACCCTGTCGCCGAGAACCAGCATGATGGGTTCGCGCTGGAAACATTCTTGCGGCCGCGTACTGTAGTTTGTACAAAAGTCCGATGCTTTTGTGTACACACGATCGGACTTTGCTCCATCTGACTTTTGTTGCCGGAAAGTTTGTCCGTTCGCACAGCCAACAAAAGTTCGATGGAAATAGAAAAAGTTTGTCCGATTGAGCGTACACACGGTCGGATGTTGCTCCAAAACAGCTAATTTGCATGTTTGTTGTCAAAAAGTCCGATCGTGTGTATGGGCCTTTAGACAGACAATTTGGTGCCTAAGCTTGTGTATACAAACAATGGGACCCAAACCTCATTGTTCTACACATACTCACTTCAAAGAATCCCATGTTTAGATATGCAATGAGGGTCAACCGTCATCAATACTTAACTTTCCTGAAGGTTATGTACCTACAAGTTAAGTCTCCCTCTCAAAATAGTCGGTGCCAAAGCTTTGCATTCAAGGGGGCTGACTTATGCAAAGTATAGGGATTGGAGATGTAGCCAATCCTGAACCAGGAATAGGGAAGTCCACCAATCAGAGCCACGCCATGCCAACCAATGAGACATCAGCCTGTAATCATATACACAGACTAGATGGGAGGGAAACACACACTTTATGGTAGAGCAGCTATCAGAATGGAACATTGATGGAAATGGTAACTATGGGAAAGGTCTGCCTTTTACTTGTTATTAAACATGTTTAAATATGTTTATCTAATGTCTTTTCTTTCCTACTGTTTGTATATTTATGTTTTAAGGAACATACTCTGTATTCCTTCATGTAATTCATGTTTTTTTACCCTTTTCCTGTACAATTAGATTGCTGTGTATTAGTATAGGCCTACTTTACTACATAAAAATACATTTTTTTTATTGTGTTAAAGCTTTCACTTATGGTCAAAGAACTCAACTCATTTAACCCATATCATATCTGAGAGATATTCAATCTCAAATATAGTAAACGGTAACATAATTGTTGATGAATTTTGTTAAGAGATTAAGAGATTTGTGTTTTTCCACTGTCTTCCTTGAAGTTGCATAAAATAGAGGACCCGCCTCAGTATGGTATTTTTACAATCTTTTATTTTGCACTGTTACATGTCCCCCCTCCCAGTACCCAGCTTCCCATGCCCTTTGTTTGACAATGCCTTGTCTATTAGTCTTGAAAATGTTAAGAATTGATTTTCAAGATTCACCCCTATAGACGTCAATAGGGTTAGGTATAGTGTTCATAATCTGTAAACTTTACAATGGGTTCGATAAAAGGTCTACAAACCCAGACCGATTCGCTCATCCCTGATTAAATGCAATCACCACCACCACAATGGATTTGAAATGAAACAAACAAGATGTGCTTTAACTGCAGACTTTCAGCTTCAAACTGAGGGTATTTACACCCAAATCAGGTGAACGGTGTAGGAATTACAATAATTTGTATACGTGCCTCACACTTTTTAAGGGACCAAAAGTAATGGGACAGATTAACAATCATCCATCATACTTTCACTTTTTAATACTTGGTTGCAAATCCTTTGCAGTCAATTAAAGTCTGAAGTCTGGAACAAATAGACATCACCAGACACTTGGTTTCATCCCTGGTGATGCTCTGCCAGGCCTCTACTGCAACTGTCTTCAGTTCCTGCTTGTTCTTGGGGCATTTTCCCTTCAGTTTTGTCTTCAGCAAGTGAAATGCAAGCTCAATCGGATTCAGGTCAGGAGATTGACTTGGCCATTGCATAACATTCCACTTCTTTCCCTTAAAAAACTCTTTGGTTGCTTTCGCAGTATGCTTCGGGTCATTGTCCATCTGCACTGTGAAGCGCCAGCCAATGAGTTCTGAAGCATTTTGCTGAATATGAGCAGATGATATTGCCCGAAACACTTCAGAGTTCATCCTGCTGCTTTTGTCAGAAGTCACATCATCAATAAATACAAGAGAACCAGTTCCATTGGCAGCCATACATGCCCATGCCATGACACTACCACCACCATGCTTCACTGATGAGGTGGTATGCTTTGGATCATGAGCAGTTCCTTTCCTTCTCCATGCTCTTCTCTTCCCATCACTCTGCTACAAGTTGATCTTGGTCTCATCTGTCCATAGGATGTTGTTCCAGAACTGTGAAGGCTTTTTTAGACGTTGTTTGGCAAACTCTAATCTGGCCTTCCTGTTTTTAGGCTCACCAATGGTTTACATCTTGTGGTGAACCCTCTGTATTCACTCTGGTGAAGTCTTCTCTTGATTGTTGACTTTGACACACATACACCTACCTCCTGGAGAGTGTTCTTGATCTGGCCAACTGTTGTGAAGGGTGTTTTTTTCACCAGGGAAAGAATTCTTCGGTCATTCACCACAGTTGTTTTCCGTGGTCTTCCGGGTCTTTTGGTGTTGCTAAGCTCACGGTGCGTTCTTTCTTTTTAAGGATGTTCTAAACAGTTGATTTGGCCACACCTAATGTTTTTGCCATCTCTCTGAAGGGTTTGTTTTGTTTTTTTCAGCCTAATGATGGTTCGCTTCACTGATAGTGACAGCTCTTAGGATCTCATATTGGGAGTTGACAGCAACAGATTCCAAATGCAAATAGCACACTTGAAATGAACTCTGGACCTTTTATCTGTTCCTTGTAAATGGGATAATGAGGGAATAACACACACCTGGCCATGGAACAACTGAGCAGCCAACTGTCCCATTACTTTTGGTCCCTTAAAAAGTGGGAGGCACATATACAAACTGTTGTAATTCCTACACCATTTACCTGATTTGGATGTAAATACTAGGGATGAGCCGAACACCCCCCTGTTCGGTTCGCACCAGAACATGCGAACAGGAAAAAAGTTCGTTCGAACACGCGAACACTGTCTATGGGACACGAACATGAATAATCAAAAGTGCTAATTTTAAAGGCTAATATGCAAGTTATTGTCATAAAAAGTGTTTGGGGACCTGGGTCCTGCCCCAGGGGACATGGATCAATGCAAAAAAAAAT
This sequence comes from Lithobates clamitans, assembly GCA_037952925.1. Lineage (NCBI taxonomy): Eukaryota > Metazoa > Chordata > Amphibia > Anura > Ranidae > Lithobates > Lithobates clamitans. Next base: position 4,253,684 of record JBBGZY010000014.1, read on the forward strand.
TTTAAAAACGGCCATTTTTTCAGGAGCAGTGATTTTAATAATGCTTAAAGTCAAACAATAAAAGTGTAATATCCCTTTAAATTTCGTACCTGGGGGGTGTCTATAGTATGCCTGTAAAGGGGCGCATGTTTCCTGTGTTTAGAACAGTCTGACAGCAAAATTACATTTTGAAGGAAAAAAGCCATTTAAAATTACCCGCGGCTATTGCATTGCCGACAATACACATAGAAGTTCATTGATAAAAACGGCATGGGAATTCCCCAAAGGGGAACCCCGAACCAAAATTTAAAAAAAAAATGATGTGGGAGTCCCCCTAAATTCCATACCAGGCCCTTCAGGTCTGGTATGGATATTAAGGGGAACCCCGGCCAAAATTTAAAAAAAAAATGACGTGGGGTTCCCCCTAAATTCCATACCAGACCCTTCAGGTCTGGTATGGATTTTAAGGGGAACCCCGCGCCGAAAAAAAAAAAACGGCGTGGGGTCCCCCCAAAAATCCATACCAGACCCTTATCCGAGCACGCAACCTGGCAGGCCGCAGGAAAAGAGGGGGGGACGAGAGTGCGGCCCCCCCCTCCTGAACCGTACCAGGCCACATGCCCTCAACATTGGGAGGGTGCTTTGGGGTAGCCCCCCAAAACACCTTGTCCCCATGTTGATGAGGACAAGGGCCTCATCCCCACAACCCTGGCCGGTGGTTGTGGGGGTCTGCGGGCGGGGGGCTTATCGGAATCTGGAAGCCCCCTTTAACAAGGGGACCCCCAGATCCCGGCCCCCCCCTGTGTGAAATGGTAAGGGGGTACAAAAGTACCCCTACCATTTCACTAAAAAACTGTCAAAAATGTTAAAAATGACAAGAGACAGAGTTTTTGACAATTCCTTTATTTAAATACTTCTTTCTTCTATCTTCCTTCATCTTCTGGTTCTTCTGGTTCTTCTGGCTCTTCTGGTTCTTCCTCCGGCATTCTCGTCCAGCATCTCCTCCGCGGCGTCTTCTATCTTCTTCTCCTCGGGCCGCTCCGCACCCATGGCATGGGGGGAGGCTCCCGCTCTTCTCTTCATCTTCTTCATCTTCTTCTCTTCTTCTTTTCTTCTCTTCTTCTCTTCTTCATTTTCTTCTCCGGGCCGCTCCGCACCCATGCTGGCATGGAGGGAGGCTCCCGCTGTGTGACGGCGCTCCTCGTCTGACAGTTCTTAAATAACGGGGGGGCGGGGCCATCCGGTGACCCCGCCCCCCTCTGATGCACGGGACAGGACAGGACTTCCCTGTGGCATTCCCCGTGACGTCACAGGGAAGTCCCGTCAAGTCACCGTGCGTCAGAGGGGGGCGGGGTCACCGGGTGGCCCCGCCCCCCGTTATTTAAGAACTGTCAGACGAGGAGCGCCGTCACACAGCGGGAGCCTCCCTCCATGCCAGCATGGGTGCGGAGCGGCCCGGAGAAGAAAATGAAGAAGAGAAGAAGAGAAGAAGAGAAGAAAAGAAGAAGAGAAGAAGAGAAGAAGATGAAGAGAAGAGCGGGAGCCTCCCCCCATGCCATGGGTGCGGAGCGGCCCGAGGAGAAGAAGATAGAAGACGCCGCGGAGGAGATGCTGGACGAGAACGCCGGAGGAAGAACCAGAAGAACCAGAAGAACCAGAAGATGAAGGAAGATAGAAGAAAGAAGAAGTATTTAAATAAAGGAATTGTCAAAAACTGTCTCTTGTCATTTTTAACATTTTTGACAGTTTTTTAGTGAAATGGTAGGGGTACAAGTACCCCCTTACCATTTCACACAGGGGGGGCCGGGATCTGGGGGTCCCCTTGTTAAAGGGGGCTTCCAGATTCCGATAAGCCCCCCGCCCGCAGACCCCCACAACCACCGGCCAGGGTTGTGGGGATGAGGCCCTTGTCCTCATCAACATGGGGACAAGGTGTTTTGGGGGCTACCGGAGGTGGGGGGGCCGCACTCTCATCCCCCCTCTTTTCCTGCGGCCTGCCAGGTTGCATGCTCGGATAAGGGTCTGGTATGGATTTTTGGGGGGACCCCACGCTGTTTTTTTTTGGCGCGGGGTTCCCCTTAAAATCCATACCAGACCTGAAGGGTCTGGTATGGAATTTAGGGGGAACCCCACGTCATTTTTTTTTTTTAATTTTGGCCGGGGTTCCCCTTAATATCCATATCAGACCTGAAGGGCCTGGTATGGAGTTTAGGGGGACTCCTACGTCATTTTTTTTTTAAATTTTGGTTCGGGGTTCCCCTTTGGGGAATTCCCATGCCGTTTTTATCAATGAACTTCTATGTGTATTGTCGGCAATGCAATAGCCGCGGTAGTTTTAAATGAGTTTTTTCCTTCAAAATGTCATTTTGCTGTCAGACTGTTCTAAACACAGGAAACATGCGCCCCTTTACAGGCATACTATAGACACCCCCCAGGTACGAAATTTAAAGGGATATTACACTTTTATTGTTTGACTTTAAGCATTATTAAAATCACTGCTCCTGAAAAAACGTCCGTTTTTAAAAAATTTTTTTGCATTGATCCATGTCCCCTGGGGCAGGACCCAGGTCCCCAAACACTTTTTATGACAATAACTTTCATATTAGCCTTTAAAATTAGCACTTTTGATTTCTCCCATAGACTTTTAAAGGGTGTTCCGCGGCATTCGAATTTGCCGCGAACACCCCAAATTGTTCGCTGTTCGGCGAACTTGCGAACAGCCAATGTTCGAGTCGAACATGAGTTCGACTCGAACTCGAAGCTCATCCCTAGTAAATACCCTCAAATTAAAGCTGAAAGTCTGCAGTTAAAGCACATATTGTTCGTTTCATTTCAAATCCATTGTGGTGGTGTATAGAGCCAAAAAGATTAGAATTGTGTTGATGTCCCAATATTTATGGACCTGACTGTAGCTTTTCATATTACAATTAAGGATGGGCAGAACACACCGCTGTTCGGGAGTTGCTGCAAACCCATCGTAAAGTTTAGAAATGTTCTTACCCGAACGGTGAATCACATTGAAATCTATGGGAGCCAAACAGGAAAATCAAAAATGCCCATTTTGAAGGCTTATATACAAGTAATTGGCCATAAAAATGGTATGGGGGTCTGGGTACTGCCCTGGGGGACATGTATCAATATTAAAAAAAAAATAATAATTAAAAACTATAATTTTTTCAGGATCAGTGATTTTAATTATGTTTAAGTGCAACAATAAAAATTCCTTTAAATATAGTGCCTGGGGGGGTCCCCTTAATTTTCTTGCAAAGTGGCACATCTGTAGCATGCATAAAACATGCTACAGCAAAAATGACATTCCTAAAGAAAAAAAAAAGCGAGTCAAATGCTGTTTAAAATGACTCGCAGTTACAATTGCCAGCACCCGGCTATTGAAAAAATAAAGAAAAAATGGTGCTGCCCACCCCCCCAGTTTATACTAGGCCCTTCGGATCTGGTATGGATTTGGAGGAAAACCCCACACCAAAATAAAAAAAACAACGTAGAGTCCCCCCCAAAATCCATACCAGACCCTTATCCGAGCATGCAGCCTGGCAGGTCAGGAAAGGGAGGGGCGAGCAAGCACCCCCCCCCTGAACCATGCCAGGCCACATGCCCTCAACATGGGGGGGTGGGTGCTTTGGGGTCCATGTTGATGGGAACAAAAGCCTGTTCCCCACAACCCTGGGCTGTGGTTGTCGGGGTCTGTGGGTGGGAGGGCTTATCAGAATCTGATAGCCCCCTTTAACAAGGGGTCTCCAAGATACCAGTCCCCCCATGAGAATGAGTATTGGGTACCCATCCACAAAAAAAGTGGGAAAAAGTAATACAAATAATAGACAGTTTTTCACAAATCCTTTATTAAAAAATAAAAAAAATAGTGTTTCACAATATAAATCCATTGTCAATCACGCCTTCCGCTGGACCAGAAAAATAGAAAAAATTTAAACCGCTTCCTTGGAGGCCTCCCGCCGAATGCCTCCTCTATGCTTTGACATTTTTTTCTCCTCTATAAACCCTTCCAGAGGGTTCTATAATGACAGTGAATGCCAGAGTTGAGAATGGAATGATATCAGCAGCTCATTCTTTCCTGAGTGGCCTTCTTTGTTTTTGTCACATAGAAAGCAAAAAAGTAAGTTGCACTTAACTTACATTCTACTATAGGGCCAAATATTGTATTTGAAAGCTGTATGTGTTTAGTATTTGAAAAGTGCTTGTGTGACCTTATGGCTTATTTACAACAAAAACTACACAATTTCTTGCCCAGTAAGCAAGGTCACTGTTTTAGAGTGTTGTGCTTTAGCAATATTTGGTATGGTGCAACAGTTTTGCCAAGCTGTGACTGAGACATGTGGTAGTACTTTAGAAACCTGGGGACAGCCTGGCTTTTTGTTGTCACCGAAATAAAATCCATTTCCAAGCACTTGGATGGTGCTGTCCACAGGGTAAGGATGCTGTTGTGCTATGTAAATGCAGAACCAACACTGTTAGCTACCAGATTTCCAAGCATTGGCATTTTCCGATTTGCATGCATACATTGAGAAGTTTGTATGTAATTGTGACTTCCTCATTGTGTTTGTACCTTTACAGCAACCTTCTATACTTACTGTCAGGTCAGCCAGGAGATTCCAAACGTCACTCCGGTTTTCTGACTGGTAGTCTTGTTATCCCAGTATCAGTTGGAGGGACGGTTGAGATCCTGCAGCTGGAATCAAGGGACCACAATAGAAGGTGCAAACAGACTAACAAGGAACCACCAGTAAATAACTCAGGGTTAGTAGTGGCCAACAACAGGAACCAGGTAGAAGAAAGAGCAATCTTAAACTATCCAAGTCAGCGGACCAGGGCAGAAGTCCATGGGGGTCAATCAGAAGGCGGCGTCGGGAACAGGCAGGGTCGGCAACAACGGTGAGCATAAATCCAAAGGAGTGATCTAAGAAGCGGAGTCAGGAACAAGAGGAAGTCAGAAACCAGCAGAACAATATCATACACCAACACACGGAGACCTTCACTAGGGCAAAGACAGGAAGGAGAAGTGTTGATTTATAGGTCACTGAATCAGGTGACTGCCTACAGCTGGACACTGGGTGGGGCCAGGGTCCAAGAACAAGGAGCAGGGCATAACAAAGGATCTACATAGATGGAAGTTCCCAAGTGACTCAGGCAGTTGGGAAACGTCCACAGACCTCCAGGACCCTGGATCAAATCCCGGACACAGCGTGACACTTGCCACTAGGACCTAGTCCTATGCTGTCTGGTATATTGTCCATGCTTGGCATTTGTCAGCTTTTTGACCTCTGTGTTAGTAGCTAAAGTCACCCTACCCAGCACTTTTCATTTGCCTTGGTTCCCTTTGACAAGGTTTTTCTTTAGGTCACATTTTAATACCTGAAATTATACTGTATGGCATGGCACAAATATTACAACACCTTTTTAGTTCAGGTATTTGAGTTGCCCTTCCCACATTTGTTTTTTAAGGGACAGTGGAGTAGATTTACTAAAACTGGAGAGTGAAAAATCTGGTGCAGCTGTGCATGGCAGCCAATCAGGTTCTAACTTCAGCTTGTTCAATTAAGCTTTGACAAAAAAAACCTGGAAGCTGATTGGTTTCTATGCAGAGCTGCACCAGATTTTGCACTCTCCAGTTTTAGTAAATCAACGTCATTGCTACAAGCTTACAAAGAAACCTACAAAATAGCAGAGGAATACTCACCTTTTTGGAGTGCTGTGAGGGAAATCATTGCCCTCTTTATAATATGTGTATTTCCACCCCTGTTTTACAAGACTTCCAGGTGTGCTGTCTAGTAGTGTTGGGCAGAGCTTGTGAAGAGAGCTATTACTTCTTTCATCTCCCTCACAAAAAGTGAGCATTCCTCTTTTTTTTTCCCTAGGGTTGTATAGTTCTGACATTTGCCAGGTTTAACTAAAGTAAATTTTGTGGAGGCCGGCATTTTGGAATGTTTGTTTTATTCCACAACAGATTATTAGGATTGCACAGCAGCAAAAAAAAATCCTATATGCTTTGAAGTTGCCAGGGCTTTATCAGGCCTTCAGGAGACATAAAAAGTTCTGTAAATGTGTCCCTGTATGTGTCCCCACATCTGCTTTATCATGATTTAGACCAATGTGCCATCTCTCATTGAGATTTCAACTCATGTCTTCCAATAAATACCCATCTCGTTGCCTTACTTATGTACGGCCTTTACTACATGTACTGTATTAGAAAATTACAGGTTAATAGGTGGAAGCAGAATCCACCAATTATTGGGCAAAATTCCAAATTGGCAATCAACCATGTGATGGGCAGATTTCAAGCGATAGTTTAAAGGGCCCCTCTCCATATCCAGGACACACTTACATACAGTACATAAAAGATGCTTAGACAATGCAAAACCATGTGCAGAGACTCAGTAGTTCCAGTAAGTAGATGATTGGCTGTCAGATTAAGGCAATTATTCTGCAGCATTTGACCAAATATGTGGGCAAAAACTGATGAATTCGAACTGCTGAAAAAATTTGAATTTGTTCATAAATTTTGGGCAAAATGCCCAATGTTTAATATTTGAAATTTCATGATATTTACCTATATAAACCCTACTGTAAAACAATGAGCTTACTTTATAGATCCTTGTAAACTTACTTTATGTATCTTTATAACATTGTATACTCAATAAACTTCTTTTGACAAGGAAATTTTGGGCAAAATGTATTCTCTTACATGTTTTTGATTAAAAAAAATCCCCAATAAGTGTATACTGATTGGTTTGCAAGCACGTTATACTGCCTACAAACGTTGGTATATAGTATAATTTTTTTAATACTACTAATGGCGGCAATCAGCGCCTTATAATGGGACTGCGATAATGCAGTGAGCAATCTTAGATTAATTGATGCTGGGGGGGTGACTAACTGCCATTGACATCACCAGTATGATCAGTGATAATACTATACGCTGTCACTGTAGTAATGACACTGGCTAGGGGTTAAATGTGTGCCTAACTATATGTAATGTGTGTAAAATGTGCTGCTTTTATTACCAGATCTCTCAGTTTTTTATCGCCGCTTTGCAGGGATGAGAAACTGACAGATCGCTCCCTCTGTACAGAGCTTTGTATTGTTTACCAACTCGGAGCTCTGGATTGTTATTGCACACAGCCGATCAGCAGGTCCCGGGCGTGAATGATTGGCCCGGATTTGCTGACAGGCTCTCGCTGTGTACTATCACAGCAGGTGCACGGTGGGGGGTTCACATGCACATGTCCCAAACCCGGAAATAGGCAGCGATGTACTGGTATGTCACTTTGCCTATAGTGGCCGCTCGCCGGTAGTACGTTGTGGGAGGAAGGTTGCCAAGTGGTTAAAAAGGAAGTCAAAAAAATATAATAAGGAAAGCATATTTTACCAAAAAAAAGGAAGTCAAATGTTACAAACACAAATGCATCTTTACACACGTGCAAAGATCTAAATAGGCCATAAATTACTGCATTTGTTGTTTTAAAAAGTAATTTTTAGTTTTAACCAATATTTTTTTTCTGTATTAATTCTTCCAGTTCTGTGTAACTGGGGAGCTTGCAGTGGAGTGGTGTTAATTTGTGCTAAAGGGTTTCTCTTTTTCTCATCTCAGAGGTGGTAGGTATGCTTGTTAAATGAATGCACTCACATGCCTTTTAAAAACACAAAGGTGTGTAAAAACCTCTAAGGTTAACAAATGTAAAATTCTTTGTCATTTCATAAAATAAACTGTATTATTTGCAAAATATTATATAGATGTTTGCTGACTGTTAGTGAAATCCTAAAACTTTGTTGCCTGACTTAGGGCTGTATATTTTTTGCAAGATACTGGAAAACAGAAACGCTCTGAAGCAAAGAAATTTTATGTAAAAACCAAAGAAAAACTAGCATACTATCATTATTTAGAACCATCAAGTTTATAGCTGAAGAATCAAAGATCCTAATAGCCATGTAAATCATTATAGTGACTCTAGAGTACAGGGTAATAAATTCGAACATTTGCCTGTTCTGCTCCCACATAATATTATTTGCAAGTTAACTCATTCAAGCATTTACAGTGAGCTCTAAATGTGTTGGGTTTTTTTCTCCATTTTTATTTAAAATGATTGTGCCTGATGCTAAGATCTTGTGTTATAGTGATTCAATACAGCACAGAATGTATGTTAAACAGAAAGCATGTAAGTAAAGTTAATATTAAAATAAAGGGGATGTGCATATCCTCATATTAATTTGCAGGCAATGGGTTGAATTATTATTTTTTTTATTAAATAATCTGTAAAACCTTCTCTTCTGTTATGTGAAATATCACTTGTAAGACATGGGGGGTTGATTTACTAAAGGCAAATCCACTTTGCACTACAAGTGCACTTCAAGTGCCCTTAGAAGTGCAGTTGCTTTAGATCTGAGTGGAAGATCTGAAATGAGGGAAAGCTCTGCTGATTTTATCATTCAATCATGTACAAGCAAAAATGCTGTTTTTTATTTTTCTTGCATGTCCCCCTCAGATCTACAGGGACTGCACTTCCAAGTGCACTTGTAGTGCAAAGTGAATTTGCCTTTACTAAATAAACCCCATAGTGTCTAATATTTCTTGCTGGCTGCTGATTGGTCAGTGCTGGTCTCCAGTAAAGTTGCCTTGAGAAGGGCGGGCTGCTTCCAGGTTCACAGAGTGTGAAGGCTCTGCCTTTGTTTGTGATGTCATCATGCTCCGTGAACCTGGAAGTGGACCACCTGTGCTACATGTATGTGCTTTTTTTAATCATATTATCCAGCTTGAATAAATGAGAATTGCTTTTTGATCAGTTTTACACTATGCGGTTCCCCTGGTTTTTCTTTTAATTATTTTTTTAAATTCCTTACTTCTTTATTATAAATATTTCAACATTACAAACCAAAATATATTATTGGAAACAGTACTTATCACTTATACAGTTTGTACATAAACTCCGTATTTCGAATACCATACATATGGTCTATCCACAGCAAATTCTGAAATTTTTCTATCTTTTTCTTACATATATTCTCCAATAAACATAACAAGTATTTAACCACAAATAATAACAACATACAACAAAACATCACACACAAAAAAATAAATAAATAAATAAATTTCCCCAGCACAAGCAACTCGGATGACTGTTCCATTTCCTGCCCACTATAGTATTCTATGCATCTGTACCTATGTGAAAAGTTACCTCGCTGGTTACTTAAGTCAGTAGATTCTTCTCTCCCCGCTGATTTTGCCCTCTACCTCCATTTTCTGTCTGGTACCAAATTCTCTATCCATAATTATACTTGCCCACCCTACTAAAGATCCACAAAAACCGGTAAGGATGGGGCTAACCATGGAACCGAGATCCATGGCTTCCACAGTTTGTACAGGTAATTGGGTATGCCTCTGTTACAATAGATCTGTTGTTCCTTCAGAATATTGTCGTTTACATGAAGGCGCCATTCCTCAAAGGAAGGTGCACTTGGAGATATCCACCTTAGGGCAATTAGCTTTCGTGCCAAAAACAGTAGTCTGCTAACTGGTATCAGAATCTCATGGGGCATAAGTTCTTCACCAAGGTAGCCCAGCAGGCACGTTTTAGGGTCTTTATGGATATATGTCTTAAATGTATCCTTAATTGTATTCACCACCTCTCACCAATATTTAGCCAGTTTAGGACAATTCCACAACATATGTAGTAAATCAGTAGGTGATTTTTGGCACCGTGGACAGTCCGGGGAATCACGCCTGCCCCACTTAAATAGTTTGACCGGCGTTCTATATACCCTGTAAATTATAAATAATTGGGTCAGACATTGTGCTGGTGATAATGAGACTAGGGGTACCCTTTCTAATATTATTTGCCAAGTTTCATCTGAAATATCCCCTATATCTAGCTTCCACCCTCTTCTGCCCGGGCTAGCACCCTCATCTCGATATGATCTTGTAAGTTGACCATATAGAGATGAGATCAAGCCTTTTTTTTCTGTCATCTGTGCTAATAAAGTTATAAGTGGCATTGGTTTTATCACTTTCTTTTCCCCTTTAAACTGAGATTGGACCGCATGTCGTAGTTGTAAGTATTTAAAAAAATTATGATGAGGTAAGTGAAAAGATTCCTGCAGATCCTGAAAGGAGCGTAGAATATTGTGTGAGTACAACTGTGTTATATATTGGAGGCCCTTAAAGCGCCAGCTTTCAAATCCCTTCAGTTTACCTAGTTCTTTATATTGCCTATTCCCCCAGAGTGGTGAATACTCCGAAGCACCTGCATATTTCATTATGCTCCTCATTTCCTTCCAAACTCTATTCATGAGTATCATTGTTGGGCTCTTACAGGTATAAGCAAAGGCCCCAGATTCCAGCTGGGCCAAGAGGTTATGGTGAGAACTGTTACTTAGCAGTAGGGCCTGAATAGAGTCCTCCCAGTGCGCAGCTCCCCAGCCAGCAAAATGCTGAAGCTTGGCAGCTATGAAGTAAAATCTGGGGTGGGGTATCGCCAGTCCGCCCCCATCCCTTTCTCTCTGGAGAATTGATAACCTAATCCTGGGATTTTCTCCCTTCCATAATAACCTTCGAAAAATTGATTCAATCTTTTTGAACCATTTGAGAGGTATCCATATCGGTGAGTTATGAAAAATATATAATAATTGAGGGGCCCCGATCATTTTTATAAGGTTCGCTCGACCCACCACCGATAATGGCAACCTAGTCTATGCCGTACTCTTATGCTGGAATTTAGTAAGAATAGGAGATAAATTATCTGTCAAATAATTTTCTACCTTGGAATGTATCATTATTCCCAAGTATTTAAATGAAGAAACAATTTTAACCTGAGGAGCCTCTCTTAGCATGGACAAGCTAGGGTTGTCTAAAGGGAGCAAAACAGATTTATCCCAGTTAATGATATATCCCGAAAGCATTCCAAAATTTTGTATAAGTGCCAATAAAGATCTTAAAGATTTATCCGTATCCCCAAGAAAGAGCAGAGCGTCATCTGCATATAGAGAGATTTTTTCATTCCTCGTTCCTCTAATAAATCCGCAGATTGATTCTGATTGTCGGATGGCTTCAGCCAGGGGTTCGATGGCCATTGCAAATAGCAGGGGAGACAGGGGACATCCCTGTCTTGTTCCTCTGTATAATGAAAAAGATTCAGATACCATACCATTTATTTGCATACAGGCCCTTGGGGTAGAATATAGCATTTTAATCCACCATATAAATCTTTCCCCGAGGCCAAACGCACCCATCACTTTCCACAGGTATGTCCACTCGACGCTGTCGAAAGCTTTTGCCGCGTCGAGTGACAAAATCGCTCTGCCCCCAGTGTTATCAGATGGTAATTGCATGTTTAAATATAGCCTTCTCAAGTTGGTTGCTGTAGATCTTGTAGGGATAAAGCCACACTGGTCTTGGTGAATCAATCCCTGAATATGTCTATTTAGTCTTGTGGCAAGGACCCTGGCTAGAATCTTAGCGTCCGAGTTCAGCATTGATATCGGGCGGTAAGATGCCGGGGCCAAAGGGTCCTTTCCAGTTTTTGGCAATACAATGATACAGGCATCCTTCATAGAATCTGGAAGCTTAAATGATTCCAATGGTAATGAAATATGAGTGGTGTATCTGCGCAATGGAACAGAAAATTAAAAAAGTGGAGAAAATGGAAAAAAATGGAAACAATGGAAGAAATCGCATAAAGGACTGCTGCCTCCACAGATGTGATTTCCACCTAGGTGGAAAAAACAAAAGGTAAGTGAAGGATTAGTGTGTGGGTGTGGCGCTGTCCTAATTTATAGAAATACTTGGTAAATTGTGTGTAGCCAAATCCCATATGTAAAGTCGCCTAAACCAAAATTACAAATAAAAAATTCAACAAAAATAAAACCAAACATAAAACAGCAAAGTGACCCCCTTTGGAGTGTGTAGGTGTAACGTTGTCCTAGTGGAGAAAAAAGTGGAGAAAATGGAAAAAAATGGAAACAATGGAAGAAATCGCATAAAGGACGGCTGCCTCCACAAATGTGATTTCCACCAAGGTGGAAAAAACAGAAGGTAAATGAAGGGTTAGTGTGTGGGTGTGGCGCAGTCCTAATATATAGAAATACTTGGTAAATCGTGTGTAGCCAAATCCCATATGTAAAGTCGCATATAAAGTATAAACCAAAATTGCAAATAAAAAATTCAACGGAAATAAAACCAAACATAAAACAGCAAAGTGACCCCCTTTGGAGTGTGTAGGTGTAATGTTGTCCTAGTTTAAAAAATACTTTGTAAATCGTGTGTAGCCAAATCCCACATGTAAAGTCGCATGTAAATTATAAACAAAATATAAACAAAATCGCATATAGCAAATTTAACGGCTAGGTTGGCCCCCTTTGAATTGGGGGAGGGGGAAGGGGAACAGGGGATGAAATAAAAAAATGACTTTAGCCAAAGCTATTCCATCCGCATAAAAACCCCATATAGTGATTGACAAACATAACATTGCTGAATAATTACATAGGTTAAATCGTGACTAGTGCTCAGTGCAACTTAAGTGAAAAACTTGACATCTTTGTACAACAAGGCAGGTATTTGTATTAATCTTGGTGACCAGGTGCTCGTGTCTTGTGATCATGCGGACACTCACCAGCTTTTTAACCCCTGCGGGGGTAATGCGCAGTCACAGTGTATGCCACTGTGCGGCAATCCACAGGCTGTTTCTGGGTCACTGTGACGTTTTAGGCAGCTTCTTTAACCCCTGCGGGGGTAATGCGCAGTCACAGTGTATGCCACATTGTGCAGCAATCCACAGGCTGTTTCTGGGTCATGGTGACGTTTTAGGCATAAGAGAAAAGGGCCACGTGGCCTATTCTGATGCTTTTGTATCATCTCCCAGAGGATCACCAACTTAAATCTGACGCTCTCCTGTTTTGATGACATTTGGTTGCCTATTATAAACTGCTTAAATGTGAGTACCATTCTGTCATCTGCGTTCAATAAAGAGTGTAATATGAGTTTACACTATGGAATCTCCTCTTTCTTCTCTTATAACATGCTTGTTATTTTTACCTAAAAAAAAAAAGAGACTTTACAAACACTTTAACTTCTTGATCACCCTTTAAATAATAATCAGCCCTCAGAAGATACTTATTTTTCAGAGCATATGTCTACAATATACATTCCAAAAAAAAGATAACTGATCCATAGGTTCAACAATTCTTTTTCCGTTCCCTGAGTGAACCAAAATTGCCTGCTGTAGGTAATGAACACTTTAGACCCAGGTTAAGGTATTCAGAAGGATTGTTGATATGATAGATATGACAACATAGATAAAACTACCAATGGCTCTACAACTAAGTTTTCTTGCTGAGATAATTGTGTTAGAGGGAGGAGCCTAAGTAAGCATCACTTTCTGGTCAATAAAGTTTTATATAGAATCAAAGCATGGTGTGCAGCTGTCTGTTTTTTGCATGTTCAGAGACCAGAATGAGTAGAGTGCTTGGCCTCCCCCCATGATCAAGTGACATGGTATTTATTAAGACCTTGAAGCAGAGCTTCATAAGTGAGTAATTAAGGATATATTGATGATACAAATTTATCAAAATATGGGAACCACTGCATATAGAACAGTTTTCAAAATGTTGCAAAAACAGTCACAGTTTTGAAATTGAAATAATCCACACCAACCAAATTGATTTAGGTTTACTGAAGCCAAATTATTGAAAATGATTTATGATTATATGCTGCAGGCATAGGCATTTTGCAAACTGTTTACCTGAACAAACTGTAAGTAGAAAGAAAACCACATTAACCAGGATGGCTACATGTGGCTATACACAAAAGAATTTTAAAGATATGCATATGATTTTAACTTAAACAGTATATAAGTCATTTGCCAGATAAAACAACCAGTTAAAATGCATTTGATTAGAATAATAGATCCATTGTTTTCCAGAAAAAAAAGGCAGTCAAAGTGACATGCAAAGAAATTCTAATTGGGTACACAATATAAGGTTAATATTCCTTGATATAGCTGCACTTTTTCCCCTTTTGTCCTCCACAACTCCTAATGAAAATTGCGAGACCTGACGGTAATGATAAGCAGTCATTCACACGTCCTTTGTGTCAAGGCTGAAGCATTAATGCCTTCCTTCATGTAACATTTTGCATAGCCTAAAGCATCTATTAAATTCCTTTGTAAAATTCATGAAACAAAAGTGGTGGGTTGAGTCTAGTGGGAGAGAAAGTAAGCTGCTTATTAGCAAAGAGTCAAAAATACAGAGCCAATTACAGATTTGAACAAGAAAGGCTAAGGGGTAGCACAGGGAGTAATTCCTTACTCAGCCCGATGGGCTCAAGCGAGAGGCATCTTGGATAAGAATATAGAAAATATTCTAAGCAGTAATTAAACTCAAATGTTTAGAGTTAGAAACAGCTCTATAACAGCACAAGAAATGTTCAAGTAAAACAGTTGTCTGGTCTCAGATAGATACTAAATTGGAGGGATTTACGAGATTTCCCTTAAGGAATGGATGAGGGTAGTCAAGAGAAGCCAGGAGCTCAGGAGATATGTAAAAATCTGTTTGGTATTTCAAATACTATAAATTAGATGAAAAATGAGCTTTCCTACTGAAGAAGTGACATAAAACAGAATAAACCACAATAAGATTGCCCTTCTTCCGTTATAAACTTGACATTAAGCCTGTCATGTTCAGTAGCATTTTAACAGACTTTGTTCTTCACCCTTTGGAACTGAGAAGATTGGCAGGTGCCACAATTTGCTTAAAACAAATCTCACTTAAATGCTTAAAAAATGTATGTGTTCAATTGTGTGTTCAACGCATTGTCAGATGTTTGGCATGTTCAATCCTTCAGGTACCCATGAAAAAAACAAGAGCTGTTGTAAATATCATTTGGCTAATTTGTATTTACTTTTCTGAATACAATTGTGATAGAAATAGTGCAATTTAAATGATTTAAAAAGAATGATGACAAAAGCTTATCTTGTATTTCAACTCAACAAGTTTATAAGCCAGAACAAAGTTCCTACATCCTAATATTAGCAGCTAAGTTGTAGTTTCATGTGAAATAAAGTGGTGAACTGTCTTCCATGTCCCAATCACACCAATGTTTCCTATCAACTTTGTTTATCAGCTTTTTGCTCAATTTACCTTCTGCACAGACTCTGTGCAGAAGGACTTTGAGAACCCACAGCACATTTTAGTTGTTTTCACTGAAGAAACTGAATTTCATCTTAATAAAATTTGTGAACAAGAGCTTAACAAGATCCTCAAAATTTTGTTTCACTTATGACGTGGTCCCTATGCAGATTTTAAACCTAGGCCTTGTGGCTTTAAATTACGTGTTGGTTAAAAAAAGAAAAGTTTAAATTTGCACCCTATAAAAGAACAGTTAAAATACTTTCCATTCCTATGAGCAGTGAATCCAATCTTTGTTCTCCTGCAATTCTAGAAGTGCCACCATAATTTTCAGCGATCAACAGTTCCCAGTATGTCAGATGTCTGCATTCCTTGCTGCCACAGGGAAGTGTGTTTATGGAGCTGCTTTAAGCAATGTATATACAAAGCCGAAAAAATAGAATGATCTATCTATCTATCTATCTATCTATCTATCTATCTATCTATCTATCTATCTATCTATCTATCTATCTATCTATCTATCTATCTATCTATCTATCTATCTATCTATCTATCTATCTATCTATCTATCTATCTATCTCTCCACTGAAATTCATTTACACAGTCTTGCTCACTGGAAAGAACCCCTTGATTTTGGGATTTGTAATAAAAGTGATACATCCAGACCTACTGTGTTTCACACTGGTTCTGTAGATGCTTTTAGTTTTTTATGACTCACGTCATTATAACCTCATTATAACCTGGTTATATTTTGCCTTTATTATAGACTAGGGGTGTCCAACCTGCAGCCCATAAAGGCTATGAAAGTGGCTCAACCCAAAATCATAAACTTACTTAAAAATGTTGATTTGTTTTGGAATTTTTTGTAAAAATGCATTTATACTTAGTGAACATATATAAAGAAAAAAAATGACTATGTCCCTTTACTCAACTTTTATAAAGCTGGCTATACATTACACAATTTTCTTGTTTAATTTTCCTTTAGATTTACCAAAACCATGTAATATGAGGTCAAACCTAAACATATTTAAAGTGTATGCAATCAGTCCGGCCCTTGAACTACATAGTTGAAGGTAAATCTAAAGGAAATTGAATAAGAAAATTGTATAATATATTACCTGTGGTAGGTAATGAACACTTTAGACCCAGGTTAAGGTATTAGGGTTAAGTTTTATTGCTGAGAAAAATATCCCACTCTTCACAATCATGTCTTATTCGTGTCTTCAGTTTTCAGAATCACCTATATTTTTAAGAATAATCAATTTTCAAGAATGAAGCACATGAAGGACAAAATTAGAACCAAAAATATCTGTTGAGCACCTTGAGAATTGCTAATACATCCATCGAACCAGATATTGATGTCTTAGTTTATTGAAAACAGAATCAAATATCACACTTGTTTTATGTTACCTTCTTGAAATATGAAGATGTTTTATTACTCAGATAGGTACATTATCTATATCAGTGATCAGTGGCAGCTGGTGCTGGAGGATTTTGGGGGTGTGCGGGCTGCCCTCTCCAGGTCCGCACTCATCCTACAGTGGAGATCGCAGGCCCCTGGACTGCCCTACGCCACAGCTTCTGTCTTTAGCCAGGCTTCTTTCCGGGTTATGAATGGCCGGGAAGCTGGAAGCTCATGCCCTGCGCCCTGATGCTCTGCGCCCTGAGGACAATATAAACTTGCCAATTGGGGTCTCAGGATGTGGTTACGTGCCTGGAAGTGGGTGATGAATCTGGGAGAAACCTATTAGTCCAGCGCCACGCACAGTGCACGGCCCCACAGATGGTGCGAGCTGGGGGGCCGCTGTCAGTGATCATTAACTTTTTCTGCTATTCAGCTATCCTTGCTGTTAGTGTATTTTATGTGTAGCCTAAGACAATTTCTCTTCTTCCAATGTGGCTCAGGAAGGTCAAAAGGTTGGACACACTTGTTATAGACAATTGTCATAGCTAAAATATGCAAAAATTTCGTAGCACATTTATGTATCTGACCAAGTTTTTCTAACCCGAAATCAGTAATAAACCCAAAAACAAACATTTATTATATTGCAGCTTACCAATTCTTAGATGTGGTGGCTACTTTCATATTCCTTTTTAGGCTTTCTTTCCCTATTTTCATCTGGTGATCCAGCCAGTAAGTCTGTTATTTTTCAAAAGAACGAGCTCTCTTCCAGATCTATCAGTTACAGGGATGAGACCAACCATTTAACACTGGCGGGGTGCTTACACTAATCAGCTTTTATGTATTCATGTAAAACCTTTATCTTAAAATGAAAAAATAAATGTTTGCTGTAATTGTGATTATAAAGTATGAGCTGTCGATTAAATTTGTTAGTGTACCTAAATCTGCTAGTTTAAACACTTCCCTCCCCCTAGACTGACAATGCTGCTTTCCAAAGGTGCCCCTGTGCTTTCATACAGACTGGGGGCACTTCTAATACAGGGGGTGTCTTACTGGCCACATCACTGGGTGAAAAACGCCTAAAAAAGAAAACTAATGCAGCCCCCACATCTAATGATTGGTATACTGCAATATATTACATTTTTGGCTTTGGGTTTATTACCGCTTTAAAGGAATAATAACATTTGTGTATTGACATATGGAGTTTGGAGCAGGAGTGATGCCCAAGGAAAAAAATGTATGCAGGTTACTGTGAACAATACACATTTCTTGGGCTGGTTAGCACATAGCTCCTTCTAATTGACACATTCATGATGTGTACTGTATATAAATACTCTCAGGTCGCCTCAATGAGCCTCCACTAAAAATTTAGAAAACAAAAGTGACTGTTAAAAAATGACCACCCTAAATAATTGGGAAATGTCAATACTATTATCTAAAATGACTATTGTGCAATTACATAACTAAAAAAATATATGAATTATAACAGCATTCCTATTTCAAATAATTTGTGCATATTCAGTTAGAACTGTGAAGTGGATTATTACCGTCAAAAAAGGAAACAATACATCAGATCTTCAAGTCGTGGTTGATCATTAGGTCTGAATGCCAGTAACTAGGGATGTGCAGAGGAAGTAACTACACAGAAACTCTCCTGGCAAACAGTGATTTGTGCACAATCCTGCCCTGCTTTACAAAGATTCACATGGAAATACGGAGAAATAAATTTGCATTGATTTGTGGACATGTCTGAAATCTGCAAATCTGAGAGGTTAAACAAGAAACATACTTGACAAGGGTGTTCATTTTCATATGCTGTGTTCTGACAGAAACATGTACAACACCTTCCCCATTTCCTCCATCTGCCTGTTACTTTAGAATAGGTGTTTTATTTCTTGTGAATATGTTCTCTGGGAATGTTTAGATCACATAAGAAGGTTATGGAGTATTTTCAGATGCAGAATACCTGTTAAAGCATATATAAAGCCAAAAAATGTGAAAAGCTGCAGACTGTACTCCTGTGTCCCTTATAATAAACATTTTCATGTTTTATGAAATGAATTTCTCTACTGTAAATACCTGGTGATCCTGCCAGTCACCTACTGATTTAAGGACTTCCTGTCCCGTACCCACCACTATAAGCATAAAAGTAGATCCAAGCAAGTGTGGCCAGAATGCATCATTTTCTTTTTCTTTTGTCGACAAAATGCCTTATTGACGCATAGGATTACTTAAAAAAATTGTATTGCTTCTACAATCTTTCCAAAACTAAAAAAACTACATTTTGTCTGGAGTATGGCTTTATATAACATCTCTGGGCTATTCCTTAAAATAATTACATCCCCCCCCCCAGCTTATAAATAATAGAATGATAGTTTTTCCAATGGATGATTTAACAAAGAGTAATGCTTTCTTCAGGCAGAGGTCGCCATCAATAGCCAGAGCTCCAATTCCTGTGATGACATTGGTGAGAGAGGCAGGGACAAAACCGTTAGGAGACAGTAAAAAAAAAGTGGCTTCTGAGGACAGGTCGTCACAACCCAAACTAGCCAGGAGAAAGACTGCAGGACCCTATATTAGGATAAGTAATGCTGTTTGTTAAATTATCCAAAGGAACAAGTGAGCATCATATTCTTCAATTGCTGTTGCAATTAAAAAAACTCCCCAAAAATATCTCAATCTGTTGATACGATTGACTCAATTGCATTACCAGTTTTTCAGTTTGTATATATTACAAAACTCAGGCTACACATGTGGCAATAGCATGAAGACCCTCCAACAACAGTAGGAAGTGGATGCAGGAAAAGTAGGTAGGTAGGAAGTTGATACAGGAAGTAGAAAGTAGATGAAGATAGAGCAAAATAAGTGAAATCTTTGTGTGAACTTCCATACAAATGGCAGCAAGAATGCATTACTGACCCACAGTGTTCCTGTAGTTCTGCAGTCAGCCTGTGATGTCCCAGGCAGACATGCTCCTTGCCAAACCCTGCTCCTCCTTGATTCATAGCAGCCTCTGGTAGGAGCCTTGCTGTCAAGCAGCTGCAATTCTTGTGCAAGCGAGGAATGGACAATCTGTACTGAGCTGTAACCCTGCCCCCCACTCAGCAAAAGAGTGATGGGAAGAAGTGCTTGCAGTCACATGACTGCTGTATAGATTTTATAGTTCAGGGCTTGGTAGATTTTTTAGGCACATCATAATGATGTTTTAAATAAATGTGGAGTGTATTGTATATTATGCAATTAGCCTGCTTCTTTGTTGTAGCCTTAAGTAAACTTTATTAAAGAGTAGTTCCACTTTTGTTGGAAAAAAAATGTAGCAAATATAATTGCTACACAAGCACTTTTGTAATTTAGTGTTAAACCCTAACTTCAGCCAAAACATTTGTTTTGGATAAACCACAGGAGGGTCACAGCCTCTTTGAGTTCTTTATTGCGGTCTGTATGCCTATTTTGGAGTTTTCTTCCTACTTCCTGTCAGGACAGGAAATAATTTTCTATCTCTCCAATGGGGAGACAGCCAAAAACACATTTGATTAGCAATTAAAAGGAACATGTGCTCCAGTGGTAAATTAGGTAGGAGCAGGGTTGCCAACCACCAGTAAATTTACTGGCATTTACAACTGCCAGTAAATATCAGGGGCTGATCATTTCATGCTGTGTTGACTTTTTAAGTGTAAATCAAGCAAATTACTTTGTTATAGGTATTTCAGTGTTTTCATATCATATTTATATTGTTCAAATATTCACTGTGTTCATTTTCAATAGGAGTTCTGTAATTTCTCAGGTTGCCAATAAAAAATGTGCTTCGCCAGTAAATGTTTCCATGTTTTGTCAGTAAAAAATGCTGCAGGAGCTTGGCAACCCTGGGTAGGAGGTACTTTAGAAAGGGGGTTTTACATCCCTGAAACATTGCTTTGGTTTTCCTCCTCCTCTCTCTTTTCACCAGGGTCTGGTTCAGCTTTCCTTTTCATTACACTATCAATGGTACTGAATTCCTGTATGTATTTCTGAACATCACCTCTTATATGTTTTAAGTTAAGCTCATTGCACCCATGTCCATGTTTTTTTGCTATGATTCAACCTTGGAGTAAATATACAGTGGGGACGGAAAGTATTCAGACCCCCTTAAATTTTTCACTCTTTGTTATATTGCAGCCATTTGCTAAAATCATTTAAGTTCATTTTTTTTCCCTCATTAATGTACACACAGCACCCCATATTGACAGAAAAGCACAGAATTGTTGACATTTTTACAGATTTATTAAAAAAGAAAAACTGAAATATCACATGGTCCTAAGTATTCAGACCCTTTGCTGTGACACTCATATATTTAACTCAGGTGCGATGGGAGAGATGGTTGAGATGGTTCTACACCTTCATTTGAGTCCAGCTGTGTTTGATTATACTGATTGGACTTGATTAGGAAAGCCACACACCTGTCTATATAAGACCTTACAGCTCACAGTGCATGTCAGAGCAAATGAGAATCATGAGGTCAAAGGAACTGCCTGAAGACCTCAGAGACAGAATTGTGGCAAGGCACAGATCTGGCCAAGGTTACAAAAAAGGTTCTGCTGTACTTAAGGTTCCTTAGAGCACAGTGGCCTCCATAATCCTTAAATGGAAGACGTTTGGGACGACCAGAACCCTTCCTAGAGCTGGCCGTCCGGCCAAACTGAGCTATCAGGGGAGAAGAGCCTTGGTGAGAGAGGTAAAGAAGAACCTAAAAATCACTGTGGCTGAGCTCCAGAGATGCAGTCGGGAGATGGGAGAGAGTTGTAGAAAGTCAACCATCACTGCAGCCCTCCACCAGTCAGGGCTTTATGACAGAGTGGCCCGACGGAAGCTTCCCCTCAGTGCAAGACACATGAAAGCCGACATGGAATTTGCTAAAAAACACCTGAAGGACGCCAAGATGGTGAGAAATAGGATTCTCTGGTCTGATGAGACCAAGATAGAACTTTTTGGCCTTAATTCTAAGCGGTATGTGTGGAGAAAACCAGGCACTGCTCATCACCTGTCCAATACAGTCACAACAGTGAAGCAGGGTGGTGGCAGCATAATGCTGTGGGGGTGTTTTTCAGCTGCAGTGACAGGAGGACTGGTTGCAATCGAGGGAAAAATGAATGCGGCTAAGTACAGGGATATCCTGGACGAAAACCTTCTCCAGAATGCTCAGGACCTCAGACTGGGCGGAAGGTTTACTTTCCAAAAAGACAATGACCCTAAGCACACAGCTAAAATAAACGATAAACGGTTTTCAAAAATGTTTTACAAATATGTGAAAAGTGTGCGTGTATTTGTATTCAGCCTCCCTGAGTCAATACTTTGTAGAACTACATTTTGCTGCAAATACAGCTGCAAGTCTTTTTGGGGATGTCTCTACTAGCTTTGCACATCTAGAGAGTGACATTTTTGCCCATTCTTCTTTGCAAAATAGCTCAATCTCTATCAGATTGGATGGAGAGCATCTATGAACAGCAATTTTCAAGTCTTGCCACAGATTCTCAATTGGATTTAGGTCTGGACTTGAACTGGGCCATTCTAACACATAAATATGCTTTGATTTAAACCATTATATTGAAGGTCTGCCTGTATGTTTAGGGTCGTTGTCCTGCTGGAAAGGTGAACCTCCGCCCCAGTCTCAAGTCTTTTGCCGACTCTAACAGGTTTTCTTCTAAGATTGCCCTGTATTTGGCTGCATCCATTTTCCTATCAACTCTGACCAGCTTCCCTGTCACTGCTGAAGAAAAGCATCCCCACAACACGATGCTGTCACCACCATGTTTCACAATGGGACTGGTGTGTTCAGCGTGATGTGCAGTGTTAGTTTTCAACCACATATAGCATTTTATTTTTAGGCCAAAAAGTTCAATTCTGGTCTCCTCTGTCCAGAGCACCTTCTTCCACATGTTTTCTGTGTCTCCCACATGGCTTCTTGCAAACTGCAAACAGGATTTAATATGGCTTTTCTTCAACATTGGCTTTCTTCTTGCCACTCTTCCATAAAGGCCAGATTTGTGGAGTGCACGACTAATAGTTGTCCTGTGGACACATTCTCCTACCCGAGCTGTGGATGTCTGCAGCTCCTCCAGAGTTACCATGGGCCTCTCGGCTGCTTCTCTGATTAATGCTCTCCTTGCCTGGCCTATCAGTTTAGGTGGACAGTCATGTCTTGGTAGGTTTGCAGTTGTGCCATACTCTTTCCATTTTCGGATGATGGATTGAACAGTGCTCCGTGAGATGTTCAAAGCTTGGGATATTTTTTTTATAGCCTAACCCTGATTTAAACCTCTCCACAACTTTATCTCTGACCAGTCTGGTGTGTTCTTTGGCCTTCATGATGCTGTTTGTTCACTAAGGTTCTCTAACAAACCTCTGAGGGCTTCACAGAACAGCTGTATTTATACTGAGAATAAATTATACACAGGTGGACTCTATTTACTATTTAGGTGACTTCTGAAGGCAATTGGCTCCACTAGATTTTAGTTCAGGGTATCAGAGTAAAAGGGGCTGAATACAAATGCACGCCACACTTTTCATATATTTATTTGTAAAAAACTTTGAAAACCATTTTGTGTTGGTCTATCACATAAAATCCCAATAAAATACATTTATGTTTTTGGTTGTAACATGACAACATGTGAAAAATTTCAAGGGGTATGAATGCTTTTCAAGGCACTGTAATGCAGTCTGTCAGTAGCATTAACATTGATATCTTTGTTTTTCTGAGTCCCATTATTACCTTTTGATCCTGCCATTAGGTCTTTTTGTTCAACTCCTTTTAGCAGACCAAGCAGAAGTGGCACTTAAAGGGTTGAAAGTAAGAATTTAACACTAATAGGGGTGCTTAAAATAGCAAGCTTTAATAATTAATTTTAATAATTTTATCCTGAAAAAAATATTGTAACTCCCTAAAAAGTGTTAGCTGAACTTTAGTCTATTTAAGAGATGTTCGTATCATCACAGAGTGGCATTGTGGATACGGTGCATGAATAGCTAATGCCACGTCCCGATATTGGAGATAATTAAAAATTAATTATTAATCAATTGGAATGATGGACTTTATAGGCATAACACACGTAATTTAAAAAAGAGTTTGAATATTTATTACAAAAATTGTTAAAAAGCACATATACATAGACTTACATATTGTCACAGAGAAATACCTGGGAGCAAATAGAATACACTATCTACATAAAAAGTATATCTTTAAACAAAGTATTCGATCATTTGACTTGTTCAATCATAATAGGTTTCAAAGGAGACAGTGTACAAAATTGCTCGACTTGCTCCACATGTTACGAGTTCAGTAACGCTTCCTCAGGAGCTTTTGGCATATTCTATGAACAAGAGAATAAACATAAGTACATTGCATTTCTGGATTAAAAAAAAGGAAAGATTTTTTGTATCACATGTCTATATATATAAAAAATATATTTTATATATATATATATATATATATATATATATATATATATATATAGATATATATATATATATATAGATATATATATATATATATATATATATATATATATATATAATGTTATAATGTTACCACCCCTGTGAAGTAATACAATTAAAATAAAAAAAAGTGCTCAACAGATACTGCCAGAAAGAAAAGGAAGAGAAAAAGAAAAGAAAACAAGAAAAAGGAGGAAGAAGAGGGACTAGAATGTGCGAAAGGGGAACTATAGAGGCAATTGCATCAAATGGTTGAACCGATAAAGTTAAATTTATCAATATATTGTTGTCAAAAAATTATAATAATACAAATTAACGTAACCAAGCATTTACTTGCATTTTCCATAAAGGAAAACGCAGAATGGAAGATGATAAAGTAAATTAAATTAGGTGAATTGTGCTGTCCTTAACCTCGATGATAATAGATAATATTATATATGTATATATATATATATATATATATATACAGATCGTACTATCTAAATTTGGGGACTGTTATGGACACCCATCGAGGATAAGGACAGCACAATTCACCTAATTTAATTTACTTTATCATCTTCCATTCTGCTTTTTCCTTTATGGAAAATGTAAGTAAATGCTTGGCTACGTTTATTTTTATTATTATAATTTTCTGACAACAATATATTGATAAATTTAACTTTATCGGTTCAACCATTTGATGCAATTGCCTTTATAGTTCCCCTTTCACACATTCTAGTCCCTCTTCTTCCTCCTTTTTCTTCTTTTCTTTTCTTTTTCTCTTCCTTTTCTTAATGGCAGTATCTGTTGAGCACTCTTTTTTATTTTTTTTTATTTTAATTGTATTACTTCACAGGGGTGGTAACATTATATATATTTTATATGTTTTTTATATATATAGACATATGATACAAAAAATCTTTCCTTCTTTTTAATTCAGAAATGCATGGTACTTACGTCTATTCCCTTGTTTATAGAATATGCCAAAAGCTCCTGAGGAAGCGTAACTGAACGCGTAACATGTAGAGCAAGTCGAGCAATTTTGTACACTGTCTCCTTTGAAACCTATTATGATTGAACAAGTCAAATGATCGAATACTCTGTTTAAAGTTATACTTATTATGTAGATAGTGTATTCAATTTGCTCCCAGGTATTTCTCTGTGACAATATGTAAGTCTATGTATATGAGCTTTTTAACAATTTTTGAAATAAATATTCAAACTCTTTTTTAAATTACTTGTGTTATGCCTATAAAGTCCATCATTCCAATTAATTAATAATTAATTTTTAATTATCTTTAGTCAATTTAAATCTACTACATGAA
The DNA here is from genome assembly GCA_037952925.1 of Lithobates clamitans. Lineage (NCBI taxonomy): Eukaryota > Metazoa > Chordata > Amphibia > Anura > Ranidae > Lithobates > Lithobates clamitans. The sequence continues at coordinate 4,278,980 of JBBGZY010000014.1, forward strand.
CACAAATGGTTTAATGAGAATTCACAAATACCATAATTAATACCCAATATCAAAAACCCTATTAAACTTCGTCAACAGTTCTGCCGTCCAAGGGTGACTATGTTGCTCCTGTATATATAAGGTTAAGGAATACATGAAGCTACATACAGTATATTGACTTTTCTGTTTTGGGTTTAATTAGGCTTTAATATCTTCCTATGCCACCGCCCATTCTCCAAATCTCAGCTCTGTTGCAAAGTCATTGGAAGAGTCCCCACACCTGACACTTTCTGGTATATTGGATGCCCGTGTCCCCAATCACATGCGGTGGACACAGTAGTATTGTAGAGGCCAGCAGGTGGGACCACAGTGTTACAGCATAGAGCATCCGACTTCCTGCTCTAAAAGCTGTTTTAACAGGCTCTGAAAAATTCTGCAAGGATTTTACATAGCATCCAGATTAGCTGCAACTCAAACTTTTAATCTCTGATAAGGGCTTTCTGAACTTCTGAAGTGCATGCATTGAATACATTTCAAAACCCTGGTATAAGTCATTGTGGACTATCCAAAGCCTTCTGGTGCGCTAATCTTTTTCCGTTCAGTTGAGTTCATAGGATGGTGGTTCAATAAGTATGGTTGCTTAACCATACAATAAGTACCACCATAGGATGGTGGTACTTATCGAACCACCACCCTATGTACGCAACTATATTACTTGTTCTTACTTAGTGGATGTATGTCTACCACATGGTACATTTGTCGGTATCTGGCATGTTGTCGCCTACATTATTATGCTATACCACTAGAATCATGTGCTGTTATACTAGCTTTATACTTTATACTATGCCTATGCCATGTGCACGCTTCTTATATGTACATGAAATCCATACTTTTTATTGTCTGTATATCATTAAACATTCCATGGTGAAATTCAAACATGGTATAATTTACCTCCACTATACAAGCACTTCATTTTAAAGTCCCAATTTCCCTTTATTATTACCCTGCTTTAAATGTATAGCAAATGCAATATGCTGGAGTTCTCTTTAACTGCTTGCCAACCATATACTGTATATATGTATATATATATATGTATATATATATATATATATGGCTCCACAGCACAGGATCATGTACCTAACTCGATGTCTGCAGGCACCCACCGATGCTTAGGTACACAGGCAACGGTGGTCTGCCTATGTAAACAAGGCAGATCGCTGTTCTGTCAATCTGGAAGGCATTGATCCTGTGTCTTTGCTAAGCAGGGCCACCGATCCATGCCTTCTCTTAGTACAAGCACCTCCCCCACAGTAGTCATGATCTGATCGCCCCTGATGTTAACCCCTTCCCAGCTAGTGTCATTAGTACAGTGACAGTGCATATTTTTAGGACTGATCATTGTATTAGTGTCACTGGTCCCCAAAAAGTGTCAGTTAGTGTCCTGACTGTCCGCCATAATATAGCAGTCCCGCTATTGCAGTCTCGCTGATCGCCGCTCTCACTAGTAGAAAATACTATACGCATAGTTTGTAGACGCGATAACCTTTATGCAAACCAATCAATATACTCTTATTTTTTTTTGTTTTACCAAAAATATGTAGCATAATAAATATTGGCCTAGACTGATGAAGAAATTTGATTTTTTTTTCAATTTTTTATTGGATATGTTTTATAGTAGATAATAAAAAAAAACGTAGTTATGCCCCGTACACACAGTCGGATTTTCCGATGGACAATGTCCGATCGGAGCGTGTTGTCGGAAATTCCGACCGTGTGTGGGCGCCATCGGACATTTTCCATCGGATTTTCACACAAAGTTGGACAGCAGGAGATAAAATTTTCCGACAACAAAATCCGATCGCGTCTTTTCCGACCGTGTGTGGCCTGTTCCGACGCACAAAGTGCCACGCATGCTCAGAAGAAATTCCGACACGGGACAGCTCGTTCTGGTAAACGTAGCGTTCGTAATGGATACAGCACTTTCGTCACGCTGCAATGTTCAAAATGGTTTAATACAGCGCACTCTCTTCTTCTTTATAATGTGACAAGAATTAAGTCGTTTTGCTGCTCATATTCACACACACTTCTCACAAACTTTTCTTTGTGTTTTTTTTGATGGGATTCCCTCAATATATTGTTATTAGTTGTCACATCTGACAGTTTTATATTTTTTATGTTTTTTTTTTGGATTTTCAGCCTTTTTTTTTCTTTAATGTTTGGATTTTTTCCAAGGCTGATCTTTGTTCAATGTTATTTTTATTTTTACTCAAGAATATTTTTGTGTGTGTTTTGTGTGTCAAGTTACCCCAACACCATTGATATCTTTTATTATTTAATCTCCAGGAGATTTTTTGTTGTTGGTGTCCCTTGTTCATTTCACATTGTATATTTGAAATGTACCTGAATCCTCACAAACCAACTGTCATTTTTGAAGTCAAACTCATAGGAGAGTATAATTCAAAACAAAAATCCTTTATTAAGGGATCAGAACCAAACAAAGAGGAAGGCAACACTGGATCAACAGCAGAAATTAGTGAAGCCTGGGACCCCCACGGCAGACAACAATTCTTAAACATCAAAATTGGTGGCCTGAGGAGTCCATATCTAAGGGAGGGCAGTCTGGTCCAGAATTCGCAGAGATCCAGATAGCAGCAGATGACATCAGTGTCCCCAGGCTGTGGTACCACAAGAGGCTGCATCTTTTGGCCAACCACAGGCTCAGGTAAACGAGATGGATGGTGGCAGATTTTTGAGACCTCTTTTTTTTGTTCTTTATCTCTTTTTAGGTGATCGTGATCCAGAACGCTTTACATCTGAAAGTGCCCAGATACTGATCGGGGAGATCATGGGGTGTAATCTCCAATTGCAAAACATCCAGCAACAAATCAGTGATGTTATTAAAAAAAATAATAACATCATTGATGTTTTGGGGCGAATTTAAACCCCACAAAATCACCTGTTTTATCTTACTAAAATTTTTACAATGTTTAGAAAAGCCAAATTTGGAGGATGCACACAGTGTGCCAACATGTGCTATCTGCCATCACGGGAGATCAATGGATGCGTTTTGGGGGTGCAACCCCTTACTCAATTATAAAGTAGCGTTGAGGAAGGGCTTGCTCCCCCAAAACACGTCCCTTGATCCCCCCTGATGGCAGATAGCACATGTTGACATTCGTAAATTGGTGTGCATCTTCCAAATTTGGCTTTTCCAGGGGTGATTTCCCCCATCTGAACGCTATATCAAACCCAGTTCCTAAATACTGATGTCTGATATAGCCTTTAGGTTTTACCTAATGTGAACTTTGTAAGTTCAAGTTTTTTGGCTTTCTTGTTGGTTTTACACAGGCCTGTTTTATCTGAAATGGATATTTCGATTTTTGATAATGCCCCCCCAAAAATTGTTATACAACAAACATGTTGTTTTGTTTTAAAAACCTTTGGTAAATGCACATGTGATTGTGCAGGTATAAAAAAGTGCCTTACTCAAGAATGTGTGGATTATTGTCTCAACACTACAACACTTTTGGGGTGATGTAATAGCTGTTTTATGCAAAAATGGGGGTTATTTCCTAAGGGCAAATACCCTTTGCACTACAAGTGCAGGTTCAGTGCAGTTGCAAGTGCACTTGTAGTGAAATGTGTTTTGGCATTTAGGAAGTACCAGCCAACACTATTCTTTATAAGGTTACCCAATCACGACATTTTCTGCACTCAACACATTTCTGTCAGGGTCAGCTAAAACAAACACAAGCAGTAAATGTCCACCAAGAATTTCTTTTGGTTGTTTTTTATTTGAAAAAGGTGTCACAGATTGTCTGGCATATTGATAGCCCCCCTACCCGCAAAGAACTCCAGGTATCGTAACCGGACATCACGGGCATTCAGGGAGGGCAAGCCAGGACGGCCGCTTTCAAGCGCCGTCATTGTTGATGTAGTTGGGATTCCGGCCTCAGGCCCAACTGAGCCAGCATAGTTGGCTGAATGTTTTCTTAAAAAATTATGGAGAACACAGCACGCCAGTATTATATGGTTCAGTTTATACTCCGCCATATGGATGGGTGTCAGAAATAATCGGAACCGGCTGGCCAGGATTCCAAATGTGTTCTCCACCACTCTTCGGGCTCTGGCCAGCCGGTAATTAAAAACCCTCTGTTTCGGGGTGAGGGTCCTCATCGGGAATGGCCGCATCAGGTGGTCCCCCAGCGCAAATGCTTCATCAGCAACGAACACAAATGGGAGACCTTCAACATTGTCCTCTGGAGGTGGCAAGTCCAAGCTGCCATTCTGGAGACGCCTGTAGAACTCCGTCTGGGCGATCACTCCACCATCGGACATCCGGCCATTCTTTCCCACGTCCACATACAAGAAGTCGTAATTAGCCGACACCACCGCCAACATCACTATACTATTAAACCCCTTGTAATTATAATAGTACGACCCCGAGTTGGGTGGTGGGACGATGTGGACGTGTTTCCCATCAATTGCCCCTCCGCAGTTAGGAAAGTCCCACCGCTGGGCAAAGAGGGAGGCCACAGTCTGCCATTCCTGTGGCGTTGAAGGAAACTGTTGAGGAAAAAAAAATAAACATTACTATTTTTTCACAGAAACCTGGCAAGCAGATTAGACACAAACATTATGGGTCAACCTCCAGATAGCATTTATTAAGGGGAATTTAACAACAACAAAGTATAAGGTACACCTATCATATTCCCCCTCCCCCCCTCTCATGGGCCATTTCTAACATTATAGGGGGGAGGAACTCTTGGACAGGTAACCCTCTTCACTTCATTGAGAGATGAATGCCTAAATACAGGGTATTACTTGGAACAGCCCCTCCTTAGTTACACTATTGGCAGCCCACTGGACAGGTAAGAAGTGTCATAATACAAAGATATAAATACACACTGTACACATTTGAGCACATTTGGACATTCTGCTATTACCTATCAAGATAATAATAGGATACAAAAACTTTAAACAGTACCATTGGAAAGTATACAGGCAGGCCCTTGCACTACATGCTTTGGGGAATTCATCCATAAATCTGAGCACTAAAGAGGTGGGTATAGTGTGTATGGGTTTGGCAAAGTCAGCAGATAGATGATTGAGGATAGATAGAGAATTGGGATCAGCTGACTTAGCAGTTGGGGGAGGGAGGGTTACAAAAAATTTGGGGACACCACAAAAAAAAGCCTCTGGCCCTCTGCCTGAATTTAAATCAAAAATAACATTTCCAAACATTTTAGGCGGTGTTTGGGGTAAAGCACTACTATGGAGCTGATAAAATACATTGTTAAGTGACTACATGAGGTGAATATAGGGCAGGAGACACCATGCTGGGGAGGTTATTGAAGGGCAAATATGTATGAAGGACCTAAAATAATAATTATATAAAAATCCAGCATGCATGAGAACAAAGGGGACATTCACAGCATATTACAATCATGGTAATTAGGGAATGAGGAAAGAAATACAATATATTAGCAAACATTCAATACCATAAAATGTGATATAAAAGGATAAAAATCTTACCTTCATATACTCCTTCTGCAGGACCTGTATGATGGCAGAACAGGTCTCTGGGATAATGATCCCCAGAGCCTGGGGGGAGATGCCTGTCGAGAACTTGAGGTCCTGCAGGCTTCTCCCTGTGGCCAAATACCGCAAGGTAGCGACCAACCTCTGCTCCGCAGTGATGGCTTGCCTCATGCAGGTATCCTGCCTGCTAATATAGGGGGTCAGCGAAGCCAACAGATGGTGAAACACGGGGTCCGTAATCCTGAGAAAGTTCCTGAAATCATCAGGATTATTCTCACGGATCTCACGGAGCAAAGGCATGTGACAGAACTGGTCACGCTGAAGCAACCAATTCTTGGTCCATGAACTCCTCCCCACCCTGTTCATGGACTGGACTTGTGTCAAGGTCAGGACCCCAACACCAAGCCCCCGCACAGCACGAACTCTACGAGGAGTACGCATACGCAACATTGCTAGAAAACGGTCGGCTGCTCAGAACGAAGTAACAGAACGCACTGAAGAACAGCAAGGCCTGTGAAGAGCGACCTGAAAAACAGCAACGAGCGGACAAGATCGCACAGAAAACTCCAATATGAACTGACTGCACGCACTGAAGAGCAGATACAAACCCACAAGCACAAACTGAACGTCAGAAAACGATCTGAAAGCCACGAGTCTGAAAAAGCGCGAATCGTCTCTCACCAAACTTTTACTAACACGAGATTAGCAAAAGGAGCCCAAAGGGTGCCGCGCTTGGTTCTGAACCGGCCTTTTCTAGTCTCGTCGTATGTGGTGTACGTGACCGCGTGGTTGTCGATCGGAAATTACGACAACTTTGTGCGACCATGTGTATGCAAAACAAGTTTGAGCCAACATCCGTCGGAAAAAAATCCGAGGATTTTGTTGTCGGAATGTCCGAACAAAGTCCGACCGTGTGTACGGGGCATTAGACTTACCAGTAACTCTGTTTCCAGGAGTCTTCCAGGACAGCCCTTGAGAGATGAAGCTCCTCCCCCAGATAGGAAACACATTGCCTCCAGCTCTTTAAAAGGAAATATAGTTAAACCGTACATACAAATCATCTTATACATACAAAGGGTGAGAACCTGCTGTCCTGGAAGACTCCTCGAAACAGAGTTACCGGTAAGTCTAACTCCAGTTTTTCATCTTGTCATCTTCCAGGACAGCCCTTGAGAGGATGAACAGGTACTCACCCAGTGTTAGGGGGGGACCACTGCTTGGAGGTCTTTCCTTCGAAATGCTTGATCTTGACTACCGAAAACGTCCAATCGATAGTGTAGAATAGACGTAGACATTCTTGACCACGTGGCAGCTTTATATATTTGCTCTGGAGTAGCGCCGGCTCTTTACATCCAGGACAAGGTTAATGCCCTTGTGGAGTGTGCATTCAACCCTTGTGGAGGGTCCAAGTGTAAAGTTTTGTAGCCCTCTGGGATGGCTACCTTTATCCACCTAGCTATTGTCCCTTTAGAAGCTTGTCTACCTTTCCAATTGCCTGAGAAGAGGATAAACAGGGTCTCTGATGTTCTAAAGCTTTTGGTAGCTTCCAAATAGCCTATGAGGCATCTCCTGACATCCAGCTTATGTAGTTGCTCATCCTTGCTATTCGATGGTTTACTACAGAAGGAGGGTAACATTATATCCTGACTTCAATGAAAGGTAGAAGCAACCTTGGGGATAAATGCTTGGTCAGTCTTGAGAATGACCCTATCCTCCAATATCTGCATAAAGGGCTCTCTACTTGACAGAGCCTGTAGTTCGTTGACCCTGCGAGCAGACAACATTGTGATGAGAAAAACAGTTTTGAGGGTAATCAGTCTTAAGGATGCCTTTGATAACGGCTCAAAGGGCTATCTCATGACTGCTTTTAACATGATAGACAAGTCCCATGTTGGAATCTTATGACACGGCACCAGCCGTAGCCTTGAAACTGCCTTACAGAAACAGTTTATGAGCAGATACTGTTGTAGGGAACTCTGCAAGTAGACTGATATGGCTGCAATTTTTACCTTAACTGTGCTTAAGGATAGGCCTTTATCAATGCCTTCCTGCAGGAACTCTAGAATCGTTGGAGAATCACCTTTTTTCCTTCTCTATTAGCCAGAGGTTAAACTTCCTCCAGACTTTCAGGTATATGGCTCTTGTAACTGATTTGCGACTTTGTAGCAGAGTTTTTATCACTCTGTTTAATAGACCCTTAAGCCTCGTACACGCGATCGGATTGTTGGCCAACAAAACCATGGACTTTTGTTCGAAGGGCGTTGGCCCAAACTTGTCTTGCATACACACGGCACACAATTGATGGCCAACAATCATGAACGTAGTGACGTACAACATGGCTTTTCAGCTCTTTAGCGACACCCTTTGGGCTCCTTCTGCTAATTTTGTGTTAGTAGAAGTTTGGTGAGTGTTGATTCGCGCTTTTCATTCCACACTATTCATTTCGCGCTTTTCATTTCGTGCTTTTCAGTTCGATTCTGAGCGGCCGTTCGCCAACCAGACATGTTGAAGAATCGGAGGAGATAAAATGTTATTTATTATTGGCCTTGGAGTTATTGCTTTGACATTATTTTTTTGGTTGAATAATGATTTGATTTGCTATATTTTCTATATTTTTGGATGCATAATATGCACTTTTTGGTTAAGTTCTATTGGCAGATAGCATGTCTAATTTTATTTGTTTCCTTTTTTTAATGCACATTAAAAAATTGTGGAGAATAATACATGGCTGTGTGTTTTACTTCAAATGACAGTTTGGGAGTAGGCAGTTACATTTAAAAAAATACAATGTAAAATTGGCAAAGGACACCAACATAGTATTATCTTTGATCTTAAAAACTGCGGGATAATGGTGTTGTGGTAACTTGCCCAAAAAATAAATAAAATAAAAAAATAATATTATTCTTGATATCACTAGAAAAAAAAAACCTTTGAAAATTTGTTTGCAATAACTCCATCAGTATCACCAGCAAAGCAGCTTCATTATTAGCCCATTAAAGGAGAAGAGAATGTGCGCTGCATTTTGAGATTTCATAATTTGCCACGTCACAAATGTTATTTCTTCATTACGAACGTTAGTTTACAAGACCGACTGCTTATGGCTCGTCCTTGCTTCCATGCATTCGTGTTTGTACTTTGGACTTTTGTCCGACAGACTTGTGTACACACGCTCGGAAAATCCGACAACAGACATTTTTCAGCTGAAAATTTTAAAACCTGCTATTCAACATTTGTCCATGGAAAATCCGACAACAATTGTCTGATGGAGCATACACACGGCCAGATTTTCCGCAAACCTGTCTTTACACATTTCCTGTCGGAAAATCCGATCGTGTGTACAAGGCTTTAGACTTCAGTATCTCTGTTTCAGATACCATGCCGCTAAGTTTAGCATGGCTGGACTGGGATGCAGGACAGGGCCTTGGGATAGTAGGTTCCGACTGGAAGGTAACATCCAGGGTGGTTGATCCGCTAATGATAGCAGAAGTGAAAACCATGCCCTCTTTGACCAAAATGGGGCTATTAGGATTAGAGATCTCTGTTCTTTCCTGAATCTGGAATGGACTTGGGATCCAATATAGAGGTGGTGAAGGCGTAACATAGCACAAGGGTCCATGCATTCTGGAAGGTGTCGACTGCCACCAGCTGATCTCTTGGGTTTAGCGAGAAAAAACTTGTAGTTTGGTGTTTGCTTTGTTAGCAAATAAGTCGATCTCTGGGAGGCCCAATTTGGAGACTATTTCCACAAACACTGTTGGATCTAGTGACCATTCTTCTTATGAGATTAATTGTCTGCTCAAAAAGTTGGCTAGGTTGTTCTGCACTCCTTTGAGGTGGATTGCTTAGAGAGATTCCAGATTCTCCTTTGCCCAGGAGAATATTTCCTGTGCTATACTCATCAAGATGGAACTCCTGGTCCCTCCTTGTTTGTTTAGGTATGCTACAGAGGTTATATTGTCTGACCTGACCTGTATATGTTGGCCACTGAGTTAGCTTTGGAATGCTGAGATTCCTCTGGTTACAGCTTTGAGTTCTTTGAAGCTGGATGAGTGTTGTCTCTCTAGTTGAGTCCAGATACCCTGCTCCCTGCGCCCATTGTCCCTCTAAATGGGCCCCCCATCCCTGACTGCTGGCATCTGTAGTCAATATGCGTGAAATCGGGAAGGTCCACAGCAGTCCTTCTCGTAGGTTAGCTTGGTTTCTCCACCACCATAGGGATTGCTTTATTTTGGCTGGAAAGTACACCTTGTCCTCTAAGACTTTCCCCCCTAAATTTTGAAGGAGGAGGACTGGAGTGGTCTCTCGTGAAACCTGGCCCATCTGATTGCTGGGATGGAGGACGTCATAAGTCCTAAAACTGACATTATCTCTCTTATTGTAACTGGGAGATTTGTCTGCATCTATGCCATCCGATGTCCAATGGGAGTCCTTGTGGGAGTACAATTTTCTGTTCCTTGGAATGGATAGTGTAACCTAGGAACAAGATTTCTTGAGAGGGAGAGAGATTCAACTTCTACATATTGATAATCCATCCTAATTGGCATAACCACTGTTGTGCCACTATTAGGTCTCTTAGTAGATTCTCTTTCGTTGGTGTTGCAGCCTTAGTGACGCCAGGGACTCTGCCAGGATCTTGGTAAAGATCTTGGGGGCCGAGGAGAGGCCAAAGGGTAAGGCTCAACTTTGAAAGTGGTAAACCCTTTCCCCTATTCGTACTGTTATGCAGAGAAATTTTTGGGAACTTTCCCTGATGGGGATGTGCATATAGGCATCCTTTACGTCTGTCTTTGGCATGAAACAACCTTTTTGGAGCAAATTTCTGATAGAGTCCATTTGAAAATGTTTCTACCGTATAGCTGTGTTCAACGGTCTTAAATTGAAGACTAGGTGGTATTTGCTGGAAGGTTTCTGCACCAAGAACTTCTGCGAGTAAAAACCCTTCTTTTTGTTTTGGGACTGGTAGGTCTACCAATTCCCCTATGAGTTGCGTCAATGCCTGGGTTTTTGCTGGTGTCTTGCCGAGAACGTTCCCCCGGTGGACAAGGACCCCCTGTACTGCGCATGCGCTGTGCTTGCGCAGTACGAACGTCTACGGAGCCGCCGAAAGACTCCAAAGTTGAACAGCTGATCGTCAGCTCTACACGGCGCCTGCGCACTGAGTCCAGGTTCAAGCCCCACCATCCAAGTGGACATAGAGTTTGAATAAAACTATGCTGAGTGAAGCGAGGCCGTGCCTGAAGCGTGGCAAGTGAAGCGTGGTGAGCGAAGCGAGCCTGCGAGGGGCCCTGTTACAGGTGCCGTGTACAGCTGACTCTCAGCTGTTCAGCTTCGGCTATTTTCCGGGGCTCGTACTGCGCAAGCGCTGAGCCTGCGCAGTACAGGAGAGTCCTTATCCGCCAGGGGGACTTTCTCGGCAGAACACCGGGTCCCTGGATAATTGTGTAATTAATAACCCCAGGGAGGCCTTTCATTGAACTCTAAGGCATATCCTCTCTTGATTACTCCCCTGACAAAACTGTTGGAGATTAGCTTTTTCCACTGGGAAAGGAATTCCTCCAATCTTTCTCCCACCTGGCAGCTGGCATCACAGTAGTTTGGGATTTTTGTCAGGAGGGTTAAAGAGCATGTTTGTCTTTTGCCTCCCCTTCTGGCCAGACCAGTGATTTTTTGGGGGGCTTTCCCTTATCCTGTGTTCTCGCTTGTCCTTTATAGGGATGACATTTTTTTCTAGGAAACATTTTTTTCTTAACTAGGAAGGTATTTTTCCTATCAGCTGTATGCTCTAAGGCTCCATCTAGCTGAGTACCGAAGAGAAACGCTACATAAGCATAACTTGACAGCTGTGTCCCCAGGCCAGGTTTTGGGCCAAAGGGCTCTCCTGGCTGCTACGGATAATGAAGCTGCTCTGGTTGACAGTTTTACAGACTCAGCTGAGACATCCACAATAAAGCCTACTGGTTTAAAGAGCATGAAAGATTTTAACAGCTCTACCCTGGGGGTACCAGCCGTTAGGTGCTCTTGCAGCTGCTTTAACCAAAATTCAAAATTTCGGCCTACGCAAGTTGTTGCCAGTTCTGGTCTGAGATTTGCCATAGCGGTATCCCATGATCTCTTTATGATTATGTCGCCTCTTTTGTCCATGGGGTCACCCAAGTGCCCCATGTCCTCAAAGACCAAATCAGAGTGTTTTGATACTGTGGCTAGGGGGGCATCTAATTTTGGGGATTGATTCCAGACTAAGTTTGGTTCCTCATCGAAGAGAAATCTTCTTTTTAGGCTGCTCACAAAAAGGCCTCTTTTCTGGTTCGACTACTCCCTGAGCAACAAGTCTGACATGATTTTGTGCACCAGGAATACCTTGGGTTTCATTTTATGCAACCCTTGGTACATTTTATTATGCCTTGAGAGTGTGGCTTTTTCCTCCTTCATCTCTAAGGGTTCATAGATTGCCCCCAGAAGTTCATCCACCTCCTCCTGGGAAAGTTTGAACCTTTGTGGGTTTTCCTGAATCTTCCTGACCTTCCTCTTGTCCTGAATCTGATTGAGAGGAATCAGTGGGGTCAGTGTTTTTAGGAGTATTCTCCCTACTCTTTGAAGGCTCTCCTGAACCTAAAGCTACCGGAGTAGGGGAAGTGGACATCTGATCGGGCTGGCTGACGGTCGTGCCTGGGACTTGTGTATCTGAAATACATTTTCTAAATGATTGAAAAGTGGATTGCATTTCATCTTTGAAGGGGCAGAGGAATATTGAAAAAGGGGAATCTTCCTCACTCTTTAATACAGCTGTGATGCATGTGGGACATAAGGCTTTAGTGTAGAGTAGCGCCCTGGGGTTTAGTCAGGGAGCTCCTCACCAAATTCCTTGTCAGTAGTAGCTACTGTAGATAGTTGTTAGAGATCCATTGATTTCTTCCTAAGTTTGGCCTTGTTGTACTTTTCTCTTCTGCCACTAGGTGGCCGGAAACATGGTGGCATTAGATGTGAGAAGGACATTTCAAGGTCAAGTTATGGATTTATGGGAGGTCCCAGCCAATGGGCATGGGTTTTCTTGAATCCCTTGGCCTGCTGGGAGAACCTATATATTCGGGTGGGGTCAGGTGATCTATGTTCTGTGCCTGGGTGGACGTGTGTCTTACGCCCCAGGCTTCTAGGCTGGAGATTGGGCCTATCCCAGGGGCATCTGGCTGCCAGGCTGTGTGAGGGCCTATCCAGAAGTAAGAGGGCTGCGCAGGGTTGGGACTGCAGCTTGCAGTCCAACCAAAAGTGACGGTTCTGCCAGCCAGAGAACCTGTCATGGTCGGAGGTAGAAGGTAAGCTGTCACCACTAGGGGGCCAACCACCTTTACCAAGGACCACAGTGTGTAACTGAAGCAAGTACCGGAGCAACATTCTCACTGAACAGGCGTGTTGGAGAATCAGGAAACTTCAGGCAGTGATCAAGTCAGGGACCCAGTCAGCGGAGGTGACCCTTGCAGAGCAGCCTTGTGTGTCAGGCCAGGGACCGAGTCAGTTAGCAGGGGTGAAGCTTGAGGAGCACCTGGAGTGCCATGCTAGGGACCCAGCAGGGAAGCGTGGGTGACGCTTGAGGGAGATACCACCGCAAAAGCCTTGAAGAGCTCACAGAATTCAGAGTCAGTGAATCAGAGAGTTCAGTGAAAGACCTCTTTTGCATCCAAGAAGTGTCTGGTGCCCAATGACTTTTACCACCTTTGCATCCACTATGCCTCACAACCCACTACATATTGAAGGAAGTCAGTGGTCTGTGGCCTCAAAGGTTCTCATTAGACTGGAAGAGGTTAGAGACTTTGCTACAGTAGCTAGATGAAAGCCTTGCACTAAAGGAAGGACACTTTTTCTTGTCCGTCTTAGTAGTGTCTTTTTTTGATCTGGACAATTCTTTCTGAGAGGGGGACAAGAAGGGAAAAGATAATCTGTTAAAAAAAAAATTCCCAGCTAGTCCTGGCCTCCCAGAGCCCCTTAAGGTGCTCACAAAGCTAATAAGATGGTTCCCCCAGGGTCTTCTAGCTCCCCTTCAAACAATCGGTGCACTGGAAAAAGGCTCTGGCCAAGCAGGCCTACCTGTGATGAGCCGGCATTTGACTCCCCTGGAGCGTGGGATGCCTCCATGTTGCTTCTTGCTCTGGCTGCTGACCTCTAAAGCCCATACTGTTGCGCCTTTTGTATGCCAGCTCGACCTTCCCCTTTTCTCTCTGTGCCCGGAACCATGACCTCTGGCACGCAGTGATGCCGTCCCATTTGCCAGAAGTGATGCCTGGCGTTTTCCAGGTTGCAGCTTCTTACAGCTAGGAGAGCGAGCCATCCCATGGCTGATGCCGATGCTCAGCCATCACTGCCCACTCCCACGCCAGGCACCGGAGAGAGGGTGGATGGAGAACTCCAAACTGCTGTGGAGGGAACCCGTGGCCTGTGGAGAAAAAAGGTGAGGAGAACTTCTGGCTGGTATTGGACAGCCCTTGCTTGATGGATGCTCTCCAACCCCATATCCCCTTAAGGCCCGGTTAACACCTATGCGAATTGGATGCGGCTTACAACGCATCCAATTCGCATGACATTTTAAAATTCGTTCATTTGAATGAGGCTGGTTCACATATGTGCGTTACATTCGCACTCTGCATTGCCAAAAAAAGTGTGCATTTTCTGGGCATTGCGGTGCGAATTTCAAGCACATTATCCTCTATGGGCACACATCTGATTCGCAGATGTGTTCTGGTGTGAACAGAAATTCCTTCCCCTCCTCCTACACCTTCCCCCTCTCCCAGTTCCTCCTCTGTCTGTTTGGTGCTGCTGATGTGAGCAGGCAAGGCAAAAAAGAGGGAAAAAAGTGTTGTCAAAGGTCAAGGAATGCGTGCGGTCCCCCCCAAATCCAGGCCCTTATCTGAGCATGCAGCCTGGCAGGCCAGGAAAAGGAAGCCCCCCTCCTGAACCATACCAGGCCACATGATCTCAACATGGGGCACATAACGGCGTCAGACAGCGACGGAGGAGGACCAGAATTACGCACAATTAGTAAGCTAAGATTATCTTAGGTGAGCAAAATTATATACACCACAAATGTGAACAACCTTATTTTTAATTTAATAAACCAAAATGAAAAACAATTACATTATTTGGAACAGCCCACTTTCCACTTTGTAAAGCCCACGATAATATATTGAATCCATCTGCCAAGGTACCTCCCCAGCTGGCAACATAAAGAATGTTTGGAATTGCACCCGAATATGTGTACCACTAGTGGTGCCCCTAGTAATATTCCACTGTGCCGCCTCCATGTTATGGCTCAGGGAATCCTCAAAAACATAGCCGTCACGTTCACGCACATAGTTGTGCTGTGCACAGGCTGCTTTAACAGCACTGACAGCATGGCCAATACTGAGATTTATGAAGGAATGCATGAATCGCCACTTATTGCAGAGAATTCCAAATGCACATTCCACTACTCAGTGTGCCCTAGTGAGCCTATAATTGAAGACTCTTTCTTCTATGGTCAGCGATCGACTTGAAAAAGGTCTGAGCATGTGCTCTCCAAGGGCCAAAGCTTCATCGCCTACAAATACATGTGGGTGGGAAAGCTCAGTTGTTCATCATTCGCCCAAATGAGGAATGAGAAAAAACACTTGAATCGGAGCTGCTGCCATAAGAACCTACATCGATGTAAATAAATTTAAAATTGGCGTCCGCCACTGCCATTAAGACCATCGAAAAAAATTTCTTATAGTTAAATTATTGGCTCCCACTAGCTGAAGGCTTGAGGATGTGGATGTACTTCCCATCGATGGCTCCCAGACATTTGGGGAAGTTGCAACACTCCCAGAATAGCTTGGCTACCTTCAACCAAACTTATTTGTTCTTCATCACCAAATGCTTCAGTCACTCCCATATGACTATGCACATTTCATGAATAATGCCACTAATAGTTGATTTGCCAACCTTGTGTTCAAAGTGCAGACTTCAAAATTAATTTCCTGTGGCTAGGTACCTAAATGCAAACAGAAAGAACATTATTTTTCATTTGTCTGATTTTCACTGCACTACTTACAGACAAGGTGGGGCAGCATGCCACCTCAAAGAAGTGAGGAGTGGCTCGGGGGCAACGGCTAAGGTACCCTATATGTTTGCTGGGGACTTAGAATTTCTACAACCCATTTTGGAGATGAGGGAGTAAGTTTTCATCTATATCATCAATGTATCTGCAAACCTCTTAACTTTGATTAGGCCTTGTTAACTTACATTCTTTTTTTTGGAAACAAGACACAATCTAGTTGGGAGGAACAAGATGTTCTGGAGGACCAAGAGGAGGCCCAACCGGAGGCCCAAGCGGAGGCCCAAGCGGAGGCCCAAAACCATATTGCTTTACAGTAAGGCACAGAGGATTTGGCACAAATCCAAATCTCCGCTAATCTGTGGACAACAAACCCAGAAGAGGAATCTGCAGTGGCAGAGGCTATCCCTGGGCCCTCTTCCGCTCCTGCAGACATTGGTTGGCCAGCCAAAATGCTGCAGAGGCAAGCACCTGTATCGCAACCTGACATAAGTGAGCACCTATTTGAAATGTTGAAAACCATGTTTGAAAAGGTGGATGCTTTTTTATGTCCGGATAATATACTGGTGCTCAGTTTTGTCCCTCTTATCAAAAATGTAAAACCTGAGCGCTACTTTGAAATGCGAAGCACAGTCGAACAAGTGCTGCACTCCTTCTCACAGCTACGTGAGGAAGCTTCATTTCAAGGGCCATATGTGCCACCACCAAGACCTCCCCTTCACTACCCCAGGTACGTCCACTACCCTGAACCACAACACAAACCTTACCCCTATATTCACCCATCCTATCCTTCTAGCTTTGAAAATCCATATATAAAGCCCCACACAGTCGCATTCCCTATCCCATCCCTCCCAAATTTCTTCAATCAGGCCCCCCCAAAATCCTGGTATGTATTGGACAATTTAACATGGGGAGGCTAGGCCTGCTCCCAGCACTGTCAGTGATAAACCAGCTTCCGCCAGCCACTACTCCAGTGAGGCCCCTTTTAAAAGAATATATCACAATCTGTGATTTTTGAGGTCCATGAGGACACCTTTTTTGTTAAGTCTGTTATGTCTGTTCAAGAACCCTGTTCGAGAGCCATGTGTATTTTTTAGTTTTGGTTGGCTACATGAGCAAATGATTTTGTATTTTAAGTTTTTATGACACTTGAATAAATCATTATGTAGTCAATTTTTGTCTGGTTACATATTTAGAATTACACATGTTTGAACAGTTTCTCAACGTTAATATTGCATGCTCACAATTTCCGCTGACAAAGGACATCAGTGGTGAAAAGTACCTTATGCCGCGTACACACAATAGGATTTTCCGAGGGGAAGTGTTCGATGGGAGCTTGTTGTCGGAAATTCCGACCGTGTGTAGGCTCCATTGGACATTTTCCGTCTGAGTTTCTGACAAACAAAATTTGATATCTGAATCTCAAATTTTCTGACAACAAAATCCGTTGTCGTAAATTCCGATCGTGTGTACACAATTCTGACACACAAAGTTCCATTCATGCTCAGAATGAAGCAGAAGAGCCGCACTGGCTATTGAACTTAATTTTTCTCGGCTCGTTGTACGTGTTGTACGTCACCATATTCTTGGCGATCGGAATTTCCGACAAGATTTGTGTGACCGTGTGTATGCAAGACAAGTTTGAGCCAACATTCGTCGGAAAAATAACATGGATTTTGTTGTCAGAATGTGCGATCGTGTGTACGCGCCATTAATGTGATTAGTAATATTTCAGCAGGCTGGATACTTGGTCTATAGCATGTGTTCTGACGCTCCAAGCGAGGGGAGATTAGTCCAAGCAATTAGTCAAAACTGAATCAAAAAACAGACTTTTATTAGATACATGTCTGAAACCCATTTTGGCATACAGTCAAAAAATTAGTAAGGTCAGTGGTTCTGAACATTATTATTTTGAAGAAGGCGTTTGCCTGCATCCTTAAGCAAAATAAAAATGTTTTGTAAAGGAGTGGCCTCAAAATGAAGATGCAACGTCATTTCCAGTAGTGTCATCATTTGGACATAGATTTTGTCCACTGGCAGCTGAATTTAACACTAACAATTGTCCAGTCTGAAACTTGTTCACAAAACAATGTGGGCCCGCCCACAAAGCACCTTGTCCCCATCAACTTGGGGACAAGGTGCTTTGGGGGGACCCCAAAGCACCCTCCCCATGTTAAGGGCATATGACCTGGTATGGTCCAGGAGGGGGGGGGCTCGCTCCCCCCTTTTCCTGGCCTGCCAGCCTACATGCTCGGATAAGGGTCTGGTATGGATTTTTGGGGGACCCCATGCTGTTTTTTGTTCGATTTTATACTGACATATAATTACACACATAGGTTGGACTTGATGCACTTGTGTCTTTTTCCAACCTCACCTACTATGGAACTATGAAGCTATAGAGGAAAAATATGGATTGCTTGGCCAATAAATTACTCACCTATTTATTGACATGCGCGTGTAGTTAAAAAGTTTATCTTCATGCCCACGGAGGTCTTCATAAAGTATCATGAACTGGTCTCTCCTCCCTATTTGCAATTATGGGATAAACTCAGTATCTTCTTCTTCTCCTCCTCCTTCTCCTCTTCTCTACTTCCAGCAAGATTGCTGCTGTTGCAGCAACAACTGTTGGCATGATCATGGGCAAAGCAGCACACATTTTTCAAAAAATCCAAATCCACACAATACAGACTGCTGGTCAACCAGGAAGTGTCCCTCTCTTTTATTACCAGCCTCACCAACACAGCTAACAGCAATTGGCCTGCACAAAATTTGCAGCTCTAATTATACCCTGACATGTTACTTCGGAATTTGCAGCTGATCCGCAGCTAAAACGCAGAGGAAACACTGAACAACTGATTTTTCTCTTTGCAGGGAAACCGGAGCTTCAATTTGCACCGTACATGTGTGAACCCTAAAAGACAGTTCCTCCACTCAACATGTCTCCTCCGACTAAGGAAACACTACAAAAACTGACCTGATGCCTGAGGGACTGCCTTTTAAAGAGCTGGAGGCAATGTGTTTCCTATCCGGGAGAGGAGATCCATCTCTCAAGGGCTGTCCTGAAAGACGACTGGGGAAATATTGTTTTTTTTTCAAAGTTGTTGTGATTTTTCACTGCAGAGGTGATCAAATACCACCAATAGAAAGCTCTGTTTCTGGGGAAAAAAGGACATCAATTTTGTTTAGGTACAGCATCACATGACCGCGCAATTGTCAATTAAAGTAACGCAGTGTTGTAAATCTCCCGGGAGTCAAGTGGTTACCAGCATACTTTTGCAAAGATGACCCTTTAAGTTGAAGTTTAAATGCATTTAACCATGCATGAACCCAGACTCATACAATAGGCATGATAGAATTATCTTATGTCGTTAGCTAAGTTTAGGACTATTGTAGTTATGAAGGAAACTGTTATACAGCATTCATAAAATTTGACTTTTCAGCTGGAGTAAAAATGTGGGTGGACACCAAGCCGCCATAGCCTGCAATTAGCCGTTAGTTATCCTAAACACATTAGTAGATATAGAATTACTTGAAACATCTATAGCATAGGATGAATAAATCAAGTAATCCTAGAGCACTAAGACCTAGGTGAATATGTCATTCTATATATTTCCTTATTCAAAAGATAAAGTCCCTTTAAATAGAAAAGTGAAAGAAAAACAGCCTATTGCTCCTTTCAGCATCAATAAAAAGATGTTTCCATTCTAGATCCGCTGGGACAGTCTAGTCTGGCGATCACATGATCCATACTAATTACCTAACCAAAATCAATTAGATTCACATCATGGTGTCTGATACCAAGCTCTGATTAATTGCAGCACTTGAAAGAAATTCTAATGCAGCTACATTTAACTGCATTCACCTAGCATACCTTCACGTTAGAAAAGAATGGGAATGAAATGCCTACATTGTTTTATTTTCATGCTGCTAAACAATTCCTACTTGCATTTCCCTGCCGTTACACCAACATATTAACCTAGTTACAGCAATTAGTGCTTCATTAGTAAGGCTAACTAACTGCAGCTTGATCCTGTAATGATTTACCAAGGTTTTCCATATACAAGTGCATAATCAATGTTTTCCAATTACTGCTATCGTGCAACCACTATTTCAAATAAACTAGCTAATAATACAACCCCATTACAGAGGCTGGAGAAGCAAAGCCATATAATTGCAGTGCAGAGCTTCTTCAGCTTTTAAAATTTTTCACACTAATGAACTGTCATGCAAAAAGTTCTATTGATTTTTACACCACATGACTTCAACCACAAATATGTAATTATGCCTTTTATATCTAGCTGGGGGATTAAAATAATCTATAGTGTGTAGCCTTTACTTATCCCTGATAGGTTTAGTGGTCTTTTACCCTTTTCAAAACATTGTAGTTTTTTGATGAATGAACTTTAGACGTTTCTTTCTATCACTGCCATTTGAGATCTGTTTGCATCCTAGCAGTAAAATGTTATTATAACAATTGGAGAGGAAAATATGAAAAAATATTGTTTCCAAGTCACATTCAGTGGAAAACTGCACAGCTCAGCTACTAAGACATGAAGGATTTTTTTAAACTAGCTGCAGGTGGAAAACACATACTTTTTTTTTAAACTATTAATTATAATGTGTAATTGTGTGAACAAATAACTAATAATAAATAAAATGATCTGCATCAGACTGCCATTATTAAAGTGGTACTATGGGAAAAAATAAATATATGATGCAATCTGTCATCAGCATTAACAGGGCACTTTTTGTATATGAGCCCCCATTTTTCATGACCTGTTGATCTACCAGTAGACCTGTTATTTTTCAATTTCCTTCAAGAAAGAGACAACACTATTCATTCTGCAGTGAAATCATGCAAGCAACATTGTCACTCTGTGGACAGGTTATTCCCAAATGGGCATGTAGGTTTAAATGGACTTTAGGATAGCATCAGGAAAATAAAAGCCCAACTTGAGCTAACACTTTTTAAGCAGTTATAGCAACAGGATTTTTTTTCTTCTGGTTAAAGGATTAAACCATATGAATTAAAGCTGATCGCTTTAAGCACCCCTGGCAGCATTATATGGATTTTAATGGTTTTTCCCATCTTCTGACTTTGGTTGGACTGCTCAGCCTGCATGTAAATACAGAGAAAATGTAAATAAGGGCATGTGAAATAAAAACAGAAATCAAAAACCTAATATAAAAATTACACATATAAACCATAGTCACCTATCGGAATACAATAATTTTGCATTAGTGGTCCTATAAATAATGGTTCTATACAGGGCTTTTTATTCATCAAGAATGCGGGGGAGCGCAATTCTGACACCTCCAGGACTCAATGTATTTAAAGGCAAGGGGTGGTGGTGGTGGGGGGGGGTGCTGGAGTGCCCCTTGCTGTGAAGGCCAGTTATAGGTGGGGACAGGGGCCATTTGTTTGTTACTGGTGTAAAACATGGTCCAGGGACACACTGTACACCTTTGCTGTGACGGTGCTCTTGCTGGGTGTCCAGTGTGCTCCTGTTCTTTTAAGGGGGATTGGGCTGCTTCCAGGCCCACCTGCCCCTCATCTATCCATTTAATGCATGTGCTTCCATTGTGGGGACGCTTATAAATTCAGTAGCGTTAGGACTGCAAGCATACATAGGGTGCTTGAATAGGCCTTGCAGCTTATGCATGCGTTTGCAAATGCGTGCTAACTAAACCCCTGTTTTTAATGCAGACTGTTGGACAGCTTAATTTGGTCAGCTGGCAGACTGGTTATTGAGTTGAGCTATGGAATGTTCTGTTTTTGTCTTTCAGGTGCTGGAGGGTCAATTGATGCTGGCTGCTGGAGGATCTAATGTTGCTTGGGAGGATCTATTTTTGAGGGATGGGTCTATTGTTGGTGGAGGGGTTATGTTGCTGGAGGGTCAATTGTTGCTGAGAGTGATCTACTGTTGAGGGAGGGGTCTATTGTTGCTGGCTGCTGAAGGGTCTATTAATGCTGGCTGGAATGTCTGGGTTGTTTTCAAATATTCAGAAGAATTTGTCTCTCTAACAAAAAACAAAATTGTTAATTTGGCTTTGGCAGTCTTTATACTTTTCTATAACTTCCTTCACCCTACTTTATTTCCTTTCTATAATATTCTTTACTTTGACTTGCATATACAAGCATTGATTGTAAAATGACTATTAATGCTGGCTGTTGGGAGATCTTTTGTTGCTGGTGGGGGTCCATTGTTCCTCGGGTGGATCTGTTGTTGTTAAGGGGTATTTGTTGCAGGGGGTCTATTGTTGCTGGGGGAATATGTTGTTGCTTGGGGGGCCATTGTTGCTGGCTGCAGGGGATCTATTTTACTGCTTTTTATATTATCCTTAACAAATTCCATACAAATTACTTAGCACCAAAAATTGATACTTGGTTCTGTTTTCTTAAAAAAGTGGTACTGGGAGGTGGGTAAGGGGTGAAACCAAAGGATGATGCTCGGAGGTGGGTAGAGGGTGGAGACAAGGGGTGACTTGGAAGAGGGGAGTACCTACACTTATTCTTTAAGAAAAAAAGCCCTGGTTCTGTATCATTTATTAATTGTGAAAAGAGACCTACATAGCACTCGTTTCACACAATCACTAATTTCTTATAATGTAAAATACAAACATTGGGGTTGATTTACTAAAAACAAATAAGCTGTTCTCTTTCCAAAGAGAGTTGCTCTTTGCACGGGAATTATTCCAAGAGCTTGGTTAACAAGGTGAATGTCTTGTGTTTTCCACCGTCCAGTCATGTGAATGAAAAAAATGCTGTTTTTTTTTTCATTTTCATTGTACATGATTGAGTGTTCTTTATAAAGTAAAATTACACCACATTTACTTAGCTCTAGGGGAAATTCCCTTGCAAACTGAATAGCTTATTTGCCTTTAGTAAAACAACTCAATTGCATGTATTTATCCTCCTTAGGAATAACTTAGAAACTACATTACACAAAAAGATTTCATAGACGGGGACATGCTTTGCATCACCACCCATTTGCAATAAGTGATGAAGTTAGTCTAGGGTATAAATCAAACACAAAAAGAAAATATGTTGCCTAAATTATTTTGCTGAATAGTAAATGCAACATAAAAGACAGAAAAAAACAACAGAAAAAGCACATGCATGTTTGAATTGCAGACATTGCTGTGGTAGAAAGGTCTTTGGCTTAATAAAAGGCTATTAACATGACTGCTGACATGAAGCTATCAGAGTCACTGGTATTGATGAAACTCTCAACTCTCAATCTGCTGCACAGGAAGTTTATCATGCAGCTGTCAGCCTAGACAGAGCCCATAAACAATGATAGCAGCTGACATTTCCCTTACCCATTTATGAAAAACAAAATATTCAAAAGGTGCTGAAGATTTTCAGAAGCATGTACCATGAAAATTCATTCCTGTAATATAGCAATAAATATGCAGCTCCTATGTTGGGGTATATATATATATATATATATATATATATATACATATATATACACACACATATACATATACACAGTATATATCACAAATGAATAAATATATAATACATAAATAAATATAAATATTATATCTATGATAATACAATAATTTACCATCTGTGTTTATAAGGGATATATTTATAAAGAATTTGCTGCACATTCATCAGGTGAAACATTTGCAGTACATTATATTTTTATAGCAAGGGATTGTGTTCCACCATCAGGCTATAGTAGCAATATAGTGAATCTATTAAACAAGAAAATAATTCCTTATACAGTGTCATACACCTACAGAGATTATTTTTACTTATGTCTAATAAGCCCTCTCCTGGATTTTTTTGGAATCTTTTTGATCTGACAAAAAAGAATTAGCTCATTCTCTCTCACTAAATATGTCAAGAGCAGAGTTTGTACTGTATACGCATGCACCATCTCCTGCGTATACCATGTGCCTTCTCCTCCTCTTTCAATAGTTTTTTATTAAGTATATCAAAGATAACATGGAGACACAGGTACAGAAAACTTGTTGAGACACAATAGTTAATCAATCATAGATGGTAATCATCAGAGAGTCTGTAGTATACTACGATTTCCCATGTGAATCTGTCCCAGTCCCCATCTGTGCGTTATAAATGGGAGGAAGGGATGGCACCCCTCTCCCGGCACCCATCAAGGGATCTAGCTGTTTGCGGAGAGGGGGCCACCCCCTCTTAGGAAGGTAAATCGAGAAAGAGGACCGATGCAGACTCAGCCAAAGCCAGTACCAAAATAGACCATTTTTAACTGCAGAATGAATGTGGGGTGGTCGTTAAAATGGTCGTCCTAGAATCGGATGGGGAGATCCAACTAGCTTTAGATTCAAACCTCGTATTAAAGGTGGTGTAAACCATAAGTGTGTTGACAACTGTGCCCATACTAAAAGGATGTAGGTACGCCCCATGTGATGTCAATGCCCAAGCACCCTAACTGTCTGTTGTGAGCCAGAGGAGGTCATACACATGGGTGCTGTTGGCTAGAAAGCATTGGGCTGAAAGTCAGTGCATCTGCCCAATTGCAGTCACAGTGGGTGGCCCATCCCTGGTGCCTCCATGTCTCCAAACAGACAAGGGGTACGGTTGTGTCCTTAAGGAAAAATCCTGTGTTTCAGCCGTGTAAGGCAACTTGAGAGAAACAAAAACAAGAGAACAAAACAGGAGGAAAGCACGGGTCAGAGAAAGGAGACCTGAGGAGATGAGAAAATGAGGGGGAGGAAAGGAGGAGAGAGAGATAGAAGAAGAGAATCTTCAGTGACAGTGCAATACCCGCTCCCCTACACAGCACTAGAGGAAGGGGAGGTAGTGGGTGGCAGAGATATGTACTTAGTCCAAGGTTCCCAGATAGTATCATGTTTGGCAACCGTATCCAAAAGGATGCTGGTTGTCTTTTCCTGGGTCATTATCCATTAAATTTTTCTTTTAACCAAAGTGAGGGATACTGAAGGCTGCTTCCAAGCTCTGGCAATTGTCAGTTTAGTTCCAAGTAGAATGAACATGAGGCGTTGGGTCAGTTTCGGTTCCCAGGGTAAGGGAAGCTAAGAAGAGCTATTTGAGGGTTCTGAGGAATGGGTCTGTCTATAAGTTTCCTAATGATGTGGAATACTCTATTCCAGAGTCCTCTGATCTTGGGACAGTCTCACCAAGTGTGTAGCATCGACCCAATGTGTCCGCAATTTCTGAAACACAGTGTGATGCATTCGGGTAGATTTTAGAAATTCTTAGTGGGACAAGATACCACCTCATTAGTACTTTCAGGTTAGCCTCGATTAGTGTTGTGTTCATTATGCCCTTAGAGGCTGAGGTTGATGCTCTGTGCCATTCCCCCAGGCTCCAGCCCTGTCCCACGTCTTTCTCCCACTCCCTCATATAGAGAGTTTTAGAATCTGCAGAGGCAAGTGATCGGTATATCACTGTTATCCCTCCCCACTGCTCCATTGCCTGACCACACCACATTTCATATGCCATGACCGTCAGAGGGTTGGGTGTAGAGGACCCCAGAGAATGAACAAAGTGAGACATCTGGTGGGGTCAGAACCTTTCCAACCTGGACATTTCAAGCCTGATAGAACAATGGGCAGGTGTTAGAGGCCCCACCATGCTGACAAAATGTCCAATTATATAGAGCCCCTTATCCAGCCATCATTGAAAAGTCTTGATGTCCATACCCGGGGAGAAGAGGGGGTTTCGAAAGATATGTGAGAGCGGGTGCCAATGTGAGATTAGGAGTGGGTTCCTTTTGAGGGAGTCCCAGAGGCTTAGGGAGTGGGATAGTGTAGGGGCCATAATGGCAGGTCTAGTTTTGGCAGGGCACCATAGAAGGAAATCTGGGGTGTTTGGGAATTGCCTGCCGCTCCATATGTACCCAGTCTGGATGTGCTATTTTAGAGTAGATGACAGAGATTTGAGACAATTGAGCTGCGTGATGGTACCAGATAAGGTTCGGCAATCCAACTCCTCCCTGATGCCCGGTTCATAAAAGGGTTCCCTTAGCCACCCTATGTCCTTTAGATCCCCATATAAATACAAATTATCTTGGATTGGAATTGTCTAATTTGATCCCTAGAAATTGGGATGGGTGGTGACCTAAATAAGTATAAAATGCGTGGTAAAAGGTTCATTTTAACGGAGTTGACCCTGTGTAGCCATGAAAGTCCCAGATTATCCCATTATGTGAGATCGCCTCCTAATTTACAAAACATTGGGGGGGAAGTTAGCGGTGTATAGGCTGTCAACTGAAGCCATCAGGTTAATCCCTATATAAGGGATTGCTTTCTCATGCCATTGAAATTGTTAGTTTTCTTTGAGTTGTGTGACCAAGCTAGCAGGTAGATTGACGTTCAATGCTAGGGATTTCGAGTAGTTCACCCTAAGCCCAGAGACTTTACCAAAGTCATTGAACACCCTGCAAATATTTGGTAGTGAAGTTAATGGCGAAGTGACAAAGAGCAGTACATTATCAGCAAAAAGGGCACATTTATGAGTCTTGCACCCACAAGGTACCCCGCAAATATCAGGGTTGTCCCTAATGGCAATGGCAAAAATCAGTGGTGATAAGGGACACCCCTGCCTCCTACCATTACGGATTGGGAAGGATTCCGAGTAATATCCCTGAATTTTAATGTTTGCCTCCGAGTTGGAGTAGGGGGCCCCTATTATGTTCAAAAAGATTGTCCAAAGCCCCATATTTGCAAAATTGGAGTCAGGTAAGACCAGGAGACAGAGTCAATGCTTTAATCAGATCTAAGGAGAGCAGGAACTCTGTTTGAGGAGTGCCCCCATCCCATCCTACCCGCAGAAGAGGGACAATGTCAATTGCCCTCCTGATCTGATCTGGGCCCTGTCTCCCAGGTATGAAGCCGACCTGGTCCTTATGTATGTAAAGAATGATAAAATTGGAGATTCTGTCCGCTAAAATTTTTGTCAAGATTTTAAGGTCATTATTGATTAATGATATAGGGTGGTAATTTGTAGGACAACTAAGGTCCTTGCCAGGTTTGGAAATAACTGTAATGAAGGCGGAGTTTAAGGCCTTATCAAGCTGAGTTCCCGCTCTTAGTTGGTTGTAGAATCTAGCCAGGTAAGGGGTTAAGGTGGGAAAAAGTGTTTGTAGTATGGAATTGAGAAACCATCAGGGCCAGAGGCTGAATTATTTTGGAGATTTTTAATGATTTGAGTTACTTCTTCAGCTGAGATTGGTGATTTCAATGCAGCCCTGTGTTGGTCTGTGATCTTAGGGATATTTAGTGAATTGAGAAATGAGTCCCGTAAGTTAGGGGAGGAGACCTTCCCCTCACTACTATAGCTATAAAAGGTCTGAAATACTTCCAGGATTTTTTGAGAGTTTTGTGATAGGGTACCATCACAAAGTTTAATTTTGGGTAAGGTATGATATTTGATTGTAGGGGTCAACCTATTTGCCAGGAGGGTACCTGTCTTGTCTTTCTGGTGATAAAACCGGCCTCCTTCCCAGCATAGAGTTTTTTAGGCAATGGCGGTGATAGCAAGGTTCAAGGCTGTACGTACTGTTTCAAGTCTTTCCGCAGAGGCTGGGGTGGGGTTGCGTTTTTGTGCAGTTTACTTAATAGCATAAATTCCTTCTCCAGCCTTTCAATATCTGCCTTGCGGACTTTACGGATCCTAGAGGCAATTTGAATAATTTTTCCCCTAATAAAGGCTTTATGTGCTGCCCATAGTGTGGTGGGGGAGACGTAATTGACATCATTTAATAAAAAGTGGTCCTGTAGTCCCTTTTCAATTTCAAGTGCATGGGTGGGGTTGCTAAGGATTGAGGCATTAAGTCTCCAGCAATACCCTTTATGGTGTCCCGATGGTCTGCTCATGATAAGGTGGAGCAGGGAGTGGTCTGACCAAGCAGAGTCTTTTATGACAGATTTAGTCACCTGAGGGCGATTCTAGCATAGTTATTATGAGGGTTAGAAAAATGTGTATAGTCCCATGCATGTGGATTCATCTCTCTCCACACATCCACCATCCCCTGGTGAAAAATCTGTGTAGCTACATTGAGGCTCTGCCTGGTGGGACGCATACGGTTCCTGCCTGGTGGGCGGGATTTGTCAAGTCCTGCATCAAAAGCAGTGTTAGTGTCCTCCATACACGATCAGACCCTGGTAAGTGGGTTCAAGGTGTGGAAGAGGGTCTTGAAAAATTTTGATTGCCCCCATTTGGAGCATATTATGACGATAAGTGAATAGAGCTGTTCATCAATGAGACCTTTCATAAGCAAGAACCTGTCCTCCGGGTCCTTAAACTCTGAGAGAAAAGAGAACTGGGCATTGCGGGAAACAAAATATGCCCACTCCTTTGGTTTTGTTGTCAGAATTTGCCAGATAAAATCTTGGGAATTTACAGTGTATAAAGGAAGGGGAATATGATTTAGGAAAGTGTGTCTCCTGGAGAAACAGTATGTCTATTTATTTATGGTCATGGTAGGACTGGAAAACTTTCCGGCGTTTAATGGGTGAGTTAAGCCCCTGAACATTATGTGATGCAATGCACGGGGTGGGACGGGGTGTGGTGTGGTCAGCCATGTAGCAACCCAGAGGTCATTGCTAGCGATTCCCAATCATCTACCTTCAACCTGGCGGGACACCCAGAGTCCAGAGGGACAGCATCATCAAGGGAAGCAGCCTCCAGGATCCTGCGGTAGCACGAGTTCACACACGTCACTAGAAGAAGAATATGATTAGTACAAGTAAAAGTAAATAGAAGCAAGAGAAGTAAGAGAAGTAGAAGGAGACAATCCCCAGGGTAGATGTGGAATAATGCCATCCAGCTCTGGGGGAAGAAGTGTCCCCCAACCAGTGGGTGAGGTCCTGACTAGGAGGGCAAAAAATCTGCAGCTCAGTACAGGAGTACAGGAGGAGGTGCAATGGTACTGCTCCGTTCGCGGTACTAAATTTATAGTAATGAACTTATGTTAATCAGAGTGCATCACCCTTAACAACTATAACAGATAAACATCCAATGAGGGTCAAGCTGATGTGGGTTGAATTACAGCCGGGGCTTCAGGAGAAGAGCAAGTGAATGGTGGGGAGGTATTGAGTCTTCTAGATAAGGGAAGGAACTCCAAGCCTCCAGGAAGAGGTGGTAGAAGGTAACGAGGGAAACTCCAGAGGGTGTGGAAATAGGCAGTCCAGGGGTCAGGCAGCCGACAGTTCATGTCTGGGGAGTGGAGGGGTTGCGATAGTCTGCTAGAAATCAGCATGGGCCACATATAACGCTGGGGGCCATCTGGAGGGAGGGGGGAGAGGGGAAGGGGGAAGTAAATCCATGGTGAGTAGACCAAGTCATAGTTCAGGAAGTCCAGGGGAACCTTAAAAGTATCCGAGACCGATATAGTGGGGAGCTTGTAACGGGGCAGGATACAATCCGACAGTTTGTATGCAGGGTGGAATGACGTAGAAGATCTACAGAGTCCAACAGAGGAGTAGGTGGAGGAGCCCCCTGAGGTCAAATGAGGTCTGATTTTGGGTGGGCATTAATGCCAAAAAGGCAGAGTGGACCCAGTCCCAGTAAAGGGAGCGTAGAAAAGGGAGTGTAGTTGACCACCAAATCAGGGCCACCCGCATCCAATTCGCATGTCAGGAGATTGTGACTGTCTCTCTATGGAGTCGGTTCACACATCTCCGGAGCGACTCCGGTGCAAATTGCACAGGAGTCCTGTGCATTTTCTGTTTCAGGTCCAAATTTAGCCAAACAACCGGACTATAATCGGACCTGAAATGGTGAACAGGGGCGCACTGGACCTCTGCTGTGATCCACTCCATTCCTCAATGTGAACCCAGCCTAAGGGATTCCTGGTCCACTTTTATTAATAAGACGAAAAAAGGTAACACAGAAAATCTGTTTCCCATGCAGGTATTTCCACCATCAACACAAACATAAATGATGTTCAGACTTGTTGCTCTCTCAGTGCAGTGCTGTTGCTCAGGCCTTTTGCCTTGGTCTTCCAGATCATCTAGCACAGCACCTCAGGGCTTTAGTGCAAACCCTGTACCTTGGCTCTTTTTCAGCTCCTTACTGCTCTGTCTCCGACTGCACCTACAACATGCAGACTTAAGCCTCATACACACGATCGTATTTTCGGCAGGGAATTGTGTGATGACAGACTGCCTAAAATCTGACCATTAGTACGCTCCATCAGACAATTGTTGGCCAACTTTCTGCCAACAAATGTTGGATGGCAGGCTAATAAATTTTCGGCGGACAACGGTCTGTTGTCAGATTTTCCTATCGTGTGTACACAAGTCCCTCACACAAAAGTCCAAAGTAAAAACACGCATGTTCGGAAGCAAGGACGAGCCAAGAGCTGTCGGTCTTGTAAACTAGCGCTCGTAATGGAGAATTAACATTCGTGACACCGCAAAATATGAAATCTTGAAATTCAGCGCACATTCTCTTCTTCTTTAATGGGATAATAATGAAGCTGCTTTGCTGGTGATACTGATGGAGTTCTGCCAAACATATTTTTTAAAGGCTTTTATTTTCTAGTCATATCAAGAATAATATTATTATGCTTGTTTATTTATTTTTTTGGGGCAAGTTACCACAACACCATTATCACATAGTTTTTAAGATTAAAGATAAAACTATGTTGGTGTCCCTTGTTTTTTTTACCTTGCATTTTTTTAAATGTAACTGCCTACTCCCAAACTGTCATTTGAAGTAAAACACATAGCCAAGTATTATTCTACACATTTTTTTTATTGTGCATTAAAATAAATAAAAAAAATAAATTAGAGATGTTATCTGCCATCCAAATATAACGAACCTAAACAAAAAGAGCATTCTATGCATACAAAAATAAGTAAAATATAACAAAGAAAATCATTATTCAACAAAACCATCAAAAAATAATTAGTAAAGGGGATAGGGGTGCAAATCCCCAGACCAGGGGCCTTGTTGGGGGTCTTGTGGCTGGTATTGCTTCTGACCGCCATGCTGCTGTGGTGGGTGGGGTGGATGTGGTGGGGGGGTGGATGTGGAGGTGGTGGATTTGGGGCCTCAAAATCACGCAGATGTGTGTTTTCTTTCATTTGGTCGCTCATCCCCTTGTTGAGGAGCTACAGGATTAGTTCCTCACACCTGCTCCTTTGCTCATTATCCATCTGCCTTAATTTATTGGCAGTCAGCACGGCAAATCCCTCAGCCTCATCTGGGTCTGTCCTGAGTGCAGTAGTGGCCTGGCTGAGGAAGGCAGCTATGGCCTCATCCAGATTCCTGCTCTTCCTGGCCCTTTTAGCAGGAGGGCGTAGGGGAGGGATCTGGGACTCAGTCTGGCTGCTGGCCACGGGCTTCTCCTGACTGACACTTTCCTGTGTATGAAAATGGGACATAATTAGAATCTTTTTTAGGGTTTGGTCATCAATCACACACAATTTTGATCTCCTCACTGTTGCAAATTGAATGTGGAGAAATAGAAAAGACTATCATTCTGACCCCAGCATTTTTTATTCTTGTGCAAATCATTTTGGTCACTACTGTCTATTGATATGGAAACCACTTTGTTAAGGCAGAAATATTTTAAAAATAATGTCTAGTTATCATTGTATTTTTGGATACAAATATGTTTAGCAAAGCTATACCTGGGTCAAGCTGGGCTCCTCCACATCTTCATCCTGTGCAGCAGGACCTGTGTGTACCTCTGGAGCTGTTGCCTCGGCAGATGTGCAAGGGAGTGTAGACAGCAAAGGCCTGGGTTCTGTCTGGTCGGACAAAAATCACAGGCTGTGATACCACAGCCTGGGGACATATATGTCATCTGCTGATGCTCCAGATCTCTGTGAGTCCATCACCTTGTTGTGCTCCCTTTTAAATGTACTCCTCAGGTTTGAGATTTTTGTCTTGACATAGTTGATGTCTGCCCTGGGGTACACTGGCTTCACCAACTCAAGCATTTTCTCCAATGCTGCCTTCCTCAAGATTTTATTCGAGTAGTCTCGACTCTTGACCTTCCAGAGACAGGGCAGCTCCCAGTACAGGTCAATGAATTGGGGCAAAAAATCTGGCGAAGTAAATGTATCTGTCATGATAAATTATATATGATGCCTGCAAGACAGAACACAAGACAAAACATCATGTCTGGCTTAACTCATAAGCTGCTCCCAATCTAGGCCAAAAATATAAGCATTATAGGCCACTAACCACCTATGCCCACATTTCCAATTGTCCCTTCGTTTTCTGGCTCCTTTCGTGTGTTGGCGATGGCGATCATTCATCCTCCACTCCAAAATTGTTCCTATGGGCATTACATTGACCGTGCGTTATGGCTTTATATACACTGAAACTCCGCTCTCAGTGCAGCATGATGCTGGGGCATGACCATCTCCCTTCTGCATGCGACACACACGGCGGAACACTCAGGAGGGACAACATGGTGCATTCGGCAGATTCCAGGCAGCCCCACGGTGGTGTAGCTCATAGGCACAAAGCAACCTCCATGAGCAAGGATGAGATGGTGGAGATGGTGCACATCCTCAAGATGCGCGACTATGACTGCAAGCTGCGCAATTACGAAAGTCCCAACAGCCGAAAGGATGGCAATTTTGGAGAAGGTCATCGCCATTTTGCAGGGCGATTTTTCGGTGACATGAACAAAGGACCAAATCAGAAAACGTTGGTCTAATATCAAACGTGAGCAAGACCAGATGGAGTCCATACATAAGATCATCAAAAAAAAAAAAGTAAGCAAGATTTGTATCTAACCAATATGGATATGTGTAAATTAGATGTCTGTATATGTGCTTTCTCCAAGTAGTTTGAGAGAATTATATACAATGTTTTCTATAATCTTTGTCTGAATTGTTATTTTAAAGATGAAGTAAAATAGAAAGCAGATATGAACATTCTTATTTGGTTCTGTTTTTGGACTTTTCTTTATTTTTGGACCTAATTTTTTTCTCTTCTTTCAACAGGGAGGCACCAAAAAATGAGGCAACAGCCAAGCCACCAGAAGGCGCGAAGGGAGGCTACCTTCGCTCGGGCCCCAACAGGGGAGGCAACAAGGCCATCTTCCCACCAAAAACATAAGTGACAACTTCAAACACACTCATTTAGCCACTGACAGGGGTGATTCTAGGTGGGCCAAAGGCCATGGGCTTAGGGCAGAACTTAAGGGGTAAAGAACACTTTCTGGTTGCTGCCTGCCTCACCAGTGACCATTAATGCAGCCTTGCCAGTGTAGACATGGCTAGAGGAGAGGCCCCGGGGGATCACAGTCACACAGAGTCATGCCTGCTAGAATGATCATTATATATCCCCTATCCCATAGGAGACAAGAGGGGTGGGGGCAAATGCAGGACTTTTTCAATGTTGGCACTTGTCCAGTGTTTGCCCTCTGTAAAATGACATCACCTTCCCTTTTCTATGCATTTTTCACTGTAAACAAAACACGGTGCAGCATGGTGGAGTCCACTAGTCAGGAGCAAATGTTGTCATCAGACCAAGTGCAAGGTTGGTCAACTAATGTAGCAAAATGGATGCTAGAAACAGATGGGACTAGGGGTGGCTTAATGAATGGGGTATTGTTTCTTTTTAGAGGAAAGTGAGTGTGGTCATATCACCCAGGATGTGGGTTTGGAGGCATGGGATCTGACTCCTGGACCCAGCACAGACCTGTCCGTTGTGGATGTCAAATCCCCTGACGCAAGTCGCACTTTGGGACAAAGCAACCCCGAAGAGGAAGAAAGTATTTGGGAGCCTCTTGTTTGCGCAAGTATTCTTGGAATCTGGCTTCAAATGTGTCTACATGTTGAGTGTTTAGCTGAACAAACAAAACACCCACTCCACACATTAGCCAAGTATGTAGTGCCTTAACATTAGCATGGAGAAGGAAGAGGTGCAAGGAGCTGTCATTTTTGCTAGGTACCCGAGTTTTGGAGGCAGTGTGTACATTCCTAGTAGTGTAGGGCAAGCAAGTTGCAAGCAATAATAGACTGGGTAGGTAAGTATTTCCTGAATTTGACTAGTAACTTGACCATAACTCACTATGTAGGGCCTCAGCCACTTGACCATCACTACCTTAGTCCTTTTTTGTCTTCTTACTAGGTCATGATCTTCCAAGATGCACAATTGGCTGAATGAGTGCAGATATGGTGCATTGTTTGAAGGAAACAAAGAAAGGGGTTCCCCCAAATGGATTTTCCCGGCACTTGCATACAAATAGTATATAGTTGGAGAGTACAGACTTGTGTAGAGAGTAAAAAAGTATTTTTATTTATTCAAAGAATCTCATATTTTAAAAGAAAACATTGTGGACATTCTGAACAACAAAAACATATTACATGATCAACATAGTTCAAATAAGATAATAACCAGTGATATTGTATGTAAGAACTCTTTTCAAGTCCGACGCGTTTCGGGTACAAAATATTTCAGTCCTTCTTCAGGGGCATGACAGAAAAGAGGAATTCATCTAAATTAGTTAAAAGGAATTGTGATAGATCAATTGCCATATGGAATTATCAGCAAATATCTACTTTTAGGTTAAATAATCAATTGATCACCTACCTGGAATGTTTTGTTGGTTGCTCTGAAGGAGAAGTTAAAAACCACATGGAAGAGCAAGACGTGCTAAATGGGATGATGGTTGGGTATGCTTTTGTGGGTGCAAATGCTGTTCCTTAGATACTGCAATTGTCGTTGGGTGTCAATTGACATTGGTTCCCCACAGGGAGGTATGTAGTTTCACCTACCCTTGTCCCTCCCGGACGCGTGCAGGCCAAATCGGTATACTGGGGCTACAAGAGGTGACCCTATAAATAAACAAATCAAATAAATTTCATGAATAATAAAGCCTTGTTTTGTGTTAACATTGGAAATAATTAATGGGCGGGCTAATGAAAATGGTTGTTATGTATACTATCAGTTGCTGATCAGCTTGGGGATTCTGTGGCATATGTCATTATAGTATATATTTGTTTGGAATTTTATTGGGTGCTATTGTAGAATCATTCAAAAAAAAAAAAAAAAAAAAAAAAAAAAACATATGTAATTCATACAAAAATGCATAGATTTCATACGGGTTGTAAATAGCTAGTAATGTAATCTTCATAAATATTTAACTGGTACTGACTATTAAAACTATAGTGGCACTGATGGTGTTTTGCCCCCATATATAGAGCCTTGGGTGAATAGCAAGGAAATAAGGGGGTGGAAAGGAGTTAAATAGTCTACACAGATAGGCTTAGTATTGGGCCAGCAATGTATACAAGCCCTGGTTTCAGAAGATAGTTATGTTTAAATGTCAGAAGCACCAGAGGAGCAGCAACCATTAAAGCAATATTCGTATAAGATAAAGGTCACCTTAAAGGGAGAAGAGAGTGGCCTGATCCAAAGTTTAAATAACAAAAAGAATCAATCAATACCTTAGTTAGGCAGTATATAGGATAAGCCAAACACGCATCCCAGCATCCGGTCAGTAGAACGCCTTAGCTGGGAATGAGTGAGGCCGAATTATATATCAGATGAGCTCCCATCAGCCGGCGCGATTATCGCGCTCAGCTGTGTTGTGGAGCTCATCAGCTGGGAGACCTCAGATCTGCCCCCTGAGACGTGGATGCGCAGTGCCACTCCTACCGCACATGTGCGAGCGCAATTACGTTGGAGCGTATTACGCAATTACGCAATTACGTTCCGTGCCATCCCACCGACACGGAATGCCTCTCCGGCGGACTGCGCATGTCTGCCGGAGTGGCAATATGGAGGTGGTGGGCGTAGATGTAACATCGCCTTGACAAGCTCCTGTGACGCCGCCCAGGTGAAAAACCTGAGCGGTTTTCCATGCCGGGCAACCGCTGGGGTCAGATGCACCCCGGAAAGGGCAAGCAAAAGGAGTACAAGGGGGAGATGTTTATATTATAAAGACTTCATTAAAGAATTTAAAGAAAGTTGTAACAGCTAATAAAAGATGCCAACTCTGTGTATATTGTATATTGTATATTGCAGAATCGCTGGGAAACAGCAAGCAGTGATTGCAAAACCATGCAATTGGATCAGATTATTTACTTATACACACCTTATATGGATAGTTAAATTACAGAGAGCAAAAAATCATTCACAGTGCCAATGCGGTGATGTGCATAACCATATTAGTACAAGTATGTTACATTTTTCATGAACATTACAGATGTAGTATGTTTGACTCCCTACCGACAGACATGACAGTGATTACATTGGTTAGCTGCATCAGGCTATATTGATAGATATAATCATATAGTAGTATTGTTTCGTGACATACATAGGTTTCAATGATTAATGTGGATATCAAGTAAGTATTGAGTCCTACTTGGCATAATCTACATTTCATAGTAATGGGAGACCAGACAAACCAATATAGACATTTGTTGACTCAATCAAGGTATACAGGCAAATAACAATGAATAATTTTACAGACAGGAAGGATTCCTGTGGAAGTACTATTGAGTTGTCTGCATCAGTACAGACATGTCCCCATGTGTCTTTTTTACATAGTTCGTATCATCTCAAGTCCTTTTAGACATATGCTAGATTATTAATTAC
This sequence comes from Lithobates clamitans, assembly GCA_037952925.1. Classification (NCBI taxonomy): domain Eukaryota; kingdom Metazoa; phylum Chordata; class Amphibia; order Anura; family Ranidae; genus Lithobates; species Lithobates clamitans. The sequence goes on from JBBGZY010000014.1 coordinate 4,315,093, forward strand.
ATAGACTGGAAGGACTATACAATAAAAAGATAGCTTTTATTACTATGTATTTAAGCAATATGTAGTATCTACATAAACAAGGGCGTTGTAAGGTTTTTTAATTTACCCTTGTTGAGTTTAAAATTGTTTGTATTATTGGGGTCATGCGTGCAACAAGACAGGCATATCAAGAGTTTACAGCATATGAATACAGTACAACATATATAAGATATATATCATGATATTCGATCGTAGTGTGTGGGTGAAGGAAGAGAGAGATCAGTATAGAGAAGAGACGAGTAGCACTTTTTTCTATTTGTTGGAAAATCTGGACAGAGCCTAACATTTTACTGTTTAATAACTCATTTTTCCATTCCCCCGGAGCTGAAGCCCTTGAGAAATGGTTTAAAATAGATGGCCTCATTTAGGCCTGGGGGCGAGGTGGCCTTTAATAGGTAAATCTATTTTAATTCTTTCTGGAGTAAAATTTTATTCCAGTCGCCCCCTCTGGGGCTTGGGTTTACTCGATCCAAGATTAAGAACTTGATTTTGGGGAACTTGCCCCCATGTACTAGGGAGACATGGCGACCCAGGGGAAGATCGGGGTCAGACGTTTGCATAGACACAATGTGTCTATAGGCTCTTTTCCAAAACTCTAATTTTGTCTTTCCTATGTAAAAGCAACTGAAGTTGCACTGGAGCAGGTAAACTACTCCAGTGGTTCTGCAGTTAGCGAAATGTTTTGGGTAGAATTTTCTCCCATTGGGGAGAATGGGATTCTTTTGTGTGAGCATGTACCCGCAGTAACGACAAGAGCCACATGCAAATGCAGTGTTCTCTTGTTGATTTGAACTCCCTACTTACAATTTTGTCGCCAATAGATATAGCTCTCCTAAATGTGAATTGTGGTTTACTTGGCACAAGGTGGCCCAAGGCTGGATCCAGGGTCAGCAAGTGCCAGTATTTTTCAACTATTTTTCTGATTTGACAGTGTTGCTGATTATATGTTGTAATAATCCTTAATTGGGTTGTATTCTTTTGTTTGGTGGTTTGAAAAAGCGTATTTCTGAGTTTATTCATTACTTTTTTGAAAAAATGTTTCAAGGATGTGCATTGTTTGAAGGATCTGGAGCAAATAAAGAAGGCTGCCACTGCTTTACAGCAAAGAATCTGAGATTTTGTAGACATGCTTGCCAAACTTTAATTTCATCTTGTCTGTTCAGAAGTTTCTTGTTCCACTTGATGGCTCCTGTTTGCAATGACCATATTTACCATGTTTTTCTGACTTTTAAATGAGAAAGTTTAGTGTCCAAACTCAGTGTTTCTCCACTCCACTCATCTAGGTGAACCACCAGGTCCTGTTTTCTGTTTTTTCCTCAATCTAAAAAAGACTGTGAATTACTAACATTGAAAATGACAACATCACCTGTGCCAAATTCTACAAGTATAGAAAACATGACCTGGGTTTGCATCTTGAGGAGGAGAGTTGGGAAACACTGCCGTAACTAATGTTAATTGTAATTTTTCTGTGTTTTTAAGAATCTAAAACCCAAAATTTGAAGGTACTCCCAAATTGTGCCTTAACATTGTTATCTCCCTCATGATCCCATGCCTAAAATGTGTGTATTTTCATACTATCTAGTTTGCTAAAAGCCACAAAACACACAGTGCGTCAACATGTGCTATCTACCATCACTGGGTATCAATGGGTGTGTTTTGGGGGTGCAACCCCTTCCTCATAGCTAAAGAAGCTCAGAGGAAGGGGTTGCATCCCCAAAACATGTCCATTAATACCCCGTGATGGGAGCTAACACTAGTGTGCTTTGTGGGTTTATGAAAAAAGTTGTTTGTAACTACACACATTTTCAGCATGGGATCATAAGGGTAATTTAATTGTTATGCCTCTAAATTTACGTGGCTTCAAATTTTGGCTTTTAAAGAGGTGAGATCACCCCATATGAGGAAGGCAACATCCACACAGTCTTGGGATACTAATGTCTCATTTGGCCTTCACTTTACCAAAATGGAACTTTGTAAGTTCCTGAGTTTGGGATGAGTATCTAATGTTTTTGAACATGCCTGTTTAGCCCCAAAAAAGGGCAAATAATGCAAAAGATACATGTTATACACCAAGATGTTGGTTTGTTTTAAAACCTTAAAATGCACATGTGAATGTGCTTTGAGTAAATTGCTTTTTACTAAACAATGTGTGGCTTATTATTTCAAAGCTCAATACCAGTTGTGGAGATGCGATCCCATGTCACAGGTGCATATGACCAGTGTATGCCTGATTTTGGCAGGAATACTAATTTCACACCTGTGGGCTGGGTTCATAAACATCCCAGGAATAGAGGTCAGTGCTCATCCTTGGAGACAGCTCTGCCAGGCAGACAGGAGGTCTGGCCTAGGAGTCAGGAGGGCAGCAGTGCAGCACGAAGTACAGAGGTGCTGAGCAGTGCCCCATTAATGTTCAGTATCAGAAATGCACGTGATACTTATACTGAACATTAATGGGGCACTGCGGATTTTTAGTCATTTACCTTATCCCACCTGAACTTTTTAATTGCCACTCATTCACAATGTCATCAATTTATTTAATTGCATTTGTATTTTAGTTGTTGTTTTTTATTTGCTCTTATATTCAGGATTTCCCACTGTTGTAAACTGCAGTCCCCAGGAGGATAGGTGGTCTGCAATAGTTTAACAACAAGGGAAAACTATAACACTTAATGATTAACCATCAGCAAGAACAAATATTCATTGCAAGCGCTGTTAATACTATTCTAACATTTGTTAAGTAGTTGTAGTTACAGTAACAATGTGGTCTTAAGATGTGGCCAACCCATGCACTTTTTAGTCCTCCAAAAAATTATAAGAGTTGAAAAGGCATAATGTTTTTGAACTTTATGCATTAGACCTATTAAGAACAAAAACATTGTGTGTGTGTAGCAGACCCACAGCACACCATAATAGTTAGCTGAAGAAGATATTGTCACCTGAAGTAGCAAATAAAAAACATTTGCAATATTGGAGCAAGTGGCCAAAATAAAGCCCATTTGTGAACATATTTGACAGATAAGAAATACAGACAATAGTAGTTCAAATGAAATAGGAGTTTATGATCAAATAAATATATTAGTTCTGATCAGCTACAATTTGCTGCCAAGCCACTGCCCCTCTACCCACAGAATAATCCAGGTATTTTTGCTGTAGATCTCTGGCATTTTGGGAGGGCAATCCAGCACCGGCATTTTTCAGAGACGTCATCACGCCCACAGACAGCTGAGCTGCAGCCTCTTCAGCTGGGCCTGTCACTGCAGGGTCTGCATCAGTTGGCACTGAGGCAAGGTAGCTGCTAACATTCCTCCGTAAAAGATTATGGAGGATACAGCAGCACATTACCACATGGTTGATTTTGTATAGTGCCAGGTTAATTGGTGTAAAAAGAGTATACCAAAGGTGTTTTCAACCACCCTTCTGGCACGAGAGAGCCTGTAATTAAAGATTCTCTGCTCTGGGGTGAGGTTCCTCATAGGAAAGGCTTCATAAGATTTTCCCCCAGAGCGAAGGGCCTCATCTGCAACAAAAACAAAAAGTAGGCTCTAAACATTCTCCTCAGCAGGTGGCAAGTTTAAGGTGCCATTCTGGAGCCACTTGTAAAACTCTGTCTGCATAATGACTCCTCCATGAGAGTTGTTCTTCCCAACATCCAGATACAAGAACTCATATGTGGCAGACACTACAGCTAGCAGGACTATGCTTCAAAAGCCCTTATAATTAAAATAATATGAGCCAGAGTTGGGTGGTGGGACATTCCGGACATGTTTTCCATCTACAGCATGACCACAGTTAGGAAAATCCCACTGATGGTGGAACTGGGCTGCAATTCCTGCCATTGCTGTGGGTTTGAAGGAAACTGGATTATGAAAAGAAAAAAAATTACTACTTCTGCACATGACATTGCAAGCAGATTTGACACAAACATGCTTAGCCAACATAAGAGAACATTTAAATGAGTATTTAAAGACAAAAGGGTAAGGTCAACGTATCTGATTCATCTCCCCCTCTGGTGGCCCATTAGCAAAATTTTAGGGTAGGAGGTGGGAAATGGGTAGATGTTTTGGACGGGTAACCCTCTCCACTTCCATGAGAGCTGTTTGCATAAATAATCTAGGATACTTTAGCCAGCCCCTCCTTACTTACACTATTGGCAGCCCAGTGGACAGGTAAGAAGTGTTATAATCTAAAAACATGTATCCACACTGTCCAAATTGCAGCACATTTTGACATTTAGAAAATACATATAAAAAAAAATAGGAGACAAAAACTGTCTATGTTACAATTTGTAGGCAATCAGGCAGGCCCTTGCACTATAAGGTGGGTGAATTTATACAGAAATATGACCACAAAAGAGGGTTAGTGTGTATAGGTTTTGCAAAGACAGCAGATAGAGTATTTGTATCTGTTGACTTAGCATTTTGGGGGGGTTACAAATGAGTTTGGGCCCCAGAAAATAGCCTCTTGCATTCTGCCTGAATTGGAGGACAACAATAACATTTTGACACATTTTAGGGGGTGTTTAGGTTAAGAACAAAAATGTAGATGACAAAATACATTGTCAAGTTACTAGGCTAGGTGTGTATTGACCCAAGATAGCATGCTGGGCAGGTTAGTGAAGGAAAATATGCACGTAGGCCAAAAAAGGAGCACGAAAAGCTTACAGCATGCATGAGGACAAAGAGGACATTCACAGCATATTACAATAATGTTAATTATGGAATGAAGAAATCAATGCAATACAGAATGTGATGTTAAAGGCAAAAACTTACCCGAATATAGTCCTTCTTCAGGACTTACATAGTTAGTAAAGTTGAATAAAGACACCAGTCCATTCAGTTCAACCTGAGTGAGCGTGCATGTCTACAATTATCCCTATTTATTTAAGGTACCCATATAGCGCCGACAATTTATGCATCGCTCCACACATACATCGCACACTCATGATCCCTACCCTCAAGGATCCCACAATCCAAGGTCCCCAAACTCACATTCATATACTAGGGACAATTTTGGATAGAAGCCAATTAACCTCCCAGCATGTCTTTGGAGTGTGGGAGGAAACCGGAGGAAATCCACGCAGGCACAGGGAGAACATGCAAACTCCAGGCAGGTAGTGTCGTGTTTGGGATTCAAACCATTGACCCTTTTTACTGCTAGGCGAGAGTGCTACCCACTACACCACTGTGCCGCCTGACTTGAATAATGGCTGAGCAGGTGTCTGGAATAATGAGTCCCAGAGCCTGGAGGAAGATCCTAGTGGTAAACTTGAAGTCCTGAAGACTTCTCCCTGTCGCCAAGTAATACAAGGTGACTATAAGCCTTTGTTTAGGAGTGATGGCAAGCCGCATGCATGTGTCCTGCTTCTTAATATAGGGGGTTCACTAATGCCAAGAGTTGGTGAAAGCAGGGTCCGTCATCCGGAGATAATTACGAAAATCATCCGGATTATTCTCCTGAAGCTCCCCAACAAAGGCATATGACATAATTGGTTACAATTAAGCAACCAATTTTTGGTTGAAGAAATCCTCCTCCTGTTCCTGGACTGGACTTGGGTCAAAGCAATAACTCCAAGGCCAATAATAGCACGTTCTCTCCTCCGATTCCGCAACATGGCTGGTTGACGAACGGCCGTTCAGAAACGAACTGACAAGCATGAACTGAAAAGCGCGAATCAACACTCACTTCTACTAACATGAAATTAGCAGAAGGAGCCCAAAGGGTGGCACCTGACAATAGAACTTCTTCTTTATCGGCTCGTAGTACATCTAGTAGGTCACTACATTTGTGTTTGTTGGCCGACATACTGTTTGTATGCAAGACAAGTTCACGGCACACGCCCTTCGGACAAAAGTCTGGCGCTTTGTCTGTAAAATCCGATCGTGTGTACGAGGCTTTAGAGCCAGTTCACACCACATGCAGTCCAGTGCATTTTTTCTGCATCAAAATCACATGGAAAGTATATTTATTTATTTCAAGTACTTATATAGTGCTATCAAGTTACACAGCGCTTTATATATACACATTAACATCAGTCCCCACCCTCAAGGAGCTTACAATCTAAGGTCCCTAACTTATATTAATACATACACATACTAGGCAAGTTTAGACAGGATCCAATTAACCTACATTCATGTCTTTTCGGAGTGTGGGAGAAAACCCACACAGGCACAGAGAGAACATGTAAACTCCAGGCAGGTAGTGCCGTGGGTTGGATTTGAACCAGCGACCCTTTTGCTGCCAGGCGAAAGTGCTAACCACTACACCACTGTGCTTATAAACTGGTTATATGGTTTCCAAAGGCATAGTTCACACCAGTATGGTCAGTTCCAGAAAAAAAGTAGAATATGCTGCATTTTTCCTGCACTGGAACGTGGTAAAATGTATCAAAATTGCACCTGAATGCACTGGAAAGCATTGAAAATGCACTGGACCCCAGTACAGTGAAAAAGAGGAAAAAAAGCATCTGGAATGGATCTGGAAGTGCATCAAAAATGCAGGAATGCATTTGGTATGGATTTGGAATGCGTTTTTGTGGTATGAACCAGCCCTTACATGCTTTGACTGCTGGGGAAGGATTGAGGTCTTCCTGCTTCCTATCCAGAGACCTCCTGTCTTTTGGGTGGAACCCTGAACTGTTGTCAGGTCCTAGATTATAAGGGCTGTGAACATTTGCACATTCTACACACCTGCTGGTTTCTGGCAAGACCTGGACACAAGAATGGAGACTCCTTTCCTCCCAAAGTACTTTGAAGTCTCTAAGCTCCAAACCCTGATTTGGAAATGTAAAAAACCTAGAGAAAGATGAGAAAACCACATTTCTCCACTGTGCAGTCCTGAAGGGGCCATCCCCAGACTGTTCCCACAAAGTTGGGAGCATGAAATTGTCCAAAATGTCTTGGTATGCTGACGCCTTAAGAGTTCCCTTCACTGGAACTAAGGGGCCAAGTCCAACCCCTGAAAAACAACCCCACACCATAATCCCCTCTCCACCAAATCAGTGTACCCATCACAGAGTTGCTATCATGTCGACCATCAGCAGACATGATAATAATCCATAATTATGGATTATTTTGCTATATTATTATGGTGTTTTGGTTGTACTCATTATATATGGAATTTATTTTTACTCAATTATACTCTTTATGTGCATTGTATTAAAATTTAGTATGTACAGTTATATAACGAACTAATCAGACACAATTTGCATCATGGTCACCCCCCCCCCCCAGCTGTATGCTTCATACAAAGTCCCAAACCTCTTTCTTCAATGAATTGTCAAACAGGGATGGAGTCATTGTACCTACGGGTCCTATGCCTCGTATAAAGTCCCAAATCTCCCCTTTTCCCCATGTCCAGAGAAGTTGCCAGCCATAAGCTTTCCCTTCTCATGAGGAGCCTTTCTCTGACACTAGTTATTTCCCTACGAGACGGAATACCTATTGCTACTCTATCCACACGTAAAAATGTGCATCAAGCATGGGAATCAGGGCCGTAAATAGGCTCAGCCTGACCCAAGATGGGTACCAGAGTCACATGGAGTAGAAGCATCCAATTGGATAGCTTCCCCATTGACCCAAAAAACGATAGAGGAACCATGTTCCTCTTGACTTGCTCTCCAACTGCAATGCCACTGCAGACAAGCGCCACCTGCAGTGGAGAAAGTGAACTGCACCTGCCTATAGACCCCTTGGTCATCTAGGGCAAATGTTTTCTTTTAGATATTGTTCCAGGCTATGCATATTCCACCACAGTCTAAGATATGTGTAGTGTGCATTCCTAATTTGAGTACCAAATTGTGTAAAGGCAAGTTTACATTTAGAGAAGATGAATTATACATTGCATATCACATTAGCAGCCCCAGAGCCTGTAAAGATCATAATGCTCACAATAGAGTGAAGTCATTGGTCAGCACAGCTATGTGACCACACTGACCAATGAAAAGTTCTTCTTCCAGAATGACATCCCAGAAGAAAGAAGAGATTCTCATTGGTCAGCACAGTCATGTAGCTGAGCTGACCAATGACTGCTGGCAATTATGAGTGTTATGATTCTTACAGGCTCTGGGGCTGCTAGTGCAATGTTCCGTTATATGGATCATCTTTTCGAAAAGTAAAATTGCCCTTTAGACCTCCTTCACATGGCTAGTTACATGCGGCCACCAGATTCCAGTGGCAGAAGTCAGCTGATTCTTGTAGCTGGAATGATGTGGGCATTCAAATAGCAGTGGCTGCTCAGCCTATTTAAATCAATGACAGGCTGACAACGGACGTTGAGCAAAAAAGGGGGTAAGGTAAAAGAACTGAGACACTCTGTAATTTAAGTATAACTAGTAGCAGACTGAGGGTTGCATCCATACAAGTCTGCATATGATTTGAGACACCTGCTAACACCAATCAGTAATAGGTGTGTTCCTCGGAATTCAATGCAGCATATAACAAAAAAGGGGAAGAGAAAGTGAATTCATGAGTAGGGAACAGGCAGGAGTCAATGTGAATTTGAATACTATTTAATGAAAAAAGACTCACAATATACACCAATCCAGAAAATATCCTGATAGCTCAGGTACCATCACCATTAAAAAGACCTAACAGTCATGTGCGGACACAGATGAACACCAGTCACAACCAACCACTCATGATAACTAATAAAAGTCATTCACTATGAATAAAAACAACCATGATATCAAGACATAGAATATATATGCAAGACATTATTGGAAGTCCAAATAGCATGGAAGAAGGGATAGCAGATGATTGAGTGGATGTATGGGTTGTAGTGACAACAGAACTTGATCAACACTGAATAGTGGTATGAAAAGCAAGACTAGCCGTTATGAGGGAGGACAGTGATGTCGGGGGGCCTTGGTGGAAAGGTCCGAGAAGGAATGGATGGATGAAACCGCAACCGCTGCGGGGTGCAGGTATATGTGGGCTGACAGGTCGGAGCCTCTCTAGGCCGGGGATGGCTCACAAGGCTGCAGACCAAAAGGTATAGATGGAACTTGCAGGCAGCTAGGATTGGAGAGGTAGGATTAGTGGTAGGCTGACACTGTGGGACAGAAACCAACTACCACATACAGTGAGTAACTGATTATAACAGTCCCGAATCAGGGATACAGTAAGGAAGGATCTCACCCGGTGTTGTTTGCCGTCCAGGTCAGGAAAGAAGGGTTGCAGCTGTCACCATCTCCTGTTTGTGGAATTCCTTTTTGTAGATGGTCCAATCCAGTGGGGAGTCATCCAAGGAGTGCCTCAGTCGTGAGTAGCAAGTAGGCAGTGAGAATGAGTGAACTCATGTAAGTACTGCATATAGAGTCCGGGCAGCTGAGGTAGCAGTCTCCCCCTCGGCTAGTTGCTGTAGCAGGGTTCAGGCAGTCGCTGGTCTCGCGGGTCAGAGTGATCAGCGTGATCAAGGCTGGTAGGTGGATCTGTTTGTCAGCAGGTACGCTAAGAGCAGCGTGGTGGCGTCATGCTGACGCGTTTCATCCGTAGACCGGATTTCATCAGAGGCGTTGCTTTTTACATTTGCCCGCACACATAAGTGTTACCTGTGATTAGGAACAGATGTCCAAGCTTGGGCGTAGCTAATTGCATCCAGGCATGGACATCGATCCACAACCACAACTAACTGCTCTGTGTGCAAGGAAAAAACAGGGAGGGCGAAGCGCCAACCTGAGTGTAGTATTAATATGATTACTTTATAAGGATAAGATTAAAAATACTTACAAGATGATAGAAGATGCATGCTCCTCAAAGTAAAGTGCAGTCCTGGCATTCCACATGGCTCTGTAGGTCCCACCGCTGTTCCGGAGAGCTGGAAAGGATAGAGCAGCTGGCTGGAATGGATCACAGTGTTTCTCCAGGAGCAAAGGAAGCAGGAAGCTGCACACTGTCCAGCATAGACTGTGGAACAGGAAGTGATGTCACCGGCGTCTGATTGGACCTAGGCAGGGCTGGAATCTTGTCAATCAGAGTTGCAGTGGTGAAAAGCTACAAGCTCGGAGCTGACTGCTCCTTCTATTGGCCTGCTGTCCTTTAGAGGAGGACAGATATATATACACAATGGAGAGCATGTGGGTGTGGCCGTGGCACTTAGAACTTCCAGCAGACCAATCAGTAAACAATTTAGGGAAAAATAAATTATAGCAAGGGGCAGGTGAAGCAGGGGTTAATAGTCTCGGATTGACTAAAAAAATAAATGATTAAACTGATACGCATGGAAATATTTGGAGCATAATTCTCTTCTATATGTATAGAAGCCTATTGAAGAGGTTAACAATATATGAAGGGCCAGGCAAGTAAACTAGAAAAAAATGGGGTCAGTATGAAGAGGTCATGGAGGGGGAAAAGGCTGTAGTGTAAAGAATTAATAATAATAATGAACGGTAAGGATACAATTGGTGCTGCGTTCCCCCTAATTGGTATACAAGGGATGTATATGTGTGTGTGTCCCCTCATGGTGTGGATACCAAGTGGGGTGCACCTAATGATGGATCATGTAATATGTATATATGTGTATATATATATATATATATATATATATATATATATATATATATATATATATATATGTATATATATATATCAGTCACTGGGTGAGGTGCACTGAACGGTCTTTTGGAAGTATTGTGCAAGCAATCTAGTCCTTCCCAGGGACTAAAATATAAAAAATAGAAGAGGATTGCTGCATCAAAAAGTGAAAATTTATTGATAAAAAGTTACATCATATCAGGCATTTTCAGGTGATGTTTCGGGCTAACAATGATATCGCCCTTCTTCACGACCACATACCTACAACTGATCATATACAAAGGTCTATATACATGGCTGTGTTTTGGCCTAGGCCGACAAGGCCTAGGTCTAGGGTGGCACTTTGCAGGGGGGCGGCAAAAAAAGCCACCCCCGCATGAGAGAAAGTCCCCCACCCGATTCCCGACTCCGGCGGCCGCCTCCCGCACACATGCAGCCCACGGCAGCCGCCTTGCTGTAGCGGCGCTGCTGTGTATGGGCATGCTTGGCAGAGGGTGGAAGGGCATGTGTATGAGTGTGCTTAGCAGAGCTCACACCCCTCCACCCTCTGCCAAGCACGCCCATACACAGCAGATACAAGCGGGCGCCGTGGGCTGCATGTGTGCGGGGGGCGGGCACAGGAGCCGGGAATCGGGAAGTTGGGTGGGGGGACTTTATCTCATGCGGGGGGCGGCGTGTAACTCACGCCCCCATAAGCATAAGCCTTATGCTCCGCCTACCCTCCTCCGCGCTGCTTGACTCTTCTCCTCGGCACTGGGGCGGGGCCTGGCAGTGACATCAGGAGGAGAGAGAGAGAGAGAGGCACAAGGGAACCCCCCAGGACAGCAGGTAAAGTTATTTAATAAATTATATCAGTGTTATGGGAACAGTGTTGGCATTTGATGGCACAGTGGCTACAATTGATGGGCACAGTGACAGCGTTTGAGGGCACAGTGGCTACAATTGATGGAGCACAGTGGTTGCGTTTGATGGCACAGTGGCTGCAATTGATGGGCACAGTGGCTGCATTTGGTGGGCACAGTGGCTGCGTTTGATGGCACAGTGGCTGTGTTTGATGGGCACAGTAGCTGCGTTTGATGGCACAGTGGCTGCAATTGATAGGCACAGTGGCTGCGTTTGGTGGGCACAGTGGCTGCGTTTGGTTGGCACAGGGGCTGCGTTTGATGGGGTACAGTGGCTGCGTTTGATGGGCACAGTGGCTGCGTTTGATGGGGCACAGTGGCTGCGTTTGATGGGCACAGTGGCTGCGTTTGATGGGCACAGTGGCTGTGTTTGGTGGGCAAAGTGGCTGCATTTGATGGCCCAGTGGCTACAATGGATGGGCACAGTGGCTGCGTTTGATAGAACAGTGGCTGCGTTTGATGGGGCACAGTGAGGCTGCAATTGATGTCTTTTTTTCTGAATTTTTTAGTTTGTTTGCACCCCCCCAAAAATTTTGAGCACCAGCCGCCACTGGCATGTGCAAAGTGCTCCATGCATGCTAAAATCAATGCAAACCCTTTAAACAGTCCACATTTAGTGAAAGTGCATTAATATGCAGATCATGATATTGCAATAAAGTGCTCCATCAATGTTGAAATCAATGCAAACTCATTAAAGAGGAGTCCCGCCCCCACCCTCTGAAAACATTAGAAATACTGTAGCTGCTGACTTTTAATATTAGGACACTTACCTGTCCAGGGAGCCCGCGATGTTGACACCTCAGCCGATTTTCGGATTGGCTCTCGGGTTTTGCCACCATCATTCATGGTAAGGGAAACCGGATGGTTCACTACCGCACGTGTGCAAAGTGCGTTGCACTTTCTGAATGCCACAGTGGAGGAAGGAGGAGGGGGACCCAACTTCAGAGGGGGCAGCACAGTCTCCAGGGAGTGGGGAAAGGTACCTGTCAAAAACAGGTACCCGTTCCCCCCTCCCCCCTGAAAGGTGCCAAATGAGCCTAAAGAGGAAGGGGTGTGGTTTACAGATGATAGGGTGGGTCTTAAACAGGAAGGGGTGTGGCCTCAGCAGAAAGGGGTGGGTCATATTTAAATTGCGGGGTGCATGAGTTTAGTCAGGCCTTGGGCAGCACAAAATCCAAATACACCACTGTCTATATATATATAGTTAGCTTGTGAAGGCTACCAATTATTCAATCAATTTCAGCTGAAATCAATTGTATCATACAAAAAAACACATTCCTTATCACTAGTAATTAAATCAGTTACAAAAAATGGAACGACTTTGGAAACAAGTGGGAAAAATTCTTCACTATATGACAATATGCTTGATAGAATAATTCACCTACAAAAAGATATATATAGCACAATCAATAATAGGTAAACCATTATCCATCACTGATAAAAACATTTACAACAAGATCTGCAGTAAAATCAGTCAGTACAAAATCGGCCGAAACATTGATCGATCGACTATCTAGTGACTGAAATCCTAAAAGAACACAATAAAAAGTACACATTTCAAGGGAATAGATACAAGTCAAAATCAGTATTTATCCCCTTAGGTTGTAAAGTGTCTAAACGATTTATCCAGTATTCCTCCTTCTTTTTCAGTTCCAGCTCTCTATTACCTCCTCGCCTATTGTTTGGGATACCGTCTATAACCATATACCTAAGTTGTGAAACAGTATGGTTCATTTCTACAAAATGCCTAGATAATAATAACTTGCCAATCTTATCCCGGATCGAATATTTATGTGTAAAATAATCTTTAATGGTGATATTGTATCCTTTATGCGGATGGCTAAAACTTTTACCTTTTATCATACTGGATAGGCACGGGAATGAACCTAGATTTGGTGGACCAAGAAATGTCACCCGGGGAGTAGGAGTATGAAATTGGTCAGATTTAACCAATCTACTGTGTATGATTCTCCCCTTGCAATATGATGGTAATGGTGCATGTTGGAATTCAGGGACAGTGGGATAATTTCTAATTTAATATAGACCAGTGTTTTCTAATGATGTTGTTCACCTTATTGGAAAAAGGATGATACTGGGAAATGAAGGGGAGTTAGCAGTCCGTGTTAATTTGTTTATTTTTATGTAAATTAATCCGTTCCTGATGTATCACATCACCAGGGTAACCACGTTGCCGGAGTCTGCCCTCCATTTTATCCAGTCTATCTTCCCTATGAATAGATTTATGAGTGATTCTGGATGTTCGTTTTAACTGGCTCCTTGGTATTGATTTAAATACACCTGGAGGCTGGAAGCTGGAAAAATGCAATAATTGGTTGCAATCAGTTGGTTTTCGATAGAGATCACTGATAATCTAACCGTCTTGTATATATAATAGTGTCTAAGAAGGGTATATATATATATATATATATATATATATATATATATATATATATATATATATATATATATATATATATATATATATATATATATATATATATATATATATATATATATATATATACATACACATATATACATACACATATATACATACACATACATATATATAAACAGTATATTTACTATACCACTCCCGACCGGTAGAGCAGAGACATACCTGTGTGTGTGTGTGGGGGGGGGACAGGGGTGAGGGGAAGGGAGAAAGGAGGGCAGAGAGTCAGCTTCGAGCGTGTAGCCTTTCACCACTGCAGCCCTGATTGACAAGATTCCAACCCTGCCTTGGTCCAATCAGAAGCCGGTGACATCACTTCCTGTTTCACGGTCCATGCTGGTTAGTGTGGAGGTTCCTGGTTCCTTTGCTCCTGGAGAAACACTGTGATCTATTCCAGCCAGCTGCTCTGTCCTTTCCAGCTATCTGGAACAGCGGTGGAACCTACAGAGCCACGTGGAATGCCAGGACTGCACTTTACTTTGATGAGCATGCATCTTTTATCATCTTGTAAGTGTTTTTAATCTTATCCTATTAAAGTCATAATTTTAATACTACATAAAAAAACGAAGGAAATGAAGTGGGTACCGTTTCCGCCAGTAAACATAACAGTAGTAAATACAGTATAAGGTTTATTCAAGTAAAATTGTTTACATGCGTAGATAACACCAACAGTTGCCAATTTAAAAAAGAGATACATAAACAAGAGATATTGGTACATAGATGTAATGGCATTCGTAGTACACGGGCATCATACTACCCGACTAGTTTCGCAAGATCCAGCTCGCTCTTCAGGGGTGGATGTGTGGAACAATGTACCTAGGATGAAAAAATTATATATTTGGCAAAATGGCACAGTATTGATTACAAAGGCACAGGGTAAGAGGGGTTATGGGTCCCCATACTCACCACTGAGCTTGACCATGGCTAACAGGTGTGCAGCTCCAAGACGGCGGCAGCAGGTGCCTCACCAGGGAGCTGAGGGGCGGAGTCAGGTGGAACCCCACCAGGGGCCAAATGGAGAGCAGGCATGGCATGGGTGTAGTGATGTATCCCAAGAGACCCCGTTAGTCCATAAAGAATATAGGCTGTGAACATAAGTATGTTTGTCAGACTTCTAAAGTAGTAAAGCAGAATCAATAAGTATTGGCATAAAGAGATGTATGCATGAATGAAAGGCCTGGGCCCAAAGATGGTAGGCACATGGAGATGATAAGAAACATAGGATAGCAGAGGGATACTAACAGGTGACAAGATAGGAAAGAAAAGAGAGCAGAGAGAGGTGAACTGTGATTGTGCAATAGTGGTGTAATGATGTATCCCTAGAAACCTCGTTAGTCCATAAAGAGTATAGGCTATAGACATGAGTATGTTTGTCAGGCATCTAAAGTAGCAAAGTAAAATCAAATAAGTATTGGCATAAAGATATGTATACATAAGTAAAAGACCTGAGTCAAGGATGGTAGGGACATGGAGATGGTGGAAAACATAGGATAGCAGAAGGATACTAGCAAGTAACAAGATAAAAGGGAGAGGAGAGAGAGGTGAATTGTGAATTGTGTGGTGGGATTTGTGATGTCAAAAAACAAAAATAAATAAAAATAAAAATGAGTGCTCAAAAGGTGAACTGTGTATGAGATATGTAAGTGTGCCTAAATGTAGTAAGTATCAAAAAGTGAATATAGTAAGTACCTGAGTATGGTGAATATCTTGACTATAAGAGTAATTAAACACAGCAGGCAACCTCCACAGCTGTGTGTGTCCTCAGTGAAAAGTGAAATTGAAATCCAAGCCATGGCTGACCTCCAATTCAACCCCGGAAGAGCCCAGGTGGCTCCGCCCCAACATCATGTGTGGATGGCTGACATGTGAGTGCTGGAAGCGTCCAGTATCATAGGGAGGTACGCAAATGAGGACATACCCCCAAGCCATGAGATGATAATGCGTCCAGCTGCGATGATGTCCGCAAAGTCGCAGACGCCACGCCTCTGGTGTCTAAACATGGAGCCGATGTGTAGGTGTCCCCATCCACCCAAAAGCAAATGGGGACAGCAGGAGACACAGAAAAGCCTCCCTTTATACACATCGCAGCTCCCAGTGCGAGACAGAAAATGCTGACGCCAACCAAAGAATCGCACAACAAGGAGCCAGGGTATATAACAATACTGGGATAAAAAATGTGTTGGAGGATGAAAAGCCCCCCTCCCTTTCTTTTTTTCATTTTAAAACTACACTCAGGTCGGCGCCTCCCCCTCCCTCTTTTTTCCTTGCATGTCTTGCAGAGTTCTGGAAACACTCTGAAGGATGGCTGCCTTCCTTTTTTAACCCTTAACACCCCTTTCTTTTCCAATTATCCACCCTATGGATACATCACCATCCAGCTATTACAACCACAGACTATACCCCTAACGATTACTCCATCTGGAGTGCCAGATAAACACTGACTATACTGCTAACTGCTCTGTGTGTGGCTACATGCTGACAGTGGGGGTTATTGATTTTAGTTGAAATAGGCTGAGTGGTTGCTGCTATTTGCATGCTAAGGTCATTCCAGCTGTGAGAACTCACTGATTCTTGTTGCTAGAATTTGGTGGCTGCATTAACCGGCCATGTGAAGGTGGCCTTAAAGAAGTGTGGATTATGAGATAAGTACAAGAAACAATTGTTTGGACTTTAGAGGCAACTTTGGGCAATGTATATTATAAAATCAATATATTTTATTAGTAAACAAATGTTTAAAAAAAGCCCGCAGTCATGCATCGGTAAAATCATACATATAAGTACAGTATAAATGACAGAAAATAACATGTTGCAACTAACAATATTATAGACTAGTGTATAAAGTTCTTGTGCATCACTTGTTTCACTTGTCCTCTTCCTCAGGACACACGAAAAGGACAAACACAGTTCACTTGCCTAAATCAGCGAGCGCACATAAAGGTATACTTCCTGGATAGGCACCGGGGCAAAAAGGAGACCAACCAATCAGCCACCCACAGCTAGCACACATAGGTTAGATAAATAAACTAATGATATGCCTCTATGGTAGCTGTAAATGTGAGCAAGAAATCGTGTGATTTCCAAATGATTGCACAATTTCCAAATGATGGTAAAGGGTATACATTTTATAATGTATATTGTCCAAGCTTGCCTCTAAAGCTCCGACCAGTTTTTTATTGTACTTATCTCGTAACCTATACAGATGTGGCATTGGAGTGACCCTATCGTTATAATTGTGGAATATGTTCAACAAACTTCATCAGAGTTAGGGAGCTCTGTTGAATTTTTAAACAAAATGTATCAATAATGTATACTAATTAAACAAACATACAGGTAAAATTAACAGTGAATAAGCATTCAACCGTAGGAGGACTGAGAAGGTTCCGTCTGGTGGGCAAACACAATTAATTTCATGACACTATGATGGTAAGGACAGATTTCTGTGGGCTAAAAAAATAATGACATGCAAAATCTGACATGGTGCCTCATTAACTGGAAGGCATGCCAAAAGATGGATGTTCCTGAAAGCCCTAAGGGCAGCTTTAGCACAGAACATTGGATGGTGGTAGTAAGGCAGAGGGAGGAAGGCTTCCGCTCCGTGAGGACATCGAATGACGAAATGCGTAGGGAGGGGCTAGGACCCTGACATCACTGCGCATGGTTGGATCGTACTCACGGCTTGTGGTTAACTGCCGGAGATGATCGGCAACATGAAATAGTGTTAATACCTTAGCGTTGGGGAGACACTTGATACTATGTGTATCTATATTCTTTTAAATAAAGCCTGTTTAAAAAGTTATTATGCTATGGAAGCCTTCCTCCCTCTGTCTTACTTTTATGTGTGACCGTGACCTGCATGAGAGACAATAATATTGGGCGGCACAGTGGTGTAGTAGATAGCACTTTCACCTAGCAGTAAGCAGGGTTGTTGGTTTGAATCCTAACCATGACACTACCTGCCTGGAGTTTGCATGTTCTCCCTGTACCTGCGTGGGTTTCCTCCGGGTACTCCGGTTTCCTCCCACACTCTAAAGACATGCTGCATAAATTGATGCCGCTATATAAGTAACTGAAATAACATAAAAAATAACATATTGGGAACCTGTACCTTGGAAATTAACTATTTGGAAACCATTATGAAAATGCAGTAGCTGATTTATAATTTGACCAGCCATTAACCATGGTGAGTCATTATAGCGCGGACAGTGAAGGATCACATCGGGTGTCACCTTTAGTGACAAACACACTCTAATAGGGCGTACACACGGTCGGACTTTGTTCGGACATTCCGACAACAAAATCCTAGGATTTTTTCCAACGGATGTTGGCTCAAACTTGTCTTGCATACACACGGTCACACAAAGTTGTCGGAAAATCCGATCGTTCTGAACGCGGTGATGTAAAACACATACGTCGGGACTATAAACGGGGCAGTGGCCAATAGCTTTCATCTCTTTATTTATTCTGAGCATGCGTGGCACTTTGTCCGTCGGATTTGTGTACACACGATCGGAATTTCCGACAACGGATTTTGTTGTCGGAAAATTTTATCTCCTGCTCTCCAACTTTGTGTGTCGGAAAATCCGATGGAAAATGTCCGATGGAGCCCACACACGGTTGGAATTTCCGACAACACGCTCCGATCGGACATTTTCCATCGGAAAATCCGACCGTGTGTACGGGCCATAAGAAGATTAGTTCAGCATTAAGTTGCATTGGATTTTCTGGGATACCTTTCTCTGGAACACTTGTGGATTTTTCTGAGTGGACTAATACATTGTACTTTCGCACTTTTTTTCTTCTACAGCACTGGACTTGTACTTTTTGTAGCATTTTGCACTTTTTTTTGCAATAATTGCACTATATGCATTTGCAGCATATGTACTTTATGTTAAATTTTTGCACATAGAGCTGAGATGTTATTGTGTTGCAGTGTTTGATGTTTTTTTTTTTTTTTTTTTACAGCGATGTCACTACTGATATATATTGTCATATTAATTAATCATATAATTCAGCACATTAAGGTTCATAATCTGCACATATAAGTAATGTTTGAATTTTTGAATATATATTGTTAGATTAAGGTATTGGGATACGAACTACAAACTAGCACTCCTTGCTGCTTCTTTTTATATATTTTTGGTTGAAAGAAATTTTATTACTAAAAAGAATCTCTAGAAAACAGTATCTTACAAAAGTGAGTACACCCCTCACATTTTTTTAGATATTTTATTATATCTTTTCATGTGACAACACTGAAGAAATGACACTTTGCTACAATGTAAAGTAGTGAGTGTACAGCTTGTATAACAGTCTAAATTTTCTGTCCCCTCAAAATAAATCAACACACAGCCATTAATGTCTAAACTGCTGTCAACAAAAGCGTGTACACGCCTAAGTGAAAATGTCCAAATTGGGCCCAAAGTGTCAATATTTTGTGTGGCCACCATTATTTTCGAGCACTGCTTTAACCCTCTTGGGCATGGAGTTCACCAGAGCTTCACAGGTTGCCATTGGAGTCTTCTTCCACTCCTCCATGACGACATCACGGAACTGGTGGATGTTAGAGACCTTGCGCTCCTCCACCTGCCGTTGGAGGAAGCCTTTACCGATGCTCAACAGAGTTTAGGTTTAGGACATGCTTGGCCAGTCCATAACCTTTACCCTCAGCTTCCTTAGCAAGGCAGTGGTCGTCTTGGAGGTGTGTTTGGGGACATTATCTATGGGAATACTGCTCTGTGGCCCAGTCTTCGAAGGGAGAGGATCATGCTCTGCTTCAGTATGTCACAGTACATGTTGGCATTCATGGTTCCCTCAATGAACTGTAGCTCTCCAGTGCCGGCAGCTCTCATGCAGCCTCAGACCATGACACTCTCATCACCATGCTTGACTGTAGGCAAAACATACTTGTCTTTGTACTCCTCATCTGGTTGCTGCCACACACGCTTGACACCATATGAACCAAGTAAGTTTATCTTGGTCTCATCAGACCACAGGACATGGTTCCAGTAATCCATGTCCTTAGTCTGCTTGTCTTCAGCAAACTGTTTGCGGGCTTTCTTGTGCATCATCTTTAGAAGAGGCTACTTTCTGGGACAACAGCCATGCGGACCAATGCAACAATTCTTTTTTTCAGATCCTCACAGAGCTCTTTGACATGAGGTGCCATGTTGAACTTCCAGTGACCAATATGAGAGAGTGAGAGCAATATAATTTAACACACCTGCTCCCCATTCACACCTGAGGCCTTGTAACACTAACGAGTCACATGACACCGGGGAGGGAAAATGACTAATTGGGCCCAATTTGGAGGGGGCAAGGAATTTACATTGTTATACAAGCTGTGCACTCACTACTTTATGTTGTAGCAAAGTGTCATTTCTTCAGTGTTGTCACATGAAAAGATGTAATAAAATATTTACAAAAATATGAGGGGTGTACTTACTTTTGTGAGATACTGTATGTTTATTTGGGCTTATTGATGTTGACAGCTGAAAAATGTTCGATATAGTTGTTCATAATGTGTTAGTGGATTTGTTACATCTCTTGAATTTTCAAAGCAGGGTTGGGGTTATCTGTATACATATTCACCAAAATAACTGGTAACTATTTCAGTACATTTGAAGCTAGTTCACCAACATTTGCCATACATTCACTTGTTATATTTGCAGTAAATGTGAGCATAGCACATGTGACAGCCATCAAAAGTCTTAAATACAGTAATTAATTTTAACAGCTGCTTGGCCGGCAAATGTGCTCTCATAGCGCTAAAACAGTTTTATACCGCTTTAACAGCTGCAGGGTTCATTTAAATTTTCAATCTTTTAAACTCAATGCTACCTACCTAAGACACTAGGAATTTGGGTTAATATGTGGACGGCATATCAGGTATCACTTATGACATGTTATTAACAGTCAACATGCCATTTACCATTGGGGAGTGCTTTGAAAGGGTCCCTCAAAAAGGGGTACAACACCCAATGGACTGGACAAGATGATAATAGGCCCAGAGTCCTCAGCACCCCTAATGCCCAGGACGCCCCTCAAGAATGCTTTATGCACTTCAAATCATCTATTTCCTCTCACCCAGCCTTACCAAAATCTGAA
Source organism: Lithobates clamitans (assembly GCA_037952925.1). Classification (NCBI taxonomy): domain Eukaryota; kingdom Metazoa; phylum Chordata; class Amphibia; order Anura; family Ranidae; genus Lithobates; species Lithobates clamitans. The sequence continues at coordinate 4,336,122 of JBBGZY010000014.1, forward strand.
CAATTGGGAAGTAGTTACTAAAGGGTATCTCAATTTTCTCCTGGAATTGGTCTATGTGTGACCACCTTTAATCTCATCCTGTTTGTTAGGATCAGTAATACTGTGTCGATTTAATTGTCAGCCTTCAACAGAATGTTCACTCACACCTTTAAAATAAATCAGTAAAGTAAACAGTGCCACATAATTGCTTTAGTGGAAACCCATAAATCCCCTAAAGCAATCAGCAAATTGTTTCACTTGCTTCAATTTGATGTTACATGAATATCTCCCTGTGAGATAACTTGAGTCATAAAAAGAACTGTAATGGTTCCACAGGGTAGAAGATAATGAATCAATCTACAAAAGAGTAATGAGTAATAGCTAAATGATGGCTGATCTTTCAAACAAATCCAGTCTGAACTTCAAAACTGAAATTGATTCCAAACGCAGACTATAAAGTTAAATTGATCTATTGCCAATTGTACTAATAAAATTGATTCTAAATGCATTGCCTCTTAGCTGTCACTGATTAATTCTTTGGCAAGATTGCACTTTCAGAGTTATAGAAGTTGTCTTCTATTTAAAATTGCAAATGCAATCTCGCAAACTGATTCAGATCTGTAATGGGATGATAAGGCCCTGAAGACAAAGCTGAGAGAATACAATTAGATGAATTTACAGTACTGCTAAAAATATGTCATAAACAGCAAGATTACAATTTGCAGAGTTTGAAATAACTACTCTGTAACGCAATGATAAGTGTCACTATAAGGGAATGCTTAGCGCACATATTTCTTTAATGCCTGACGTCATCTAAATCTTCAGATGCTAGACAACTGAAAACTCACCTTTTTTCTTTTTGTAAAGTTTTTGGATTTTTGTTCCCAAATCTGTCTGCTTGCTACAACCATTTTGAAATGAATAGTCTGCATGTTGAATGTTCTTTATTTAATATTGCATATTCTTAGACAAGAGAGAATGTCAAGCTGCTCAAGCAGTTTTTGACTGGTTGAAATCAATAGCTTTCATTTTGCTAAAAATTCTGTGAAAATCAAGAGATTTCAGCAAAATGTAACTTTATTGTAATTTATTGGAATCAACAGGAGGAGGTAATATAAAGTTCTTTGTTTTTTTTCTTGTATGGCAAAATAGTCTTCGAATGGCTCTGAGGGTTAGGTCAATTCCTTTTTGATGATCCCAGACCTGTTCCAGTGCCAAAAAATGTCTCCCCATTATATAACCCTTTCATGTCTAAGCCTATTTTTGAAATTTGGTGTTTACAAGTTAAAATCCGTATTTTTTGCTAGAAAATTACTTAGAACCCCCAAACATTATATATATATATATATATATATATTTTTAGCAGAGAATCTAGAGAATAAAATGGCGAATGTTGCAATATTTTATGTCACACGGTATTTGTGCAGCGGTGTTTTAAACGCAAATTTTTGGTAAAAGGGACAATTTCATGAATTTTAAAAAAACCAAACAGTAAAGTTACCCCAATTTTTTTTATATAATGTGAAAGATGATGTTAAGCCGAGTAAATAGATACCAAACATGTCATGCTTTATAATTGCACGCACTCGTGGAATGGCGACAAACTACGGTACCTAAGAATTTCCATAGACAATGCTTTTTTTTTACGGCTACCAGGTTAGAGTTACAGAGGAGGTCAAGTGCTATAATTATTGCTCTTGCTCTGACGATCGTGGTGATACCTCACATGTGTGATTTGAACACCGTTTACATATGCGGGCGCGACTTCCGTATGCGTTCTCTTTGCTGCACGAGCTCGCGGGGACGGGGGCGCTTTAAATTCTTTTTTTCTTATTTATTTTATTTATTTTTATATTTATAAATTGTGTTTAAAAAAAATTGATGACTTTTATTGCTGTCACAGGGAATGTAAACATCCCTTGTGACAGTAATAGGTGGTGATAGGTACTGTTTATGGAGGGATCGGGGGTCTAAAAGACCCCCGATCCCTCCTTTGAACTTCAAAGTATTCAGATTGCTGAAAACTAGATTCTGAATACTGTGTCCTTTTTTTTGGCAGCCGAGTAAACGGAAAGTGACGTCATGACGTCGCTTCCGTGTTTACGATTAGAAGGCTGGAACAAAGCCACCCACAGCTTCGTTCCAGCCCGCCCCCAGCCGCCGGAGGCATTTGATTGGTCACCGGGCGTCCCGATGGAATGGGAGGCCCAGTAAGAGTGGCGGGAGGCGGCGGGAGGGGGACGTCCCCTCCTGCTCCTCCGGTATAACAGCCGAGCGGCTTTTAGCCGCATCTGTTGTTATACCAGGAAAGCCGATCGCCCGCTCTAAAAAAAAATACCAGGATGATGCCTGCAGCAGCGGGCATCATCCCAGGATAACCCAGGAAAGCCGAGTACGCACATCTGCGCACGCTCGGCGGGAAGGGGTTTAAATAATAAGACAGTGTTGGTTGTGTAATAGACATGTGCACACTGAAATATTTTGTTTCGGAATTTCGTTTTCGTCCAAAAAATAAATTTATTTAGTTACTCCCGAAATTCGTTTTTATTTATTTCATTTTTCGTTAAAAATTGCATTCGTCCGAAAATCCAAATTAAGGTTGAATCTGTCATTGAAGGCTTATGGTGTCTGTCGAATGTTCAAAGAAGATTTGACGGAGCAGCTAAACTGTACAACGCCGTATAGTTTACCTGCCCGTCGAGTCTTCTTAGAACTTTCGACACCATAAGCCAAAGTACGTGTGTACTTAGTTCTAGCTATTTTACTGCTCCTCCTCTTTGGTTACAATCAGCCAATAACATTCATCATCATCATTATTTTTATTTATCTTTTCTCCCCTACGTCGAATCTTTTCTCCCCTACGTCAAATCTTTTCTCCCCTACGTCGAATCTTTCTCCCCTACGTCGAATCTTTTTTCTCTGTCGAATCTTTTCTCTCTATGTAGAAGAATCTTGGACTAATAGAGTTAAGGTTAGGCACATTCGACCACAGGTTTAATGGACACAGATTGTTATTGTCATCATCATGTCGAATCTCCTATCTATATCGAACTGTTGTAGCAACGAAAACGAAAATAAAGCATTTGTTTATGTCGGATCTTTCGTTTTTCGGATTCTGCACTTTCGTTTGTTAAAACGATAACGAAAATACCTGAAATTCAGACGAAAATGCATTCGGACGAAAACTAATGCACATGTCTATTGTGTAACAAACCACCCATATATCACACAAATATAAAATATATATATATATATATATATATATATATATATTGTCTCTCTCAGCAGAGCGTGCTGTGATTGGTCAAAGCATGCAGGTCAGGTACATACAGTATCTCACAAAAGTGAGTACACCCCTTACAATTTTGTAAATATTTTATTATATCTTTTTATGTGACAACACTGAAGAAATGACATTTTGCTACAATGTAAAATAGTGAGTGTACAGCTTATATAACAGTGTAGATTTGCTGTCCCCTCAAAAAAACTCAACACGCAGCCAATAATGTCTAAACGGAAACAAAAGTGAGTACACCCCTAAGTGAAAATGTCCAAATTGGGCCCAATTAGCTATTTTCCCTCCCCACTGTCATGTGACTCGTTAGTGTTACAAGGTCTCAGGTGTACAGTTGTGCTCATAAGTTTAAATACCTTGGCAAAATTTATGATTTCTTGGCCATTTTTCAGAGAATATGAATGATAACTATGGATGAGCTAGATGTTTGGATCGAACATAAGTTCCACTCGAACATGGGGTGTTTGCTCATTTGCAGAACAGCGAACATTATGGGGCGTTCCCGGGAAATTCGAGCGCTGCGGAACGCCCCACAATGCACTACGAGATCGCAGTGCATTGCTGTATGATGATGGGCCAAAGCATGTACCTGACCTGCATGCTTTGTCCAATCACAGCAAGCTTTGCTGAGAGAGCCAAAATTGGCCAAAAGCAGGGTTCCTTTGGCCAATCATGGCTCAGGGGGACTAAGTCCACGCCCCACATTATATAAGGCTGCTTATATAGCGGCCGTGTGTAGTGTTGATAGCTTGAGTTAGATTAATCAGGCAGTTTATTCAGTTAGTGGCAGTGTATTTAATATATGTATATATATATATATATATATATATATATATATATATATATATATATATATATATATATACACAGTCAGCCATTGTACAGATTTTAATACAGTGCAGGCAGTGTACACAGTATCTAATACTGTGTGTACAGTTTCTAATACACTTCTGGTGGTGTACACAGTATAAAATACAGTGCAGCTATTGCATCTAGTGCATTCGGTGGTGTATAGTTTCTAATACACTTCAGGCGGTGTACACAGTATATAATTCAGTGTAGTGTGGTGTTGCAAAACAAAAAATGCATCATGTCAGGAAGGCCACCAAGGAGAGGCAGATGCTCACAGGCCTCTAAAATAGGGCAAGCAGCCTCTGTGTCTACAGTCAACAGTGGTGGTCGTGGACACGGTGCATCCTCTGCAGGTGGCCGTGGGGCACGCTTGTCCTTTTTTTCTTCTGCTGGCCATGTTATTGAGCCACAACATGCAGAAGAGTTGGTGGAATGGATAATGACGCCATCCTCATCCTCCTCTGTCACCTAGGCTCAGAGTGGTTTGCCTTCCAATGCAGCTGCCAAAGCAGCCTATTCCACTGGCTCCTTGTCCACAGTCACTCCTTCCATAGCCCAACCATCACGCACGGAGGGGTCCCCAGAATTATTTGACTATAGTGTCGGTTTTATACTCCTGGAGAATGCACAGCGATTAGAAGGCTCCGATGTTGGTTCACAGGTAGAGGAAGGGAGTAACGGTATAGAAATAGGTGTCCCAAGTACTTGCAGCCAATCTGCTAGCAGTACACCACCAATTGATTTTAGCAGGCAAATTTCCCTACCCCAGTTGCTGAACCGTAAAAAGAAATTCAGTCCCAGCCATCCACATGCTCAGCGTCTAAATGCTAGCTTGGCCAAATTGCTAGCACTGCAACTGCTTCCTTTTAAGCTGGTAGACTCTTGCCTCATTTGTGAATTTGTTTAATGTGCTGTACCTGAGTGGCAGGTTCCAAAATTCCATTTCTTTTGATGGAAGGCCATTCCGGCTCTCTACCAGCATGTGGAAGGCAATGTTTTGGCCTTGTTGGACAGGGCAGTCAGCAGTAAGGTTCATATTACTGCTGACTCATGGTCCAGCAGTCATGGGCAGGGATGGTACCTTTCCTTCGCGGTGCACTGGGTAACTCTGCTGGCAGCTGGGAAGGATGCAGGACAGGGTTCAGTGTTGTTGGAGCTTGTTCCGCCACCATACCTCCAAAATGCTAGTGGTGATTCTGCCACAGCTCTCTCCTCCACCCCCTCCCTTCTTCTTCCTCTATGGACTCTTCTGTATATTTGTCCTCAGAACCAGCAGCGCTCCATAAGTGTTCAAGGGGCTGCGCAAGCAGTCAGGCTAAAAGATGCAGTGCTTGAGTTGATCTGCCTAGGGGACAGGAGGACAGGAGCCACACAGGGGAAGAGATTCTGTCAGCTCTGCAGGGGCAGGCTCAGAGGTGGTTGACGCCACACCAGGTTCAGACATCAGCAGGATCAGCAGCTATCAAGCACCTGATGCTGATGTAACTGATTGCATTTGCTATGGATCTGGGATCCCTTGAAGACTGCTTATGCTGACTATCCTATTCCTCCTCAATCTTGATGATGCTAGCTTCCAACAATATTTTTGGCTTAGGGCACCACCACCACCCAAGGCCCAATTATTCTGCCCCCTTTTAACAGGGGCATGTACTTACGATTTTTGATACAATATTTCATAGCAGGACCTGTTCCTGCACCCAACAAGAGTATCTGTGAGGGGTTACAGTGTTGTGGCACCACCACCACCACCACCCAAGGCCCAATTTTTCTGCCCCTGTTTAACAGGGCCCTGTAATTAAAATTTTTGATATAATATTTCACAGCAGGGCCCGTTCCTGCGCCCAGCAAGAGTAACTGTGAGGGCTTCCAGTGTTCTGGCGCCACCAAAACCAAAGGCCCAATTTTTCTGCCCCTGTGTAACAGGGCCATGTAATTACAATTTTTGGTATAATATTTCACAGCAGGGAACGTTCCTATGCCCAACAAGAGTAATGCCCCATACACACGGTCGGATTTTCCGATGGAAAATATCCGATCGGAGCGTGTTGTCGGAAATTCCGACCGTGTGTGGGCTCCATCGGACATTTTCCATCGGATTTTCCGACATACAAAGTTGGAGAGCAGGAGATAAAATTTTCTGACAACAAAATCCGATCGCGTCAATTCCGACCGTGTGTGGCCTGTTCCGACGCACAAAGTGCCACGCATGCTCAGAAGAAATTCCAAGACGGAACAGCTCGTTCTGGTAAACTTAGCGTTCGCAATGGATACAGCACTTTCGTCACGCTGCAATGTTAAAAATGGTTTAATACAGCGCACTCTCTTCTTCTTTATAATGTGACAAGAATTAAGTAGTTTTGCTGCTCATATTCACACACACTTCTCACAAAGTTTTATTTTTGTTTTTTTATTGGGATTCCCTGAATATATTGTTATTAGTTGTCACATCTGACAGAATGTTTTTATTTTATTTTATTTTTTGGGGGATTTTAAGCATTTTTTTTTATTTAATGTTTGGATTTTTTCCAAGGCTGATCTTTGTTCAATGTTATTTTTATTTTTACTCCAGAATATTTTTGTGTGTGTTTTGTGTGTCAAGTTACCCCAACACCATTGATATCTTTTATTATTTAATCTCCAGGAGATTGTTTGGTGTTGGTGTCCCTTGTTCATTTCACATTGTATATTTGAAATGTACCTGAATCCTCACAAACAAACTGTCATTTTTAAAGTAAAACACATAGGAGAGTATAATTCAAAACAAAAATCCTTTACTAAGGGATCAGAACCAAACAAAGAGGAAGGCAACACTGGATCAACAGGAGAAATTAGCGAAGCCTGGGACCCCCACGGCAGACATCAATTCTTGAACATCAAAATTGGTGGCCTGAGGAGTCCATATGTAAGGGAGGGCAGTCTGGTCCAGAATTCGCAGAGATCCGGATAGCAGCAGATGACATGTGTGTCCCCAGGCTGTGGTACCACAAGAGGCTGCATTTTTTGGCCGACCAGACTGGATCCAGGGTCCTCACTTTCTGGTCTTCCTTTCACGCTTACTTCCGGGCTGTGGCTGTGCAGTTGGAGATGTGGCAGGAGGAGGAGTAGGACCTGGAGGAGGACTGTGAGGACCTGGAGGAGAGGGAGGATGAGGAGGAGGACCTGCAGGAGGAGGAGAAGGACCATCGCAAAGGTGTGTCTGAGCTGTCATTTGGCCCCTCATACCTTTGCCAAGAGCCTCCAATATGTGCGCCTCACACAAGACTTGTTGGGCCTCCTCCATCCTCTGCATTTTACATGCAATGACGGCAGCAATGTCCTCCTCCACGGTCTGTCGTGCTCCCAGGACCTCTGTAGCCCTCCAAAAGAGTCCTCCGGTAGCCTCCTCTAGGGCACTCCTCCTACTGCCACTTTCTCTTTTCAGGGGGGTGGAGGGACCTGCAGATCAGCCAGCCACCTCCTGGCTGAGACTTCCCTGTGTATGAAAAAGGGACATGGTTTTAGTTGTTGCTTCATCAATCACAATCCTAAATTAGTACTCCCAACTAACATCTAGTTAACATCATTGATTGGACAAGCAGAAATATTTAGAGGAATGCTATACCTGGCTCAATCTGGGCTCCTCCACATGTGGCCTGGAAGGGCCAGGTTGGGCGTCAGAAGCCTCAGCCAGGGGGGAAGGAAGCGTGGAAGGAAGACTGGAGAGGGATGGCCTGGGTTCAGTCTGGCCTGCCAAAAAATGCAGCCTGTCGTAGTACAACATCCTGGGGACATAGATGTTATCTGCTGCTCCGGATCTCTATGAATCCAGGACTTTCTTGCGCTCCCTTAGATATGTACTCCTCAGGCCACCAATGAAAATCTTTAAATAGGTGATGTCTGCCGTGGGGATCACCTGCTTCACAATTTCACACAATTGCACCAGTGCTGCCTTCCTCTTTGCTTGGTTCTTGAAATGGGGGTGTTTAATCTCCCACAGACAGGGCAGCTCCCTTAAGATATCTATGAATACTGACATGAAGTCATTGTCTTTCATTAAGATATCCATGTTCACTGCAAGACACAACACAAGACAAAGCCTAATGTCAGACAAAACTCTCCTAATCTTGTTACAATATAGGCTTCAATGTAGAAGCAGTATAGGCACAAGTTTGTCTCTTACCTTCGTTCTTACGATCGGCGCATCCAATGCTCCTTCCTCCGCTCACAGATCGTACATAATACGCACGCGTGTTACGCTTTATACACACTGCGCATGCGCGTAACTCCCCCCGCCCCTGACGTTCTTTCTAGTCTATTCCCCGCCCCTTTTCGTTCGGCGCAGTGGGTGAAGAGCACATGGCGGAGTTAGAGCAGGTGTGTGCTAATTATAGCAACGAGGAGGAGGAGGAGGAAAGCCCGGATCTGGACACGTCCCGATCCAGAAGGAGACGTTTTAAGGCCACAAATATGTCCTTTGGGGAGATGTTGGAGATGGTCGACATCATGAAGAAGTCTGACTATGATGGGAAGTATGGGCCTTACCCCAACATCAGAAAGGCAAAGATCATGGCGAAAGTGATCAAAAGCCTTCACAAGAATTTCGGGGTACGAAGATCGAAAGATCAGCTCAGGAAGCGGTGGTCGGACCTGAAGTTAAGAGAGCCAGAGCAGTACCGAAAGATCCGGAGAGTGCTGCAAAAAAGTAAGTAGTTGTGCTGTGTTCCTATTCTTTCTGTCTTTATTGCGTTCATGCTGCTACATATGCTTTTATTAATTGTAACGTTTAAAAGGGCAACTTTAATGTTCATGGGCCCATTATTCGTTCTTATCAAACATTTTTCTTTCGGCCTCTAAAACACCATAGTTTAGGCCATATGCATTTTCACACATTTTTTTGGGGCCTACTTGGATGCCAAATATTTGTTCGTGTAGATGGGTTTGTTACTAGAATGAAATGCCAACTAGAGTGTGTGTAAGGAGAGGACACTGAGCAGCTGTTTTCACATCTGGACACTGGAGCACTGGTGTGGGACACAAGAACACCATTTTTATTAGGGGGGGCACACAGGTGCTCCAGTGTATACTATAGGGGGGGCTACATCTGTGAAGCTTGTACCAAACAGGTAAAGTATTGCAGCTTGACAAAGGCCAATAAAAAATATACATCTTGGAACTCGGCTAAAATAGACAATTGTACCCCACTTCCAAGCAATGTTTCCTATTTCTAGTTCTGCCATCAAATATCTGTGTGCTAATTATACCATTTTGGTTTTACATAGGGGAGAAAAGACTAGGAGGCCAGAGACCCCCCACCTCTGGAAGAAGGTGAAATACCCCAAACCCAAGCTGAGCAGGAGGAAGAAGAAGATGTGGTGGAGATTGGCACCACAACAGGTGAGTGTCTGCGACCACAGGCTCAGGTAAAAGAGATGGATGGTGGCAGATTTTTGAGACCTGTTTTTTTTTTCTTTCTCTCTTTTTAGCTGATCGTGATGTGAGGGATAGAGAACGTTTCACATCAGAAAGTGCCCAGATCCTGATCGGGGAGATCATGGGGTGTAATGCCGAACTGCAAAACATCCAGCAAAAAATCAATGATGTTATTAAAAAAAATAATAACATCATTGATGTTTTGGGGCGAATTTAAAACCCCACAAAATCACTTTTTGGATTGTGGTCCAATCTTTTAAATTTTTTTGCAATGTTTTGAAAAGCCAAATTTGGAGGATGCACACAGTGTGCCAACATGTGCTATCTGCCATCACGGGAGATCAATGGACGCGTTTTGGGGGTGCAACCCCTTCCTCAATTATAAAGTCGCGTTGAGGAAGGGCTTGCTCCCCCAAAACACGTCCCTTGATCCCCCCTGATGGCAGAAAGCAGATGTTGACATTCGTAAATTGGTGTGCATCTTCCAAATTTGGCTTTTCCTGGAGTGATTTCCCCCCATCTGAACGCTATATCAAACCCAGTTCCTAAATACTGATGTCTGATATAGCCTTCAGGTTTTACCTAATGTGAACTTTGTACGTTCAAGTTTTTTGGCTTTCTTGTTGGTTTTACACAGGCCTGTTTTATCTGAAATGGACATTTCGATTTTTGATAATGCTACTGCAAAAATTGTTATACAACAAACATGTTGGTTTGTTTTAAAAAACTTTGGTAAATGCACATGTGATTGTGCAGGTATAAAAAAGTTGCTTACTCAAGAATGTGTGGATTATTGTGTCAACACTACAATACAACACTTTTGGGGTGATGTAATTGCTGTTTTCTGCAAAAATGGGTGTTATTTCCTAAGGGCAAATCCTCTTTGCACTACAAATGCAGGTTCAGTGCAGTTGCAAGTGCACTTGTAGTGAAATGTGTTTTTGCATTTAGGAAATAACAGCCAACAGTGCTTTGTATAATAAGGTTACACAATCACGACATTTTCTGGACTCAACACATTTCTGTCAGGGTCAGCTAAAACAAACACAAGCAGTAAATGTCCACCAAGAATTTCTTTTTTTTTTTTATTATAAAAAGGCTTCACAGATTTGCTGGCATATTGATAGCCCCCCTACCCGCAAAGAACTCCAGGTAGCGTAACCGGACATCATGGAAACTCAGGGAGGGCAAGCCAGGCCTACACTTTCAAGCGCCGTCAGTGTGGTTTGATGTAGGATTCCGGAGCCAGCATAGTTGGCCGAATGTTTCCTTAAAAAGTTATGGAGAACACAGCACGCCAGTATAATATGGTTCTGTTTATACTCCGCCATATGGATGGGTGTCAGAAATAGTCGGAACCGGCTGGCCAGGATTCCAAATGTGTTCTCCACCACTCTTCGGGCTCTGGCCAGCCGGTAATTAAAAACCCTCTGTTCCGGGGTGAGGGTCCTCATTGGGAAAGGCCGCATCAGGTGGTCCCCCAGCGCAAATGCTTCATCAGCAACGAACACAAATGGGAGTCCTTCCACATTGTCCTCTGGAGCTGGCAAGTCCAAGCTGCCATTCTGGAGACGCCTGTAGAACTCCGTCTGGGCGATGACTCCACCATAGGACATCCGGCCATTCTTCCCCGCGTCCACATACAAGAAGTCGTAATTAGCCGACACCACCGCCAACATCACTATACTATTAAACCCCTTGTAATTATAATAGTACGACCCCGAGTTGGGTGGTGGGACGATGTGGACGTGTTTCCCATCAATTGCCCCTCTGCAGTTAGGAAAGTCCCACCGCTGGGCAAAGTGGGAGGCCACAGTCTGCCATTCCTGTGGCGTGGAAGGAAACTGTTGAGGAAAAAACAATAAACATTACTATTTTTACTCTGAAACATGGCAAGCAGATTAGACACAAACATTATGGGGCAACCTCCAGATAGCATTTATTAAGGGGAATTTAACAACACCAAAGTATAAGGTACACCTATCATATCCCCCCTCCCCCCTCTCATGGGCCATTTCTAACATTATAGGGGGTGTGTGGAAATCTTGGACAGGTAACCCTCTTCACTTCATTGAGAGATGAATGTCTAAATAATGGGTATTACTTTGAACAAACCCTCCTTAGTTACACTATTGGCAGCCCACTGGACAGGTAAGAAGTGTCATAATACAAAGATATAAATACACACTGTACACATTTGAGGACATTTGGACATTCTGCTATTACCTATCAAGATAATAATAGGATACAAAAACTTTAAACAGTACCATTTGAAAGTATACAGGCAGGCCCTTGCACTACATGCTTTGGGGAATTCATCCATAAATCTGACCAGTAAAGAGATGGGTATAGTGTGTATGGGTTTGGCAAAGTCAGCAGATAGATGATTGAGGATAGAGAATTGGGATCAGCTGACTTAGCAGTTGGGGGAGGGAGGGATACTAAAAATTATTTGGGGACACCACAAAAAAAAGCCTCTGGCACTCTGCCTGAATTTAAAGCTAAAATCACATTTCAAAACATTTTAGGGGGTGTTTGGGGTAAAGCACTACTATGGAGCTGATAAAATACATTGTTAAGTGACTACATGAGGTGAATATAGGGCCAGGAGAGACCATGCTGGGGAGGTTAGTGAAGGGCAAATATGTATGAAGGACCTAAAATTATAATTACATAAAAATCCAGCATGCATGAGAACAAAGGGGACATTCACAGCATATTACAAGCATGGTAATTAGGGAATGAGGAAAGAAATACAATACATTATCAAACATTCAATACAATAAAATGTGATATAAAAGGCTAAAAATCTTACCTTCATATACTCCTTCTGCAGGACCTGTATGATGGCAGAACAGGTCTCTGGGATAATGATCCCCAGAGCCTGGGGGGAGATGCCTGTCGAGAACTTCAAGTCCTGCAGGCTTCTCCCTGTGGCCAAATACCGCAGGGTAGCGACCAACCTCTGCTCCGGAGTGATGGCTTGCCTCATCCAGGTATCCTGCCTGCTGATATAGGGGGTCAGCGAAGCCAACAAACGGTAAAATACGGGGTCCGTCATCCTGAGAAAGTTCCTGAAATCATCAGGATTATTCTCAGGGATCTCACGGAGCAAAGGCATTTGAGAGAGCTGGTCACGCTGAAGCAACCAATTCTTGGTCCATGAACTCCCCCCCCACCCTGTTCATGGACTGGACTTGTGTCAAAGTCAGGACCCCAACACCAAGCCCCCGCACAGCACGAACTCTACGAGGAGTACGCATACGAAACATGGCTAGAAAACGGTCGGCTGCTCAGAACGAAGTAACAGAACGCACTGAAGAACAGCAAGGCCTGTGAAGAGCGACCTGAAAAACAGTAAAGAACGAACAAGAATACAATGACTACCTTAAGTCACGCGGAACTTGCTTGCACGCACTGAAAAGCAGATACAAACCCACAAGCACAAACTGAACGTCAGAAAACGATCTGAAAGCCACGAGTCTGAAAAAGCGCGAATCGTCTCTCACCAAACTTTTACTAACACGAGATTAGCAAAAGGAGCCCAAAGGGTGCCGCGCTTGGTTCTGAACCGGCCTTTTCTAGTCTCGTCGTACGTGGTGTACGTGACCGCATGGTTGGCGATTGGAAATTCCGACAACTTTGTGTGACCGTGTGTAGACAAAAAAAGTTTGAGCCAACATCCGTCGGAAAAAATCCTAGGATTTTGTTGTTGGAATGTCCGAACAAAGTCCAACCGTTTGTACGCCCTATAACTGTGAGGGGTTACAGTGTTCTGGCACCACCAACACCTAAGGCCCAATTTTTCTGCAGAGTATATATTGCAGGCCATATAGTATATACACTGCTGTTCTGAATATATAGTGCCTGGGGGCCTGGGGGACCCCCATGCCATTTTTTTTGTGCAGGGTTCCCCTTAATAACCATACCAGACCTGAAGGGCCTGGTATGGATTTTGGGGGGGACATCCATGCCATTTATTTTTGCATTTTTGGCAGGGGGTTCCCCTTAATATTCATACCAGACCCAAAGGGCCTGGTAATGGACTGGGGGGAGAACCCACACCGGTTTTTTCAATGATTTTTATCTATATTGCTGGCATCCAATAATACATTATAGCCGAGAGCAGTTTTAAATCACATTTTTTCCTTTAGAAATGTAATTTTGCTGTGGTTCTGTTATAAACATGGGAAAGATGCGCTACTTTACAGGCAGACTAAGGAGACCCCCCAGGCATGATATTTAAAGGAATATTTAATTTGTATTGTTTCAGTTTAAGAATTATTAAAATCACTGCTCCTGAAAAAACGTCCGTTTTTAAAACTTTTTTTGCATTGATACATGTCCCCTGGGGCAGGACCCGGGTCCCCAAACACTTTTTTATGGCATTAACTTGTATATTAGCCTTTAAATTAGCACTTTTGATTTTTCACGTTTGCATCCCATTGACTTTTTTTTTTTTTTTCAATACTCTAATTTTTTTTACATATTAATTTACAAAACTTTTCATTTTGTTTTATTAGTATCTTAAAAATGTACTTCCTTTTTCTTCTTCACTCATTATTAACTCTCATACCATTCCCTCACATCCATACTATGGTCACCCTTTTCCTCCACCTATTATTCACACTATACAGTATTTTCAGATACTCCTATATCCATAGTTAAATACAATCTACTCCACTTTGCCCATATATTTTCATATTTTTTCTCATTTCCCCTTTGATCATACATTATTCTCTCATGTGGTAGGACCTGATTTACTGCTCTCACCCAATGGCTAAGTGTCAGTGGTATTGTCTGGATCCATTTTTCCACTATCTCTTTTCATGCCAAAAATAACACCTTTTGCAAAAATATCTTAGTGTATCTGGACTATCTCACCTCTTGTAATAATCACAGTAAGCATACTTCAATCGTATCTGTAATGGGTCTATTTATAACTTTTTCGAGTTTACTAACAACTTGTTGCCAGTATCCCCTTATACTCCCACAGTACCACATTAGGTGGTGAAAATCTGCACCCTCCTGCCCTCATTGTGTACAGTTTGGTGCAGACATTCTCTTCATTTTATACAACTTATTTGAAGGTAAGTCTGATGTATTTAGCTGAATTATCCTATGATTCATTGCTGGGGATACTTTCTAATGAGAGGAGCAGATTTCATCCCACTCCTGATTGGTCATATCTGGAATGGCTACCTGCCATTTATCCCTTGCCCCCACAGATTCACCGCATATTTTACTTTGTAATAGGTGTAAATATAGTTTAGATAGTAATCCCTTTGGTCCCTGTGTTTTCAGGATCCCTATAAGGGGATATTTAAATATTTTAAATTCCTCCCCTCCAAACTGTGCCTGTAATACATGTCGGAGCTGCAAATACTTATAGAACTATTTACTCGAGAGGTTATATTGTTTACACAAGTTCTCGTATGGTCGTATTGTATTTTTATCATATATGTGTCCAATTGTTATTACCTTTTTCTGTTCCCAAAATTTACTATTCTCAAATGCCTTTAACTGTTCAAATGTTGGGTTATTCCACAAAGCAGTTTCTGGCGGGATATCAATAAATCCTGTCAGTTTTTTTGCCCCCTTCCATACTGACCTAGCCAGTATAAGAGGAATTTTTGCTCCAACCCTCAAGTCAGTTGCTGAAAACACAGCCGCGACAGGACCTGACGTGGTGACGCCAGGTCCTAAAGCTCCACCCGGCGCTGCGTTTCTCCATATCAGGCATCGACTGGGAGAGTCGATGCCTCATACGGAGAAACGCAGCATCGGGTGGAGCTTTAGGACCTCACGTCACCACGTACCAGCTGGCTGGCCTCTTCCGCGGCTGTGTTTTTCGTTTGAAAAACATTTTTTTACTCTGCTAAATGCTTTTATGATGTCAGCCGTCCATCATTTGGAATAAAGGAATTGTATTAACCTGCTGAACTATGAAGCGCCTTCTTTCCTCTTTTTAATGTTTCACCATATACTACGAGTGATCCTATTTAGATAAAGAGTATAAGGAGAACACTGCAGCTTGTTACACCAGCATTATACTGCTCAGAACTGCCTGATGAGGAGGGAATCTGGTCGGAAGCATGAATAAGCTGTCCCTGTCTGAATGATCTGACACATCTGAGCCCATAAAGATCTCTGTAATAGGGGTCCTACATATCTGGTAAGCAGCCTTTTTTTACTATTGCTTGGCTTATGAAAATATATGATGAAGACAATATCCCCCATTTGACTGAAGGACTTGTTCACAGTGAAGTTTTACACCGGTGGGTGTCATCTAATAAGGACGCTATCAAGCCCCCTGATGGATTTTGCACATAAGTGATTTTTAATTCACGTTTTCTAATTTTAATCACCTTTCACTAATTTCTTAATTCAACCTGTAGCTAAGGTTGTTATTCAAATGTTGTTTTTTTCACTGGCTTTTTTATAAGTTTGTATGATATAGGTAGCGCACCTAATTCCATTTACACATCTTGCCAAAACCGTATGTTCAGGGTTTTTTTTGGGTTGCAGCACCTTTATTCATGTTATTATACATTTCAAATTTGTTCACTTTTTTTGGCACTAAATCTTTTGGCACTTCATTTGTTTGGGGGTAGCATGGATTGTCCACGTTACATATAAGCATATATGCTCAGTACCTCCACCCAGCTTAATCCCTTTGTATTTTTTAGATTGTCTAAATCTATTTGCCAGTGCTTCAATTGCAATGGCAAATAATTGGGGGGGCAGTGGACATCCTTGCCTTATTCCCCTATATAGCCTTATTGTGGGTGATAATAATCCATTTATCAATACATTTGAGCCTGGTTGTTTGTATAATATTTTTATCCATTTTCTGAATCTCTCCCCGAATCCACTTCTTTTCAATGCTACCTGCAAGAACTCCCACTCTATAGAGTCAAATGCCTTGGCAGTGTCCAAAGATGCCAAGGCACTCGTCTCCGGGATAGTCTCCCTCAGTTGTGCCAGTAATTGCGATCTTCTTAAATTGTTTGAGGTAAATTTCCCTGGCATAAACCCTGTTTGGTTGCCACTTACAATAGACAAAATTACCCCATTAAGCCTTCTAGCCAATATTTTTGTCAGCACTTTCTAATCTATATTTAATAGTGAGATTGGTCTATACGACGCATAATCACTTCTGTCTTTATCTGGTTTTGGTATTAGTACCACTGTTGCCTGATACATAGAAGGAGACATCTCTCCCCGCAGAAACATCTCCCTAAACATCCTAGTCAAGACTAGTGCTATGATCTCCATGTAACGCTGATACACCTCCAACAGTATATGGTCTGGTCCTGGGGACTTACCCATTCCCAAGGAAAGGATAGCCTCTCGTACTTCCTCCTCCTCTATCTCTTTCTCCATTATCTCATTTTGTTCCTCTGTTAATTTAGGAAATTCTAAATCCTCCAGGTATTTCTATATCTCTTCTACTGTGCATATCAGCGTTGATGTGTACATATTAACGTAGTATTTATGAAAACTCGTGAGTATGTCATCTATTGCACTAGACTACAACTTCCCCTTTCTCGTTTCTCCCCTTTGATATCGCTAGTGATGATGATTGTTGTTTGATCAAGAAATTCAGCATCTTATTAGCCTGGTGTCCTTGCTCAAAATTTTTTGGTTTTAAAAAGAACCTCTTATGCCGCATACAGACAATTGGAATTTCCAACAACAAATGTTCGATGTAAGCTTGTTGTCGGTAACTCCGACCGTGTGTAGGCACCATCGGACATTTTTTGTCGGAATTTCCGACAAACAAAATTTGAGAGCTGGTTCTCAAATTTTCTGACAATAAAATCTGTTGTTCCGAGCGTTTGTAGACAATTCCTACGCACAAAATTCCACACATGCTCTGAATCTAGTACAAGACGGAAGCACTTGGTCTGGTAAATTTAGCGTTCGTAATGGAGATAGCACATTTGTCACGCTGCAATGTTTTTAATCTTTTAATGCAGCGCATTCTCTTCTTCTTTATAATGCTAGAATAATGAAGTTGTTTTGCTGCTGATATTCACACAGAGTTCTGACAAACTGATTTCTTTACTATTTCTTGTGATCTCATGAATAATCTTTTTTTTTTTTTTTCCAGATCTCCAGAATAATGTTTTTGAGTTTTTTTAATAGTGATCTACTTTTTTTAAAAATTTTTATCAAGATCTCCTGATTTTTTTTTTTTTATAGTGATCTCCATAATATTTTTTCTCGTTTTGTGTGTCAAGTTACCACAACACCATTATTAGCTTGTATTTTTTAACCTCAAAGAGATTGGTTGGTGTTGGTGTCCCTTGTTAATTTGACATTGTCTTTTTAAAATGTACCTGCCTACTCACAAACAAACTGTCCTTTTTGAACTAAAACACATAGCCAAGTATTTGTGAAAACAAATTAGGCATTTATTAGGGGTCATAACAAAATAAAGAGGAAGGCAACGCTGGATAAACTGGTGAAATTGGCAAATCCTTTGTACCCCAGGGCAGACTTCAATTATTTGACAGGCAAAATTGGTAGCATGAGGAGTCCATTTAATAGGAGCACAATATGGTCCAGGACTCCGAGAGATCAGGAGCAGCAGCAGATGACATGTATGTCCTGAGGCTGTGGTCTGACAACAGCCTGCGTCTTTTGTCAGACCAGACTGAACCCAGGCCATCACTCTCTTCTGTCCACGCTTGCTTTCCACGCTTGCTTCTGGGCTGTGGCTCTGGTGTTGGAGTTGTGGCAGGAGGTGGAGGAGATGGAGGAGGAGGAGGATGGTCCAACTCACACAGGTGGGTTTTGCTTGTGAGTTCACCCCTCAACCCCTTATTTAGGGCAAGATAGATCACTTCCTCACAAAAGAGGCGTTAACCCACCTCCATTTCCTGCATTTTGCTGGCTACCATGCAGGCATAGGCCTCTTGAAGACTGGGGGTGGTTCTGAGGGCCGCAGCCGGGTGGGGGCCATCTTACCCTCACTCATTCCATGCACAGCTAAAGACAGGATGCGATCGCCTCCGCCGCTGCCGACGGCTCCAGTAAGCGGTGGAGGGCACCAGATTGCGGCGGGCCCTCTCCCGCCACTGATAAAAGCACGTGGCAAGCCCAAGCCACCACTCTGGAGTTGTCCGTAGAACTCAGTCTGAGTGATGACTCCACCATCCGATATCTGGTCATTCTTCCCCACGTCCACATAGAGAAACTCGTCTGTCGCCGACACCACCACCAACATCAAAATACTATTAAACCCCTTGTAATTATAATAGTATGACCCTGAGTTGGGGGGTGGCACGATGTGTACGTGTTTCCCATCAATTGCCCCTCCGCAGTTGGGAAAGTCCCACCACTGGGCAAACTGGGAAGCCACAGTCTGCCATTCCTGTGGCGTTGAAGGAAACTGTGGAGTCAAACAAGAAAAGTACATTTGCACATAACATTGCAAGCAGATTAGACACAAACATTATTGGCCAACATAAGTATAAAACATTTATTTTAAGGAGTATTTAAAGACAAAAATATAAGGTTCACTTATAAGATTCCTTACCCCCTCTGATGGCCCATTTAAAAATTTTAGGGGGTAGATGTTTTGGACAGGTAACCCTATCCACTTCGTTGAGAGCTGAATGTATAAATAATGTTTGTTACTTTGGCCAGCCCCTCCTTACTTACACTATTGTCAGCCCAATGGACAGGTAAGAAGTGTCATAACACAAATATATGAATACACACTGTCCAAATTGAAGTACATTTTTACATTCTGCAATTACCTATCAAGATAATAGGAGAACGCTTTAAACAGTACCATTTGAAAGTATTCAGGCAGGACCTTCCACTACATGCTTTGGTGAATTCATCCATAAATATGAACACAAAAGAGGTAGGTATAGTGTGTATGGCTTTGGCAAAGTCAGCAGATAGGTTATTGGTATTGATTGACTTAGCAGTTGGGGGGGAGGAAGGGTTCCAAATGAGTTTTGACCCCCCCCCAAAAAAGCCTCTTGCACTCTGCCTGACAAAAATAACATTTGTACATATTTTAGGGGGTGTTTAGGGTAAAGCACTACAATGGAGCTGATAAAATACATTGTTAAGTGACTAGGCTAGGTGTGTATGGGCCCAGGATAGCATGCTGGCGAGGTTAGTGAAGGCAAATATGCATGAAGGATAAAAAAGGAGCATTAAAAAATTCAAACATGCATGAGGATAAAGGGGGACATTCACAGCATATTACAATCATGGTAATTATGGAATGATGAAATAAATACAATACATTAGCAAACATTAAATACATAGAATGTTATGTTAAATGAGAAAACTTACCCTAATATAGTCCTTCTGCAGGACCTGTATGATGGCAGAACAGGTCTCTGGAATAATGATCCTCAGAGGGGGAGATGCCTGTCGAGAACTTGATGTCCTGCAGACTTCTCCCCGTCGCCAAGTACCGCAAGGTGGCCTCTGCTCGGGAGTGATGGCTTGCCGCATGCAGGTGTCCTGCTTCGTAATATAAGGGGACAGCAAAGCCAACAAACGGTGAAAAACGGGGTCCATCATCCGGAAATAATTCCTGAAATCATCAGGATTATTCTCCTGGATCTCCCGCAACAAAGGCATGTGAGAGAATTGGTCATTCTGGAGCAACCAATTCTTCCTCCATGAACTTCTCCCTGCCCTGTTCATGGACTGGACTTGGGTCAAAGTAAGAACCCCAACACCAAGCCCAGCATAGTATGAACTCTATGACGAATACGTAACTGCAACATGGCTTCAAAACGGTCGGCTGGTCAGAACGAACTAACAGAACGCACTGGAAATCAGAAAGAACCTGAGAAGAACGAGCTGAAAATCTGAAACGAGCAGACAAGAATGCACTGTGAATCAAATACGTACTAGAAATAGCATGCACTGAAAACCAGATGCGAACTGACTACACACACTGAAAACCAGATACAAACCCACAAGCACAAACTGATGAGCAGTAACGATCGGAAAACACGAGGCAAAAAAGCGCGAATCGTCTCTTACCTAACTTCTACTAACACGCCACACAAGGGTGGCGCACTGGCTATTGAACTTCCCTTTTCTAGTCCTGTTGTACGTGTTGTACGTCAGCGGGTTCTAGCCGATCGGAATTTCTGAAAACATTTGTGCGACCGTTTGTATGCATGACAAGTTTCAGCCAACATCCGTCGGAAATAAATCCACGGTTTGGTTGTCGGAAATTCCAATCGTCTGTACGCGGCATTACTCTTAGCATTAACTATTGATTGATTCTTATACTGACGCATTAATCCTTCCCATCTTTTTTGTTTTTTATTTGAGGGATCTTTTATAAAATCTCGTTCTGCCTGTGCACATAGTTTTTCTAATTCCTCTTCTTCCTGTCTATTGGTACGTTTTATATATGATATTGTGGATTTCAATGCCCCCCTTAAATATCCCTTAAAGGTGTCCTAAAATATACCATCCATTTTCTACCCCCATGGGCTTCCAGAAATCTTTCCATCCCATTGACTTTAACAGTGTTCACACAAGTTTTTTGTCTGTTCGTATGTTCTGCTGCGAACCGAACTGGGGGGTGTTCGGCTAATCCCTAATGATAACACAAAAACATTTCTTTCACTCATGGTTAGAGTTTGGCTGAAGCCATTTATTATCAATCAACTGTGTTTACTCTTTTTTAATCATAATGGCAACAGAAACTACCCAAATTACTACCCAAAACCCAAATGAAACTACCCAAATGACCCTGATCAAAAGTTTACATACCCTGGTGATTTTGGCCTGATAACATGCACACAAGTTGACACAAAGGGGTTTGGCTATTAAAGGTAACCATTCTCACATGTGATCTGTTTTCTTGTAATTAGTGTGTGTGTATAAAAGTGAAAGTGAAATAAGCTGCGCTCACCAGTGAACCAAATAAATAAATGGAATACAAGCTGCTAGCACACAACGAACCAAGTCCCAAATATAATCAAAATAAAAAGTGCAGCGCTAACAAATAAGTGAAAGTAAATGCCAAAAACATACAAATAAATGTCTCTAAGAGGAATGTCAATCCCAAAAGTCTTGTATAAAAAGGCCAAACAATCCTCTCCCAAGCAAGGGAGTAACAGTGTCTTGAAGGGACTGTGGACGCTTAAAGAGAGGCGACCCCAAAATAATAATCCAATCTTCAAAAAACAGGATGGGTACTCTTACCAGATCAGTTGGACGCATCTGCCGTATAGCAGTGCGTCAATAGGGCGAAAGGGAGATGATACTCCAGGATGTCCAGCCAGATAGTAACCACCGGGTCTCGACCACCAATGGAGGGGTGGTGTCCTAGGCAGGCCGTAGATCTCCAATGCACCCGATCACCGATGATGGAGGCAGATAGTTCATAATAAACCCACAAGGGAAAAGAAAAAGGGACTCCACATAGTGCAGGTCAATGCGATTTAATACTCCAAAAAGCTGTACAGAGATGTGATCACAAATAAATAAAAGACATAAAAATGGCAATGTGGGAAGCTGAGATAGCTGGCCAGCTATCTCAGCTTCCCACATTGCCATTTTTATGTCTTTTATTTATTTGTGATCACATCTCTGTACAGCTTTTTGGAGTATTAAATCGCATTGACCTGCACTATGTGGAGTCCCTTTTTCTTTTCCCTTGTGGGTTTATTATGAACTATCTGCCTCCATCATCGGTGATCGGGTGCATTGGAGATCTACGGCCTGCCTAGGACACCACCCCTCCATTGGTGGTCGAGACCCGGTGGTTACTATCTGGCTGGACATCCTGGAGTATCATCTCCCTTTCGCCCTATTGACGCACTGCTATACGGCAGATGCGTCCAACTGATCTGGTAAGAGTACCCATCCTGTTTTTTGAAGATTGGATTATTATTTTGGGGTCGCCTCTCTTTAAGCGTCCACAGTCCCTTCAAGACACTGTTACTCCCTTGCTTGGGAGAGGATTGTTTGGCCCTTTTATACAAGACTTTTGGGATTGACATTCCTCTTAGAGACATTTATTTGTATGTTTTTGGCATTTACTTTCACTTATTTGTTAGCGCTGCACTTTTTATTTTGATTATGTGTGTATAAAAGGTCAATGCGTTTCTGGACTCCTGACAGACCCTTGCATCTTTCATCCAGTGATGCACTGACGTTTCTGGACTGAGTCATGGGGAAAGCAAAAGAATTGTCAAAGGATCTGCGGGAAAAGGTAGTTGAACTGTAAAAAACAGGAAAGGGATATAAAAAGATATCCAAGTGTAGCACTTACCCCCGAAGGAGCTGCTAGTTTTGATTGGGCTTACCGTTACCTCGTGTCCATCACAGGGGTCGCAATGGTGAAGAGGGAAAAAGAGTATTAAATGATGTCTGCACCAAACACTTAGTTTATTTTGTTGCAATTCTTTTATTCTTTGACTCAAAAAGAACAGGGATGGAGGATTAAGGGAGATTCAGGTACCTTAGATTGCAGGTCAGGGTGTTTCCACTTATCCAGAGGACTAACGGTCTCCTCAACTGGAGATAGCAATCACCGGATAGGTCTCTCTCACTGACCTAGCAGCCAGGTGCAATGCTTGAACACAGTCTCTGCCACAGACTTGATGAAAAAACAGAATATCGTTACATACACAATGCTCTGCCACAGGGTGGGGTAACCAAACTTTGATTAGATTTTAAGTTTAGCTGCACAGTACCAGATTCTTTCAGCCGACCCGGCGATACTGTGAGTTAGATTATCCAGGTTGCATCCCCGATTGGGTTTGCAGGCTCCTCCTGAGATACCAGCATACTTGGCTTGGTCACCTCTAGAGAAGTCCTCCACTGGTCCAATCGATCGGCTTCTCTCTACAGGCAAGACAGCACAGGACCAACCTATGGATCAGTAGGCCCCAGAACTCCTGGGCCTACTTCTGTAGTAACAAAGCCTCGGGCCAGCCAGCCCCAAGACAGCAGAGGTGCCACGGCACACCCTGGGCCAGGAGGGCCTCCAGGTCGGGAACAACGAACCCCGGCTAATTGGCGTCTGTACCTTAAGTACCCTTACCCAGAATGCACGGCAAGTGAACCACTCCCAACCGGGTTATTTCTGAGTAAAAGGGGTACCCAATACATCCAGCCTGCTGCATTTCCAACACTTACCGGTGGCCACAGCAACACCCACGGCCAAGTGGAAATTGACACAACCCAGCTGAACTGGTACAAATGCCAGGAAATTTACCATAATTAGTCTGAGCTAAACTACAGCTTCAAACAACTTAAATTTACATAAATAGCACCTGCCCATCAGGAGCAGGGCGCTACACAAGGAATTGAGAAAGACAATCAACAGTGTTCAAACTCTAATCAAGAAGTGGAAAATGAGGGGTTCTGTTGAAACCAAAACAACGGTCAGGTAGACCAACTAAAATTTCAGCCACAACTGCCAGGTGAAATACAGGACTCTCTGGAAACATGTGGCATGGCTATTCCAAATGCACAATAAGGAGGCACTTGAAGAAAGATGGGCTGCATGGTCGAGTCGCCAGAATAAAGCCATTACTGCACAAATGCCACAAAGCATCCCACTTACAATACACCAAACAGCACAGAGACAAGCCTCAAACCTTCTGGCACAAAGTCATTTGGAGTGATAAGACCAAAATTAAGCTTTTGGCCACAACCATAAACGCAACCATAAACACTATATTTGGAGAGGAGTCAGCAAGGCCTATGATGAAAGGTACGGAGGAGGATCACTTATGTTTTGGGATGTGTGAGCTACAAAGGCACAGGAAATTAGGCCAAACTTGTTGGCAAGATGAATGCATTATGTTATCAAAAAATACTGGAGGAACATTTGCATTCATCAGCCAGGAAGCTGCACATGGAACGTACTTGGACATTCCCACATGACAATGATCCAAAACACAAGGCTAAGTCAACCTGTCATTGGCTACAGCAGAATAAAGTCAAGGTTCTGGAGTGGCCATCTCAGTCTCCTGACCTCAATATCCACTCTGGGGAGATCTCAAACGTGCAGTTCATGCAAAACAGCCATAAAATTTACAGGAACTGGTGGCTTTTTTCCTAGAGGAATGGGCAGTGTTACCATCTGAGAAGACAAATACCACAAAAGACTTCAAGCTGTCATTGATGTTAAAGGTGACAATACACGGTATTAAGAACTGGGGTATGTAAACTTTTAATCAGGGTCTTTTGGGTAGTTTCTGTTTTGGGTAGTTGCCATTATGATTTAAAAGAGTAAACACAGTTGATTAATAATAAATGGCTTCAGCCAAACACTAACCATGAGTGAAAGAAAAGTTTTTGTGTTATCATTCATATTCTCTGAAAAATGGCCAAGAAATCATAAATTCTGCCAGGGTATGTAAACTTATGAGCACAACTGTAAATGGGGAGCAGGTGTGTTAAATTTGGTGTTATCACTCTCACTCTCTCATACTGGTCACTGAAAGTTCAATATGGCACCCCATGGCAATCTAAAAAAAAATTGTTGCTCTACAAAAAGATGGCCTAGGCCAATGATGGCAAACCTTGGCACCGCAGATGTTTTGGAACTACATTTCCCATGATGCTCAACTACACTGCAGAGTGCATGAGCATCATGGGAAATGTTGTTCCAAGACATATGGGGTGCCAAGGTTCGCCATCACTGGCCTAGGCAATAAGAAGATTGCTAAGACCCTTAAACTAAGCTGCAACATGGTGGCCAAGACCATACAGCAGCTTAACAGGGCAGGTTCCACTCAGAACAGGCCTTGCCATGGTTGACATTTTGGAGGTGATGGTGGCAAGTGACCCATGGCATCTGGCAGGAGGTGACGGTGGCAAGTGGCATCTGGCAGCAGGTGACGGTGGCAAGTGACCCATGGCATCTGGCAGCAGGTGACGGTGGCAAGTGACCCATGGCATCTGGCAGCAGGTGATGGTGGCAAGTTACATGTTGTATCTGGCAGCAGGTGATGGTGGCAAGCAACACATGGCATCTGGCAGAGGTGATGGTATCAAGCGACACGTGGCATCTGGCAGGAGGTGACGGTGGCAAGTAAAACGTGGCATCTGGCAGGAGGTGACAGTGGAAAGTGACATGTTGCATCTGGCAGGAGGTGACGGTGGCAAGTGACATGTGGCATTTGGCAGGAGGTGATGGTGGCAAGTGACACGTGGCATCTGGCAGCAGGTGACGGTGGCAAGTGACACGTGGTATCTGGCAGCAGGTGACGGTGGAATCTGGCAGCAGGTGACATTGGCAAGTGACTTGTGGCATTTGGCAGCAGGTGACAGTGGCATGTGACACGTGGCATCTGGCAGGAGATGACAGGGCAAGTCACACGTGGCATCTGGCAGGAGGTGACGGGGCAAGTGACACATGGTGCCTGGCAGCAGGTGAAGGTGGCAAGTGACATGTTGCATCTGGCAGCAGGTAATGGTGGCAAGCGACACGTGGTGTCTGGACGCAGGTGAATGTGGCAAGTGACATGTTGCATCTGGCAGCAGGTGATGGTGGCAAGCGACACGTGGAATCTGGCAGAGGTTACGGTATCAAATGACACGTGGCATCTGGCAGGAGGTGACGGTGGCAAGTGGCATGTGGCATCTGGCAGGAGGTGACAGTGGCAAGTGACATGTGGCATCTGGCAGGAGGTGACGGTGGCAAATGACATGTTGCATCTGGCAGGAGGTGACGGTGGTAAGCAACACGTGGCATCTGGCAGAGGTGACGGTATCAAGCAACACATGGCATCTGGCAGGAGGTGACGGTGGCAAGTGACATGTGGCATCTGGCAGGAGGTGACGGTGGCAAGTGACATGTGGCATCTGGCAGGAGGTGACAGTGGCAAATGACATGTTGCATCTGCCAGAAGGTGACGGTAGCAAGTGACATGTGGCATCTGGCAGGAGGTGATGGTGGCAAACAACACGTGGCATCTGACAGAGGTGACAGTATCAAGTGACACGTGGCATCTGGCAGGAGGTGACGTGGCAAGTGACATGTTGCATCTGGCAGGAGGTGACGTGGCAAGTGACACGTGGCATCTGGCAGCAGGTGACAGTGGCAAGTGACACGTGGCATCTGGCAGCAGGTGATGTGGTAAGTGACATGTGGCATCTGGCAGCAGGTGATGTTGGCAAGTGACTTGTGGCATTTGGCAGCATTTGATGGTGGCAAGTGACATGTGGCATCTGGCAGGAGGTGATGGGGCAAGTGACATGGGGCATCTGGCAGCAGGTGATGGTGGCAAGTGACACCTGGCATCTGGCAGAGGTGACGGTATCAAGCGACATGTGGCATCTGGCAGGAGGTGATGGTGGCAAGTGACACGGGCATCTGGCAGGAGGTGATGGTGGCAAGTGACATGTGGATTTTGCAGGAGGTGACTGTGGCAAGTGACATGTTGCATCTGGCAGGAGGTGATGTGGCAAGTGACATGTGGCATCTGTCAGGAGGTGATGGTGGCAAGTGACACATGGCATCTGGTGGCAGGTGACCGTAGTAAGTGACATGTGGCATCTGGCAGCAGGTGATGTTGGCAAGTGACTTGTGGCATTTGGCAGCAGGTGACAGGTGGCATCTGGCAGGAGGTGATGGGGCAAGTGACATGTGGCATCTGGCAGGAGGTGACGGGGCAAGTGACACGTGGTGTCTGGCAGCAGGCGAAGGTGGCAAGTGACTTGTGGCATTTGGCAGCAGGTGGCGGTGGCAAGTGACATGTTGCATCTGGCAGGAGGTGACAGTGGCAAATGACATGTGGCATCTGGCAGCAGGTGATGGTGGCAAGTGACATGTGGCATCTGGCAGCAGGTGACATTGGCAAGTGACTTGTGGCATTTGGCAGCAGATGACAGTGGCAAGTGACACGTGGCATCTGGCAGGAGGTGACAGGGCGAGTGACACGTGGCATCTGGCAGGAGGTGACGGGGCAAGTGACACATGGCGTCTGGCAGCAGGTAAAGGTGGCAAGTGACATGTTGCATCTGGCAGGAAGTGACGGTGGCAAGTGACATGTGGCATCTGGCAGGAGGTGACGGTGGCAAGTGACATGTGGCATCTGGCAGGAGGTGATTATTATGCCCCAGTAGAAGGACGATGGTCCGAAACATGTCGGGTTGCCATATTCTAGAAATGCTCTGATACCACGCGATTTTACTTTGTTTCCTCCTTTTGTGATCACATCCCATTGTATAGTGCCCCTGAGCACTTTTTAGCTTTTCAATAAAAGCTTTTTTTTATGGATTCATGCCCTATGTGGAGATTTTTTTATTTTTCCCTCCTTCCACCATGGGGACCTCACTGAGCCTCAGTCTCTAACTGACGTTCCATCTGAGAGAGATACCGTGATTGGCTGTGGATCTACATACCACCAAACAGTGACTGCCGTCCCGGATGAGACTCTCCGCTAAGATTTCTTCAACCAGACAGCCCTGGGGTCGTTGGATCCCACAAGCCCATATGACACTCCACCGTACGGTGACTGTGTCCATCCCCTCTGGTAAGGGTACCTATTTCTATTGTTTGCTGTGTTGATTTGGATTTTTGGAAGATTGGGATGCAATACAGAGCTTGCTTCAGTTCCTATCCCATGCGTGGGTCTGATACCGTAGACAACCACGAACCTTCAGTTTCTGTGGACCTATATAGGATTCACTACACATTTATGGACTTTATCTCCTTTATGTGTTTATTTGTTTAATTTAATCACATTTTTTACTTATTTGCCTAAAGTTTTGTAGCTCAGCACTTATCACATAAGATGTTCAAGCACATATCTTAGCGCTGCATGTGTTTCATATCATTCTTCTTTCTACATTGTTCACCACATTGTTACATGCTGGCAGCTATTTCTTGCACTACGTTTTTAAGTTTTTTGTATTAGCGCAATTATTGATTTGTTATATGTTGCATCTGGCAGGAAGTGACGGTGGCAAATGACATGTTGCATCTGGCAGCAGGTAATGGTGGCAAGCGACACGTGGCGTCTGGCAGCAGGTGAAGGTGGCAAGTAACATGTTGCATCTGGCAGCAGGTGATGGTGGCAAGCAACACATGGCATCTGACAGAGGTGATGGTATCAAGCGACACGTGGCATCTGGCAGGAAGTGACGGTGGCAAGTGACATGTGACATCTGGCAGGAGGTGACAGTGGCAAGTGACATGTGGCATCTGGCAGGAGGTGACGGTGGCAAATGACATGTTGCATCTGGCAGGAGGTGACGGTGGCAAGTGACAGGTGGCATCTGGCAGGAGGTGACGGTGGCAAGCAACACGTGGCATCTGGCAGAGGTGATGGTACCAAGCGACATGTGGCATCTGGCAGGAGGTGATGTGGCAAGTGACACGTGGCATCTGGCAGGAGGTGACGGTGGCAAGTGACATGTTGCATCTGGCAGGAGGTGACGGCGGCAAGTGACACGTGGCATTGGGCAGCAGGTGATGGTGGCAAGTGACACATGGCATCTGGCAGCAGGTGACGGTGGCATCTGGCAGCAGGTGATGTGGTAAGTGACATGTGGCATCTGGCAGCAGGTGATGTTGGCAAGTGACTTGTGGCATTTGGCAGCAGGTGATTGTGGCAAGTGACACGTGGCATCTGGCAGGAGGTGATGGGGCAAGTGACACGTGGCATCTGGCAGGAGGTGACGGAGCAATTGATACGTGGCATCTGGCAGCCAGTGAAGGTGGCAAGTGACATGTTGCATCTGGCAGCAGGTGATAGTGGCAAGTGACACGTGGCATCTGGCAGAGGTGATGGTATCAAGCGACATGTGGCATTTGGCAGGAGGTGACTGTGGCAAGTGACATGTTGCATCTGTCAGAATGTGATGTGGCACGTGACATGTGGCATCTGGCAGGAGGTGATGGTGGCAAGTGACACATGGCATCTGGCGGCAGGTGACGGTAGTAAGTGACATGTGGCATCTGGAAGCAGGTGACGTTGGCAAGTGACTTGTGGCATTTGGCAGCAGGTGACGGTGGCAAGTGACAGGTGGCATCTGGCAGGAGCTGACGGGGCAAGCGACATTTGGCATCTGGCAGGAGCTGACGGGGCAAGCGACATGTTGCATCTGGCAGCAGGTGACGGTGGCAGCAGGTGATGGTGACAAGTACAATACAGGGCTCTACACAGAGGGAATGATCATTTTTCACAGTAAACATACCTGACACTAACTTTTTCTTTACGGGGGGGGGGGGGGGGTGCAGTTTGCCATCTTCACCTTGGGCACCGAATGACCTTGTCCCAGCACTGCTGTCAAGTTAAAGATATATATGCCATTTCTGTTTTTTTTGGGAGCAGCTGACCATATAAAAAATGGCACCATCATGAAAGGAATATGGCATTTTGGTTCCATTTTCACTCACGAAGATGACAATTTTAATGTTAGCAAAGGCAGCTCCAGCAGAGACAAGCATATTAAAAACACAGCTCCCAAACTTGCCACCAAATAATGGCAGGTGGCTGAGAAGAAACATGAATAACTGTACACAATGCAGGTGAAGTTTGTTAGCAAGAAATAATCCTTAAAGCAGAAATTCACCTGAAAAGGGAATCTTTGCCTTTTCTAACCCTTCCTTTAACATTTTTGGAAGTTTTTTTTTTTTTTTTAAGGAGTGGGTATCTTTTTATGTCAGGTACCCAATCTCACTTCTGCTCAGACACAAGAGTTGCTCCAATTGGCTCTGTGCTTTTAATTGATGCTCTCTACTATCCAATGAAGGTTAACAAAAGGCTGTATGGGTACATCCACCTACCATAGTAAGGGAGCATCTGGCTGCTTAGTTACACTGTTCGGATTTAAACTAGTTAAAGAATAAACCCCATCTCTATCACTAATTTCATATAAGCTTTACATGTCAATGTAATCATTTTCAATACTTTAACCACCTCAGTACAGGGCACTTATACTCCCTTCCTGCCCAGGCCATTTTTCAGCATTCAGTGCTGTCACACTTTGAATGACAATTGCACGGTCATGCTACACTGTAACCATGTGAAATTGTTATAATTTTCTTCACACAAATAGAGCTTTCTTTTGGTGGTATTTAATTACTCCTGGTTTTTTATGTTTTTCTAAAAAAAGAAAAAAGGCCAGAAATTTTGAAAAATAAAACTTTTTCTTAGTTTCTGTCAGTAAATTTTGTAAATAAGTAAAATTACTCCTTCACTGATGGACGCTGATGAGGCGGCACTGATAGGCTGCACTGATGGGCACTGATGAGGCGGCACTTATGGGCACTGATTAGGTGGCACTGGTGAGGAGGCACGAATATGCTGCACTTATGGGCACTGATACGTGGCACCGGTGAGCACTGATAGGTGGCACTGATAGGTGGCACTGGTGGGCACTGTACACATATAGGCAGCACTGGTGGGCACAGATAGGCGGCACGGATAGGCAGCACTGATGGGTGGAACTGATGGGCACTGATGAGCATTGATGGGTGGCATTGATGGGCAGCAGAGGTGGGCATTGATGGGCAGCACTGATAGCCAGCACTGACTGACTGACATCACTAATGGCCACTGATTGCTGGCACTTGTAGGCCCTGATTGCTGGCACTTGTGGGCAATCATTGCTGGCACTGGTGGGCACAACTGTAAATGATGATCAGTGCCCTGATTACTGATCGACTCTCCTCTCCTCACACTCTGTCAGTTGAGGCGAGGAGCGCCGATTACCGGCATCTTCATGTTTACATGTGACCGGCTGTGATTGGACACAGCCGATCACATGGTAAAAGAGCCACGGCTCTTTATACATATCGGGGTCACGCCTTGTCCTAGCAACATGGCAGGACCACGATCATGGGCGGCAAGTGGTTAAAATCTGCAGCTTTCATTAAAATTATTCCTGGTGATCCTGCTTTGAAAGTCCTTGTTAACCAGTTGCCGACCGCCTCACGCAGATATACTGTGGCAGAATGGCACGGGCAGACAAAATCACGTACCTGGTACGTGATCTGCCTGCCATGGGTGGGATACACCCCCGATCCCCCCTGATCACCCCCAATCACCCCTGCCCCCCTGTCACACTGACACCAAGCAGTTTTTTTTCTGATTACTGCATCGGTGTCAGTTTGTGACAGTTAGTGTGGTAGGGCAGTTAGTGTTAGCCCCCTTTAGGTCTAGGGTACCCCCCTAATAAAGTTTTAACCCCTTGATCACCCCCCGTCGCCAGTGTCACTAAGCGATAATTTTTCTGATCGCTGTATTAGTGTCACTGGTTACGCTAGTTAGGGAGGTAAATATTTAACCACTTGATTGCCCCCTAGTTAACCCTTTCACCACTGATCACCGTATAACCGTTACAGGTGATGCTGGTTAGTTAGTTTATTTTTTATAGTGTCAGAGCACCCACTGTTTATTACCAAATAAAGGTTTAGCCCCCTGATTGCCCGGCGGTGATATGCGTCACCCCAGGCAGCGTCAGATTAGCGCCAGTAACGCTAACACCCACACATGCAGCATACGCCTCCTTTAGTGGTATAGTATCTGAACGGATCAATATCTGATCCGATCAGATCTATACTAGCGTCCCCAGCAGTTTAGGGTTCCCAAAAATGCAGTATTAGCGGGATCAGCCCAGATACCTGCTAGCACCTGTGTTTTGCCCCTCCGCCCGGCCCAGCCCAGCCCACCCAAGTGCAGTATAGATCGATCACTGTCACTTACAAAACACTAAACACATAACTGCAGCGTTCGCAGAGTCAGGCCTGATCCCTAACAGGTTTTTTTGGTAGCGTTTTGGTGAACTGGCAAGCACCAGCGGCCTAGTACACCCCGGTCGTAGTCAAACCAGCACTACAGTAACACTTGGTGACGTGGCGAGTCCCATAAGTGCAGTTCAAGCTGTTGAGGTGGCAAGCACAAGTAGTGTCCCGCTGCCACCAAGAATAAGACAAACACAGGCCCGTCGTGCCCATAATGCCCTTCCTGTGCATTCGCCAATCCTAATTGGGAACCCACCACTTCTGCAGCACCCGTACTTCCCCCATTCACATCCCCAACCAAATGCAGTCGGCTGCATAAGAGGCATTTTTATGTCCTCCCCAGTACCCCTACCCAACAACCCCCCCCCCAAAAAAGATGTTGTGTCTGCAGCAAACGCGGATATAGGCGTGACACCCGCTATTATTTTCCCTCCTGTCCTGACAATCCTGGTCTTTGCATTGGTGAATGTTTTGAACGCTACTATACAATAGTTGAGTATTAGCGTAGGGTACAGCATTGCACAAACTAGGCACACTTTCACAGGGTCTCCCAAGATGCCATCGCATTTTAAGAGACCCGAACCTGGAACCTGGTTACAGTTATAAAAGTTACAGTTACAAAAAAAGTGTAAAAAAAAAAAAAACACAAGAAAATATATAACATTTAAAAAAAATAGTTGTCGTTTCATTGTTCTCTCTCTCTCTATTTTCTCTCTATTGTTCTGCTCTTTTTTACTGTATTGTATTCTGCAATGTTTTATTGTTATTATGTTTTATCATGTTTACTTTTCAGGTATGCAATTTTTTATACTTTACCGTTTACTGTGTTTTATTGTTAACCATTTTTTTGTCTTCAGGTATGCAATTCATGACTTTGAGTGGTTATACCAGAATGATGCCTGCAGGTTTAGGTATCATCTTGTTATCATTCTTTTCAGCCAGCGGTCGGCTTTCATGTAAAAGTAATACTAGCAGCTAATTAGCCTCTAGACTGCTTTTAAAAGCAGTGGGAGGGAATGCCCCCCCACCGTCTTCCGTGTTTTTCTCTGGCTCTCCTGTCTCAACAGGGAACCTGAGAATGCAGCCGGCGATTCAGCCAGCTGACTATAGAGCTGATCAGAGACCAGAGTGGCTCCAAACATCTCTATGGCTTAAGAAACCGGAAGCTATGAGCATTTCATGACTTTTACGCCATTGGGAAATTGGGAAAGCATTTTATCACAGCGATCTTAGTGTGGTCAGATGCTTTGAGGGCAGAGGAGTGATATAGGGTCTAATAGACCCCAATTTTTTCAAAAAAGAGTACCTGTCACTACCTATTGCTATCATAGGGGATATTTACATTCCCTGGGATAACAATAAAAATGATTACAAAAAAATGAAAGGAACAGTTTAAAAATAAGATAAAAAAGCAAAAAAATAATAAAGGAATAAAAAAAAAAAAAGCACCCCTGTCCCCCCCTTCTCTCGCGCTAAGGCGAACGCAAGCGTTGGTCTGGCATCAAATGTAAACAGCAATTGCACCATGCATGTGAGGTATCACTGCGAAGGTCAGATCGAGGGTAGTAATTTTAGCTGTAGACCTCCTCTGTAAATCTAAAGTAGTAACCTGTAAAGGCTTTTAAAGGCTTTTAAAAATGTATTTATTTTGTTGCCACTGTGTGTTTGTGCGCAATTTTAAAGCATGTCATGTTTGGTATCCATGTACTCGGCCTAAGATCATCTTTTTTATTCCATCAAACATTTGGGCAATATAGTGTGTTTTAGTGCATTACAATTTAAAAAAGTGTGTTTTTTCCCCCAAAAATGCGTTTGAAAAATCGCTGCGCAAATACTGTGTGAAAAAAAAAATGAAACACCCACCATTTAAATCTGTAGGGCATTTGCTTTAAAAAAATATATAATGTTTGGGGGTTCAAAGTAATTTTCTTGCAAAAAAAAAAAATTTTTCATGTAACAAAAAGTGTCAGAAAGGGCTTTGTCTTCAAGTGGTTAGAAGAGTGGGTGATGTGTGACATAAGCTTCTAAATGTTGTGCATAAAATGCCAGGACAGTTCAAACCCCCTCAAATGACCCCATTTTGGAAAGTAGACACCCCAAGCTATTTGCTGAGAGGCATGTCGAGTCCATGGAATATTTTATATTGTGACACAAGTTGCGGGAAAAAGACAATTTTCTTTTTTTTTTTGCACAAAGTTGTCACTAAATGATATATTGCTCAAACATGCCATGGGAATATGTGAAATTACACCCCAAAATACATTCTGTTGCTTCTCCTGAGTACGGGGGATACCACATGTGTGAGACTTTTTGGGAGCCTAGCCGCGCACGGGACCCGTTTTTGATTTCACTCTTCACTGCCTATCACAGTTTCGGAGGCCATGGAATGCCCAGGTGGCACAAACCCCCCCAAATGACCCTATTTTGGAAAGTAGACACCCCAAGCTATTTGCTGAGAGGTATAGTGAGTATTTTGCAGACCTCACTGTTTGTCACAAAGTTTTGAAAATTGAAAAAAGAAAAAAAAATTTTTTTCTTGTCTTTCTTCATTTTCAAAAACAAATGAGAGCTGCAAAATACTCACCATGCCTCTCAGCAAATAGCTTGGGATGTCTACTTTCCAAAATGGGGTCATTTGGGGGGCAGGTTGTGCCACCTGGGCATTCCATGGCCTCCGAAACTGTGATAGGCAGTGAAGAGTGAAATCAAAAATTTACACCCTTAGAAATCCTGAAGGCGGTGATTGGTTTTCGGGGCCCCGTACGTGGTTAGGCTCCCAAAAAGTCCCACACATGTTGTATCCCCATACTCAGGAGAAGCAACTAAATGTATTTTGGGGTGCAATTCCACATATGCCCATGGCCTGTGTGCGCAATATATCATTTAGTGACAACTTTGTGCAAAAAAAAAATGTGTCACTTTACCGCAACCTGTGTCAAAATATAAAATATTCCATGGACTCAACATGCCTCTCAGCAAATAGCTTGGGGTGTCTACTTTCCAAAATGGGGTCATTTGGGGGTGTTTTGTGCCATCTGGGCATTTTATGGCCTTCAAAACTGTGATAGGCAGTGAGGAGTGAAATCAAAAACTTACGCTCTTAGAAATCCTGAAGGCGGTGATTGGTTTTTGGGGCACCGTACGCGGCTAGGCTCCCAAAAAGTCCCACACATGTGGTATCCCCATACTCAGGAGAAGCAGCTGAATGTATTTTGGGGTGCAATTCCACATACGCCCATGGCCTGTGTGAGCAATATATCATTTAGTGACAACTTTTTGTAATTTATTTTTTTTTGTCATTATTCAATCACTTGGGACAAAAAAAAATTAATATTCAATGGGCTCAACATGCCTCTTAGCAATTTCCGTGGGGTGTCTACTTTCCAAAATGGGGTCATCTGGGGGGGCGGGTTTGTACTGCCCTGCCATTTTAGCACCTCAAGAAAGGACATAGGCAGTCATAAACTAAAAGCTGTGTAAATTACAGAAAATGTACCCTAGTTTGTAGACGCTATAACTTTTGCGCAAACCAATAAATATACGCCTATTGACATTTTTTTTACCAAAGACATGTGGCCGAATACATTTTGGCCTAAATGTATGACTAAAATTGAGTTTATTGGGTTTTTTTTATAACAAAAATTAGAAAATGTCATTTTTTTTTTTTAATTTTCGGTCTTTTTCCATTTATAGCGCAAAAAATAAAAACCACAGAGGTGGTCAAATAACATCAAAAGAAAGCTCTATTTGTGGAAAGAAAAGGACGCAAATTTCGTTTGGGTACAGCATTGCATGACCGCGCAATTAGCAGTTAAAGCGACGCAGTGCCAAATTGTAAAAAGTGCTCTGGTCAGGAAGGGGGTAAATCCTTCCAGGGCTGAAGTGGTTAAGGCACTTTATGTTATTTGTGAAAAGCTGTGTCCCTTTTTCTCATTCCGCTCCTGTGTTGCCACCTTGTTACACACTATCCAATAGAAACTACAAGCAGAGGTGCCAACATACACTATGTTGCCAAAAGTATTGGGGCACCTGCCTTTACACGTACATTAACTTTAATGGCCTCCCAGTCTTAGTACGTAGGATTAAATATTAAGTTGACCCACCCTTTGCAGCTATAACAGCTTCAAATCTTCTGGGAAGGCTGTCCACAAGGTTTAGGAGTGTGTCTATGGGAATGTTTGACCATTCTAGTACTAAAATTGGATGGTCCTGTGAACTGTAAGGAGCACCTTGACTTATAACCACTAGACCTGACTATTTACCTTTATTATCTAATTATAATTACCTCAGAGTTGGCCGATTCCGTTCCTCTCACTCAAAATCTCCTGTGCATAGGGAACAGCTTATATAAATAATTGACACAACACACGTTGAGTTACCATTCACTGTTCTGCTTTATTCTGGCTCAGACAGGGTGTTAAGTATGAATGAGAGATGGGTGTTACCAACCATTTTCCACCAATAAGGGGTACATGTTCAAATGACATATTTCTTTTAACATGCATTCAACCAATCATAATTGTAATTTATAACTAACTCTTTACATCTCTGTATCTAAGCAAACTCATTATGCTACATTATAATATGTCACCTAGACAAATATGACTCCTGACAGGCCACCTCATGACAAACACGTAAGTTCCCCAATTCGGGTTTCAATTTCAACACAAGCTCACTGTCTACACAGGAATATATTAGATTGCCATTGTTAAACAAAAATACACTTAAGGGAACACAGTCCAGCCTTAAATCGCAAAACACAGTATAAACATAAGGAGGGCTTTTTACATGACCCTCTCAATCCTCTCTTTTGTCACGAACGTGACAAGTACAAACACTGTTACCCCCAATATGCCCCCCAATATTCACCTGGACTACCTTCCCATAAATGTACCCCTATCTCAAGCATGTAAAAATAGAGAACAACAAACACATCAGAATTAGTAGATATCGAAATCTCAGCTGCATAGCAATTGTCCATGAAATATAAAGGGGAAGGGGCGTGACAGTCCAAAAAAAAGCAAGTGGGAGGGGCATGACAGCCTTTAGGACAAAAGAAAAATAGTCCCAAAGAAGATCACAAAAAAGAAGTCTCTTGCTTGGCTTATGAATGTCCATAAAATTCAAGGAAAAGGTCCACATTATATCTTTCATTTTCCCAAACTTTACCAAACATTTGGTTTGATTATGTGTTCATCCATATAAACAGAAAATTCTCCACCCCAAAACTGCCTCTTTGTAAGGACAAAACTCGACATCCACAGACAGACTGGAACTGATGCATTGGGCTAGACTTTAGGCTTGTGTCTTTGGGCTGACATCTGGATCTCTCCCTTGTGGTGCTCACTGGAATTCATAGACATCAGGTTTATTTCATCGGCTCCCTTTCATGGTGTCATTCCCAGGAACATTTTCCAGCAGAAGTCCGCCTTTACTCATCTCAGCACCTCCCATGGCATTAGAACAACAAGAGGAACAACGAAGATTTCCATGTAAAAGATGTAGTCATTTCTTCAAGTAACTTGACATCCGGATAGGGTATAGGGTAGGTTACGGTATAAATGGAGGGGGGGGGCATTTTTTCATGTGCATGGGGCTGGGAGTGGATCCTCAACATGAATAACCACAGAATCTACCTGATCAATTCAGGCCTTAACCATTGGAGGTAATAAAAATAATATTCCTCAAACATAAGTCCATAAAGCATGCAGAAATAAAACGTTTCTCAGCAACAGCTTTCATTATATACAGTGGGGACGAAAAGTATTCAGACCCCCTTAAATTTTTCACTCTTTGTTATATTGCAGCCATTTGCTAAAATCATTTAAGTTCATTTTTTTCTTCATTAATGTACACACAGCACCCCATATTGACAGAAAAACACAGAATTGTTGACATTTTTGCAGATTTATTAAAAAAGAAAAACTGAAATATCACATGGTCCTAAGTATTCAGACCCTTTGCTGTGACACTCATATATTTAACTCAGGTGCTGTCCATTTATTCTTATCATCCTTGAGATGGTTCTACACCTTCATTTGAGTCCAGCTGTGTTTGATTATACTGGTTGGACTTGATTAGGAAAGCCACACACCTGTCTTTATAAGACCTTACAGCTCACAGTGCATGTCAGAGCAAATAAGAATCATGAGGTCAAAGAAACTGCCTGAAGAGCTCAGAGACAGATATGTGGCAAGGCACAGATCTGGCCAAGGTTACAAAAAAATTCTTAGTAAACTGTATATTTAATGGTATATAAGCATTAAAAACACTCACATTAAAAACTTAGATAGTCCGGCATGGGGAGTTCAGTATAGCCATACAGGATTGCGTCCTCCTATGTCCGCAGTCTTATTCCTCTATTGCTGACGGCTGGTCCATGTGGTGGAAGCTTCCGGTATCAGTGATAATCCAGAACGAGGCTTGGGCACCGCCGAGTAGTCAATTGGGAGGCTGGGACGCTGGAACGCACATCCAAAGTATGTGCTGTACTGCCGTAAGGCGACGCGTTTCAGAGCATGCGCACTCGAGCGCGCTCCTTTCTCAAGCTAGGGAATACAGGAAACTGCAGCCTATTTAAGTGCTCTAATGGCACCGCCACCTAATGGATATAGTTATAATTGCATAGGGAATACAGGTGATGTTAAAAGAGAAGGGGCCAAACGGAAAGATCTATATGTTTGTATTAAAAATTAGGTATTGTGTGCCTACTAATTGTTGGTATAAAACATTAGTATGTATGTAATGATATTGTTATGCTTACTATCACTGCTTCTATTTAAATTAACTGTAGTAGTGCTGAGCTAAATATTTGTATAATCACCTAAATGAACTTAATAAACCATGTATATGTGCAATATATACGAATAAATAGTATTGTTATGGGCACATTTATGCACAATGGTACTATCTAATAGAATAATACTAATGAAAATTAAAATCTCAAAAAAACTTTAGAAAATCTAACCACAGAGATTATTAACATAGGACACAAAGTTCCCTCACCCTGGTTAGATATCCTCAAGAATAACACCAAAAAACAAGAAAATGATCTCATTTCCAGTAAAATAGGAAAATTTAGGCGTGATATCCAAGACTATTCTAACAAAAAAGTATTCACATGGATGAAAAAATCTACACACATCCCACCACTAATGGAACTAGATCCATTTAACCAGCCTATTGTTCCATTACCCCCATCCCGTTTTCAATTATCATCACGTGCTTCAGCTGTAAAATCAAAAACAACTAGAAACACAGAACGTTCCTCTCACATAGCTTGTAATACACAACCACAAGACAATTCTCATCCCCCCACCAAGTCACCCAAAGCTCAATTGTTGAATAAACTCAATTTATTTTATAACCGTTCACAATCTGATTCCATCAATAACATGTCCAATGTCATTCCTAAAGTCGCTTCTACAATACATAATCCTATGCAGATAATAGAAATGGATATTTCTATCCCAATAGATGAATCTAGTAATAAAAAAACTCCAAATACTACCAATACTGTTACCACACCCAGTGCAGATAGTACTAGACCTCCCTCCAGAACCCTACCCTCCACCCGATCAGCATCAGACATCTCCTCCATTCATCCCCAATCCGCTTCACAAACCATGACCAATATACCTATCACGTTTGGCTCCCTTAGCACACTAGATAATCCATCTTTTTTATCCATAAACCCCTCTCCAGCCACCCAACTAAAAAGAAAATTCACCGGAGAGGCTGCAGAGGGGGAAAAAACAGAAATAGAAATAGAAGCACAAGCAATCAACAACCGGAAACGGTCAAAATCTTCAATCTGTCCCAACATACCCTATCCCCAGCCGAAGTCTCCTTGTTAAACCGTGGCCTAAATTTCTCTCCATCCAATAGACCAGACCCATTTATCTTGTTCAAAGATTTGAATAGATATATCAGAAACCTAACACTGCAGAGATTTTTTCAAATCAAAAATGCAAAAGACAATAAAAATAATATTAACAGTCCTTGTCTGATAAGTACTACAGATCCTCCATTAGAAACCCAAGAATTTAATTTTGAGGCAGAAATGATCGAGATGCTCGAGCATCTCTATCATGATGATTCACTTACAGGATTAGACCTCTTTACTCAACATCTCCACACCTCTCCACCAGTACAACATTCTGGATTAAAACCCAAATCAATTTTCTACCCATATCAATCAAAAGGCCCACACCTCACCACATTCTATAATATGGTATTCTCAGACCTAAAAAAGATGTGTGGTCAAGGTGAAATAAGTTCCACCACTCTTGGCAGTCTCACTATAAAAGAAAAACTGGCCCTAAAAGCACTAACAGATAACACTGATTTAATCATAAAAACTGCTGACAAAGGTGGTGGAATCGTAATCCAAAACAGATCAGATTACATAAAAGAAGCAGAACGTTTACTGGCAGATAGTTCTACCTACCAAAAGTTACGGTCTGATCCACTACCAGAATTCCAAAATGATATAAATCTTCTCATCAATGGAGCTATCCAATCAGACATCATTGATAAGAATGAGGCATCCTTCTTACGGAGGGATTATTACCGCACCCCATACTTTTATCACATACCCAAGGTTCATAAAGATCAGACCAATCCCCCAGGAAGGCCCATAATCGCTGCCATGGACAGTATTACTTCTGGCCTATCCAAATATATTGATCACCATCTACAGCCCCTAGCTCAGGGACTGCAGTCGTACATCCGAGATGGAACCCATCTATTGGATCTATTAAAACCATATAGATGGGAGGATCAATATATTTGGTTATCACTAGACGTGAACTCATTGTACACGTCTATTCCTCACACCTTTGGAATATTAGCCCTCAATCATTTTCTATCCCAGGACCCATATATGAGCAACAAACAGGCCTCGTTTATCTTGGATTGTGCCAAATATTGTTTAACTCACAATTATTTTTCATTTAACGAACAGTATTATCTACAAATTCAGGGGACAGCTATGGGGGCCAACTTTGCGCCCTCATATGCTAATCTAGCAATGGGATTATGGGAATACAGATATATTTGGCAAAACAATCCCTTTCTCAGACATCTCATTTTTTACGGTCGTTACATAGACGACATTATTATTATTTGGGATGGTCCAGCTGATGTTGTTAACAAGTTTGTGGCCCACTGTAATAATAATCCACATGGCCTGAGTTTCACTCATGTCATGGACAAAGAGAGATTAGCTTTTCTTGACCTTGACCTTTTTCACGTTGGCAATGAGATACACGCAAGGAACTTCTTCAAACCTACGGCAGGAAATTCCTTGCTGCATTACAAAAGTTGCCACTATGAAAAATGGAAAAACAATATCCCTAAAGGGCAATTTTGCCGACTACGGAGGAACTGTACACAAACGTCTGACTATATAGAACAAAGCCATCTACTAAGAAAAAAACTTAAAGACAAAGGGTATCCAGAGTCATTGGTTGACCAAGCACAAAAATATTATTTGCAACCCATACCTGTTACCCAACATCAAAATGAAAACACATCCAATTTATCAGGACGTTTCATTACTAGGTTTCATACAAAATTCTCCAAAATGGAAGCAATATTTAGAAAACATTGGCCCATCCTCCTCGAGGACCCATATCTCAAACCAGTCCTACCCAATTATCCTAAAATCACTTATAAAAAAGCCCCTAATATAAAAAACCAAATAGCACCCAGCAAATTAAAGCCCATCAAAGAAACCGCACCAGCACAGGCCCACATGATTCCTCTCAAGGGCATGTTCCAATGTAGAAAAGCCATGTGCAAAACGTGTATGTTTGTCAAACATGGGAAAAAACTATTTACCACAAAAGGGAAAACCTATTTACTTGACAATTTCTACAATTGTGGTTCGGAGTTTGTAGTTTATGGCCTAAGTTGCCCATGCAATCTTATCTATGTGGGGCGCACGATACGCCCACTTAGGCAAAGATTCGGGGAACATAGAAGAAAAATAGAAGGTGGGAGGGACAAACATAGTGTCCCCCGCCATTTCTGTGAACACCATGCCAATTCCACTGAAGGTCTCGAGGTATGGGTTATTGAACAAATGCCAAAAAATTTACCCATAGCTGAAAGATTTCACAGATTATGTGAAAGAGAAACCTTCTGGATTTATTCTTTGGACGCCCTAAATCCTGGTGGAATTAACGAAGAATTAGAGATATCCACCATCCTATAATAATACTGACCTAGAGTGAATATTAACATATATCTATGAAGTAAGAATTCTGCCATAACCTCGCCATATATCTAATAAGCCCTCCCATTAGTAGTTGAGGTTCATTTTAACATAAAGTACCATTTTATAATAATATATATACATAGTATATATATATGCTCCAATTTTAATTTATTTTATAATAATAATTTTTATTGAATTTATTATTAATTTTCATTAGTATTATTCTATTAGATAGTGCCATTGTGCATAAATGTGCCCATAACAATACTATTTATTCGTATATATTGCACATATACATGGTTTATTAAGTTCATTTAGGTGATTATACAAATATTTAGCTCAGCACTACTACAGTAAATTTAAATAGAAGCAGTGATAGTAAGCATAACAATATCATTACATACATACTAATGTTTTATACCAACAATTAGTAGGCACACAATACCTAATTTTTAATACAAACATATAGATCTTTCCGTTTGGCCCCTTCTCTTTTAACATCACCTGTATTCCCTATGCAATTATAACTATATCCATTAGGTGGCGGTGCCATTAGAGCACTTAAATAGGCTGCAGTTTCCTGTATTCCCTAGCTTGAGAAAGGAGCGCGCTCGAGTGCGCATGCTCTGAAACGCGTCGCCTTACGGCAGTACAGCACGTACTTTGGATGTGCGTTCCAGCGTCCCAGCCTCCCAATTGACTACTCGGCGGTGCCCAAGCCTCGTTCTGTATTATCACTGATACCGGAAGCTTCCACCACACGGACCAGCCGTCAGCAATAGAGGAATAAGACTGCGGACATAGGAGGACGCAATCCTGTATGGCTATACTGAACTCCCCATGCCGGACTATCTAAGTTTTTAATGTGAGTGTTTTTAATGCTTATATACCATTAAATATACAGTTTACTAAGAGGCGCCTTTCCTGTTGTTTTTCCTTTGCATATTTGGAGCGGCTTCACCTCCCATCAAAAGGCTGCCCTACCTATAGACTGTTTGCATCTCACAAAGAGCGCAATGCTCAAAAGGACATTTTTATAGCAACATTTGTATATAACACAAACCATGTAACCTGCG
Organism: Lithobates clamitans; assembly: GCA_037952925.1. NCBI lineage: Eukaryota > Metazoa > Chordata > Amphibia > Anura > Ranidae > Lithobates > Lithobates clamitans. Next base: position 4,379,672 of record JBBGZY010000014.1, read on the forward strand.
CTATTTGTTTGTTTATTTGTACAAAAAAATTCTGCTGCACTTAAGGTTCCTAAGAGCACAGTGGCCTCCATAATCCTTAAGTGGAAGGTGTTTGGAACGAACAGAGCCCTTCCTAGAGCTGGCCATCCAGCCAAACTGAGCTATCAGGGGAGAAGAGCATTGGTGGGAGAGGTAAAGAAGGACCCAAAGATCACTGTGGCTGAGCTCCAGAGATGCAGTCGGGAGATGGGAGAAAGTTGTAGAAAGTCAACCATCATTGCAGCCCTCCACCAGTTGGGGCTTTATGGCAGAGTGGCCCGACGGAAGCCTTTCCTCAGTGCAAGACACATAAAAGCCTGCATGGAATTTGCTAAAAAACACCTGAAAGACTCCAAGATGGTGAGAAATAACATTCTTTGGTCTGATGAGACCAAGATAGAACTTTTTGGCCTTAATTCTAAGCAATATGTGTGGAGAAAACCAGGCACTGCTCATCACCTGTCCAATACAGTCCCAACAGTGAAGCATGGTGGTGGCATGGTGGTGGCAGCATCATGCTGTGGGGGTGTTTTTCAGCTTCAAGGACAGGACGACTGGTTGCAATTGAGGGAAAGATGAATGCGGCCAAGTACAGGGATATCCTGGATGAAAACCTTCTCCAGAGTGCTCAGGACCTCAGACTGGGCCGAAGGTTCACCTTCCAACAAGACAAGGACCCTAAGCACACAGCTAAAATAATGAAGGAGTGGCTTCACAATAACTCCGTGACTGTTCTTGCCCAGCCAGAGCCCTGACTTAAACCCAATTGAGCGTCTCTGGAGAGACCTAAAAATGGCTGTCCACAAACGTTTACCATACAACCTGACAGAACTGGAGAGGATCTTCAAGGAGGAATGGCAGAGGATCCCCAAATCCAGGTGTGAAAAACTTGTTGCAATCTTTCCCAAAAAGACTGGCTGTATTAGATCAAAAGGGTGCTTCTACTAAATACTGAGCAAACGGTCTGAATACTTAGGACCATGTGATATTTCAGTTTTTCTTTTTTAATAAATCTGCAAAAAATGTCAACAATTCTGTGTTTTTCTGTCAATATGGGGTGCTGTGTGTTTAATGAGGAAAAAAATGAACTTAAATGATTTTAGCAAATGGCTGCAATATAACAAAGAGTGAAAAATTTAAGGGGGTCTGAATACTTTCCATCCCCACTGTAGATTCAATACATTTAACTGGAACAAACAATAAAGAGAGTGAATTAATCAAGCTCCCAAGGAAAATAGGGGAATTTAATGGATGCAAATTTCTGTCAAGAGGTAAGCATACCCACAGGGATAATCAAAAAATATAATTTATTACAAAATGTACACGATTAAAATAGTAACAGTATTTAGTCATATCAACAATTACAGAAATTGATACTTGGTTACAAAAAGCTTGAAGAGATGCTTGTGTACATCGGATTGCCGATGCGTTTCACAGACTGAGTTGCTGCTACTTCGGGGCTTGTTCACCATGCATCTACATTGTCCAATTTGTAGAAAGGTATATCATTAGTATAACAAATAGCAATTTTAACAATCATTTTAGCAAAATTCAACAACATTTCTATTATTCAAGTGCTCACCAAAATGTCCTGACAATAATCACAAAAGAGGGAATCGCATCATCAACGAAAAAGAGGATGAGTCGAATCCAGTGACAAACAGGTGATGGTAGAGTCATCAATATGATCCTGTGGACGTTGGACCATATATGTAATTTAAGAATTTTTATCACTGATGATCTAGAAAGCAAAGTATATATGTTAAGATGCATAAGCATCATAAGTTAACATATTATACTGTAGGTGGTCACGTATACATCTCGCAAAAGTGCATTTGGTTTTACCAATGTAAAATGCACCACATATACAGGTAGCCAGATAAACCACACCAATAGTACAACAGTCGGCATATGATCTAGATTTCATATAACCACCTCTAGGTAATGGGCAACCATCGTAAACTTCAAATTAAACTAAATTAACTGATATAAAGGCCATGAACTCAGAAAGTTCAGTAGCTATGTTTCAGACCATCCAGAAATAGTATATAGGGAGTCTCAATCCATAAGAGATAGTCTTGTACACAGCCACCTTTCATTTTTATCAACAATGGAGGGAGCTGTGGGAGGCTATGGCACGTATAGATGTGGCAACTGCAACCAATGTCTCTGGATAAAGGAGGGGGATGGTTGCCCATTACCTAGAGGTGGTTATATGAAAACTAGATCATATGCCGACTGTTGTACTATTGGTGTGGTTTATCTGGCTACCTGTATATGTGGTGCATTTTACATTGGTAAAACCAAACGCACTTTTGTGAAATGTATACATGACCACCTATACTCTCTTGATACTGGCCTGCTTTACACACCCATATGTAGGCATGTTGGCCTTAATCATGGTTATGATCCATCAGTTATCTGATTTTTTGCACTTGAGGTCATATCTCAACAGGAAAGGGGAGGTGATTATGACAAAAAAATCCTCCAACAGGAAACCAAATGGATTTTTAATCAAAGAGCAACTAGCCCGCCAGGTATGAATACTGCACTATCCTTCATATCCTTTCTATAGAGATTGGTATTGAGGGCTCCTCTATACTGTCTTTTGTGGTTTGCTACATGCATATGTTGTGGTTAGGTGCTAATATACGACCTTCATTTAAGGACCTCATTAAACAACTATGCATATTCACCCCCGTCAATATGGGAATGTCATTTTAGGCTTCCCTATATCTTTCCCGTGATCCCCATACATATCTGGCCATGTATTAAGTTGCGAACGTCTACATAAGGGTCATCTCTTAAACAGCTGTATATACTTACCATTGTCTATTTTGCTATCACGTCTTGTATTATCATTATTTTTCTTTGTTTATTTTTCTTAGATATGTATTTTTATCATGATGGATATTTACTATAATAAGGTTTTTCTTAAGAATGCTCTGACAAACATTCATGGGTTACATGTGTCTGGTTATGAGTGGATGGGCTGTTTCCGGGGTTGATCAATTTGTGACGTTCGAGTGTCCCCTGTAAGCGAGGTGGTTTTATTTCCTCGATTCCCAGCTACTTTTTCCTTTTTGGCAGCTGGGTGGCGCTTTCAGCTCTGGTTCTCCATCCGCCATGTATACGGCACCCGTCGAGTCACTGCGCATGCGCTATTCAGGGGATACCCACACTGGAAGTTATGCCGGTAAGCTGACCTCGCTCATTCACGTCCGGTTGGGACCATATTCAAAAAGGGCAGCCGTGATGAGCAGGCTGTGGTGACGCAGATCACGGCAGCCGTGGAGGATGGCATCAAGCATAATGTCGGTGCATGAGGAGTTGTATCAAGCCTTCAGTGGGGATATACAGGACATATGGCGATAAGCTAGTAGCAGCTTTAGACTATGGCACGATCATACTCTGATTTTTAAACCCTATGGTTTATCCTCCAGCTCCCTGGGTGAATAAATATCAGGTAGCTACTCATATTTTCCTGTCCCTTTTTGGTTACTACTATTTTTGTATCTTATGCTTATATTGCCCCAATGAGAATGGTATTTGGCTCTGTTGATATCACTCGGTAATACATTTCTGAGAATCAGTTCTATATTTTTATATTTATTCTTTTTGTTTTGTTTTCACATCTAGATTACATATATCAATAGTGACCCTTCAGAGCGACGGGTGGACTGTCTGTTTGACGATCCCCTTAAGCGCATGTTTTCTTGTGGGGTATATTGCTAATTTGATGGGGCACGTATGATGTTTTTTGATCTATAACTGAGCCTAAGCTGAACTCATGGGGTATATATATATAATGTTAACTTATGATGCTTATGCATCTTAACATATATACTTTGCTTTCTAGATCATCAGTGGTAAAAAATCTTAAATTACATATATGGTCCGACGTCCACAAGATCATATTGGTGACTGACATCACCTGTTTGTCACTGGATTCGACTCATCCTTTCTTTCCTTGATGATGCGATTCCCTCTTTTGTGATTTTGTCAGGACATTATGGTCAGCACTTGAATAATAGAAATGTTGTTGAATTTTGCTAAAATGATTGTTAAAATTACTATTAGTGATACTAATGATATACCTTTCTACAACTTGGACAATGTAGATACATTGTGAACAAGCTCCGAAGAAGCAGCAACTCATTCTGCGAAACGCTTCGGCTATCCGATGTACACAAGCATCTGTTCAAGCTTTTTGTAACCAAGTATCAATTTCTGTCATTGTTGATATGACCACATACTGTGACTTTTTTAATCATGTACATTTTGTAATAAATTATATTTTTTGATTATCCCTTTTGTGGGTGTGCTTACCTCTTGACAGAAATTTGCATCCCTTAAAATCCCATTATTCCTTGAGGGCTAGATTTGTTCCCCCTCTTTATTGTTTGTTCCACTATACATCAGGGATGTGGATGCAATAATCTGTCTCTAGAACCTGTCCAAAACTATTTACATACCGTATATACTCGAGTATAAGTCGTTCCGAGTATAAGTCGAGGCCCTAATTTACCACAAAAAAATGGGAAAAAACTTATTGACCCGAGTATAAGACGAGGGTGAGAAATGCACAGCTACTGTAAGTGGAAAAGAGGGTCAACAATGCCCATTTGCAGCCTCACTGTGCCCATTCGCATGCCTCACTGTGCCCATTTGCAGCCATAGGTCCCCTGAACTTCAAACTCGGTAGTTAAGGGTTCCTAGATGCCCCCTAGCTGCAGCCAAAATTTGGGGTCTCTGAACCCAAAGGGTCCCAAAATGACATTGCTGCAGATGGACACAGTTGACCGAATTTGGGGCCCCATATCTTGGGGCCACTTAGTGCTAAGAACCCCAAATTTGGTGTACAAACCCAGTTGAACTAGCACCATAAAATATCCAAAGCTGGGGTTTCTAGCACCAAGTGGCCCTGAGATACAGGGCCCCAAATATCAGTTCAGAAAATGTCAAGCACTTTTTTATAGCAGAGAATGACATTTTCCGAACCGGATTTGGGGCCCCGTATCTCGGGGCCACGTGGTGCTAAGAACTCCATCTTTGGATATGTTATTGTACCAGTGCCACTGGGTTTGCATGCCAAATTTGGGGTTCCTAGCACTAAGTGGCTCTGAGATAAGGGGCCCCAAAGTCGGTTCAGAAAATGTCAAGCACTTTTCTGCAGCAGAGAATGACATTTTCCGAACCGAGTTTGGGGCCCCGTATCTCGGGGCCACTTAGTGCTAGGAACTTCATCTTTGGATATGTTATGGGTTTGCACACCAAATTTGGGGTTCCTAGCCCTAAGTGGTCCTGAGATACAGGGCCGCAAAGTCGGTTCGGAAAATGAAATTTTTTCCTGCAGAAAAGTGCTTGACTCGAGTATAAGTCGAGGGGGGCACTTTCAGCACAAAAAAATGTGCTGAAAAATTCGACTTATACTCGAGTATATACGGTATATTCAATAAATTTAACTATATTTAACTGAACGTTTTTCCCAAGTCCAGTATTACAGCAGGATTTCAACAAAACATAAACACCTTTAGTTCCTTCTATCCCCAGGACCCAAGTGGACCCAAGGGTCTCAGAACAGAACATTTTACCCAAACACATATTCTGACTCAGAAGTCAGTCTCCCAACTTTGTAAATATATCTGAACATCAGCAACAAAGCATTTGCTGAATAAACAACAATACATCATTAACACTTTATGGCTGAAATTCTGGGAATTCAAAAAGTAATATATCCAGAATAGTCACCCTGACTGTTATTCAAACAAACTTTCCCCTCAAATTTTAGCACTTCACAGACTCAATATATATGCAGCAATTTATTTTGGTCCTAATTACTTAATTTCCGTAACTCTTCAAACATTTATAATTTCCCCCTTTTTTACCAAAATCCCATTATCAAATTTTAATTTAACCCCAAAATTTAAGAGAAATCTTTTGTAAATACACACACACATATATATATATATATACATATACATATATACATATACATATACATATAACCTCTACTTCCAAAACAATATCCCATGAAATATCCATCTCTTTGTGTACATTTTAAAACAAACTTAGATACTTTACTAATCAAATAATACCTTGTGCATTCATTAAACACAATACAATTCCACTTTCTCATTCCACATTCGTTGGCCATTTCATTCATTCTCCATTTAGAAATTCTCCCATATTTTCCCCTAAAACACCTTTTCCAATATAAAATCCATATATCATCAAAAGGTATATTTTTTCTTTTGTTACTTACGGTAATACATAAATTACACAACCTTAAGTTACTTCCCTTTTTATTTCTTAACCACCATTCCTTCAGCGTAACGCCTACAACACATACTTTACTTCCCCTCCCTTTTTTTTCCAATACATAGCATGAATAACTTTATCCATTTCCTAATTATAATATTCTTAAACTTGTGTTAAACTAAAGTCTTAACCCAAAAGTAAAAATCACACATTTTAAAATCCCCAAGCATTGTTACAATTATTCCAATATTGTATCAATTGTATTAACTCATGCCTCTAATAGTGGGACCCCCTGTATATAACAGTGGTATATCCAGATTTTGGCACTCATATGTATAACAGCTTAAACACAATTAAAAAAATATTTGCACAAATAACCATTCCCTTTGTTTTGTAACAGGCAATGTCCTTGTGCAATGCCAAGTTCCCATTTCTTTAATTTCAATATCAACAAATGGGCTCATCGGCATAATTACTTTTCAAACATATAATCTATTTTTTTCCATAATTAATCAACAACATATTTTTTCCTACATATAACACCACCCTAGGCTCTTCTACAAAAACTAGAATACCATTTATTAAACGCTTTGGTGCCCAGGGCCATTATATCAATCTGAAGTATAGTAGATGTAGCACCCTGGAGTTTAGGCAGGGTTGCTCCTCACAAATTTACTTGCCAGGATTAGTCCCTAAGCTTGGCCTTGTTGCACTTTTCTCTTATACCACTAGGTGGCCGGGTACTTGGTAGTACTAGATACGAGAAGGGCAATGCAAGGTCAGGTTATGGGTATATGGGGTATCTCAGCCAATGGGCAGGGGTTTCCTTGAATCCCTTGGCCTGCTGGGAAAGCCTATATATTTGGGTGGAGTCAGGTGATCTGTGTTCTGTGCCACCTGGATGGCTGTCTGGGTGGACGTGTGTCATATTGCCTGAGCTGCTAGGCCGGAGATGGGGCCTATCCCGGGCACATCTGGCTGCTAAGCTGTCTGAGGGCCTATCCAGAAGCAAGAGAGCAGTGCAGGGTTGGGACTGCGGCTTGCAGTCCAACCAAAAGTGATGATTCTGTCGACCGGAGAACCCTGGTCGGAGGTAGAGGGGAAGCTCTCGCCAGTAAGGGACTATCCGCCTTATTACCAGGGACCCAGCCAGTGGAGGTCACGCTTGAAGAGCAGCCTTGTGTGTCAAGCCAGGGACCGAGCAGGCCAGTGAGGGTGAAGCTTGAGAGGTACCTAGAGTGCCAAGCTAAAGACCCAGCAGAGAAGCAGGGGTGACGCTTGAGGACGATACCACCATGAAGCTTGAAGGAGCTCAAGGGATTCAGTGTCAGTGAATCAGTGGGTCTAGTGAGAGACCCAGGGCTAAATGTATTGAAGAACTACAAGGAGTGATTGTAGTGAAAGTGAAGAAACTTTTAAGCCTTGTGTTTGGAACTGTTAAAGACTGTTGCCATAGGAGACAGAATTCCTACACATGCAGATGTGGTGTCTTTCTGGATGCCTTTCTCTGCATGGCTGTCCTCCTATTGAAGTCTCAGTCTGCCAATTATTCTTCCAACTACCTAAGGGTGTCCTGGCCCTAATCCTCTCTCCCCAAAAAGGTTTGTTAAGAGAAATAAACTTTTGTTTGCATCCAAGAAGTGTCTGTCGCCCAATAACTTTAACAACTATACACCCACCATGCCTCTCAACCCACTACATACAAAAGGATGTCAGCTGTCCCTGGCCCTGGAGGTTCTCATTAGATCAAAGGAGGCCTGGGACCTTGCCACATACATTTGTTGATATTGAAAAAATACCTTCCAAACCTTCAACAATGTAAGGATAGCCAATTGCACAAATAAAATCATCCCTAAAGTCAGACTCTAACTGAAATAATTAAAATACCCCATCTGATCAGATTCCTCAAAAGAGGACATTTGGTACCACCCAAATACATGTAATTTAACCACTTTACGACCGCCTCACGCTGATGTACATCAGCAGAATGGCACGGGCAGGCAAAGTCACGTACCTGGTACCCGATCGGACCCCCCGGTGCCCAAGGCAGTCGTCTTTGGTCTGGCAGCGATCAGAGATGAGGGGGAGGCCATCCATTCGTGGCCCCCCCCTCGCGATCGCTCCCAGCCAATGAGGATCTTCCCCTACCTCTGTGTAGTACACAGAGGCAGAGGAAATTATGTCATCTCTCCTCGGCTCTGTATTTTCCGTTCCGGCGCCGAGGAGATAAGACTGTAATGTGAGTGCACCAACATTACACACACAGTAGAACATGCCAGGCACACATTACACCCCCATTTACCCCCCGATCCCCCCCGATCACCCCCCAATCACCCCTCCCCCCTGATCACCCCCCAATCACCCCTCCCCCCGTCACACTGACACCAAGCAGTTTTTTTTTCTGATTACTGCATGGTGTCAGTTTGTGACAGTTAGTGTGGTGGGGCAGTTAGTGTTAGCCCCCTTTAGGTCTAGGGTACCCCCCTAATAAAGTTTTAACCCCTTGATCACCCCCCGTCGCCAGTGTCACTAAGCGATAATTTTTCTGATCGCTGTATTAGTGTCACTGGTTACGCTAGTTAGGGAGGTAAATATTTAACCACTTGATTGCCCCCTAGTTAACCCTTTCACCACTGATCACCGTATAACCGTTACAGGTGATGCTGGTTAGTTAGTTTATTTTTTATAGTGTCAGAGCACCCACTGTTTATTACCAAATAAAGGTTTAGGGTTAGCCCCCTTTAGGTCTAGGATACCCCCCTAACCCCCCCTAAAAAAGTTTTAACCCCTTGATCACCCCCCGTCGCCAGTGTCGCTAAGCGATAATTTTTCTGATCGCTGTATTAGTGTCACTGGTGACGCTAGTTAGGGAGGTAAATATTTAGGTTCGCCGTCAGCGTTTTATAGCGACAGGGACCCCCATATGCTACCTAATAATTGTTTTAACCCCTTAATTGCCCCCTAGTTAACCCTTTCACCACTGATCACCGTATAACTGTTACGGGTGACGCTGGTAGTTAGTTTATTTTTTATAGTGTCAGGGCACCCGCTGTTTATTACCGAATAAAGGTTTAGCCTCCTGATCGCCCGGCGGGGATATGCGTCACCCCAGGCAGCGTCAGATTAGCGCCAGTAGCGCTAACACCCACGCACGCAGCATACGCCTCCCTTAGTGGTATAGTATCTGAACGGTCAATATCTGATCCGATCAGATCTATACTAGCGTCCCCAGCAGTTTAGGGTTCCCAAAAACGCAGTGTTAGCGGGATCAGCCCAGATACCTGCTAGCACCTGCATTTTGCCCCTCCACCCAGCCCAGCCCACCCAAGTGCAGTATCGATCGATCACTGTCACTCACAAAACACTAAATGCATAACTGCAGCGTTTGCAGAGTCAGGCCTGATCCCTGGGATCGCTAACAGTTTTTTTGGTAGCATTTTGGTGAACTGGCAAGCACCAGCCCCAGGCAGCGTCAGGTTAGCGCCAGTACCACTAACACCCATGCACGCACCGAACACCGCCCTTAGTGGTATAGTATCTGATCGGATCAATATCTGATCCGATCAGATCTATACTAGCGTCCCCAGCAGTTTAGGGTTTCCAAAAACGCAGTGTTAGCGGAATCAGCCCAGATACCTACTAGCACCTGCGTTTTGCCCCTCCGCCCGGCCCAGCCCACCCAAGTGCAGTATCGATCGATCACTGTCACTTACAAAACACTAAACACATAACGGCAGCGTTCACAGAGTCAGGCCTGATCCCTGCGATCGCTAACAGTTTTTTGGTAGCGTTTTGGTGAACTGGCAAGCACCAGCCCCAGGCAGCGTCAGGTTAGTGCCAGTACCCCTAACACCCACGCACGCAGCATACGCCTCCCTTAGTGGTATAGTATCTGAACGGATCAATATCTGATCTGATCAGATCTATACTAGCGTCCCCAGCAGTTTAGGGTTCCCAAAAACGCATTGTTAGCGGGATCAGCCCAGATACCTGCTAGCACCTGCGTTTTGCCCCTCCGCCCGGCCCAGCCCAGCCCACCCAAGTGCAGTATCGATCGATCACTGTCACTTGCAAAACACTAAACGCATAACTGCAGCGTTTGCAGAGTCAGGCCTGATCCCTGCGATCGCTATCAGTTTTTTTGGTAGCATTTTGGTGAACTGGCAAGCACCAGCGGCCTAGTACACCCCGGTCGTAGTCAAACCAGCACTGCAGTAACACTTGCTGACGTGGCGAGTCCCATAAATGCAGTTCAAGCTGGTGAGGTGGCAAGCACAAGTAGTGTTCCACTGCCACCACCAAGAAGAAGACAAACAAGCCCGTCGTGCCCATAATGCCCTTCCTGCTGCATTCGCCAATCCTAATTGGGAACCCACCACTTCTGCAGCACCCGTACTTCCCCCATTCACATCCCCAACCAAATGCAGTCGGCTGCATGAGAGGCATTTTCTTTATGTCCTCCCGAGTACCCCTACCCAAGGAACCCCCCAAAAAAGATATTGTGTCTGCAGCAAGCGTGGATATAGGCGTGACACCCGCTATTATTGTCCCTCCTGTCCTGACAATCCTGGTCTTTGCATTGGTGAATGTTTTGAACGCTACCATTCACTAGTTGAGTATTAGCGTAGGGTACAGAATTGCACAGACTAGGCACACTTTCACAGGGTCTCCCAAGATGCCATCGCATTTTGAGAGACCCGAACCTGGAACCGGTTACAGTTATAAAAGTTAGTTACAAAAAAAGTGTAAAAAAAAAAAAAATATATATATATATATATATATATATATATATATATAATATAAAAAAAAATAGTTGTCGTTTTATTGTTCTCTCTCTCTCTATTCTCTCTCTATTGTTCTGCTCTTTTTTACTGTATTCTATTCTGCAATGTTTTATTTTTATTATGTTTTATCATGTTTGCTTTTCAGGTATGCAATTTTTTATACTTTACCGTTTACTGTGTTTTATTGTTAACCTATTTTTTGTCTTCAGGTACGCCATTCACGACTTTGAGTGGTTATATCAGAATGATGCCTGCAAGTTTAGGTATCATCTTGGTATCATTCTTTTCAGCCAGCGGTCGGCTTTCATGTAAAAGCAATCCTAGCGGCTAATTAGCCTCTAGACTGCTTTTACAAGCAGTGGGAGGGAATGCCCCCCCACCGTCTTCCGTGTTTTTCTCTGGCTCTCCTGTCTCAACAGGGAACCTGAGAATGCAGCCGGTGATTCAGCCAGCTGAACATAGAGCTGATCAGAGACCAGAGTGGCTCCAAACATCTCTATGGCCTAAGAAACCGGAAGCTACAAGCATTTCATGACTTAGATTTCGCCGGATGTAAACAGCGCCATTGGGAAATTGGGAAAGCATTTTATCACATCGATCTTGGTGTAGTCAGATGCTTTGAGGGCAGAGGAGAGATCTAGGGTCTAATAGACCCCAATTTTTTTTAAAAAGAGTACCTGTCATTACCTATTGCTATCATAGGGGATATTTACATTCCCTGAGAAAACAATAAATATGATTAAAAAAAAATGAAAGGAACAGTTTAAAAATAAGATAAAAAAGCTTGCTCTCGCGCAAAGGCGAACGCAAGCTTCGGTCTGGCATCAAATGTAAACAGCAATTGCACCATGCATGTGAGGTGTCACCACGAACGTCAGATTGAGGGCAGTAATTTTAGCATGAGACTTCCTCTGTAAATCTAAAGTGGTAACCTGTAAAGGCTTTTAAAGGCTTTTAAAAATGTATTTAGTTTGTCGCCACTGCACGTTTGTGCGCAATTTTAAAGCATGTCATGTTTGGTATCCATGTACTCGGCCTCAGATCATCTTTTTTATGTCATCAAACATTTGGGCAATATAGTGTGTTTTAGTGCATTAAAATTTTAAAAAGTGTGTTTTTTCCCCAAAAAATGCGTTTGAAAAATCGCTGTGCAAATACTGTGTGGAAAAAAAAATGAAACACAAATGATCTGTAGGGCATTTGCTTTAAAAAATATATAATGTTTGGGGGTTTCAAAGTAATTTTCTTGCAAAAAAAAAATAATTTTTTCATGTAAACAAAAAGTGCCAGAAAGGGCTTTGTCTTCAAGTGGTTAGAAGAGTGGGTGATGTGTGACATAAGCTTCTAAATGTTGTGCATAAAATGCCTGGACAGTTCAAAACCCCCCCAAATGACCCCATTTTGGAAAGTAGACACCCCAAGCTATTTGCTGAGAGTCATGTCGAGTCCATGGAATATTTTATATTGTGACACAAGTTGCGGGAAAGAGACACATTTTTTTTTTTGCACAAAGTTGTCACTAAATGATATATTGCTCAAACATGCCATGGGAATATGTGAAATTACACCCCAAAATACATTCTGTTGCTTCTCCTGAGTACGGGGATACTACATGAGTGAGACTTTTTGGGAGCCTAGCCGCGTACAGGACCCCGAAAACCAAGCACTGCCTTCAGGCTTTCTAAGGGCGTAAATTTTTGATTTCACTCTTCACTGCCTGTCACAGTTTCGGAGGCCATGAAATGCCCAGGTGGCACAAACCCCCCCAAATGACCCTATTTTGGAAAGTAGACACCCCAAGCTTTTTGTTGAGAGGTATAGTGAGTATTTTGTGACCTCACTTTTTGTCACAAAGTTTTGAAAATTGAAAAAAGAAAAAAAAAATGTTTTTTCTTGTCTTTCTTTATTTTCAAAAACAAATGAGAGCTGCAAAATACTCACCATGGCTCTCAGCAAATAGCTTCGGGTGTCTACTTTCCAAAATGGGGTCATTTTGGGGGGTTTTGTGCCACCTGGGCATTCCATGGCCTCCGAAACTGTGATAGGCAGTGAAGAGTGAAATCAAAAATTTACACCCTTAGAAATCCTGAAGGCGGTGATTGGTTTTCGGGGCCCCGTACGCAGCTAGGCTCCCAAAAAGTCCCACACATGTTGTATCACCATACTCAGGAGAAGCAGCTAAATGTATTTTTGGGTGCAATACCACATATGCCCATTGCCTGTGTGAGCAATATATCATTTAGTGACAACTTTGTGCAAAAAAAAAAAAAAAAATTGTTACTTTCCCGCAACTTGTGTCAAAATTAAAATATTCCATGGACTCAACATGCCTCTCAGCAAATAGCTTGGGGTGTCTACTTTCCAAAATGGGGTCATTTGGGGGGGTTTGTGCCATCTTGGCATTTTATGGCCTTCAAAACTGTGATAGGTAGTGAGGAGTGAAATCAAAAATTTACGCCCTTAGAAATCCTGAAGGCGGTGATTGGTTTTCGGGGCCCCGTACGCGGCTGGGCTCCCAAAAGGTCCCACACATGTGGTATCCCCGTACTCAGGAGAAGCAGCTGAATGTATTTTGGGGTGCAATTCCACATATGCCCATGGTCTGTGTGAGCAATATATCATTTAGTGACAACTTTTTGTAATTTTTTTTGTCATTATTCAATCACTTGGGACAAAAAAAATAAATATTCAATGGGCTCAACATGCCTCTCAGCAATTTCCTTGGGGTGTCTACTTTCCAAAATGGGGTAATTTGGGGGGGTTTTGTACTGCCCTGCCATTTTAGCACCTCAAGAAATGACATAGGCAGTCATAAACTAAAAGCTGTGTAAATTCCAGAAAATGTACCCTAGTTTGTAGACGCTATAACTTTTGCGCAAACCAATAAATATACACTTATTGACATTTTTTTACCAAAGACATGTGGCCAAATACATTTTGGCCTAAATGTATGACTAAAATTGAGTTTATTGGATTTTTTTTATAACAAAAATTAGAAAATATCATTTTTTTTCAAAATTTTCGGTCTTTTTCCATTTATAGCGCAAAAAATAAAAAACGCAGCGGTGATCAAATACCATCAAAAGGAAGCTCTATTTGTGGGAAGAAAAGGACGCAAATTTCGTTTAGGTACAGCATTGCATGACCGCGCAATCATCAGTTAAAGCAGCGCAGTGCCAAATTGTAAAAAGACCTCTGGTCTTTAGGCAGCCAAATGGTCCGGGGCTGAAGTGGTTAATAGTGACATTACGTTCTCCATATATGGTTCCAATTAACAGTTCATTGGGCATGGGTTTATTAATATGTGCTCAACACATTCTATGAACATACTAACAGTAGTTGCAACCTTTCAACAATAAACGTGTAATAAAACATACTTTAATTCTATACAGATAACTTCTTTTAACTAAACCCTTCCCAACAACTAGCAGTTATCTTCAACATTCACTTTCCCTTCCAGCAAGTCTAATGCCGCGTACACACGACCAGTTTTGCCATCAGAATAAACTCCGAAGGTTTCTCCAACGGAACTCAGACGGAATTCCATTCAAGCGGTCTTGCCTACACACGGTCAAACCAAAGTCCAACCGCCCAGAACGCGGTGACGTACAGCACGTACGACGGGACTTAGAAAAGGAAGTTCAATAGCCAGTAGCCAATAGCTTCCGTCTTGTACTTGCTTCAGAGCAAGCATTGTTTTTGGTCCGTCGGAACAGCATACAGACGAGCGGTTTTCCCGGAAAAAATTGGTTCCGTCAGAATTATTTAGAACATGTTCTATTTCTAGGTCCGTCAGAGAATTTTCTAAAAAAAAAGTCAGATGAGGCACACACACGATCGGAATAGACGATGAAAAGCTTCCGTCTGACTTTTTCTGTCAGACATTCCACTCGTGTGTACGCTTTAGACTCGCTGAATATGGAATGCAAATGTAACAATATGCATTCTTGAGTAATACATATGATAATGAAGTGCACCCATAAAATAAAAATTATAAGAATCTATTTTATCATATCATCTACTTAATTTTTCAACTTCTATTATTGAATATACAGAAAAAAGATGGAAATATTATATGTGGTAAAATTAATTGTATCAAAATGGTGTGTAATTGTTTAATTTTCATTCAGGAAATAGGTAACACAATTATGTTCAATGTCAAGTTCCCCTTTTCTTAGTTTCAATATGAATACATGGGCTTACATATATATCTCCAAATTTCTCAATATCTACTACGTGGTTTGAGACTGGCTGCACAAATTAACTTCCTTATATTAAACTGACAACTTTTCTCTTTTGACTTTCCTAAATCAGTAAACTTAATTATTCTCAATCCTGGCTAGTTTTAATTGCTAAAAACACTTCCTGTTTTTTTTTTTTAATCTATATAATTTCTGAGTGTGTCTCTGTGCTGTATGGCGTCGACTTGTAGATTGAAAATTTTCATCAAACATTATCGGTGGCATACTCATTTACCTCCGATAATGGATTAGCTGCAGACACAGAGTTCCTAAGCTTCTAGATGCGAGCTCCACCTGGCCTAGGAGTGGTAAGTTCCATTAACTTTTCCACTGCAGTCCTAAGACCTTAATACTCCCTGAGTTTTCTGGCTGCTCTTTTTTTAATTTAATTTAATAATAACTCCTTTCTTTTATTTCCTTCAAATCTTAACTTACCGTACATTACCCTCTACAATGTAGGGTGTTTTCATTAAAAACACTTTTAAACTCACTTACTTTTTCTTTACCACAATGTAGGGTGTTTTCATTAAACCACTCCCCCTCTACACAACCCCCTGCACACCTAACACCTTCGTTTGCAACCTTGACCATTGTATGCTTTTACCGTCAAAGAGTCATCACAACACATTAAACATGTATTTAAACAATTACACTTCTTGCAAGCAATTTAAGCACTTATACTCTATAATTCTACAAACAACTATTAGTAAAGGGGAGACTTTCCTCATATACTACCGCTCTTTTACCGTACTGGTCCTTTAATGTTCATTCTCTTTATGTACTGTATGTCTGTTTTATTCTCTTGAGATATTTGTTAACACTCAGTAAGAATATAAATATTCGTTTCTAACCCTCTCTTTAACCCTTAAGATATCCCTTTGAATTCTCTGTGTAACTCTGGTTATAATTTTTTGTATAGTAGTTAAAGTTTACATTGCATAGCTAAAACCCCTTTTTCCCATTTGCACCACAGCAACATCAGTTTCCTTAATTTTCTCAGTCTTTTTAACACCTTAGGTGATGATACCCACATTTAAGATTTTCCCCATACCTTCTTTCATTCTTTAAAGAAAACATAGCAGATTATATGCACATACATACAAAAGTACTTACCACTCTCACGATATTTGGGTGTGAGCAAGGGAGATTCCTAATTTACTTTGTCCCTATTTCTGACTAAAAAAACTACCAAAAGCTCCAGTGGGTGTGTACACTTTTCCACAGCGTTCCTGGAACGCTTAAAGCCAACCTGGGCACAACATCATAGAAGCCCCAGACTGTTACAACAAACAGTATGCAAGTAATATCTACCAACCAGTAATCACACGTTTCTACAATGCTACCAGGAAAGTAATACTAATGTGCACACACTTCAAGTACTTCCAAAACACCTGACCTGAGGCGTTTGTCCTATAGGGGGGGGAACCCAGGTGAAACTTAGGAATTAACCGATTCTGTCATCAAAGTGGCCTGCACCCTCCCCAACAAAAATACTCAAGAAAAACAATTCTCCTCTATTAATTTAAGTCCCTATCAAACTTAATCTTTATAAAAAATATTATCTAGTTACCTGAGTATTTAAATTCTGCCAACAAAATTGTAAGGAGCACCTTGACCTATAACCACTAGTCCTGACTATTTACCTTAATTATTTAATTATAATTTATAATTTAATTATAATTACCTCATCGTCGGCCAATTCCGTTGCCATCACTAAAACTCCTCTATGCATAGGGAACAGCGTATATAAATAATTGACACAACACACATTAAGTTACCATACACTGTTCGGATTTATTCTGGCTCAGACAGGGTGTTAAGTATGAATGAGAGATGGGCGTTACCAACCATTTTCCACCAATAAGGGGTACATGTTCAAATGACATATTTCCTTTAACATGCATTGAACCAATCATAATATCATTTATAATTACCTTTTTACATCTCTGATCTAAGCAAACTCATTATGTCACATTATATTATGTCACCTAGACAAATATAACTCCAGACAGACCACCTCATGACAAACACGTAAGTTCCCCATTTTGGGTTTCAATTTCAACACAAGCTCACTGCCTACACAGCAATATATTATATTATAATGTCATTGTTAAACAAAAATACAATTAAAGAAACACAGTTCAGCCTTAAACTGCAAAACACAGTATGAACATAAGGGGGGCTTTTTACATGACCCTCTCAGGAACCCTGCAGGGTTAACCTATATAGAGAAGGTATTATCCTACTGTTGTACAGGGATGGTGTAATCAAAAATAATTAAAATCTTCAATACAAAAAACAAAAAAGAAAATTGTACACACCCAAATGAGTTACCTCGGCAAAATGTATTACGCATATATAATTCAATATAAAAATGACAGTATCACATACCCACAGTCCCCCCCGCTGTTCCTCCCCACCCTACATATCAACCCTAACCTGCTAATACCCTCCCTATACCCATCTCAACTTGAACTCTACTAGAAGAGATGCAGACCTCCAAGGGACCTGGGACAATCCCTCCTCAATGTAAGTTCCCTAATTCCTGCCCATCCACCTGCACAGAAAGACTGTAGCTGGCATGCCTAGACCCTGATAAGGCCAGCACCCAACCTTAAAACCACAATGGGTGAATAAGGTGCTAGGACTCAGCCAGGGCTAGGGCTATTGTCCCATACCGATTTCCCTGACTCAAAGCCTATACAGTGCTACACACACCCTGTTAAAGAAAAGACCCAGTCAAACCGTCATGGTCATATATGTGACTGAAGTCCAGATTAATAGTTGTTTTTAGCATAAGTGGTCATATGCATACAAGAAGAGTTAAATTACTGGAAATGGCAAAGTCTATGACAGATGGAGCTAGCTATACCAGCCAAATACATATGAGGGGAGCAATAAGGAAGCAGTGGTATCAAATAACATACAATATCCATGTATGCCGGCAGTGTACTATGTCATAAAGACTCCCACTAGTGCCTATGGTCCGGCCTGCTTGACAGGGGTGGTCCTGTGTTAGAGTGAGTAACCTTCCCCTCGAATCAACATGCAGCCGATATGGCCGATGCAGGGAATACCATGGGGTCTCTAGTACTCATGGGCCTTAGTCCATCTGACTAACTTCTCAGTATAGATATAATTTTGATTGGTGTAGCGCAGACTAAATGTTGCAAATAAATATGTCACACAGTGTATCAATCAAAATATATAAATACCAAAACATATACCGGTACATATGTAGTATTCAACAGCATGCAGTCCAAAATACAAACGTATGATCAAATAATATATATATATATATATGTACATATATATATATATATATATATATATATATATATATATATATATATATATATATATATATAATTAAAATAAATAATAGTTCCTTCTTCCAGCGACGACATATCAAATGTAGTGTTCTCCCACTTAAGTGCTGTATTTGTGCAGATATAACCAAAACGGTGTGCTTTCACCTTCTTGTACCACCTTTTTGCTCCCAGAACTCTCACGTTAAAAAGGCTATAATAAAGCCTTATATTTGTAGTATCTGGGATGATGTTACATCTGCCTTAGCTTTGTTCCAGGTTTTTCAGGGATCTCCAGGCAATCTTAGGTGATGGTCCTTTAAGGTTCACTCTCCCACACTCACTCCATATGTTAAGGGTAAAGAAAGTATTCCTCCATAGTGTAGTAGTTAAAATTAAATATTAAACTAGCAACTCTTATACCCTGTACACACGGTCAAATTTTGGAAAATATTCGATGGGAGCTTTTTGTTGAAAATTCCAACCGTGTGTAGGCTCCATCGGACATTTTCAATCGGAATTTCCGACACACAAAATTTGAGAGCTGGTTCTCAAATTTTCCGACAACAAAATCCATTGTCGGAAATTCCTATCGTGTGTACACAATTCCGACACACAAAATTCCACGCATGCTCGGATTTAAGCAGAAGAGCCGCGCTGGCTATTGAACTTCATTTTTCTCAGCTCGTCGTACGTATTGTACGTCACCGCGTTCTTGACGTTCAGAATTTCTGAAAACATTTGTGTGACCGTGTGTATGCAAGACAAGTTTGAACCAAGATCCGTCGGAAAAAATCCATGGATTTTGTTGTCGGAATGTTCGATCGTGTGTACAGGGCATTACAGTTAAAAACACTCTATTCAGTGTAGATACAGTAACTTGCCAGTCTCTTGCATCACTTTCGGTCTGGAATAACCTACACGTTACGTCACGGCATGTGACTTCATCAGGGAAACCAGATGGATATTTGATGTGTCAACTTATCTTCTTTTATTTGTAATCCAGACTCTACTGATATTTTTCTGTGCCTCTAAAACAAGTCCTGTGCTGGATCATTCTGTTATTATTTCCCCAGATGAAGTTGTAGCGCCATGTAAAGAGGATTTAGTGAATCAGGTGGAAGGACACTGCATGATAATGGGCCAATGAGGTAGGGGGTCAGGGGGTCAAGAAACTGTGCATGCATGACTCAAGAGAGATTACCGCTGTCAATCGATGTGCTTCAGGTGGCACTATCCTACTTCAGCACTATGGAGTTCAAGCTCGCAGATGAGAAGCACAAAGCAGACGTGGAAACCAAGCTCCCAGTTGAAGATCCCAAGGCAGATAAGACAGATGTACCTGCAGAGTCCAAGTTCAGAAGTGTGGACCACAAAGCGGATGTGCCACATGCACCTGAAGAGTCCGATCTTGCAGTGTTCAAAGTGTGACAGTGCTGAAAGCTGAAAATTGGCCTAGGCAGGAAGGGGGTAAAAGTGCCCAGTAGTCAAGTGGTTAATGGCATCCCATTCTTAGTCCGTAGGGTTCAATATTGAGTTGGCCCACCCTTTGCAGCTATAACAGTTTAAACTCTTCTGGGAAGGCTATCCACAAGGTTTAGGAGTGTGTCTATGGGAATGCTGCCATTCTTCTAGAAGCACATTCTTGTCCAACTAATGTTGGACAAGAAGGCCTGGCTCACAGTCTCTGCTCTAACTCATCCCAAAGGTGTTCTGTTGGGTTGAGGTCAGGACTCTGTGCAGGCCAGTCAAGTTCCTCCACCCTAAACTCACTCATCCATGTCTTTATGGACTTTGCTTTGTGCAGTAGTGCTCAGTCATGTTGGAATAGGAAGGGGCCATTCTCAAACCGTTCTCACAAAGTTGGGAGCATGAAATTGTCCAAACTGTCTTGGTATGCTGACACCTTAAGAGTTCCCCTCACTGAAACTAAGGGGCCAAGCCCAACCCCTGGAAAACAACCTCACATCATAACCCCCCTCCACCAAAGGATTTGGAGGGTGGCCCAATTCTTTTGGCAATATAGTGTAGATGAGCGAGTTTGGGGTGGTGGAACTTGGAGTCCTGACCTCAACCCAAAACAACACCTTTGGGATAAATTAGAGTGGAGGCTGCGAGCCAGGCATTCATGTTCAACATCAAGGCCTGAACTCACAAATGCCCTTCTTGAAGAATGGTCAAACATTCGCATAGGCACACTCCTAAACCTTGTGGACAGCCTTCCCAGAAGAGTTGAAGCTGTTATAGCTGCAAGGGGTGGACCAACTCATTATTGAACCATACGGACTAAGATTGGGATGCTGTTAAAGTTCATGTGCGTGTAAAGGCAGGTGTCCCAATACTTTTGGTAATATTGTGTATATTTCAGAGACATGGTTCACTGTTGTCATCATCGGGGAATCAGGCATGAGAAATGTCAAGTATCCATCACTGGAGTGCATGTAGACAGGAAGAGGTTGCAAAGAGACTACAGGAGATCGGCAGTACTGAGACCTAACAAAAGCTGAAAAAACTGAAAACAAGTATATTGTTAAAAAACATAGTTGTTTATGATACACAGTGCTTTACTTCCCAAATAGTTATTAAAGGTCGCATTTAAGAACTTGGTGGTAGAATAGTGCAAATAGGTGTCAAAAAGTAAGCACCAAAACATTGCCATTGTAGTTCAGAACAGGGGATCAGTTAAAAAAGTATATAACTTACATAACAATTAAATAAAAAAGGTCCAGAAAAACAAATGCAAAATGTAGCACATCTTCACATAAGTCATCACACAAGTCTCAGATACTGTATAAGGAGTGCAAATAATTCCAAAAAATTAAGAATGCGGAGGCTGCACAAAGAGAGAATTTCAAGGGTGGAATATTATTATTTTAATTAATTAAATTTAATTAATTATTTTGCATGATTTTAAAAATGCAATTTAAGATTTAAGGCTATTTCTTTAGATTATAAATATCAAAAAACTTGCACTATAGGATTGTGACTAGTGTACTTATACTTTTTTTGCTGCTGTTCAAAGTGTAAAAACTTAAAAAAAAGTAATCCATAATACAATATACCACAGCGCATACCAGTAACTATCAAAATTCATCAAACCAAACCTAAAGAAATAAAATTTCATTATTTCCATGTGATAAAATATACATATACTGTATATATATATATATATATATATATATATATATATATATATATATATATATATATATATATATATATATATATATATATACAAAGCACATGCAATATATTTATAATGTCCCAAAAACGTTCATTCTACAATGAACATTCTTCTTTTCAAAGTGCTCCATGCCAGAGGTGTAATTAGAACCTTCAGAGCCCGGTGCAAGAAAACATGATGGGCCCCATCCCCCCCTTCCATTCCAGCCTTGGGCTTCCAATTTTGGGAGGGTGTACATGATGGACATCCTCCCAGAACCCAGCGCAATCTGTGACTGCTGTGTCCTTTGAATGATCACAGATCACAGTAAAGGGTCAATCCCAGCGACCCTTTAATAAATGATCAGCTGATCACATGTAAACAGACTTGCCGGTTATTGGCAGCCCTTTCCTCCCACGCAATGTCTGTGTGAGGAAAGGAGAGCTGTTAACCAGCAAGACTGTCAATACATTGTTTACACTGATAATCAGTGCAGCCTCTCAGTGTCGCCTATCAGCGCTCATCAATGCCACCTGTTAGTGCCCATCATTCTGCCTATCAGTGCCACCAATCACTGCTCATCCATGCTGCCTACCAATGCCATCTGTGCCACCTATCAGTGCTCATCAATGCCGCTTATCAGTGCTCATCAGTGCTACCTATCAGTGCTCATCAGTGCTGCCTATCAATGCTTATCAGTGCCGATCAATTCCACTGATCAGTGCTCATCCATGCCGCCTACCATTGCCCATAAGTGCCACCTATCAGTGCTCATCAATGCCGCCTATCAGTGTCCATCAGTGCCATCTATCAGTGCCATCTACCTGTGCTCAATGCTTGTCAGTGCCACCTATCAGTGCTCATCAATGCCGCCGATCATTGCTCATCAATGTCCATCAGTGCCACCTATCATTGCTCAACAATGCCACCTATCAGTGCCAATCCATGCCACCTATTAGTACCCATCAGTGCTGCCTATCAGTGCCCATCTGTGCCACCTATCAGTGCTCATCAATGCTGCCTATCAGTGCCCACTATCAGTGCCCATTAGTGCCTCCTATCAGTGCCACCTATCAGTGCTCATCAATGCCGCCTGCTTCCTCAGCAGGGCTCTGAGCTGAGAGCGTCTCTCTCATACAGCTCAGAGCTGGCCCGACATTGACAATTCTCTCTCGCATGGATGGGAAAGGAGACACTGCAGGAAGAGTGAAGCTAATGTCGGAGATGCATTTGATCAAGGAAGCACACTTCCCCGGTGCAGATCGGCTGTCTCCTTTCTCCTCCGTGCGAGGGAGGGTGAGGGAGAATTATCAAGCCGGCTCTGAGCTGTATGAGAGAGGCACTCTCAGTTCAGAGCCCTGGGACTAGCAAACCCACTGGGGCCCCTGACAGTGGTGGAATGCCAGGGCCCAGTCGCAAGTGCGACTGTTGAGACCCTGGTAGTTCTGCCACTGTTCCATGCTCAGAATATTAATACAAAAAAGAGCTAAAGTGCATGCTGTGTAGTGTTGCAGACCCCTCTTGTGCCCTTACTCACCAGAAAAAATGGACCCCCATATGGTGGGCATAAGGGTCTAACACACTTTAAGCTGGTGAGGTGGTGTTCTCTCTCTTCCTAAATGGCTGCTGATGTAAGGTGTCTAGTTGTCAACACTGGTGAGTCACTCATAATTCTCCTGGATCAAATAGAGTAAAGACGCGTACACACGGGCGGACTTTTCGACCGGACTGGTCCGACGGACTTTCCGACAGACTTTTAACGGACTTTTGACGAATTTCCGACTGACTTTTTAATGAACGGACTTGCCTACACACGATCACACCAAAGTCCAACGGATTCCTACGTGATGATGTACACCGGACTAAAATAAGGAAGTTGATAGCCAGTAGCCAATAGCTGCCCTAGCGTCGGTTTTTGTCTGTCGGACTAGCATACAGACGAGCGGATTTCTGGGTCCGGCGGAGTTACGACGTAAAGATTAGAAGCAAGTTCCAAATCTAAAATCCATCAGATTTTCGACTGGAAAAATCCGCTGAAGGTCCGATGAAGCCCACACACGATCGGTCCGTCAAACCAGTCCGGTCGAAAAGTTTGACCGTGTGTATGCTGCATAAGAGAACTCTTATAGTGTAGTATGTTGCATTTATTTATTTGATTTCTTTAGATTAACATGTACAGCAACCAAAGGAATGTGGAAAAATGCTACATAATAAGTTGCTGAATAAACACTGCCTAATTAGTAATTTAAGAATTGAAATCAATAAACATGAAACTATGTAGTATAAAGATAAAACTGAAACAACATTGACAAATAATTTTTTTTTATACTTTTTAAAGTATAAATTATTTACAGGAAGCTCTGTACATATTTATAGTGTCAGGAAAAAAGATTCTACTAGATCATTTCATTTATTCTATTGTATAGCCGCCCAATCCCCCAAGGCAGGTGGAGTACCACATAGACAGGGAGGGCTAGCATTTTCCCATGGCTAAATCCATGAAAGGTGGCGGACTGAGAAAACATTGGGCGCCAATCACTTGGTGTCTTTTCAGATATTTTCTAGTCCAGACAGGACAGCTTCTAAGGACCATGTGCAGCCTAACTCCCAGCACAGAGCATGTACATGCTAGGCCTTGCACAGGCTATGGGCACAAAAGATCAGAATATTCTGCAGCACCTCCCAGGTTGCAGCCTGGGGAAAGAGAGAGCACACATGGTCTACTTCAAATATTTATATCCTCCCCAGCGTGAACCAGTGATAATAAACCTCCTATTGGTTGGCTAGAGAAAACCTAATTATTCAAAACTCAGAATCACTGAGGCATCTCATACTAGTGCTGGCAGCTGAGAGAAACAACGGCAACACTGAGCTAAGGGAAAACCAAGTGGACAAGCAAGCTATTAACTCTACTAGGGTAACTCTACTTTCATGGAAAAAAAAATAGCAGATAGAAAAATAATATACAATTGTGACTCAAGTCATATTGTAAATTACCTTTCCTTTTCAATCTGCAGCTCTGTAATTTTCTGTAAAATGCAATGCAATATGGCTACCTGGACGCCCCCCAGAAACATCATTTTTTGCTTGTGTGATTGGTTCACTGATTTTTCCCAGAAGTCTGCACTAACATACAAATTTGATTTTTGGCATCCCCTGCAACAAAAATGTAATTTTTGGTGATATACTCCCAATAGGAAACCATGTTTAAAGGAATGCAGACCCTGCAATTTTCCTCATTAAAGCCCCGCAGGTGCATCAGCTGAATGCTAATCATGAAAAGTTTGTTAAAATCCTTGCAATGCACATAGATTTTTTTTTATTCAACAAAAGTGGAGTTACCCTTTAACCCCTTCAGATCCACGTTATAGCTGAATGATGGCTACAGCACGGACCTGCTTTGCCGGGAAGGCGTCAATAGACATCCTCCCCTTTGCATGCTCGCCACGCCCCTCTGAAGGGCGCACGCTGCGCGTACTGTGATCACCCGGGTCACAGATCGGAGTAAGGGGTCGATCAGCCAATGACAGCTGATCACGTGATATAAACAGAAGATCGGTAATCATTTTTTTTTCTTCTCACGCTGACAGCATGAGGACAAAAAAAAGCCGATGACCAGCTTCTGTTGAAGGGACATAGGTCCCAAAGAGAAAGAGGCAAAGCCGCCTCATATGTGCCCACCAGTACCGCCTGCCAGTGCCACGAATCAGTGCCCAGCAATCAGTGCCCACCAGTACATCAGTGCCAGCAATCAGTGTCACCTATCAATGCCCAAGAGTGCCACCTATCAATACCCACCAGTGGTGCCAATCGGTGCCTCATCAGTGCCACCTAGCAGTGCTGCCTATCAGTCTCACCTACCAGTGATGATCAATGCCCATCGCTGCCACCCATCAATGCACATCACTGCCACCCATCAGTGCCCAGTGCCAGCTATCAGTGCCACCTATTAGTGCCCTTCAGTGCTACCTATCAATGCCCTTCAGTGCCGCCCATCAGTGCCATACATCAGTGCCACCCATCAGTGACACCTCTCAGTGCCCAGTGCCACCTCATCTTTGCCCACCAGTGCTGCCTGTTAGTGGCCATCAGTGCCGCCTTATCAGTGCCCATCAGTGCCCACAAGTGTCGCCTTATCAGTGCCCATCAGTGCAGCGTATCAGTGCCCATCAGCGCATATCAATAAAGGAGAAAAATTACCTGTTTGCAAAATTTATTAACAAAATATAAAACGGTTTTATATTTTCTTTTTCATTTGGGCTTTTTTAATTTTTTTAACAAAGAAAAAAAATCCCAGAGGTGATCAAATACCACCAAAAGAAAGCTCTATTTGGGTACAGTGTTGCATGACTGCGCAATTGTCATTCAAAGAGTGACAGCGCTAAAAGCTGAAAATTGGTCTGGGCAGGAGGATGGTTTAGGTGCCCAGTAAGCAAGTGGTTAATCCGCTTGGGCTGACTACCACCCAGTAAGGCTAGATTGAAATTGTCACCCCTGTTTAAGGATTAGGACAGGCTGGTTTCACTATTTAACCAATCTAATTCAATAATGCCTATTGCATAAGTAAAAAAATTATTTATTTATTTATTTTTTTTATGGTCTGGCCACAGATTCATTTTAAGGATACCTAACCTTCAACTCAACGCTACCTATTTGCCTTTGCTAGCTGGATACATTTTCACCCATGGAACCACCAATGATTGCTACCTACCCACTGTGGTAATTTTTTTCCAACTATAGACTACATTTTTTTTCAGCTTCAGCTGAATGATCAATCCATTCTCGGCATCATATCCCCCCCCTCAAAAAAAAAAAAAGTATGGCTATACTCATACTGAAACATGGTAAGTCTGTATAATGTTTTCATAGATGTCTTTCTATATGTCCAAGTAAAAAATTTTGTTGTGTGTATAAACTTAATACAAACTGGTTCTTCCTACCTTCCTATTTATGAAACAATTTTAGCCCTATAAAAGACCAGGTGATTTAATCTTTCATTATATTAAGTGATTTTAGCTGCATTCCACTTTTTATTAGGCTGGAGGTTGTATTTATAATGCTGCCATCTATACAGGGTTTATTCTTGACTACAGCATATTAAAGCTTAACCTTGTCTGCTGAACTTCGCGTGTCTTTTTTCTCCACAATACAGTGCAATTAATAATTTTACTGTATACATATGATGTTTTGATTTCGGTTATATTTAATACCTTGTGTGAACATGAGAATATACTATACAAACATTTCTTTACATTGTCTCATTGTTTCTCAATCACCTCTATGGAACTTTTATTGTCTATCCCATAAGGTAATGGCCATAACCATGATATGAAAGCCAATTCAACTAACAGCTGTCATTCTTAAAAATAAATATGTAATAATAACAGTATTTGTAGGGTGTGCCAAACACCAACCAATAGTATACATAGCAAATCCATCCAGAAAAAAATGGCAAAACAAGCACCTCTGTGTATTGCTAGAGATAAGGTTCAGGTTCACCCCAGCCATAAGTTTAAGGTGAAGCCTGTGTGTTTCAGGTTTGCAGTCCCAGGTAAAAATGGCATAATCGCCAAACTGAATTCTTTGTAACCATAGTGTACTGCCTGGTCTTTGAGCATAGGTCAGCTGTATGTAGCCAATTGTTGTGTATCTTAGGGAATTGGGTCGGGGGTTAGCTATATTCATCCTTTGTTATATCTTTTTGCTACAGCCTCTTTATAGTCTGTCCTTGTCTACATGCACTACAATGATAACAGGCTGCATGGGATTTTTTTTACAGGTCATGGCTGCTTTTTGTTGCTGACTGCCATTGATTTGTTTTCACAGGCCACATCAACACAGAAGCTTATAGTTTCCTTTGGCAAAGCAAAGGAAAATACAAGACAGTATAAAGCTACTCAAATAGGCCAAAATGCATAACCTTATAGCACTTTTTTAGTTACAATTTCATTTTTTAGGCCCAATAAAACATGCCAGTCTAATGCCCCGTACACACGGTCGGATTTTCCGATGGACAATGTCCGATCGGAGCGTGTTGTCGGAAATTCCGACCGTGTGTGGGCTCCATCGGACATTTTCCATCGGATTTTCCGACACACAAAGTTGGACGGCAGGAGATAAAATTTTCCGACAACAAAATCCGATTGCGACAATACCGTGTGTGGCCTGTTCCGACGCACAAAGTGCCACGCATGCTCAGAAGAAATTCCGACACGGGACAGCTCGTTCTGGTAAACTTAGCGATCACAATGGATACAGCACTTTCGTCACGCTGCAATGTTCAAAATGGTTTAATACAGCGCACTCTCTTCTTCTTTATAATGTGACAAGCATTAAGTAGTTTTGATGCTCATATTCACACACACTTCTCACAAACTTCTTTCGTTAATATTTATCGGGATTCCCTGAATATATTTTGATTTCTCACATCTGACAACATATTTTTTTTTTTTTTTTTACTTTAATGTAGATTTTTTTTTGTGTTTCTCTTTTTTAATTTTGTTTTTTGGTGATTTTGATTTGTACTCCCGAAAATGTTTGTGTGTTTTTTGTGACAAGTTCCCACAACACCATTGATATGTTGTTCTATTTAATCTGTAGGAGATTGTTTGGTGTTGTTGTCCCTTGTTAATTTCACATTGTACTTTAGAAATGTACCTGAATCGTCACCAACAAACTGTCCTTTTTGGATGAAAACACACACAGGAGAGTAGAATTTACCTAAAAAATTTTTATTAAGGGGTCACAACTATAAACAAAGAGGGAGGCAATGCTGGAGAAACTGCAGAAGTGGGTGAAGCCTTGGACCCCCAGGGGAGACATCAATTATTTAAAAGCAAAATTGGTGGCCTGAGGAGTCCATATCTAAGGGAGGGCAGTCTGGTCCAGAAGTCCCAGAGACCTGGAAAGCAGCAGATGACATCTGTGTCCCCAGGCTGTGGTCATACGAGAGACTGCATCTTCTGTCAGACCAGACTGAACCCAGGGTCATCACTCTTTGGTCTTCCTTCCACGCTTCCTTCCAGCCTTTGGCTGTAGTGGTGGAGTTGAGGCAGCAGGAGGAGGAGGAGGAAGAGGATCGTCGATCTCAATGACATCCGTCTTGTGTGTCAGTTCCCCACTCTCCCCCTTACGTAGGACTTTATAAATCAGGTCCTCAGAGATCTTGCGTTGGCCCTCCTGCATGCCCTGCAATTTGGTGGCAGCCATGCAGGCAAAGGCCTCTTCAGGACTGGGGAAGGCTCTGAGGGACGCCGAAGCCTCCTGGATCAGCCTGTATGCTGAATCCTGCACAGGACTGGGAGTCATCTTCCTGGCTCGTTTATGTGGCAGGCGGAGGGGAGGAACCTGAGACTCAGTCAGGCTGCGACTTGTCCCAGGCTTCTCTTGGCTGCCACTTAGCCCCGCCTCCTCCTGGCTGACACTAATCCCCGCCTCCTCCTGACTGCCACATTCCACAGCCTCCTCCTGGCTGAGGTCTTCCTGTGTATGAAAAAGGGACATAGTTTTAGTATTTTTTACATCAATCACACACAATTTTCACCTCCTGACTGCTGCAAATTGAATGTTAACAAATATAACAGACTATCATTCTGAGCCCAGCATTTTGCATTCTTGTCCCAATTTTGGGTGCCCACTACTGTCTATTGATATGTAAAACACTTTTTTTAATCAGCAACTAATGATCAATAATAACATCTAGTAAACATCATTTTTTTTATTGCCCAGAAATCTGTAGAAGAATGCTATACCTGACTCCAGCTGGGCTCCTCCACTTCTTCCTGGCTGGAAGGCCCAGGTTGGACATCGGAAGCCTCAGCTGGTATGGAAGGAAGCATGGAAGGAAGAGTGGAGAGGGATTCCCTGACTTCAGTGTGGTCTGACAGAAATCGCAGTCTCTCGTAGTACCACAGCCTGGGGACATAAACGTCATCTGCTGCAGCTCCGGACCTCTGGGAATCTGTGACCTTCTTGCGCTCCCTAAGATAAGTGCTCCTCAGGCCACCAATTTTTGCTTTTAAATAAGGGATGGTTGCTGTGGGGACCACCGGCTTCACCAACTCCAGCAGTTTCTCCAGCGCTGCCTGCCTCTTTTGTTTATGGTTATAGTGGGGGTGTCTCACTTGCCACAGACAGGGCAGCTCCCTGTACTTGTCAATGAACAGGGGCAGGAAATTGTGGTCGTTGAACCCATCCATTTTCTCTGCAAGACACAACACAAGACAAACCCTAATGTCAGGCCAAACTCCCCTAATCTTGTTACAATATAGGCTTCCATTTCGAAGCAGTATAGGCCCAAGTTTAGATCCTACCTTCGTTAGCACGAGCGCGCGTCTCCGATGCTCCTTCCTCCGCTCACAGATGGTACGTAAGACGCGCGCGTTACGATTTATACACACTGCGCATGCGTATAACTCCGCCCGCCCTTGACGTTCTTTCTATTCTATTCCCCACCCCTTTTCGTTCGGCGCAGTGGAGGAAGAGCACATGGCGGATAGACAGCAGGATCGTGCTAATTACAGCAACGAGGAGGAGGAGGAGGAAAGGCCGGAGCCTGAAACGTCCCGATCCAGAGGAGATTAAAGGACTCAAATATGTCCTTTGGGGAGATGTTGGAGATGGTGGACATCCTGAAGAAGGCCGACTATGATGGAAAGTATGGGCCTTACCCCAACCACAATGTCCGAAAGGCCAAGATCATGGTGAAAGTGGTCAGGAGTCTGCACCGGAAATTCGGGGTACGACGATCGAAAGATCAGCTCAGGAAGCGGTGGTCGGACCTGAAATTACGAGAACATGAGCAGTACAAAAAGATCCGGAGAGTGCTGCAAAAAAGTAAGTAGTTGTGCTGTGTTCCTATTTTTTTGTGTTTATTACGTTCGTGCTGCTCCATGTGCTTTTAGGAACTGTTGTATAGTTTAAAATGTCAACTTTCATGTTCATGGGCACATTATTCGTTCGGATCACACATTTTTATTTCGGACGATAAAATACCATTGTTTAGGCCATATGCATTTGGCCACCATTTTGACGCCCTATACTTGTATTCAAAGAATTGGGTTGTGTAGATGGCTTTGTTACTAGAATGAAATGCAAACTAGATTGTGTGTAAGGAGAGGACACTCAGCAGCTGTTTTCACATCTGGACACTGGAGCACTAGTGTGGGACCCCAGAACACCATTTTTATTAGGGGGGGCACACAGGTGCTCCAGTGTATACTATAGGGGGGTCTCCATCTGTGAAGCTTGTACAAAACAGGTAAAGTATTGCAGCTTGACAAAGGTCACTAAAAAAGCTACATCTTGGAACTCGGCTAAAATAGACAATTGTACCCCACTTCCAAGCAATGTTTCATCTTTATAGTTCTGACATTAAATATCTGTGTGCTAATTATACCATTTTTGTTTTACATAGGGGAGAAAAGACTCGGAGGACACCCCTCATCCGAGGAGACCAGAGCCCCCCCCTCTGGAAGAAGGGGAAATCCCCCCAACACAAGATGAGCAGGAGGAAGAAGACGTGGTGGAACTAGTCACCACAACAGGTGAGTGTCTGCAACCACAGGCTCAGATAAGAGATGGATGGCGGCAGATTTTTTAGACCTAATTTATTTTGGGTTTCCTCTCTTTTTAGGTGATCGTGATGTTGTGGATCCAGATCCTTTCACATCCGAAAGTGCCCAGATCCTGATCGGGGAGATCATGGGGTGTAATTTACAATTGGAAAACATCAAGCAAAACATCAATGATGTTATTCCAAAATATAAAAACATCATTGATGTTTTGGGGCGAGTTTAAAAGCCCTCCAAATCACTTTCTTCTTTTGTGTGCTACAATGTGCTAAATGTTTTTGTGATTTTTCCCAAAGCCAAATTTTGGAGGATGCACACAGTGTGTCAACATGTGCTATCTGCCATCACGGGAGATCAATGGACGCGTTTTGGGGGTACAACCCCTTCCTCAATAATAAAGTAACGGTGAGGAAGGGCTTTCTCACCCAAAACACATCCCTTGATCCCCCGTGATGGCAGATAGCACATGTTGACATTGGGAAATTTGTGTGCATCTTCCAAATTTGGCTTTTCCAGGGGTGATTTCCCCCCATCTGAACGCAATATCAAACACAGTTCCTAAATACTCATGTCTGATATTGCCTTCCAGTTCTACCAAATGTGAACTTTGTAAGATCAAGATTTGTGTCTTTCTTGTGGGTTTTACACAGGCCTGTTTTCTATAAAATGCACATTTTGATTTTGGATAATGACACCACAAAAATTGGTATACAACAAACATGTTGGTTTGTGTGTCAAACCTTTGGTAAATGCACATGTGATTGTGCTGGTATTAAAAAGATTGTTCATCAAGAATGTGTGGATTATTGTCTCAATGCTACACTTTTGGGGTGATGTAATTGTTGTTTTCTGAGAAAATGGGGGGTAATTTCCTAAGGGCAAATCCACTTTGCACTACAAGTGCAGTTTCAGTGCAGTTGCAAGTGCACTTGTAGTGAAAAGTGTCTTTGCATTTAGAAAATAACAGCCAACAGTGCTTTGTATAAGGTTACACAATCACGACATTTTCTGGACTCCACACATTTCTGTCAGGGTCAGCTAAAACAAACACAAGCAGTAAATGTCCACAAAGAAGAGCCTGGGGGGAGATGCCTGTCGAGAACTTGAGGTCCTGCAGGCTTCTCCCTGTCGCCAAATACCGCAGGGTAGCGACCAACCTCTTCTCCACAGTGATGGCTTGCCTCATGCAGGTATCCTGCCTGCTGATATAGGGGGTCAGCGAAGCCAACAAACTGTGAAACACGGGGTCTGTCATCCTGAGAAAGTTCCTGAAATCATCAGGATTATTCTCACGGATCTTACAGAGCAAAGGCATATGACAGAACTGGTCACGCTGAAGCAACCAATTCTTGGTCCATGAACTCCTCCCCACCCTGTTCATGGACTGGACTTGTGTCAAGGTCAGGACCCCAACACCAAGCCCCCACACAGCACGAACTCTACGAGGAGTACGCATACGAAACATGGCTAGAAAACGGACGGCTGCTCAGAACGAAGTAACAGAACGCACTGAAGAACAGCAAGGCCTGTGAAGAGCGACCTGAAAAACAGCAACGAGCAGGCAGATCACACAGAAAACTCCGATACAAACTGACTGCACGCACTGAAGAGCAGATACAAACCCACAAGCACAAACTGAACGGCAGAAAATGATCTGAAAGCCACGAGTCTGAAAAAGCGCGAATCGTCTCTCACCAAACTTTTACTAACACGAGATTAGCAAAAGGAGCCCAAAGGGTGCCACGCTTGGTTCTGAACTGGCCTTTTCTAGTCTTGTCGTACGTGGTGTACGTGACCGCGTGGTTGTTGATCGGAAATTCCGACAACTTTGTGCGACCGTGTGTAGGCAAAATAAGTTTGAGCCAACATCCGTCGGAAAAAATCCTAGGATTTTGTTGTCGGAATGTCCGAACAAAGTCCGACCATGTGTACGCCCTATAAGTGTACCTGAAGGCCACAACCTGAGAGCTGATCTTCAGCTGTTTGTGGGGTTGTGTCAGAGAATGGTTCGCAGAAGAACTCGCACATCTGCTAATGCCCAACTGCATTGCAGATTGGCACACAAGAATTTGCAAATGCAAATGCGCATGTGTGCAAGGGCATGAACGGTCGCTAAAACGAAAGTACCAAGGCACATGCATTGTGTGACAGATTCTGGCAACCAATGCGCTATTTAAAGCCAGCAGCATCATCCACTAGTTGCTGGATGATCTTCAGCTTCTCCGTGTGTTTCTGAGTTCCTGTTCCTTTTTGTTATTGGATTTCCTGTTACCGACCCGACTTGCCTTTGACCTGTCTTGTCTCCATTCGTGGCTTTGACCCTCGACTTGTTCAATTGACCCTCTTCTGCCTACTGATCTGTGTATGACCCTAGCTTGCTCTTTGGACTCCGCTGCTGCCTGTTTATCAGTGTATGACCCTGGCTTCCCTTCTGACTGTGCTTGCTGCTTTACCCATGGCTGATATTCCCTGTATGACTACTGTTCTGGCTTCTGACCCTGCTTCCAGCTCTCCCTTCTGCCCAGTCTCATCTGGTACATCTGAGGGACTCCTGCCCAGCAGTGCATCCTGCTCATCCAACCGCCATCTAGCAGCCATCTCATCACTTTAGCCTGTCGCAGCTGGCAACCTCTGCTTCTTTGGACATAGCACTCCCTGTTACCTCCTTCAGGGGTGCCCTGCACTCAGCTTCAAAGGAAGCCCTCTCAGCACTTTGGCCTCTGACCAGTTACGTGACAGGTTGGCTGGTGAATACCAGGCAGCTCCTTAGACTCTCTGCCTAGGTTCCTGGACAATTGACCATTGGCACGCATTTTCAAGCCAACAGGCACAGGCCTAAATGTAAAGACACAAGACAGTGAAAAGAGGACCAACTGTTGAGACAGAAAACACAGAGCGTAATCTTCCAGAAAAAATGTAAGCTTCGGTTCTTTTTGAATTCAAAGGGGTCAACTGATTTATTGACACAGGGAAAGAGGGGAAAGATAAGTAGTACCAAGACGCAAAACTGTTGGCAGCAACAACAGCCAAAATAATAGGGAAAAGCGTTTGGTATAGTTAAATGTATATAAAAAAATGTATTCATTTTATCAGTAATATCTGCATTGGGTTTGGTAGTCCTCTGTGATCCAGGTGTTATTCGTGTCATTAATAGTCAGCTTCTCAGTCACAAAACACCCACACTGAAGTCCCTCTTTGATATGACACATGCAGCATGGCAAGCTTTATAGTTATTAGTAATTCAAGACTTTTTACTTATATACTTTACTTTATTGAAAGTGAACCGGTCCACACTGTCAGTGAACAGGCAAATTTGCTTCTCCGTA
The DNA here is from genome assembly GCA_037952925.1 of Lithobates clamitans. Classification (NCBI taxonomy): domain Eukaryota; kingdom Metazoa; phylum Chordata; class Amphibia; order Anura; family Ranidae; genus Lithobates; species Lithobates clamitans. The sequence continues at coordinate 4,414,345 of JBBGZY010000014.1, forward strand.
ACAAAACCTCCAGTTGCTCTAAAGGCCACCTCAGACACTGGCTACAGAGTAAGCCAAAAGCTCTAGCGCATACTGTGCAAGCTCTACCAGTGGTCTAGCCTGGACACCCAATAGTTAAAGGGGTCCTCACATCTGCAGAGAGTGTCTGCATCAGCCCTGGATCTGATGTAGTCAGTAATCATGTGGTTCAGTCACTGACTGTTGAGAGGTGCTTGCAGTCAGGCCTGGCCACTGTTATGATTAGCGGAGGGATCCTGCCACTATCAAAAAATGCAGCAAAGAGGTTCCTATGTAGCACCTCCACAAAGTGACTTATTTTGGACTCCTTCTTGGATGTTGGCAGTAGATTAGCCATTTTATCCATGTATTGAAGTTCTAATAGGGTGGCCAACTAATAGTGATCTCTCCCTTTGGCCTAGATCTCAGGGTCCTTGCTCAGGTATTTGGAACATACAACATTCCAAGCTAAGTGTGTTTTGAACCATCCTCCCTAAAGTCTGCCACATTCTCTTCTTTCTCATATTTCTCCTCCATCCCCTGCTGATTCTTCCTCACAATGTGATGTGGGCAGTAGTCAAGGGTTCCTGCTGACTCTGAGTCCTCCTCCTTATGCTGTTACTGCTGTGCCCCTCAGAAATGAGCAGAGATATTGTGGGCCTTTTGCTCCTGACCTGTTTTATTGAGATGCTGAGTAGGGGACAGTGTCTTGTGTTTTTTACTTTTTTTAAACTAGTGGCATTTCATACATTTTTAATTGAGCTGTGTTACAAAGAAAAACACAAGCAGAATAAGACTTAAGCCTAGTACACACAGCCGATGTACTAACAATCTGATGTTAGTACAGCAATCTCCCCTGCTGTTCTATTTTGTTCTGACAGGGGGGCAGCCCACCTGCCAGAACACTCTGATCAGTGCTCTCAGCCTTTGGCTGGGAGCGCTGATCAGGAGCCAGTTGGCTGCTGGTTTTCCAGCATGCTTGTCCGACAGAAGCTGGCCAAACAGCCGGATTCTGTTGGCCTGGCTGCTATACACACAGGCGGAATGTCAGATGTTTTTTATTGAACCAGCCGATGTCGCCTGACATTCGGCCAGTGTGTACTAGGCTTTAAGGAGAGCTCTGGTGTGGTGCAGAAAAATGCAGACATGCTATGTTTTTCTGCACCTCTTCAATCTGCACCTCTTTGCTCCATTGTAGCATGAACAATTGTTTTCTGTATGCTCTTGCAGAACAGAAAAATGCAGTTCTGCACACAAGCCCTTAAAGGAGAAATGCTTATGCATGACCAAGATAATCCTCCAGCAGCAAGTCAGCGACTGTGTAATCAATCAAATAACTCCATTAAATCCTTATTGCCAGTTTGCAGAGCTATGGTGAGATTAGCAAAAGAGGAAGAAGAGGAAAAAAAGGGCACATTAGCAGCAGTTGCAGACAACTGTCTGTTCTGTGCCTGGGAGGAGAAAAAAGATGAAGGTTTTGTCAACTACTCAACCAACTTCTGGGCAAATAGTGGCTATATAGCATGGCCACTCTGATATAGAAAAGGCAGATGTGCAGATGACCAGCCTCTAGATGTGCGGCCTGCAGAATTTTTGCCACTCGCTGTAGGCCTGCCTGACATTATTTTTATTTATTTTTTTAGAGATTGCCTAATTTTAAATGCAGCTTTGGCAATAGGGGTTCTTTGGTGCAAAGTATGCAGTGACATGCTGCAAGCAAAGGGCAGATTTGTCTATGTCAGCAATAAGTGTATGCTGCTTGCTGCCCACCCCAAATTTAAAAGAAAGGTCCTAACAAAAGAAAGAAAAATAAAATGTACCCAACCCCAAAAAATAAACCCTGAAATGCTAAACCCTAACCCATTTTTTAATCTAGCAGATCATACATTATGAAAGAATATGGAATAGAATGAAAAAAGCAATAAAGAAAAACACTGCAAATTGGGCTTAGCAGCTAAAAAGCAACTACAATTGTGGTTGACACACTCAAAAAGGTAGTCCTAAAAAGAACTGCTGGGTCTCCAAACTGTTGTGCCACTGGCCAATTTGCATGAAGTTGCAGGATTTTGCTTAATTTCTTCTGGAGAGGGGAAACTTTTCTATATATTTTTTTGTCTGTGATGGTTGCTACTTTTACTGGTCATTTCAGGTCTATTACTGCTTTAAAAAAAAATCAGATGTTGCAGCCAAAACTAACTTAAAAAGACAATTTTTTCATGTTAAAATTATTCAGATGGGGTACTGCTGCTGTATTTAAGCCAATCTAAATGCAAACGTTAAAAGAAAATCTATTAAACATCCAAAATATATTATGCCAGAATACAATATTGCTAATGCTGTCTATGGAAATCGTACATAACACCAGATACAGCTTTGAGGCCTCTCCCAAGCATGTAATTAAAGGATTGGGGGTTTTTTTGTTGTCACCCTTAAAGAAGCATTAAAAGTATGGTCTTCTGGGTATATGGTATTTTTAACAATTGTGATCAGCAACCATGCCCTTTTTTGACAATCCCTTGCCTATTAGTCTTGGAAATGGCCAGGATTTCACATCAAGATTCACCTCCCATAGCCTTCAATGGAATTTACTGCTAAGTCTAGGTTTTGAAAATTTCAAACATGATTAAATCCTATGAATCAAATTCACCCTTCCCTCTTTATAAGGTCATATTGTGCTAGCTTGTTTTACTAAGAACATACTGTATTGTCCAAAACCTGTAGGTACTTTTCATTTTCATATTGTTTAGTAAATAAAAGTTTTATGGATGTACTGTACAGATAACCATGTGTACTTATAGCATAAAGCCCCGTACACATGGGCCAAATGTCGGGCGGCATCGGCTGGTTCAATAGAAACCAGCCGACATTCAGCCCGTGTGTACGGCAGCTGGTCCGACAGAACCCGGATGGCCAGCTTCTGTCAAAGGGGCATGACCAAAAAAGGTCTGCCGATCAGCATTCAATCAGTACTCTCAGCCAATGGCCTCCCATAGCCTTCAATGGAATTTGCTGCTAAGTTTAGGTTTTGAAAATTTCAAACGGGATTAAATTCTATGAATCAAATTCACCCTTCCTAATTCATAAAGTCATATTGTGTTAGCTTGTTTTACTAAGGACATACTGTATTGTCCAAAACCTGTAGGTACTTTTTATTTTTATATTGTTTAGTAAATAAAAGTTTTATGGACGTGCTGTACAGATAACCTGCTGACCGGAGTGTTCTGGCAGGGGAGCAGTCCCCCTGTCAGGAAACAATAGCTCAGAGGCAGAGATTGCTGTACTAACATCAGATTGTTAGTACAACGGCTCCTCCTGAGCTCTTCAGTTTTTTTTTTCATTCAGCCCGCTGGGTTTGAATGGAAAGAAAAACTGTTATGCCCTGTACACATGATCAGACATTGATTGGACATTCCGACAACAAAATCCATCAGATTTTTTCAATGGGTGTTGGCTCAAACTTGTCTTGCATACACACGGTCGCACAAAGTTGTCGGAAAATCAGATCGTTCTGAATGCGGTGACGTAAAACACGTACGTCGGGTCTATAAATGGGGCAATAGCCAATAGCTTTCGTCTCTTAATTTATTCTGAGCATGCGTGGCACTTTGTGCGTCGGATTTGTCTAAACACGATCTGAATTTAAAGGATTGGATTTTGTTGTCGGAAAAGTTTATAGCCTGCTCTCAAACTTTGTGTCTCGGAAATTCCGATGGAAAAAGTCTGATGGAGCCCACACACAATCGGAGTTTCCGACAACACAATCCAATCGCACTTTCTCCGTCGAAAAATTCAACCGTGTGTACAGGGCATTAGTGTGTACCAGGCTTAATTGTATAGGATATGTTTCCTGAACATCCATGTTTATACTCATAGCAAATATCACGGATGGTGGCCTTACCTCCAAGAACAATAGCAGCTAGCTGTGAAAAACTGACCAGGAAATTTCCCTCAAGACTGTATTTGCCACAGACACCACAGAAGTTGCTCTCCAATCTGACCCTATTTGCGGTAATATTCATCTCAGGTCTATAGGCAAATTTAGATAACTCTATGTTTCACTGATTAGTTAGCCTTTTTTACTCTTTGCCCTATGACCACTGAGTTGCTTACAGCAAAAATTATAATGCATGCTTACGAATTTTCATAAATGAGGAACAGATATCATGATTAACACAGCCAGTAATTTGATTCTGCAGCAGTCACTGTCAGCCTAACAATAGCTCAGTTACATTGTTTTGTGTAACCACCTGTTAACATTATTGTTTGGCAGGAAATCTAACCAGTAAGTCTTGCATTACAATCCCAGTTGGTTAAAGGAGCTCAATACAAACCGCCAATGATTGTGCCAATGATGGGTAGTCATCAGCCACTAAGAGGATGTATACTTATTGGCAGAAAATATATAAGGAAGATCAAGGGGCCTTTTGGTTGATATTAAAATCACTGACATTTTGTACAATAACAGGTTTATGATAAGAAGAACCAAAATGGGTACATTAATAAAAAGTCAATTGCCCTGGTGTCAAATTCTCAGGTAATTCCTCACAGACATGCTTTGAACTCTGACAGGGGTTAACCTGGTGCCATGTTCAAAGTACACTGCTCAAAAAAATTAAAGGAACACTTTGAAAACACATCAGATTTCAATGGGGAAAAATATCATACTGGATATCTATACTGATATGGACTGGCTAAAGTGTTAGGAATGAAAGGATGCCACATCGTTTGATGGAAATGAAAATTATCCACCTACAGGGCTGAATTCAAAGACACCCCAAAAATCAAAGTGAAAAAATTATGCAGCAAGCTAGTCCATTTTGCTGCAATTTCATTGCAGCAACTCAAAATGATACTCAGTAGTTTGTATGGCCCCCACGTGCTTGTATGCATGCCTGACAATGTCGGGAGATGCTCCTAAGGAGACTACGGATGGAGTCCTTGGGTATTTCCTTCCAGATTCTGACCAGGGCATCACTGAGCTCCTGAACAGACTACCCTGCAATACCTACTCTGCCAATACTCTGCCAATACTCGCCAATACTCTGCCAATACTCGCCAATACTCTGCCAATACTCGCCAATACCCTGCAATAAATTTTAAAAGAAACAAAGATTTTTTTATTTTTTTTTTACCGAATTTTCAGGTTTTTTGATTTATAGCGCAAAAAATAAAAAACCCAGCGGTGATTAAATACCACCAAAATAAAGCTCTATTTGTATGAAAAAAAGGACAAACATTTCATGTGGGTACAGTGTTGCATGACTGAGTAATTGTCATTCAAAATGTGAGAGCACTGAAAGCTGAAAATTGGTCTGGTTAGGAAGGGGGTGCCCGGTGGTCAAGTGGTTAACTGACCAGATCAATATCCCAGAAGTTTAATTGACTTGATGCTATCCTCTGATTAAAAAGTGTTCCTTTAATTTTTTTTTGAGCAGTGAATATCTAATTTAATACAGAGATTCCCAACCCTGTTGTGTTAATTAGCCAATTAATTCTAATTTAAACTTCTTTTAAAGTAACACAACAACTAACACAAAACAGTGCGTGATATTTAAAAATTCTGGCAGACAGTTTTTTTCAAATTTCTTGTATAGGGCAATTATAGTGTTTGTGTTGGTATTTCCTCTTCGTAGCCATATATCTTTCACAACAACATGTACAGTATATATATTTGTAATGCTTTATCTCTTCTACCTTACTGTAATTGGACTTATCTACTGGCATATTCATACACTATATTTTCCTAAAAGGTGACTTTAGGATGTTTTAAAAATATTCCATCCAGATCTTCCTCCTTAATTCCCTTTATTTCAGAGTTCTTCATCATGCCAAATCCATCCAGTTATCTTATACATTTTCCATTTCCTTCAATTCTTTATTCTATTCTATTTTTCTCTCTGCATCTTTTCTTTGGAGTTGCTTTTTCCCCATGAAGTCACTCATGTTTACTCGTGTTTGGTTAAGCAACCTAAGTCATGCTATATTGTTACCTGCAATTATAATTTCTCATTGCACCAGTCATTAAACTTGTTTTCCTTCGTTTAGGTGTAAGCACCACAATAAAAGCAATATAAACACATTCAGTGGGTAAATATTACATTTATGTATAGAGATCTACATATCTGACCTGACATGAGGGCATGAGTTGGGTCCAAAAGGGACTGTCCAAAACAAGGGGCCACATGATGCTGTTTTAGATACATTTCATCCTAATCAGTTGTACTAACTCTGGCCGAGTGGACTTTAAGTCAAATTACCAAAGGCTCTGTTGCAATATTATATCATCATTGGAAAAGTCATGTATTACAATATGCAGGAATATTTTCCCAAATGGGAAGTAATTCCTTTGTGTAGGCCAGAGTTATGATTCATTTATAGCTGAGTGACAACATAATGCTTAGGTGTCACAATCTATTAATGCTGTTCAGTGTCTTCTATTTATTTTTAGAAAAGGTTGAAACTTAACTGATGGTGAAAAATATACAGCTACTGTGTTTACTTCACCTTTGCAAAGAATCTGCTATAGAACCAATTAATTTGTTATTCCTGTCACAACTGGTAGAGTATACTTCACAAATGCCATTGCTTTCTGTGTCTCTGCAACTTGACAGCTATACTGTTCTTAAACCCATCATCACATCCTCTTCAAATAAGATGTTTCTTATGTTTGTATTAATTAATGGATTAGATAAAGAGGGAACAGAAATGAACATATCTGTCGCTTATCAATTTCCAGGTATCTTTCCTTTTTTTATGAAATCATTAATACTAATTAATTTGAGAATTTTTTTAAATGAATAGGAGTATAAACAATTTTGAAATGTAATTTTAGGCCACATTTATCAGACCTAAACCCTATTCTAAAAATAACCTTTTTATATCTCCCTAGTGTCCTTACACCTAACTTGATGCTATAATACCAGGCTCCTTGCAGCCACAGGCACCCAACACATTCACAGTGTTGAGTCACAAGGTCATTGTTAAATAGCAGGATTTGTGTTCAGAGACAATGATTGGTTGAATCTGCTAGGATGTAACCTGTTATCAGTTCAGATGTCCTACCATGGTTGCTGTGATCAGGAGCAAACATTAAGTCACTGAAAGGTTTGTGTTACAAAGCTTTTTTTTTATCAGTTTAGGTGATACTACAGCTGCATTTGTAACATGTTTATTGTATATTTTTTTTAGACCTGTTCTAAGTAGAACATGACAGCAAGCTAAGGAGAAATCAGTTTTTATATTTTATATTTTTCAAAAACAATCGAAGGGGAAAAATTTATAGCATTCAACATTTGCTAGGTAAAATGTATCTAGTGTGTTTTATTTCTTTTTAAGACTTGTCAGCAATGGACCTACATAGTTATAGCTCAGGGAAAGTCTTCCTCCTTTGAACCTTGCAACTGGATGTTTTTTCATTAGGGTTGTTTCTTCAGGAGGGTTGGCTTCACTGTGCTTATAGAGTCCACATTGCTCTTATAGGTTGCACTTTTTACTATATTTGCCCTTCAACCTGTTTAGCTATAGCAGTATCGCAAGGAACAAAGATGTCAAGGTCTTGATGGAACATGCATGCCTCCTCACCAAGGTAGAGTTGAAATCTATAAAGACTGACAATACTGCAATGTTTAAACTCTTCCTCTCAGCATGATGGAGCTGTTCAGGGCTGAAGCAAAATAAAGGCATTTTAAAGTGGTATTAAACCCAACAGAATGCAAACATCTTTGAGCTTGCTGGAACTTAGACCAAGTGGAACTGGACTAAGTGGTGAGTTAAAAAACCATAGTTGAAAACAAGAGGTTATAACAGGGTTCAAATACCTGTGTAGGGTGAGTGTGTACCTATGTATTGTAGGTACATGAGTGCTGTGAGTGCACGTGGGCTGTATTGAGTATTAGTGTCATGTAGTACCTGTGTATTGTGAGTACCTGAGTGTTGTCTGAGTCGTGTGTGGATCGTTGGTACTTGTGTATTGTGTGTGTGCCCATGGGTCTGCCAGTGCAAGTTGGTCTGTAAGTGCATGTTGGTCAGCGCATGCAGGTTGGTCTGCGAGTGCGCGTTGGTCAGTGAGTGCACATTGGTCAGTGAATGCACGTTGGTCTGCGAGTGCACGTTGGTCTGCGAGTGCATGTTGGTCAGCGAGTGCACGTGGGTCAGCGAGTGCACGTTGGTCTGCGAGTGCACGTTGGTCAGCGAGTGCACGTGGGTCAGCGAGTGCACGTTGGTCTGCGAGTGCACATTGGTCTGCGAGTACCTGTGTATTGTCTTGTTGAGTACCTGTGTATTGTCTTGTTGAGTATTAGTGTCAGGAAGCTAGTTGTTAGGTAATTTGGACAGGATATAATCCCCAATTCTCATTAAATTAGTAGGTATGATGCCTGGTGGGTGTGGAGATGCGACTCGGTGTACATCTTGCAGCAAGTATGCATTCCTTGATCATCCGATCGAGGGCGAATACTGCTATGCAAAATGTAAAATGTGTCAAAAATATGGTATATAGGAAATCAGCCCACTCCTATATTCCAACTGCTGCGCTAATGGAAACGAAGCATAAAATTGAGCAGCCGCTTCAATGTATGTGAATAGGTGTACAGAAAGTTTGATTCACCATAAAACTACCCCGACCAATAGTGAAACCAAATAGCAGCGCTAAATCAATTAACCTAAATAAACAAGTGAGTAGATTACATAGATAATGAAAATATTACAAAAATATGAAAAATAATGATAACTCCACAACACAGTGCACCAAATGATGTCAATCTTGTCCTGAAAAAATGTGTATATGATCAATTAGGTGAATAAATGATCTGTGAAAGCAAAAAATAATAATGTAAAAAATCTTTTAAATGAACAACCACAAAATTGTGAAGAGTCCAAAAATTGGTGATGAACGAATAGTGATATATAACTATATTTCTTATGATATCAATCCGTGATGTGATATAGTGAAGATCTTCAATAAATCAATCTTCCACCACACCTCTGTGACTGTGATTCCACTCCCCTCAGGCGGACAAACTCACCAGCTCCTCTTGCCTCACACTCTCGTGTTTGGCTTTAAGGCTTCAACCCACACAGAAGGGGGTAAAATAATGACCTCCAGTGGTCCAACGTTAAACATCCAGAGTTTTCAATAAAGTGCTCTCTCCACATGTAAAAAAGAAGTGATCCAATAGTGTAGTACCGCAATGAAATTTATTAAAATAACACTCTCCTCCACCAATAAACTCACATCTCAAAAGATCACATCAGACAAAGAAGCACAGCACAGCAGATTATCACAGCAACAACTCCAAATGAAAGAACCAGCATATGGTGGTCACAGCGGACCCAAGTAGTGCACTCTTTGATGAAAGCCTCATCCGTCCCCTGGAGCCCCTTCCCCACTTCCTAGAATGGCGCTCTCTGTCACAACGTACTACGTCACACGTTTTCGATTGCCGTACAGCCACGCATTCGTCTATGGCTCGCCAGTTCCTAAATGTCTTGCAGGACAATTTCATGGGTCAGATGGTAGACGCACCAACTAGAAACAAGGTGTTACTAGATCTATTGATTACCAACAATACAGACCTGATCACGGATGTGGAAATAAGGGGCAATTTAGGAGACAGCGATCTCAGGTCAATTGGCTTCAGTATAAATCACACAAATAGGAAACATAAGGGAAATACAAAAAAACTGAATTTCAAAAGAGCCAACTATGAACCTTGCTAGAAGGCATGAATTGGGATAAAATCTTAGGAACAAAGAACACGGAGGAGAGATGGGTTTGCTTTAAGAGCATATTAAATAAGGGCTTTAGCCAATGCATCCCATTGGGTAATAAATTTAAAAAAGTGAACAAAAGTCCTGGATGGCTTAACTCCAATGTAAAAATGCATATAAAAGCAAAGGAGAAGGCCTTCAAAAAATACAAGGTTGAGGGATCATCATCAGCATTCAGACTTTATAAAGAATGCAACAAGAAATGTAAGGGTGCAATTAGAGTGGCTAAGATAAAACACAAAAGACACATAGCGGAGGAGAACAAAAAAAATCCCAAGAAATTATTTAAGTATGTAAACATTAAAAAAGGGCCATATTGGCCCCATAAAGAGTGAGGAAGGACATCTGGTTACAAAGGATGGGGAGATGGCGAAGGTATTGAATTTTATTTTTCTCTTTAGTCTTCATGAGGGAATCGGGGGGCTTCAGTAACCAAAACTGTATGTGTTTATCCTTATGACACATCATAGGAAGCACCTCCATGGTTAACAAAGGACAGAATTAAAATTAGACTTGGGAAACTTAACATTAATAAATCACTGGGACCAGATGGCTTGCATCCGAGGGTACTTAGGGAACTCAGTCAAGTAATTGCCAGACCATTGTTTCTAATTTTTACTGAATACTACCAGCTGATTGGAGAAAAGCCAATGTAGCACCAATATTTAAAAAGGGCCCAAAATACATCCCTGGGAATTACAGACCAGTTAGCCTAACATCAATAGTATGCAAGCTCTTGGAGGGGATGATAAGGGACTATATAAACGATTTTAGTATTGAGAACAGTATCATTAGCAGTAATCAGCATGGATTCATGAAGAATCGTTCTTGCCAAACCAATATATTAACCTTCTATGAGGAGGTGAGTTGCCATCTAGATAAAGCAAGGCCCGTAGATGTGGTATATCTGGATTTTGCAAAAGCTTTTAACACAGTTCCCCATAAATGTTTACTGTACAAAATAAGGTCCGTTTGCATGGACCATAGGGTGAGTACATGGATTGAAAACTGGCTAAAAGGGCGAGTTCAGAGGGTGGTCATAAATGGGGAATACTCAGAATGGTCAGGGGTGGGTAGTGGGGTCCCCCAGGGTTCCATGCTGGGACCAATCCTATTTATTTTGTTCATAAATGACCTGGAGGATGAGGTAAACAGTTCAATCTCTGTATTTGTGGACGATACCAAGCTAAGCAGGGCAATATCTTCTGCGCAGGATGTGGAAACCTTGCAAAAAGATCTGAACAAATTAATGGGGTGGGCAACTACATGGCAAATGGGGTTTATTGTAGAAAAATGTAAAATAATGCATTTGGGTGGTAAAAATATGAATGCAATCTATACACTGGGGGGAGAACCAGGACTGGGGGTCCTAGTGGACAATGGGCGCAGCAATGGCATGCAATGCCAAGCTGCAGCTAAGAAAGAAAACAGAATATTGGCATGCATTAAAAAAGGGATCAACTCCAGAGATAAAATGATAATTCTCCCGCTACAAGACTCTGGTCCGGCCGCACCTGGAGTATGCTGTACTGGAAATAGAGCGAGTACAAAGAAGGGCAACAAAGCTAATAAAGGGTCCGGAGTAGGGATGAGTCCAATGTGCGAGTCTAACATAAGTTCGACTGTTCGCCGAATAGTGAACAATTTGGGGTCTTCACGGCAAATTCGAAAGCTGCGGAACACCCTTTAAAAGTCTATGGGAGAAATCAAAAGTGCTAATTTTAAAGGCTTATATGCTTGGTATTGTCATAAAAAGTGTTTGGGGACCTGGATCCTGCCCCAGGGGACAGTAATTTTAATATTGCTTAAAGTGAAACAATAAAAGTGAAATATTCCTTTAAATTTCATACCTTGGGGGGTGTCTATAGTATGCCTGTAAAGTGGCTAATTTTTCCCGTGTTTAGAACAGTCCCTGCACAAAATGACATTTCTAAAGGAAAAAAGTCATTTAAACTGCTCACGGCTATAATGAATTGTCTATGGGAGAAATCAAAAGTGCTAATTTTAAAGGCTTATATGCATGGTATTGTCAAAAAACGTGTTTGGGGACCTGGGTCCTGCCCCAGGGGACATGTATCAATGCGAAAAAAAGTTTTAAAAACTGCAGTTTTTTCGGGTGCAGTGATTTTAATAATGCTTAAAGTGAAACAATAAAAGTGAATTATACCTCTAAATTTTGTACCCGGGGGTATGGCTGTAAAGTGGCACATTTTTCCAGTGTTTAGAACAGTCCCTGCACAAAATGACATTTCTAAAAGAAAAAAAGTAATTTAAAACTACTCGCGGCTATAATGAATTGTCGGGTCTCGGCAATACAGATAAAAGTAATCGAAAAAAACAGCATGGGGGTCCCCCAAAAATCCATACCAGACCCAAGGGTCTGGTATGAATATTAAGGGGAACTCCGAACCAAAATTTTAAAAAAAATTGCGTGGGGGTCTCCCCAAATTCCATACCAGGCCCTTCAGGTCTGGTATTGATATTAAGGGGAACCCTGCGCCAAATTTTAAAAAAATAATTGGCATAGGGGCCCCCTCAAAATCCATACGAGACCCTGGAAAAGAGGGGGGGACGAGAAGTGCCGCCCCTCCTGAACTGTACCAGGCCTCATGCCCTCAACATGAGGAGGGTGCTTTGGGGTAGCCCCCCAAAGCACCTTGTCCACATGTTGATAGGGAAAAGGGCCTTATCCCCACAACCCTTGCCAGGTGGTTGTGGGGGTCTGTGGGCAGGGGGCTTATCGGAATCTGGAAGCCCCCTTTAACAAGGGGACCACCAGATCCTGGCCCCCCCTGTTTAAAATGCTAACGGGTACATTGTACCCCTACCATTTCACAAAAAAGTGTCAAAATGTTAAAAAAACCACAAGACACATCTTGGGACAAGTCCTTGATTAAAAAATAAAAAAATTAAAATGTCCCATGAAGTCCATTCATCTTCTTCTCTCGCTCCACCGACGGACCAAAAAAAAACAAACCTGCGCGCCGGCACCGATCCGCCTCCATGGAAGGCACCCGCCGTAATGACCATCCTTTCAGGTGACAGTTCTTTTATAACTGAGGGCGGGGCCACACGGTGACATATCCGGGTGACTCCGCCCCCTCTGACGAATGGGAACTTCCCAATGGCTTCCCCATAGCATCAGAGGGGCGCGGGGGCACCCGTTTATGTACCTGGGTGACCCCACCCCCGTGACACCATTGGGAAGTCCCTGTGCATCAGAGGGGGTCAGGGTCACCCGGGTATGTCACCGTGTGGCCCCGCTCTCAGTTATAAAAGAACTGTCACCTGAAAGGACGGTCATTATGGCGGATGCCTCCCATGGAGGCGGATTGGTGGCAGCGTGCGGGTTTTGTTTTTTATGTTTTTCGTTCCGTCGGCGGAGCGAGAGAAGAAGATGAATGGACTTCGGGATATTTTTATTTTTTAATAAAGGACTTTTATGGGGATGAGGCCCTTGTCCCCATCAACATGGGGACAAGGTACTTTGGGGGGCTACCCCACAGCACCCTCACCATGTTGAGGGCATGTGGCCTGGTACGGTTCAGGAGGGGGGGCGCTCTCTCGTCCCCCCCTCTTTTCCTGTGGCCTGCCAGGTTGCGTGCTCGGATAAGGGTCTGGTATGGATTTTGAGGTGGACCCCTACGCCATTTTAAAAAAAAAATTGGCTCAGGGTTCCCCTGAAGGGCCTGGTATGGAATTTGGGGGGAGCCCCACGTAATTTTTTTTTGAATTTTGGTTCGGGGTTCCCCTTAAAATTCATACTAGACCCAAAGGGCCTGGTGTGGATTTTTTGGGGGACCCCATGCCGTTTTTTTCAATAACTATTATCTGTATTGCCGAGACCCGACAATTCATAAGAGCCCCGAGTAGTTTTAAATGACTTTTTTTCCTTTAGAAATGTCATTTTGTGCAGGGACTGTTCTAAGCACGGGAAAAATGCGCCACTTTACAGGCATACTATTGACACCCCCCGCTACGAAATTTAAAGGAATATTTCACTTTTATTGTTTCACTTTAAGCATTAATAAAATCACTGCTCACGAAAAAACGTCCGTTTTTTAAACTTTTTTTTGCATTGATGCATGTCCCCTGGGGCAGGACCCATGTCCCCAAACACATTTTATGAAAATAACTTGCATAGTAACCCTTAAAATTAGCACTTTTGATTTTTCACGTTCCTGTCCCATAGACTTTATGGGGTTTGCGTGTTCAAACACATTTTTTGCCTGTTCACATGTTCGGTTCGGGGGGGTGTTCGGCTCATCCATTGTCTGGAGGATATTAGTTATGAGGAAAGGTTGCGAGCACTGAACTTATTCTCTCTGAAGAAGAGACGCTTGAGAGGGATATGATTTAAGTTTATAAATACTGTACTGGTGACCCCACAATAGGGATAAAACTTTTTTGCGGAAGGGAGTTTAACAAGACACGTGGCCACTCATTAAAATTAGAAGAAAAGAGGTTTAACCTTAAACTATGTAGAGGGTTCTTTACTGTAAGAGCAGCAAGGTAAGTTTAAAAAAACTATTAGATATGCACCTGAACGACCACAACATACAGGGATATACAATGTAATACTGACATATAATCACACACATAGGTTGGACTTGATGGACGTGTCTTTTTTCAACCTTACCTACTATATAACTATGTAACTATTTTGCAGCTTACCAGTCCCTAGATGTGGTGGCTGCATTTGTTTTTCTTTTAGGCTTTCTTTCCTATTCTGCTGTTCAAAGGTGCCCCTGTGCTTCTTCATCCAGAGTGGAGGCCCTCTAATACAGGAATTGTGTTACTGGCTAGATCACCAAGTGAAAACATAGGGGGAGCCAAAAAAATAATTCAGCCACTACCTCTAATGATTGGTAAGCTACAATATATAACATTTTTGGTTTAATTCTCCACACTACATACTGTACATTTTAAAGTAATTGTAAAGGCTATTTTTCTTTTCTTAAATGTTATACTTACCTGTTCTGTGCAACAATATTGCACAGAGCAGTCACTTACCTTCTCTTTGGCAGCCCCCTGCTTGTGCTGTTCCCTCTTTCATCCTACAATTACCCCCTCAGCAAGTCGGGTGCTAAGGTGGCAACTGTGTGCACATGTTGCCAAGCCACGTTGTGTCAGTCTATAGACATGCTCAGTGTCAGCAATCCATTCCCGCACTCCCTCTATACAGAATTTGACTGACAGCAGCAGGACTCTACAGCTCCCACTGCTCTCAGTATCTCCTGAGAGACCAGAAAATGATACTGCTACCAGGACAGTGCTGGACTAGTGAGAGGAGTCCGGGGAGTGTTTAGGGATGGGGGAAGGGCAGTTTGTGGGGTCTTTTTTTTTTTTCCATAAAGGTTTTTTTTCAATATAAAGAAGGCATGTAAACAGTTCACATCAAATGACACAGTAATGCCCCGTACACACGGTCGGACTTTGTTCGGACATTCCAACAACAAAATCCTAGGATTTTTTCCGACGGATGTTGGCTCAAACTTGTTTGCCTACACACGGTCGCACAAAGTTGTCGGAATTTCCGATCGACAACCACGCGGTCACGTACACCACGTACGACGAGACTAGAAAAGGCCGGTTCAGAACCAAGCGCGCCACCCTTTGGGCTCCTTTTGCTAATCTCGTGTTAGTAAAAGTTTGGTGAGAGACGATTCGCGCTTTTTCAGACTCGTGGCTTTCAGATCGTTTTCTGATGTTCAGTTTGTGCTTGTGGGTTTGTATCTGCTCTTCAGTGCGTGCAAGCAAGTTCCGCGTGACTTTAGGTAGTCATTGTATTCTTATTCATTCGTTACTGGTTTTCAGGTCACTCTTCACAGGCCTTGCTGTTCTTCAGTGCGTTCTGTTACTTCGTTCTGAGCATCCGACCGTTTTCTAGCTATGTTTCGTATGCGTACTCCTCGTAGAGTTCGTGCTGTGCGGGGGCTTGGTGTTGGGGTCCTGACCTTGACACAAGTCCAGTCCATGAACAGGGTGAGGAGGAGTTCATGGACCAAGAATTGGTTGCTTCAGCGTGACCAGTTCTGTCATATGCCTTTGCTCCGTGAGATCCGTGAGAATAATCCTGATGATTTCAGGAACTTTCTCAGGATGACGGACCCCGTGTTTCACCGTATGTTGGCTTCGCTGACCCCCTATATCAGCAGGCAGGATACCTGCATGAGGCAAGCCATCACTGCGGAGCAGAGGTTGGTCGCTACCTTGCGGTATTTGGCCACAGGGAGAAGCCTGCAGGACCTCAAGTTCTCGACAGGCATCTCCCCCCAGGCTCTGGGGATCATTATCCCAGAGACCTGTTCTGCCATCATCCAGGTCCTGCAGAAGGAGTATATGAAGGTAAGATTTTTATCCTTTTATATCACATTTTATTGTATTGAATGTTTGATAATATATTGTATTTCTTTCCTCATTCCCTAATTACCATGATTGTAATATGATGTGAATGTCCCCTTTGTCCTCATGCATGCTGGATTTTTATGTAATTATTATTTTAGGTCCTTCATACATATTTGCCCTTCAATAACCTCTCCAGCATGGTGTCTCCTGCCCTATATTCACCTCATGTAGTCACTTAACAATGTATTTTATCAGCTCTATAGTAGTGATTTACCCCAAACACCCCCTAAAATGTTTTGAAATGTTATTTTTTATTTGAATTCAGGCAGAGTGGCAGAGGCTTTTTTTTGTGGTGTCCCCAAATTTTTTGTAACCCTCCCTCCCCCAACTGCTAAGTCAGCTGATCCCAATTCTCTATACTCAATCATCTATCTGCTGACTTTGCCAAATCCATACACACTATACCCACCTCTTTACTGGTCAGATTTATGGATGAATTCCCCAAAGCATGTAGTGCAAGGGCCTGCCTGTATACTTTCCAATGGTACTGTTTAAAGTTTTTGTATCCTATTATTATCTTGATAGGTAATAGCAGAATGTTCAAATGTGCTCAAATGTGTACAGTGTGTATTTATATCTTTGTATTATGACACTTCTTACCTGTCCAGTGGTCTGCCAATAGTGGAAGGGTCTGTTCCAAGTAATACCCTGTATTTAGGCATTCATCTCTCAATGAAGTGAAGAGGGTTACCTGTCCAAGATTTCCACACACCCCTATAATGTTAGAAATGGCCCATGAGGGGGGAGGGGGAATATGATAGGTGTACCTTATACTTTGTTGTTGTTAAATTCCCCTTAATAAATGCTATCTGGAGGTTGCCCCATAATGTTTGTGTCTAATCTGCTTGCCATGTTTCTGTGAAAAAATAGTAATGTTTATTGTTTTTTCCTCAACAGTTTCCTTCAACGCCACAGGAATGGCAGACTGCCCAGCGGTGGGACTTTCCTAACTGCGGAGGGGCAATTGATGGGAAACACGTCCACATCGTCCCACCACCCAACTCGGGGTCATACTATTATAATTACAAGGGGTTTAATAGTATAGTGATGTTGGCTAATTACGAGTTCTTGTATGTGGACGTGGGGAAGAATGGCCGGATGTCCGATGGTGGAGTGATCGCCCAGACGGAGTTCTACAGGCGTCTCCAGAATGGCAGCTTGGACTTGCCACCTCCAGAGGACAATGTTGAAGGTCTCCCATTTGTGTTCGTTGCTGATGAAGCATTTGCGCTGGGGGACCACCTGATGCGGCCATTCCCGATGAGGACCCTCACCCCGGAACAGAGGGTTTTTAATTACCGGCTGGCCAGAGCCCGAAGAGTGGTGGAGAACACATTTGGAATCCTGGCCAGCCGGTTTCGATTATTTCTGACACCCATCCATATGGCGGAGTATAAATTGAACCATATAATACTTGCCTGCTGTGTTCTCCATAATTTTTTAAGAAAACATTCAGCCAACTATGCTGGCTCAGTTGGGCCTGAGGCCGGAATCCCAAATCCATCAACACTGACGGCGCTTGAAAGTGGCCGTCCTGGCTTGCCCTCCCTGAGTGCCCGTGATGTCCGGTTACGCTACCTGGAGTTCTTTGCGGGTAGGGGGGCTATCAATAAGCGAGACAATCTGTGAAACCTTTTTCAAATAAAAAACAACCAAAAGAAATTCTTTGTGGACGTTTACTGCTTGTGTTTGTTTTAGCTGACCCTGACAGAAATGTGTTGAGTGCAGAAAATGTCGTGATTGGGTAACCTTATAAAAAACAGTGTTGGCTGGTACTTCCTAAATGCAAAAACACATTTCACTACAAGTGCACTTGCAACTGCACTGAACCTGCACTTGTAGTGCAAAGTGTATTTGCCCTTAGGAAATAACCCCCATTTTTGCATAAAACAGCAATTACATCACCCCAAAAGTGTTGTAGTGTTGAGACAATAATCCACACATTCTTGAGTAAGGCACTTTTTTATACCTGCACAATCACATGTGAATTTACGAAAGGTTTTTAAAACAAACCAACATGTTTGTTGTATAACAATTTTTGCAGTAGCATTATCAAAAATCGAAATATCCATTTCAGATAAAACAGGCCTGTGTAAAACCAACAAGAAAGCCAAAAAACTTGAACTTACAAAGTTCACATATGGTAAAACCTGAAGGCTATATCAGACATCAGTATTTAGGAACTGGGTTTGATATAGCGTTCAGATGGGGGGAAATCACCCCTTGAAAAGCCAAATTTGGAAGATGCACACCAATTTACGAATGTCAACATGTGCTATTTGCCATCCGGGGGGATTAAGGGACGTGTTTTGGGGGAGCAAGCCCTTCCTCAACGCGACTTTATAATTGAGGAAGGGTTTGCACCCCCAAAACGCGTCCATTGATCTCCCGTGATGGCAGATAGCCCATGTTGGCACACTGTGTGCATCCTCCAAATTTGGCTTTTCTAAACATTGAAAACATTTTTGGAAGATTGGACCACAATAAAACAGGTGATTTTGTGGGGTTTAAATTCGCCCCAAAACATCAATGATGTTATTAATTTTTTAATAACATCACTGATTTGTTGCTGTATGTTGTGCAATTCGAGATTACACCCCATGATCTCCCCGATCAGTATCTGGGCACTTTCAGATGTGAAACGTTCTCTCTCCCTCACATCACGATCACCTAAAAAGAGATAAAGAACAAAAAAAAAGGTTTCAAAAATCTGCCACCATCCATCTCTTTTACCTGAGTCTGTGGTCGCAGACACTCACCTGTTGTGGTGCCAATCTCCACCACATCTTCTTCTTCCTCCTGCTCAGCTTCTTGGGTTTGCAGTATTTCCCTTTCTTCCAGAGGTGGGGGGTCTGTGTTCTCCTGGGATGAGGGGTGTCCTCCGAGTCTTTTCTCCCCTATGTAAAACAAAAATGGTATAATTAGCACACAGATATTTGATGGCAGAACTAGGAATAGGAAACATTGCTTGGAAGTGGGGTAATATTGTCTATTTTAGCAGAGTTCCAAGATGTATATTTTTTATTGGCCTTTGTCAAGCTGCAATACTTTACCTGTTTGGTACAAGCTTCACAGATGTAGCCCCCCCTATAGTATACACTGGAGCACCTGTGTGCCCCCCCCTAATAAAAATGGTGTTCTTGTGTCCCACACTAGTGCTCCAGTGTCCAGATGTGAAAACAGCTGCTCAGTGTCCTCTCCTTACACACAATCTAGTTGGCATTTCTAGTAACAAACCCATCTACACAAACAAATATTTGGCATCCAAGTAGGCCCCAAAAAATGTGGGAAAATGCATATGGCCTAAACAATGGTGTTCTAGAGGCCGAAAGAAAAATGTTTGATACGAACGAATAATGGGCCCATGAACATTAAAGTTGCCCTTTTAAACGTTACAATTAATAAAAGCATATGGAGCAGAACGAACGGAATAAAGACAGAAAGAATAGGAACACAGCACAACTACTTACTTTTTTGCAGCACTCTCTGGATCTTTCGGTACTGCTCTGGCTCAACTTCAGGTCCGACCACCGCTTCCTGAGCTGATCTTTAGAACTTCATACCCCGAAATTCCTCTCAAGACTCCTGACCACTTTTGCCATGATCTTGGCCTTTCGGATGTTGGGGTAGGGGTAAGGCCCATATTTTCCGTCATAGTCGGACTTCCTCATGATGTCGACCATCTCCAACATCTCCCCAAATGACATATTTGTGGCCTCAAAACGTCTCCTTCTGGATCGGGACGTGCCTGGATCCGGGCTTTCCTCCTCCTCGCTGTTAGAATTAGCATGCACCTGCTGTAACTCCGCCATCATGCTCTTCACCCACTGCGCCGAACAAAAAGTGGTGGGGAATAGACTAGAAAGAACGTCAGGGGCGGGCGGAGTTACACGCATGCGCAGTGTGTATAAAGCGTAACACGCGTGCGTATTACGTACGATCTGTGAGCGGAGGAAGGAGCATTGGACGCGCCGATCGTAAGAACGAAGGTAAGAGACAAACTTGTGCCTATACTGCTTCTAGATTGAGGCCTATATTGTAACAAGATTAGGAGAGTTTTGTCTGACATTAGGCTTTGTCTTGTGTTGTGTCTTGCAGTGAACATGGATATCTTAATGAAAGACAATGACTTCATGTCAGTATTCATAGAGATGCTAAGTGAGCTGCCCTGTCTGTGGAAGATTACCCACCCCCATTTCAAGAACCAAGCAAAGAGGAAGGCAGCACTGGAGCAATTGTGTGAAATTGTGAAGCAGGTGATCCCCACGGCAGACATCACTTATTTAAAGATTTTCATTGGTGGCCTGAGGAGCACATATCTGAGGGAGCGCAAGAAAGTCCAGGATTCGCAGAGATCCGGAGCAGCAGATGACATCTATGTCCCCAGGATGTTGTACTACGACAGGCTGCACTTTCTGGCAGGCCAGACTGAACCCAGGCCATCCCTCTCCAGTCTTCCTTCCACGCTTCCTTCCCCCCCCGCTGAGGCTTCTGACGCCCAACCTGGGCCTTCCAGGCGATATGTGGAGGAGCCCAGATTGAGCCAGGTATAGTATTCCTCTAAATATTTCTGCTTGTCCAATCAATGATGTTAACTAGATGTTAGTTGGGAGTACTAATTTAGGATTGTGATTGATGATGCAAAACATTACAACCATGTCCCTTTTTCATACACAGGGAAGTCTCAGCCAGGAGGTGGCCGGGCTGAGCCGGCTGGCTGATATCAAGGTCCCTCCACCCCCCCTGAAAATAGAAAGTGGCAGTAGGAGGAGTACCCTAGAGGAGGCTGCTATAGCATTCTTTTGGAGGGCTACAGAGGTCCTGGGAGCACCACACACCATGGAGGAGAACATTGCTGCCTTCATAGCCTATAAAATGCAGAGGATGGAGGAGGGACAAAAAGTCTTGTGTGAGGCCCTCATATCGGAGGCTCTGGAGAAAGGTATGAGGGGCCAAATTACACCTCACACACATCTTTGGGATGGTCCTCCTCCTGCAGGTCCTCCTCCTCCCTCTCCTCCAGGTCCTCCCAGTCCTCCTCCAGGTCCCCCCAGTCCTCCTCCTCCTCCAGGTCCTACTCCTCCTCCTGCCACATCTCCAACTGCACAGCCACAGCCCGGAAGGAAGCGTGGAAGGAAGACCAGACAGTGATTGCCCTGGATCCAGTCTGGTCGGCCAAAAGATGCAGCCTCTTGTGGTACCACAGCCTGGGGACACAGATATCATCTGCTGCTATCTGGATCTCTGCGAATTCTGGACCAGACTGCCCTCCCTTACATATGGACTCCTCAGGCCACCAATTTTGATGTTGAAGAATTGATGTCTGCCGTGGGGGTCCCAGGCTTCGCTAATTTCTCCTGTTGATCCAGTGTTGCCTTCCTCTTTGTTTGGTTCTGATCCCTTAATAAAGGATTTTTGTTTTGAATTATACTCTCCTATGTGTTTTACTTCAAAAATGACAGTTTGTTTGTGAGGATTCAGGTACATTTCAAATATACAATGTGAAATGAACAAGGGACACCAACAGAAAACAATCTCCTTGAGATTAAAAAATACAAGATATGATATCAATGGTGTTGGGGTAACTTGACACACAAAACACACCCAAAAATATTCTGGAGTAAAAATAAAAATAACATTGAACAAAGATCAGCCTTGGAAAAAATCCAAACATTAAAGAAAAAAAAAGGCTGAAAATCCCCCAAAAAATAAATAAATATATATATATATACAACTGTCAGATGTGACAACTAATAACAATATATTCAGGGAATCCCACTAAAAAAACACAAATAAAAGTTTGTGAGAAGTGTGTGTGAATATGAGCAGCAAAACTACTTAATTCTTGTCACATTATAAAGAAGAAGAGAATGCGCTGTATTAAACCATTTTTAACATTGCAGCGTGACGAAAGTGCTGTATCCATTGCGAACGCTAAGTTTACCAGAACGAGCTGTCCCGTGTCGGAATTTCTTCTGAGCATGCGTGGCACTTTGTGCGTCGGAACAGGCCACACGCGGTCGGAATTGACGCGATCAGATTTTGTTGTCGGAAAATTTTATCTCCTGCTCTCCAACTTTGTGTGTCGGAAAATCCGATGGAAAATGTCCGATGGCGCCCACACACGGTCGGAATTTCCGAAAACACGCTCCGATCGGACATTGTCCATCGGAAAATCCGACCGTGTGTACAGGGCATAAGACATTTACCAAACAGGGTATATGAGCAGAAAACACAGGATACAACTTGTGTAGGCCATAGTAATAAAATAACCGGAAGCACAACCAGGTATACATATTGTGGTAGAGGTGGGGGGGGCTCATTTTTCATCTCCCCCCCCCCGAGTGGTGGAATCCAACTAAGGAAAGGAGGCGGCTGGTAAGGTTGGTCCCAGTTAAAACATCATAAATGAGGTATCCTAGAGGGTAGGTAGTTAGGGCGTAGGTAGTTAGGGCATAGGTGAGTTGTGATTGTGAGCATCAGCCATCAAGTAGGCAACCAAAGGGGGGTTAAAGGCAGAGGGTGGGGTGGGAGAAGGGAAAGGAAGGGGAAAAGAGGGAACAATAGGGAGAGTAGGAGAGAAAGGGAGAAAAGGGAGAAGAGGAGGGGGGAGGGGTGAAGAAAGGGGGAGGGGTCCGGAAGGGGGAGGAACGAGTGGGTGACGTAATTGACAACCCTCAGAGGGTTCACTACCCACTGCCTGAGGAGAGTCTACGATTAGGGTGGATGGTCATGTGCCAACCTTTACGACACGTTGGCGATAATGTTCAGTGGTTGTGAAGTGGGTCCAGCACGCTCAAGTGAATGAGAATTTGTGCGTTCTTTCCTGGGATATATGGATTAATTCTTCCATTTCTTTTATTTTGGATAGTCTCACAAACCATTCTCTGAGTGTTGAAGTGTGTGTGGAGTGCCAGTGGATTGGGATGCAGAGTCTATCTGCATTCACCATGTGCATATCCAATGACTTGTAATAGTCTTTTTTGGGTAATGATGTGTGATGTAAGAGGAAATTGTGTGGGGTGTAGTCCAGAGTATATGTAGTGACGTGTGAAATGACTTCACTGACCTCTTTCCAAAAGGGTTGGAGGCGTTCACAGTCCCACCAAATGTGGAGCATAGTTCCTTCCTGTTTTCCGCATCTCCAACATGTGTTAGGAATGGAAAGGGAAAATATATGGAGCCTAGAGGGGGTCCTATACCATCTTGTGGCAATTTTCTAGCCATTTTCTTGAATGGCCACATTTAGAGAGCATTTATGGGCATATTCATAGATGGTATCCCACGCTTCTGCGGAGAGAGGCGTTTGAAACTCCCTGTCCCAAGACATCTGTGAAGAAGCTGGAGAAGGGGTCAGTGCAGTTGAAAGGAGCGCATAAAGAATGGATATCAAGTGTCTTTGCAATGTTTTGTGGTGACAAAGGGATTCGAAAGGAGTAAGTTGCCTGGTCCAACAAGACTGGTGTGAATGGGTTGAGAGAAAAAGTTGAATTTGTCTATATGACCAAAAGGAAAATGAGGCAGTTTTGGAGATGTTTGCCAGACTCTCAAAGGGGAGAGGGGATGCCTTCGAGAAAAAGTGGAGAGCTAGGACATCATCGTGTGGCCATTCGTGGAGCAAGAAGGAGCAGGAATCTCCTGGAGGGAAAGCTGGGTTTTCTCTTAATGTGGTTAAGGGTTCCTGGACTGAGACAGATAACCCGGACCTCGTCGGTCCACCAAGGGCCAGAAGGGAGGGGTGGATGAGCAGGTGTGTGAAGATTGCCTGTAGCCAGTGCTTGGGAGATAACCAGGGAAGTAGATGTAAAGAACCCGGTATAAGTAATTTTTCCAGGGCCACCCAGGTCTTTCTGGTGGTATGTACATTCCAATCCATTATCCTAGTCAGGTGGCACGCCAGGTAGTATCTGTATAAATCTGGAAGGCCAATGCCCCCACTTTTTTCTGCAACGTAAGGCGGGAATATTTTATATGAAAGACAAAAACAGAACATTCCATAGCTCAATTCACCAACCAGTCTGCCAACTGACCAAATTAACATGTCCAACAGTCTGTGTTAAAAACAGAGGTTTAGTTAAATGGATAGATGAGGGGCAGGTGGTCCTGGAGGCAGCCCAATCCCCCTTAAAGGAACAGGAGCACACTTGACACCCAGCAAGAGCACAATGGCAGCAAAGGTGTACAGTGTGTCCCCGGACCAATATACACCAGTAACAAACAAATGGCTCCTGCCCCACCTATAACTGGCCTTCACAGCAAGGAGCACATGGAAGGGCTATCACATGAAAGACAAAAACAGAACATTCCATAGCTCAACTCACCAACCAGTCTGCCAACTGACCAAATTAACCTGTCCAACAGTCTGCGTTAAAAACAAGGGGTTTAGTTAGCATGCATTTGCAAATGCATGCATAAGCTGCAAGGCCTCTTCACGGCACCCTGTGTATGCTTGCAATCCTAACACTACTTAATTTATAAGTGTCTCTACAATGGAAGCACATGCATTAAACCTGCCCCTCATCTATCCATTTAATGCATGTGCTTCCATTGTGGAGACACTTATAGATTCAGTAGTGTTAGGACTGCAAGCATACACAGGGTGCCATGAAGAGGCCTTGCAGCTTATGCATGCGTTTGCAAATGCATGCTAACTAAACCCCTGTTTTTAACGCAGACTGTTGGACAGGTTAATTTGGTCAGTTGGCAGACTGGTTGGTGAATTGAGCTATGGAATGTTCTGTTTTTGTCTTTCATGTGATAGCCCTTCCATGTGCCCCTTGCTGTGAAGGCCAGTTATAGGTGGGGGCGGGGGCCATTTGTTTGTTATTGGGGAATATTTTAAACAAGGTGGAGAGTTTTTCCAGATAAAGGCAGAGCAAGCTTTCCAGTAAGCTGAAAAAAAGACTGGGGGGGGGAGTTATGGGTTCTTTTTTTACTTTATAAAGAGAATACATTAAGGTAACAAAACAGTTTAGGTTTAGAATCACTTGAATGATCTAAATTACTTAGTTGTGGCCAGTAAATTTCCTGAGAATAGGTACATACAAACTAAATATGATGGCCCTGTGGTCACAAACTCATTCCTATTGCTAAAATGTTAACATGCTTGCCAGTATGTATTAGCTCACAGCAGCAACAGTAGTATAATGCAATGTTTCTCAACCTTTTTAAAGTTAGGGCACCCTTTAAAATTTTGCACAATCTTGAGGCACCCCATTCAAACATGTATAAAACTAAACTAATAGTTTTACATAATGCAGAAACACCCACACATATGGGACACCCAACGTTAGATGTGATTTATTCTTCCAAAACAAATACACTTTTGTACACTGGTACTGACTAGTATTCCGACGTTTCTCTTCTCCCTCATTCACCTAATGTGACCCCAGTGCTGGTGGGGAGGGGCAAACAAGGATGCTATGCGGGTGCCCGGTGTTCTCCTTATCAACTGATGATGTCATTGGGCAGGCTTCATCCACCTGCTGGCTTGTATACAATTCTTGTGCAATTTGTAGGCATTTTGCAAAGCCATCCCTGAAGAAACCTAGAAACCTAAAAGCACCCCAGAGTGCCTGGGCACCCTGGTTGAAAAGAGCTGGTATAATAATAAAACGAAACCAGATAATTTATTATTTTTTTCATATAATTTTAATAAAATTACAATTTCCTATTGATATTTAATAAACTGCAAACATTTAACCACTTGCCGACCGCCGCACGACGATGTACGTCGGCAAAGCGGCACGGGCAGGCAAAAGGGCTTACCTGTACGTCCCTGCCTGCCCGCGGGTGGGGGGTCCGATCGGACCCCCCCCCGGTGCCTGCGGCGGTCGGCAAATGTCCCCCGGCGATCGGTGGTGAGGGGGAGGCCATCCATTCGTGGCCCCCCCCTCGCGATCGCTCCCAGCCAATGGAATCATTTCCCTGCCTCTGTATTGTAAACAGAGGCAGAGGAAATGATGTCATCTCTCCTCGGCTCGGTATTTTCCGTTCCGGGCCGAGGAGAGAAGACTGAACTGTGAGTTACACAAACACACACACACAGTAGAACATGCCAGGCATACATTTCACCCCGATCCCCCCCCCGATCGCCCCCCGATCCCCCCCCGATCACCCCCCCCCCCCTGTCACAAACTGACACCAAGCAGGTTTTTTTTTTTTTTTTTTTTTTTTTTTCTGATTACTGTATTGGTGTCAGTTTGTGTCAGTTAGTGTGTTAGGGCAGTGAGTCTTAGGCCCCCTTTAGGTCTAGGGTACCCCCCTAACCCCCCTAATAAAGTTTTAACCCCTTGATCACCCCCTGTCACCAGTGTTGCTAAGCGATCATTTTTCTGATCGCTGTATTAGTGTCACTGGTGACGCTAGTTAGTGAGGTAAATATTTAGGTTCGCCGTCAGCGTTTTATAGCGACAGGGATCCCCCTATACTACCTAATAAATGTTTTAACCCCTTGATTGCCCCCTAGTTAACCCTTTCACCACTGATCACCGTATAACCGTTACGGTTGACGCTGGTTAGTTCGTTTATTTTTTATAGTGTCAGGGCACCCGCCGTTTATTACCGAATAAAGGTTTAGCCCCCCGATCGCCCGGCGGTGATATGCGTCGCCCCAGGCAGCGTCAGATTAGCGCCAGTACCGCTAACACCCACGCACGCAGCATACGCCTCCCTTAGTGGTATAGTATCTGTATGGATCAATATCTGATCCGATCAGATCTATACTAGCGTCCCCAGCAGTTTAGGGTTCCCAAAAACGCAGTGTTAGCGGGATCAGCCCAGATACCTGCTAGCACCTGCGTTTTGCCCCTCCGCCCGGCCCAGCCCAGCCCACCCAAGTGCAGTATCGATCGATCACTGTCACTTACAAAACACTAAACGCATAACTGCAGCGTTCGCAGAGTCAGGCCTGATCCCTGCGATCGCTAACAGTTTTCTTGGTAGCGTTTTGGTGAGCTGGCAAGCACCAGCCCCAGGCAGCGTCAGATTAGCGCCAGTACCGCTAACACCCACGCACGCAGCATACGCCTCCCTTAGTGGTATAGTATCTGAACGCATCAATATCTGATCCGATCAGATCTATACTAGCGTCCCCAGCAGTTTAGGGTTCCCAAAAACGCAGTGTTAGCGGGATCAGCCCAGATACCTGCTAGCACCTGCGTTTTGCCCCTTCGCCCGGCCCAGCCCAGCCCACCCAAGTGCAGTATCGATCGATCACTGTCACTTACAAAACACTAAACGCATAACTGCAGCGTTCGCAGAGTCAGGCCTGATCCCTGCGATCGCTAACAGTTTTTTTGGTAGCGTTTTGGTGAACTGGCAAGCACCAGCCCCAGGCAGCGTCAGATTAGCGCCAGTACCGCTAACACCCACGCACGCAGCATACACCTCCCTTAGTGGTATAGTATCTGATCGCATCAATATCTGATCCGATCAGATCTATACTAGCGTCCCCAGCAGTTTAGGGTTCCCACAAACGCAGTGTTAGCGGGATCAGCCCAGATACCTGCTAGCACCTGCGTTTTGCCCCTCCGCCCGGCCCAGCCCACCCAAGTGCAGTATCGATCGATCACTGACACTTACAAAACACTAAACGCATAACTGCAGCGTTCGCAGAGTCAGGCCTGATCCCTGCGATCGCTAACAGTTTTTTTGGTAGCGTTTTGGTGAACTGGCAAGCGCCAGCGGCCTAGTACACCCCGGTCGTAGTCAAACCAGCACTGCAGTAACACTTGGTGACGTGGCGAGTCCCATAAGTGCAGTTCAAGCTGGTGAGGTGGCAAGCACAAGTAGTGTCCCGCTGCCACCAAAAAGACAAACACAGTCCCGTCGTGCCCATAGTGCCCTTCCTGCTGCATTCGTCAATCCTAATTGGGAACCCGCCACTTCTGCAGCGCCCGTACTTCCCCCATTCACATCCCCAACCAAATGCAGTCGGCTGCATGAGA
This sequence comes from Lithobates clamitans, assembly GCA_037952925.1. Lineage (NCBI taxonomy): Eukaryota > Metazoa > Chordata > Amphibia > Anura > Ranidae > Lithobates > Lithobates clamitans. The sequence goes on from JBBGZY010000014.1 coordinate 4,442,466, forward strand.
GGCATTTTTATGTCCTCCCGAGTACCCCTACCCAACGAACCCCCCCAAAAAAGATGTCGTGTCTGCAGCAAGCGCGGATATAGGCGTGACACCCACTATTATTGTCCCACCTGTCCTGACAATCCTGGTCTTTGCATTGGTGAATGTTTTGAATGCTACCATTCACTAGTTGACTATTAGCGTAGGGTACAGCATTGCACAGACTAGGCACACTTTCACAGGGTCTCCCAAGATGCCATCGCATTTTGAGAGACCCGAACCTGGAACCGGTTACAGTTATAAAAGTTAGTTACAAAAAAAAGTGAAAAAAAAAAACACAAACAAAAATATAAAATAAAAAAAAAATAGTTGGCGTTTTATTGTTCTCTCTCTCTCTATTCTCTCTCTATTGTTCTGCTCTTTTTTACTGTATTCTATTCTGCAATGTTTTATTGTTATTATGTTTTATCATGTTTGCTTTTCAGGTATGCAATTTTTTATACCTTACCGTTTACTGTGCTTTATTGTTAACCATTTTTTTGTCTTCAGGTACGCCATTCACGACTTTGAGTGGTTATACCAGAATGATGCCTGCAGGTTTAGGTATCATCTTGGTATCATTCTTTTCAGCCAGCGGTCAGCTTTCATGTAAAAGCAATCCTAGTGGCTAATTAGCCTCTAGACTGCTTTTACAAGCAGTCGGAGGGAATGCCCCCCCCCCCCCCAACGTCTTCCGTGTTTTTCTCTGGCTCTCCTGTCTCAACAGGGAACCTGAGAATGCAGCCGGTGATTCAGCCAGATGACCATAGAGCTGATCAGAGACCAGAGTGGCTCCAAACATCTCTATGGCCTAAGAAACCGGAAGCTACGAGCATTTTATGACTTAGATTTCGCCGGATGTAAACAGCGCCATTGGGAAATTGGGAAAGCATTTTATCACACCGATCTTGGCGTGGTCAGATGCTTTGAGGGCAGAGGAGAAATCTAGGGTCTAATAGACCCCAATTTTTGCAAAAAAGAGTACCTGTCACTACCTATTGCTATGATAGGGGATATTTACATTCCCCGAGATAACAATAAAAATGATTTAAAAAAAAAAATGAAAGGAACAGTTTAAAAATAAGATAAAAAAATAATAATAATAATGAAAAAAAAAAAAAAAAAAAAAAAAAAGCACCCCTGTCCCCCCTGCTCTCGCGCTAAGGCGAACGCAAGCGTCGGTCTGGCGTCAAATGTAAACAGCAATTGCACCATGCATGTGAGGTATCACCGCGAAGGCCAGATTGAGGGCAGTAATTTTAGCAGTAGACCTCCTCTGTAAATCTAAAGTGGTAACCTGTAAAGGCTTTTAAAGGCTTTTAAAAATGTATTTAGTTTGTCGCCACTGCACGTTTGTGCGCAATTTTAAAGCATGTCATGTTTGGTATCCATGTACTCGGCCTAAGATCATCTTTTTTATTTCACCAAACATTTGGGCAATATAGTGTGTTTTAGTGCATTAAAATGTAAAAAAGTGTGTTTTTCCCCAAAAAATGCGTTTGAAAAATCGCTGCGCAAATACTGTGTGAAAAAAAAAAATGAAACACCCACCATTTTCATCTGTAGGGCATTTGCTTTAAAAAAAAAAAAAATGTTTGGGGGTTCAAAGTAATTTTCTTGCAAAAAAAAATTATTTTTTTATGTAAACAATAAGTGTCAGAAAGGGCTTTGTCTTCAAGTGGTTAGAAGAGTGGGTGATGTGTGACATAAGCTTCTAAATGTTGTGCATAAAATGCCAGGACAGTTCAAACCCCCCCCAAATGACCCCATTTTGGAAAGTAGACACCCCAAGCTATTTGCTGAGAGGCATGTCGAGTCCATGGAATATTTTATATTGTGACACAAGTTGCGGGAAAGAGACAATTTTTTATTTTTTTTATTTTTTTTTGCGCAAAGTTGTCACTAAATGATATTTTGCTCAAACATGCCATGGGAATATGTGAAATTACACCCCAAAATACATTCTGCTGCTTCTCCTGAGTACGGGGATACCACATGTGTGAGACTTTTTGGGAGCCTAGCCGCGTACGGGACCCCAAAAACCAAGCACCGCCTTCAGGCTTTCCAAGGCCGTAAATTTTTGATTTCACTCTTCACTGCCTATCACAGTTTCGGAGGCCATGGAATGCCCAGGTGGCAAAAAACCCCCCCAAATGACCCCATTTTGGAAAGTAGACACCCCAAGCTATTTCTTGAGTGGTATAGTGAGTATTTTGCAGACCTCAGTTTTTGTCACAAAGTTTTGAAAATTGAAAAAAGAAAAAAAAAAAATGTTTTTCTCGTCTTTCTTTATTTTCAAAAACAAATGAGAGCTGCAAAATACTCACCATGCCTCTCAGCAAATAGCTTGGGGTGTCTACTTTCCAAAATGGGGTCATTTGGGGGGGGGTTTGTGCCACCTGGGCATTCCATGGCCTCCGAAACTGTGATAGGCAGTGAGGAGTAAAATCAAAAATGTACGCCCTTAGAAATCCTGAAGGCAGTGATTGGTTTTCGGGGCCAGACATGTGGCTAGGCTCCCAAAAAGTCTCACACATGTGGTATCCCCATACTCAGGAGAAGCAGCTAAATGTATTTTGGGGTGCAATTCCACATATGCCCATGGTCTGTGTGAGCAATATATCATTTAGTGACAACTTTGTGCAAAAAAAAAAAAAAAAAAAAAAAATTTGTCACTTTCCCGCAACTTGTGTCAAAATATAAAACATTCCATGGACTCAACATGCCTCAAAGCAAATAGCTTGGGGTGTCTACTTTCCAAAATGGGGTCATTTGGGGGGGTTTTATGCCATCTGGGCATTTTATGGCCTTCAAAACTGTGATAGGTAGTGAGGAGTAAAATCAAAAATGTACGCCCTTAGAAATCCTGAAGGCAGTGATTGGTTTTCGGGGCCCCGTACGCGGCTAGGCTCCCAAAAAGTCCCACACATGTGGTATCCCCATACTCGGGAGAAGCAGCTAAATGTATTTTGGGGTGCAATTCCACATATGCCCATGGCCTGTGTGAGCAATATATCATTTAGTGACAACTTTTTGTAATTTTTTTTTTTTTTTTTTTTTTTGTCATTATTCAATCACTTGGGACAAAAAAAATGAATATTCAATGGGCTCAACATGCCTCTCAGCAAATTCCTTGGGGTGTCTACTTTCCAAAATGGGGTCATTTGTGGGGGTTTTGTACTGCCCTGCCATTTTAGCACCTCAAGAAACGACATAGGCAGTCATAAATTAAAGGCTGTGTAAATTCCAGAAAATGTACCCTAGTTTGTAGGCGCTATAACTTTTGCGCAAACCAATAAATATACACTTATTGACATTTTTTTTACCAAAGACATGTGGCCGAATACATTTTGGCCTAAATGTATGACTAAAATTGAGTTTATTGGATTTTTTTTAGAACAAAAAGTAGAAAATATCATTTTTTTTCAAAATTTTCGGTCTTTTTCCGTGTATAGCGCAAAAAATAAAAACGGCAGAGGTGATCAAATATCATCAAAAGAAAGCTCTATTTGTGAGAAGAAAAGGACGCAAATTTCGTTTGGGTAGAGCATTGCATGACCGCGCAATTAGCAGTTAAAGCGACGCAGTGCTGAATTGTAAAAAGTGCTCTGGTCAGGAAGGGGGTAAAACCTTCCGGGGCTGAAGTGGTTAAAGAACCTCAGCTATAAGCAAAAATGAACTGAACTGGTTCACTATTGAGATGAGGCAACTAAGGGAGACTGTAGTCACGTTGTAAAAATGCATTAAAAAAATGGCATTGAAAATTCAAGGTACCCCACAAAATATTTAAGAGCTTCTGTCTCCAGCAAGCCAGACCAATTGGGTTTAAGTGCAGTACCGCTGCCCTATTACAAGGAAAGGAGGTAGAATAATCATAATTTTAATACGGTTAGACTAAAACATTTCCACTCTTTTACCAGGACAGGAAATCTCCCAAAAAGAGACATGGAACATAATTAAAAATAAAACTATCTGGCTTTGTTAAACCAGAATTCTTTTAAGTTCCAGCCAAAACATTTTGATTTGGATAAAACCAGGAAAGGGCTGGGCCTATTCAGTTTGTTTTCTTACTGTTGTTCTGTGTTCCTATTACAGAGTTTTTTTAAAAACGTTTCTCTATTACCAGGGCAGGAAATTGGAGAAACCTCCAAAAAACATAGAAAGTATTTTAAAAAAAGTAGTAGTGGTGGGAAAGACTAGCATCTCTATCAGGTCTTAATTGTTAACTGGAGAAAATGGCAAAAAAATGTGCCATGTTTAAAATTAGAGGAAATAATTAAACAAAATGAAGGTTTAAAGAATAATATATCACTGTATTACTGATATACAGTATGGGTTTTACTTTTTAGTTCACAGTATAATCTAAGCCTTTTTTCATATACAGTATATCACACATGTGCCATTATTACTTTCTTACAGTGATTGTAAGGGTTAGTTTTTGTTTTTTTTAAATAACAAACATATCTTACTTACCTCCACTGTGCAGCTCATTTTGCACAGTGGCCCCGAACCTCGTCTTCTGGGGTCCCCCGGCGGCTCTCGCGGCTCCTCCCCACATCAGATAACCCCCTAGAAGAAGCACTCTCCTGAGGGGGTTACCTTGCGGGCGCGCTCCTGAGTCCAGCATTCGGCGTCCATTGCCGCTGAATGTATGAATTGACCCCGCCCCCTGGCGGCGCGTCATTGGATTTGATTGACAGCAGTGGGAGCCAATGGCTGCGCTGCTATCAATCTATCCAATCAAAAGCCGAGAACCCCGGGCAGAGAGACAGTGCGTCCCCACCGGGTCAAGTTCCAGGTAAGTAAAACGGGGGGGGGGCTGGGGGGCCGGTCACTGCTAGGTGTTTTTTCACCTTAATGCATAGGATGCATTAAGGTGAAAAAACACAAAGGTTTACAACCCCTTTAAAGTCACAGGCCCCATTCAAAAGCATAATGTAGAACAAGCAATACAACTAGAACATTTAGGTAGTCCAAGTCTAAAGCTGGACATATACTGTACTCGTAGAGGGAAATTTATTGAGACTGATGAAGCCAGAATCTGGAGCATTTGTGCATAACAATCAGCTTCTAGTTTTCATTTTCACAGCAAAATTAAACAAGCAGAAATGAGAAGCTGATTAATTACTATTCATATCTGATCCAGATTTCCCTCGGCGGCTGTCTCGGCTCCCCCCTCGGCTCCCCCTGCAAGGACTCAACACCTTCATGTGAGCTCTCTCGCATGGTGTTGAGTGCTTGCGGGCGCGCTCCCCTGATACAGCCATCGGCCATAACGGCGCGCCGCGTCATTGGATGTGATTGACAGCAGCAAGAGCCAATAGCTGTGCTGCTTTCAATCCATCCACTCTAGCCAATCAATGGCCAGGCTGAGCGGTGAAGAGGATGTCGGGGGCAAACCCGGGACTTTCGAGGGGTCAGGTAAGTAAAACGGGGGGGCTGGGGGGGCTGGGGGGGCTGTTGTTTTTCAGATGTTTTTCTATGCATTCTATGCATTAAGGTGAAAAAACTTTTACCTTTACAACCCGTTTAAGTCTCCAGTAGTTCTTGTGTTCAGTATGAGAATTTGCTTATTGCGGTTTGTTTTCAAAATAAAGTCCATATAATACATACCATTTTCTTGAATTAAACAATAATTAAGATGGTTCAACAAACTGTAATAACCAGAATAGTACCCATCACTGACATCATCACTGGGTGTCAGTACAAGGAAGTTAGATTTAAGAATTTAAGCAGATCTTCATCCTAATTAAAGGACCTTAAAGTGATTCTAAATGATCACCTTGTAAAACAACCCATTCACTTTAAAATAGAAATTAAATGCAAAACACTTTTGTATAGATATAAAAAAAATATAAATACCTTTTCCCTTTTTTATAAGTGATCACATTCCCTGTTTTCAGCTACATAAGAGCTGGGGGGAGGAGAAGCAGGAGCACACTGCCTCCCATTGAATGGCTGTGCAGCGGGGGCATGTCAGAACAAGTCTGATCATTGGAAGAGAGCATGCTGAGTTCCCAGCATAGCTAGAGAACTGACCATGGTGTGCTCTCCTCCTTAGATTGGTCAGTTTATAATAGGAAAGCAAGAGAATTAGCAGGAACACTGGGGATTTCACACAAAGGAAGCAATGCAAAGAGAACAGGATACTTTCTCATGCAAGTACATGGTACAGCAGGCACATATCAGGAAAATGAATTGTTGGGGTAACAAATGCTTTAAGTTCACTAAAGCAACATGTATCATAAACAGTTGCCATTTTTATAAATAAAATACAGTACTTGTTTTCAAGTTTAAAATTTTTGCCATCTTTTTTTGCATCTGTGATCATCTGCTGCTGATCTTGTTCTGACTCTTATGCACTTATTCCATCGGATTTTCCGACACACAAAGTTTGAGAGCAGGATATAAAATTTTCCGACAATCCGTTGTCGGAAATTCCGATCGTGTGTACACAAATCCGACAGACAAAGTGCCACGCATGCTCAGAATAAATAAAGAGATGAAAGCTATTGGCCACTGCCCCGTTTATAGTCCCGACGTACGTGTTTTACGTCACCGCGTTTAGAACGATCGGATTTTCCGAAAACTTTGTGTGACCGTGTGTATGCAAGACAAGTTTGAGCCAACATCCGTCGGAAAAAATCCTAGGATTTTGTTGTCGGAATGTCCGAACAAAGTCCGACCGTGTGTACGGGGCATTACAGATATTTTGGGGTTGCCTTACTAAAGCTGGAATGTGCAAAATCTGGTGCAGCTCTGCATAGAAACCAATCAGCTTCCAGGTTTTATCAAAGCTTAACTGAACAACCTGAAGTTAGAACCTGATTTGCTATCATGCACTGCTGGACCAGATTCTGAGTGCAACAGTTTTAGTAAATCCCCCCTATTAGTTTATATACAAGCAATTTAGCTTTGTATCTACATCATTGCTCTGGACAAATGTTTTGATGATTTGACAACGTCTCCATGCCAAACTGTTTCAACACAATTATATTCTCCACAAGAGGAGCATGTAACAAGGTAACAACAGATTATTATTATTATTCTTCTTATTATTATACACGATTTATAAAGCGCCAACAGTTTACGCAGCACTTTACAATGTAGAGGGGGGACAGCACAATTACAGTACAGTTCAATACAGAAGGGACAGGAGGGCCCTGCTCATAGAGCTTACATTCTAAAGGGAGGGGGTGGTGGTACAAAAACTAATAGACGCGGGGAATGATTTAATGGGGGTGACTTGGGGACATTTGTTAGGTGGATGTGGGATAGGCTTCCCTGAATAAGTGAGTTTTCAGGGTTCTCCTAAAGGTGGACAGGTTAAGGGCTGATTGGACATAACGGGGCAGGGAGTTCCAGAGGATGGGAGAGGCTCTGGAGAAGTCCTGAAGGCGAGCATGGGAGGAGGTAACAAGGGAGCTAGAGAGAAGGAGGTCCTGGGAGGAGCAGAGGGGATGATTTGGGTGAAATCTGCAGATGAGGTTGATGATGTAGCTGGGGGATAATGTTGTGGATGGATTTGTATGTTGTGGTTAGCATTTTGAATTTTATACGGTGGGGTAGGGGAAGCCAATGAAGGGATTGGCAGAGAGGAGCAGCAGTCACGGATCGGTTAGTGAGGTATATTAGTCTAGCAGCAGCTTTCATAATAGACTGAAGGGGGGATAGCCGTAACGATAGGCCATTGTTGTGGAAAATTTTATATTAATGTATTGTCATAAGAGTCTCCCAGTGTCTGTTCTCTCGCAGCCCGCTCTAAAGAGCTGACTGGGGCAGACTGACGCTGGTTGAGACCTGTTAGGTAGTGGAAAACTTCCTGGTGTTTGGAGAGAGGTGTTTGCGGAGAGAAAACAAGTCCGCCAGCAAAGGGCCCCTGTGCAATGCACAGAACGATCGTCTGGTGGGGGTGTGTTCGCTCTGCAAAGACATTATCGGTTTAGCGGTTGTTTGCTCTTGTCACATCGGTATGCCTGATCAACATATTTGGGGTGCCATGACGTACACCTGCAGATAATCTCCCATCCACGAGGAACTCTAGTCATCGTCATTTGGTTAATGGATTGTTGTATTTTCCTGTGTTGAAAGTCATGTCTTTATTTGGTCATGTCCTTATGTATTCATTTCCTGTGAGGTCACAAGCTTTGTAAGAGGTGTTTGGCTGTTGGAAGCCCAACCCTCGAATTTTGGGACTTCCTGTTATGTTAATAAAGAGCCAGGACACTGCTCGGTAGGGGGGGCTTGCTGGCAGAGTGATGCTGAGCTGAGAACGTAAGTGTCATGAGAAGGTCTACCCGTTGGTGGCGCTATCGGTCTCTTGGATCGCAGTACCAGTGTCCATCAGCAGGTGTCTTCCAACACCTAGGACCTGCAGTAAGAGGTCTTTCCTGCTGGTGGCACTGTTGCATCCTCGGGCCGTAGTACCGGCGTCAACCAGCGGGTGCACTCTGGCAGTGTGGAGCAAACAGCTCACACTGAGCTCAGCTGTGACATGAGGTCAATTACCACAGCCTTACAAATACCTGGCAAGCCCTCATAGGCTTGCCTTGGTATCTCTCTCTCCCTGCGTTCTGACCTTGCTGCCTGTTTGACCTTGAGCCTGCTATCTGCCTTGTCCTGATCTGATCCAATCCCTATCCTGAGGCCTTCCTAGTCCTGTCCCTTCTGTTCCTGGCTCCCTTGGATCCCTGCCCTGAACCCCATCCATCCATCCTCTCCTTGTCCTGTTCAGTTTCCCGTCCTTACCCTTCTGCTGACTTCCCTGTGTATGACCTTGGCTTGGCTTTGATTACGATTACGGTATCTCCATTTACCTATATATATTGTTGTTTGTAGTGGGTTGTTGTGTGGGTTTGCACTGTTTATATTCCTTTCACTTATCACTTGTTAATAAACACCATCATTTAATTTACATGTGTTTCTGGTCTCCTCTGTGCAGTCCACACAGTCTGGTCAATTAGATATCCTGACAGCATACCAAGGCCATCCCTGACCAGACGTGGCTGCACTGAGAAACCGTCCTGTTACGGTGGGCGCGCAAAATGGACTTTGATGAAATTGTCAATTATTCTCTGCTGGCGGCAGAGGATAATGAATATTGTTGTCAGACTCTTAAAGATTGGACCCGAGACCAACTGCTGGAAACGATACAAACCGCCCATTTACTTGTAGATCAAGGTCATGTGTTATTTGAGGACGTTCAGCCTTTGATCCAATTATGTACAAAGTCAGCCTTGTCATGCATTCCCGAAGGTAGTGACGATTTCTCCCCTCCTTTCAGTTGTGACCAGGTTGAATCCCTGGTATGGTTGTTAGAGGATGATCCGGCTTCCTTTGATGAACACTATTCCGCTTGTTCCCAGCAGGTGTTATCCGATTGCATTTATTCAGTACAATCTTTGGTTAGTCAGGCTGTATGTGAATCAGCGTTTGTTCAACCTTTGCTGCAGGCATGGTCAGACCTCCTGTCTTTAGCTAAGCCACACTATTCCAGCCCTGCCATTAATCATCTGCTTTCCAAAAGATCTATTTCCCCATCACCTATGGCAACCTCAGCTACAACCCAGTTTAATCAGCTCCCTACCAAATACTACCACCCAGTCTCCAAGTGTCGCACCCATCCTGCCTTCAATTCACCTGTCTCTTCTCCTCCACCTGTAACAGTCCCACAAAACCCCTCTCTAGCTACAGTTCCTTGGTCTTCCTTCTGCCCAGCTACTTTCTTTTCTTACAGCCCTGCACCTACATACAAAACTGCACAGGCTAAACCAAAGAAGAAGCAAAAATTCTTCCCAACCCACACCATCTTGCCAGTAACCCAACCTGTTCCAGCTTTGCAGTCTGACGTTCCAGCTCGCCAGTCTGATGTTCCAGCCTTCCAGTCTGATGTTTCAGCCTTCCAGTCTGATGTTCCAGCCTTCCAGTCTGATGTTCCAGCTTTCCAGTCTGATGTTCCAGCTTTGCAGTCTGATGTTCCAGCTTTGCAGTCTGATGTTCCAGCTTTGCAGTCTGATGTTCCAGCTTTGCAGTCTGAAGTTCAAGCTTTGCAGTCTGAAGTTCCAGCCTTCCAGTCTGATGTTCCAGCCTTCCAGTCTGATGTTCCAGCCTTCCAGTCTGATGTTCCAGCTTTGCAGTCTGATGTTCCAGCTTTGCAGTCTGAAGTTCCAGCTTTGCAGTCTGATGTTCCAGCTTTGCAGTCTGATGTTCCAGCTTTGCAGTCTGATGTTCCAGCCTTCCAGTCTGATGTTCCAGCTTTGCAGTCTGATGTTCCAGCTTTACAGTCTGATGTGCCTGCCTCCCAGTCTGTCGTCCCGATGCCTGCCTTCCAGCTCAATGTCCCTGCCTTCCAGCCGGATGTCTTGCAGCTTGCCTTCCAGCCCGATATCTTGATGCCTACCTACCAGTCTGATGTGCCAGCTTCCCAGATTGATGTGCCAGCTTCCCAGATTGATGTGCCAGCTTCCCAGATTGATGTACCAGCTTCCCAGTTTGCTGTACCAGCTTCCCAGCCTGATGTCTTGCAGCTTGCCTTCCAGCCTGATGTCTTGATGCCTACCTACCAGTCTGATGTGCCAGCTTCCCAGTCTGATGTGCCAGCTTCCCAGATTGATGTGCCAGCTTCCCAGATTAATGTGCCAGCTTCCCAGATTGATGTACCAGCTTCCCGGTTTGCTGTACCAGCTTCCCAGCCTGATGTCTTGAAGCTTGTCTTCCAGCCTGATGTCTTGATGCCTACCTACCAGTCTGATGTGCCAGCTTCCCAGTCTGATGTGCCAGCTTCCCAGTCTGATGTGCCAGCTTCCCAGTCTGATGTGCCAGCTTCCCAGATTGATGTGCCAGCTTCCCAGATTGATGTGCCAGCTTCCCAGATTGATGTGCCAGCCTCCCAGATTGATGTGCCAGCCTCCCAGATTGATGTGCCAGCTTCCCAGATTGATGTGCCAGCTTCCCAGTTTGCTGTACCAGCTTCCCAGCATGATGCCTTGCAGCTTGTCTTCCAGCCTGATGTCTTGATGCCTACCTACCAGTCTGATGTGCCAGCTTCCCAGTCTGATGTGCCAGCTTCCCAGTCTGATGTGCCAGCTTCCCAGATTGATGTGCCAGCTTCCCAGATTGATGTGCCAGCTTCCCAGATTGATGTGCCAGCTTCCCAGTCTGATGCCTTGCAGCTTGTCTTCCAGCCTGATGTCTTGATGCCTACCTACCAGTCTGATGTGCCAGCTTCCCAGTCTGATGTGCCAGCTTCCCAGTTTGCTGTACCAGCTTCCCAGCCTGATGCCTTGCAGCTTGTCTTCCAGCCTGATGTCTTGATGCCTACCTACCAGTCTGATGTGCCAGCTTCCCAGTCTGACGTGCCAGCTTCCCAGTCTGATGTGCCAGCTTCCCAGATTGATGTGCCAGCTTCCCAGATTGATGTGCCAGCTTCCCAGATTGATGTGCCAGCTTCCCAGTCTGATGCCTTGCAGCTTGTCTTCCAGCCTGATGTCTTGATGCCTACCTACCAGTCTGATGTGCCAGCTTCCCAGTCTGATGTGCCAGCTTCCCAGTCTGATGTGCCAGCTTCCCAGTCTGATGTGCTATCTTCCCAGATTGATGTGCCAGCTTCCCAGATTGATGTGCCAGCTTCCCAGATTGATGTGCCAGCTTCCCAGATTGATGTGCCAGCTTCCCAGTTTGCTGTACCAGCTTCCCAGCCTGATGTCTTGCAGCTTGCCTTCCAGCCTGATGTCTCGAAGATTGCTTCCCAGTCTGATGTGCCAGCTTCTCAGTCTGATGTGCCAGCTTCCAAGTCGGATGTTCCAGCTTTCCAGTCTGATGTTCCAGCCCTCCAGCCTGATGTTCGGGTGTCTGCCCTCCAGCTCAAGTGGTTCCTGTCGTCTGCTGCCCAGCTCAAGTGTTTCCTGTCGTCTGCTGCCCAGCTCAAGTGTTTCCTGTCATCTGCTGCCCAGCTCAAGTGGTTCCTGTTGTCTGCTGCCCAGCTCAAGTGGTTCCTGTCGTCTGCTGCCCAGCTCAAGTGGTTCCTGTCGTCTGCTGCCCAGCTCAAGTGGTTCCTGTCGTCTGCTGCCCAGCTCAAGTGGTTCCTGTCGTCTGCTGCCCAGCTCAAGTGGTTCCTGTCGTCTGCTGCCCAGCTCAAGTGGTTCCTGTCGTCTGCTGCCCAGCTCAAGTGGTTCCTGTCGTCTGCTGCCCAGCTCAAGTGGTTCCTGTCGTCTGCTGCCCAGCTCAAGTGGTTCCTGTCGTCTGCTGCCCAGCTCAAGTGGTTCCTGTCGTCTGCTGCCCAGCTCAAGTGGTTCCTGTCGTCTGCTGCCCAGCTCAAGTGGTTCCTGCCATCTGCTGCCCAGCTCAAGTGGTTCCTGTCGTCTGCTGCCCAGCTCAAGTGGTTCCTGTTGTCTGCTGCCCAGCTTAATGACTCTGACATGCCAGCAGTACCCACTGTCCAGGTTGATGTACCCGATGCCCGGCCTGATGTGCCCTCATCTGTTCAGTTGGAGGCCATGAACTTTGAACAGATGCACCTTGTTGGAGCGTCCGGAGGCCGCTCCTTTAGAGGGGGTACTGTCATGAGAAGGTCTACCCGTTGGTGGCGCTATCGGTCTCTTGGATCGCAGTACCAGTGTCCATCAGCAGGTGTCTTCCAACACCTAGGACCTGCAGTAAGAGGTCTTTCCTGCTGGTGGCACTGTTGCATCCTCGGGCCGTAGTACCGGCGTCAACCAGGGGGTGCACTCTGGCAGTGTGGAGCAAACAGCTCACACTGCGCTCAGCTGTGACATGAGGTCAATTACCACAGCCTTACAAATACCCGGCAAGCCCTCATAGGCTTGCCTTGGTATCTCTCTCTCCCTGCGTTCTGACCTTGCTGCCTGTTTGACCTTGAGCCTGCTATCTGCCTTGTCCTGATCTGATCCAATCCCTATCCTGAGGCCTTCCTAGTCCTGTCCCTTCTGTTCCTGGCTCCCTTGGATCCCTGCCCTGAACCCCATCCATCCATCCTCTCCTTGTCCTGTTCAGTTTCCCGTCCTTACCCTTCTGCTGACTTCCCTGTGTATGACCTTGGCTTGGCTTTGATTACGATTACGGTATCTCCATTTACCTATATATATTGTTGTTTGTAGTGGGTTGTTGTGTGGGTTTGCACTGTTTATATTCCTTTCACTTATCACTTGTTAATAAACACCATCATTTCATTTACATGTGTTTCTGGTCTCCTCTGTGCAGTCCACACAGTCTGGTCAATTAGATATACTGACAGCAAGGATGTGTTGATGTCTGTTTGTGGGTAATGGGGCACAATTATTTTAATTGTATTTGTATGCTACACTTTTCTATATTGGTCAGGCATGTTTGTAGCTTTGAGAACCACATGATGTTCCCCAAGAAGAAATAAGATATCTACGGTTGGTCAGGCCTCCATATTTGCCGTCTATCATTTTTTTTAGCATTTCCAAAATAAGCCTGAGTGCACATCTAAAACTGTGTGGCAGTATATGCTCTTAGATTTGCTTTCTCAACCAATGTGCTATTTTGCCTCCATTTGTCATAGTTATTTTACTAGACAGCCTTACAATGAAACGCAACACAATTTCAAAACAGCTATCAGCAGCCATCTTACAAAGCACAGAGCCAAGATATGTTTTCTCCTTATTTGCTGTGTAAACTTCACTACTTTTAATCCTTTGTAGCTTTAGGAAAACCCTGAAAGAATTACGCTTAAGCACTAACCAGGCTTGTGCAGAATGTGATATAAAAAGCTCACAAACAAGCTACAAGGATTTTTGTGCGCGCAGTTATGGTCTATCATTATTAAACGTCTCTGGCTGGACGGAAGAGGTGCTTTATCACAAACAGCCATTCATCAGCGCTTGCCAAGCCAGCTCACATCTGACCTCTGCAGCAATAATGCTGCATCAAGTAGGCCAACTACCCAGTTTAGCTGCAGAGCAGGGAGCATAAGATGGCTTGAAGATTAAGTGCGCTGCTTCATGTTTTCATTCCCAGGAGCCTTGCGGGCTGATGTTGTATTGATTGGTAAAGTTTACCAGTAAGTATCACAAACAACAATAGCCAGGTCAACGATCGGTGATGCCTGAATGTGAATTCCCCTGTGGAGCTCAGGAATGCTGGACTAAGGCAATGCTATCATGATGTCTGAGTGCAGGTTGAATAAGGTTTCGTCGGAAATCGAGAGACTGAAAACCCGCTGGCTGAAATGACATTTAAACAAGCTGCTTGTGGGAGCATGGCAAGCAGTAATGGAACAATTACATACAGCCGAACAGTGAATCCCCAGGAAAACAAGACCTGCTTGTTAAATAAATTGCCAGTTTAAGGATGATTAATTAATATATAATGACTAATTAATATCGGAGCCTCTACACTGCACATAAAAGGAGAATATAATTGTAGTTAACTAAGTGCATTAAATTGAACCGTTGCTCTGTTCTATCACAACATATTTGTGTCTATTTTCTTTTGTGCTTTTTTGTTGATGGTTGTACACAGCCAAATTTGAATGATGCCACTGATAGCAGCATTACTTGTAAACATTAGATGTGAAGGAGTTAAAATTCAGGTGCATCTAAAAAAATGTAATATCATCAAAAAGTTAATTTATTTCAGTTATTCAATTAAAAAAGTGAAACTCATATATTATATAGATTCATTACACACAAAATCATATATTTTAAGCATTTCTTTCTTTACATTTTGATGATTATGGCTTACAGCTAGTGACAACCCAAAATTCAGTATCTCAGAAAATTAGAATATTGTGAAAAAGTTTAATATCATAGACTCACATTCTAATCAGCTACCGGTAATTAACTCAAAATACCTGTAAAGGTTTTCTGAGCCTTTAAATGGTCTCTCAGTTTGGTTCAGTAGGTTACACAATCATGGGGAAGTCTTGACAGTTGTCCAGAAGACAGTGACTGACACCCTCCACAAGGAGGGTACGTCACTAAAGAAGCTGGCTGTTCACAGAGTGCTGTATCCAAGCGTATTAATGGAGAGTTGAGTGGAAGGAAAAAGTGTGGTAGAAAGAGGTGCATAAGCAACAGGGATAACCGCAGTCTTGAGAGGATTGTGAAGCAAAGGCCATTCAAGAATTTGGGGGAGATTTACACCACACGCAGACTTATCCAGGACATGGGTTACAACTAGAGAGAGTATCACCACTCCAGGTGGGTCAGATCAAAGTAAAAGGCATCTCCATCAGTCTAAAAGTCCAGGTGCTGGCAATGCTATGGCAGTTAGACATTAAATAAATTCTGGACAGCCGCACTCCAAAGATATTTGCCTTTATTCAATAGGGTGTCATCCAAAATACAGGTCACAGCAAAGTGGAACAAAGCTTACGCGTTTCGCACTACAAGGAGTGCTTAATGATAGCTAACAATCACAAAAATCAAAGTGAAATAAATAATAAAAATTGCAAACCATGTGACCACATAATCAGCAGATATCAATTAATCAATGAATATACCAATTAGGCATCATGAGCCACCTGTGGTCTCACAAGTGCAGTGAGAAAAAGGAAATGAAAAATGAAAACAAAATCAGTGAATAAATGATTGAAATAAAAGTACAATTAAGGGATATCATGTGCAAAAGCAAAAATGCGTGAAAAAAATTGTGTAAAAAATCTGTGTGAAGATATATAAATATAAAAAAAATATAAAAAAGTGAAAAAATATATATATATATGTTGAAATATGCATGTGTATAGCAATGAAATAAAGTGAAGTAAAACATTGTGAAAACAGTGGTGAATGTGTGTATGTGTATATTTAAGTTGACCAACAATAATTACCGTATATACTCGAGTATAAGTCGAATTTTTCAGCACATTTTTTTGTGCTGAAAGTGCCCCCCTCGACTTATACTGGAGTCAAGCACTTTTCTGCAGCAAAAAATTTCATTTTCCGAACCGACTTTGGGGCCCCGTATCTCAGGGCCACGTGGTGTTAGGAACCCCAAATTTGGTGTGCATACCCAGTGGAATTGATACCATAGCATACGCAAAGCTGAAGTTCCTAGCATTAAGTGGCCCCGAGATACGGGGCCCCAAATTCGGTTCGGAAAATGTCATTCTCTGCTGCAGAAAAGTGCTTGACATTTTCTGAACCGAATTTGGGGCCCCATATCTCAGGGCCACTTGGAGGTAGGAACCCCATTTGTTGTGCAAACCCAGTGGAACTGGTACCATAACATATCCAAAGCTGGGGTTCCTAGCACCAAGTGGCCCTGAGATACGGGGCCCCAAAACCGGTTCGGAAAATGTCATTCTCTGCTGCAGAAAAGTGCTTGACATTTTCTGAACTGATTTTTGGGGCCCTGTATCTCGGGGCAACTTGGTGCTAAAAATCCCAGCTTTGGAAATTTTATGAGGCTAGTTCCACTGGGTTTGCATACCAAATTTGGGGTTCCTAGCACTGAGTGGCCCTGAGATACGAGGCCCCAAATTTGGTCAACTGTGTCTACCTGCAGCAATGTCATTTCGGGACCCTTTGGGTTCAGAGACCCCAAATTTTGGCTGCAGCTAGGGGGCATCTAGGAACCCTTAACTACCGAGTTTGAAGTTCAGGGGACCTATGGCTGCAAATGGGCACAGTGAGGCATGCAAATGGGCACAGTGATGCTGTAAATGGGCATTGTTGACCCTCTTTTCCACTTACAGTAGCTGTACATTTCTCACCCTCGTCTTATACGTTTTTCCCATTTTTTTTGTGGTAAATTAGGGCCTCGACTTATACTCGGAACGACTTATACTCGAGTATATACGGTAATGCTTAGAAATAAATGATGAAAAATTGTTAAATGTGTATGTAAAATAAAGTGAAAAAAATAAAGTGAAAAAAGTACAATAAAGAGTGAAAGATGGAATCTGTATTGCGATAAATATTACAAATATTGAACAGATCCATATGCGTGATGCATTAATTAATGTATAGTTAGTATATAAAAAGAATATATGCAATCAAAATAAGGAATGAGGGGGGGGGAAGGAAGGGGGGAGAAGGCAGGAGAGGGAATGGGGAAGAGGGGGAAGGGAAGGGGAAAAAGGAAAGAGGGGAAAGGGAAAAAGGGAGGAACGGAAAAAGAAGGAGATGAAATCGTGTTCACTAAATAGCTAAACATGAATGTCACTTTCTATATCCAATGATGAAATGCAAGCACTAGATGTCAAAAATAGTCTATATAGAGTGTGACTATAATGATGTATATTGTGAATGTTCATAAATGCGATGAATGAACAAATTAAAGTGTATTAATGAGCAAGCAAAAAAAACGCACTTGTTGAAACATCAATGCACCAACCGATAATGCATATCGTGAGTAAGGAGTATTAATGCATCAATGGATATAGACGTAAAGACAATAAATGTTGACACTTCCATGTTGTGTATTAAAATTCCAAATATGGACACCTATAAGCATGTAAACATATATACAAATACACCTAAAATCAACACGATCTACACAGAGATCCATAATGTACATAATCTACATAGAGGAACACCAGTATATTCATATTTTCATGACACAAAGCTCAATGAGGACCTTTAAACAGTCATAAACTATTAATTAATTGGTATGAAAAAGCTAATTGAGTATCATTTAATAAATAACGCAGCAAAAGCAGAAAAAAGAGAAGGGTGTTTATATGAGATAAAAATTGCATTAAAACAGAACTTTCACTATAATGTCTAAACCTGAACATATGTATATACATACTGTAATTATGCTCAGGTAGGGATTAACCAATAGTGGTAAACTGGAGACTGGATAATAGTGAATATTAATTGAAACTAAACTGTCAAAATGGTATGATTGGATATTATGACCACTGGTCTATAATTACAGTATGTATATACATATGTTCAGGTTTAGACATTATAGTGAAAGTTCTGTTTTAATGCAATTTTTTATCTCATATAAACACCCCTCTCTTTTTTCTGCTTTTGCAGCATTATTTATTAAATGATACTCAATTAGCTTTTTCATACCAGTTCATTATTAGTTTATGACTGTTTATGACTGTTTACAGGTCCTCATTGAGCTTCGTGTCATGAAAATATGAAGATACTGGTGTCCCTCTATGTAGATTATGTACATTTTGGATCTCTGTGTAGATCGTGTTGATTTTAGGTGTATTTGTATATATGTTTATATGCTTATAGGTGTCCATATTTGGAATTTTAATACACAACATGGAAGTGTCAACATTTATTGTCTTTACGTCTATATCCATTAATGCATTAATATTCCTTACTCACGATATGCATTATCAGTTGGTGCATTGATGTTTCAAGAAGTGCGTTTTTATTGCTTGCTCATTAATACACTTTCATTTGTTCATTCATCACATTTATGAACATTCACAATATACATCATTATAGTCACACTCTATATAGACATTGGATATAGAAAGTGACATTCATGTTCAGCTATTTAGTGAACACGATTTCGTCTCCTTCTTTCTTCTTTTTCCCTTTCTCCCTTTTTCCCTTTCCCCTCTTTCCTTTTTCCCCTTCCCTTCCCCCTCTTCCCCATTCCCTCTCCTGCCTTCTCGCTCCCCCTTCCTTTTTCCCCTGTGCCTTCCTACCAGGTTGGGGACAGAGTCTGGCTGTCCGACTTCGTGTTCCTTCTTTGAAGTTCGCACCTTGGTTTATTGGGCCTGTCTGTATCCTTCTCAGGATTAACCCAGTGGCTTACGCGTTGGACCTTCCTCCTAATATGCACATCTCTAATGTGTTTCATGTCTCCTTATTGAAACCTTTGGTCTGCAACCACTTTGCCACCTCGGTGCCATGTCCTCACCCTATACAGGTTGAGAACCATGAGGAGTATGAAGTACAATCCATTGCTGACTCCCGTAGGTACTGTGGGCGCATACAGCACCTGGTGCATTGGAAGGGGTATGGTCCAGAGGAATGCTCTTGGGTCTCATCCTCGGACGTACATGCCCCTGTCCTCCTCCGTGATTTCCATAGACGTTTTCCCCTCAGGCCTGGTGGTCCTCCGAGGGGGAGGGGTCGTTGAGGAGGGGGTACTGTCAGGGCTGGGCTCAGCCCTTCTTTCCCTGAGCTGGCCGCTCCGCTGTCGGCTAATTGCCAGCTCCTTTCTCTCCACAGTGACTCAGCTGTTGATGATCTACTCGTCAGTCCTGGCTACTTAAAGCCGTCCAGCTCACTTCACCTCTGCCTTCATCTTTGGTCACATCTCTGAGACTTTCTCTTGTGTTCCTGTTCCTTGCGAAGACTTGCTCAGCTGAGGTCCCTTCTGGCTCCTGATCCTGCTTGCTGTACTACTACGTTGATCTCTGGCTCTCTGACATTGGCATTGGCTGACTACCCGATCTGGTTACTGAACTCTGGCTATGTATTGACTACGCTTACTCTGTTTACCTTTTTATTATTATTAAACAAGTGTGATTAACTGTACTTCTGTCTCGGTCTGATTCATGGTTTCTGACAATTCTGGACTGGGGGCTTTAGCCTGCTGTTGGCTGAAAATGGGTCACAGGAGTGTAAAATGAACTGCACTCCTGTGATCCATAGGAGAAGTAGGGCCAAAATAGCTTTGACCTTACTTCTTCTTTAATATAGACACACAAAGAAATTCACTCATGACCTTACTGGTGCTCTAACAACAGACATTGGTGTTGATTTACTAAAACCGGAGAGCGCAAAATTGGTTGCAGCTGTGCAAAGAAACCAATCAGCTTCCAGTTTAAAAGTTTAATTGAACAAGCTGAAGTTAGAAGCTGATTGGCTACCATGCAAAGCTGCACCAGATTTTGCACTCTCCAGTTTTAGTAAATCAACCCCATTACCCCATTCTATACAGTTTATTTTATATATATATATATATATATATATATATATATATATATATATATATATATATATATAGCTTTGTTGCCCTTCTTTGTACAAATTGTGGATACTATGTACAGTATATATACATTTTTATTACTAAAATTTACGATCACCGTATTATGGGGCAATTTTGGTAATAACCATCACAGGTCAATTGACTTCAGTATAAATCACACAAATAGGAAACATAAGGGGAATACAAAGACACTGAATTTTAAAAGAGCCAACTTCCCTAAACTACAACTCTTGCTAGAAGGCATAAATTGGGATAAGACAAAGAACACGGAGGAGAGATGGGTTTGCTTTAAGAGCATATTAAATAAGGGCTTTAGGATGGCTTAACTCCAATGTAAAAATGCATATAAAAGCAAAGGAGAAGGCCTTCAAAAAAATACAAGGTTGAGGGATCATCATAAGCATTCAGACTTTATATAGAATGCAACAAGAAATGTAAGGGTGCAATAAGGACGGCTAAGATAGAACATGAAAGACACATAGCGGAGGAGAGCAAAAAAAAACCCCAAGAAATTCTTTAAGTATGTAAACAGTAAAAAAGGGAGGACAGACCATATTGGCCCCATAAAGAATGAGGAAGGACATCTGGTTACAAAGGACGGGGAGATGGGGAAGGTATTGAATTTATTCTTCTCCTCAGTCTTCACGAGGGAATCGGGGGGGCTTCAGTAACCAAAACTGCAGTGTTTATCCTCGTGACACATCACAGGAAGCACCTCCATGGTTAACAGAGGACAGAATTAAAATTAGGCTTGGGAAACTTAACATTAATAAATCACCGGGACCAGATGGCTTGCACCCTAAGCACGTACTTAGGGAACTTAGTCAAGTAATTGCCAGACCATTGTTCCTAATTAGGGATGAGCTTCGTGTTCGAGTCGAACCCATGTTCGACTCGAACGTCATCTGTTCGATCGTTCGCCGAATTGCGAACGATATTGGCCGTTCGCGCCAAATTCGTGTGGCGCATCACGGCCCATAATTCACTGCGGCATCGCAGTACATTGCTGGCTGATGATTGGCCAAGCATGCGCTATGACCCGCATGCTTGGCCAATCACAGCGCCGTCAGTAGAGAGAGCTGTAATTGGTCAAAGCCAGGATGGCTTTGGCCAATTATGGCTCAGGGGGTTTAGAACACGCCCCACACTATATAAGGCCGCCTGCACGGCGGCCCTGTGTAGTGTGTTCCGGCGTGCTTAGAGAGAGAGAGAGACAGTGTCAGTTCATTTGAGTTAGCTAGATTAGGCAGGACAGTCAGTGAGTTAGCTGCACTTACAGTGTATTGTGTATATATATGCATCACAGGTGTTGTATATATATAATATATATATATATATATATATATATATATATATATATATATATATATACACTGTATTCAGTTTAGCTAGATCCATTCCTGTTATTTCCTACTGACAGGCAGGCTTGTCTTGTTACAATATTTACAGCTACCTGAAGAAAATTGCTGGTGTTCTTTTAATCCTATTAGTACCACAGTCAGGCAGCTAGACTATTTACAGTTAGTGTAGTGCATCCTCCTCACAGTGTTCAGTTAAAGCTACAAGTTAGTTTAGTGTGACCTCTGCACAGTGTTCAGCTAAAGCTACAAGTTAGGGTAGTGCGTCCTCCTCACAGTGTTCACCTAAAGGTACAAGTTAGTTTAGTGTGACCTCTGCACAGTGTTCAGCTAAAGCTACAAGTTAGTGTATTGCGTCCTCCTCACAGTGTTTAGCTAAAGCTACAAGTTAGTTTAGTGTGACCTCTGTACAGTGTTCAGCTAAAGCTACAAGTTAGGGTAGTGCGTCCTCCTCACAGTGTTCAGCTAAAGCTACAAGTTAGTGTTGTGCATCCTCCTAACAGTGTTCAGCTAAAACTACAAGTTAGTGTAATGGGACCTCTGCACAGTGTTCAGCTAAAGCTACAAGTTAGTGTAGTGCATCCTCTGAACAGTGTTCAGCTAAAACCACAAATTAGTGTAGTGTGAACTCTGCACAGTGTTCAGCTAAAGCTACAAGTTAGGGTAGTGCGTCCTCCTCACAGTGTTCAGCTAAAACTACAAGTTAGTGTAGTGTGACCTCTGCACAGTGTTCATCTAAAGCTACAAGTTAGTGTAGTGCGTCCTCTGAACAGTGTTCAGCTAAAACTACAAGTTAGTGTAGTGCGACTTCTGCACAGTGTTCAGCTAAAGCTACAAGTTAGTGTAGTGCGTCCTCTGAACAGTGTTCAGCTAAAACTACAAGTTAGTGTAGTGCGACCTCTGCACAGTGTTCAGCTAAAGCTACAAGTTAGTGTAGTGCGTCCTCTGAACAGTGTTCAGCTAAAACTACAAGTTAGTGTAGTGCGACCTCTGCACAGTGTTCAGCTAAAGCTACAAGTTAGTGTAGTGCATCCTCCTCACAGTGTTCAGCTAAAACTACAAGTTAGTTTTTTGTGAGCTCTGCACAGTGTTCAGCTAAAGCTACCTGTAGAAGGTCGGTGGTGTTTTCCTGATCCTATCACTACCACAGGCAGCTAAATAAGCTACAAGTTCGTTTTTTGCGAGCTCTGCACAGTGTTCAGCTAAAACTACAAGTTAGCTTTTTGCGAGCTCTGCACAGTGTTCAGCTAAAGCTACCTGTAGAAGGTTGGTGGTGTTCTCATACTACAGGCAGGCAGTTGATTTTGCTAGCTGCAGTATCATTATATATATATATATATATATATATATATATATATATATATATATATATATATATATATATATATATATATATATATATATCCCAGCGTAGTGCAGCTACAGGCCATTAGTATGTCTGGAAAGCCAACAAGGAGAGGCAGACAGTCACAAGCCAATAAAAGAGGGCAAGCAGGCTCTGTGTCTAGAGGCAACAGTGCTGGTCGTGGAGACGGTGCATTCTCATCAGCACGTGGCCGTTTTGAGCCGCAACATGCGGAAGACTTGGTCGAGTGGATGACCAAGCCATCCTCATCCTCCTCATCCTCTCTCACCCATGCTCAGGGTACTTTGTCTGGCAAAGCAGCTGCCAGCGCGGCCTCTTCCCTCGGCTTAATGGCATCAGTGACTCCTTAGCCCCACCATGTCCTCCTGAGGAGTCCCTCAAACTGTTTGACCACAGTGTTGGGTGCATGCTCCAGGAGGATGCCCAGCGTTTAGAAGGCTCTGATGATAATACTGAACTAGATGAAGGCAGTAATGTGAGCATGAACAGAGGGGGTGCCCAAGAAGGACAGCAATCTGGCAGTCATGCTCCCCCTGCTGCAGCATACTGCCAGGTTTGCTCCAGTGATGAGGAGGGAGGGGATGATGAGGTAACTGACTCAATGTGGGTGCCTGACAGGAGAGAGGAGGAGGAGGCACATCACCAAAGAGGCAGGATGCCCTCCAGGGGCCAGCTTAAGGGCAGCACACTGACTGCATCACACCCCAAAGCTCCGCATGTGCAGGGCGCTGCTGTCTCTGTGCATTATTCCAAAAGTTCTTTGGTGTGGGCCTTTTTTGAGACAAGTGCATCAGATCACACCGCAGCTATTTGCAGCATATGTCTCAAGCGTATCTCGTGTGGCCAAAACATTTCCTTGGGCACCGCATGCTTGACCAGACATATGTTGACCTGCCATGCAGTTTGTTGGCAAGCGTATCTAAAAGACCCACACCAAAGAACAAAGAGGACGTCTCCTTGCTCCTCATCAGCTGATATCTCCAACCCCACGAAACCTTCAGTCCTCTCTGAGACCTGCACTAAGAGGAATGAAGGTGTAGAATTAGGTGTGTCACAGCCAAGTACTTGTGGGCAATCTGCTTTCGGTACACCGACGTCAGATTGTACCAGGCAAATTTCCCTGCCCCAGCTGCTGCACAGCCGAAAGAAGTTCGCTCCCAGCCATCCACATGCCCAGCGGTTGAATGCTAGCTAGCACTTCAACTGCTGCCTTTTCAGTTGGTAGACTCTGCCCCTTCCGTGAGTTTGTGGAATGTGCGGTTCCTCGGTGGCAGGTACCCAAACACCTCTTTTTCTCATGGAAGGCGATTCCGGTTCTCTACCGGCATGTGGAAGGCAATGTCCATGCCTCGCTGGACAGGGCGGTCAGCGGTAAGGTGCATATTACCACGGACTCATGGTCCAGCAGGCATGGACAGGGACGTTACCTAAGTTTCACCGCGCTTTGGGTGACTCTGCTGGCAGCTGGGAGAGATGCAGGACAAGGTGCAGTAGTGTTGGAGGTTGTTCCGCCCCCACGCCCCCAAAATGCCACTACTAATGATTGTGACACACCTCTCTCCTACACCCCCTCCTCTTCTTCTTCCTCCATGGCCTCTTCCTGTGCTTTGTCCTCGGAACCTGCAGTGCTCCGTAGTCGTTCAAGGGGCTACACAAGTATGCCATGCGGTGCTTGAGCTGGTGTGCTTGGGGGACAGGAGCCACACTGGGGCAGAGGTTCTTTCAGCTCTGCAGGGGCAGGTTCAGAGGGGGTTGACGCCACGCCAACTTAAGGCAGGAATGGTGGTTTGCGACAATGGCGCCAACCTCCTCTCTGCCCTCCAACATGGACAAATGACCCATGTGCCCTGTTTGGCTCACATCCTTAACTTGGTGGTGCAGCGGTTCTTGGGCAGGTACCCGGCCTTATAGGATGTCCTGAGGCAGGCCAGGAAAGTCTGTGTGCATTTCCGCTGGTCATATAATGCCAGTGCTCGGCTGGCAGACCTCCAAAAGGAGTTTAACCTGCCCAAGAACCGCCTAATCTGTGACATGCCCACCAGGTGGAACTCAACGTTGGCCATGCTGCAGCGGCTGCACATGCAGCAGAGGGCCATGAATGAGTACCTGTGCGACTATGGCACCAGGACAGGGTCAGGGGAGCTTGCTTTTTTTCCCCACGCCAGTGGGCCATGATCAGGGATGCATGCACTGTCCTGTCACCATTTGAGGAGGCCACGAGGATGGTGAGCAGTGACAGTGCATGCATCAGTGACACTGTCCCCCTTATCCACCTGTTGGAGCACACGCTGCGTGGAATAATTGACAGGCACTTGAGGCAGAACAGATCCAGGAAGAGGAGGACTTCCTTAGCTCTCAAGGCCCCCTTTATCCAGACAGTGTTCCTGCGTGCCCGCCGATCACTCAGGAAGAGGACGAGGAGGAGGAGGAGGATTGTGTCAGTATGGAGGTGGAGCCTGGCACTTAGCATCAGCAGCAGTCTTTAAGGGATCAGTCCCAAGAAACACATGGACTTGTACATGGCTGGGAGGAGGTGGCTGCGGACCATGTTGTCCTTAGTGACCCAGAAGACTCCGGACCAAATGCCTCAGCAAACCTATGCTGCATGGCCTTCCTGATCCCGCAAAGCCTGCGTAAGGATCCTCGTATTCGTGGTATCAAGGAGAAGGACCAATACTGGCTGGCAACCCTCCTTGATCCACGTTACAAGGGTAAGGTTGCGGACCTTATCTTGCCGTCGCAGAGGGAGCAGAGGATGAAACATCTTCGGGTGGCCTTGCAGAAAGGTCTGTGCAACGCGTTCCCAGAGACTGGGAGGTTACAAACTCCTGTTTCTGGACAACGTGTTGCTGAGGCTTTGGTCAGTCAAAGAAGAAGCGGTGGAGAAGGTGGCCGTCTGACCGATGCGTTCAGACAATTTTTTAGTCCGCAGCCCCAAGGTATGATCAGTTCCAGCAACCATCGCCAGCGTCTGTTTTACATGGTGCAGGAATACCTAGGGGCTAGATCTGGCTTGGACACCTTTCCCACTGAAAATCCTCTGGGTTACTGGGTCTTGAGGATGGATCACTGGCCAGAGCTTGCACAGTATGCAATTGAGCTACTGGCCTGTCCTGCATCCAGCGTTCTTTCGGAACGCACATTCAGTGCTGCTGGAGGCTTTGTAACCGATCACAGAGTGCATCTGTCCACTGACTCAGTCGATCGACTGACCTTCATAAAAATGAATCAGTCTTGGATCACCACCAGCTACCAAGTACCTGATGCTGATGTAACCGAATAATTTTTTTTGAAATCTCAGATCCCTTCAAAGACTGCCTATGCTGATGCTGAGTGACTATCCTGAGTAATTATCCTCTTCCTGCTCAATGATCATGCTGATAGCTTGTAAGAACATTTTTGGTTCTGGGTGCCGCCACCGGTGCCTAAGGCTCAATTTTTCAGCCCCTGTTTAACAGGGGCATGTAATTACAATTTTTGATGCAATACTTTGCAGCAGGGCTTGTTCCTGTGTTTCAACTAGAGTATCTGTGAGGGGTTGCAGTGTTGTGGCACCAGCAATAGTGCCTAAGGCCCAATTTTTCAGCCCCTGTTTAACAGGGGCGTGTAATTACAATTTTTGATGCAATACTTTGCAGCAGGGCTCGTTCCTGCGTTCCAACTAGAGTATTTGTGAGGGGTTGCAGTGTTGTGGCACCAACACCAGTTCATATGGCCTAATTTTTCAGCCCCTGTTTAACAGGGGCGTGTAATTACAATTTTTGATGCAATACTTTGCAGCAGGGCTCGTTTCTGCGTTCCAACTAGAGTATTTGTGAGGGGTTGCAGTGTTGTGGCACCAGCACCAGTGCCTAAGGCCCAATTTTTCAGCCCCTGTTGGCATGTAATTACAATTTTTGATGCAATACTTTGCAGCAGGGCTCGTTCCTGCGTTCCAACTAGAGTATCTGTGAGGGGTTGCAGTGTTGTGGCACCAGCCCCAGTGCCTAAGGCCCAATTTTTCAGCCCCTGTTCAACAGGGGCATGTAATTACAATTCTTGATCTAATATTTCACAGCAGGTCCCGTTTCTGCGTCCACCAAGAGCGAGTGAGGACTTACAGTGTTGTGGCACCAGCACCACCACCACCACCACCACCAAAGCCCAATTTTTCTGCCCCTGTTCAACAGGGGCATGCAATTACAATTCTTGGTCTAATATTTCACAGCAGGGCCCTGTGAGGGCTTACAGTGTTGTGGCCACAACAACACCTAAGGGCCAAATTTCTGCTGAGTATATAGGGCAGGCCCGTACTTTCAAACATCCAACTTACAAATGACTCCTACTTGCAAACGGAAGGAGACAACAGGAAGTGAGATGAAATCTACCCCTAGGAAGGGAAATTCTCTCCTGTAAGAGTTAATATGGGAAAAACATTTCTCCTTTCCACTGATGCTTTATCAACAATCCTTGTTTCACAAAAAAGCCCAAATTTTCAAAAAAACATTTGTCATTGGGACAAAAAGTGAGGTGAAATCTTCTGAAGAGGAGCACAGACAGCAAAACAAATGTCACAGGGGTGATAACCCTTCCCTATGTTTTCCAAAAAGCTTAAAATAGATTTTTTGGCTGGAGCTAAACACGTTAAAAATGTACTAGTACAAAATTACAAACAAATTCTACTTAACAACAAACCTATAGTCCCTGTCTTGTTTGCACCGCCTATATACTGCTGTTCAGAGTACAGAGCCTGTATACTGCTGTTGCCTTTTTTAATTTGGGTGCGGGGTTCCCCTTAATATCCATACAAGACCCAAAGGGCCTGGTAATGGACTGGGGGGTACCCATGCCGTTTGTCTCACTGATTTTCATCCATATTGCCAGGACCCGACATTACATTAAAGCCACAAGCAGTTTTAAATGACTTTTTTTCCTTTAAAAATTACATTTTATGCAGGGAAACACACGCCACTTTACAGGCATACTATAGACACCTCCCAGGTACGATATTTAAAGGAATATTTCACCTTTTTTTTTTTTTTACTTTAAGCATCATTAAAATCACTGATCCCGAAAAAACGTCCGTTTTTAAAAGTTTTTTTTGCATTGATACATGTCCCCTGGGGCAGGACCCAGGTCCCTAAACCCTTTTTAGGACAATACCATGCAAATTAGCCTTTAAAATGAGCACTTTTGATTTCAAACGTTTGAGTCCCATAGACGTCAATGGGGTTCTAACGTTCGTGCAAATTTTCGGTCCGTTCGCAGGTTCTGGTGCGAACCGAACCGGGGGGTGTTCGGCTCATCCCTATTCCTAAATTTACTGAAGTCTACTGACTGTAATGGTACCAGCCGATTGGAGAAAAGCCAATGTAGCACCAATATTTAAAAAGGGCCCAAAATACATCCCTGGGAATTACAGACCAGTTAGCCTAACATCAATAGTATGTAAACTCTTGGAGGGGATGATATGGGACTATATACAAGATTTCAGTAATGAGAACGGTATCATTAGCAGTAATAAGCATGGATTCATGAAGAATCGTTCTTGCCAAACCAATCTATTAACCTTCTATGAGGAGGTGAGTTGCCATCTAGATAAAGAAAGGCCCGTAGACGTGGTGTATCTGGATTTTGCAAAAGCATTTGACACAGTTCCCCATAAACTTTTATTGTACAAAATAAGGTTCATTGGCATGGACCATAGGGTGAGTACATGGATTGAAAACTGGCTACAAGGGCGAGTTCAGAGGGTGGTGATAAATGGGGAGTACTCAGAATGGTCAGGGGTGGGTAGTGGGGTCCCCCAGGGTTCTGTGCTGGGACCAATCCTGTTTAATTTGTTCATAAATGACCTGGAGGATGGGGTAAACAGTTCAATCTCTGTATTTGTGGACAATACTATGCTAAGCAGGGCAATAACTTCTCCCCAGGATGTGGAAACCTTGCAAAAAGATCTGAACAAATTAATGGGGTAGGCAACTACATGGCAAATGAGGTTCAATGTAGAAAAATGTGAAATAATGCATTTGGGTGGCACAAATATGAATGCAAGCTATACACACTGGGGGGAGAACCTCTGGGGGAATCTAGGATGGAAAAGGATCTGGGGGTCCTAGTAGATGATAGGTTCAGCAATGGCAGGCAATGTCAAACTGCTGCTAACAAAGCAAACAGAATATTGGCATGCATTAAAAAGGGGATTAATTCCAGAGATAAAACGATAATTCTCCCGCTCTACAAGACTCTGGTCCGGCCACACCTAGAGTATGCTGTCCAGTTGTAGGGCATCAGTCCTCAGGAAGGATGTGCTGGAAATGGAGCAAGTACAAAGAAGAGCAGCAAAGCTAATAAAGGGTCTGGAGGATATTAGTTATGAGGAAAGGTTGCGAGCACTGAACGTATTCTCTCTGGAGAAGAGACGCTTGAGAGGCGATATGATTTAAATTTACAAATACCGTACTGGTGACCCCACAATAGCGATAAAACTTTTTCCCGGATGGAGTTTAACAAGACTTGTGGCCACTCATTAAAATTAGAAGAAAAGAGGTTTAACCTTAAACTACATAGTGGGTTCTTTACTGAAAGAGCGGAAAGGATGTGGAATTCCCTTCCACAGGCGGTGTTCTCAGCGGGATCATCAATAGTTTCAAGAAACTATTAGATAAGCACCTGAACGACCACAACATACAGGGATATACAAGATAATACTGACATATATTCACACACATAAGTTGGACTTGATGGACTTGTGTCTTTTTTCAACCTCACCTACTATGTAACTATGTAAAAGAGGTGGGATGGATCAAAATCACATCTATGATTTCATAATAGAAGTACAGTAAAAATAGGTTCTATTTCTCTAACACTTTGTTTACACATCAGTTAAATCATGCCATGCCTCTGTAGCACTCTCCTAGCATAAGATGCTAGGTAAATTTAGTGTTTGGCTCCTTCTGTAATCAAGGAAGCAGCGATCATTTGTCCTAGTCTGTTTAGAGTTTCACTGACTTGGAGTTTGATTGCTTCCCCCTGCCTCTGGAAGAGGCTTCCAGAGCTTAGGGTGGGAGATTCAATTAACAGGCCTGAATATTTATCATTAGGGATGAGCTTCGTGTTCGAGTCGAACCCATGTTCGACTCGAACATCGGCTGTTCGACCGTCCGTCGAATTGCGAACGATATGGGCCGTTCGCGCCAAATTCGTGTGGCGCGTCACGGCCCATAATTCACTGCGGCATCGCAGTGCATTGCTGGCTGATGATTGGCCAAGCATGCACTATGACCCGCATGCTTGGCCAATCACAGCGCCGTCAGTAGAGAGAGCTGTAATTGGCCAAAGCCAGGGTGGCTTTGGCCAATTATGGCTCAGGGGATTTAGTACACACCCCACACTATATAAGGCCGCCTGCACGGCGGCCCTGTGTAGTGTGTGTTCCGGTGTGCTGAGAGATAGAGAGAGAGAGAGACAGTGTCATTTGATTTGAGTTAGATAGATTAGGCAGAACAGTCAGTCAGTTAGCTGCACTTACAGTGTATTGTGTATATATATGCATCCCAGGTGTTGCATATATATATATATACACTGTATTCAGTTTAGCTAGATCCGTTCCTGTTATCTTCTATCTAGACTATTTACATTTAGTGCAGTGCGTCCTGCTCACAGTGTTCAGCTAGATCCGTTCCTGTTATTTACATTTAGTGCAGTGCGTCCTGCTCACAGTGTTCAGCTAGATCCGTTCCTGCTATTTACATTTAGTGCAGTGCGTCCTGCTCACAGTGTTCAGCTAGATCCGTTCCTGCTATTTACATTTAGTGCAGTGCGTCCTGCTCACAGTGTTCAGCTAGATCCGTTCCTGCTATTTACATTTAGTGCAGTGCGTCCAGCTCACAGTGTTCAGCTAGATCCGTTCCTGCTATTTACATTTAGTGCAGTGCGTCCTGCTCACAGTGTTCAGCTAGATCCGTTCCTGTTATCTTCTAGACTATTTACATTTAGTGCAGTGCGTCCTGCTCACAGTGTTCAGCTAGATCCGTTCCTGCTATTTACATTTAGTGCAGTGCGTCCTGCTCACAGTGTTCAGCTAGATCCGTTCCTGCTATTTACATTTAGTGCAGTGCGTCCAGCTCACAGTGTTCAGCTAGATCCGTTCCTGCTATTTACATTTAGTGCAGTGCGTCCTGCTCACAGTGTTCAGCTAGATCCGTTCCTGTTATCTTCTAGACTATTTACATTTAGTGCAGTGCGTCCTGCTCACAGTGTTCAGCTAGATCCGTTCCTGCTATTTACATTTAGTGCAGTGCGTCCTGCTCACAGTGTTCAGCTAGATCCGTTCCTGCTATTTACATTTAGTGCAGTGCGTCCTGTTCACAGTGTTCAGCTAGATCCGTTCCTGTTATCTTCTAGACTATTTACATTTAGTGCAGTGCGTCCTGCTCACAGTGTTCAGCTAGATCCGTTCCTGTTATCTTCTAGACTATTTACATTTAGTGCAGTGCGTCCTGCTCACAGTGTTCAGCTAGATCCGTTCCTGTTATCTTCTAGACTATTTACATTTAGTGCAGTGCGTCCTGCTCACAGTGTTCAGCTGGATCCGTTCCTGTTATCTTCTAGACTATTTACATTTAGCGCAGTGCGTCCTGCTCACAGTGTTCAGCTAGATCCGTTCCTGTTATCTTCTAGACTATTTACATTTAGTGCAGTGCGTCCTGCTCACAGTGTTCAGCTAGATCCGTTCCTGTTATCTTCCTACTGACAGGCAGGCTTGTCTGGTTACAGTATATAAAGCTACCTGAAGAAAATTACAGGTGTTCTATTTGATCCTATTAGTACCACGGTCAGGCAGCTAGACTATTTACATTTAGTGCAGTGCGTCCTGCTCACAGTGTTCAGCTAGATCCGTTCCTGTTATCTTACTACTGACAGGCAGGCTTGTCTGGTTACAGTATATAAAGCTACCTGAAGAAAATTACAGGTGTTCTATTTGATCCTATTAGTACCACGGTCAGGCAGCTAGACTATTTACATTTAGTGCAGTGCGTCCTGCTCACAGTGTTCAGCTAGATCCATTCCTGTTATCTTACTACTGACAGGCAGGCTTGTCTGGTTACAGTATATAAAGCTACCTGAAGAAAATTACAGGTGTTCTATTTGATCCTATTAGTACCACGGTCAGGCAGCTAGACTATTTACATTTAGTACAGTGCGTCCTGCTCACAGTGTTCAGCTAGATCCGTTCCTGTTATCTTCCTACTGACAGGCAGGCTTGTCTGGTTACAGTATATAAAGCTACCTGAAGAAAATTACAGGTGTTCTATTTGATCCTATTAGTACCACGGTCAGGCAGCTAGACTATTTACATTTAGTACAGTGCGTCCTGCTCACAGTGTTCAGCTAGATCCGTTCCTGTTATCTTCCTACTGACAGGCAGGCTTGTCTGGTTACAGTATATAAAGCTACCTGAAGAAAATTACAGGTGTTCTATCCCAGCTTAGTGCAGCTACAGGCCATTAGTATGTCTGGAAGGCCAAGAAGGAGAGGCAGACAGTCACAAGCCAATAAGAGAGGGCAAGCAGGCTCTGTGTCTAGTGCTGGTCGTGGAGACGGTGCATCCTCATCAGCACGTGGCCATGGGACACGCTTGGCCTTTTTTTCGGCAGCTGGCCGTGTTGAGCCGCAACATGCGGAAGACTTGGTCGAGTGGATGACCAAGCCGTCCTCATCCTCCTCATCCTCTCTCACCCATGCCCAGGGTGCTTTGTCTGGCAAAGCAGCGGCCTCTTCCCTCAGCTCAATGTCATCAGTGACTCCTTCCCTAGCTCCACCATGTCCTCATGAGGATTCCCTCGAACTGTTTGACCACAGTGTTGGGTATATGCTCCAGGAGGATGCCCAGCGTTTGGAAGGCTCTGATGATGATACTGAGCTCGATGAAGGCAGTAACATGAGCACGGACAGAGGGGATGCCCAAGAAGGACAGCAATCTGGCAGTCATGCTCCCCCTGCTGCAGCATACTGCCAGGTTTGCTCCAGTGATGAGGAGGGAGGGGATGATGAGGTCACTGACTCAACGTGGGTGCCTGATAGGAGAGAGGAGGAGGAGGAGAAGGAGGAGGAGGAGGAGGCGGCACATCACCAACGAGGCAGGATGCCCTCCAGGGGCCAGCCTAAGGGCAGCACATTGACTGCATCACACCCCAAAGCTCCACATGTGCAGGGCGCTGCAGTCTCTGCGCGTTATTCAAAAAGTTCTTTGGTGTGGGCCTTTTTTGAGACGAGTGCATCAGATCGCACCGCTGCTATTTGCAACATATGTCTCAAGCGTATCTCGCGTGGCCAAAACATCTCCCGCTTGGGTACCACATGCTTGACCAGACATATGTTGACCTGCCATGCAGTTCGTTGGCAAGCGTATCTAAAAGACCCACACCAAAGAACAAAGAGGATCTCTCCTTGCTCCTCATCAGCTGAGATTTCCAACCCCACTAGACCTTCAGTCCTCTCTGAGACCTGCAGTGAGAGGAATGAAGGTGTAGAATTAGGTGTGTCACAGTCAAGTACTTGTGGGCAATCTGCTTTTGGTACACCGATGTCAGATTGTACCAGGCAAATTTCCCTGCCCCAGCTGCTGCACCGCCGAAAGAAGTTTGCTCCCAGCCATCCACATGCCCAGCGGTTGAATGCTAGCTTGGCAAAATTGCTAGCACTTCAACTGCTGCCTTTTCAGTTGGTAGACTCTGCCCCCTTCCGTGAGTTTGTGGAATGTGCGGTTCCTCAGTGGCAGGTACCCAAACGCCACTTTTTCTCACGGAAGGCGATTCCGGCTCTCTACCGGCATGTGGAAGGCAATGTCCATGCCTCGCTGGACAGGGCGGTCAGCGGTAAGGTGCATATTACCGCTGACTCATGGTCCAGCAGGCATGGACAGGGACGTTACCTAAGTTTCACGGCGCATTGGGTGACTCTGCTGGCAGCTGGAAAGGATGCAGGACAAGGTGCAGTAGTGTTGGAGGTTGTTCCACCACCACGCCTCCAAAATGCTGATTGTGACACACCTCTCTCCTCCACCCCCTCCTCTTCTTCTTCCTCCATGGCCTCTTCCTCGGAACCAGCGGTGCTCCGTAGGCGTTCAAGGGGCTACGCAAGTACGCAGGCCAAAAGATGCCATGCGGTGCTTGAGCTGGTGTGCTTGGGGGACAGGAGCCACACTGGGGCAGAGGTTCTGTCAGCTCTGCAGGGGCAGGTTCAGAGGTGGTTGACGCCACGCCAACTTAAGGCAGGAATGGTGGTTTGCGACAATGGCACCAACCTCCTCTCTGCCCTCCGACAGGGACAAATGACCCATGTGCCCTGTTTGGCTCACGTCCTTAACTTGGTGGTGCAGCGGTTCTTGGGCAGGTACCCGGGCTTACAGGATGTCCTGAGGCAGGCCAGGAAAGTCTGTGTGCATTTCCGCCAGTCATATAATGCCAGCGCTCGGCTGACGGACCTCCAAAAGGAGTTTAACCTGCCCAAGAACCGCCTAATCTGTGACATGCCCACCAGGTGGAACTCAACGTTGGCCATGCTGCAGCGGCTGCACACGCAGCAGAGGGCCATCAATGAGTACCTGTGCGACTATGGCACCAGGACAGGGTCAGGGGAGCTTGGTTTTTTTTCCCCACGCCAGTGGGCCATGATCAGGGATGCATGCACTGTCCTGTCACCATTCGAGGAGGCCACAAGGATGGTGAGCACTGACAGTGCATGCATCAGTGACACTGTCCCCCTTGTCCACCTGTTGGAGCACACGCTGCGTGGAATAATGGACAGGGCACTTGAGGCAGAACAGAGGCAGGAAGAGGAGGACTTCCTTAGCTCTCAAGGCCCCCTTTATCCAGACAGTGTTCCTGCGTGCCCGCCGATCACACAGGAAGAGGAGGAGGAGGAGGAGGAGGAAGATTGTGTCAGTATGGAGGTGGAGCCTGGCACTCAGCATCAGCAGCAGTCTTTAAGGGATCAGTCCCAAGGAACACATGGACTTGTACGTGGCTGGGAGGAGGTGGCTGCGGACGTTGTTGTCCTTAGTGACCCAGAGGACTCCGGACCGAATGCCTCAGCAAACCTACGCTGCATGGCCTCCCTGATCCTGCAAAGCCTGCGTAAGGATCCTCGTATTCGTGGTATCAAGGAGAAGGACCAATACTGGCTGGCAACCCTCCTTGATCCATGTTACAAGGGTAAGGTTGCGGACCTTATCTTGCCATCGCAGAGGGAGCAGAGGATGAAACATCTTCGGGAGGCCTTGCAGAAAGGTCTGTGCAACGCGTTCCCAGAGACTGGGAGGTTACAAACTCCTGTTTCTGGACAACGTGTTGCTGAGGCTTCGGTCAGTCAAAGAAGGAGCGGTGGAGAAGGTGGCCGTCTGACCGATGCGTTCAGACAATTTTTTGGTCCGCAGCCCCAAGGTATGATCGGTTCCAGCAACCATCGCCAGTGTCTGTTTTACATGGTGCAGGAATACCTAGGGGCAAGATCAGACTTGGACACCTTTCCCACCGAAAATCCTCTGGGTTACTGGGTCTTGAGGATGGATCACTGGCCAGAGCTTGCACAGTATGCAATTGAGCTACTGGCCTGTCCTGCATCCAGCGTTCTTTCGGAACGCACATTCAGTGCTGCTGGAGGCGTGGTAACCGATCACAGGGTGCGTCTGTCCACCAACTCGGACAATGAATCAGTCTTGGATCACCACCAGCTACCAAGCACCTGATGCTGATATAACCGAATAATTTTTTTTGAAATCTCAGATCCCTTCAAAGACTGCCTATGCTGATGCTGAGTGACTATCCCTGAGTAATTATCCTCTTCCTCCTCAATCATCACGCTGATAGCTTGTAAGAACATTTTTGGTTCTGGGCGCCACCACCAGTGCCTAAGGCCTAATTTTTCAGCTCCTGTTCAACAGGGGCATGTAATTACAATTCTTGATCTAATATTTCACAGCAGGGCCCTGTGAGGGCTTACAGTGTTGTGGCCACAGCAACACCTAAGGCCCAAATTTCTGCTGAGTATATAGGGCAGGACCCTACTTTCAAACATCTAACTTACAAACGACTCCTACTTGCAAATGGAAGGAGACAACAGGAAGTGAGATGAAATCTACCCCTAGGAAGGGAAATTCTCTCCTGTAAGAGTTAATATGGGAAAACAATTTCTCCTTTCCACTGATGCTTTCCAATCCTTGTTCCACAAAAAAACCCAAATTTTCAAAAAACATTTTTCATTGGGACAAAAAAGTGAGGTGAAATCTTCTGA
The DNA here is from genome assembly GCA_037952925.1 of Lithobates clamitans. Classification (NCBI taxonomy): domain Eukaryota; kingdom Metazoa; phylum Chordata; class Amphibia; order Anura; family Ranidae; genus Lithobates; species Lithobates clamitans. Next base: position 4,478,382 of record JBBGZY010000014.1, read on the forward strand.
AGAGGAGGAAAGACAGCAAAACAAATGTCACAGGGGTGATAACCCTTCCCTATGTTTTCCAAAAAGCTTAGAAAAGATTTTTTGGCTGGAGCTAAACACGTTAAAAATGTTCAAAATTACAAACAGATTCTACTTAACAACAAACCTACAGTCTCTGTCTTGTTTGCACCGCCTGTATACTGCTGTTCAGAGTATATAGGGCCTGGTGGCCCCACACCTTTCCTTATTTTAATTTGGGTGCGGGGTTCCCCTTAATATCCATACAAGACCCAAAGGGCCTGGTAATGGACTGGGGGGTACCCATGCCGTTTGTCTCACTGATTTTCATCCATATTGCCATGACCCGACATGACATTAAACCCGCAAGCAGTTTTAAATGAGATTTTTTCCTTTAAAAATGACATTTGGTGCAGGGACTGTTCTAAACATGGGAAACACGCGTCACTTTACAGGCATACTATAGACACCCCCCAGGTACGATATTTAAAGGAATATTTCACTTTTTTTTTTTTACTTTAAGCATCATTAAAATCACTGCTCCCGAAAAAACGGCCGTTTTTAAAAGTTTTTTTTGCATTGATACATGTCCCCTGGGGTAGGACCCGGGTCCCCAAACCCTTTTTAGGACAATACCATGCAAATTAGCCTTTAAAATGAGCACTTTTGATTTCGAACTTTCGAGTCCCATAGACGTCAATGGGGTTCTAACGTTCGTGCGAACTTTCGGTCCGTTCGCGGGTTCTGGTGCGAACCGAACCGGGGGGTGTTTGGCTCATCCCTATTTATCATACTTCAGCCAATTCCTGGAGAGGAGTTTCCAGAAAGGGGCTGAAAAGGTGATAAATAGTCTGAAGCACTATTTATCTAAATACTAAAAAGGAAGAAAAGCAGCGCCGACCTAAGTGCAGTACTGTAGCATAAACATTTATTACAGGTTAAAATGCACTCACCTGTAATAAATGTTTATGCTACAGTACTGCACTTAGGTCGGCGCTGCTTTTCTTCCTTTTTATCTCCCTCCAAAGGTGAATTCTGCCCTTCAAGCAAGCTGCCTCCTGTGTTTGTATCTGCATCTCTCCCCCTGAGGTCATAGACCTATACTCTGCATTCCCCCCTCCCCCCCTCTCCACTCATTTTATCCCAGTTTTTATGCCTGGACTTTTGTTCATCAACCCAGCACCATCCCTGGACTTTTTTTTACCATTTTTCATATTTTATTTTTCATTTTTTATTTTCTATTATCATTATTTTTATCATATAAATGTATTGTAACTCACACATGACTGTTATTTAAATTGATATCTTTTAATTCTTTATTTTTTTATATAACTTACTATCCCTTTGTATATTGCTCACCCCCATCCATAGCTGTCGTCCCCTAGCGCAACAAAATATTGTAAATTATCTTGTTTATCTAAATACTGCTTGTCTTGGAGTACCCCATGTCATAATCCCTCTTCTGTTATATTAAGCAATACATACTAAAAAAAAAAAAAGAGATGAAACTAGTGGACAGACAACCTCTACACTTTTGGGGAAGAACCAACTAGTACCAGCAGACTACAACCATATCTATAAAATTTAGCCCTCAATTCTGTCACTAAATGTGGATACACATTTCTCTTTTGGACCACAATGTCCCAATGAGCAGATGAGTGTCTCCTCTTCCCCCTGGTTCCCATATACAGTAGTGTCCCTCGACTGTTCATTGTTTTTTGTTGGTTGAACTGGATGGACTTTATGATTAATCATTTAACTACTGTATATGCACCTGGTTTAAAAGAAAATATATATTTTTTATTTTTATTGTTTTATTACTATGACCCTAATAAATATGAAAAAATACAGAAAAAACAAAATGCATTCATTTTAATACATTAATGAAGTCAACAGTACCTTTACAGTGCTCTAAAGCAAAAACACATTTTCATCTTTGCTTTCTGTGTCAAACTGGGGCTAAAGAAAAAACAGTACTACGTAATTTTGAAATCAAATATTTAGCTTTTGTAAAGACTTATGGGAATGGGAACCTATTTTTTTATTGTTGTCTGTGTCCCTTCTGGGATGATTTTACCTCTCTCCCTGTCATCCACTTGAGATGGGCCGAACACCTCCCGTTTCAGTTTGCGCCAGAACTATCGAAAATCGCAAAAGTTCGGACCCAAACCACGTACCCTATTAAAGTCTATGGTACTTAAAAAATAAAAAGTCCCCATTTTGATGGCTTATGTGCAAGTTATTGGCCATAAAAAGGGTATGGAGGTCTGGTTACTGCCCCAGGAGACATGTAAGAATGGAACATTTTTTTTCTAAAAAGATGTTTTCAAAGGAGCAGTGATTTTAATGATGCTTAAGGAGAAACAATAAAAATGCTTGGGGATCCCCTTAGTCTGCCTGTAAAGTGGCGCATCTGTACCGCGTATGGAACCTGCTGCTGCAAAACTGACATATATAAAGAAAAAAAAGACATTTAAATTGATTTTCCCTGCAAGCTTTCTTTATTTGTACAAGCTGGAATTTAGACGCTGGGCATGTAGGTGGCAAGAAGTGTTTTTTTTTCGATGCAGCAGCTGGGGCAGAGAAATTTGTCTGCTATACTCTACAGCTGGTGGTGTGCTGCTGGAAGACATGTTGCAAGGAACTGTGACACCCTTTGCTTACATCATCATCCCTGTCAGTGGAGGCTGCTGAGAGGTCATGAGATATAGCAGGGGTAGACATGAAAGGTGAGAAGTGAGGAGGAGAAGAATTGTGTCCCTTGTGTATGGCTTTCAGGTGCTCTTGCTAACGGGTGGTGGGAGGTTAAATACCCTGTCAAGCATGTGGTTCCCAAACCGCTGGTGTTTTTGCCATGCTTGACCTGCTTGTGGCAGAGATTGCAAATTACCACAGTGCGATCAGCTGCACATGTGCTAAAAAAAGGCCCAGACAACTGAGCTGTGGGAAGTGGGCTAGGAGTAGGGATGAGCTTCGAGTTCGAGTTGAACTCATGTTCGACTCGAACATCGGCTGTTCGCCAGTTCGCCGAACAGCGAACAATTTGGGGTGTTCGCAGCAAATTTGAATGCCGCGGAACACCCTTTAAAAGTCTATGGGAGAAATCAAAAGTGCTAATTTTAAAGGCTTATATGCAAGTTATTGTCATAAAAAGTGTTTGGGGACCCGGGTCCTGCCCCAGGGGACATGAATCAATGCAAAAAAAAGTTTTAAAAACGGACGTTTTTTCGGGAGCAATGATTTTAATAATGCTTAAAGTGAAACAATAAAAGTGTAATATCCCTTTAAATTTCGTACCTGGGGGGTGTCAATAGTATGCCTGTAAAGGGACGCATGTTTCCCGTGTTTAGAACAGTCTGACAGCAAAATGACATTTCAAAGGAAAAAAAGTCATTTAAAACTACTCGCGGCTATTAATAATAACTTATGTTATATAATAACAGTTCGCGTGTTCACAGTGTTCGCGTGTTCAAACAAATTTTTTGCCTGTTCGCAAGTTCTGGTGCGAACTGAACAGGGGGGTGTTCGGCTCATCCCTAGCTAGGAGATAACAGCTCCACAATCTGATGGAATCGGGTGGCTGCTCTCTACTTTCCTCCTCTGCTCTATCCGGCAACCACGTCACATCAGTGACCTCATCATCATCATCTTCTCCATCCTCATCATCACTGGAGCCAACTTGGCAATATGCTGTGGCTGCGGAAACATGACTGCCAATTTGTTGTTTATCAGTGTTCTCCCTTCTCTGAAGGCTCATGTTACTCCCTTCCCCAGGTTCTGGTCACACCTGTTCATGACAGTAAACCAAGGCCATCTCTGACCAGAAGTGACTGCGCAGAGGAACCATTGTAGTGCTGTTACTGCTACTAAAATGCAATCAGAAACAGTTGTTCTCCTTGCCTCACTGGTGTTGGAAGATAACAATTACTGTCATCTGGTATTGAAAGAGTGGGCCAGGGATCAGCTCCTGGAGTGTATCCATCTGGCCCATTCTCTGGTTGATCAGGGTAGATTACTGTTTAAAAATGTTCAGCCCCTGATACAGGTGTGTGCTGATCTAGCCTTATCTAGCAGTCCTAAAGGAAGTGACGATTTTTCTCCCCCCTTCAGTAGTGATCAGGTGGAGTCTCTGGTATGGCTGTTGGAGGATGATGCTGTACACTTTCTGGAGCATTATTCAGCTTGTCCTAAACAGGTGCTAGTGGATTGTATAGATTCGGTGCAGTCCCTGGTTAGACAGGCAGTATGTGAACCCACGTTTGTTCAACCTGTACGACAAGCATGGTCAGACTTATTATTTCCAGCCTCGGTCAGCTCTTCACAACCCGGACCTGCTATTAGACACCTGCCTGCCCAAGAGTCTTTTTCCCCTTCACCCATGGCAACCTCCATTTCAGTCCAATATAAACTGCTTCCCACCAAATATCAATACCCTGTCTCTATCCGCTGCACTTATCCTGCCTTTAACCCACCTGCCTCTTCTCTGCTACCTACAACTTCCCCACAAGAACTTCCTCTGGCCACTGTTCCCTCTCCCTTGCCATATCCCAGACCTTCTCTTCAGTATGCCTCACCTACTACCTACAGTCCTGCAGTCACCTACAGATCTCGAGCAGTTAAGCCAAAGAAGAAACGGAAGTTCTTTCCAACCCACACGATCCTGCCAGTAACCCAACCTGCCTCCACACCAACCAACCTGCTCCAGTCTGCTCGCATGCCAGCTGAACCTGATAACCCATCTGATTCTGCCAAATCTCTGCCTGCTATCCAGCCAGTGTCCAAGCCTGATGTGTTCCTGTCTGCTGCCCAGCCTGATGTGTTCCTGTCCGCTGCCCAGCCTGATGTGTTCCTGTCCGCTGCCCAGCCTGATGTGCTCCTGTCTGCTGCCCAGCCTGATGTGTTCCTGTCTGCTGCCCAGCCTGATGTGTTCCTCTCTGCTGCCCAGCCTGATGTGCCACCGTCTGCTGCCCAGCCTGATGTGCCACCGTCTGCTGCCCAGCCTGATGTGCCACCATCTGCTGCCCAGCCTGATGTGCTCCTGTCTGCTGCCCAGCCTGTTGTACCAATGACTGTGCCCGCTGTCCAGTTTGAGGTCCCAGTGCCTGCTGCTCAGACTGACATCCCAGTGTCCATGTTCCAGTCTGACGCTCCAGTGACTACTGCCCAGTCCAATGTACCTGTTGTTCAGCCTGTTGTGCCGGTACCTGCTGTTCTGCCTGATGTGCCAGCGCCTGTGTCTGCTGCCCAGTTTGAAGTTCCAGTACCTGCTGCCTGGTCTGATGTCTCGGTACCTGCTTTCCAGTCTGATGTGCCCACTTCCCAGCCTGATGTGCCCGCTTCCCAGTCTAATGTGCCCACCTTCCAGCCTGATGTCTCGGTGCTTGCTTACCAGCCTGGTGTCTCTTTGCCTGCCTTTCAGCCTGATGTATTGAAATTAGTATCTCAGCCTGAAGTTTCGGTGCCCGTGTCTCAGCCTGAAGTTTCGTGCCCGTGTCTCAGCCTAAAGTTTCGGTGCCCGTGTCTCAGCCTGGAGTTTTGGTGCCCATGTCTCAGCCTGCTGAACCGGTGCCTGTTACCCAGTCTGTTGAACCGGTGCCCGTTACCCAGTCTGTTGAACCGGTGCCCGTTACCCAGTCTGCTAAACCGGTGCCCGTTACCCAGTCTGCTGAACCGGTGCCCATTACCCAGTCTGCTGAACCGGTGCCCGTTACCCTGTCTGCTGAACCGGTGCCCGTTATCCAGTCTGCTAAACCGGAGTCCATCACTCGGCCTGTTAAGCCAGTACCCGTTATTCGGCTTGCCGGACCAGTGCCGGTGTCCAGTTCGCTGAGCCGGGGCCCGTTACCCAGCCCACTGGCCTGGGGCCCGTTACCCAGCTTGCTGAGCCGGTGCCTGAGATCCAGCCTGCCCTTACGGTGCTCGCTTTTCGGCCTAATCTTCCAGAGCCTGCTGCCTAGCTCGACGACCCGGAGCCTGCTGCCCAGCTCGATGACCCGGAGCCTGCTGCCCAGCTCGACGACCCGGAGCCTGCTGCCCAGTTCGACGACCCGGAGCCTGCTGTCTGCTCTGATGTGCCCGCTGTCTGCCCTGATGTGCCTGATGCCCAGCCTGAAGTGCCTGTTGCCCAGCCTGACGTACCCCCATCTGTTGTTCTGCTTGATGCCATAGACTATGGACAATTACAACCATTTGGAGAGTCCGGAGGCCGCTCCTTTGAGGGGGGGTACTGTCAGGAAATGTTCAATCCGCTGGTAATATCTGTCATTTGGCATGCAGTACTGAGGTCCACCAGAAGGTGTCTCCTGGCAGTTTGGAACTGTCAGGAGAGCTTTTCCCTGCTGATGTTATGTCATCTTTGGGCCGCAGTACTGGCGTCCACCAGCGGATGGATCCTGGCAGTATGGAGCAGACAGTACCTCCTACAATCAGGTGTCACTTGAGGCCAATCACAGGCCTATAAATACCCGGCATGCAATTACATGTTTGCCTTGGTTTCTTCCTTGTGCCCTGACCTGCTAGCTTGTGATCTGATCCTGATTCTGAACCTGTTCCTGTACCCTAAACCTGTGACCCGTGTATCCCTATCCTGTCCCACCTGTTACCTTGCATCCCTGCCTGCAGTCTGATCCATCCATCCTCTCCCTGTCCTGTGTTCCTACCCCCATCTGCTGATCTCCCTGTGTATGACTTTGGCCTGGCTTACGTTTGCATCTCCGGAACATCCCCTGTCCATCTGCTGATCTGCTGTGTATGACCCTGGCCTGGCTATTGTTTACGATCCTGGTATTTGCAATTTATTGTACTTATCTGTCTGTTATTTGTGGGTCTCTGTCTGTTGGCTGGTTATTGCACTTTGTCATATTGAGATGATTGTACTATATTATTCACTTACTTTAATCAATTATTATATTTTCACTTATATACCTTTTGGTGTCCTCTGTCGCAGATCACACGGTTCTGGTCACACCTGTTCATGACACTATGACAGAAGTACCTGTGGACAAGGAGGCAGAATAAGCTGCTCTGGCAGCTGCAGTGGACTGTGCACTAATGTCAGCTTGGGTCATAGAGGATGAGGAGGATGAGGATGGCTTAGTAAGCCAGTCCACCACCTCCTCTGCTTGCTTTAGCTGGATAGCACGGGTAACATCACTACACAGAGACAAATGTGCCCTGCCTGAGGAAAGACCACATCCAACTTTGCCTGAAGACACAGAAACTGCTGGCCCCCTCATGGCATGGGAACGTCTGCATCTCCTTGTTGGCCTCCCACACGTGATGGGGGGGGGGGGCCTTATTACCCAAATTTAATAGGGACTGGGAAATGTGTGATTCTATGCACTTTAAATTGAGGACTGACGCTGACAAAGATGTAAAAACTATGAAAAAAAAAAAAGAAAGGGGAACACCAGCGTCGCAGTCAGAAAAACTGTGGCTGACAATTTAAAAAAAGGGGGGCAGGCAAGGGACAAAAAAAGAACCCCCCCAAAAAAAGGGTATACAGCACTAAATGTTATGTAATGTTGTGTTAAACACTGCACTATGCTAACACACTGCACTATACTCACACTATACTGACACACCACACTATACGCACACTATATTCACACTATATTGACACACTACACTACTGTATACTTTCACTATACTCACACTATACTAACACACTATGCTGACACACTATACTTACACTATACTGACACACAACACTATACTTACACTATACTGACACACTATACTCACACGACACTATACTCACACTACAATAACACTCTACACAGAGTCACAATAAGTGAACACACCAACTCACTAGTAGCAAACCGAGCCCTGCTCTATCTATCTCCATTACAGCAAAACACACTGCAAAAGCTTCCTGTGTGAAAGAACCTTTTATAGCGTGGGGTTGAACTATAAGTACTGAGCCGTGATTGGACAAAGTCATCATCACTTTGTCCAATCAGGGCTCTGACAGTGCTCTGGATTGTCTAATCATCTGATCCAAATAATGGTAACTGGGTACCTGCCACTGTGGTGTAGCACAGGTAAAAAAAAGGGCACATTAGTAGTCCATAAAAAAAAGGCTGCTCTGGTCCCTTAAGGAGAAGGGGGAAAGAGTGATATTTGGAATCAAAATAAATAGATGATCTGCACCCTTGTGGAGGAGTGTGATGGACCACCTGGCACCCCACCTGGGTGCCTCCGCCAAGATACAGCTTCCTCCACTCTGGGACCAGGAAGCAGGTATGAGTGTGGTGCTGCGCTAATCCATGTAGATACATTAATGCATAGGTGCAACCGTGCTAGAGTATTTGCTAAATCAGGAGCTAGTCGCCTGAACTGGGTATACAATGTGTGTAAAACTTAAACAAAAATATAAGTGTACTGTTCCCTAGTCAGGGAAAGGTATATAAATAAATAAATAAATACGTGAAAATAACCGGACTATAAAAAATTGCAGCATATAAACATCAACATGAGTGTTATAAAAACATGCAGTGTCAGACTTCGCACCCACTTATTTATATATGCACCATATGCGAAGTCTGACACTGCATGTTTTTATAACACTCATGTTGATATTTATATGCTGCAATTTTTTATAGTCCGGTTATTTTCACTTATTCATTTATTTAATTATATACGTTTCCCTGACTAGGGCACAGTACACTTATATTTCTATTTTTGTTTAAGTTTTACACACATTGTATACCCAGTTCAGGCGACTAGCTCCTGACTCAGCAAATACTCCAGCACGGTTGCACCTATGCATTTGTGTATCTACATGGATTAGCGCAGCACCACACTCACTCTATAGCTGAGAATTGCACCCAAGAACTAGATGACACTAGCTTAGTTGCAAACTGGAACTAGCTTTATTGTAAATTCACACAGAATTTATACCACACAAAATCAGATAAGAGCTTGATTACATTATCCTAAACAATACAAACTTTAAACAGTAATATCACCAGTACATCTAAAGAACAGCTAACATAAACATAAACAGTAAGCTAATCAACAGCCAAGCACCCAGACAATGCTTTGATTAATGAGGAAGTTCACCACAGTCTGGCAAAAAGCCCACCCTAGAATACACAAAGTACATCACATATGCTGTCTTTCAGATACTTGTGTAATCTGTCCAGTAGAAAAGTAATCTTAAGAAAAACTGAAATTAATTTATCTTCATAGATTTCTTGAGGGAAATTGTTGATAAATATTTCTGTCCCAAGTGGAGAAGCTTCTCCAACCCAGTCTGCAGGAGGGCCACCCTATTTTCTCTTACCATTAACCTGTACAAGATTATTATTACACCTTTCAATCCACTCCAGAAGGGAAGCTTTATTATCTTTATTCAGAGAGTTAATCCAAGACTCGCTCTAAACGTTCATCACGTTGTTGTCCAGAATGATCTGCTCTCTCCATGGGAACAGGGGCTAAACCAAGCTCTTTACCATGCTCTGACCGGGAGAAGCAGACAAAATCCCTAGGTTCCTCCATGGGCCATAATCAGTGGATAGTAGGCTAGCCCCTAGTTCCCTCCAAATGCCCCTGTCTCTGTTGGGTCTGTCACAAGGAGGAAGAGGAAAAATGTGCATTAGGAGTAAAAAAAGTGGAGCACTTGCAAGAAACTGGTTGCTCTCTGCCTGGGAGGATTAAAAAGATAAATGTTTCGTCAGCTACTTAAAAAATAAATAAATGCATGAATAAAATTATAGTTATAAAATTACAATTATAAAAAAAATGTAAATCTGTAAATACTGTCAAACAAATATTACCCTTGCATACAGAACCTATGCCTCTGACTTTTGGCCTGCATGTCTCTTATTTTAAATAAATGTAATGGCAGCTATGGCAATATGGGGAATACATATGTGGTACTTTGGTGCTCACAAATTTACTGCACAAGTGTGCATTGATATACTGAGTAGCTTTGCCTGTTTGAGCATGTGTACACTACCAAAACCAGGAAAAAAGATCATAGTAAAATAAGATAAAACATACCTTCATAAAATAGAAACCTTAATTTGGGAAAATGCAGTTTAGCCTAGGGCTGTAGAATTGTATACTTAAGTTTTGCTACTGCCTCGCTTTCTCCTGGTCTATTGGATTTTCCACCTCCATTTACCTTCCCTTCCATGGCCATAGGTTCCCCCCTACAGCTATGCCTCCAGTGCAGGGGATCCTTGCACCATCAGAAAATATGGCAAATAAGTTGTCACAGTTCAAATCCCCAAGGTAGGACATGTTAGACTGGCAGTAGATTTACCAAATTGTACCCCAGTATTGGGGAGAGTTTAAATGTCCCCTTTGAAGCTTCCCACCAATTGCCTCCTCACCAGCAACCCCCTCCACCTTCTCATCACTGCCAGCATCCCAAAACTCCTCCCTACCATTAGCACCCCAACCATCCTAACCATCAGTACCGCAACATTCCTTCTCCTAACCTCCAGCACCCCTACCCTACTCCTCCTTTGCACCACCAGCACCTAACCCTTGTCCTCCTCATACTGATCCTCTGCCTTCTGCTGCCTTGTGGCATTCCACATGCTGGTGCATGGCAAAGATTGCCTTCTGTGAAAAGTAATGAAGGCTGGCATTTGGCAAAGCTGGAATGAAGATGCAGGGCATAGGGAGGATTTAGGGAGGTTTTTCTTTGACTTTTTCCGAAGCAAGCAGGGGTCTGTGGACCACCCCTAGGGAAAGCCTCTGTTTATGCTGATTCCAATCAGACACCCCTGAAGAAGAGTATATCTCGAAACGCGTTGGGTACTCCCCGTATGTGTGTTCCATATGTACCGGAGTTCTATGTTTGTGTATCTTTGCATACTGTATTGCAATTTTTTTGCCTGTATCACGCATCTTGTATCTCTTTGTATTTCTGTACATTCACCCTGTGCACCGTAGACCCGTTTTAGGTCTATACCTTAATAAATACCTAATTTCATTTCAAATTTACACTTCTCATACTCCTTATTACTCCTGAGTAGGTTCTCCTTTTAAAGTCCCGCGAGAGGAACAAATTTCCATTAAATCCGGACCAGGAGCGAGCACATACCTCAGTGTTCAGTGGTGACATATCCCCCCAACCCTCTCCTTCTGAATGTTTTTAAATGGATGCAGTAATGTACACACTCCCCCAAGCAATACTACATGACATACCTCTGTTTATGCTGATTCCAAACAGACATCCCTGAAGAAGTGTATATCTCGAAATGCGTCGGGTACTCCCCGTATGTGTGTTCCATATGTACCGGAGTTCTATGATTGTGTAAATTTGCATACTGTATTGCATTTTTTTTGCCTATATCACACATCCTGTATCCCTTTGTATTCCTGTACATTCACCCTGTGCACTGTAGACCTGTTTTAGGTCTATACCTTAATAAATACCTAATTTCATTTCAAATTTACACTCCTCATACTCCTTATTACTCCTGAGTAGGTTCTCCTTTTAAAGTCCCGCAAGAGGAACAAATTTCCATTTGCCTAGACATATTGGGGATTTGGGTTTACCCTACTCTCTAGACCAACTCAGCACCACCCCTATCTTGTTTCACCCCTAGAGAAAGCAACCAAAAAATTCTGCTGACTCCTAATAGCTATTTTACAGGAAAATGGCAGGATTAGCTGAAAAGGAGGAGGAAAAGGGTGCATAAGCATCACTAGAAAAGAAAAGTGGCTGCACTGTGCTCCTGAGGACAAGGAAAAGGAAATAAAGAAACCAAAAAGGAATATTTTGTAAACATCTGCAGAGGTATGGCAGTATATAAGGAGGTAATGGCCACATTAGCAGCACCTAAAAAGTGGCTGCTTTATTTTCATGAGGAGGAGGAAAAGAGCACATAAGCAGAATAAATGGCAGCTATGCAACTTAAGGAGTAAAAAAGGGGCACATTAGCAGTGGCACGTACCTGGTTTGTGAACCTGACGAGTAGAGGAGGGCCTCTCGTATCACACCGGCTTGTGGGTTACTGAAGGTGAGACAGCAGCCACAGAAGCACAGTGGTGTAGGAGTGCCTGAGATCAGTCCTGTAGTCTGTATGGCTGGTTGTCCGTGGATGGATGTGCAGCAGGCAGGCAGGTGGTGGTTAGGCAGACCAGGGCCGTAGCAGGCTGGGATTGCAGCTAGAGCAGGATCCAGATGTGGATTGCAGAGCAGAGCTATGACAGGCTGGATGAGCAGATGCAGGGTCAGGCAAGCCAGGTCAGTAATGTTCAGGCAGATAAACAGAAAAGCAGGCAGAAAAGGAGTCCAAAACAAGCCGAGGTCAAGATCAGAGGTCAGCACAGGTAATAGGTCCGAACACATAGAAGCTGCAGACCAAGCAGCAATGAGTCTATGCAGAAGCTCAGCTTAAATAGCCCGCCTGGCGTATGAGTGTACGCCGATGCGCGAGAGCGCATGTATGTACGCCGATGTGCCAATGCGCTAGTGCGCATGCGCATCCGCCAAGAACCTCTAAGTGTACTGCTGACCTGTCTTTCCTGACAAGCAGGCCCAAAAAATGGCTGCTATGGGCCCTTGAGGAGAAAGGAAAGAAGGAAGGAAATAGCATATTAGCAGCACTCTAAATAGGTGGCTGCTTTGCAGAGGAGGAGTGTGTGATTTTTCCTGCCAACTTGTTTCACTGAGGTGCTGCTCCCACCAAGCTCTTTGACAAAGAGTCGTGTGTTTCTTGTACCTAAATGGCTGGTAGTTTTATCATAGCTGACAGATTGCAGGCAGAGGCTGCTGTCAGCAGCAGATTTGTTAAAACATTTGTTACCTATTCTAGTGCTTGCCAACTGTCCTGACACACCAGGCTCTGCTGTCGTTTGTTGCAAGATGCATCCTGAGGAGGTTATATACGTCACTCTGCTAGTGACAGAGGAAAAGGAATATTGCCACCAGATATTGAAAGAGTGGGCCAGAGATCAGCTGTTAGAATGCATCTTGCTCATTCCCTAGTTGTCAGAGTTGGCTTTGTCCAGTATTCCTAAAGGCAGTGATGACTTTTCTTGTTCCTTTAGTATGGCTCAGGTAGAATCGCTGGTATGGCTATTGGAGGTTGACTCAGCTTATTCCTTTGAGCACTATTCAACATGTTCTCAACAGGTGCTACTGGATTATATTAACGCAGTTCAGTCTCTAGCTAGACAACTTAGATGAGTGTAAACTGAACTTTGTTCAACCATTACAACAAGCATGGTCAGATATGTTGCACTCAGCCTCAGCAGCTTGCACCAATACATTCCTGCTGCTAGACACCTGCCTTCTCAAATATTTCTCTCTCTGTCACCCACAGCAACCATAGTTGCAGCCCAGTATACCCTGCTACCAACTATATGTCAGTACCCTGTTTCCACTCACTGCCCTGCCTTTAATCCGTTGAAGATTACCTCTTCTCCGCTGCCTGCGGCAATCCCTCAGAAATCCTCTATAGCAACTGCTCCTTTTTGTCACCATCCCTCTGTTCTTCTTTTCCATCAGCTGCACCCCCAGCCTGATGGTCCTCAGTCTGCTGCCCAGCCCAAAGGTCCTCTGCCTGCTGCTTAGCCTGGCGGTGCTCTACCTGCTGCCCAGCCTGATGGTTCGCTGCCTGCTGCCTAGCTTGATGATTCTGTTCCTGCTGCCCAACTTGATGATCCTGTTCCTGATGCCCAGCTTGATGATCATGAATGAATGAATGAATGATTTTGTAAAGCGCTGCAAATGCGAACTGAATCGCCTCAAGGCGCTAATGCGTTTTGTGTCTGAGCAGCTTGTTAGAAGAGGAAGGTTTTTAGTTTTTTCCTAAAGGCCAGATGGTTTTCTTCCATGCGGATGTGAGTCGGAAGAGTATTCCAAAGCCGAGGTCCCTGGACTGCGAATCTGCGTTCTCCCCTTGCTTTGTAGCGGTATTTGGGAACGAGGAGGAGGTTTTGGTTGGATGATTGCAGATTGCGATTGGGTGTGTAGTGTTTTATTTTCTCTCGGAGGTATTGAGGGGCATTTCCTTGTATGCATTTGTGGGTGAGGCAGAGGGTCTTGAATGTGATCCGATTCTTTATCGTTAGCCAGTGTAAGCTCCTCAGTGATGGGGAGATGGACTCCCAGGGTTTTTTTCCTGTTAGCAGTCTTGCCGCCGCGTTTTGAATGGCCTGTAGGTGCGCAAGCTGATATTGGGGTAAGCCTATGTAGAGTGAGTTTGCGTAGTCAAGATGGGAATTGATGATTGTTCCAACTACTGCTGCTTTGTCCTTTTCTGGGATAAAGGGAATGAGTCTGCGTAGCAGGCGGAGGAGATGGTGAGATCCGCTGACTACTGATCCTATTTGTGCATCCATTGTCATTTCTGAGTCAAAGATAACTCCGAGACTCTTGGCTTTGGTGCTCGGGGAGATGGTCTGTCCAAAGATGGTGGGAGGTATCCATGGAGACTTGGTTTTGGGATTTTGGTTAGCGTTTAGGAGGAGAAGTTCTGTTTTTGACCCGTTGAGTTTGAGGGAACTGATGGTCATCCAGTCATCTATCAAAGTGAGACATTGCTCTAGTTGATGAAGGTGGTCTTTTTGTCCGGTGATGCGAAAATAGATTTGGGTATCGTCAGCGTATGAGTGGAAGCAGAGGTCTGATTTTTTGATGATTTTGAGGAGTGGGTGGATGTAGATGTTGAATAGCAATGGTGACAAAGGTGAACCCTGGGGGACTCCACAGGAAATTGTCTGGGAGGTGAATGCTCCAAGTTTCACTGTCTGAGAGCGATTCTCTAGGAAGGATGCAAACCATTGTAGACTCAAATCTGTGGTTCCTGCAACTTCTGTGAGGCGGACAAGTAGAGTATTGTGGTCCACTGTATCAAATGCTGCACTAAAGTCTAGCAGTATCAGGAGACATGATTCTCCATCATCTGCAGCTTCGAGGGCATCATCCCATATTTTTAGAAGTGCTGTTTCTGTGCCATGGCCTGGGCGGAAGCCTGATTGTAGAGTGTCCAGAAGTTGATGTGTGTCCAGGTGGTGTTGTAACTGTTGTACTACCGCTTTCTCCATGATCTTGGAGATGGTGTTAAGGCTTGTTATCGGTCTGCGGTGGTTAGGGTCCTTGGGGTCGAGATTGGGTTTCTTTAGCAGGGGTTTGACGGTGCCTTGCTTGAGGGAGGTTGGCACAATCCCTTCTTTGAACGACTGATTTATGAGGTGTGTTATGGTGGGAGCCAGGATGTCGAAGCATTCTTTCAGGAGTTTCGTGGGAATGATGTCATTTGGTGATGTGCTGTCTCGAAGGCTTATCATAATGGTTTTAGTCGTGTCAGTGGTGATCGG
The DNA here is from genome assembly GCA_037952925.1 of Lithobates clamitans. Classification (NCBI taxonomy): domain Eukaryota; kingdom Metazoa; phylum Chordata; class Amphibia; order Anura; family Ranidae; genus Lithobates; species Lithobates clamitans. The sequence goes on from JBBGZY010000014.1 coordinate 4,493,667, forward strand.
GGTCAAGAAGAAGTCCGGCGGTTGTGTGATGTTGGTGTTGATGTCCTCTTTTTGCTTCAGTTGGGTGAGGTTTTTGTTTTTTTCTGTTGGATAGATTTTCTGATGTTGTCGATTTTGTCGATGAAGAAATTTGATAACTCATTGCAGAATTCTTGAGTATCGTTTGCTGGGGGCTCTAAGCAGGACGGGTTCATTGACTGGGCGAATATTTTGAAGAGTCGGTTTATGGCAGTTGAGATGATATTCGAAAAATGTTCTTTTTTGGCTATGAAGATTGCTTTGTGGTATTTTACCGTGAGTACTTTATAGTTTGTGGTTTTCCTTGGTGGGATTCCTTCTCCACGCTCTTTCAGCTCTTCTACCTTCCTGCTTGAGTAGGGTGAGGGTGCCATTAAACCATCTTGAGTTTTTTTTACGGATGAGTGTTCTGCGTTTTGGCGCTACTGAGTCTGCTGTTTGTAGTAGTACTTTGTTTAGGGAGTTGAGTGTTTGTTCCGTTGAGAGGTTTGAGTTTAGCGATTGTATTTTGTTTGATAATGTGGTTTTGAAAAGTTCAGAGTGCAGCCTCTTCTGAGATCTGTTCCAGTGTGTTGTTGTTGCGTGTTTCTGTTTTTGGAGGGTGGTGTTAAAGGTGATTTTAAATTTGATAGCGTGGTGGTCCGTCCATGGTAGTGGTGTGTTGTCGAATATGTTGATGTCCACATTCTGTTGGAAGATGAGGTCTAGAGTGTGTCCTGAACCATGCGTAGGAGTGTTTATCAGTTGTTGAAGACCTAGTTCTTCCAGTTGGTTGATGCAGGTGGTCGCAATAGGGTCTTGCTAGAGTTTGCCCAAAGGTTGAAGTCTCCAAGTACCAGAAGGTTTTTGGTTTTCAGGGTGTGCATTGTAAGAAGTTCAGTGAGTGGTGTAGGGAGATTGGTCTTTGGTCCTGGTGGTCTGTAGCATAGTAATATGTGTTTGGTGTCTTGGGGTGTTGTTTGGAGATGCAGGGGGAACGTCTCCATGAAAGGCACTGAGTTCTGTGAAGTTGGTTTGGTGAAGGCAAGGTGCGATTTGAAGATTACTGCTAGGCCTCCTTCTTTTTTTCCTACTCTATGCTCAGTTAGGATACTGTAGTTCTCAGGTACCAATTCAGTTAGGATGGTATTGCAGTCGGATGTTAGCCAGCTTTCCGTAATGAAGAGGCAATCAATGTTGTTTTCGATGATGAAGTCGTGGATTTCCAGTCTGTGCTTGACTGCAGATCTGGTGTTGATCAGGGCGCATGCTAGCTGTTGTCGTTGGATTGGTGTCTCCCTGTAATTGATGGTTGCTTGTAGGTTGGTCCTTAGTAGTTCATGTTCTTGATGCCTAGCTTGAGGGTCCTGTTCTTGACGTCCAGCCTGATGATTTGGTTCCTGATGCCCAGCCTGATGATCTGGTACCTGATGCCCAGCCTGATGATCTGGTTCCTGATGCCCAGCCTGGTGGTCCCATTCCTGAGGTCCAGCCTAATGGTCTTGTTCCTGGTGCCCAGATTGGTGGTCCCTTTGCTAATGCCCAGCCTAGTGATCCCGTTCCTGATGCCCAGCCTGGTGGTCCTGTTCCTGATGCCCAGCCTGATGATCCTGTGCCTGATGCCCAGCCAAAGGATCCTGTGCCAGATGGCCAGCCGAATAGTCCAGTGCTTGATGCCCAGCCTGCTTCTGGAGGTCCTGTGCCTAACAACCTGCTTGCCTCTGTTGGTCTGCTGCCCAATGACAAGTCTACTGCTCTGATGACACGCCTTCCCCTGCCTCTGATGGTCCATTGCCAGATGTCCAGCCTGATGGTCCTGTGCTCTGTCCAGCCCGCCCCTGATGGTCCTCTGACCGATAATCAGCCTGATCCTAATTATCCTCTATCTACCACCCAGCTGGGTTCTACTGACTCTGTGCCCACTGTCCAGCTAGTTTTTATTGACTCTATGCCTGCTGCTCAGTTGGATTGTCATGCTAAGGGTAGGATTCTGTCTGCTGTTGGGTCTGACATCTCTGAGTCTTTGCGTACCTTGTATAGGTTACCTGTTCTGCCTGAGATTCTTTTTACAGTCATCTCGGTTGGGTCCCTCTTGCAGTATGTTTCTCCCATGGCGCCAAAGCCTGGTGGTCTGGACATACCCTTTGTAACTGGTAGCAATGTTTGCCTTCACGACCTTGGTAGTGGTAAACTCCAGGGAGTAGCAAAGTACCATTTGTGCCTTTAGGATAGAAAAAGAAAAGAGGGCGCACTGGCCTAGTGCATTATCCAACAGATTTATTAAAAGATATGAATACAATTATAAAGATGTCTACTCACAAACATAAGTTAAAAAGGCTCTGAAGAAGAAGGCCGGTCCTTCGAAAATGCATCAGCCTGAGGGGTCTCATCCAGGAGCCCCACTCCCAGGTTCGGTGATTCGAGCAACCGATGAGAGATAGCCACACATGTGGCCTGACGAGCGTGTTTTTAATTTAGGTTTGTGAGTATACATTGTTATGATTTTATTCATATCTTTTAATAAATCTGTTGGATACTGCATTAGGCCCTCTTTTCTTTTTTATCCTCACAGCACTGTCAGAACTACCCCAGTCCTAGAGGGCAGCAAGGCATCTATTAGATTATCCATGATTTTACCAGGCAACTGTGACACTACACAGTCAGCTGACTCTAGAGCAGGAGTGTGTTATTCTTTACCAAATGTGCCTTGCCATGACCCGGATGCGATTTCCACAACTCCAGGTGCACTAGTGGACCTGAGTCAGGTCACCCGTGCCTCGGTGGAAACCTAGATGGCCATTGATGTGTGGAATAGGTCCTGGAAACCAGGCAAGCTACACGGTTGTAACAAGACATTCCGGTGTCAGAGTTCCGGTGTTGTCACATGACCCCAGGGCTGACCCATGGTACCCCAGCATTGGGGTGCCTACTGTCTTGAGGGATCAAATGTCATAATTCTGAGAATATGGCCAACAGGATACTTAGCCAGTTGCCTAACCCCAGTGGTGAGGTACCTAGTCAGTCACCAAACCCCAACGGTAGGACACCTAGGTTATTAATGGATCCCGGCAGCAGTGCTTCTTATTTGGAACTCAGGACTTCTTTCCCTATGAGACCCTTTCCCTCTGGACTTATGCAGCAACTTGGTATCTTTTATGGATTCAGCTATGGCTAATTGGAGCATCCGGTAGTCGCTCCTTAGAGGTGGGGTACTATTAGGAAAGGGTTCTAGTACTAGTGCCACTGTGGCTCTCAGATCTATAGGCTGCAGTTCCACTGTCCACCAGCAGGTGTCCCTCAGCAGACAGAAGTTCATGGTAATCAGGCATCACCTGATGCTTGTTGCAGGAATTGTATTTAAGCCCTGCCTATGCTCTTCCTTCTTGCCTTGGTGTTTTGTCTCCATGTGCCCTTATCATAATCCTTGACCCTGACCCCGACCCTACAGCCTGATTCCTTCCTGCCTGTTCGTTCCCTCTCTTGTTACCCTCTCCCTGTCCTGTGTTGCTCCCAGCTCCCTGTCCTGCCTTGCTCCTAGCTCCCTCTGCCCTCTGATCTCCTGTGTATGACCATGGCTCTGTTACGACCATGCTTCACATTTCCTGTTTTCAATATATACTTAGTTTGAGCTGTTGTTCAATGTGTGTCAGTAATACTATAAAAACTATGAACAAAAAAGAACTGTTAATAGCTGCTAACACAATATTGTTGGGCACAATAACAAGAATAGGGGATAAAGGTGTAGCGCTAAAAAATGGTGGTGAATAATATAATAGATTCAATAGAATAAAAAATGAATGCGTAAAATTAAAGTCCATCTGAGGAACTCCAATTAGATGAAGAGAGAGAGAACCGTCACCAACACCCAATATAACTGACTCTTACTGTGTATGGGAAATACACAATAAGCAAATCGCTAAAAAGGTTAGATCCATAACTCCTCCTATTCATCAAACGGTCCACTAATTATGCTAGAGGTCCTTCCACAGACCCACCAGATGCAAATAGCTTAATCTTTCCAACACCTTGACTAAGAAATATGCTCCACAGGTATAGCACGGTGATCACATATATGGGAAATGAAAGAAATACTCTCATTGTGCAGACATCCAATAAAAGGGCACATTTATGTCATTAAAAGCTAGATATACAACTCACATGTGATGTGTGCAATACAGGCATAGGGAAAGTGTCCAGCGCTTTCTACCAACAAGACCGCGGCCACTCCTCTGTCCACACCACTACGTCACTCGTCCCTTGCTCAACCCGATGTTTCGAAACAAATGTGCAGAAATCGCTGTTTGTTCCTCTGTGCCCCTGTGCTGAGTGAGTCTAATGGGAGTGGTTTCATAATTATCAACCAGCCTGTACAGAATCAGGACTCTAATGAGTAAAATTGCAGGGTCTGCATCCCTTTAGACGTTATTTCCTACTAGAAGTATCTTACCGAAAACAACATTTTTGTTGCAGGGGAGGCCAAAAATCTGACTTGTATCTTAGTGTAGACTTTTGGGAAAATCAGTGAGCCAATCTCACAAGCAGGAAATTATGTTTTTGGGGGGCGTTCTATACACATTTTGTGTACAGAACACCTCCAGGTAGCCATATTGCATTGCACTTTACAGAAAATGACAGAGCTGCAGATTAAAAAGGAAAGGTAATTTTTAATAACATTCAATTACAATATGACTTGTGCAATTGTATATGCTATATTATTTTTTGTTTGCTATTTTTTTTCCTCTTGAAATTGGAGTTACTCTTTAAGTGTGGTACTGTGGCTCCGCAAAAAAAAAAAAAAAAGCTTACAGAACTATACTATTAAACTGTTGTGCCACTGGCAAATCTATATGAGGTTGAGTGATTCAATTTTTCTTTTTTTCCTTTTGTAAACGTAACCGCTTCCCGACCAGCCGCCGCTGTACAGCGGGGGTGCCGATGCTCTTGGCTGACAGTTGTGATGACCACCAGCCATGAGCGATCATGTGCAGGAGACACAGAACAGGGACAAGCATGTGTAAACACACTTCCCTGTTCTGTTCTGACAGGAGTGACAGATCCTGTGTTCCTATTAGCTAGGAACCACGATCCGTCACGTCCTCTAGTCAGTCCCCTCCCCCTTTAGTTAGAATCACCTTCCAGGGAACACAGTTAACCCCTAGATCGCCCTCTAGTGTTAACCCCTTCATTGCCAGTGACATTTTTACAGTAATCAATGCATTTTTATAGCATTAATCGCCGTATTAATGCCAATGGTCCCAAAAATGTGTCAAAATTGTCCGATGTGTCCGCCATAATGTCGCAGTCATGATAAAAATCACAAATTGCTGCCATTACTAGTAACAAAAAAATAATAATAAAAATGATATAAATCTATCCCTTATTTTGTAGACGCTATAACTTTTGCGCAAACCATTCAATATACGCGTATTGCAATTTTTTTTTACCATAAATATGTAGAAGAATACATATGGGCCTAAACTGAGAAAAGAATTGCTTTTTTAAAAATAAAAATGGGTATATTTATTATAGCCAAAAGTACAAAATATTGTGTTTTTTTCATAATTGTCGGTCTTTTTTTGTTTATAGCGCAAGTAATAAAAACCGCAGAGGCGATCAAATACCACCAAAAGAAAGCTCTATTTGTGGGGAAAAAAGGACATACATTTTGTTTGGGTGCAGCGTCGCACGACCCCGCAATTGTCAGTTAAAGCGACGCAGTGGCACATTGCAGAATGGTGCTCTGCTCAGGAAGGGGGTAAATTCTTCCGGGACTCAAGTGGTTAAACTATCCTATAGTTTTTAGATCTGTCACGACTCCTTCTTCAACTGTTCAATCCAGACCTATTACTGGCCTGCAAGTGGGATGCCCCTCACAGGATTGTCTTTAGGTGGGTTTCTCTTGATTATAATTTTTTATGGCTGACCTAGGCTCACAGGTGCCTAGCTGGCCATTGCATTAGTTGCCTCTTTTTTGATCTTTGAGCTAAGATTGTTGCTAGTTGCATCTATTATCTATAAACACCTGCCCGTATTTGCCTGCACCTTAAGCTATAGTTTGTCTCCCCATCTTTATTAGTGCTTTGGATTACCATGTCATTAGACATATGGCCATTGTGCTGCAGGTACTGTATATGGTGATATTTGTTCCCACATTTATTACTGTTCTTATGCTTTCTTTTCTGAGGCCCTACCTTATACCAGCAGGTCCATACTTCTGGTTATCCATCTAACATTTATGGTGTTTAGTATCAAGGCTTTATTTGCCCATTTGTTGTGGGGGGGGGGGGGGGGGGCTTTTTTGGTCATTACTCCTTTTATTCAGTTTCAAAGAAAAATGTAAATACAAAATAGAGCCTAATTGGCATAACCAGGCCCAATGTAATGCATAGATACAAAAAGAACCCAGCGCCTAATAACAGCTAAAAGGTGTATACAACCTACTATTTAACCAACATTAATAATTAAATACCTTTATTTTAACTTAGATGGAGACTTGACGCATTCGCTCAGGCCTGCCGCAGGGGTAATCGGCCATTTCAGGAGGCCATGTAGGACCCCCTACTACACATCCACACCTACGCCAGCCCTTTAGGGGGGGGTTTTACCCTCATACCCCCTGGCAGATTCTAGTTATGTAATATGTTACACACCCTGGGTTCTATGTACTAGCTAGAATGTCCCCTTATTAGTGTTATATGTGTGTTTTTATATTCAAATTCACTTTTGTGAACATGTGATGGGTTTTGTCCTATCATTATATATGGATATAAGAATTTTTAGTAATTGTATCAATAAAATATTACTATATGCTTTAAACTATTCTTTATGATGTCTATTGGTACCATTTTTGGTGACCATTGGGGTGGTCTTCGGCTTCTTTCCAAAATAATCAGGTATCGCAGTCAAGACATATCTGGAAACCCCTTTTTTTCAAGTTGTAGTGTGCTGGTATATTTAAACCAAGCAGTAATGAAGTTGTAAAAAAAAATAATTAGACATGCAAAATATGTGATGTAAGACTATGGTGTAGCTGACACATCAGTAAGAATTATACTTTTCCCTTATTCCTTGCATAATAGCCTTGAATATGGGCATAATTGATTTTCAGGATTTTCAAAACCCATCCCAGCCTGTGATTTGACAATGACGGCTCTGCAGCACAATTAGGACTTCATTTCTGCTCTTCTCAGGATGCTTTCAGAATTTGGCAGACAGTATTGTGAAATTACCGTAATTAAATCCTGGATTGGTTTGCTGACAGACTGGGCTCTAGTTTTTGTTCCTGCATTGTATTGCCTATGGACTACCACCATTGTCCCCTTGTTTCCATGTATCACAACAAATGCATGTTTGTTGCCCATATATTCACACAACTACCGTTTGTTTATTTTAATGATAACTAGCTACCAGTGCAGCCTTTCCTTTCCTCCCAAAATCTCCTGCTCTCTAGCTCCCCTGTTATCTCCTCTCATGCTCGCCTTCAGGACTTCTCCAGAGCCTCTCCCATCTTCTGGACCTCCCTGCCCCAGTATGTCCAGTCAGCACCTACCCTTTCCAATCTCTGAAATCTCACTTATTCAGGGAAGCCTATCCCACCTCCACCTAAGAACCATACCCAAGCCACCTCCTTCAGATCATCCCCTGCAGCTATTACCTTTTGTACCACTTCTCCCTCCCTTTAGATTGTAAGCTCCATGAGCAAGGCCCTCCCATCCCTTCTGTATTGAACTGTACTGTAATTGTATTCTCCTCCTCAACAATGTAAAGTGCTGTTGCAATTTGTTGGTGCTATAAATTCTGTATAATAATAAAAATAATACTTGCCCAAGTATTGTCAGGGCTACCCATTTAAAGGTGCATACTCTTGTATGGTCATCCCAAATTTGTCTTTACAAACTAAAGGGTCATAGATCTGGAACGAGATGAAAGTTCAGATGGCTGACCAATTTACATGTTTTTGACCAGTACAGAAAAAAATAATAGACACGCCACCATTCCTAGCAAATATCTTAACAGCCAGCCTGTATTTTTGTCACATGTTCCCTCTTGGGTTAAAATCGCCCAGAATATTAATCTGTAACAAGCAAAAAGTTCAACCCCATGATGCTGCTTTGCTCTTATGTTAGCTGTCCTCACAATAAGCAAAATGAAGAGCAGCTAGTAGGCATAAACCCACAGTTTATGAGGACATTGAGTACTAGATTGCTTTTCATATTAGCTGCCATACCTTGAAAATAATATATTTAAACAAGCTAATTTGTTATATTTACAGATTTCAACAACTAACTATATTTAAACAATGTCATACCTTTAAACATGTTTTTGTAACCTGTTTTCTAATTTTATAAATAACATAAAGATCAAGATTTTTGGTAGCACTGTTCATCATATGGAGTCCTATGTTAATATTTCCTAATCATAGTGACCTCAGCCTGCCAGAATGTACAGGCTCCTAATCCTTGCTGTAATGTTTTCTCATTAACCACCCAGCATTGGCCACACCGGTCGTATCAGCCCAGCAATGCCTCAGGCACCACTGGAATTAATTACCAGAAGAAGCACTGCTGTTTTGAATTGTCATCTTGAATTTATCACTTGCCACTTAATGCAACTCATCTGACCTAATACCTCCAATGTGTCACGGGGGCTCTGGCTCTGTTTCCATCGGTTGTAATATCAGGGGTGTTCTGTATGCCTAATGTTCATGCAGTGTAGAGCATACATCTGCTGGAGACCTGGATAAAAGATCCTACCCTAGAGGCATAGCTTGCTAACAATGCCCCAAGCAAATTGCAGATAACCCATACGTCATGTAACATTTGAAGTTTACAGCAGAAGCTGACACGTTTAATTTTCACTTCTCAGAGATGATAATCTTTCATTTCATTGGCTGTAACAACTGCGACCATTTGTGTCTTTCCCGTTTCACTTTTTAGAGTTTAATGAAGCTGCCTGTCCTCATGTGGATAAATAAATGGCTCTAGGGGGCTTTTGGTATTAGGCCTGCTTTCCTACAGTATAAAATGAACAGAAATAGCTCATTAAATAACTCACAAAATATATATAGCCTACAGTACAGTTCAGTTAAAACCCATGATGTTTTAAGGTGCTTTTTTCAGTCTTTTAGAATGTTATAACAGTGATCCAGCTTTATACTTTCCTGTGCTCCTTTTATTGAATGAAACTATGATTCCAGGCAGGAAACAATCGGGCTGATTTTGTAGAATGGAATTATAATGATAGAACAGCTGTTAAATCGACATATCAAGAGCCGATGTTAGATTTTTGTTAGCTATCTTGTAAAATACCATCAAATGGCTCGATGTGAGCTGCACATATTTTACAATGTCTATGAAATATGTACAGTTTTGTTACTATCCACTGTAAATGTGATACTGTTTTTCTGTTATGTTATGTTGTATGTTGGAAGGCTTTGCTTATTTATTATTATTTTCTTTTGTTACCAGTGATCTTGATATATAGCACATAAAAATGTGATCATTTTTCAGCATTGTTTTTAAAAGGGATGGAATGAGGCCTATGGGAGAATTGCAATATGTATAATATTGTAGTTGACAAGGAGAAGCAAATTATTAATACACGCAAGCTGAGGATCATAACTATAGTTATAGCAGCCACGTGGCTCCTATGGGGCCCGAGGGCATGGGGAGCCTTGTCAATGGTGCTTTCATACCTGACTATAAAGAACCAACGCCTTAGGCTGGTCAGAAGAACTGATCCCCCAGTCCCTTTCTACTATTGAATTAATTTGCCTCTAAGTGAAAGTATTAGTCTCCCCTGTGCTTCATTATTTGGCTGATCTTCAAGAGGTGACAAGCAGTGAAGCAGTAAGTGTCCTATTTGTGTATTATTATTAGTGTATTATTCAAATCACTTTTCAAATTTGTGTTCAATGTGCACCATCAAGAAATGAAGAATACCCTATTGCCTGATCTTTTTGGAGGAATGGGAGGGCATTAACAGTATTGTTAATGAATAGTTGCCATCATCGTTAGAAAAGAAAGCAAATACAAGCAGGGAGACAAAATGAGAGACCTAAAGAAAGTCACATAAATAGCCAGGTGAGAAAAAGACAAGCAAAACTGCTGACACAAATAAAGAACAATAGAAAAACATAAGCCACTATATAATTTCATTGAGAGGTCAGTGTCACATACAGCATGTGCTGTAGATTTCCAGCAGTTTTTTTTTTTTGTGCTGGGCCCTGTTGTTTCTAGTTATGCCTTATATGGCCTTATATAATACGATAGTACAAACATTAAAGATGTTCGTACTATGTTATGCAAAGGGCACTTCCTTACTTCAAGCAATCACATTTCACCTTTGGTATGTGTAGATCAGTAAGAACAGTGGAGGTAAATAACTGGCCACTATGTGTTCACATGCCTCCTGACACTAGAGACCAATCAGTTATACAGATACAATCAGATCACCCTCAGGCAGTTGTATCTGACAGTTAACTTCAATATTTGACTCAGCAGTCAATTGTGTTTTGCCTATGGTAAAATGTAGTGGAGGTGCTCTGTAGACATTTCTTTCATCAGCATATCTCAGAAGAACCCATAATGCTAGACAAGTTTTTCAAACTGTTTAGTAACTTCTTTTTCCAAGGTGCATTGGCCAACATTTTCTGTGGGTACCACATAGACTGAAATCCTTCAGGCAGTATTGAACATTACTCTTTGAACTTTGTTGGATTTCTTGATAGTTGTCAAATATCCCAGATTGGTAGGAACTAAATGCAACTAGCATTGAACTGAATGCCCACCATGTTCTTTGGTTATGGGATGTAAAATACGTTACAAACATTCTTCAGCACACTCTCCAGCTAGTCAGCACAAATAAATGAACAAAAAATGTTTCAACATCACAGTTTAAAAAGAGGTTTCTTTTTGCATACAGTACATCTTGGCAGTCAGACTGCCACATTAAGATACCCCTGCATTGGGTGGTCTTTAACTCCAAACATTCTTGAATTCCCAACTTTAAGTAATAAATAGCAATGCCAGTGGTGTATCATCCATGTATGCAGGGAGTTCAGGGCACATGGGCCCAGAGCAAAGGGGGCCCATTGTGCCCTGACACACACTGTCCACATCGATTTAAAAAAAAAACCACAGTCAACATTTCCCTGAGCCCCAAGTGGGTAGAGTAGTGTTTCTAGGCATCAGGAGCTTTGGGACACCTTTATCCATCTTACTTGCAGGCGGACGCATTTGCGGATGTTATGATTATAGTTCCGGTTGCCGTTGCCTGCAAATGCTGTTTGTAAGCCCTGGCTGACACAGAGCGATATATTAACTTGCTTCTCATGTGGGAAAGTGGGCTTGTGAGAGTGGAAAGGAGCATCAGGTGGTTGCTGCAAGAGCAGGGATAAGGGGGGCAGGGCACCTTTCTGAGGGGGGACACACTGGCGATGTAGCTGGTCATCCTGCTCCTCACTAACAGAAGTGATTGTGATCTCACTCCTGTCAGAAGGAGCAGTGGATGAAAGCTGCAGCTGGAGAGAGGATTCCACTTTCTCCTCCCTCCAACCTGCAGGTGGCAAAAGAAAGCATGTGCTGAGACTGAAAGTCTCAGCACAGCATGGCTGTGGAGTGAGGGCAGACCTCTATTCTTCCATTCTGCCTTTGTCAGGTCACATGACTGGAGAGAGGAAGAAGAAGCGGTCTCACAGTGTGATCTATGAGTACAATGGGAAGAGTGGGGGACAGTTTAGCTCTAGACATCCCCTCTCTACTCCCCACACCCCTTCTCCTCCTCAGACACAGCCAGACCTCCCCTCTCTCCTCAGACCCCCCATATCTCCCCTCTCTCCTCTTCAGACCCACCTTCTCCTTCTCAGACCAACCCTCTCTTCCTCAGACATCCCCTTTCTCCTACTCAGACACCCCTCCTCCTCAGACCCCCAGACCTCCCCTCTTTCCTCTTCAGCCCTCCAACCCCTTTCTCCTCTTCAGACTCCCCAGTACCCCCTTTAGCCTCCTTAGACCCCCAACCTCCCCTCGCTCCTCCTCAGACTCACCTTCTCCCCCTCAGACCCCCCAGACCCCTCCTTCTCCCCCTTCTCCTCCTCATATCTCCCCGACTTCCCCTCTCTTCTTCTCAGCCCCCTAGACCCCCTCAGAGCCCCCTACCCCCCTTTCCTCCTCAGACCCCCTTCTCCTCCTCAGGTCCCCCCAGACCCTTTCTCTCCTCCTCCGACCCCTGACCTCCCCTCTCTCCTCCTCAGACCTCTCTCTACCTCTCAGATCCCCCTCTCATCCAACCCCCACAGACCTCCTCTTTCTCCTACTCAGACTCTGCCTCTCCTCCTCAGACCCCCCAGACCTCCCCTCTCTCCTTAGTTCCCCCAGACCTCCCTTCTCTCCTCCTCAGACCCCCAAGATACCCTTATCCTCCTCAGATCCCCCGACCCTTGTCTCCTCCTCAGACCCTCCCTCCTCCTCAGACCCCCCTCTTTGCTCCTCAGTCCCCCCCTCCTCCTCATACCCTCTCTCCTCCTCAGAGCCCCCAGACCTCCTTTTTCCTCTTCAGAGCTTCCAGGCCTCCACTAATCTCCTTGAAGCCCCCAGACCCCCCTATCCTCCTCAGACCCCCCTATTCTCCCCAGACCCCCCCACCCTCCTTATTTGCTATACTATTACTACTCCTGACAAGAAGAGTAGTAATAGTATACAGTGCAAACATTGTCTGCATCCATACTGTGCCACAGCATCTGTGATCATCATGCTGATCACATAGTACAGACAGTATACAGTATGTTAAGACACAGGCTGCAGACAGTGTTTTCACTGTATGGTATACTATTACTACTCCTGACCTCCTTGTGTATTTTTTTATGATTTTAAACATGCCTGTTTTACCTTAAAAGGCAATTTCTACTTAATGTGACCTAAAAAAATGTTATACAACAAACATGTTGGGGTGTCCAAAAACCCTTTTAGAAATGCACATGTGATTGTGCTTTGATTAAAAAGATTGATAATCAACAATGTGTGGCTTCTTCTTTCAATGCTCAAAAGCAGTTTTTGGAGTAAAGTTGTTGTTTTCAGTGACAATGGGGGTTATTTACTAAAGGCAACTCCACTTTGCACTACAAGTGCAGTTTCAGTGCAGTCTCAAGTGCACTTGTAGTGCAAAGTGTATTTTCCTTTAGTAAATAACACCCAACAGTGCTTTCTAATTTTACACAATCACTCCATTTTCAGGACTCCACAAATTTCGGTCATGGTGTTTGAAAATTATTAATATTTTTGTCAGTAATGCATTACATACATTAACAAAAAAAACAAGGTGTGTGTGTAGGAGACCCACAACATAATAATAATAGTCAGCCGAAGAAGAGATTGTCACCTCATGTGTCAACAAAATTTCGTTTGCACTGTTGAAGAAAAAGGCCAAAAAATTAGAACATTAATAAAAGATAACCGAGGAGACAGCTAAAAGAAAGACAAGCAGTAAATCAAAGCAAATAGTTTTTCAGTTTCAAATATATTTTTATTTAAAAAATGTCTCAGACATTGTCTGGCATATCGATGGCCCCCCTACCCGCAAAGTATTCCATGTATCTTATACAGACCACTCTGGGGGGGCAAGCCAGGACGGCCGGTTTCAAGCGCCGTCAGGGTTGGTTCATTAATATGAATTCCGGCCTCAGGCTCAACTGAGGCAGCATAGTTCAAAGAATTTCTCCTTAAAAAGTTGTGGAGAACACAGCAACACAGGATGATGTGATTGAGTTTATATTCCGTCATGTGTATCGGTGTAAGAAATAGGTGGAACCGGCTGGCCATTATTCCAAACGTGTTCTCCACCACTCTTCTGGCTCTGGCCAGCTGTTAATTAAAAACCCTCTGGTCCGGGGTGAGGGTCCTCATAGGGAATGGAATGCATAAGATGGTCCCCCAGCGCAAATGCTTCATCCGCAATGAAGACGAATGGGAGTCCTTCCGCATTGTCTTCTAGAGGTGGCAAGCCCAAGCTGCCATTCTGGAGATGCCTGTAGAACTCCATCTGGGTGAGGACTCCACCATCCGACATCCGGCCATTCTTCCCCATGTCCACATACAGGAACTCGTAAGTAGCCGACACCACCGCCAACATGACAATACTATTGAACCCCTTGTAATTATAATAGTATGACCGCAAAATTGGGGGGTGGAACGATATGGCCGCGTTTCACTTCAATTGCCCCTACACAGTTGGGAAAGTCCCACTGCTGGACAAAGTGGGAGGCCACAGTTTGCCATTTCTGTGGGTTGGAAGGAAACTGTGGAGTCAAACAAGAATAAAAAAATTTGTCATTTTGCACATAAACAAAAGCAGATTAGACACAAACATTCTTGGCCAACATCAGTATAACATTTATTTTAGGGAGTATTTAAAGACAAAGGTATAAGGTCCACCTATCAGATTCCTCACCCCCTCTGATGGCCCATTGTAAAAATTTTAGGGGGGGGAAGATGTTTTGGACAGGTAACCCTCTCCACTTCATTGAGAGATGAATGCCTAAATAATGTGTATTACTTTGGCCAGCCCCTCCTTACTTACACTATTGGCAGACCACTGGACAGGTAAGAAGTGTCATAATACAAAGATATAAATACACACTGTACACATTTTAGCACATTTTTACATTCTGCTATTACAAGATAATAATAGGATACAAAAACTTTTAACATTACCATTTGAAAGTATTCAGGCAGGCCCTTGCACTACATGCTTTGGGGAACTCATCCATAAATCTGAACACAAAAGAGGTGGGTATAGTGTGTATGGGTTTGGCAAAGTCAGCATATAGAGGATTGGTATCAGCTGACTTAGCAGTTGGGGGGAAGGGAGGGTTCCAAATGATTTTGGGACCCAAAAAAAAAAGCCTCGGACACTCTGCCTGAATTTAAAGCACAAATAAAATTTTTACACGTTTTAGGGGGTGTTTAGGGTAAAGCACTACTATGGAGCTGAAAAAATACATTGTTAAGTGACTAGACAAGGTGGATATAGGCCCAGGAGAGCATGCTGGGGTGGTAAGTGAAGGCAAATATGCATGAAGGACAAAAAAAATAAATTAAAAAAATTTCAGCATGCATGAGGACAAAGGGGACATTCACAGCATATTACAATCATGGTAATTAGGAAATAAAGAAAGAAATACAATACATTAGCAAACATTAAATACATATAATGAGATTTTTTTTTTTTTTTTTTTCTTTTTTGTCACATCAGTCGACCATAACGAGAGGTGTAAATCAACTTTGCAGTTCATTTCCATAACTGTCCCTCTCTCGTTTGTCTCATCATTCGTGACTCTTTGCCATAACAAAAAGTGTATAAAAGCAATGAGGGCCACAAAGAGCCCAAGGCCCAAGATTTACTCATACGCGCTTATTTTGAAGATTCTTTTAATTGTGTCAGTGTCCTTTTTAGTGCCTAAATCCTTCTCCCATTTAACTATATATGGCGGTAACTCCAATTTTTCTGAGGCCAACAGGATTTTACAAATCTGGGAGACTATATTTCTTGGCGCCTCCTTATCACACAGTTTTTCAAAATCTGTTAGTTGCTCTCCCGACCTGATTGGCTGCGGGAGCTTTTTCAGAAAATGTTTTAATTGGAGATATCGCCATCCATCCAAGCCCCGTGGGATCCTACCGTGTGTGAGCTGTTGGAGGGACAAGATTTCTCCTTGATTCGTGACTTCTCTCAATTGTGTTTTCCCCCAAAGTGCTTCCTTTCCTCCTATACTCTCCATTCCTGGTGTGAACAATGTGTTGTCTAAATAAAGTGATCAAAGGTGAGTTATATTTCCCATTCATCTTCTTGTAAACCCCGTCCCAAATTTTGAAAACATTTCTAGTTATAATATGTGTACTATCTGCCAGTGGTCTAATGTGTGGGGGGTTCCAAACTATAGTGCCTAATTGTGTTTTACTTAAATCTGCTTCTAATTTCACCCATTTTTTCCGTTTGCTTCTTGTCACCCATTCTACAATCCTAGATAGAACTACGGCTTTATAATACACCTGCACATCGGGGACAGCCAGGCCCCCCTCCACTTTCCTTAGTTTTAATGTCTGAAATGAGACTCGCGGTTTTTTCTTTTTCCAGATAAAGGTCATGAGAATTTTCCTAAGCATCCTCAGATAGTATTGAGGCAGTGGGACTGGTAGCATCTGAAAGAGGTACGTAATCTTGGGTAATAAAACCATTTTAATGACGTTGATGCGACCGATCCAGGACAGGGCTTTGCAATAAAGTCTATTACATTCTGATCTTACTGAGTCTAGTAGGGGCATATAGTTGGTGTTAAACGTCTTCTTGGTTGAATTAGTTAGTTTAATACCCAGATATTTTAGTTCTTTGGTCCATTTAAAACTGAATTCTTTTTTTAGAGTTTCTATCCCTACCTTACTTATATTTATATTTAATATTTCTGATTTGTTCATATTTATTTGAAAATTGGATACCTCTCCGTATTTCCTTATTGCTTTTAATATGTTTGGCATCGTCGCGATGGGATCGGTTATAAAAAATAGCACATCATCCGCGTATGCTGCGACTTTGTGCTCCTCGTCATTTACCACAACTCCTCGAATATCAGGGTCTCTTCGAATTGAGGCCAAAAAGGGTTCCATGGCTAAGACAAAGAGTAGCGGAGACAGGGGACAACCCTGTCTCGTGCCCCTCTCCATCTCAAAGGGTTGAGAAACAGTGCCATTGACTTTGATTACCGCGGTTGGATGATGGTATAGAGACTTTATCTTACTGATCATTTTAGGGCCCAGACCCACTGCCTCCAGTGTCTGAAACATGAACCCCCAGTCTACCCTGTCAAAGGCCTTTTCGGCATCAATAGACAGGAGTAGTCCTGGGGGTCCATCCTCCCTCATTTTCCCGGTCAGGAGAAGGGCTCTAATCCCATTATCCTTTCCCTCCCTTTCAGGGACGAACCCCGCCTGGTCTGGATCGACTAAGAGGTTCATATAATCCTTCAGTCTTTCTGCCAAGACTTTTGCGAGGATTTTGGTATCGTTATTCAAGAGGGATATTGGGCGATAGCTCGAGCACAGTGATTTATCTTTCCCTTCTTTCAATATTGTTGTTATGGATGCCTTCAGTGCGTCTCTGCTCATCTCAAATCTATCGCCCAACCCATTTAAATAGCGACATAGCCTTGGTACTAAGACCTCTTTATATGTTTTATAATAGAGTATTGTTAGGCCGTCTGGGCCAGGGCTTTTCCCAAGTGCCATTCCTGCCAAAGCTTTGTTAATTTCATCTTCAGAGATTGGTCTTTCTAACAGTTCTCTATCTTCCTCAGATATCTTGGGGAGCGCCGCCTTTTTAATATAGTTATTATTTCTTAGTATCTTATTTATGGAGGGGGTGTCTTGCTTGGGAGCTGAATAAATCTCCTTGTAATAATCTCTAAAAGTCTCTGCCACCTTCTTAGTTGAATACTCAAAATGACCCTCTTTAGTTTGAATTTTTTCTATGAAATTCCTAGTTTTTTCCTTTTGTACCCTTTTTGCTAACAGCTTACTGGGTTTATTATCCCATCTATATCTTTCCCAGGCCATCTTATTTCGTAATGTTCTAGGCTCCTGTTCCAGTAGCGTTTTTAGCTCAGATCTTTTAATGACCAACCGATGATGTATCTCTTGGGGTCGCTGATCGGGAATTTTTTTATGTATTTGTTCTAATTCCGTGAGCTCGTCAGTTAATTTTTTAATTTTTTCCTGTCTGTTCTTTTTCCTCCTCGTACCCATTTCAATAAACACTCCTCTCACATAGGCTTTATGAGCCTCCCATAGTATGGCCTCCGAGGTCTCTCCTGTGTCATTAATCTCAAAGAAGTTCTCCAATTCCTGTCTAATTCTGTTATACCCCTCGACATCACTTATCAGCTCCTCGTTTAATCTCCATTGTCCCCTCGCGGCTTGTTCCCTTTCGGACATCATTTCTATGGTCATGGGAGCATGGTCTGAGTAGGTTATGTTTCCTATCGTGGATCCCTTAACCCTATCAATATCCCTGTGCTCGATTAAGCCCCAGTCAATCCGCGAATAAGACCCGTGTACAGGGGAGAAAAACGTATAATCTTTTTTCTGTGGATGTTGAACCCTCCTGATGTCCACTAGGTGCCAGAAGGAGAGCCTTTGCTTTAATTTCTTTAAGTAAGTACAATCCTTCCTCTGGGGGCGGGCCGTGCTGTCGATACTCGGGTTAAAGCAAAAATTAAAGTCCCCCATCAAAATCAGATGCCCTCTCCTGAACTCCATTATTTTCCCCAATATGTTAGCCAAGTACTTCAGCGGATTTTTATTGGGAGCGTAGATGTTGGCTAGCGTATATTTTTCCTCATTTAATCTACCTCTTAGGCATAAAAACCTTCCCTCTGGATCTACTAGTCTTTCCTCCAGCTCAAACCTTGTATTCTTCGCAAAGCCAATAGCTACTCCCCGTGACCTATTTGAGATGGTGTCTCCTTGAAACCAGACCGGGTATTCCCCAGAAAACAATCTAAGTCTCGATTGAAGTGAAATATGTGTCTCCTGAAGGAACACCACGTCTGGCCCCAGTAATTTTAACTCATTGAAGATATTAAGTCTTTTCTTAAGTGAATTTAAGCCTTTAACATTATAACTTGTAAATTTTATTGTTGCCATCGCCTCTTTTTAAAGCCTCTCGGAATACCCCTTTTCATTAGACCCTGGAGAGTACCCTCTTTTCTTGGGGTTAAAGTTAAGCCTACCCCACTAACCCATAAATGCCCCCCTCACCAAACCCCCCCCCACCCCCCCTCCAAATCCGCTTGCTTCCTTCCGCGTCTGTATGTTTGGGATGCAGCTGATGTTGTATGCAGGGGGGGTGAGGGAAGGAGAGCGGGAGGGGAGAGCGGAGCTCACTGAACCGGCAGCGGAGACTGTCGTTTCATCCGTATGCTGTCTTTCTCCAGCGGGGGGCCCACCGGCTCTCAGCAAGCCGTCATGCTGCGCGCTGAACCCGTGGCTCCTCGCTAGGCGTCTCGTCCGGTCATCCCGCTCTGAGGAGGGGAGAGGAGGTCCGTCAGAGCTTCAGCTGGACGGCACTCCCGTTGCTCCTATATAATGAGATTTTAAAGGTTAAATCTTACTTTAATATAGTCCATCTGCAGGACCTGGATGATGGCAGAACAGGTCTCTGGGATAATGATCCCCAGAGCCTGGGGGGAGATCCCTGTCGAGAACTTGAGGTCCTGCAGGCTTCTCCCTGTCGCCAAGTACTGCAACGTGGCAACTAGCCTCTGCTCCGCAGTGATGGCTTGCCTCATGCAGGTATCCTGCCTGCTAATATAAGGCGTCAGCAAAGCCAACAAACGGTGAAATACGGGGTCCGTCATCCGGAGAAAGTTCCTGAAATCGTCAGGATTATTCTCACGGATCTCACGGAGCAAAGGCATGTGACAGAATTGGTCACGCTGGAGCAACTAATTCTTGGTCCATGAACTCCTCCTCGCCCTGTTCATGGACTGGGCTTGTGTCAAAGTAAGTACCCCAACAACAAGCCCCCGCACAGCATGAACTCTATGATGAGTATGTACACGCAATATGGCTAGAGAACGGTCGGCTGGTCAGAACGAAGTAACAGAATGCACTGAAGAACAGCAAGGCCTGTGAAGAGCGACCTGAAAATCAGTAAAGAACACAATGATAAATCAATCACGTACTGAAGACCAGATACAAACCCACAAGCACAAACTGAACAACAGAAAACTAAACTGAAAACCACGAGTCTGAAAAAGCGCGAATCGTCTCTCACCAAACTTTTAACTAACACGAGATTAGCAAAAGGAGCCCAAAGGGTGCCGCACTTGGTATTGAACTGCCCTTTTATAGTCTCGTTGTACGTGGTGTACGTCACTGCGTTCTTGACGTTCGGAAATTCTGACAACTTTGTGCTACCGTGTGCATGCAAGACACGTTTAAGCCAACATCCGGCGGAAAAAAACGATGGATTTTGTTGTCAGAATGTCTGATCAATGTCCGATCGTGTGTACAGGGCATACCTGTGGTTTTAATGCGAGTTACCTGCACTTTCCCATGGACTTCCTTTAGATCTTGGTGCTTCTGAAATTTTCTGAAAGTGCACCAAAGAGCAGTGTAAAGTGGGCCAAATAGTATGCAGTGCAACACTGTCTGCAGTCATGAATGAATGATGCAGCTGCAACACCTGTGATCATTATCATCACCATACAGATTATAGCACAGTACAGCCTGTGCTATGTGATCATTATCATGATGACGATGATCACATAAGCACAGTGAGAGGATTCCTTTTAGGCCTCCTTTACACTCGTGTTTGGGGGATGGTAAAAACAAACAGTTCCACCATACATTTTTACTGCCCCCATCTGCTCCTCCCTATGTAGCAAAAGCAGTGGAGTTGGGGAAGAAAAATGCGGTAGCCACTGTTTTTATTTGAATAAATACAGACGACATCATGAACTCCAGCTCAGCCAATCAGAGGAAGTTTTGTAATCACTCAAAGAATACAAAGCTTTATGTGAGCACTCAGCCCAACTCTATTTTGTTCTGGTAGTGGGAAGTCTCTGTCCTGCTGCTGGAACAAAGCGCTTTATACTGTATGTAGCTGAGGCTACATACAATTAGTACAGCGCATCAAGTGTTAGCAAGAAAATAGTTAATTTCAGCCAGCTTGGTCCAACTTAACTATTTAAAGGGACATTAACAATGAAGTTAGGCTTTAAAGGCACACATAGAAAACAACTGTTTTCTGTGAGTCCTTTCATTGACCTGCATATATCTAGCGCATAGTATTAACAAGCCCCCACTTTCATATGTGTCATTTTCATGTTGTCCAGGCAAGAGCTTACACCAACAGTTGCGTTATAACCCCTCCTGTTTTTGTTTAACCCTTTTACTGCCTTCAGTGTATGTCATAAATCAGTGGTAGCGTGGGGTGAGTGTCTATATACTGTATAAGCATACTGTTGGCTTTCAATTGAAAAATGCTTTCTCTAACCCCTGGAAGCTAATAGAGTACAATCTGCGCACTATTAGCTTCAATGGAGAACCTATCATAGCTACAACATATCACATAGTGTCATAGTGTCAAAAAATTGTTAGATGCAAGCACTTTCCCCTCCCCTCCCAACGTACACGAATGTAACGTACTCGAATGTGTAAAACTAAACATACCTGTTGGGGGCACCTACTTATGAAAATGTTGCTTGTACTACATATGTTACATATTGCTGCGCATCAGGAATAATTATAGGCCCATTATTCACAATTCACTCAAAACTGATGACTTGCAGGGCCACACCCAATATTTAGCTCATTTTTAACCACGCCCACTTTCCATCTTTTCCTCTGTGTCTAAGACCCAACTTATGATCCTCCACACAGGTCCACTACTTTAATTAAAAACCCCTGAGCAAACCCTCCCAACGTACACAAATGTAACGTACGCGAATGTGTAAAACTAAACATACCTGTTGGGGGCACCTACCTATGAAAATGTTGCTTGTACTACATATGTTACATATTGCTGCGCATCAGGAATAATTATAGGCCCATTATTCACAATTCACTCAAAACTGATGACTTGCAGGGCCACACCCAATATTTTGCTAATTTTTAACCACGCTCACTTTCCATCTTCTTTTCCTCTGTGTCTAAGACCCAACTTATGATCCTCCACACAGGCCCACTACTTTAATTAAAAACCTCTGAGCAATGCATAAGTTAAGAGCATAAGTTAAGAGCAGGTTTACGTTAAGCAGCCCCCTCTACCTTAACACTTTCGCTGCGAGGTCCGTACGTCGTACAGACCTGACAGTGGGGGTATCACACACAATCTTGTGGCTGCAGCCAACTTGATTGTGTGTGAAACTGACAGGCAGAATCCCACCTGTCAGGTGAGAGCATTCGGGGGGCTGTGCTGCTGCTCTCACACATCCCCGGTACCGGCACCCCCCCATGCGTGCACGCCCCACCATGCTTACCGGTCTCCGCTTTCCCATCTGCAGGTAAGGACCAACATGGCGGGTGCCGGCGGCTGCGGGGGAAGGAGAAGATGGACACACATCCGCTATCCTCCCCTTCTTGCTGTGACCGGGAAAGCGATGTCTATGACGTCACTTCTGGGTCAGCCTCTCCGTGTCCCCGGCTAGCATAGCCAGAAAGTAATGTTTTGCAAAGCGATCTGCATTGAAAAACATTCAGTGGGGTCCAAAGGAAACATGCAGGGTCTTTTAGACCCTGCATAACTCAATAAAGAGAACCTGTCACCTAAAAATCATCACATAGGGGACTTGTTCCCTATGTGGGAAAAAAAAAAGTAAAGTAAAAACATTTTTTTTTTGCAAAAAAATTAAGCTACACCCAAGCACATAAAATCCCTCCAAAAATGTTTGAAGCCCCCCCCCCACCTCCACATATAGGCACGTACGGACATAAACGCATGTGTCGGGGGTGCCTACGCGAGAAAATGACAATTGCAAAAAGCGTTTTACATATCGCTGCTCATGCAGTAGCGAGAGCAATAATTCTAGCACAAGACCTCCTCCGTAACACTAAACTGATACATATAGGGGGCCCTTGAAGTGTCACCTATAGAAAATATAGGGTACGGAAGTTTGTCGCCATTTCACGGGCACGCGCAAATTTAAGGTTCGGCATGTTGGGTATCTATTTACTCTGTGCAACCTTGTATTGTATATTTTACTAAAAATGTGGGTAATTTATTGCGTTTGTTTGTCCTAAAACTCACTTTAGTGTGTTTTTCACAGAAATTTTGCGTTTCCTAGACCTCTGCAGTAATATCGTGTGACATAAAAAATTAGAACTACTGTTATTTTATGCCCTAGGTTGTCTGCTTTCAGAAAATAATATAATGTTTGGGGGTTTTACATCATCTTTAGGGCTAAACTGATTTTTTAAACATGTGTGCAAAAAACGCAAAAAAAAGGCTCTGGCAACGAAAGGGTACAGTGTGTTTCTGCACCATATCCAACAAAGGAACAATTGCAGCCTCTCAGAGCAATTAAAAACTAGCAAAAAGGGTCAAAGTACGCACAGGAATGCCAATATACAGAGTAATATAAAAACTGCACATTCTCCAGCTAGCCAGCTAAAAAAAAAAAAAAGCGTTCTACAAGGGCGTGTTCAGAGGGTGGTGATAAATGTGGAGTACTCAGAATGGTCAGGGGTGGGTAGTGGGGTCCCCCAGGGTTCTGTGCTGGGACCAATCCTATTTAATTTGTTCATAAACGACCTGGAGGATGGGATAAACAGTTCCATCTCTGTATTTGCAGACGATACTAAGCTAAGCAGGGAAATAACTTCTCCGCAGGATGTGGAAATCTTGCAAAAAGACCTTGAACAAATTAATGGGGTGGGCGACTACATGGCAAATGAGGTTCAATGTAGAAAAATGTAAAATAACGCATTTGGGTGGCAAAAATATGAATGCAATCTATACACTGGGGGGAGAATCTCTGGGGGAATCTAGGATGGAAAAGGACTTGGGGGTCCTAGTGGATGATAGGATCAGCAATGGCATGCAATGCCAAGCTGCTGCTAATAAAGCAAACAGAATATTGGCATGCATTAAAAGGGGGATCAACTGCAGAGATAAAACGATAATTCTCCCGCTCTACAAGACTCTGGTCCGACCGCACCTGGAGTATGCTGTCCAGTTCTGGGCACCAGTCCTCAGGAGGGACGTACTGGAAATGGAGCGAGTACAAAGAAGGGCAACAAAGCTAATAAAGGGTCTGGAGGATCTCAGTTATGAGGAAAGGTTGCGAGCACTGAACTTATTCTCTCTGGAGAAGAGACGCTTGAGAGGGGATATGATTTCAATTTACAAATACTGTACTGGTGACCCCACAATAGGGATAAAACTTTTTCGCAGAAGAGAGTTTAATAAGACTCGTGGCCACTCATTACAATTAGAAGAAAAGAGGTTTAACCTTAAACTACGTAGAGGGTTCTTTACTGTAAGAGCGGCAAGGATGTGGAATTCCCTTCCACAGGCGGTGGTCTCAGCGGGGAGCATTGATAGCTTCAAGAAACTATTAGATAATCACCTGAATGACCGCAATATACAGGGATATGTAATGTAATACTGACACATAATCACACACATAGGTTGGACTTGATGGACTTGTGTCTTTTTTCAACCTCACCTACTATGTAACTATGTAACTATATAGGTTAAAAACATATGGTAGCATATGGTATGGTAGCATACAATTTGTAAATACATGTGAAGCCAAACTGTTGTGCCAAGATACCTCTGCATTGTGGGATGATACATTTGCCATGGTCTATGGAGGATATAGAGTAACCTGTAATCTGTAACACTAGCTACTACAATACTACATGGTGGCTTAGGACTTATAGGTAAAAATGTCAAACATTACACAGTGACCAAGCAATTATTATGATTTGTGATAGGTGTCCCGGAAGCCGCACATAAAATCAAAGCCTGCTGCGTGATAGTGAATGGCAGTCTCAGCCTGGACCCCCTTCCAGGCCACACCTCCAACATGTTTGAAACATGTTGGGGATGTGGCCTGGTGGGGGTCCAAGCTGAGACTGCCATTCACTATCACACAGCAAGCTTTGATTTGATGTGCGGCTTCCGGGAGACCTATCACTCTCTACCATTGCCTGGAGCATAGACAAGCTCCCTTCCCAGCCAGCACTCACAGTGGTGGGCACAGGACTTCATTCCCATACAGCCTGAGTGGCTCACACACATATCTTGGTTTGCAATTAGTATGATTTCTTTTGATTAATACTGTCATGATAATGTCTTCTTTATTGACACGGGAAACTTTGTTTTTCCTCAATGCCAAAAAGGGGAAGCTTAGAATATTGTGATTATAAACTATTTGACACTAGCCAATAAAAAAAATCAGTTTCTTTGCAGTAGGTTCTAACTGAAGCACATTTTTGACAGAGAACCCAGCAAATTATTAAGCATAAATGTTGGAGGTGTCTAGCAGGACTGCAATTATAGTTATTGGAGATGGACAATTAGCTAAGTATTGTGTTATATGTGTCTACTCTAATGCTGTGATGTCTTCTTATCTTACATGAAAAGCTGTTCTTTACTTCAAATTATTCCTTCTGTAAATCGCAAGCTTTCAGCAATTGTCAACATAATTATGGCTGATTTAAGCAGAATCATTTCAAAAACTGTTTCTAATCAGGGTGTAATTATTTTCTTTGGGGGCCCATAAAAATAAGGAGAAATATGGTGTTAAACAGTTGAAATGAAGCACAATTAAAGAAAACTTCATCTAAGCACTATTTGTCTCTAAACCATTTAACATAACCGTAATACCAGAAAAACAACACTTCCTGTGCATAAAGTCCCCATGGGCTAATAATAGGCATACACGTATAAGCATTTAAAAAAAAAAAATAGGAGTCCCTCAGTATGCTATAACTGTCAGTGGCAGGCAGAGACACATCACACTCCTCTCTGACTTCCAATCATAAAGCAAAATAGGGTATTTACAACAAATGAAGCTGGTTGTCTGGTTAAAGAGATCAACTAATTTGCATATTAATAATCAATTCAGCTTCACAAAATGAAACAAGTTAATAGGATTTATTTATAGATAGAAACATTTTTAAACAGTTTTGTCTTTTGAGGTTGTAACAAAGATTTTATTTGGGGCAGTGTTTTTCTATAAAAGAGAACTAAACATACTGTATACCTTAATTTTTTTAAATGATATAAAAGTAAAGAAAAAAATTAAACTATAACAAAAAAGAATTGTTTCCAAAATAAAGCTACAATTAGATTTAGGTGCCTTTCACATGGACGGCTGTTCTGCTGCAGTTAAAAGCATATAATATGTTCTGTGAAATTCAAGACTCCAGGCACTGCGATCAGCTGCATTTGAACAGTGCGATTACCTGCATTTACGTGCGGTTACATGTGGTTGCATTTAGCTGCGGTAGTCAATGTTTTTGTTTGTTTTTGAATCTACCCATGATGCATTTCGGTCCTCTGCATTACAAACCATCTATTTCCTGTCTCTTTGTTGACTGTTGGAGTTTTGCAGTGAGAGGAGTGTTCTGTGTATTGTGCTGAGAACGTTTAAGATGAATGCATGTATGGGTAGTTTGATGGCAATGCTCATATTGCTGCTCATGAGAATGAAGAGGAGAAGAGAGATCGAGTGGAGGAAATGTCCCCGTCGTTACTGGGTGCACCCTTTAACCACACAGCGTCTTTCTATCGGCTACTCTGCCCTCATGTTTGGTGAACTGAGAACTCACGGAGACAAGGTCTATAACTACACAAGGATGTCGGTGGCGAGTTTTGATGAATTGTTGGGACTTGTTCAAGGAAGCCTCACCAGACACAGGACCAACATGAGACGATGCATTAGTGAGGAAGAACGGCTGTTGCTTACTTTAAGGTTGGTTTTCCATATCTTGAACATATGCTTACATTCATGCACATGCAGGTTTAATTTTGTATTGCCGATACCTTGCCACTGGAGCTAGGTTTACCTCCCTTCATCATCAGTTCCTAATGGGAATTTCAACTGTGTCGACTATAGTACATGACACCTGTATTGCCATTTAGGAGGAGATTAAGACCACAGTAATGCCGGAACCAACAGCCAGTCTGTGGGAAGAGATAGTGGAGGAATTTTGGGAGAAGACTAACTTCCCAAATTGTATCGGGGCATTAGACGGGAAATATATCAGGCTTATCAAGCGACCAAACTCAGGTTCCCGGTATTTTAATTACAAAAAGTACTTCTCCATTGTCCTGCTGGGACTGAGTGACGCAAACATGCGCTTCATATCGGTGGACATTGGAGCTTACGACAGTTCTGGAGATTTAATGTACCACAGTCAAGGCCTCTACCTGGTACTGCTGGACCGGATCTGCCCCTAGTAGAGCTAGGAGATGAGGCATGTGCCCTATCCACCCACCTCCTCAGGCCCTATATGAGGCATGGTCTTACTGCCAAGAAGCACATTTTTAATTACCGTCTGAGCCGTGCACGCAGAATGGTGGAGTGCGCATTTAGTATTTGTACCGCCAAATGGCACGTACTGTTGACTGCAATGCACCTTGAAGTGGATCAAGCGGTCAATGTGGTTTTGGCATGCTGTGTTCTCCATAACTTTCTAAGGGGAAAGGAGATTGCACCCAATGAATCCCCATTACCTGTTTGTGAAGAACACAGAGGGCGTGTTACTACCACTCGCCCAAGCAACCATGCGCTACAAGTCCGTGAACATTTTTGTAATTATTTCCTTACTGACGATGGACAGCTACTGTGGCAGCATGATTATGTTTATTATTTTCTTTGTTACCCATTTGCATCAACCTTCTTGTTATCGCTGTTTAAATTTTTTCTTAAATAAAGTAGTTGACAACTTTGTCCAATTAAATTGGATTTATTTTTATGTTTGCTATGCAAATTAACAAAGGGTATAAAAAATAGAAAAACCTTACAAAAAGATTGATGCTTGCATCTGTAGAAGATTTTTTTAAATTGTATTTTTATTCCTTTGGAATGTTGAGATTTTTTTTATTTTCAGGTAAAACATGACTCGGTACAACAGATAACATCCCATAAATTATAGAGTGACTCAGTAGAACAGATAACATCCCAAAAATCCTTTATATGAACCCTCAAGCAACCACAAATATAGAGTATTCCACAAATATAGAGTAAGGGGTTGTAAACATTTGTTTGTGTAAAGCAGGGATCTTCAAACTATGGCCCTCCAGCTGTTGTGGAACTACACATCCCATGAGGCATTGTAAAACTCTGAGATTCACAGACATGACTAGGTATGATGGGAATTGTAGTTGCTGAACAACTGGAGGGCCATAGTTTGATGACCCCTGGTGTAAAGGTATAAATAACATTGCATTAACAAACACTGAAAAATAAAACAGTCATTAAAATAATAAAACTACAAGTTTTCATACACTGGGTAAGGGGAACGCAGGGAAGAATGGCTTGGTTCACTGCCAACATCTATAGGTGATCCAGATTGGGAAGATGGGGGTGAACTGACTGGGTGTGGCTGCACATGCATTCTTTGAAAACCAGGATGAGATGGGAAAGGTGTATACGTTGGTGGCAGTCCTGCGTATGGGTTCATGGCTGGTGTGGTCTCATGGTACTGATGACTTGGCATTGGTTTATTCAAAGAGCCACTAGGTGTATTAAAACCCAGACCCCATGGCTGAAATCTTGGATATGGGCGTTGCTCTTTGCAAGCAGAAACTATATACGTAAGATAGTAATAGTAATATATCACCTCTGACTTCAGTGCGCTTATCAGGAGGAATCTCCCTGACTACACACAGTAACATTCTCAAAACGATCACATCAGGGTCTAAGATGTTGAGGAATTCATCAACTTTTGTGGCAGGGTTTTGTGATTGGTTTCTCATTTCTTTATTTATATGATCAAAATATTCCTCAAAAGATGGCTCTTGCTGAGTACGGCATGTTTGATGAGTAGACCAGACTCTCCTATTAAGATTTGCCTGCAAATGAATAGAATATTTAGATTATGCTTCTGATGTTGAGGTCACACTTGGTGGACAGCATACTGATAAACCTGATGCTTGCCCAAATATTGAAGTCGTGTCAGAGCTTGCAGCACCTGTTTTAAATAGATCAGACACAGGCACTTGTTTTTGCCCCAAAAACCAAAGTCACTGTATTAGCAGCAAGACCTCCAAAGCCAGAAGTACTGATATGGTACTTTACCCAAAAAAAAGAAGCCGTTGTGTACCAACACCAGCTGCCATTGTATATGTAAGTAATACGTTTATTGTGGATGGAGGTTGTGACGTTTTGAAAATACATACCGCAGGTTCTTGAGTGACCGGTTGATAATCTTGGGATGAAACTGTCTCTGAATTGGTTTCTTGACTTGGGTCAGCCTCATCATTTTCTGGTGACGAACTTGCACGCCTTGCTCTTGCTCTTGCAGGAACACTTGAGACAGTTCTAGGTAAGAATAACAACATTACAAAAAATACCATGGTTTTAGTGTTTACAGAATACTGTCATGTGTACACTACAGAATAGACCTCTATCTGGAGCTGGGGGAACATTAAAAAAAGGGTTTTTGACACCTTTCACACTGGAGCTTGTGCTGGCAAGACACAAACAAAAATAATGCTAGCAGCATCTTTGGAGTGGTGAAGGAGTAGTGTGTATACCGCTCCTTCACCTCTCCAGCCCTTTGAAATCAATGGACAGTGCGGCTATACCGCCCACAAAGTAAAATAAAGTTAAAATATATACCGTATTTATCGGCGTATAACACGCACCCCAAGTTTAGGAGAGAATTTTAAGGAAAAAAACTTTTAGGAGGGAAGTTTAAGGAAAAGAAACTTACATTAAAACGCCCATCAATGCAGCCTCATCAGTGTTCATCTGCAGCCTTATTAGTGTCATTGCAGCCTTTTCAGTGTCAGTGCAGCCTTGACCCAGTGTCTATTGCAGCCTTGTCAGTGCAGCCTTGTCAGTGCAGCTTTGCCCCAGTGCAGCCTTGTCAGTGCAGCTTTGCCCCAGTGCAGTCTTGTCAGTGCAGTCTTGTCATTGCAGCCTTGCCTCAGTGCAGCCTTGCCTCAGTGCAGCCTTGTCCCCAGTGGAGTCTTTTCCCCAGAGCAGCCTTTTCCCCAGTGCAGCCTTGCCTCAGTGCAGCCTTGTCCCCAGTGCAGCCTTGTCCCCAGTGCAGCCTTGCCTCAGTGCAGCCTTGTCCCCAGTGCAGCCTTGTCCCCAGTGCAGCCTTGTCCCCAGTGCAGCCTTGCCTCAGTGCAGCCTTGTCCCCAGTGCAGCCTTGTCCCCAGTGTCCATGCCTACCGCCTGCCGCCGCCGCCGCCGACATACACATGCTAGTAGTTTTAAATATGGCGCCGCGGAGTTCGGAGGGTCCCGCCCTATGATGGACATAACACAGGTCCAATGGCGGGACTGGGCGTGACTGTGAGCGGCGCCGGAAAGAGCCGAATACACTCGACTATGTGTATCTCGGCTCTGTGATTTCGGCGGCGCTCGTTCAGCACCGCCGAGTCCCTCCGAACTCCGCGGCGCCATATTTAAAACTACCCGCTATGTGAATGTCAGCGGCGATCGCTGCCGATAGCTCACAATTAGCGGGGATCGGCGTATAACACGCACCCACGACTTTCCCCTGATTTTAAGGGGAAAAAAGTGCGTGTTATACGCCGATAAATACGGTATTTATATATATATATATATACAGTTCCACACTGGATACCCGATCCGAGGAGTTCTGCATCCAAAGGGCAAAAGGCAAAGGGCAGAGTATATATGTGTCACTGGTTTAGCCATCCCTCTGTTGAGGATCACTGAGTGCTGGAAGTGTTTGGCTGTTTTTTCTGCCAAGTCACACCGGTGTGAACCGGGACTTATTTATGATCAGGTTTTCATTTGTGCCTGTGCAATACACAAGCAGATAACAATCAGCATAGAAAGTGGGGGAAAATATTCAGATCGTTATTTATAAATTTATAGGCAAGCCATATTTTATTTAAAAGTGAACCTATACTTATCCAGCTATGACTGTTAGGATTATCTGAAATGTAATGTCTATAGGTAACATTATAATAGGGCATAATAATATGTGATTACATGCACAAGTTAATAGCAGCAGTATGTGTCCTAGTTTTAGCAGTGCTTTTCGAGCGATAGCGGGGCGCTTTTAACCCCGCTAGTGGCTGAGTAAAGGGTTAAAAGTGCCCGCAAAGTGCTTATATGTTATAATACCAATTAGAAAACATACAAACAAAATACAAAAAAATAGAATAGATTCAAAAATAAAAATAAAAATAAATGAAAAATATGTGAAAAAATAAATAAATTAAGAATAAAAATAAAAATAAACATATGACAATTAACAATAAACAATAACTTATCATTATAATCATATTGTATTAATCAAAATATGGTATATGGAAGATATCCAAACCAAATTATTTGGTTCTCTTACAAAAGTATATACTGATCAAGAGGATCAATGTGATGTTCCATGGCCTGAAACGTGACAGTTAAAAAGCCTGCGCTTGGTCAAGTCACGGGTGTGATGTCAACTGATGAATTTTAAGCCCTTACAGATGAGGCCGGGGAGTGGGCAGGGCAGTACCTGAACACAAACAGAGATTAACCCATTGTTAACCCTCAATCCAAAGGGCTATTGAATTTATATAGTACATTAAATATTTATAAAAATCATTTATAAAAATTTAATTTTAAAAATAATATGTTATAATACCAATTCGAAAACATACAAACAAAAATAAAAATACAAATAAATGAAAAATATGTGAAAAAATAAATTAAGAATAAAAATAAAAGTAAAAATCTAAATCAAAATAAATATATGATGATTAACAATAAACAATAACTTATCATTATAATCGTATTGTATTAATCAAAATATGGTATATGGAAGATATCGAAACCATATTATTTGGTTCTCTTACATAAGTATATACTGATCAAGAGGATCAATGTGATGTCCAGTTCCATGGCCTGAAACGTGACAGTGAAAAATACATTTAAGAATGAAAAATAAAAATAAATGCAAACACCATGTGCAATAGAGCACCCAGATATGTACATACACATGTACCTATATGTCCATATATATCGTTGCATGTATAACCTAAAAGTGGCACTACCAAAAACCTTCATAGTATAGCTAGAGGTCTATGTTACATAATCGTGTGTAATTCAAGGCTTTCATTGAGGCCATTAGGGGCTAGAGATACGAACTTAAAGATCCAAAAGGTCTACCTTTTGCATAAAAGGGAGAATCTCTCGTTATCTGTCAATGTGCCCTTAGGAATGGCCTCAATGGCCTTAACTTCAAGGCAACAGATGTCCTGCCTATGGGCCTGTAAAAAGTGATAAGGAACACTATGCTGGTCACAACCTTTAGCAATGGCAGATATATTGATGAAATCTTGCTTATTTGGGATGGTGGCCCAAATGTGTGCTCCTCCTTCGTGGCCTATTGCAATGCCAAGTCTATGGGACTGTCTTTCACACATGTCCTAGATCCCAAGGAACTTGTCTTTTTGGATTTGGTCTTGTCACATCAGGGCCAGACCATTATCACACATAACCATGTTAATCCCACTGGGGGTAATTCCTATCTTAATTTTTCCAGTTGTCACCATCCTGCTTGGAAGAGGAATATCCCCAGTGGGCAATTTAATAGACTAAGGAGGATTTGCTCTAGGGAGGAGGACTACACTCTGCAAGGAGCACTAACATCTCAAAAGTTTTTAGACAAAGGTTATCCCCTAAATTGATACAGGAGGCTTTTAATCTACACAGGGTACCCATATGTAAGGGCACAGAGGCACTATCAGTAGTGGACAATATAAATGTAGTAAGATTTATAACAACCAGTATAAACCATTACCAAAATCCTGCACAAACATTTCAATATATTAAAGTTAGATCAGAAACTAGGCCCTATATTACCATCTGCTCCACAGGTTACTTTCCACAGAGTGCCTACCATCAAAAATATCTTGGCCCCAAGTAAACTGTAACAATAGACCCCCTTCAGACATTAAATCCTATTTTGACAACAGAGTAGGGGTATTTCAATGTAGGAAGAAAGGTTGTCTCACGTGCCAATCTATATCACATGGCTTTTTCCACTATGTCAGACAACAAGGGTAACACATTTCATATCCACTTCCGGACCACCCACCATCGTTATACATCGGCTGTTTGAAGAGGTGTATCATTGTTATGGCAGCAGCTAGCTGCCATAACCCCGATAACCTCTTCTTCAGTGAGCGGTCCGGTTTCAGATAAAAGTGGTCCCCATGGCGGATTCGCAGCAAGATCACTTTTATTGGTGGTGGGAGAGGGGCTCCCCTCCTGCCGCGATTCGGTGCCCTCCACCAGCTTACCGGATCCGTTGGCAGCGGCGGAGGCGATCGGATTTTCACCCTTGCTGGGCATGGAGACGAGTGAGGGGAAGATGGCCCCCACCTGTCTCCATAACAATGCAGGGCGGAAGCGACGTCAAGACCTCATTTCTGCCCAAAGCTCTTTAAGGACCATTTTTAGAAAAAAAAAAAATTTAAATGACAATTTTTTTTTTTTTGCATTTTAGTGTAAATATGAGATCTGAGGTCTTTTTGACCCCAGATCTCATATTTAAGAGGTCCTGTTATGATTTTTTTTCTAATACAAGGGATGTTTACATTCCTTGTAATAGGAATAAAAGTGCCACATTTAAAAAAAAAAAAAAAAGTGTAAAAATAAAAAAAAGATAAAATAAATAAGAAAAAACATTTTTTCAAACGCGCCCCATCCCGACGAGTTTGCATGCAGAAGTGAAAGCATACGTGAGTAGCGCCCGCATATGAAAACGGTGTTCAAACCACACATGTGAGGTATCGCCATGATCGGTAGAGCAAGAGTAATAATTCTAGCCCTAGACCTCCACTGTAACTCAAAACATGCAACCTGTAGAATTTTTTAAATGTTGCCGATGGAGATTTTTAAGGGTAAAAGTTTGGCGCCATTCCACACAATTTTGAAGCGTGACATGTTGGGTATCAATTTACTCGGCGTAACATTATCTTTCACAATATAAAAAAAAATGGGCTAACTTTACTGTTGTCTTATTTTTTTCATTCAAAAAAGTGTATTTTTTCCAAAAAAGTGTGCTTGTAAGACCGCTGCCCAAATACAGTGTGACATAAAGTATTGAACCGACTGCCATTTTATTCTCTAGGGTGTTTGAAAAAAATTTATAATGTTTGGGGGTTCTAAAAAAATTTCTAGCAAAAAAAACTGTTTTTAACTTGTAAACAGCAAATCTCAGAAAGAGGCTCGGTCCTTAAGTGGTTAACAAACAGTTTATTACATGCTTAACCAAATTTGTGGTCTATGTCCTAAGGTGCCCATGCAATATGCTATACATAGGTCATAGTATACACCAACCATGCATAAACGTATAGGGGATCATCATAGACACATTGCTAAAGGCTGTGACCAGCATAGTGTTCCTTATCACTTTTTACAGGCCCACAGGTGGGACATCCATTGCCTTGAAGTTATGGCCATTGAGGCCATTCCTACAGGCCCACAGGTAGGACATCCATTGCCTTGAAGTTATGGCCATTGAGGCCATTCCTAAGGGCACATTGACAGATAACGAGAGATTCTCCCTTTTATGCAAAAGGTAGACCTTTTGGATCTTTAAGTTCGGATCTCTAGCCCCTAATGGCCTCAATAAAAAGCCTTGAATTACACACGATTATGTAACATAGACCTCTAGCTATACTATGAAGGTTTTTGGTAGTGCCACTTTTAGGTTATACATGCAACGATATATATGGACATATAGGTACATGTGTATGTACATATCTGGGTGCTCTATTGCACATGGTGTTTGCATTTATTTTTATTTTTCATTCTTAAATGTATTTTTCACTGTCACGTTTCAGGCCATGGAACTGGACATCACATTGATCCTCTTGATCAGTATATACTTATGTAAGAGAACCAAATAATATGGTTTCGATATCTTCCATATACCATATTTTGATTAATACAATACGATTATAATGATAAGTTATTGTTTATTGTTAATCATCATATATTTATTTTGATTTAGATTTTTACTTTTATTTTTATTCTTAATTTATTTTTTCACATATTTTTCATTTATTTGTATTTTTATTTTTGTTTGTATGTTTTCGAATTGGTATTATAACATATTATTTTTAAAATTAATTTAAAATGAATTTATAAATGATTTTTATAAATGATTTTTATAAATATTTAATGTACTATATAAATTCAATAGCCCTTTGGATTGAGGGTTAACGATGGGTTAATCTCTGTTTGTGTTCAGGTACTGCCCTGCCCACTCCCCGGCCTCATCTGTAAGGGCTTAAAATTCATCAGTTGACATCACACCCGTTACTTGACCAAGCGTAGGCGTGCGAAACGCATCACCACAGCAACTAGCTTCTCCTGCATTCCTGTCAGGCTAGGGCATATAACAGGTAACAGTTCAGGTGTTCTGATTATGCAAAGAGTTCAAAGAACAAGAGCACATACCATGAGCAGGTCTGAGCAGAGCAGGTCAGCTGGGACTTGTAGTTCACCGTTGTAGATGTAGGTAGATGTTTGCTGGACCTTGTAGTTCACCGCTGCAGATGAGGATTGATGGTGTCTGGTGTTTGTAGTTCACCGCTGCAGGTGGAGGATAGATATCTGGTGCTTGTAGTTCACCGCTGCAGATGAAGGTACTAGTGGTATCAGGCAAAAACGTAGTCTAGGCAAGCTGGGTCATACACAGGAAGATCAGAGTCCAAACGGTACCGAATCAGAAGCAAGCAAACAGGGTCAAACGAGCCGGGTCATACACGAAATACACAGAGCAGATATCAACTGGATCAAACACAAGGTAAACTCTAACACGAGCAATGATTGAATGCTGATGCAAGTTATTTAAAGGTGAGCTGGCCAATCATTGTTGTTTCCCAGGTAAAGGCTGTGTCAGGTGAGTTGTGCTGGGTCCTAAAGGGATCCTAGTACTGACAGTACCCCCCCTTTCTCGAGGGGTTGCTCCTGCACCCCCAGGCTTACTTGGGTAACGAAGATGAAACTTCTTCTTAAGTCGGTCAGCATGAAGATCACGAGCTGGGACCCAAGATCGATCCTCTGGGCCGAAACCTTTCCAATGAACGAGATATTGTAAGGAATTGCGCACTCGTCTGGAATCAAGAATAAATGCCACTTCATATTCCCGACTGTCCAACACATCCACAGGTTCTGGTTCATTTACTTGGAGGCTGGAATGAACAGGTTTCAACAATGAAACATGAAAGACATTTGGAATGCGCATGGATGGGGGGAGTTTTAATCTATAGGATACAGGATTAACAATCTCCGAAATTTCATAGGGCCCTATGAATTTTGGGCCAAGTTTTTTAGATGGAACATGCAGGGACAGATTCCTGGATGATAGCCACACTTTGTCACCAACTTTATATCCTGGTGCCTTTGAGCGCCTCTTGTCCGCCATTTTCTTAAAAGCCAGCACAGAGCGAGAAATAGCATGATTAACATCGGACCAGATTTTGGAGAAATTTTCTATTGTGGTGTTGGCATCTGGCACATCAGAGGTTGGAAGATCAAAGGAGCACACACGAGGATGCAACCCGTAAACACAGAAGAAAGGAGAGGTCCCTGTAGATGTGCTGGCACAGTTATTAAAGGCAAACTCTGCCCATGGCAGGACGTTGACCCACTCCACCTCATCATTGGCCATCAGACAACGTACCATCTTCTCTAGAGTCTGATTAGTCCTTTCTGTTTGGCCGTTTGTCTCAGGATGATATGCTGAAGAATATGATAACTTAATCCCCAGCTGAGAGCAAAGGGCCTTCCAAAACTGGGCTATAAACTGAGAGCCACGGTCTGAGACAATGTTGATTGGTGCCCCATGGAGCCTGAAAACATGTTTAATGAATAAAGATGCCAGTTCTTTAGCAGATGGAAGTTTCGGAAGCGGAACAAAGTGGGCCATTTTACTGAACCTGTCTACCACCACCCAGATCGTGGAACATCCCTGGGACGGAGGCAAGTCGGTGATAAAGTCCATAGATAAATGGGTCCAGGGACAGGTAGGTATTGGTAGAGGACGTAGCAGACCGGGCAGCTTAGAGGTACTGCTCTTGCTTCTGGCACAAACTTCACAGGCCTGGACGAAGGCTAACACATCCTGCCTAATCGATGGCCACCAGAGGTTGCGAGAGATAATCTCAAAAGTTTGTCTAAACCCTGGATGTGCTGCAGGTTTTGATGCATGTACCTGCTGCAATACCTGCAAACGAAGAGCCAGTGGCACAAAAAGCATACCGGAGGGAGTGGAGGGAGGGAGGGGCTTCAGCCTGTGCAGGTAACAAGGCCTCAGAGATGTCAGTCTGGGTGAAAGCCAAAATCCTATCCTCAGAGATAATGGGTTGTGGAGGAAGCGGAGGAGGAGACTCTGAAAGAAAGCTGCGAGACAAGGCGTCAGCCTTAATGTTTCTTGGTCCTGGTAAATATGAAATTGTGAAGTCAAATCTGGAGAAGAACAATGACCACCTGGCTTGACGTGAGTTCAGTCTTTTAGCAGAACGGATATATTCAAGGTTTTTGTGGTCAGTCAGAACTATGAATGGATAGCGAGCTCCCTCCAGCCAATGTCTCCATTCCTCCAAAGCGAGCTTTATGGCTAGAAGTTCTCTGTTGCCTATATCATAATTGCGCTCTGCTGGGGAATATTTCCGAGACAAGAAGGCACAGGGGTGGATGGCAGCATTTACAGGATCCTTTTGTGACAAAAGCGCCCCCACCCCTACTTCAGATGCATCTACCTCCACAATAAAAGGTAGCTCAGGAACAGGATGACGTAGGATTGGTGCAGAGGTAAAGGCTTTCTTTAACTGAGTGAAGGCTGCCTGGGCTTCAGTAGTCCATTTAAAGGTAGTCGGAGTCTTCCTGGTGAGAGAGGTGATGGGATGTGCAATGGTGGCAAAGTTCTTAATGAATTTTCGATAGAAATTTGCAAAGCCCAGGAAGCGCTGAACTGCCTTCAGGTCTGAAGGTGGTGCCCAGTCTAAAATGGCTTGAATCTTGGCTGGATCCATGGTGAGGCCTGTGTCAGAAATTAGGTAGCCTAGGAAAGGTACTTGTTTAACAAGGAATGAACATTTCTGAGGCTTTACAAAAAGGGAGTGAGTCTTTAATCGGGCCAATACTGAGCAGACATGTTTCTGATGTGTTTCAAGATTGGGAGAATATATCAAAATGTCGTCTAAATATACAAGCATGAAGCGACCCAACATGTCACGGAAAATGTCATTCATAAAGTTCTGAAAGACAGCTGGTGCATTTCTGAGACCGAAAGGCATGACAAGACATTCATAATGACCATCCTTGGTGTTAAAGGCTGTCTTCCACTCGTCGCCTGCACGTATGCGCACCAGATTATAGGCTCCCCTTAAGTCCAGTTTGGAGAAGATTTTGGCTCCCTGGATTTGAGAGAACAATTCTGTGATGAGAGGAAGAGGATACCGATTGGGAACAGTTATTTTATTTAGACCTCTGTAATCAACACAAAGTCTCGGTCCCCCATCCTTCTTTGGGACAAAGAAGCATCCTGCTCCTGCGGGAGAAGTGGAGGGACGGATGAAACCCTTAGCTAGGTTTTCCTGGATGTATTCTTGCAAGGCAAGATTCTCTGGCTCAGACAGTGGAAATACTCTCCCTCGAGGAGGTGTAGTGTCAGGCAAGAGGTCAATGGGACAATCATAACTGCGATGAGGTGGTAAAGTGTCAGCAATCCCTTTAGAAAACACATCCCAAAAGTCCTTATAACAAAGTGGAATCTGTTCCATTCCCACTTGACAGGTAGCCAGTCGAACAGGGTGCTGGATGCAGTTCTTTTTACACTGATTGGACCAAGCCAGAATATTTCCTGTTCGCCAGTCAATTACTGGATTGTGCTTCTGAAGCCAAGGAAGGCCTAGGATCAAAGGAGTGGATGGAGAGTCAATGACAAGACATGAAGTCTTCTCCCAATGCAAAGCTCCCAATTGTAACTGGAAAGGCTTGGTGGCTTGGAGCACTAGATCTTGTGAGAGAGGATGATTATCCACGGAAATCAGGCGGACTGGGCAAGCTAGAGCATGAGTTTCCAAGGACAAAGAGGTAATCAGAGTCTTATCAATAAAATTCTCAGCGGCTCCAGAATCTACCAAGGCCAGCAGTTCATGAGCCCCTGTCCCAAAGTGAATGACAGCGGGTAAAAGAATATAATTGTCCCCCTGGGGAGATGAGAGCAGACCTAAGGTAACCTCCCCGCAATTACCTAGGTCCTGGAGTTTCCCGGACGTGTAGGGCACGAACGGAGCATATGACCCTTGAGGCCACAATACAAGCAGAGCCCCATGTTACGCCGGCGCGTGTGTTCCTGGGCAGATAAACGGGTGGAGCCTAACTGCATGGGTTCTTCCTCAGATTTGGCACTGGAGGTGGAAAAGTCAGGCGGCAAGGGAGGTATATAGTTTGCCACAGCTGTAGTTTGTTCTCGTCTCCTCTCTCGCTGGCGGCGGTCAATTCTAATGGCTAGACTCATAGCCTCCTCCAGTGAGGCTGGGTAGGAGAAGTTGACCAGAGCATCCTTAATTGTATCTGAAAGGCCCATTCTAAACTGGCTGCGGAGTGCTGCATCATTCCAGCCAGATTCCGGGGCCCATCTGCGAAACTCTGAGCAATACATTTCAGCTGTGGTAGTTCCTTGCTTTAAGTTACGCAGGGTTGATTCTGCAGTAGCAGCACAATCTGGATCATCATAAAGCAACCCTAGGGCTTCAAAGAAGGCATCTACTGTTAGCAAGGCTGGATGGCTTGGTTCCAGTTTAAAGGCCCAAGCCTGGGGGTCACCCTGTAGTAGAGAGATAATGATTTGAACCCTCTGAGTTTAAGGGCCAGACGAGGATGGCCTTAACTTGAAATATAATTTGCAGCTGTTTTTAAAGTTGCAAAACCCTTTACGGTCACCAGAAAACCGGTCAGGCAAAGGAATTTTTGGTTCAGATGGAGTTTTTGTAGCAGTGCTAATAGAAGGAGATTGCACCTTGGTGAGCTCTGTGGCCATTTCCTGAACTTGATGGGATAAGCGGCAAAGTTCCTGTGCAAACAACTGAGCCTGCTCAAGATCCATGATAGGTTTCCTTTATTATGTATGGCTCGTGTTAATGTCAGGCTAGAGCATATAACAGGTAACAGTTCAGGTGTTCTGATTATGCAAAGAGTTCAAAGAACAAGAGCACATACCATGAGCAGGTCTGAGCAGAGCAGGTCAGCTGGGACTTGTAGTTCACCGCTGTAGATGTAGGTAGATGTTTGCTGGACCTTGTAGTTCACCGCTGCAGATGAGGATTGATGGTGTCTGGTGTTTGTAGTTCACCGCTGCAGGTGGAGGATAGATGTCTGGTGCTTGTAGTTCACCGCTGCAGATGAAGGTACTAGTGGTATCAGGCAAAAACGTAGTCTAGGCAAGCTGGGTCATACACAGGAAGATCAGAGTCCAAACGGTACCGAATCAGAAGCAAGCAAACAGGGTCAAACGAGCCGGGTCATACACGAAATACACAGAGCAGATATCAACTGGATCAAACACAAGGTAAACTCTAACACGAGCAATGATTGAATGCTGATGCAAGTTATTTAAAGGTGAGCTGGCCAATCATTGTTGTTTCCCAGGTAAAGGCTGTGTCAGGTGAGTTGTGCTGGGTCCTAAAGGGATCCTAGTACTGAAAATTCCATGCTGGTTTGACTGGCAGGCCCTTCCTGTCCGAGCCCTTCCGCCCTGACATCACGGTGACGTCACACGGGAGCGCCGGTGGACTCTGGCTTGGCTCCCACCGTCCACGGCCTTACACCATAGGTGTGCTGCATGATTACGACAGATTATTTCCCTTCTTCTGCCCACCGGATCCAGCAGACATTAGCCCATCTTCATCCATCTATATATCTGGTATTGTATGTACTGTAATTGTTCAATAAACTGTTTAGCCTTTACTTTGGCTCGGCACTGTTTGGCTGGAGGCTCCACATCCCCATTGAGTTCCGGATAGCTCTGTCTGCATCTCCCCTTCATAGAAGGGGAATTGTTAGCTATGATTGGGTCCACTCAGGTGGGTAAAAGCCCTAGCCCAAATGGGTTCACACTCAAATTTTACATAACCTTTAAAGATCTTCTCACACCCTTTCCACAAAAGTTTTTACTCAATCTCTACAGAGTCCATCTTCCCTCTCAATGCTTTGGAAAGCCCATAATCCAGATAAAGATCACATACTTTGCTCCAATTATCATTCCATATCCTAATAGAAGTGGATGTAAAAATTATACTTTAAATTAATAGATAAAAAAATCCAACCACTTTTTCCCAAATCAACTCTATCACCAACAAGACCACACTGACATCCCTCACCACCTTTGAAAACCTACTCCTACAGAATTCCCCACCTACATTGTATGCCAAATGTTTTTTTTTGTCATACCACTCTCAACCAAACCTACCCAAATACACAGTTACCTGGGCTAAAGATTTAGCTGCTATAATAAAGCTTCATTACTTGGGATTGGCTTTTATGTTCTCCCACAAACTTTCACTTTCAAGTAAAACGGAAAGAATTTCAATATCATTACAATTTGGTACAAATGCTAACATGTCATCCACCATTATTACCCATCCCTTTTGGATTATTGTTTGAGATGTCAGACCACCAGTAGTAACATAATATATTGGGAGTAAATTCCCCCTCCCCCATTTTCCTCACTGCCCCCCTCTTTTTCCGATCCATTCCCCCCATCCTTCTTACAGTCATCATGTTCCTATTCGACTATATTTTGCTTTATTTTTTTTATTTCAAGTCAAAACTTACTTAGCCCTGCCTGCAAGCCCTACCTCGGCCATAAATGTTGTACCAAGATCCTGCTAACCTTTATGGCAAAGCACACAGGCAGAAATATTTTTAGATCCACAGTTTTACCAATGCTGTTACTTGATATTCCTATCCCTACTGGTATAATGAATGTGTTCCCTAACCTACAACATAGCTTACATTTTTCCAACCAAATTGGAATAGCACCCACTTTATATTTGTTACATGTTCCCATTACCATAGCATAACTTAAAAAAATAATAATAGTTACCTTTATAAGTGATTTTTATTTGCTTAAAAATACTTACATGTTCCTTCTGCTTTGTAATGTTTAGGAGGGGCTGTAGAGTATTGTTTAAGAGAATTAATCCTGTCTTTACTGTGTTTGCAGTTCTTCATTCTCATCTGTAAACTAGATATGAACACTGTCTGTCCTAAGAAAGAGTTTAAAAAAAATAAAAATCCATCCTGCACTGTACATTAATGAGGCATAACTCACTCTGTGTGGTGACAAAGACACTGTGAGACTGTTCAGAAATTCTTGGAATCAGCAGTGACAATTTCTTCTTAGAAACATCTAAAAGGTAAGATTTTTTTATTTTGTTATTTTTTTTAGGTACGCTATTTGAATGGGAACACATAAAAACACGTAATGGGATTTTCTCAAATGTTATGGCAAAAGTGGAATTACCTTTTAGTATGCTACTTTGCATGTTAT
This sequence comes from Lithobates clamitans, assembly GCA_037952925.1. NCBI lineage: Eukaryota > Metazoa > Chordata > Amphibia > Anura > Ranidae > Lithobates > Lithobates clamitans. The sequence goes on from JBBGZY010000014.1 coordinate 4,535,936, forward strand.
CATATCACAAGCTTGAGTTTGTTTTATTTTATTTTTTGTATTCTCTATACACTGATAAACCAAATAAAATCAGATCAGTGCTCATCAAGTTGCCCTCTAACCTTCGCCCACATGAGAGGATCAGGAAACCGTTAACTAGTCCTCAGTGTTCTAGGAACAGCTGTTACCAGATTTGCAACAGTCGCCTTGTACTTATTAGTTATCCCTGTTCTTAGACATACAAGATCTCTTAAATAATGAGAAGAAAATTCTTGCAATGAGGGAGGGGAGGACAATATAGTATAGAGAGTTTTAACCCCCTACAGAATTTAGAACAAAGGGCGTGTTTGCTTATTAAACTTGTATGTCTCCATGATTACATGGAGACAAATAATGTATGAAAAAAATAATGTAGAGGGAGACTAGGGTTTTCAGAATGAATTATTTCTTTACCTTTCTCAGCAAAGCAATGAACCCATTTGAACCCATTTGAATACCTGCCTACCCCGAGCATATACTTATCTTCCCTTTGCTCCCTTCCTGCCTGTGAACAGCAATATCCAGTACTTGCATGTATGGAGAGTAGGTGACTTTACCTCCAATGATACAGTACTGGGTGCCTAAGCAGGCAATCAACAGGCACCAGAGCTGCATGCTGAAGGGAGAGAGAGAGTTGTTAACCCTTTGTAATCTCCAACCTGAGCAACATGGAATATGGTAGGAAATGTGAGCACTCCACTCCAAATATCTAGCGCAGCTACACTTCCTGCCACATGCTATTTTATATTGGGAGTCTATTTGCTGTCTGTTCTGGGCAGCTTCTGCACCAATCCAATGCTTATTCCAACCCCTGACTCTGAAAAGTCAATTGATTATTGTTTACTGTGATACTATTTTTATGTGAGTATCAGGAACGTACCTGTGCTCTGTTTGCTGTGTCTCCCTGTTGCATTTGCTGCTGTTCCTTCTGTCCTCCTTGAGTCCCAGTGCCTGCCTCATTTTGCTGTTGTGTTTGTTTCCTTTCCTGCAGTCATGGATAGCACCATTAGCGACCAGTCCATAAAGGGCACAGGGGCACAGCCCCCCAAAGTTCCCAAAGTTAGTTTGTCAAAGAAGAAAGCTACTTTAACATGTTAAAAATTGTTAGTCATGTTATCATTTATTAAAAAAATAAATCGTTCATATGTGTGTGCACTGTGGGGGTAGCCAGACTAATGGGTGTCTATTAGGTCCTTAAATTTTTGAAAAGCATGTGATTTGAAGCTGAGGCTCTAATTGGCTTGTTTCAGGTTGTCTTTAAGGTGCCCCCTCCCACTTTTAATTTTAGCGAATCAATATTCGTTGTTGCTTCACTTCCGCAAGGCATCCTCTGATGAGTGCAGACCTAGAGGGGTTTGTTTGCGCCCCCCCCAAACTCCAGCCAAGCCAAACTCCAGCTAACACTTTATAAATAGTTACATTAAACAGTTATTCCTTTTGGGGTAAAGGTTTTGTACAAATAAATAAAAGCTGACCATTGTAAGCACCCCTGTCAGTGCCAAATGGTTTGACCATATCAGGTCAGACGCTTTAAAGTCTCTTAAGCCTAGTACACATGGGCCAAATGTCAGCCGGCATTGGCCGGTTCAATAGAAACCAGCTTATGACCACAAAAGATCTGCTGACCGGCTCTGCCAACCGGCTCAGAACACAATAACACAGCAGGGGAGATCTCTGTACTAACATCGGATTGTTAGTACAGCAGCTCCGACCTGAGCTGTCAGATTTTTTTTTTTTAAACAAAAAAAAAAAACTTGTGGGGTGTACTAGGCTTTATCTATGTTCTTGCACAATTTATCTGTTCACGTGGTCCGTGCACATTCACTGATGTGGCTAAGGGCACACCTCCCAATTTCTCTGTATTTCTCTAAAAAGATTATCCATGATCCAGTTGCCCATTACAGCATCAAGTTAAGGGGTGTATCCCCGATCTCAGGTATCTATTTTGTACCCCGTATCCTTGTCTTATTCCTAGTTCTGGCTCTTGTTGTCCTGTTATTGAAGCATTCCTAGTTCCATTCCCTGTACTCCTCTTAGTTTGTTTTCACTCCTGATTCCAGTCTAATTCTAGTCTTTGTTAGCTATCTTGCCTGTTATCCATGACCTGCTGTATTTGACCACCTGTGACTTGACCCCACTAGTACTCCTCCTGCCTTGAGCTTGGCTTTGTTTATGACTATGTCCAAGCTCAAAACTTTGGCTTAGTTGCTAAGCTGTTGTTATGGTAATGACCTTGGCTACTTACCTTGGCTAATCCAGTCCTTAGATCACCCCAACTTAACCCTTTTAAGTTCTAGCTGTCTGAGTCTGGCAATACATTTCTGAGGGTACCGAAATATGAGCTATTAACATAAAACGTTCCGGAACAGTGGCTGCTAAGTATGCATTGAATTGCCGCTGTTGTCATCAGACCTCAACAGAATTCCAACCCCTACAGGGACATATGCAACTTACTCCGAGACTATAAAAAAAAATAAAGACCCGATTGTTAAATAGCTGGAGAAACAGATACATCTAAAGTGCCCCAGCACTTCCTATTCCTGATATGTGGCTGCTGTACTATGTACTTGTATGAGAACATATCCTGTTCTCTTTTATTGCTTCCTTTAGGTGAAATCCCTGGTGTTCCTGCCAGTCCCTCTGCTTTCCTACGAAAGATGACCACACTAAGCAGGAAAGCACAATGTGGCCAGTTCTCTAACTATGCTGTGAACTCAGTGTATTCTCCTCCAATGATCAGACTTGTTCTGACACGCCCTCACTGCACAGCTTATCACAGGGAAGCTCAGTGAGCTGCTGCTTCCCCCCCCCCCCCCCCCCCAGCTCTTATGTAGCTGGTTACAGAAGAATGTGATCACTTATAAAAAAGGGAAAAAAAGGTATTTATAATTTTTTTTTTATAGCTATACAAAAATGTATTGCCTTTCATTTCTACTTTAAACTGAATGGGTTGTTTTACAAGGTGATCGTTTACAATCACTTTAAGAACAAACTAAAGTCCATCAGGTATTAAAGCTAGTAGGTACAGCAGCTTTCTTACACAAATCCCTTAACTTAAAAAAGCACACATTAGGTAAAGAAAAAAAATACAGAAATAGACAAAATGAGCACTCAAGTTCAACCAAGAGAGCCAAACCTAATGAATAAAAAATAAGCTGAATGGTTCTCATTCAAAAGTGTTGTATTTTATAGCAGAACCTTTCATCCAATGCATTTCAGCCAATTAATACATCCCCTTCATCAGAGCTGTAAATTTAAATATTGGCACACTGCCATACTTAAATGTTCTGAAAACAAAAGAAGATTTATCACCATATTTTGATGCAGTTCTCTTTTATGATTTATATCACATTTTGTGATTCTACATTATTGACATCTATTATAATATTTTGTTAACAATTCAGTCTAAAGTCAATTCATTCATCATTTCAAATACTGATATAGTATTTTATTTGCAACATGTCTACTTTTAATGCACGTTAGATGTTTTATTGTTTTCATAAATACCCCAATTGCATATTTAATATTCTAAAAATAATGTATTCCAACTGGCAGAGTAGCTACTGTTGTAATGACCAGGTCAAGTACAAATATCTGAGACGTTTTGGTGTTCTGTCAGAAAGTGCACCACACCTGCAGGATATAATAGTAGTCTATGGCAAAGCGCAGCTAACCCAGCAGCGTTATAGGGGGCTGAGAACAGTAAGGGTTCATTTACATTTTCAGTTTGGGGGGTGGTGTTTTTACCATCCCTGCCCCAATCGCACTCCCTTTAGCTGTAGTGGCCAGTGTACACATGTTGCAGCCGCAGCATGGGTTTTTCGCCCTGTAATGGTTGGTGGGTGTTGCACCTGCCAAACATGACCCATTCAAGTGAAGGAGACCACTACGAAAATGCTCTGCAACTTTTTGCAGTACAGCAAATCAGGAGTTAAAGAATGCAGCGTTGTGTTGCTTTCTCACCACCTGCTTTAACCCCTTGGACCCCGCAGAAGCATGCAGTTGCGGGGCACTTGCAGAGTGGCCCTATTTACTTGAATGGGTCTTGATTGGCAGGCGATAGCACCCACTAAAGCAACAGGGGGTTTAATTCCTGCTGCAGCATGTGTACAGTTTTGGCTGCTGCTTCAGCCTCACCTGATTTAAACCCATGATTGCCGTGCACTACACGTGATTGCAACACGCTAGTACGGCAATTCGAGGCTTAAATTCAGTGTGAGGAGGTGACACTGCTCTGTAATCTTTGACTTCTCCCATGTTGTTCAGATAGATCTCTACCTCTTTATCTCTCCACTTTCACTTTTAAATTGTTTTGAGTAGCTTGCAGTCAACTAGAAAGAAACAATTAGAAAGGTAAGGCATCTTTAAAAAAATAAAAATAAAAAAGAATATTTTTTGGTATTTTTGTAACTGAGAACACATAACAATCACATAGTGGGGCTTTCTCAAATTTGACTGGCAAAGGTGGAACTACATTTTAAGAAAGCTTGCCCCATTTATATTACCCAACGCCCCCACTTCCTTTCATTTTCCAAAGAGCAGTGTCCATTCTTTCCGTCTTTCCTCCACCCTTTCCCTCTCCATTCACATAAAGGTTTGTGCTCAACCAAGCTGGCTGTACAAGTTTATGGAATGCTCTGCAGCACAATTATAATTATCTATGAGTATTTTTGCAATGCAGTAGCCTACAGATCATTTTGACATTGTATTTCTGCTTGATTGACAATAATTTGTTATATCTAGAACACTTGAGACAGGTACTTGAAATTCTTTTAGCAAGAGATTCATCATTTGGTGTAAGAGCTTCATGTATATCCTCTTAAGCTTGTGTGAAAAATGAAGTGCTTCTTCTATTTATTTACTATTTACTGAATTTCTGTGTATAAGCAGGCCATATTGAGTAATAGGGCAAAATGTCTCCCCGAAGCATACTTACATATAAGGCACCATCATCTTTTTGCTCATACAGCAGGGAAAAGACTATACCAGTTCAATAAACAAGTTGTAAAAAAGGTTTTATGCAACATTAAAAAGGTAACATTAAAACATTTATTAAACAAGATACTGAACTGCCTGAGTGTTTTCTCTCAAATTTAAGGCGATTACTGTTCAATGATGACATTGTTTAACTCAACACATCAATATATTTATTTAAGTAGGTGAAACTATTACGGCTTTGTATATTTATTAGATGTATCTGAAACTTCATAATAAAGTAAATGACCTTCCCCAGAGCAACATCTTTATCTCGGTTATCTTCAGTTTTGCATAGCTTCTAAAATTTGCACACATATATCTGCAGATGTTATTATAGCAGACCTATGCTGTTCATTTCGCTATGTGTTGGTTTACAGCATCTAGAACCCAAAGCTGCTAGTTTTTGAAGTAGAGGATTTAGTGCTAAAATCAAGTGGGAAAAAATGTGTTCCACCAGATTCACTGATCTCTAACCTTTACCTGACCCTTCACATTTAACTTCCCTACATCCCTAAGCACTAAAGTGTATTTTTAAGTGATATTAAACCCTCGTTTTTTTAAGCACTTTCAGCAGCTGATTTAATCACCTACTGGTATGCAGTTTCTTTATAATTTAAGTCCTTCATATGTCCCAAATTAGGACGGTACCATGATTACTTCCCTATTGTTTCAGGGCGGCTCCTTTCTCTTGGAGTCACCATAGCATGCAGGGACTAGAGTTGTGTCTACCTACACTGTATGCATCAATAGAAACACACAGTCCTGCTGTGCTATAACCGAATGATGGCTACAGCACGACCGGCCAGTTCTGGGAGGGCATCATATGATATCCTCCCGAAATTGCACCCGCTGTGGCGCACAGGCAGCACGCTCTGTGATCACTGTGTCCTCTAGGCACAGCTGATTACAGATCAGGGTAAAGAGCCAATCAGTGGCTCTTTACTACATAACCAGCTGTGTCTACTCCCAGCTGATCATGATGTAAACACAAGCTGGTTATCAGCATTCCTTTCCTCACACTAACAGCATGAGGAGAGGAGAGCAGACAACCGGCTTGTGTTAAAGGGACATCTACACTGATAATCAGGGCACTGATTATCAGTGCCCTGATTATCAGTGCAGTCCCAACAGTGATGTCTATCAGTGCCCACCAGTGCTGTCAAACAGTCCCCACTAGTGCTACCAATCAGTGCCCATCAATGCTGCCAATCAGGGCCTATCAGTGCCTCCTCATTAGCGTCACCTATCGGTGCTGCTTATCAGTGGCCATCGGTGCTGCCTATCAGTGCCCATCAGTGCGACCTATCAGTGCCCATCGGTGCCACCTATCAGTGCCTACCAGTATTGCCAATCAGTGCCCACCAGTGCAGCCAATCAGTGCCCATCAGTGCCTCCTCATTAGTGTCATCTATCAGTGCTGCTTATCAGTGGCACCTATCAGTGCCCATCAGTGCTGCCTATCTTTGCCGCCTATCAATGCCCTTCAGTGCCGCCTATCAGTGCCCATCAGTGCCACCTATCAGTGCAGCCTCATCAGTGCCCATCAGTGCCGCCACATCAGTGCCGTCACATCAGTGCCCTTCATTGCCCATAAGTGCAGCCTATCAGTGCTCATCAGGGCAGACTCATCAGCGCACATCAGTGTAGGAGAAAAACTGCCTATTTGCAAAATGTTATAACAAACTGTGAAAAACTATTTTTTTTTTTTCAAAATTTTTTGACTTTTTTAGTTTATTTAGCAAAAAAATAAAAACCCAGTGGTTATTAAATACCACCAAAAGAAATCTCTATTTGTGTAAAAGAAATTATACAAATGCGATATAGGTATAGTGTTGCATGACCGCGCAATTGTCATTCAAATTGTGAGAGTGCTGAAAGCTGAAAAGTGGCCTGGGCAGGAAGGGGGTAAGAGTGCCTAGTAGGCAAGTGGTTAAGAGGGAATGAGGGAGAGAGCTCTGGTGAGGCTGTGTATCCAGTCCTTAGTAACAGTGGAGAGATGGCACTGAAGGCAACACTTTGTAAAGAAGAAGCAGCTCTGGAGTGTCATAAAGGAAAGAGAAAAGCGCCTCTAAGTGCAGTGGATAAAAGATTTATTACAGGCACAATGGGATTAAAAACACTTACAAGATAGTAAGAGGTCATAGGCATATAATGATCTGTCCTCATGCGGATCGCTGTAATCCTCGTATTTCTGGGGGAGAGAGAGAGCCGCCCTGCATTTGTCTGAGTCCCTGGTGACCTGGATTGGCGAGGAGTTGAAGATGCGATGAGTCAGCCAGGGTTCTGGAACCAAGCAGCCGATGTGACATCAGGTGAAGGTGGTGGGCGGTAGTGCATTTCAGAGCATGCACAGCTTCTTCGTCCGAGGCCCAAAGGACCAGTTGTGTGACATTAGCGAATTAATATTCAGTAATGTCTTCTTGTTTCTCCTTCCGGCCAATCAGGAAGCGGATCCTGAGCCGAGAGTCCTAAGACCCGATTGGCTGCAAGTCTTGATTGGCAAGGAGGAGAAGCCACCACGGGACTTGAGAAGAGACACAGAAGGGGAAGCCACCAAAACTGCAACCTGGATGGGGTAAGAGCAAGGGGCGGGACTTTGAGTGAGGCACGTGGTAGCCTAAGAATAATTTTGTGAACATAATTGGAATTTATTGGTTGCCATTAGATACAAACAAGGTACATTGGATAAAAATTACATTGAGGTAGTGCATAGGTAATACAGTACATTTCAATAATAACTAGAATATCATATGGAACAACACACAATACCTTCCAAAGTGCACCAAAAACATAAGGGTAAAATTGTAAAATGTGGTAATGCCTGCAAAAACTCGGGCCTCTTGGATCCTTGGGTAGGGTATAAGGTTAGCTAAAAAATCTGTATGAGTATTGATGAATAACAGAGCGTATGGCAGCTCTACGCATTTCGTGGCTGAAGGGCCACTGGTCAGGATCCAGCACTTGATGTTTCTAGGAATAAAGATATTGACATTAACTTAAATAGTAAAGTGAATGCAATTGTGGACAGGGGTGAACCTAAAACCCCTGTACCACATGCAGTTCAACTTACTCGAGTTCATCAGATGGTGGTGTTGTGCCGGACAGTAATCCCCACCGGGAGCCACGGCAGGCAATCCAGCGGGGGTGCCCCACAGGCACCAACTAGGGTGGGCACGAAATTAAGGCAACCTGGGTGAAAGTGAAATATAGGGTGAATCAAGGTATTCACATGAGGAGGGTGAAGGCGTGAGGGAGTGGAGGAAGGGAAGGGTGGTAAAAGAAGGGAAGTGGTTGTGAAGGCTGACACTGGAAAAAGTAGTGGGATGGAGGAATGAAATAAACAAGATACCGCCAATGAAGAGGAATGGTGAAAGATGGGACAAGAAACAATTGTGGAAGCGACTGCATACCTGAGATAGAAAATTCAACTGAATGAAAAAAGAAAACCTGAGCTGTGTGTAGACCGCTGTGAAAGGAGCCTCGTGTGCCAAACACTGCCGGAGGCGCCCATATGAGCGTCACCATGGGACCGCCCACCGGCATCACACCGCGTAGCACGACAAGGGGAGGGGCAAGACAAGACGGGTATCAAATGTCCGGCCAGCTTGCACCAAATTGCCCCAGTCCGCTCGCGAGCGTAGCTCCCACGTGTCTGGGCGTAACGGCACGCCAAGCACGGGATGCGTGACGCTGATGCGCTGTGGCGGCTCCCACACCCCCCCAGGCGTGGCAAAGGCAGGGAGTGGGAGGAGGCCTGCCAGGTACATCATAGCTTCCAGGTACGGTAAAAACAGACCAGACGGCAAGATAGCCCGGCCACATTTCCCACCACCCCAGAAATGAACCGAGACATATTTGAAGGTACAATATGAAAATATAAAGGGGTACTGAAAATGAATTAAATTGTAAAAAAGTTACTACTAGTAAAAATGGTAAGTCAATGGATCTACAGAGGCTATCCTAGAGTCTAAAAATTGCATGATGGATAACAAAACTGAAAAATAGAGCGTTACCATGTGCTTCCATCCCTGATTCTAGTATTAATAGTGAAGCTGGTTTTTAGGGACTTTAAATGAAGGCATGACCTGGTAAGGCCAGTTCTTCCATCCCTCAGGTCTTTGAATGAAATTTTGGCCCGATAAGGTCACACATTTCCATCCCTGTTGTAGTAGGAAAAAAAAAGACCCCTCTCCAAAAAAGACCCCTCTCCCCCCTTTTTTTGACTACAACAGGGATGGAAATGTGTGACCAGGCCACAATTTCATTCAAAGTCCCGAGGGATGGAAGAACTGGCCTTATCAGGTCATGCCTTCATTTAAAGTCCCTAAAAACCAGCTTTACTATTAATACTGGATGGGGTAAGTTTGGGGCTGGCTGTGGGCCTGGCGGATGCTGGGTGAGTGATGCGGCGATCGAACGACGGGAAGGGGAAGCGGCGAGCGAGTGAGCGCCGGGGGGGGTGTAGGGGGTGTTTGGCTGGTTCGACTGGCTGGCGGGCTGCCCCCCCAAGAAAATTGTGCACCAGCCGCAGCCCTCATCTCTCCCTCCTTTCCTCTTAACCACTTGCCTATTGGGCACTTTTACTCCCTTCCTGCCCAGGCCACTTTTCAGCTTTTAGCGTTATTACACTTTGAATGACAATTGCGTAGTCATGCAACACTCTACCCATATGGCATTTGTATTATTTCTTTCACACAAATAGAGCTTTCTTTTGGTGGTATTTAATCACCACTGGGTTTTTATTTTTTTGCTAAATAAACTAAAAAAGTCAAAAATTTTTTCTAAAAAAAATAGATTTTCACATTTTGTTATAAACATTTTGCAAACAGGCAATTCTTCTCCTTCACTGATGTGCGCTGATGAGGCTGCACTGATGGGCACTGATAGGCTGCACCTATGGACAATGAAGGGCACTGATGAGGCGGCACTGATGAGCACTGATGAGGAGGCATTCCGCTGCTGCCTGTTAGTCCCCGTGGGAAGAGGAATAGAGGAGAGAATACTGCAGCTGGGTACAGTGCTGGATCGATCCAGTTGTGAGGTAAGTGTTTAGAGGGGGGAGGGGGGCACAGCCAGTTAATTTTTTACCTTAATGCAGTGAATGCATAAGGCCAATGAGGATTATATTTAAAAGAAATGTTTGTGTGCTTGGAGTTCAAGTGCTTCTAAAGGCTTTTTTCTCCAAAAATAACAAACATATTATACTTACCTGCATTGCACAGAACAGCCAGGAACCTCCTTTTCTGGGGTCCCCCACTGGCACTCAAAACTTCTTCTGATCTGTGTCTGCCATCATAGCAAGCCGCTTGCTATGTGAAAAGACATGCAGGCTCATTTCTGAGCTGGGAAGTGAATGCATAAAGGTAAAAACATTTAGCTTCAGTTTTAGCCACTAAAGCCTCCATGTATACTAGCGTTTTTTTTAAGCACTTAGAATCCTTTATTAGCATGTTTTCTGCTCCTAGAAGCTAAATAGTGTTATCCTGTGTGTCCATGCACACTACTTTAGGCTATTAGTGTTTTTTGAGCTTCAGCGTCTAGGAGCAGAAAAAAAATTGTTTTTGTAGTTTTTGGGAGTGTTTTCCCAGCACAAAAACGCTACTAAATGCTAAAACAGCTTTTTTGAGCATTTTTTTTCTTTTTCTTCATATACTAAAAAACGCTATTAAAATGCTATAGCTCCTAAAAGCTTCTAAAAGCTACTAAACATCTACAAGAAGCAGACACAAAAACGCTATTATCAATGTTTTTTATCCAGCGGTTTTTTTTTCTAGTGTTTTTTTGAGCTTATAAAAAATGCTAGAGTGCATGGAGCCTAAAACTAATGCTTAAAAACTTAATTTGACTCTAACACATCCCTTAATCTGAACTATAGGTGAAAAGGCAAATACAAAGATGAAATACATATATGAAAGCTATTTTATTTGCCAAAGGAGTATTTCTGTTTATCCATTCTTCTTCTGCTAGACAGCACAGCCAGCCTGGAGAACTTAATTTTAATTGTGTTTATTATGAAATTGTTTAATTATTTCATAAATGATATAGAGGATTCAATGCCAAGCTGCAGCAAGCAAAGCAAACAGAATATAACAATGCATAAAAAAGGGCATTTACTCAAGATAAATCGTGTAAACCACTTTAAAGGACTCTGGTCCAGCCGCATCTTGAGTATGTTGTCCAGTTCTGGTCACCAATTCTCAGGAGGGATGTGCTGGAACTGGAGCGAGTACATAGAAGGAAACAAAGCTAATAAGGGGACTAGAGGAACTCAGTTTTGAGGAAGGACTACAAGCAGTATTCTCCCTGGAGAAGAGATGTTTGAGAGGAGATATGATAGTGATATACAAAGACCTCACACAAATACCTGAATGGTGATTCTAGTATAGGAAAAAAATGATTCCGTTTCAGGAAACTTAACAAGACATGCAGCCACTCATTGAAATTGGAGGAGAAGCGGTTTAATCTTAAACTGCCTAGAGGGTTCTTTACTGTCAGAGTGGTAAGGATGGGGAACTCCCTTCCACAAACGGTGGTGTTAGCGGGGAGTGTAGATCGTTTAAAAAAACTGTTAGATGGGCATCTTAGCGAATGCAATATACATGGATATGGGAAATATTATTGTCTAAACATTAATAATTATTACTACTCACACATATACACTCACACCATTCATCCTTACCAACTACAGTATGTAACTATGTTACGGTTCTCTACTGCATTTAAATAATACAACTAGGCCTCCTTCCCTACCTCCAACCTGGGACTGGACAGTAAAGGAGAATAAGCAGGCTCTGTTACTCTGTCCTTAGCTTCTGTCAGCATTCCTTATTGGCATATCAGCTCTTTGGTACATCTGGCTCTTTGTGTTGCTTTTTCCTCTCCCGATCTAAAGTAGGGGATTCCAAGAGGCTAATACCAAGTTGCCTTCAAGTATTTACACTAATTGCTTTCAAAATACACTTATTCCATTTTTAATAAATACATACCTTCATGAATATTTGCATTTTTATCTACTTGGAGTTCAGCTTATCCTCACTGTAATCCTTTACCCTACACTTAAAGTGGAAGTTCAGCCTAAAACAAAAATCTCTAAATCTAAATCTAATCTAAATCTATTTGCAGCCACAATCTAAGACTAACCCATCTATCCCTGTAAAGCAAAAATCACTATTTATACCTTTTCCAAAGCCGCTCCGGTCTCCAGCTGCGGAAGACAGCCGACAACGGTTGGGAAATGCCTGGGAAGTGACGTCACCCATAGAGTTACTATGGGGCTTCCATTGTCTGCTGCATCTTCTGCACACTCCTACACAGAGAAGCCACCACTGACAGGTCAGCATGGCACCGGGCCAGAGCAGCTTCAGAAAAGGTATGTATACAGATTTTTGTTCTACAGGGCTAGATTAGGTTAGTGTTATGCCCCGTACACACGGTCGGACATTGATCGGACATTCCGACAACAAAATCCTAGGATTTTTTCCGACGGATGTTGGCTCAAACTTGTCTTGCATACACACGGTCACACAAAGTTGTCAGAAAATCCGATCGTTCTGAACATGATGACGTAAAACACGTACGTTGGGACTATAAACGGGGCAGTAGCCAATAGCTTTCATCTCTTTATTTATTCTAAGCATGCGTGGCACTTTGTGCGTCGCATTTGTTTACACGCGATCGGAAATTCCGACAACGGATTTTGTTGTCGGAAAATTTTATAGCCTGCTCTCAAACATTGTGTGTCGGAAAATCCGATGGAAAATGTGTGAGGGAGCCTACACACGGTCGGAATTTCCGACAACAAGGTCCTATCACACATTTTCCATCGGAAAATCCGACCGTGTGTACGGGGCATTAGATTGTGGCTGCAAGTAGAATTAGAGATTTCAGTTTTAGCCTGAAATTCTACTTTAACCACTTCAGTCCCGGAAGAATTTACACTCTTCCAGACCAGGCCATTTTTTGCGATACGGCACTGTGTCACTTTAACTGACAATTGCACGGTCGTGCAGCACTGTACCCAAACAAAATTTACGTCCTTTTTTTCCCACAAATAGAGCTTTCTTTTTGTGTCATTTGATCACCTCTGTGGTTTTTATTTTTTGCACTCTAAACAAAAAAAGACAGACTATTTTGAAAAAAAAAGCAATATTTTTTACTTTTTGCTATAATAAATATCCTCAAAAAGTTTAGGCCAATATGTATTCTTTTACATATTTTTGGTAAAAAAATCGCAATAAGCCTATAGTGATTGGTTTAAAAGTTATAGCTTCTACAAAATAGGGGATAGATTTATGGCATTTTTATTATTATTATTTTTTTTACTAGTAATGGCGGCGGTCTGCGATTTTTATTGGGACTGCAACATTGCGGTGGACAGATCGGACACTTTTCACACTATTTTGGGACCATTGACATTTATACAATGATCAGAGCTATAAATAACCATTGATTACTGTATAAATCTGACTAGCGGGGAAGGGGTTAACACTAGGGGGCGATCAAGGGGTAAATGTGTGTCCTAGGGAGTGATCCTAACTGTGGGGGGGATGGGACTGCCTGGGGGAGGCGACCGATTGTTGTTCCTAAGCAGTAGGAACAATAGATATCTCTCCTCACCCCTGACAGAACAGAGATCTGTCTGTTTACATTGACAGATCTCCGTTCTCTCCTTCTCAGGAGCAATCATGGGTAGGCGACGGACATTACGGCCGCCGGCCACGTGCATGGGCTCCTGCGTCACGTGGAGCATGCGCACGCTATACTCCTTAAAGCGCCTGCCATACAGCTGCTGAAATTCGCGCAGGAGTGCCATTCTGCCGCCATCAAAAGGGCGGGTGGGTGGCAAACTGTTAAAATTAATACATAGTTCTAAAAGGAAGCCCAGCCTAAAAAGCTAAGGTGGCTGGACTTCACCTTTAAGCCTTTAAGGATCATGAGAAGTATTTGGACCCTGGGTCTCCTTTTCGAATAGTAAAGGTTTTGGCCCCCACTTTTATTATATCGATTGTGCCTCACCACTGAAAGCATCAATAATATATATATATTTTTTTACTTATTAACACAACATATTCTGCCACTTTATATAACATAAAAAAATAAAAGCATCTTGTCATGCTCACTGGAAAACAGAGCTGGCTCCAGACACTGATCAGAGGGAAGTGTTGTAATTTTAATATGTACAAGCCCTTATTATAAAAGAAATCATAGGACATGCTGTATGAAACATATGTATGGTGGCATATAATTCATTTTGGTGAGGCATCACCTTCCTATGACTTCAACTGTTGGGATATGCACCAATGTCTTCACCTGAACTTAATTTTCTCTCTTGTGTGGGTGATATTTGTACAACTGATTTTCAGTTGGAAAGGTTAAGGGCCCTCTACACCTCTGGGCCCTGGGCTATGACCTAGATTGCCCATGTTGTAATCCACCACTATTCTAAACATTGCAGTGAAAATGTCACAGAATGACAGTTCTTGAAGTAGATCATCTCCTGTGCATTATATGTGACATTTTTAAATTTTGAAACATAAAATGTACCTTTTCTAAACACTTATACCAAAAGAAACATAGCTACACACATATATATATATCTATATATAGATAGATATAGATCTATATCTATCTATATATACATAGATATATATAGATATATCTATATATATAGTGCCTTGAACAAGTATTCACACCCCTTGAAATTTTCCACATTTTGTCATGTTACAACCAAAAACATAAATGCATTTTATTGGGCTTTTATATGGTAAAGTAAAAACAGTCCGGCGCTAAGAATCAAATGTTGAGTATTGACATATCAACATACTGGGATATACAAAATAAATTGTGATTAGCATATACAAAATACTCTAACACCATCATCTGATTGAGAGGTGTCTCTAAATAAAGTGCACTGTTCAAATTGTAAATCAACATTAGTAGTATAGTCCCATTGGTGATTAAAACATGAATCCATTAGTATATATTGATGGGAAGGAATCCAGGAGTGTAGGACTAAAGGAGTCACAGTGTGTGCATCCACCACCCAGGGGAGAAGATTAAATACGCTTACCAGAAGGTAGCATCAATCAGGCATGTGATATCAAAGCTCTGGATATTGAATGGTGCAATTCCTCCTCCTCAGCTGAGCCACCTCAGGCATCCTCGACCCAGCATGTGAGAATATGGATCAGGATGGCAATGTCCCAGATGGTAAAAAACCTCCTTCCACCACAAAACCGTTTGGTAGGTTTATGGTTAACAGCATCCATAAAAAACAACAGAAAGCCTCCACATAGTGAAAAAACTTATGGTTACGGGTTTATTTGGAATAAAATGGCTTTTTTAGATTCCAAGATGTATTGCATCAAGTAAAAAATCTCCTCTGTGTTCACAAAAGATAAAATTCAAAAAGGCGCAATGGCATGGAAAGGACTCGTCAAACCAGATGTATTTCGTCTACAAAGACTTAAACTGATGTATGCTTTTATATGATAGACCAACACAAAGTGGCACATAATTGTGATGTAGAAGGAAAATGATAACTGGTTTTCACATTTTTTTTTTTACAAATAAATATCTGAAAAGTGTGGCATCCCTTTGTATTCAGCACCCTTTACTCTAATACCCCTAACTAAAATCTGGTGGAACCAATTGCCTTCAGAAGTCACCTAATTAGTAAATAGTGTCCATCTGTGTGTAATTTAATCTCAGTATAAATACAGCTGTTCTGTGAAACCCTCAGAGGTTTGTTAGAGAACCTTAGTGAACAAACAGTATCATGAAGGCCAAGGAACACATCAGACAGGTCAGGTATAAAGTTGTAGAGAAGTTTAAAGCAGGGTTAGGTTATAAAAAAATATCCTAAGCTTTGAACATCTCACGGAGCACTGTTCAATCTGAAAATGGAAAGAGTATGGCACAACTGCAAACATACCAAGACATGGCTGTCCAACTAAAATGACAGGCCGGGCAAGGAGAGCATTAATCAGAGAAGCAGCCAAGAGGCCCATGGTAACTGGAGGAGCTGCAGAGATCCACAGCTCAGATGGGGGAATCTGTGTACTCTACAAATCTGGTCTTTATGGAAGAGTGGCAAGAAGAAAGCCATTGTTGAAAGGAAGCCATAAGAAGTCCCATTCGCAATATGCGAGAAGCCATGTGGGGGACACAGCAAACATGTGGAAGAAGGTGCTCTGGTCAGATGAGACCAAAATTGAACTTTTTGGTCTAAAAGCAAAACTCTATGTGTGGCGGAAAATTAATACTACACAGCACCCTAAACACACCATCCACACCATGCAGCATCATGTTGTGGGGATGCTTTTCTTCAGCAGAAACAGGGGAGCTGGTCAAAGCTGATGGGAAGGTGAATGGAGCCAAATACAGGGCAATCTTAGAAGAAAACCTGTTAGAGTCTGCAAAAGACTGAGGGCGGAGGTTCACCTTCCAGCAGGACAATGACCCTAAACATACAGCCAGAGCTACAATAGAATGGTTTAGATCAAAGCATATTACAGTTTTTCTCCATTATTTTGGCTCATTTCTTGAAACGGAAATGACATTCTCAAAACAACATGGACAAATCTCCAAACCACTTGGCAATTGTTCACAACTGAATTGAATTTCTCATTCATTTCATCAAATTGCAAATGTCTCAGTACATGTCTCAATGTCTCAGTACATCTTTCAAATGATTAAGTACAAGTAGCCTATATTTAGCACAATTTCCAAGGGAATAGATCTTGTTGATCTAAACTGATTGTCTATTCTCAGTCTAATACCGCGTACACACGAGCGGACTTTACGGCAGACTTTGCCCGGCGGACGGGATTTCGTCAGACAATTCGATTGTGTGTGGGCTCCAGCGGACTTTATTTTCTCAAAAGTTGGATGGACTTAGATTTAAAACATGTTTTAAATCTATCCGTCGAACTCGAGTCCGGTCGAAAAGTCCGCTCGTCTGTATGCTAGTTCGACGGACAAAAAGCCACGCTAGGGCAGCTATTGGCTACTGGCTATGAACTTCCTTGTTTTAGTCCGGTCGTACGTCATCATGTACGAATTCGACGGACTTTGGTGGATTGTGTGTAGGCAAGTCCGTTCATTCAGAAAGTCCGTCGTAAAGTACGTTGAAAAGTCCGCCGGGTAAAGTCTGCCGTAAAGTCCGACTGTGTGTACACGGCATAATGGTTGTTCCCTCCAAAACGTGTCAGCATCATTTCATTGTTTAAGTCATCACATGCACAATAGTCTGTTCAAAATTATTCAGGAACATAATACCATGAATACCATATATGAATCTCTTGGAACATTTGATAAAATGATTACAACAATTGACAGTCAGGTGCAACTAGAACTTGACTAACGAAGGAGGAGTTGGAGTTGGTCCCAGATGACCAATCAAACAGTATGTTTAGTTACCTGACAGGTGCTGTCCATGATTGTGAATTCTGCCAAACATGTAAATATAGAGCTTGATCATGCAGGACCAGTACAATTTCTGAACATGGAGGCACCTGGCCAAGTAAATGAACAAGGGCAGAGGAGGAGGAGTAAGGGTGCGTGGTGGTGGAATAGGGGGAAGAGGCCGAAGAGCACAAAGACACCATGCTGTCCCTGATGAAATTCGGGCCACAATTATAGACCATGTCATCAACCATGGCCTCACAATGGCGGAGGCAGGTCGCCGAGTGCAGCCTAATGTGCCTCACTCTATAGTCTCCTCTATCATCCAAACCTTTCGCATAGAGCAGCAAATATGTTTATTTACTAATTTACGTATTCATTTAGTGTGTGTGTGTGTGTGATAGGGATGTTGGGATGACAGTGGGATGTTACATATGATACTAACAAGGACAAGAAAAATATTGTAGAAAACAAACTATGGAATGGTATGGAATAGTGTATTTTCTACAATATTTATGATACAGCTTACAGTAGTATTCCAGTCACTGTGCAGTGATGCATTAGAATTGTGGTAAAGTTGCTGTAAGTAAAATAACAATACGATTACATAACTCATGGTAACTCATTCTGTACGGAATACATAAGGTATAACTTACGAATGGAGTGTTGTCCTTTGAATTCTATTTTCTAGGATTGGATGACAGCCTGGCTTGGGTGGCCGAGGAAAACTTCTCAATGAACAACAAGAACAAGAGATCTGTAACATGGTGTTTGCAAATAATGCCATCACATTGAGACAGATCCGCACTGCAATCCTACAAGACAAAGCCATATTCCAAAATGTCAACTCTAAGCATTTCCACAATAGCCCGCATATTGAAGAAGCATCGGATGACAATGAAGCAAATTTACAGGGTACCATTTGACAGGAACTCTGACAGAGTGAAAGAGCTGCGGTACCAGTATGTACACGGAAGTCAGTCACTGGTTGTCCATCAAGATAAGCTTTTTACAATTACCAAGCAGTGGTTCCCAAAATGCATTGGTTTCAGTACCCACTTTACCTGATTTCTGAATCCAGGTATGAAAGTATTTGATTTACGTATCTGATTTATAAACATTTTGCCTAAAAACTGCAGCTTACTGTATGATGCAATTATCATTATAATCCTTATTTTGAAGAATATAACATACAATACAGTAAGAAAAAGGGTCAAAGAGCTGCAATTACAGTAGTGCCTCTCATGTAAATCTAATACTGTGGGTTTTACTGCAACATTTCAGTAAGTCTACTCGTTGATAATTTTTCCCCTCCCCTTTCTGTCAAATACCCCCTGTAGTACCTCTACATAGGGTACATGTACCCCAGGTTTGGAACCACTGGAATACTGGCCAGTAGTATATTGAACTTGTGTAGAACATAGAACATTCCTATGTAACTGTCTGTAACTGTAGTGTATGACTCATCTGTATGACTGATTTGATGTTTTCTTTTTTTACTCTATTGTAGAGAATAATTGCATTGAAAGGAAACAAGACCTCTCACATACTTGTGTATGTGGATGAGGCTGGCTTCATCCTGGCCAAGGACCGAAGATGTGGCCGTAAATGTATTGGCCACCGGGCCACGGTGGATGTCCCAGGCCAGCGAGGGGGCAATATAACTATGTGTGCTGCCATTTTTGAGAATGGTATGGCCACTCACATCCCCAGTCTTGGCCCATACAATACACAGAAGTTCCTTATCTTCTTGGACTGCCTTCATTTGGATTTGATCCCTGAAAATGAGAGAGGTCTCATAGGGCCTCACCTACCACAATATATAAATGTATGGGACAATGTGAATTTCCACCGTGGCCCGCTTATCAGGGCCTGGTTCACTGCTCATCCAAGGATGGATATGGTGTTCCTACCACCTTACTTTTCTTTCCTCAATCCTATTGAGGAGTTTTTCTCCGCTTGGAGGTGGAGAGTGTATGAGCATCGGGATGAAGATCAGAGGTCCTTGCTCCATGCAATGGACGCTACCTGTGAGGATATTACAGGAGATCAGTGTAGGGGATGGTTGCGACATGTGCTCCGTTTCTTCCCTCGTTGCATCCCAAGGGAGGATATACGCTGCGATGTTGACGAGAATCTGTGGCCAGACAGACAGCAGCGTGTGAATGAGCAGGAGGGTGAGGACGGTGGTCAGTGAAGAGATGTTACAGTAGTTGTGAAACTCCAGCTTTATTTACAGCATTGTAGGCTAAATGTCATTTTCTTTGTTTTTTGTTTGTGTGTTTATATTTCCGTATATCATGCTGTATACATTTTCTTTTTACTCTGATATATGGAAGTTACTTTGTGTGTGAATGATAATGGTTACAATACTGTAAAGTAATTTTTCCTTGGCAGAATGAGCGCAATGTGTGATGTCAAACCTTGGAGGCTACTCTTACCCTAAAATCTTTTCTTTTTTTTCAGTTTTTATTATTATTATTATTATACAGGATTTATATAGCACCAACAGTTTACGTAGCGCTTTACAACTTGAGGGTAGACAGTACAAATACAATACACTTTGATGCAGTAGGAATCAGAGGGCCCTGCTCCTTAGAGCTTACAATCTAAGAGGGAAGGTCAAAAGATGTACAAGAGGTAATAACTGTGGGTGATGTGCTGATTGAGAAGATAAATGTACAGTTGTTAGGTGGGGGCCAGATAGGCTTCTCTGAAGAGATGAGTTTTCAGGGATCGTCTGAAAGTGGATAAAGTAGGAGAAAATCAGACGGATTGGGGTAGAGCATTCCAGAGGATGGGGGAGGCTCTGGAGAAGTCCTGAAGGCGAGCATGGGATGAGGTGACAAGGGAGTTTGAGAGCAGGAGGTCTTGGGAGGAGCTAAGAGAACGATTAGGTTGGTATTTTGTGACTAGGTTAGAGATGTAGCTGGGGGCCAGGTTGTGGATGGCTTTGTAAGTTATAGTTAGTATCTTGAATTTAATTCGGTGACTGAGTGGCAGCCAATGGAGGGAATGGCAGAGGGGTGTAGCAGACGCTGAGCGGTTTGTGTGGTGGATGAGCCTGGCAGCAGCGTTCATGATGGACTGAAGTGGGGATAGCCTATTTAGAGGTAAACCAATGAGGAGGGAGTTGCAGTAGTCGAGGCGGGAGATGACCAGGGAGTGGATTAGAAGCTTTGTGGTGACATTGGTTAGGAAGGGGCGTATCTTGGAGATGTTGCGGAGATTGAGGCGGCAAGCTTTGGATAGTGATAGAATGTGGGGTCGAAAGGTTAGTTCAGAGTCCAGGATTACACCTAGGACCCTGGCGTGGGGAGATGGGTTGATAGTTGAGCCGTTGATATTGACAGGGAAAGCAGGGGAAGTGGCACCTGAGGGAGGAAATATCATGAGCTCAGTTTTGGATAGGTTGAGTTTGAGGAAGTGATGTGACATCCAGGCTGATATGTCTGCTAGTAAGTTGGTAATGCGTGAGGAGACAGATGGAGAGAGCTGGGGGGTGGAGAGATAGATTTGGGTGTCATCACCGTAGAGATGATATTGAAAGCCATGGGATGCAATCAACTGACCCAAGGAGGTGGTGTAGATTGAGAAAAGGAGAGGTCCAAGAAGAGAACCTTGGGGGACCCCAACGGAAAAAGGAAGAGGAGAGGAGGAAGTAGAGTTGTAAGTAGTTTTATACACAATTGTATTCAGTTAGCTAGACAAAATCTGTACAGTAACCATTGTCAATGAAGGACTGGGCTAAGACTGAAAGGTGAACATGGGGGATATTTCAATGGTCCTCTGCCATAGAGACGAAACATCTAAACATTTTGACTTGCAGTGCTTACACAATGCCAAAGGCACAAAGCATTTTGGGGGCACTGACTATTTGAATGAGAAAGAAATTTATTTTTGACACATGAGTGAACTGTTTTGGGAAAGATATGAGCTTTTGAAGGTGAACTATGGTGTTTTGCCGAACCATCCAGGTTATTTTGGCAAAAGCACCAAGAGAGTTGAGAATGTCTGGTCTGTTTCAAGAAATGAGCCAAAGCAATTGAGAAGAATCTTTGCTATTTTGGGGCCCTGACTCTTTATATGGGAAAGAAATATGGTTTTGAAGCATGAGTGAACAGTTTTGGGAAAGATATGAGCTTTTGCACGTGAGTTATAGTGTTGTGCCAAATGATATTAAAGTTTTGAGAATGTCATTTCTGTTTCAAGAAATGAGCCAAAACAATGGAGAAAAACTGTAATGTGTTAGAATGTCCAAGTCAAAGTTCAGACCTAAGTCCAATTGAGAATCTGTGGCAAGACTTGAAAATGCTGTTCACAGAAGCTCTCCATCCAATCTGAAAGAGCTTGAGCTATTTTGCAAAGAAGAATGGGCAACAATTTTACTCTCTAGATGTGCAAAGCTGGTAGAGACATACCCAAAAAGACTTGCAGCTGCAATTGCAGTGAAAGGTGGTTCTACAAGGTATTGACCTGGGGGGGGGGGGGGGGGGCTGAATACAAATGCACGCCACACTTTTCACATATTTACATTTCACATATCTGCATAAAATACATTTACGTTTTTGGTTGTAATATGACAAAATGTGAAAAATTTCAAGGGGTATGAATAAGGCACTGTATTATATATATATATATATATATATATATATATATATATATATATATATATATATATATATATATATATATATATATATATATATATATATATATATATATATATATATATATATATATATACATAGATAGATAGACAGACAGACAGACAGACAGAGAGAGAGACAGACAGACAGACAAACAGACAGACAGATAGACAGATAGACAGACAGATAGACAGATAGACAGATAGATAGACAGATAGACAGATAGATAGATAGATAGATAGATAGATAGATAGATAGATAGATAGATAGATAGATAGATAGATAGATAGATAGATAGATAGATAGATAGATAGATAGATAGATAGATAGATAGATAGATAGATAGATAGATAGATAGATAGATAGATAGATAGATAGATAGATAGATAGATAGATAGATAGATAGATAGATAGACAAATAATTAAATAAATATACATCTATCTAACAGTACATATATGTACCATATATCTGACTTGATATTCCACAAAATGTGAATTTTGGTATGTTATTCAATGAGTACTAGCCATAGTTTATATTTATTCATAATGCATCACTATTTAGTACCAGATGCCAGCTTTTCAAATGATCTTTACAATAACTATGTGAAAAGCTTGTGAATGGCTAAGAAACATAGATAAAGATACAGGGTAGGGTTGTTCTGCCCCTTAGAAACCAATCAGATTAAAACATGCACTGGAGAATTGCATTTGAAAAATGTAAGGCAGAATCTAATTGGTTGCTATGGGGCAAGACAGACAGCTTATATTTCAGACTGTGATAAATGAGGCTGGTCATTTTACATATATAAATAAGCATATGTTTTTGTATAATCTGTCTTGAAAAAAGATCCAGACCTATGTCTGAAATATCAATTGTTTTAGTGCTGTAATAAAGTTTATACTTTATGGCGTCATCAGCCATTTATTTAATGTGCTGATAGATCTGCACCTTAGAATGAAAATGAGACAAGTCTTTGCTATTTGTGGAGCTGATTTTAGTTGTAATTGAAACCAAATGTAACAAACATTGAGCAAAGTAAAGGAGGTTTTTTTACGTTCAAATAAAGAATGGAGAAACTGTTCACATCAACTACCTCTCCCCCCAACACCCACTCATACCAGCCTAAAGTGCAGTTTTATGTTAGGCACAGCACTAACCCTGTTTGAACCCACCTTTAAGTGTATCTAAACCCAAAAATAAAAATTTATTTTACTGCAGCCTACCAGTTCTTATGCCGCGTACACACGGTCGGACTTTTCAGCTACAAAAGTCCGACAGCCTGTCCAACAGACTTCCGGAGGACTTTCGGCAGACTTGCGGCGGACTTGTGGCAGACTTTCTAACGAACGGACTTGCCTACACACGACCACACAAAAGTCCGATGGATTCGTACGTGATGACGTACACCAGACTAAAATAAGGAAGTTCATAGCCAGTAGCCAATAGCTGCCCTAGCGTGGGTTTTTGTCCGTCGGACTAGCACACAGACGAGCGGATTTCGGGGTCCGTCGTAGTTACGACGTAAAGATTTGAAGCATGTTTCAAATCTAAAGTACGTCGGATTTGAGGCTAAAAAAGTACGTTGAAAGTCCGGAGAAGCCCACACATGATCGGATTACCAGCCAGCTTTAGTCCGTCAGCGTCCGTTGGACTTTTGTAGACGAAAAGTCCGACCGTGTGTACGCGGCTTTAGATGTAATGGCTGAATTTCCTAGAGTGCAGTGGCGGCCCGTGCACTGTGGGCGAATGGGCGCTGCCCCCCTATCCATGCGCCCGGCCCCTTTCAGGACGCCGGACATATGGATTCCTATGGTGGGGGTGGGAGGGGGTAGTACTTTTCCAAGCACCTGATTAGAGACAGAGGCTCTAATAGGCTTCAAAATAGGGTGGGCTCGGGGTGCAGAGAGTGTGCCCTGATCCCACCCAATTGTATGACGATAGCAAATTAATTTTCTCTATTTTCACACTAATCCTCCTCCCCGCCAATTAGGAGGCAGGGTGGCAGACCTGTTTACTGATTGGCCAAAGCACCAGGCCACCCCCAAGTGCGGGGGGGTGCTGCCAGAGCCACGGGGGGTTGGGTGCCAAACCCGTGAGTGGGGGGGTCAGTGGGCACAGTGGCTGCATATGATGGGCACAGGTGGCTGCATATGATGGGCACAAGTGGCTGCATTTGATGGGCACAAATGGCTGCATATGATGGGCACAAGTGGCTGCATTTGAAGGGCACAAGTGGCTGCATATAATGGGCAAAAGTGGCTGCATTTAATGGGCACAGTGGCTGCATATAATGGGCACAAGTGGCTGCATTTGATGGGCACAGTGGCTGAGTTTGATGGGCACAGTGGCTGCATATGATGGGCACAAGTGGCTGCATATGATGGGCACAGGTGGCTGCATATGATGGGCACAAGTGGCTGCATTTTATGGGCACAAGTAGCTGCATTTTATGGGCAAAAGTGGCTGAATATGATGGGCACAAGTGGCTGCATATGATGGGCACAAATGGCTGGATATGATGGGCACAAGTGGCTGCATTTGATGGGCGCAAGTGGCTGCATTTGGTGGGCGCAAGTGGCTGCATTTGATGGGCACAAATGGCTGCATATGATGGGCACAAGTGGCTGCATTTGATGGGCACAAGTAGCTGCATATGATGGGCACAAGTGGCTGCATATACTGGGCACAAGTGGCTGCATTTGATGGGCACAGTGGCTGTATATGATGGGCACACGTGACTGCATATGATGGGCACAATGGCTGCATAGGATGGGCACAGTGGCTGCATATGATGGCCACAGTGGCTGCGTTTGATGGGCACAATGGCTGCAATTGATGGGCACAGTGGCTGCATTTGATGGGCACAATGGCTGCATTTGATGGGCACAGTGAGGCTGCAATTGATGGGGGGGTGTTTTCAGTATTTTTCAGTTTGTTTGAGCCCCCCCAAAAAATTTGAGCACCAGCTGCCACTGCTAGAGTGACAATGCTCATATTCTGTATCTACAACATGAAACACATCCCCTTTACCTTATATCTAGTATATGCTTCTTTGTAGTTTATAAAAGATAGTAAGAGAGTTGAAAAAGCTGATAATATTATTTAATGATTTCAGTTTAGCGCACAGGAAGTTACAAGGATACATGCTTCTAGGAAGATCAGCAAGTATGTTTCTATAATTACAGAAAGTTAAAGCAGGCCATAGATGATGCAATTTTCTTTTCTGCAACCATGGGTTGCAGGAAAAAATATCGCTTGACTCCCCTATCAACACAGTAAGTAGGAACAAAGAGTTCAAGGTCCAGCAGAAGTCAAGGAACAAGGCAGGTTTGTCCAATGGTACAGAGAGGGCACTGTTCAGCATCTCAGGTAGCTCAGCGAGAGGAGTCATTGCCAGACACAGCAGAGGGCCCAGGTTCAAATCCAGTCCTTGACACCATAGATGGTTCAAATCTAGGTCTGTCCCTGCTGAACCGTCCAAGATCCAAACCATCTATGGCCTGTGGTACTTACCTTAACCCCTTCCTGCAAGGGGGAGATCTCGGTCATTGCTGCAGTGATGACTGAGATATATCTTTTTTTAGAGACGGTGATGCTGAACAAAGTAAAATGTTGTTCATCCCTTGTGATAGCAATAAAAGTGATAAAAAAAATAAAGCAACAGTGTAAAAATAAAACAATTTAAATAAAAAAAATAATATTTTTTTAATTGTTAAAGTGCCCCATCCCCCCGTGCTTTCAAGCAAATGCAAACATGTGCATCAGTCCCACACACAGTGTGAACGGCGATTGCATCACACATGTCAGGTATCACCACCAGAGTGAGAACAATAGTTTAAGCACCAGACCTCCTGTGTAACTCTAAACTGGTAACCTGAAAGGTTATTAAACCATTGCCTAGGGAGATTTTTAGGCACCATCGTTTGGCAACGTTACATGGGTGTACATACTTTTAAAGTTTGTTTGGTATCTATTTACTCAGCGTAACATTATCTTTTATGTTTTGCCAAACAATTGGGTGTTATATAGTGTTTGTGTGTACTAAAATTCATCAAAGTGTATTTTTTTCCAAAACATCGTGTTTGAAAAGCCATTGCACAAATACCATGTAATAGAAAAAATTGCTACACCCCCATTTTTTCTCTAAGAAGAAGAAGAGTAACAGCTGCCATTGGAGTAAGGAATAAAGCAAGTATTTGTACTTCTTATACCCGTATAAAATAAAGGTCCTTTCACACTGGGGCGGTTTGCAGGCGCTATTACGCTAATAATAGCGCCTGCAAACCGACCCGAAAGTGCCGCTGCTTTGATTCCAGTGTGAAAGCCCCGAGGGCTTTCACACTGGAGCGGTGCACTAGCAGGACGGTAAAAAAAGTCCTGCTAGCAGCATCTTTGGAACAGTGAAGGAGCGGAGTGTATACCACTCCTTTACCGCTCCTGCCCATTGAAATCAATGGGACAGCGCGGCTATACCGCCGGCAAAGCGCCTTACGGTGGTTTTTAACCCTTTCTCGGGCGCTAGCAGGGGGTAAAACCACCACGCTAGCGACCGAATACCGACGGCCCTAACTGTTAGACAAAGAACACATTAGATACGAGATACAAAGTACAGCCTGCAAAGTTTAGCATTAGAAGCCAGGACTAGGTCAAATACAACATAGCATACAGACAGTAATGTACATAAGTATGTAAAGTACAACATAGCATATAAAGTAGACAACATATCATGAGGAGCAACTTTGAAATTATTAATTACTTTTCCCTTGCAACTTCAGCAGACTAGAATATACACACCAGTGCATATACACATGCACACATACATTCTCTACATAACAGTGGGAAACCCTTATGCCCCGTACACACGATCGGACATTGATCGGACATTCCGACAACAAAATCCATGGATTTTTTTCCGACAGATGTTGGCTCAAACTTGTTTTGCATACACACGGTCGCACAAAGTTGTCGGAAATTCTGATCGCCAAGAATGCGTTGACGTACACCACGTACGACGAGACTAGAAAAGGCCAGTTCAGAAACAAGCGCGGCACCCTTTGGGCTCCTTTTGCTAATCTCGTGTAAGTAAAAATTTGGTGAGAGACGATTCGCGCTTTTTCAGACTCGTGGTTTTCAGATCATTTTCTGCTGTTCAGTTTGTGCTTGTGGGTTTGTACCTGCTCTTCAGTGCGTGCAGTCAGTTCGTATTGGAGTTTTCTGTGCGATCTTGTCTGCTCGTTGCTGTTTTTCAGGTCGCTCTTCACAGGCCTTGCTGTTCTTCAGTGCGTTGTGTTACTTCGTTCTGAGCAGCCGACCATTTTCTAGCCATGTTGCGTATACATATTCCTTGTAGAGTTCGTGCTGTGCGGGGGCTTGGTATTGGGGTCCTTACCTTGACACAAGTCCAGTCCATGAACAGGGTGGGGAGGAGTTCATGGACCAAGAATTGGTTGCTCCAGCGTGACCAGTTCTGTCATATGCCTTTG
Source organism: Lithobates clamitans (assembly GCA_037952925.1). Classification (NCBI taxonomy): domain Eukaryota; kingdom Metazoa; phylum Chordata; class Amphibia; order Anura; family Ranidae; genus Lithobates; species Lithobates clamitans. The sequence continues at coordinate 4,563,469 of JBBGZY010000014.1, forward strand.
CTCCGTGAGATCCGTGAGAATAATCCTGACGATTTCAGGAACTTTCTCCGGATGACGGACCCCGTATTTAACCGCTTGTTGGCTTTGCTGACCCCCTATATCAGCAGGCAGGATACCTGCATGAGGCAAGCCAGCACCCTGGAGCAGAGGCTAGTCGCCACCCTGTGGTACTTGGCGACGGGGAGAAGCCTGCAGGACCTCAAGTTCTCGACAGGCATTTCCCCCCAGGCTCTGGGGATCATTATCCCAGAGACCTGTTCTGCCATCATCCAGGTCCTGCAGAAGGATTATATTAAGGTAAGATTTTTATCCTTTAATATCACATTTTATTGTATAGAATGTTTGATAATATATTGTATTTCTTTCCTCATTCCCTAATTAACATGATTGGAATATGATGTGAATGTCCCCTTTGTCCTCATGCATGCTGGACTTTTATGTAATTTTTTTTTTTTGTCCTTCATACATATTTGCCTTCACTTACCTCCCCAGCATGGTCTCCTGGCCCTATATTCACCTCATGTAGTCACTTAACAATGTATTTTGTCAGCTCCATAGTAGTGCTTTACCTTAAATACCCCCTAAAATGTGTCAAAATGTGATTTGTGCTTTAAATTCAGGCAGAGTGCTCAAGGCTTTTTTTTGGGTCTCCAAATCATTTGGAACCCTCCCTCCCCCCAACTGCTAAGTCAGCTGATACCAATTCTCTATCTATCCTCAATCATCTATCTGCTGACTTTGCCAAACCCATACACACTATACCCATCTCTTTTGTGGTCAGATTTATAGATGAATTCCCCAAAGCATGTAGTGCAAGGGCCTGCCTGTATACTTTCAAATGGTAATGTTTCAATTTTTTGTATACTATTATTATCTTGATCAGTAATAGCAGAATGTCCAAATGTGCTAAAATGTGTACAGTATGTATTTATATCTTTGTATTATGACACTTCTTACCTGTCCAGTGGGCTGTCAATAGTGTAAGTAAGGAGGGGCTGGCCAAAGTAATACACATTATTTAGGCATTCATCTCTCAATGAAGTGGAGAGGGTTACCTATCCAAGAGCCCCCCCCCCCAAAATGCTAGAAATGGCCCATGAGAGGGTGGGGGAATCTGATATGTGGACCTTATACCTTTATCTTTCCAAACTCCCTAAAATAAATGTTATACTGATGTTGGCCAAGAATGTTTGTGTCTAATATGCTTTCCCTTTTTAGGTGCAAAATGATTAATTGTTTTTCTTGTTTGACTCCACGGTTTCCTTCCAACCCACAGGAATGGCAGACTGTGGCCTCTCCCAGCGGTGGGACTTTCCTAACTGCAGAGGGGCAATTGATGGGAAACACGTCCACATCGTCCCACCACCCAACTCGGCGTCATACTATTACAACTACAAGGGGTTCAATAGTATTGTGATGTTGGCAGTGGTGTCAGCTACTTACGAGTTCCTGTATGTGGACGTGGGGAGGAATGGCCAGATGTCTGATGGTGGAGTCATCACCCAGACGGAGTTCTACAGGCGTCTCCAGAATGGCAGCTTGGATTTGCCACCTCCAGAAGACAATGTGGAAGGACTCCCATTCGTCTTTGTTGCTGATGAAGCGTTTGCGCTGGGGGACCATCTTATGCGGCCATTCCCGATGAGGACCCTCACCCCGGACCAGAGGGTTTTTAATTACCGGCTGGCCAGAGCCAGAAGAGTGGTGGAGAACACATTTGGAATCATGGACAGCCAGTTCTGCCTATTTCTTACACCCATACACATGGCGGAGTACAAACTGAATCATATTATCCTGACGTGCTGTGTTTTACACAACTATTTAAGGCAAAATTCTGCCAACTATGCTGGCTCAGTTGGGCCTGAGGCCGGAATTCATAATGAACCAACCCTGACGGCGCTTGAAAGTGCCCGTCTTGGCTTGCCCGACCTGAGTGCCCGTGAGGTCCGTCTAAGATACCTTGATTACTTTGCGGGTAGGGGGGCCATCAATATGCCAGACAATGTCTGAAACATTTTTAAAATAAAAAAATCATTTGAACTACTAAAATCTTTGGTGACATTTACTGCTTGCGTTTCTTTTAACTGACCCTGACAGAAATGTGGTGAGTCCTGAAAATGGCGTGATTGTGTAACATTACAAAGCACTGTTGGGTGTTATTTACTAAAGGCAAAGACACTTTGCACTACAAGTGCACTTGAAACTGCACTTGCAGTGCAAAGTGGATTTTCCCTTAGGAAATAACCCCCATTGTCACAGAAAACACCAATTTGAGCACAACAAAATTTTAGGAGCGTTGAAACAATAATCCACACATTCTTGAGTATAAATCTTTTTAATACCAGCACAATCACATGTGCATTTAAAAAAGGTTTTTTAAAACAAACCAACATGTTTGTTGTATAACAATTTTTGAGGTCACATTACTAAAAGTAGAAATGTCCATTTAAGATAAAACAGGCATGTTTAAAACCAACAAGAAAGACACAAATCTGGAACTTACAAAGTTCAACCTTTCAAGAAATTGAAGGCAATATCAGACATGAGTATTTATAAACTGTTTGATATTATGTTCATATGGGGTGAAGTCATCCCTGGAAAAGCCAAATTTTGAAGATGCACACAAATTTTTGAATGTCAACATGTGCTAGCTGCCAGCACGGGGGATCAAGGGACGTGTTTTGGGGGTGCAACCCCTTCCTTCCATCTACTTTGTTATTAAGGAAGGGGTTGCACCCCCAAAACGCGTCCATTGATCTCCCGTGATGGCAGATAGCACATGTTGACACACTGTGTGCATCTTCAAAATTTGGCTTTTCGAGACTATGTCACAAAATGTTAGAAATTTTTTGAGCCCAAAAAGCACAAAAAAGGGAAGGGATTTGGAGGGGTTTTAAACTCTCCCTAAAACATCAATGATGTTCTTAATTTTTTCTTGAACATCATTGATGTTTTACTGGATGTTTTCCAAGTCCCTATTACACCCCATGATCTCCCCGATCAGGATCTGTGCACTTTCTGAGGTGAAATGATCTGGATCCACCACATCACGATCACCTAAAAAGATAGAAACAAAAACACACCATGTATTATAAATATGCCGGCATCCATCTCTTACCTGAGCCTATGGTCGGAGACACTCACCTGTTGTGGTGACAATTTCCACCACATCTCCTTCCTCCTCCTCCTCCTCCTGTTGTCTTTGGTGGGTCTCCACTTCCTCATGAGGTGGGGGGTCTGTTGTCTCCTCGGATGAGGGGTGTCCTCCGAGTCTTTTATCCCCTATGTAAAAAAAAATATGTATACTTAGCAGACAGATATTTGATGGCAAAAATAGGAATCTGAAACATTGTTTGGAAGTGCGGTACAATTGTCTATTTTGGAAGAGTTCCAAGATTAGGAATTTTTTTTGCCTTTGTCAAGCTTGAATACTTACCTGTTTTGTACAGGCTTCACAGATGGAGACCCCCCTATAGTATACACTGGAGCACCTGTGTGGGACCCCCTAATAAAAAGGGTGTTCTTGTGTCCCACACTAGTGCTTCTGTGTCCTGATGTGAAAACTGCTGCTAAGTGTCCTCTCCTTATCCAGAATCTAGTTTGCATTTCATTCTAGTTACAAACCCATCTACACAACCAAATTATTTTAAGAGAAGTAGGCATCAAAAAATGTATTCAAATGCATATGGCCAAAAAAATTGTGTTTTCTAGGCCGAACGAACAATGTTTCATACGAACGAATAATGTGCCCATGAACATGAAAGTTGCCATTTTAAACTGTACAACAGTTAAGAAAAGCTCATGGAGCAGCACGAACATAATAAAAATAAAGAATGGGAACACAGCACAACTACTTACTTTTTTGCAGCACTCTCCTGATCCTTCTATACTGCTCGTGCCCCCCTAATTTTAGGTCCGACCACCGCTTCCTGAGCTGGTCCTTCGATCGTCGTACCCCAAAATTCCGGTGCAGACTCTTGACTACTTTCGCCATAATCTTGGCCTTTCGGACATTGGGGTTGGGGTAAGGTCCATACTTCCCGTCATAGTCGGCCTTCTTCAGGATGTCGACCATCTCAAACATCTCCCCAAAGGACATATTTGAGGCCTTAAATCGTCTCCTCTGGGATTGTGACGTTTCTGGCTCCGGAAACTGCTGGAGTTGGTGAAGCGGTTGGTCCCCACATCCCCTATTTAAAAGCCAAAATTGGTGGCCTGAGGAGCACTTATCTTAGGGAGCACAAGAAGGTCACGGATTCTCAGAGATCCGGAGCTGAAGCAGATGACATTTATGTCCCCAGGCTGTGGTACTATAAGAGACTGCGATTTCTGTCAGACCAGACTGAAGTCAGGGAATCCCTCTCAACCCTTCCTTCCACTCTTCCTTCCACCCCAGCTGAGGCTTCTGATGTCCAACCTGGGACTTCCAGCCAGGAAGAAGTGGAGGAGCCCAGCTGGAGTCAGGTATACCATTCTTCTACAGATTTCTGGTCAATAAAAAAATGATATAGTAGGTAAGGTTGAAAAAAGACACAAGTCCATCAAGTCCAACCTATGTGTGTGATTATGTGTCAGTATTACATTACATATCCCTGTATATTGCGGTCATTCAGGTGATTATCTAATAGTTTCTTGAAGCTATCAATGCTCCCCGCTGAGACCACCGCCTGTGGAAGGGAATTCCACATCCTTGCCGCTCTTACAGTAAAGAACCCTCTACGTAGTTTAAGGTTAAACCTCTTTTCTTCTAATTGTAATGAGTGGCCACGAGTCTTATTAAACTCTCTTCTGCGAAAAAGTTTTATCCCTATTGTGGGGTCACCAGTACAGTATTTGTAAATTGAAATCATATCCCCTCTCAAGCGTCTCTTCTCCAGAGAGAATAAGTTCAGTGCTCGCAACCTTTCCTCATAACTAAGATCCTCCAGACCCTTTATTAGCTTTGTTGCCCTTCTTTGTACTCGCTCCATTTCCAGTACATCCTTCCTGAGGACTGGTGCCCAGAACTGGACAGTATACTCCAGGTGCGGGCGGACCAGAGTCTTGTAGAGCGGGAGAATTATCGTTTTATCTCTGCAGTTGATCCCCCTTTTAATGCTTGCCAATATTCTGTTTGCTTTATTAGCAGCAGCTTGGCATTGCATGCCATTGCTGAGCCTATCATCCACTAGGACCCCCAAGTCCTTTTCCATCCTAGATTCCCCCAGAGGTTCTCCCCCCAGTGTATAGATTGCATTCATATTTTTGACACCCAAATGCATTATTTTACATTTTTCTACATTGAACCTCATTTGCCATGTAGTCGCCCACCCCATTAATTTGTTCAGGTCTTTTTGCAAGATTTCCACATCCTGCGGAGAAGTTATTGCCCTGCTTAGCTTAGTATTGTCTGCAAATACAGAGATGGAACTGTTTATCCCATCCTCCAGGTCGTTTATGAACAAATTAAATAGGATTGGTCCCAGCACAGAACCCTGGGGGACCCCACTACCCACCCCTGACCATTCTGAGTACTCCCCATTTATCACCACCCTCTGAACACGCCCTTGTAGCCAGTTTTCAATCCATGTACTCACCCTATGGTCCATGCCAACGCACCTTATTTTGATGTTTACTAGATGTTATTATTGATCACTAATTGCTGATTTAATAAAGTGTTTTACATATCAATAGACAGTAGTGGGCAAAAATAATTGGGACAAGAATGAAAAATGCTGGGCTCAGAATGATAATCTGATATATTTGTTAACATTCAATTTGCAACAATCATGAGGTGAAAATTGTGTGTGATTGATGAAAAAACTAAAACTATGTCCCTTTTTCATACACAGGAAGACCTCAGCCAGGACGAGGCTGTGGAATGTGGCACACAGGAGGAGGCTGTGGAATGTGGCAGCCACCAAACTGCAGGGCATGCAGGAGGGCCAATGCATCCTGTGTGAGGACCTCTTTTATAAAGGCTTAACTAAGGGGGTGAGGGGCGAAATCACACTTGAGTGAGTTGGACCATCCTCCTCCTCCTGCCACAACTCCACCACCACAGCCACAGCGTGGAAGGAAGCGTGGAAGGAAGACCAGAGAGTGATGACCTGGGTTCAGTCTGGTCTGGCAAAAGATGCAGCCTCTTGTATGACCACAGCCTGGGGACACAGATGTCATCTGCTGCTTTCATGATCTCTGGGACTTCTGGACCAGACTGAACTCCCTTAGATATGGACTCCTCAGGCCACCAATTTCACCAATTTTGCCTTAAAATAATTGATGTGTGCCCTGGGGGCCAAAGGCTTCACCAACTTCTGATGTTTCTCCAGCGTTGCCTCCCTCATTGTTTGGTTCTGAGCCCTTAATAAAGGAATTTTTGTTTCAATTATACTCGCCTATGTGTGTTTTCCTTCAAAAAGGACAGTTTGTTTGTGAGGAGGCAGGTACATTTCAAAAATACAACGTGAAATTAACAAGAGACACCAACACCAAGCAACCTCCTTGAGATTGAAGATTAAATAATACAAAATAATAATTGTGTTGTGGTAACTTGACACACAAAACACACACAAAAATATTCAGGATGTAAAATAAAAAATAAAAAAAATTAACAACAAGATCAGGCTTGAAAACAATACAAACCAAAAAAAATATATATATATATTTTTTCAGATGTGACAAATCTAAATATATTGATGAAATCACGATAAATAAAAAAGAAAGAAGTTTATGAGAAGTCTATATGAATATGAGCAGCAAAAATACTTCATTCTTCTAGCATTATAAAGAAGAAGAGAGTGCGCTGTATTAAACAATTTTAAACATTGCAGCCTGACGAAAGTGCTCTATCCATTCCGAACGCTAATTTTACCTGACTGAGCTGTTCCGTCTCGGAATTTCTTCTGAGCATGCGTGGCACTTTGTGCGTCGGAATTGGCCACACACGGTCGGAATTCACGCGATCAGATTTTGTTGTCGGAAAATTTTATAGCCTGCTCTCAAACTTTGTGTGTCGGAAAATCTGATGGAAAATGTCCGATGGAGCCCAGACACGGTCGGAATTTCCGACAACAAGCTCCGATCGCACATTTTCCGTCTGAAAATCCGACCGTGTGTACGGGGCATTAGGTTTACAAATAGATATGTAACAAAGTTGCAACGCTAGAAATGAGTGCATCATTCAGATCTTGAAAGATGGTTCTTCTTCTATATAACTTTCAATGTAATGACCTTGAGCAATAAAGGAGGTCAACGTGAAAAAGAGATATAAAACATCCAATTGTGACTAGAGTCCACAATGTAATCGTGTCAGGTCAACACGTCCACCACGAATCAGGACAGATCAACAGATCAACTTGCGCTTAGTGATCTCAGCAAGTAGAACACACAACCAGTCATCCACAATCTTCATAATAGTGTTATACATATGAGAGAAAAATATTCTGAAAGTGTAATAAAGTTTTATTTTAAACATCTCCATAATGATAAAACAACTGTATAGGTAAAAAGCCAGCACATAGTTACTCATATGAGATGCTGCCACTTTGAGTGTGCCAACAGCGTTTGACATTAGTACGCAAATCTCTTCCCAAAATGTTTCATCCTACGGAACATCATTAGGGGTTGGTGTTACTGACCATTGCCATGGTTAGCCACTTGCGGACCGCCCACCAAACATATACGGCGTCAGGGCAGCCACTCTGCTTCAGGTCACGTACCTAGTAAGTGACACTTCCAGTCTGGGGCACGCTCCCACCGCCGGCCACCTGCTTCTGCCGTGATTCTACACAGTGGGAGCCCAGCAGCTAGTACCGCAGACTCAATGTTTGCTGGCGCCCGCCGATTAGACAGGACACAGGCAGAACGACAATATGTAAACAAGGCAGATTGTCGTTCTTTTAGAAGGGAAGGCACTGATCCTGTGTTTCTGCTAATTAGGAACACGGATATTTGCCTAGTATTAGTGAGACACCACTCTGGATGAATGAGAACAGGAGGCACAGTAGACAGTGACAGTGTCAATCTGGGGGGAGGGGGGTATTAAATGTATTAGCAGATTTAAATACACCAACAGACTAAAGCCAAACTCCAGCTAATACCTTATAATCAGTTACAGCTGTTTTTTTTTTCCTTTTGGGATAAAGGTTTTACATGAATAAATAAAAGCTGACCTGATTTTGAAAAGCAACAGAGTTGATGGCTGGATTACCAGATGAAAATAGACAAAAGCCTACAAAATAAAATAACTGCAACCATCACATCTAAGAATTGGTAAGCTGCAACATTATGAATGTTTGCTTTCGGGTTTAATACCACTACGCAAATAAATACATATAACATAAATGAAACCAACGCTCATAAGGTGAGCCACTTATGCCAAAAAATGATATCATCAATGATATTTTTGAAATATTTACTAAATATATGTACCCTTTAAAATTTAAGTTTACAAACAACTTCAACTTCAGGTTTATTTAAAAAGGCAATGCAAAGAGTAAAGAAAATGTGGAAAGTGTACATACCTATAGCAACCAATCTGATTCCAACTCTTGCCATTATCCTTCTATACTCTGTCTTTTCAGAACAGCAACAAAAGCTGAAAACCCACCGTGAGATTCTACTATCTCTAGGGTACTTGCACTTATCATATCCATGGTGGTGCACATTTGATGGAAGATGTAAATAAATTCAACACTCCTTTGATCTTATTTCAGCAAATAAAATGCATTAGAAGTTCAATGCAGTAAAAAGCTGTGATATGGGGACCCCCTTAAGGCCTCTGAAAGTTATAACAAAGCCAGTAGTGTTAGCTGTAGAAGGTTGTAGCTGTAGAATGAGTTGTTTAGTGTTTTTGCAGTAGCGTTTTTCAGTGTTTTTTTTAGCGTTTTTATGCTGTAGCTTTTTTAGCTTTTTTTAACAAAATTATACTCCCACAAAGGGTTATGGTTTAAAGACGCTGATAAATGCAGAAGAGCCACATTTTTCGGCATTTTTTATGGCGTACAGTTGAAAAACTCCTCTCAAAACCCACTAGTTCTGGGGGGTTTTTCCAGCCAGAATATGCCCCCTGTCAAAAACTGCTGATAACAGCCTATGTGAGCATAGGAAAACATGCTGGGGAGTTTACTGGCTACAGAAAAAATGTCTGAAAAAACTGTAAAAACATACAGTGTGCATGAGGCCTTAAAGGCAACATAATGTCAAAAGAGAATGTAATAACAACAAGGAAAAGTAATGAACCAAAAGAAAAATTGTTTCCGACATTATATTGATATCATAATCACAACTCAGGATGGTCTTATTCAATTTTCTTCAAAATAATACATAGCTACAAATGTTCTTATTCTTTCCAAAAAAAATTTGACATTTGCTCATTCATGTGTTTATTTGTTTTTTAATTTGCTTTTTCCAGTAAATTGGACAAGAACTCTGAATCCAACTCATAGCAAGTTAAATATCGGAATTTAAAACAATTGGTACAAAAGCTCCTTTTTGCCTGACTGTTGCACAATCTACATCATATTTCTGTGGACAGTTAATTGGCCTTGCTGATGTTTGCAAGCTTGAAATATTGGTGTGTATCATTAGTATCAGGACCCAAACATTTTGCCTATTCCCACAATGATGCATGCTGGGATGACACCTACTTAATGACTTTTGAACTGGAGTTCCAGCTGGCGAGAGCAGCAATCTCATCTTGGGTTGCTGATTCTTGCAATAGCTGCTTCTGCGGGAATATCATTTCCTGGATTACTAATGTAAATACAACTTAAAATAGGTAGTATTTCAAAAGCTGGCACCGTCTGGCCTATGCTAATAATAAAATACAGTCATCTTTCATGGTATATTTAAGAGTCATCAAACAGGAGGGAATGCACCTGTAATCATATTCAGCAGCAGAGTTTTCTCTACAGACCTCATATAATAATCATTTAACAGCCTCGACTGTAAATCCTTTACTTATAGCAGAGGTAACAGCACACAAGCAGGTAACCTGGGAATGCCATACCATAAAGAGAGAAAAGTATGAATCATGATACAGAGCAGATAGAAAGGTTTTGTAAAGGTTACAGCAACACAAAAACTGAGTTCTGAGGCTTATGCCATCATCAGTTACATGTGTTAACAAATGCTGAAACATTATTCAACATCCTACCACTGGACTCAATTTTGCAATAATTTTGTTACATCAAGCCAATTAACTTCCACAGCAATGATTATTAAAGAACTCCACCCAAAATGAGTCATTGTTTCAGCAGAAGTGAACAATTAGGGTGGCTTTTGTGTTAACACTGATTTTCAGCCTTCATCTCATTAAAGAAGAAGTTCCACTAGAAGTTGAAAGACCTTGTTCTATTCCCCAGGGGACTCATAGCAGATAGCATCGGGACCCATTCAGATCTGTGCAGTGATTTTTAGGCTAGTGTGGTCAGCAGCTCCCCCCATTTCTGTGCGACTATTCTACCCACAAGGAGACAAATACATAGTTAGTTCAACTTCTGAGTAACAGGCACAGAGAGGAGAGGGGGCAAGACAGATGTGCACAGAGAAGAGCCTGCATAAGACCCACCACCAAGTTTGGACCCACACATTACTCTGCTGGTAGAATTTAACACTAAGCTTCTGTATAGCTAGTAGAAGGAAGCAAGGGAGTTTCAGTGATAGGATCCCAGGGCAGAGGTGAGTAAAATGTATCTATTGCTGTCATTCTGCAGAAATCCTCAAATTACTTTCTAAGAGGGTTGGATAGGTATTACAGTACTAACTGGCTGCTTGTTTTGTGAATAATGGTGCTCTGGAGAAGAGCGGTGTCATGCATAACAACACAAGCCCACAGCAACACATGCCAGCTAATACTGTAGTCTCTTTTAGACAGGCACCTGAGCCCAAACCTGCTAGCTTGATTTTCTTGGGAGAGAGAATAGAGTAATTACATCAGAAATGTAAAAAAACGTAGACGCACTCTTGAGGGTCTGTGGCATATAAATCTGCCTTCCAAAAATACAATTCTAGCCTCCACACTGCCAAGCGAACCTATTTTATAACTCTCAATAACACCTTCTCAACCAGTCCCTGTCAGCTCTTCTCTACCTTTAACTCTCTACTTTTTCCTCCACTGCCCCCACCCACTAACTCACTTGCTGCCCAGGAGATTGCAATCACTTAAAAAATAAGATTGATATGATTTGTGATGAAATCTCCACTCTACAGATATCCCCCCCACACCCTTAACACCTCATGTCCACAGGTACACTCAACACTTCCCTTATTTAATCCTGCTACTATAGATGAGGTTGCTAAATTTTTTTCTAACGCCCACCTAACCACCTGCCCCCTGGACCCTATTCCTTCCCAAATACTACTGTCACCCTCTGGTGTATCCTACACTCTCTAACTCACATCTTTATTTTCTCCCGCTCTTCTGGTATATTCCCCAACTCTCTAAAACATGCACTAGCTGTCGGCTAATTGCCAGCTCCTATCTCTCCACAGTGACTCACCTGTTGATGATATCCTGCTTGTCAGTCCTGCCTACTTAAGCCGTCCAGTCCAGATGATCTCTGCTTTCGCCTTAGTCACATCTCTAGAGACGCTCTTCTGTGTTCCCGTTAAAGACTTGCTCGGCTGACATTCCCTCTGGCTCCAAATCCTGCTTTTTGCTCTACTACACTGTTCTCTGGCTCCCTGATGTTTTGGATTGTCTGACTATCCGTTCCAGTTCCTGAGCTCTGGCTATGTTTTGACTACGTTTACTCTGTTCACCTTTTTTTATTATTATTAAACAAGTGTGATTTAACTGTACTTCTGTCTCAGTCTAATTCATGGTTTCTGACAGTAGGTGAAAGCCATGAATTCAGAAGATGCAGTCAATCCACTTGTTGGTAATATTTTTTCCAGATTGGATGAGCAGGATCAACGCATGGATCAGTTTGCCATGGTGTTACAAACGCTCCTGAGTCACACGGCTCACCTGGAATCTTCCACTGTGGTTGCTCCGGTACAACCTGTGTTGCAGGCCATCCCTGTTGTTAGAGAGCCTTAGTGAACAAATAGCATCATGAAGACCAAGGAGCACACCAGACAGGTCAGGGAGAAGTTTAACCACTTCAATACAGGGCACTTATACACCTTCCTGCCCAGACCAATTTTCAGCTTTCAGTGCTTTCGCAGTTTGAATGACAATTGCGCAGTCATACAACACTGTACCCAAACAAAATTTTTATCATTTTGTTCCCACAAATAGAGCTTTCTTTTGGTGGTATTTGATCACCTTTGCGGTTTTTATTTTTTGCGAAACAAATAAAAAAAGACCGAAAATTTTGAAATAAATAAAAGTTTTGCTTTTGTTTCTGTTAATAAATTTTTCTCTTTTACTGATGGGCACTGATAAGGCGGCACCGATGAGGTGGCACCATTGAGCGGGCACTGACAATGGGCACTGATATGCGGCACTGATGGGCATTGGTAGGCAGCACTGATGGGTGGCACTGATATGCAGCACTGATGGGCATTGATAGGTGGCACTGATGGGCACTCATGGGTGGCACTGGGTGGCACTGGTGGACACTGATGGGCACTGATAGGCAACACGGATGGGCACTAAAAGGCTGCAAAGATAGGTTCTTATGGGTGGCACTGAGGGGCACTGATAGGCGGCACTGCTGGGCACTGATGGGTACTGATAGGCGGCACTCCTGGGTACTGATGGGCACTGATACGTGGCACTGATGGGCACTGATACGCAGCACTGATATAAGGCACTGATAGGCATCCCTGGTCTACTCGCGTCTATCAGACGCGAGTGAGGAAAAGCCGATCACCGGCTCTTCCTATTTACATAGTGATCAGCCGTGATTGGACACGGCTGATCACGTGGTAAAGAGTCTCCGTCAGAGACTCTTTACCTAGATCAGTGTTGCGGGGTGTCAGACTGACACCCCGCAACAACAATTGGCGAGATGCGCGCCCCCGGGGGAGCGCATCGGCTCAATATCCTGAGGACATCATATGACGCCCAGTCAGGATATTGAAACCACTTTGCCGCAGTCATTCTGCTATATGGCAGGTGGCAAGTGGTTAAAGCAGGGTTAGGTTAGAAAAAAATATCCCAAGCTTTGAACATCCCACGGAGCACTGTTCAATCCATCATCCGAAAATAGAAAGAGTATGGCACGACTGCAAACCTACCAAGACATGGCCGTCCACCTAAACTTACAGGCCATGCAAGGAGAGCATTAATCAGAGAAGCAGCCAAGAGGCCCATGGTAACTCTGGAGGAGCAGCAGAGATCCACAGCTCAGGTGGGATAATCTGTCCACAGAACAACTATTAGTCATGCACTCCACAAACCTGGCCTTTATGGAAGAGTGGCAAGAAGAAAGCCTTTATTGAAAGAAATCCATAAGAAGTCCTGTTCTCAGTTTGTGTGAAGTCATGTGGGGGACACAGCAAACACGCGGAAGTAGGTGCTCTGGTGAGATGAGGCCAAAATTTAACTTTTTGCTAAAAGCAAAATGATATGTTTGGTGGAAAATTAAACACTGCACATCACCCTGAACACACCATCCCCACCGTGAAACATGGTGGTGGCAGCATCATGTTGTGGGGATGCTTTTCTTCAACAGAGACAGGGAATCTGGTTAGAGTTGATGGGAAGATGGATGGAGCCAAATACATGGCAATCTTAGAAGTAAACTTGTTAGAGTCTACAAAAGACTTGAGACTGAGGCAGAGGTTCACCTTCCAGCAGGACAATGACCCTAAACATACAGCCAGAGCTACAATAGAATGCACGCCACACTTTTTACATATTTATTTGTAAAAAATTTTGAAAAACATTTATCATTTTCCTTCCACTTCACAATTATGTGCCATTTTTGTTGGTCTATCACATACAATCCCAATAAAATACATTTACGATTTTGGTTATAACATGACAAAATATGGAAAATTTCAAGGGGTGTGAATACTTTTTCAAGGCACTGTAGTTTTGCTATCACCAATAGTATAAAGAAGAGTGTTTTTGCACAATATACAGTCAGGTCCATAACTATTGGGACATCCACACAATTCTAATCTTTTTGACTCTATACACCACCACAATGGATTTGAAATGAAACGAATAAGATGTGCTTTAACTGCAGACTTTCCGCTTTAATTTGAGGGTATTTACATCCAAATCAGGTGAACGGTGTAAGAATTACAACAGTTTGTATATGCGCCTCCCACTTTTTAAGGGACCAAATGTATTGGGACAGATTAACAATCATCCATCAAACTTTCACTTTTTAATACTTGGTTGCAAATCCTTTTGCATTCATTTACAGCCTGAAGTCTGGAACGCATAGACATCACCAGACGTTGGGTTTCATTCCTGGTGATGCTCTGCCAGGCCTCTACTGCAACTGTCTTCAGTTCCTGCTTGTTCTTGGGGCATTTTCCCTTCAGTTTTGTCTTCAGCAAGTGAAATGCATGCTCAATCGGATTCAGGTCAGGTGATTGACTTGGCCATTGCATAACATTCCACTTCTTTCCCTTAAAAAAATCTTTGGTTGCTTTCGCAATATGCTTCTGGTCATTGTCCATCTGCACTGAGAAACGCCGTCCAATGAGTTTTGAAGCATTTTGCTAAATATGAGCGGATAATATTGCCCAAAACACTTCAGAATTCATCCTGCTGCTTTTGTCAGCAGTCACATCATCAATAAATACAAGAGAACCAGTTCCATTGGCAGCCATACATGCCCACGCCATGACACTACCACCACCATGTTTCACTGATGAGGTGGTATGCTTTGGATCATGAGCAGTTCCTATCCTTCTCCATACTCTTCTCTTCCTATCACTCTGGTACAAGTTGATCTTGGTCTCATCTGTCCATAGGATGTTGTTCCAGAACTGTGAAGGCTTTTTTAGATGTTGTTTGGCAAACTCTCATCTGGCCTTCCTGTTTTTGAGGCTCACCAATGGTTTACATCTTGTGGTGAACCCTCTGTATTCACTCTGGTGAAGTCTTCTCTTGATTGTGGACTTTGACACAAATACACCTACCTCCTGGAGAGTGTTCTTGATCTGGCCAACTGTTGTGAAGGGTATTTTCTTCACCAGGGAAAGAATTTGGTCATCCACCACAGTTGTTTTCCGTGGTCTTCCAGGTCTTTTGGTGTTGCTGAGCTCACCGGTGCGTTCTTTCTTTTTAAGGATGTTCCAAACAGTTGATTTGGCCACACCTAATGTTTTTGTTATCTCTCTGATGGGTTTGTTTTGTTTTTTCAGCCTAATGATGGCTTGCTTCACTGATAGTGACAGCTCTTTGGATCTCATATTGAGAGTTGACAGCAACAGATTCCAAATAGCACACTTGAAATGAACTCTGGACCTTTTATCTGCTCCTTGTAAATGGGATAATGAGGGAATAACACACACCTGGCCATGGAACAGCTGAGCAGCCAATTGTCACATTACTTTTGGTCCCTTAAAAAATGGGAGGCGCAGGGAGGTGTAAATACCCTCAAAATAAAGCTGAAAGTCTGCAGTTAAAGCACATCTTGTTCGTTTCATTTCAAATCCATTGTGGTGGTGTATAGAGCCAAAAATATTAGAATTGTGTTTATGTCCCAATATTTATGGACCTGACTGTAGTTTCTATACCATATAGGGAGACTATGGGGGAGTTACCAGAAAATATAGATTTCTGTTGGCCATAACAACAACTGTGCATCATGTCTACGTCATTTTCTGGTATACATGTCATTCTGAGAGCTACTGAGCAGCAAGCATTACTACATTACTATCTGAAGTTACTCACATGCTGCTATGTCATTCCACTATGTTAAAGAATAAATCAAGCCAGATGACAACATCTGGAGCTGAGCTATCAACAAAGAAGTCTTGAATCGAGTTTGATTGACATTAATAACATACACATATAATCTTAAGGAATGTTTTTGTTAAAATGTATGGTCTGGCAACAGGATCTCTTTAAGGTTTCTCCCTTAGGTTTAGTAGCACCTTGTGATCCCTTATACTAGGTGTAGTCATTCAGAAAACATAAAAAAATTTAAATAAATGACATCAGATGAAGAGGGTGCTGGTTATAACTGACACTAACCAGTGTCATCCAGAATATTCTGAAAATGAATATATTACAGGATGGCTTGAGATTCAGAATGCATAATGTGTTTAGAAATGACCAGAAGAACAATTTAGTTAGAAGAGAATGAAATAGTGTAGTTTGTAAATAATGGAGGTTTTTGGAGACTAATAAGGATGAGCTTGTGTTTACCCAGTAGATTGTTATGCAAGCTCAGTGTTAGGTAATAATGTAGCCTTTAATGACTGGATGATGGAGCTGCCAGATAGTAGCTCCTGCTATAGACTGCTTGCATTTTCCTGCTGGTGACTACAAAGATATCCATCTGGGAGTTATTACCATACCCTCGTCAATTCAGAACGGCTTCAACATAATCCATATTTGCTGGAAAAACTCCAAGAGCAGCCAGTCACATGACAGAATGACACATATCAGGCTGCACACACATAAAGTATGCTTGGGCGGCTAAGCAATTCAGTAATGCAAATTGAGTAGATGTTCCCCTGACTAGATAAAAAGGACAAATCCTTTTCCTAGACATACATTTGTGTGTATTCTAAGTACTCTATGGGTCAAGGAATGACTGAGGAGAAGAATAAGATACATTGTTAGTTACTGACTTTATTTTTGCAACTTGCTTATTCTGAAATTATTCCTGGAGTGTCAGTCGTGTGTAAGTGCATATTGTATACTGTCAGTGAGTCTGGTGCTGGTACTGTGACAAACAGAAATTATTAGCAATGTGACCTTGTATGGGTACATACATACAGTATGACAGCAAAATGTGCATGAGCCTTTTCAGATTTTTTTTCTACTGCAAACAAAGTCTACATTTTAAATGGTCTTGGAAATCAATCATCATAAATGTGGAAATAGTGGTTACATTTGGACTTACTTTGTCTCCAGATTAAAGCATGACTATTAAACATTGTTTAGATGTATACTAATATTCTGTTGATATCACTTACCAAGACTGTAACGCAAAGATTAAAACAAGTGATATTAATTGATGCGGTTCTTTACCTATGGATTCATTGCAGAATTTCTTAACTGATTTATTATATCTTTTTAGAATATAAACATCCAATGAATTAATTTAAAGTACTCCCAAACCCTATCCAATTTCTTGAAGGTATACCCTAAATACTGAAAGTATTTTTTATTTTAAACAATTAAAATATAAATTGACGAGATATGTGCCCTTCAGTAAAACAGTTTGCCGTTTTTGCTAATATGTTCAAATAATACACACAAATATTGGTGTGTGTATTATTTGAACATATTAGCAAAAATGGCAAACTGTTTTACTGGAGGGCACATATCTCGTCGATGAAGATACACCAGCTCTAAGTTCCCACTATGTTCTTGAGAAATTTGATGGCTCCAGCCATTTAGTGCTAACCTTGTGCACTGAAGAAGATACCAAGGATCAATTGCTAGATCTGCAATTGATCCTGTGCCACAGAAAGGCATACTGCAGTTTTCCAGATGAGACTTTTGCTTGTCATGCAACCTTAGCTCTTTTTTGCTTTTCTTCAACATATCACAATGATGTACGGCATATGTTATACCCCTTCATCATCTCACAGGTCTTTCTTTAAATCTACTTTTGACCTTTATTTGAAAGTTATTATAGAAAGGCAGCTCTTGGAAGTAATAAAACATTCATGTATAAATTATTGCCACGCAAAAACTTTTGCACTAATATTTCCACATTAAAAATATTAGCCAGATTTGAGAAGATGAAAAGTTGCATTCCACATACAGAACATAGTACCCGGTCTTTCACATGTAAGGCATAATGTTGTCCAAAATGGCTTCCAATCCAACATTTAATTCCTAGTACAGAACAAAAAAGGACAACGGCAACAAAATGATCATCCTCCTATTAGATTTGGCTTTACATTCATGCTCTAAACTTGTCCAAATATATATAAAGAGAGAACATAGGTGGGACTTTGAGTGAGGTATAAGGAGGCCGCTCAGGTCCCCATCTCCATCCCAATTAGATAATATTAAAAAGGAGCAATTGGCGGGACTTTTCATAAGCACATGGGAGCAGTAATAAGGTGAAAAAAATTAGCTTTTAATAAATTCAGATTATCATAAAATTTTTATATTCAAATGATCAATGCATTTTGCTATATATAACCATTTGTATAACTTTACAATTCATTAAAGCCAGAGACATATACATGAATACATATTCCTACAAGGAATCAATACATAGTATAGAATACAAAAAATATTAATTAAAAAATAAATAAATGGATTGATGACTATGCAGCTTAAAGAAATAAAAAGATATAAAATGTGTTCATTTTTGTCCTTTGTCCTCCGCAGCACGTCCCCTCAGCTCCCGTGCGAGACTTTTGTGGTTTGGTCTGGGGATTTCATGGCCGCACCATCACTGTGTGGACCACCATGTAAGTGTATGGGCAGGCTGGGTCTATGGGGGAACCCCTCTTGTCCATTTTATTTTTTTATTGTTTATTTTTTTCTCTAAAACATTTTCTATTTCTTATTTTTTATTTATAGATTACCACTATGGTTTTTTGCTCCTGATGATAGGTACAAAGGCCTTGAAACGCGTAGAGCCAACATCAACCTAGTGTATACAACGATGCATCTGTTCAGGCCGCTCCAATATATCTGTTTCTTTTTTACATTTTATATCTTTTTATTTCTTTAAGCTGCACAGTCATCAATCCATTTATTTATTTTTTAATTAATATTTTTTGTATTCTATACTATGTATTGATTCCTTGTAGGAATATGTATTCATGTATATGTCTCTGGCTTTAATGAATTGTAAAGTTATACAAATGGTTATATATAGCAAAATGCATTGATCATTTGAATATAAAAACTTTATGATAATCTGAATTTATTAAAAGCTAATTTTTTTCACCTTATTACTGCTCCCGTGTGCTTATGAAAATTCCCGCCAATTGCTCCTTTTTAATAGTGTCCAAATATACTTGCCTCATTAAAAAAAAAACAGTACAAGTCAGACTAATGATACTGTGTTCTTTAAGGAATCAGCCATTAGAACTAGAGTGAGGTATTGCTGTTTTGCTTTGAATCCCTTGAATTCCTTTCATTTCTCATTTCAAACCAATAACGTATTTTCTTCTGCAAACCATACCACAGGAGAACTTTACCCAGTTTTAGCCAATTAAACAAAGACCTACGTTCTACTTTTTGCATAAAGTGGTTGTAAAGGGAAAACTTTTTTTTACCTTAATGCATTATCTGAATTAGGGTAAACATCTTTTAATAGTAGCACATTCCCTAGCCCTCCCTTAATACTTACCTGAGCCTGTTAACGATCCAGCACTGTGGATGTCTGCAGCAGCTCTTGTCTCACAGGCCTGGCTGAGAGCAGCAGGAGTCATTGGCTCCTGCTGCTGTCATTTAAAACTTGTGAGCAGAGTGAGGCCCGGTTCACACTGGTGCGACATGCACTCCGATTTTGAGAGCACTTGTCACATTATATATAAAAATCAATGTTTCCCCATGAGAGCCGTCTTAGCTGGTCCGACTTGTATCTGTCCGACTTTGGAAAAGGTTCCTGCACTACTTTGGTCCTACTTCTATCCAATTTCAGCCCATAGAATTGAATAGAAGTCGCATCTAAGCCGGATCCTCATCTTAATTGATGTAATTTGGATCCAACATTACAGGAAGTTTACATTCCCTAAAGTTGCTTCGAAGTTCTAATGCCGCATACACACGATCAGATTTTCCGACGGAAAATGTTGGATGTGAGCTTGTTGGTGGGAAGTCCGACCGTGTGTATGCTCCATTGGACAATTGTTGTCGGACTTTCCGCCAACAAATGTTAGCTAGCGTGTTCTCAAATTTTCCGCCAACAAATGTGTGTTGTCGGACTTTCCGATCGTGTGTACACAAGTCCGTTGGACAAAAGTCCAAAGTACAAACATGTATGCTCGGAATCAAGGACGAGCCAGAAGCACTCGGTCTTGTAAAACTAGCCTTTGTAATGGAGATATCACATGACTATTGAACTTCCTTTTTATTGGCTCGCCGTATATCTTGTACGTCACTACATTCGTAATTGTTGGCTAACATTTGTGTGACTGTGTGTATGCAAGACAAGTTGGAGCCAACACCCTTCGAACAAAATTACACTGTTTTGTTGTCGGAAAGTCCGATCATGTGTATGGGGCTTAAGTTGTGTCGAAGTTGTACCGAAGTCGCATGGCAAAATCACGCAACTACTCTGACGCAACTCATGTCAGAGCAGTGTAAACCTGGTCTGAGAGGCAGGGTTCAGCTGGGCTTTGTGTCTGAATAGAAGCAAACAGACCAGCTCTGGATCGAGCATGCATGACTAACCCCATAGGAAGTAGCTTCCTATGGGTGCACTTGGCGGAGGGGGTAAGCCAAGAGTGCTGGCGGGGGGACCTCAGAAGAGGAGGATCGGAGCTGCCCTGTGCAAAACCATTGCACAGAGCTGGTAAGTATAACATGTTTGTTGTTTTTTTTAAGGGCTTTATATTCACTTTAATAAACATTTAAAATGTCCATACCACCTCTCACATCTGCTATCACTGTGCGACACGATGAAAATAACAAATTTCCTACACTCCATCTCTTCAACCCAGTCATTTATGTTTTAGACCAGTTTTTGTCTAAATGGGGAGAACTGGCAATGGTCCGGGGTGGAAAGTGGGGTCCCCCAGGATTCTGTGCTGGGACCAATCCTATTTAATTTATTCATAAACGACCTGGAGGATGGGATAAACAGCTTAATCTCTGTATTTGCGGACAATACTAATCTAAGCAGGGGAATAACTTCTCCGCAGGATGTGGAAACCTTGCAAGAAGATCTGAACAAATTAATGGGGTGGGCAACTACATGGCAAGTGAGGTTTAATGTAGAAAAATGTAAAATAATGCATTTGGGTGGCAAAAATATGAATGCAATCTACTCACTAGGAGGAGAACCTCTGGGGGAATCTAGGATGGAAAAGGACCTGTGGGTATTAGTAGATGACATGGTTAGCAATGGCATGCAATGCCAAGCTGCTGCAAGCAAAGCAAACAGAATATTGGCATGCATTAAAAAGGGGATAAACTCCAGAGATAAAACGATAATTCTCCCACTCTACAAGACTCTGGTCCAGCCGCACCTGGAGTATGCCATCCAGTTCTGAGCACCAGTCCTCAGGAAGGGTGTGCTGGAACTGGAGAGAGTCCAGAGAAGGGCAACAAAACTAATAAAGGGACTATGATTTCAATGTACGGGAATTTAATAAGACACATGGCCATTCACTAAAATTTGAAGAAAATCGGTTAAACTTTAAACTGCATAGAGGGTTCTTTACTGTAACAGCGGTTAGGATGTGGAATTCTCTTCCACCAGTAGTGGTTTCAGTGAGGAGCATCGATAATTTCAAAAAACGATTAGATAAGCACCTGAACGACCACAACATACAGGGTTATACAATGTAATACTGATATAAATTCATACACATAGGTTGGACTTGATGGACTATATAACTATGTAACTATGTAACTATGTCCAGTTTTTGTATTGTTTTGTATTCTTACTGGTGGCACCAATAATTGTGTTTTGTGTGATGTTTGTTGGGTACTTAATACCCTGTTTTATACTTTTGATTGTAAAACCAATAAAACCAATAAAAAATCAATTAAAAAAAGAAACCCTAAAGCTTCATGTCAATATAGTTGAGCCATTACATTTTAGTTGTATTCATTCCATCTTTGCAAAACATGGGATGACATCTTTGCTCTCATACATCCTTCAAGATGTACCTCAATCAAGACTTACCTCTCAAATGTATGTCTAGGGGCGACTCTTGAGCAAAGTACCCCTTGGTATAACGCTTAAGAGGCGGAACTGAGTATCTCCAAGTATTGAGGACATCTAAATATTGTAAACAATGTGTACAATGGTCAAGAAGGAAATTACAAAATATTATGACAAAATATAGGCCACTACAGGTGTCCACAAATACTGCCTTTTAATACCAGACAATAGTTTGGACATGCTATAGTAGGAACAATGTCCCACATTTGATGAAAATGTCCACTTTTAAATACCTTTTCAGAAAATTAATTGTCAATTAATATCATAATCAGATCTCATAATGAGCATAATGAGCAATTGTGATTGACTATCATATTCAGATCTGTGAAGATTATTTTCCAGTACCTATGTGAAAATGTATTATTATCTATCATACCAGGCTTGAATGCCTTATCAAAGGAAGTATTAGGCAAACACTTTCCCACAGCAGCTCACAGTTTTATATCACTGGAGCTTTTCTGTAAGACTGATTGTTGCAAAATATGCTTTTCAACCAGATAATGCAAAGCTCATCTTGAATATGCAGTTCAGTTTTGGCCACCAATCCTCAGGAAAGATATTGCTGAATTAGACAGAGTTCAGCGAAGGACAACAAAATTAATAAGGGTGATAGAGGACATCAGCTATGTGAATCGATTGCATAGGTTATATTTATTCACTCTGGAGAAGAGGCGCTTAAGAGGGGATATAATTACAATCTATTTATACAGGTATTTCATATAGCACAACACACTCAACGCTTTATATATACAGTATTTATTGTACATTAACATCTGCCCCTCCCCTCAAGGAGCTTACAGTCAAAAGTCTCTAACTCACATTCATACATACACATACTAGGGTAATTTGGACAGGAGACAATTAATCAGCATTTCTTTGCAGTGTCGGGGAAACCAGAGTACCTGGAGGAAACCCACTCAGGCACAGGGAGAACATGCAAACTCCATGCAGGTTACAAATATATCAAAGGTGACTCCAGTAATTGTGATCAATTGTTTACTGTAAGGTATGTGAAGAGGTAATGTGGCCACATTTAGAGGTTAGAAGAAAATAAAATTAACCTTAGATTACGGAAAGGAAATGTGGAATTCTCTCCCAAGGAAGTGATACTAGCTGAGAGTGGTGAAGCAGATTTGACAGGGTTACAGGAATTGTTGTAAGATAAAGCTCATGTGCAGAGTCACGCTCATAGATTGAAGTGGATGGACCTGTGTCTTTTTTTCAACTTAAAAGAGAAGTTCGGTATTTAAAAAAACAAACAATTATATTCACCTAGGTGGATGTAGCATCGATCCAATGCTGCATCTGTCCCCTGCCAGCTTGTCAGTGAGAAATGAGCGATCAAACAGTTCCCCCCTCTACTCTGAGCTCTGAGCAGAGAGCCGTGAGTGTCAGTCAGCAGCTTGCTGCTCACCCTCTAGTGCTCACTGGAGCGCTGGGCTGTGGAGGGGATGGGAGCGGCTGACTCAGCCTCTCAGTGGATCACTGAGAGGCTGAGCCAGGTGCTTTTGGTCCAGGGTTCTGGGTGGATCCAGACCATATGATCGGGATCTTTCCCAAGCCTGGACTGGCTGAGAGACATGAGCCAACAGCTGACTAAAGCGAACTGCACTCCTGTGATCCATAGGAGAAGTATGGCCAAAAAAGGTTTGGCCATACAGTACCTCTCCTTTAATAAACTATATAAACTATGTAAATAAAGACTTTGCCCAATTTTGAACCTGTTTAAACTACCTTAAATTAATTTCATGCCTCCCAGATGGTGACCAGTCTTGAACTGTTATAGAATAAATTATTACACTTGTCTAAGAAAAGGGTTTATACACCTACCACCCCCCACCCTTTTTTCTGTCCACTTTGCTTGTTTTTTATCATTTATTCTTCCCACTTCCCTTCATTTTTTCAACATTGCCATAATGCATACATTTTTTAAATAGGTTCTTGCATCTTGTTCATTATCATTAGTAACCAGCTAATCAACTTGATCTGAAATAGGTCCTTTTGCAGGAAGAAGAATTATGTGAACTTTTGACAGTTTTCTTGAATTGACATCGCCATTTTTGCCTCTGCATATAGTTTTGGTACATACGGTGGGTTCTTTGTGATATTCTCTTCTTCCTCCTGTTTATGCAGCAGCCAATCAGTAAGGGTTGTGTCATGAGGATGCATCATTTTCTATGTGCATTGGAGGAGGTTACAAGTCAGAGTCTGCTCAGGGATGCATTGCTGCACTATAGGGGCAAAGAGTGTATGGGGTGTCTGCTTCCATTCCTCGTGATCATCCTTAGCAGCAGCATTGCTTTGCTCACAGCAGGAAGCCATCACAATTTTATTTCAGACTGTCAGTCATTAGCACAGGGTTTGCTGGGATGGCTAGTGCCACACACAGATGTTGGCAGGTGACAGGCAGGGAAAATTTTTGTGTCTCCTAGTAACAGAATCAGTGCAAGCAAAAACTGAATGTGGAAAGAAGCTTAAGTGAATAAAGGAACATTATATGCTCAGCCTTTTGCTTACAATCCCAGAAAAAAAAATAACTGACTGCGCTGTGTGTGCCAGCAGGCGTCAGTATGTCAGAACAAAGCTATCATATCTTTTTTGTCTCTTTGCATACACACAGTCAACACATTTATAGTGCTCTTTCACTTTTTACACTATGCTGACTATAACAATAAAAATAAAATAGAACTGTGCATATAAAGGCTTAAAAGGTCTGGCCAACATTTAAGTTTTTTTTGTTAAAAAAAACAGTGCTTTTGAACAGAGCCACTCTAGTCCTTTTGTAAATGCTGTATGAACACAAACATCATTTCCATTTTTCATATTTTATTGAGTATTGGTTGAAAAAATGAATTTGTATAGCAAATTAGTGAAAGCCATTAAAAATCATATATTCTTTTACATTACTGTTGTGGACTGAGACATGCCTATTTGTTTTGTGTTAAAAGTTGCTATTTGAAAAGTTCAGTGTAATAAAAATGAACTTGACCTATTTTGCATGTAATTATTGTCATGCTCACATTATCAGTATTTATTGTTAGCCTAAATATTTAGGCATAATATACATATAGTAGTAGTTATGATTTAACAATTCCCACACCCCCTTATTTTCACCTAAAAAGAAGGGTGGTAGTGCAAGTGCTACCAGCAGATGCCCTGCCAGTGCCCATTACTCCAAAAGAAATGTTGATAGTGTGAGAAAAGAGAGTGTATCAGAAGCAAAAAAGTGAGGTTCCATCCCAATTAGTCACAACTAAACATCTGACAATGTCAGTTCAATGCAGAAAGAAGATAATGATGATGATGAACACTATACTTTGACTTGGAGCAAGGGAACTACTCATCCTTACTCCTTATTTAACCAAGGAAACCTTACCCTAGTCTAGGTCAGTGTTTCTGAACTAGTGTGCCATTTGGGTTCCCCCAAAGTGCTGCAGGGAGGGGACTTTGTTGTGATGGGGGGTTCTGACTCTGTAATGGGGGAACTTTGACATGATGGGGTGACCTCTGACATGATATCAATTTTATCAAGGTAGTTGTATCCTACTGCCTTATGAGTTTATGTGAATTCTCCATTAATAGCTGTAAAATAATTGTAATTATGAATATATTTCATTTAGATTTGTATCTATGTAGGTGTGTAACATAGCTTCCCAGAAGGCCCTGTTATACAGACGATTTAGTGACTAAGCTTGTGTATCTAAACAATGGGACCCAAACCTCTTTGTTCTATGAATATTCACTTGAAAGGATCCCTCAATTAGATGTGCAATTAAGGTAGCCAGTTTGTCATCAATACTTACCTTCCCTGAAAAGATCAAGTTAAATCTCCCGCTCAAAATAATCCGTGCCAAGGATTTGCATTTAAGGGGGCTGACTTATGCAAAGTATAGGGATTGGAGATGTAGCCAATCCTTAACCAAGAATAGGGAGGCCCACCAATCAGAGCCACACCATGCCAACTAATGAGGCATCAGCCTGTAATGATATACAAAGACTAGATGAGAGGGGAGAGCACACACTCCCTGGTAGAGCAGTTACCAGAATGGGACCTTGGTGGGCAGTAGCATGGTAATTGTAACTATGGGAAATCTCCCTTGTACTTGTATCTAAATGTTTGTCTTATGACTTTTCTGTCCTGTTGTTTTGTAGATTAATGTCTTGAGTATTATACTCTGTATTCTTTTATTTAACCTAAGATTTTCTTCTTTTGTATAGGCTATAGATATATTGCTGTATATTAGTTTAGACCAGTGGTTCTCAATTCCTGTCCTCAGGACCCACTAACAGGCCAGGTTTGCAAGATAACTGAAATACATCACAGGTGATATAATTTGCTGCTCAGTGATTGCAGTATTCTAGTCTGCATCTCCCCAAGGTAATACTTAAAATCTGGCCTGTTGGTGGGTCCCGAGGACTGGAGTTGAGAACCACTGGTTTAGACTTTCTTACTACTTACCAATACATTTTTGTTATTGTGTTAAAGCTTTCACTCGTGGTCAAAGAACTTTAACCCAAATCATATCTGAGAGATATTAAATCTCAAATATAACTTACGGGTAACAATCCATTGTCCCAGACTCAGGTTTCCTATTATTATTATTATTAATATACAGGATTTATATAGCGCCAACAGTTTATATAGCGCTTTACAACTTGAGGGTAGACAGTACAAATACAATACACTTTAATACAGTAGGAATCAGAGGGCCCTATTGATAAAATAACATTTATGTTTTTTACATTTTAGACTGAGGTGCCTTGAGAATCTGCATACTTTTAAAGGGTACCTATATGTATAAACTTATAGAGGATACAGTGCTTCCAAACTCCACATCACCAGTAACATATACAACTCAATTAATATGAATGTGCGCTGTAGCAATCACTTTCCATTCAATAAAGAGCAATCATTGAGTTCTCAGTGCTGTTTGTTATTCTCCATCCATCCACAGCAAGTGTAACCTCTCATAATAAAGTTCAATGGTGAAAGCTGTGTCCGTGCACAAAAATCCACTCCACGCAACCCCCCAACTTCTCCTGCACTTACTGGAGATATTTTACGCCTTACTTTAACAAGAGAGTCTGACATGTGCCTGATAATCTCCAAAGATGGACAGCGCCAACATTCCCACTTTACTCCAGCGCCACTGCACTCACAGATCCAGGAATTCTTACATTAGATAGAAGAGGGTATGATATGCACAAAGGAAAGAGAGAAAGCATCAAATGTGATAAAAATTTGAATCCAGGTATGATACATAGGAAAAGGAAGAGAGCCTTATTTTGCCATTGGTGGCAACACTTGTAGGAAAGGTGAGGAGAAGCAAGTTGAATATGATGCCACAACTGCTGTTTATGACACACTTTGGGGTTGATTTACTAAAACTGGAGAAATCTGGTGCAGCTGTGCATGGTAGCCAATCAGCTTCTAACTTCAGCTTGTTCAGTTAAGCTTTCACAAAAAAACCTGGAAGCTGATTGGTTTCTATGCAGAGCTGCACCAGATTTTGCACTCTCCAGTTTTAGTGAATCAACCCCATCAGTTGATGTTAATATACTGGTGCAAGGAACGTAGAAACCAGCTCAAAGGGATGATGATGAGGATCTACTATTGATCAATTAACAGTTATAATTATCTGAGGGTATAGTTCCTGCTCAGATGTGCAGCACTTGCACTGATGATGCTGATGTTGCCTCTCACAACTTTGGGTGTCAGTTTGGAAGATCAGTGAAAGTTTTGCCTCCTCCATTCATAGATCGTTTTTTATTGATAGAAGCAATAGTACAGCTTCTATGAATGGAGAAGAGGGATTGGAAAGGGCGTACATAGTAGGCTCTCTTGTGGCAGGTCTAGAACTGGTTTTAACCCCTGCAGCACCTGAAGATTACAGCTGCAGTGATATGAGGAGGCAGAGGACTTTGGGTTTCAACTAAGGCAGCCGGCATAAACAAATGGGACACTTCTCATTAAATGTAAGTACCATTCTGTATGCTGGCCTAAGTTGGCCACAGATGGGTAGAATTTTGAACAAAAATTCTTAGTAAAATAGTTTTCTAAAAAAGTTAGTTAATTTTTCTAATCATTATTGGGTCAAATCAACATTCATTTTCAACCACAATGATGAGAAAATTCGAAGGAGCAAAATGGAAAAATTTTCTCGAACAAATTTCTTACAGTGTATGTGGATTTCATTCAGTAAAGTCATTTCATTCCAAAATCAAATTTTAAAAGCAAAAGAAATCTTTTCAGCAACAATTGCATGTTCAGAGAATTTTCGTAAGACTTTTCCTAAGAATTTTCATTTGTAATTCTATCCGTCTATGGTCAGCTTTAAT
Organism: Lithobates clamitans; assembly: GCA_037952925.1. Classification (NCBI taxonomy): domain Eukaryota; kingdom Metazoa; phylum Chordata; class Amphibia; order Anura; family Ranidae; genus Lithobates; species Lithobates clamitans. The sequence goes on from JBBGZY010000014.1 coordinate 4,591,743, forward strand.
CTTTAGGCCGGGTTCATATATGTGCGGCTGCAGATTTGTGCCTGGGGTCCGGTGCGTGCCTGTTCACCCGTTTAGGTGCAATTCAGGTCTGAATTTTTGCCTAAATTTGCACCTGAACCGAACCCAAACACGCACTGGACCCCTTTTTAATCCGGATCGCGGCCGCCCCGGACATGTGTGAACTGGCTCTTTTGAGAGCTGGTCACACATGCCTGTTATTCAAATTGGATGCAGGGAAACCCACATCCAATTCACATATGTGTAAATCCAGTCTCAGGCTTTAAAATAATAATGTAACTTCAGGTGCAATGTTCTATATTTTTCAGTCTGTGGCTTTCAATAAAATAATACCCAGTGATCCTGCCATGAAGCTCCTGGTATAGTGTGACAACACTCTGTGCCTGTTTTCCAGTTTTGCTCCTGTGTTGTCATTTATTTGGTCTCCAAGTGGCTATGCTGATGTACATTGCAGAGGCAAGGTTCACTGTCATCACAATAAGATCCCTTTCACACTGGGGCGGTTTTCAGGTGCTTTAACGCTGGAAATAGTCCTAGCTAAGCACCTGAAAACCACCTCCCATTCATTCGAGTGGGACTTTTCACACTCGGGCGGTGCGCTTGCAGGACGTCCCAAAAAGTCCTGCAAGCAGCATCTTTGGAGTGGGTTGGGAGCACTGTATTTAGCGCTCCCAAAATGCCCTGGCCATTGAAATGAATGGGCAGCTCTTCAGAAGCTCTGTAACATGGGAGTTTTTAACCCCTTCTTTGGGGTTTTAAGGCATCCCGCTAGCGTCCGAAAAGCCCCACTTAAACAGCGGTAAAGCGCAGCGAAAATGACCGTCACTTTACTGCGAACACGGCCGCGGCCCCAGTGTAAAAGGGGTCTTAAGAAACCCACAATTAGTAATGTCATGCAGACATCACTGGAGAGCATGCCTGGAGACAGAAGATGGCTGCATAGAGGATGTAGAAGATCAGCAGCGCTGATATGCAACAAAGAATGAAAAAATTGTAAAAACAGTATTTAATTTAAAAAAATGCCAATTGTTTATGCTACACACTACTTTAAGGCCCATACACACGATAAGAATATCGGAAGTAAAATTTCGTCCGACGAACGATTTGCCAATTTTCAGATCGTTAGTTATGGTGCTTTCGACAGCCGATTACGACTTTTCAGACGACAAAACTGTATGGGCAGGCTATAAAATTTTTATTGTACATGAACACAACATCCGATTTTCATTTAATTAGTACAGTTTTCGTCCAAAAAAAATTCGACATGAGACTAGCATGCAACAAAAAACGGACGAAAATTTGGCCGATAATCTGATCGTGTGTACGAGGCTTTAGCAAACCTGATGTTATTCAGTTAGCGTTTACATATTCTTTAACACATATCTATTACGTTGGGGTTAATTTACTAATCTACAAAATCTGGTGCAGCTGTGCATCATAGCTAATCAGCTTTTAACTACAGCTTGTTTAATTAAGCTTTGACAAAAAGAAACCTGGAAGCTGATTGGTTTCTAAGCAGAGCTGCACCCAATTTTGCATTATCCAGTTTTAGTAAATCAACCATTGTGTTAGTATTTTCAAATGCAGGTAGAGCTGTTTGTTTGTAGTATCTCCGTAATATGTACGAAAGCTATTTTCTGGCTATGTGTTTTGTAGGCTTCAGTAGCCTAAACATTCCCCATTTAGGTCTTACAATGATAATCATTTAGTAGAGGCTACTAATTTATTTATGCTATTTATCCACCAAGCTTGGCAATTTAATTACATATTTCCATGTAGGCTGGCATGCTTTATGTTCCAGGCTCTTTTTCAGTTTCAGTTTGGTCCTAGCTTAAAAAACTTTAAACCTATTGCTAGTTATGATTCATGATGTTCATGTTCTGTCTGTATTGATTATTTTGTGCAATCCCCAATACTTCTGTATGGAAATCCCCTACAAGTATATGGTACAGCAGGCACATATCAGGAATATGAAGTGTTGGGTTAACCAACGCTATAAGTCAGTTTAAGGCCTTTTGCACACTGCAGCTTGAGAAAGCTCAGCACAGCTTTTTTTTTTTACTGAGCTAAGATACAGTCTATTCATTGTAATGTGCCTATGCACACAGGCAATTAAACAAACGCCATGCATTCTAATCTTCAGTAAAAAAAAAAAAAAAAAAAATCTGCATTTTTGGTCAGTTATTTATGCCTCATACGCGCAAATGCCCATGTACAGTATTGTGTGCAAGAGGCCTTATAGTTATGAGTCCGTATTCTTTTGTTAACTTTTATTTACCCCTTCATGCCTATGTCATTTTCTGACACTTGTTGCTTACAAGGTAAAATCTGTATTTTTTGCTATAAAATTACTTAGAACTCCCAAACATTATATATATAAGGAGCAGCGCTGTGAAAATAATCGTTTGTATGATAAAGCCCAAATAATGTCGACAAATGTTTTTATCGTGGAGTTGGGATGGGGGCTAAGTATGCCCCCAGTCTTGCGAACCTGTTTATGGCCCTGTGGGAGGAGGATGTCGTCCATGTTTGCCAGAGGCCCCAGCTAAAACTGTGGGCTAGGTACATCGACGACATCCTCCTCCTGTGGGATGGTGATCGCAGTGACCTAGACCTCTTTATGGAGGAACTTAATTCTAACAATAGGGGCATTGTGCTTAATTTTGAAGCCAGCCAGTCTAATATTCATTTTTTGTACCTTAATATTGGTATACAGGGGGACCGGTTTGTAACTTCTACCTTTTTTAAAAAAACGGACCGCAACTCGTATATTCCTTTGAACAGCTGTCACCACAGATCATGACTCTGGTCTGTACCCAAGAGTCAATTTATGCGACTTAAACGTAACTGTACTGACGATTCCCAGTTCTTGCAACAGGCCGGAGTCTTGATGAACCGTTTTGTGGAAAAAGGGTACACTATGGAATTTCTAACCCAAACCTTGGATGTTGTTAAGGATATCGACAGGAAACAGCTACTTAGCCAGAGGGTACTTCCCAGAGAGAATTCAGTTGCTCTCCCCTTCATCACTACCTATTCAATACAGCACAGTAACATTAAAAGCCTACTCAATAAACATTGGCACTTATTGGGTAATGATCCGGTCTTGAGAGCTGTTGTCCCAGATAAACCACAAGTGATTTTTAGGGGAGCATCGTCCCTTAGAAATAGACTAGCCCCTAATGTTCTCGATCCCCCTGTTAGGGGTACTCAGGGCCTTTTTGACAATTTGAAGGGGTACTATAAATGTGGTAGATGTCGCGTCTGTAGGCTTAATTCTGCGACATCTAGGCGAACCCAGAAATTTACCTCCTATAGTACTCATGAGGAGCATGATATTAGGCCTTTTATCACTTGCGCAACGGAGGGGGTCGTCTACCTGCTGCAGTGCCCGTGCGGGTTACAGTATGTGGGCAGGACTAGGCGACCCCTTTCCGTTCGTTTAAATGAACATATCACCAACATCCTAAATGGCTTTCCTAAGCATTCTGTTTCAAAGCATTATTTGACCACCCATAGTAAGGACCCCTCCAAAACACTTTTTTTGGGGATTGATAGGTATCGGCCCCATTGGAGGGGTAGCTCTTTGGTCAGGAGCATCTCTAAACTTGAGATGCTCTGGATACATAAAATTAAGTGCTATGTCCCACACGGGCTCAATGTGGATACTGACACCAATGCTTTTATCGATAATTTATAGGAAAATAATTAAACCCTCTAAATTTTTGGTCTAGTAAATCCATCAGTCCTTTATTCACTTAGAGTCCTGGGATACCTTTAAGAATCATTTTTTATACATTCAATAAGTGGCCAATATTATCTATCCAGTTTTTTTGGGTTGGGTATATGCTCCAGTAGTTACACCTAGACTCTATGAAATGGGGTATGTGCCCCATTATTGTACCTGTAGATTATATTATGTTTTTTTCTATCCAATTTTTGGAATTAGTTTATTGTCCAAGGATATTTTGTTTTGTTATTTTATATAGTATGTGAATATGATCTATGCTGTATTATGGGTTTTGTATATTTACATTTGGGGAACGAAATCACCTTCCTCTCCCCTAGGACTATCCATCTAGTTTAATATTTACCGGGGTGTGTTGTGCGGTTTGGTTTACCCGTCTTATAAAATCTATAACAGATAAGAGTGCCTTTAAGTACGCTCCTGTCGGACCCCTTCAAGCGATTGACTTCCTGTTGTGATGAGCCATCTAAGTTTGGTACAATATATAAGGACGTTATTTAATTACTTTTAATTCCAATTAAGTTTGGTACATTGTAGAAGGATGTTATTCAATTATTTTTTAATTCTAATTATATTTATTCTTATTTATATGGTTCTTGATTCTCCTGCCAGTTTATGGGTTTATTTATTTTTATAATGTTAATTTATGCGTGAGACTATCAGTTTGGTCTATACATGTTTGCACTAGAAATGGGTATATGATGTAGTATATAATCCCTCATCTAAGATGGCGTTTCTTTACCATCCGCCCTTATCTAGTGGAGCGCAAGGTGATTTCCGGTCCCGTCTTCAGTACGAGGCCTGGCTACGGTGTTTTACTATTTATGTGCGACACGTCAGTGCGTCGCCCGTGCCCCAGACATCGTCAGAGTGTGACGAATTGTACGTCGGGCGTGCTGACGTGCTGACGTGCTGCATCTACCGTCTGTAGGACGGGTGTTCGCTTCTAGCCGGCCGGCTCTATTTGCTTTTATTTATCTACTTGAGTGTAAGTGCGATTCTAATTTCCTTTTAATAAATGCTTAAGCAGGATTACGCTATGTTGCTCTCTTTCTTTCCTTGGTGTACCTCCTTTGAGAACAACCCCTAGCTAGGAGGTAATATCTCTACAGTACAGTGATTACTTGATATTTGGTGGACAGCGTGCTTATCTCAAGTGGAAGTGGTGTGTTGGTGTCTCCATTCCAGAAAGGCCCCGACCGGGTTAAGGTCGCAAGCTCCCCCAAGCTTGCCGTTTGGTAAGCGCGCATTCCTATTATTATCACAGTGGTGCGGTGAAGGACATATTCAATTTATTTGCATTCCCACTTGTCGATTGGGGCTTGTATCTACGTTTCTTCACATCATCTACTTATCTGAATTTGATTCCGGATAGGACTTTATATTCTTATTGGTTTATTATGAACTTTATTATGAACTTTTTTCATTAATTAATTTAAACCTTGGATTTAATATTCACTCAATTTTATTTGGGCTTTATCATACAAACGATTATTTTCACAGCGCTGCTCCTTATTGATTGTTTTGAAGTGTGTGTATCTCACCTTTAGCGGCTGCTTTTATATTTATTTCATTCACTGATTTTGTCACTTTGGTTTTTATTCATTTTATTCATTTTCTTATTATATTTTTTTTAACGTAATAAGTTTCTATATATATAGCGCGGTGGTCTTCCCTTTCCATTATATATATATATATATATACATACTGGTATATATATATATATATATATATATATATATATATATATATATATATATATACATATATATATATTTTTTTTTTAGCAGAGACCCTAGAGAATAAAATGGCGAACATTGCAATGTTTTATGTCACACTGTATTTGTGCAGTGGTCTTTCAAATGCTTATTTTTGGAATAAATACACTTTCATGAATTAAAAAAAAAACAGTAAAGTTAGCCAATTTTTTTGTATAACATGAAAGATGATGTTACACCGCGTAAATAGATACTTAACATGTCATGCTTTAAAATTTCGCACATTGGTGGAATGGCGACAAACTACGGTTACAGAGTTACAGAGGAGGTCTTGCACTAGAATTATTGCTCTCGGTCTAATGCTCAGGGCAATACCTCAGATATATGGTTTGAATACCGTTTACATTTGTGGGTGCGACTTACGTATGCGTTTGCTTCTGCGCGCGAGCACAGAGGGATGGGGAGCTTTACACTGTCCCTTTCAATTTTTTATTTTTGATCACTTTTATTGCTGTCACAAGGAATGTTAACATCCTTTGTTACAGTAATAGGCAGTGACAGGTACTCTTTATGGGGGGGATCTGGGTCTATAAGAAAACTCCAAAATTGGCTGTTTTGAATACTGTCATTTTTTTTAAGTGATGGAAGTGATGTCATGACATCGCTTCTGGGTTACTAGATCCGAGACTCAATCAAAGCCAATTCCGTTCCGGCCTGCCGGTGGGACGGGAGAGGGGGGGGACATCCCCTCTCACTGCTTGTTATAACAGCCGAGTGCTGATTAGTCACATCAGTTGTTATTACAAGAAAGTAGACCATCCCCACTAAAAAAGAATATTGGGGTGATGCCTGCGGCTGCAGGCATCTAGACAAAACACCGCAGGCATCACCCCAGTACAACCCCATGAAGTCGAAGGCGTTAGGCCAGCGTCAATGGGTTAAACATGCCTTGTAGGCACAAATAACTACAATTGCTTTGACTCAAGTGTTCTGTATCATGATCTACACATGCCTTTTTTAAAAAGAACATAGGAGACTATATTACAGAGAACATTTTAGACCCCATTTGCTGAGCTAAAAATGTCAATCAAACACGAGCCAAAAATGTTACAGTATCAGATAGTATCCTGTGGGGATAAAAATCATTGTGCTCTTGTACCAAGAATCATGAGCATCATTTCACAAGGGATGCTGCAAGTGTTATTGTTCTAGAGACAGAGGACGGTGTAAAAATTATTGCTGCTCTCCAGTGCTAGAATTCTTTTCTTCTAATAGTTTCCTTCTAGCGCGGAGGGGGGGGGGGGGCTCTTCTGAATCCAGAACAGAGTACGTTATTTGAGTTTATACAGGCTCATACTGGGACGATGTGTATAAAAGCAGTAAAAGAGAAAAACTGCGGTGTGGGTCATTTGCAAACAAACCGAGGTGCGCTTTATTGCTTTTGTAAACTCACATCTACTGTCTCATTGATTGCTATGCACTATACTACCATTACCTTTCCTTAAAGTGCTATTAAACCCAAAAAAAAATAATATACTGCATTATATATATTGCAGCTTACTGGTCCTTAAATGTGGTGGCTGCATTCATTTTCTTTTAGGATCAGGCCAGTACCACACGTCTTGTCTTAGGGTGGCTCCACTCTGGATGGAGAAGCAATGGGTTATCACGTACCTGGTGAAGGAACCTGAAGTGACGAGGATGGCCTTCCTTACACCTCTGGCTCGGGGCACCTGGTAAAGTGAACAGGTGGTACAAGGGCAAAAAGTGCCATGAGTGCTCCCTAGTTCTTGCCAGCAGCTGTCATGGGTAGATAGGCTGAACGACAGCATAGTCAGACAAGGCAGAAGGCAGATTGTCAGCAGAGACTAGCAAGGCAGAAGGCAGGCGATCAGCAGAGACTGGCTGGCAGCAGGCTGAAGATCAGCAGAAACTGGCTGAGCAAAGGGGAAGGTGATCAGTGGAGTCAAGCTGAGCCCAGAAGATAGTTGATCAGCGAAGTCAGGCAAGCCTGTTTAGAAACTGATGATAGAATTGAGTATAACTATGTAAGCAGAAGAGTTTAATTCGGGCTGGGGGAGTTGGCAATGGCTGAGCAGATCAGAAACAGAGGCAGGCAGGGGTGTAGTCCAAGTGCAAGCCAGGGTTTGTATGGGTTTGTATGGGTGGATATCAGAAGTAGTCAAGCCAGGCTATGTCAATAACAGATAGTCAGATACAGAGTTGCAAATAGCAGGTTTCAGAGAAAGACAGCACTGGCCATGTGCAGCAAATCAGTTTAAAAAGCCTGCTTGGTGCCAACATTAGTGACAGACATGTGCACACATGATCATGCATGCAACTTGTATCAGCCTGCACACAGATGTTCATCTCGATGCACCATTCTATATACTGGAGAGAGAGTAGTGTTAGACTAGCAGATTTAGATGTACTTGACCAACAAATCAAAGTGATACTAAAGGATTTTTTTTTTAATAACAAACATATACTTACCTGCTCTGGGCAATGATTTTGTACAGAGCAGCCCCGATCCTCCTCTTCTCAGGTTCCCTGCCAGGGTTCTGGGCCCCCCGCTAAGCAAGCTGTCCCATAGCAAGCTTGCTATGGGGGCACTCATGGGGGCTTGCTCCTGTCCTGCCCCTGCTCCCTCCTCACTGGCTGTGATTGACAGCAGTGGTAGCGAACGGTTCCACTGCTGTGTCTGAGCAAATGAGGAGGGAGAGAGTCGGGAGATCAGCTGTTCTCATGCACATCGCTAGATCAAGACCAGGCTCAGATAAGTATAAGGGAGACTGGACAGGGAGCTGAACACAGAAGGTTTTTTTGCAGATAAAGAAATGTGCATTTATTTTTTACTTGGAGCCTGGAAAGCTTTGCAGACTTTGTACCTCGTACGGCCAGGCAGATAGACACTGACAGGAAGAATCAATGAACCACCAGCTCTCAAGAGCGCCATGGTAGGTCATTGAAATTTACAAACCAACAGCTACAAAGGCTGTCGGACTTGTAGTTTCCCATTCACAGAGGACTGTGAATGGATGATGTGGACAGGCAAGCGGAGCCATGTTTTTTTCAGTGTCAGTGGGCGCATGGAGAGGATGCCTGCCCACTGTCACTAGGGGGTAGGGGGAATGGGTTCAGATGTTGAAACATGTTACATCCCCCCCCCCAGATAAGGGGGGGGGGACTTGTAACATGTTCTAAAAAGTGAACTTATCCACTTTTTATCTTGTCCTCACAGGTAAGCCTATGATGAGGCTTACCTATAAGTACAATAAATATCTAGTAGATATTTACATGTGTAGCAGTCAGTAACATCAGCGCATGCACACTGTGCTCTCAATGAACGGCATGCTATCCATGTCCTTTTTTACAAAGTTTGCAAATCGGCAACTTTTTTGTGAACATTCACTGCTTGGTTTGCTTATTACTAGTAGTTATCATATATTGATATTCCAATTACTATAAATGTAATGGCAGTTATTATGATAAGTCTAATCTTTCCTTACTTTATATATATTTATGATCAGAAAACCATATCAGTATGTGTTAATGTTTTAAAAATCTTATATTCATTTACATACCTACTATAGTTAGGGATGAGCTGAACTGTTCTGGGTCTGGTTCGAACAGTGAAGAACCAAAACACCATTGAAATCAATAGGAGTCCAATCTGTCAAATCAAAATTGCCCATTTTCTTGACTAATAGGCAAAAACTTGTAAAAAAAAATATAGACTGAGAGGTTGAAAAGGGGGGGGGGGGGGCACAGTGCTGCCAAATGTAATTTCCCATCTGCTTTCTACTACAAAAAAACACATACACAGATTGAAAGATCTTTGTAAGGTGTGTTTGTTTTTGTTTTTTTGTTTTTTGTTTTTGTAATTTCATTTTATTCTTTATAAATGCCACTTTTGCTGTAGCACATCCTACAACAAGAATGCAAAAAAAAAAATACACACTGTTACCATTTGAGTCTGGTTCAAATTTTAGAAGTGCTTTATTGAAAAACAACAAAAAAAATGTGTGAGGTCCGCCAGGAAATCCTTACCAGACCGTTTGGGTTAAAAGGGAAAGGGAAAAAAAAATGTATGAAGCCCCTATTAAAAATCGATAACAGACCCTTAACCTCAATAGTGGTATGATTATTTTAGATTTTTGCGTCTCAAAGCGGTACAATTATTTTGCATAAAAATTTGGCGTTTTATATTGTAGGTCTGTAATTCTTAGCAATAACACACTTAGATCTGTCCACCAAGAGTCAAGTAGATATCCCGGGTATGATGAAGTTTGAAACACAAAATCATAAATTATAATATAATAAATAAATATAAATAATTAAAAAAAATATATATATAATAATAATATAATACATTTCCCCAAGATTCACTATCGCTCAATTCTGCAAGTGTTCTAATTTACTATCGCTGTTTTCTAGCTGGTCTAAAGCCACTTTTGACATAAAGGGACACTTTTTGGTTGCTATGGACAATCTCAAGTTTCCAGGCAGAAAGAACAGTATATGTAATATAAAACTGCATGCAGGGCATGGGCCAAAACACTGGGGACAAAAGGGAAGTGAAATGATTTCATACAGTACTGGAATCTGTAAGATTCCAGTACTGTATGTGTTATGATTTGTACTTTTTTAAAAATTTGCCGCTAGGCTCCACCCCCATGCATCGCAGTGCTCGCAGGGAACGGAGCCTGGCACAGAGAGGCTTCGGGCAGAGGACAGAGCCCAGAGCCTGCAAACAGAGCGGGGGGACATCACAGTAACCTGCACCAGGATTCTGAGATGTAATCCTGAGTGTGACTCGGGGTTACTGCTAATGGTGCTGAAATTTAACCCCGAGCCACACTCAGGAATACCGTCAGGGAGGTTACCCCTGGCCTACTGGATGAAAGGGTCTAAAAGGTGGGGGACTTATTGGAATCTTGAGCCCCCCTTTAAAAAATACTAGATACTACCCCCCTGGGAATTTTTTGTAGCAGTGATGTCACTGCTATACCAGCTCATTGATTACATAGTTGGAAATTCCATGCCATGTAAGTCATTGTGGCAGTGATGGTGGCAGTTTCTAGGGATGCAGCGGGTGCTCGTACCCGCTGCTTCCTCAGGAACTATGGACAGTGGGAAGCTGTCATACATTGTAAATAGAAGTGGTTTGTCCAAACACCTGAACAGCCAGAGTTTAGTGTGAACCCTAGTTTCGGTCCAAACTGTCTGTTTGTCAATATCTATAGTTAGTATTTACTTACTTATGGGATCAGCCATATTTACACAAACACAGACTCTACTTCCTGTTTGCAAAAAATCAAATATATACATTATCTTTGAACCATGCATATATTAAATTCTTTATATTTGTATTATTCAGTTTTTAACAGTAAATATTTACTATGAGGCTGAAAAAATAAAAATTGTGTGAAAACTGAGGAACCCAATAGCAAACCAATTATATGCAACATTTTATTTAAAATAGTCAGCGAAATGAGTGATGGCTGCCAGTGTCTTTCTGTAGATTACAGAGTTTTATGCAATGCTTTTTTGCTTTATGAAATATATAATTTTGATGCTTATAAGACAAAATTATTTGCAGGGTTGATCTGGCAGTGGCCCCCAAACAGGAGTTCTTTGCTTGCCTTTTTCTGGCCCTTGAGACCCTTGATGCACTTTTCCTACTACTGTCACCAATGACTAGGCACTATTTCCTCCCACTGACACAAACGATAGGGGTACTATTTCTTCAACTGATACCAACTATGGGGCACTAGCCCTCCCACTGATACCAACAAAGGGGCATTTTTTTCTTCCAAGGAAATCAACCATGTGGCACTATTTCTTCTACTGACACCAATAATGGGACATTATTTCCCTTACTGACACCAATGATGGGGCAATAATATTCCCACTGACATTAAGAATGGACACTATTACCCCCACTGACACCAAGAATGGGCACTAAACTGTTGGCGCTATATAAGTTTAATACCGTATAAACTCGAGTATAAGTCGAGATTTTCAGCCTTTTTTTTAGACTGAAAGTGCCCCCCTCGGCTTATACTCGAGTCACCGCCGTCTGCCTACATGATCAGCATGTCATGCAGGCAGACGGCGGCCAGCATGTGATAATACAGTTCGGAGGCTATTCCAGCTTTCAAAAGCCGCGCCTCCTCCTCGTCTGTAATAGGCTGAACACTCCATTTCCCAGCAGTCAGTGTACAGCCTATCACGGACATTCTCTCATCCTCGTCCGTGGTATGAGAATGAGAGAATGTCCATGAAAGGCTGACTGCTGGGAAATAGAGTGTTCTGCCTATCACAGACGAGGAGGAGACGCGGCTTTTGAACAGTGGAATGGACGCTGAATGGTATTATCACGCGCTGATCTGAGGATGGAGATCGCCACAGGGAGGATGGAGATCGCCACAGGGAGGATGGAGATTGCCACAGGGAGGATGGAGATCACCACACGGAGGCTGCACAGGACACAGGTAGGCTGTACAGGGACACAGGATACATGCACATGTACAGGACACAGGACACATGTACAGGACACAGGACACAGGGACACAGGGACAGAGGACACATGCACATGCCTCATCAGGGAGGCACAAATCAGACTGCACAGGATACAGGTAGGCTGCACAGGACACAGGCACAGGACACATGCACAGGACATAGTGAGGCATGCAGCTGCAGATGGGCATTGTTGACCCTCTTTTTCCACTTACAGTAGCTGCTGCATTTCTCACCCTCGTCCTATACTCGGGTCAATAAGTTTTTCACTGTTTTTTGTGGTAAATTAAAGGGCTCGATTTATATTCGGGTCGAATATACTGTTTTTTGTTTTTGTAATTTCATTTTATTCTTTAAAAATGCCACTTTTGCTGTAGTACATCCTACAACAAGAATGCAAAAAAAAATTACACAGTGTTACCATTTGAGTCTGTTTCAAATTTTAGTGCTTTATTGAAAAACAACAAAAAAAATGTGTGAGGTCCGCCAGGAAATCCTTACCAGACTGTTTGGGTTAAAAGGGAAAGCGAAAAAAAATGTATGAAGCCCCTATTAAAAATCAATAACAGACCCTTAACCTCCCAGGCGGTATGATTATTTCAGATTTTTGCATCTCAAAGCGGTACAATTATTTTGTACTCGCTTACTCAAGTATATACGGTATTAATAATAATCCTCCTATTGACACTATAACGATGGGGCACTATTCCTCAATGCTGATACCATTGATGGGGTCTTGTTCTTTCTACTGACACCAATGATGGAGCACAGCTTATCACACTGATGATGGGGCATTTTCTGACTACAGTTTGATCTTCCTAAAGTCTAAGGGACAGTAAACTGTTCCTGTGTTTAAAAATGTTCTTGAACCCTTGATCTAATGCCCTGTACACACGGTCGGATTTTCCGACGGAAAATGTGTGATAGGACCTTGTTGTCGGAAATTCCGACTGTGTGTGTGCTCCATCACACATTTTCCATCGGAATTTCCGACACACAAAGTTTGAGCGCTTGCTATAAAATTTTCCGACAACAAAATCCGTCGTTGGAATTTCCGATCGTGTGTACACAAATCCGACGCACAAAGTGCCACGCAAGCTCAAAATAAATTAAGAGACAAAAGCTATTGGCTACTGCCCCGTTTATAGTCCCGACGTACGTGTTTTACGTCACCGCGTTCAGAACGATCGGATTTTCCGACAACTTTGTGTGACCGTGTGTATGCAAAATAAGTTTGAGCCAACATCCACAGGAAAAAATCCATGGAAGAGCCTGAATAAAGCACAGTAATCTATAGCAACCAATCAAAAATAATTTTGTACAACAAAACAAACACTCTTGCGCATAAGTATGTAGGCCTGACAGTTCAAAGTTCAGGATGGACGGTAGCTTTCGGCCTTGATGCCCTCAAGGATAGGGATATCCTAGCAATCTAACAAAAACAAAAGAGAGAGGGCGCACCGGCCTAGTGCATTATCCTTAAAAAAGTTTATCAAAACAAACACAAAAAACTACTACTCACAAAGGTAGATGAAAGACACGCTAGAATGATCTTTTGGGCAGTGTTGATCAACCCACTGATAGCAGTCTCCAGATCCTACGGGGAAGATGTGCAAATCGCTGGCGGCTGACGTGTTTCAAAGGTAGCACCTTCTTCTTCAGAGCCTAACAGTATTTATCTCTTACAGCTACTTATATATAGATGCTCATCAGGGAGGCACAAATCAGACTGACTCAAAAGCAGCCCAGAGGCGGACCCTGACATTGCACCATGGAAACAGCCTGTGTACACGTATACACACATCCACATATAGGGATGCCCAAGGGGCATAACATAAAAACATGGTCTTTTATGTGGTTCTAGCGGGTCATTTACTTTCACTACCCACTAGGTGCCTCTTGTTTTATCATTCACAGTGTGACACCCTTATGTTTTGTAGCTCACTTCCGGTTGAAGGTTGCACGCTGCGCCACTCATTCATTATGTATATATGATTTTTATCTTTAGGGCATACATAGCAATGTCGTTTTTGCGGTGGTCCTGATTAGGGTGGTGTGGATCACTACTATTGATCTACATTACCTGGGGTGCTTTTAACCACTCCCTATACACATATCTTTTCAACATACTAATTAATTTTTTGTGTCAACCACTAGAGGTCGCTTGTGTTAATTTTGGGTATGACACCTTTACATATATTGGAACTTGTTCCAGTGAGGGAGACGTTTTGTCTATTTTTTAACATCTTTTTGATCAATTATTTGCAATTACTCCACCTATCTCGGTAAATTTACTTTGTCTTTTATGGGCATGTTCGGGGTTATGCTTCTCAGTGGCCCGAACGTTTGGGTCTATTTACTTGCGGAGTAGTGCTGCTGTATTACAGCGCATTGGTTTTACACTATTGGAGCATTATTCTCTTCTATGCACTGCGGTATTGCCTTGCTGAATCGAGTTGATGTAAAGCGACCCCCCACCCTGGAGTCTGCCTGCTGTTCCATGAAGCTGTTAACATAACACACGCTTGCCCTGATCCTCTGTGATGGGGGATCATGGCACTCTGGTAAGAGTGCATTCCTGGTGATTGTGGTGGTGGATTTCACTCAACATTTGAAAATAAGAATTCATCCACAGTTTTTTGACCCATTGATGGACTTTTAAATAGTTATTCACTGGTGTTCAGTACATCACATTATGCATTGACTATTGAGTATTTGTTGATGTCAAATATTTATTTCATTGTCTGCATTATCTGCACTGTTTATTAATTCCACTATCTGTCTGTATATTGCTTTTGGCTTATATTTATATACCACTATTTTGATTTTGATTTAGTTTTGGTTAGGGCGATTTTATACGTTTCCCATTTATCCTTGTATTGATGTTGTACATATTAATTGCGGCTTCCAATATGATGGATAGTTGTTAAACACTTTGCCATCACCGTTTTAGTTTGTTTTTTTTGTTTCTTTAGCGCGTTTTTTTATATTCTTGTCCAATATCTGTCAGTGGTGATACCTAGATAAAGGCAAACAAAATGTGCACACCTATTCTCGAGACAAATTAAACAAATGCGCGTCAGCGCACATGTTTAACCGTGTGCGTGTCAATTGACATGTGTAGGTAAGAGATGAAGACCTGCACTCTAAATGAACTATAAATATAAATTAATAATACATATGAAATGAGCACATAATTGTACATTAAAATAGTATATAATGACATTTTCATAAATAGAATAGAATAGAGTCAAGGACTCCCTGATTAAATAAATACGTTCTAGAGGATATATATGTGAACATATATATATAAATAATATCCACATATATTCCTTAAATGTCCATGATAGCAAAAAGATCACAATTGATAAATTGTTGGAGATGCACATATATACACATATACATATATACACACATGCACATACAACAAACACGTAACGTAAAAGAACCGTAGTGAACAATATGTGAATATCTATATGAATAAGACCGCACAAACTGTGAGTCTAAAGGAAGATGACAATAAAGATACAAACAACCAGCCTAAGTCCCATACTCTAGAGGGAGGATATTACCATATACCGCTATCACACTATTTTGTGTATTTCGGGGTCTTCATTGAGACCTCCGGGGGCGAGATTGCCAAGGGTGAAAATCCAGTAGGCCTCGCGTTTGCATAGTCTCTGGTGTTTCCTCCCCGAGTCAAGTTCCCCCCCGATAGGCTCAATTCCAAATACCCTCATACCTGCAGGGTTTCCTTGGTGAGCTTCCAGAAAATGGCGGGGAACAGGGTATTTGTCCCCTAAATTTATGATACCACACTTATGTTCTCCTATTCTGACCCTCATAGGGCGCTGGGTTCGGCCGACATAGAGGCGACCACAAGGGCAAACGATGCCATATACTATATACTATGTCCCGCAGTTCATAAACTGTTTAAGTTTATGGACCCTTCCATCTCTCCCTTCTAGTTTTCTTTCTGTGCCACATGTACATACATGTGCCGCGGTTTTTAACGCCGCACCTGTAGCTCCCTTTTTGGTCAAATATTGTAGTCCAAAGACTGGTGGGTCTATTGGTTGTTGTTTTAACCCTACTAGGAGCAACAAGACTTCTAAGGTCACGTGGTTTACGAAAGACAATATTAGGATGATCCAGTGGCGTTGTTAGGTAGGTGCGATGGGTGCAGGCCACACCCGGGTGACACCTGCCAGAGGGGTGACATCCGTAGGTAGCGGCACGCACCGCTAACACTGCCCGCTGCCCTGATCTGCGCCACCGGACTTGCGCTGTGTCCCTCAGCACAGCGGACTGAAGCCGCCTCACCCTCCTCTCTGTTTACATCCACACAAGAGGAGGAGGAGCCTGAGGGACACGGCTGCGTGTATCATCCGCGCTGTTCTGAGGTCTGTAAACTTTATGTATATGTGGGTGGACATGTGCAGGGGGATTCTATACTAATGGTGGCTCTGCACTGAGGGGGATTCTATACTAATGGGGGGCTCTGCACTGAGGGGGGATTCTATACTAATGGGGGGGCTCTGCACTGCGGGGGGATTCTATACTAATGGGGGGCTCTGCACTGAGGGGGGATTCTATACTAATGGGGGCTCTGCACTGAGGGGGGATCCTATACTAATGGGGGCTCTGCACTGAAGGGGATTCTATACTAATGGGGGCTCTGCACTGCGGGGGGATTCTATACTAATGGGGGGCTCTGCACTGAGGGGGGATTCTATACTAATGGGGGCTCTGCACTGAGGGGGGATTCTATACTAATGGGGTCTCTGCACTGAAGGGGCATTCTATACTAATGGGGGCTCTGCACTGAGGGGGATTCTATACTAATGGGGGGCTCTGCACTGAGGGGGGATTCTATACTAATGGGGGCTCTGCACTGAGGGGGGATTCTATACTAATGGGGGGCTCTGCACTGAGGGGGCATTCTATACTAATGGGGGCTCTGCACTGAGGGGGATTCTATACTAATGGGGGGCTCTGCACTGAGGGGGGATTCTATACTAATGGGGGGCTCTGCACTGAGGGGGATTCTATACTAATGGGGGCTCTGCACTGAGGGGTGATTCTATACTAATGGGGGGCTCTGCACTTAGGGGGATACTATACTAATGGGGGCTCTGCACTGAGGGGGATTCTATACTAATGGGGGGCTCTGCACTGAGGGGGGATTCTATACTAATGGGGGGCTCTGCACTGTGGGGAGATTCTTTACTAATGGTGGGCTCTGCACTGAGGGGGGATTCTATACTAATGGGGGGCTCTGCACTGAGGGTGAATTCTATACTAATGGGGGGTCTGCACTGAGGGGGGATTCTATACTAATGGGGGGCTCTGCACTGAGGGGGGATTCTATACTAATGGGAGCTCTGCACTGAGGGGGGATTCTATACTAATGGGGGGCTCTGCACTGAGGGGGGATCCTATACTAATGGGGGGTCTGTACTGAGGAGGGATTCTATACTAATGGGGGTCTGCATTGAGGGGGGATTCTATACTAATGGTGGCTCTGCACTGAGGGGGGTTCTATACTAATGGGGGTTGGCACTGAGGGGGGGATTTTATACTGATGGGGGGAGTCTGCACTGAGGGGGGATTCTATACTGATGGAGGTCAGCACTGAGGGGGGGATGTATGTACTGATGGGGCAGTCTGCACTGAGGTGGGAGGTTGATACTGATGGAGGGGGTCTGCAGACTCTGCACTGAGGGAGGGTTTCTGTACTGATGGGGGGGTCTGTACTGAGGGAGGGGGTCAGTACTTAGTGGGGGGTCTATACAGAGGAAAGGGGGTCTGCACTGAGCGGGGGTCTGTACTGATGGAGGGGGTCTGTACTGAGGGACGGGAGTCTGTACTTAGTGGGGGGTCTATATTGATGGAAGGGGGTCTGTACTGAGGGAGGGGGGATATATTGATGGAGTGGGGTCTGTAGTTAGTGGAGGGGGGGTCTGTAGTTGATGGAGGGGGGTGACACCAATTTTTTCGGCACCGGGTGACACCAACCCTAGTGACGCCACTGGGATGATCCAGGAGTGTGCCACCTAGCACAGGATCATGTTTGAGAATATTCTAATTTTTTTTGAGGATATTCTGGATCTCAAAAGCCTTGTTGGTATACTGGGTGGAAAATCTAGCCTGTTGAGTATCGGGGGTGGTATGGCGTAGAGGTTCAATAGTGTCATCTGATGGATTATCATAGAGGACTAGATATTTATTAAAAGCTGTCTCAATATGGCTTGCATCATAGTTCTTTTCTCTAAATTTCTGTATAAGGAGACTACTCTTTTTTCGTACATGTACGCCTCAGACGACAAAATTGACCATAAGGGACATTTTGTATCCACCTTGGGTAGTGATTACTTTTGGCATATAGGTACGAATTACCTCCACTAGGTTTAAAGTGGGTTCTAGAACAAATATTACCATCAGGATCTCCCTGAAGTTCTAGATCTAAAAAGACTAGACACTTGTTATCAATAACGTGTGTGAATTCTATGCCAAAGGAATTGTTTTTACAATACTCTAAGATATTATTGAGATCATCTGACCCATCCCATATAATCCAAATATCATCAATATATCTGGCGTACAACACCAGATTCGCCCCGAAGGGATTGTTTTTCCATATATAGGTGTTCTCCCAAAGACCCACAAATATATTGGCGTAGCTAGGGGCAAACCTCGCCCCCATAGCTGTGCCCCTAGTCTGCAAATAATAAAATAATATTCACCCAAGAAAGAAAAGTAGTTGTGTGTAAGGGAAAATCTGACACAGTCCAACAAAAATTTTGCTTGCGAGAGATTAAGACTATCGTCCTCTATTAAAAAGTGATTAATGGCTCTAAGGCCATGTGTGTGGTCAATGGATGTGTATAGCGAAGCCACATCAAGAGAAAGCCATTTGTAGCTAGGCTGCCATTTGTAGTTGGACAGAATATCAAGTATATGGCTGCAGTCTCTTACGAAAGATGGTAAATTGGTCACAGTGTCTTGCAGAAAGTAGTCAATATAGGAGCCCAAATTACTAGAGAGACTATCCATCCCAGCTATTATTGGCCTACCCGGAGGGTTGGTTAGGCTCTTGTGCACCTTGGGTATATGATAAAAATGCGGGGTCACAGCATGCCTATTATACAGGAAGAAGTATTCATTTTTTGTGATAACCCCCTCTAATAATGCCTCATCTAAGAGCTCCTTTCTATATTCCACTGTAGGGTCTTTACTTAATTTGGTATAAGTATCCGTATCGCCCAGGAGTCTCCTTGCCTCAATGATGTACTCATCTTTATTCTGAATGACAAGGCTTCCCCCTTTATCGGCCTTTCGTATAATAATGTCCTGATTTTGTTTTAGACTATCTATAGACTTAAAAGAGGGTCTGTGTTTTTAGCATTACTTGACTTATTATTAGAGTAATCAAACTTTGTTTTAAAAGTGTTAAAAACTACATCATAGAATGTGGAGATTAATTTTCCTTTTGACCAATGGGGAAAGAAAGAATATCTGGGTCTGAATGGAGTGTGGACTATTGCACTTTCCCGTAGGGGACAGGCCACTGGTTCAGAGGTAGTCTGCCCATCGGGTTGTGCTTCAAGATAGAGTTCTTCTAATATATTAATATAGAGTCCTCATCTACACTTGTTTCAGAGGGTACGGACGCCTCCAACTCCACTCCAATATTCTTATCAACATCAGTATCACTTCTCGCTTTTTTAAGGATATAGTATCTTTGGATGGTGAGTTTGCGTATGTACTTATTGAGGTCAATAATAAACTCAAATAAATTAGGTACACTGGGTGGAGCGTAGTTAAGGCCTTTCCTGAGGAGATCCAGTTCCGTTTCTGAAAAAACAGAGCTGGATAAGTTATAAATTTTGATGGTAGAATAGGTAGTGTCTAGAGTCTGCCTCTTTTTATGTCCCTTTTATCCTCTTGTACCTCTTCTTGTTCTTCTTCTCTTTTCCTTGTTTTTTTCATCATTGATGGAGTTATCACTAGAGGGTCCGGTATTTTGTTGCTCGTTGCAGGGCCCTCCATCAGTGCAACTTCCTTCTCTAAAAAAAACAAAGGCGGTGTAATGTCTGATATATTGCTATTGTCATCTGACTCTAAATTACAGAGGACTGTAAAGGCATTATGAGATTGTAGGCCAATGAACGTCTTAGGATCTATATCTAGTTCTGTAGTAGTACTTCCAAATGACACTATCGAGGTGCTGGCCATTGGTGGAAGCATACTACAGTTACCATTAGCCATTGGTATGGCAGATCCATCTCCTCTAGGCTGCATAATTGTACCTTTCTTACATGTATTAGTGGAATTTTTAGTGGATGGGGTATTTTCTCTTTTTGTATCTTTATATGGATTATCAGATCCATGGATATGGATATATAAGTAGCTGTAAGAGATGAATACTGTTAGACTCTGAAGAAGAAGGTGCTACCTTCGAAACGCGTCAGCCGCCAGTGATTTGCACGTCTTCCCCGTAGGATCTGGAGACTGCTATCAGTGGATTGATCACTGCCCAAAAGATCATTCTAGCGTGTCTTTCATCTACCTTTGTGAGTAGTAGTTTTTTGTGTTCGTTTTAATAATCTTTTTTAAGGATAATGCACTAGGCCGGTGCGTCCTCTCTCTTTTGTTTTTGAAAAATAATTTTGTAACTGACCCTATAACAGTTATGCCCTGTACACACAGTCGGACATTGATCGGACATTCCGACAACAAAATCCTAGGATTTTTTCAGATGGATGTTGGCTCAAACTTGTCTTGCATACACACGGTCACACAAAATTGTCAGAAAATCCGATCGTTCTGAACGCGGTGACGTAAAACATGTACATCAGGATTATAAACGGGGCAGTAGCCAATAGCTTTCATTTCTTAATTTATTCTGAGCATGCGTGGCACTTTGTGCGTCGGATTTGTGTGCACACGATCGGAATTTCCGACAACGGATTTTGTTGTCGGAAAATTTTATAGCAAGTTCTCAAACTTTGTGTGTCGGAAATTCCTATGCAAAATGTGTGATGGAGCCTACACACGGTCGGAATTTCCGACAACAAGGTCCTATCACACATTTTCCATTGGAAAATCCTATCGTGTGTACAGGGCATAATTGTAATTAAATTGATAATATGTTTTAAAGCATTTTTCATATTGGGTTCTGTCCTGCTCTATATACTGTATAATACCCCCAAAGAAAAGCTATTAATTGCTATATTTCTCACAGGAGGAAAAAAAATGAAGTTTGTGCATGACCCTTCCTCTCAGTCCATGATCCTCTCTCCTCTCTCACATGCTATCCCAATAGTTCTTTGATGTACTTTCTATGTGTGTTGCTTTTTAACTCATTTCCAGAATACATAGTTTTACATCATGTGGATTGTTTTCCATCTTATTGTGAGCTATACACCGATGAATTTCTCTGGTTATGAAGATATATGTTGGATGGGAATAATTGTCAGATTGGAGGAAACTACTGCTGCACTATACCTGCACATTGTTTAGAACTTCTGTAATAATAGGTCTTTTTTCTGGTGAGTTTAGCTTACCTTTGGGTAGTGGTTGATTGCTTCACCTCGGAAGATACACGAGCGGATTTTGGAAGCACTGCATACAGTTGTTTTCACTTTATGGAAATGTGTGTTTGCATTTTCAGAATTTTGACTTTGAATCTTTACACTCATTTGTGGTTAGATTTTTATGTATTCATATGTATGATTCGGAAAGCCCTGTTTTATTAAGGTCAGATTCTTGAGCATTTATTTCAAGTTTCAAAATTGCTGTGCATCCCCAATTTTATTGGTTGGCGTACACCTTAATATTATCTCAAATTATATTTGTTTGTTTTTTCAGTTAATTATGCACACTGTTTTAAGTTTCAAATATATATTGTAGTTTAGACTGCACAATGTTTTTCGGGTATATATTTTCTTTCTTGGTTATTTTATATTTTATTGCTAGAACCTTAATTTTGGGTTACTCTTTTTTTAATAGGCTTTTGATTTAGGAGTAGTATTATAGGGGTTTTATTTATTTTGTGTTTTTTTATGTTAATATGGTCTTTTTTTAAGTTTAGGGTGCTTAAAGGAAAAAAATCCACATGTTACTGTCCATCTGTTCTTTAGGGTGCCTTTTGTCTGCAGCATGTTGCTGCATCATTTTAAAGGGAAAAAAATAAGTGCAAGAACAGTGTAAATTGAAACCACTTCACATTAAATTACTCACATTCAGAGAACCCTCTATTCCATTAGATCAAATGAAAGTTAGGTATAGCCCAGTTAGGCCTATTATCCCTGAATTAGATTGTCCTGTTGATGGCTAAGTTAACACTGTTGTATCCTCTGTATTATCTTTTTTTCTTCTAATATAGCTGCAGCCTGCTATTTTTGTTGCTAGTAAATGTAGGACAAGTCATGATATTTGACCTGCTGACCAATTTTATACTTCTGTGTCATCTGCAGTCTTTAACTCTTGTAACAAAACACCTGCCTGAACTCTTTTTCTATAGCACATTTTAGCCAATACTCTCACATTAAAAATATTGTCTTGTTGGCCAGTTTTACACTGCTGTATCATCTGCAGTCTCTCAATTTATAATGAGAGCTTGACAGAAATTAGCCAACAGTTGGACACTTGTGCATCACTGAGAACTATGACAGCTACAGGGAACTGCTTGCCAAATTCTGTATGCTAGTCAAAGCAGGCTTATTACCATTTGATGAAAAAGCATGTTTTGCAATTAAAGCTACCTTTAAAATTAGATAGGGTGGCTGTTGCTGTATGTAAGCTAAACTAATTGTATAAAAAAATACAATTAACTTGACAGTCAGATATGACCTGCCAGTGTACGCTGTTGGTGAGACTGGCTGAGAAAACCATACTGTTCTATAACACCACATACAGCTTTAAGGCATCCCCCATGCATGGTATTTAAAGGATTAGCCTGTTTTCAATGCTACCCTCAAAGCTACATGAAAAAAGCCCTCTCCCTGTTGTATAGTATTTTTGTATATTTTTTTGCATTTGTACCTGACCCTACTTTAAAATGATCGTAATTTAACCTCATGATTTGCCCCCCATAGATTTCATTGGAATTACCTCTAAGTTAGGGTTTGATATAATATGTATAAAATTTTATATATACCGGTATATATATATATATACATATATACATATATATATACATATATATAATGCACAACAGGAAGGAAATCTGTATAAACTGAGGTAAATCTCCTCTTAGACAATTGTCATAGGTACAAATGTAAAATTCCCCCCTATTCCTGTTCTGGTGACAGCTCAAAATTGAGAATTTTCCTTAATTTTTAGTCCTCCTGTGACAATAGACAGACTCTCCCTAGTGAGGACATAGACAGCAATAAAATCCTGACAGGGACCCCAATCCATTTTTTCCTTTAGGTAAACTTTAATATGTCATTTTTTATAAGTATATAAACAATTAAAAATTCAACACAGGGAGCAGCCAGTAGAAAAGGAATGGATTGCTTCAATAAAACTGGGGAAAAGAACATGAGCACAAAATTCTTGCCAGTAGCAACCATTTAGGTTCTAACTTTTGTGGTAAAATTAGGCAACAAGTCTGATTGGTTGAGATAGCCATTAGCTTCACTTTTGCACTTGTGTTCTTTTTTCCAATTATAATCAATCAGTCCCAGTACCTGAAAGTTATTGCAATGTCAGGAGTAAAACTTATAGCATCCTAACCTTGCTACTCAACTTTTTCAGAGCACTTGGTTAATGTATTTACTTGGGCAAATCACTGATGCATAATATAGGGCTATGATTGTAATGCCATAGACCTCTAGATGAAAGATTTAAAGCAGCTTGCTACAGAATCTGCTGCACTTTCTGCTTTTGATGTCAACCCATATGTCAGTATTCAAGGGTGCATTCTTTCTTGGCAATAACATTCTCTTTTATTAGCTGTCATCTACTGGACATCAGCTTAAGTTTTATAGTACAAGGGATGATCAGGTCATGTTAACCAAATGATGTGTCTCTCGAACTTCTAATATTTCATTCTGATGTCAAGGATTATTTTACAAGTTTTATAAGTTTAAGACTTTAAGAAAAGAAGAAAATACAAAAGTCTTTGAATTTTACAATCATATTGAGGGAGTGGTCATTTATAGCTTATGCTTTACCTTGAAATTAAAACTCCATTACATCAGCTAAATAGTAATTGTTAAAAGGTGATGTTTCCTTTTAATCCTTCTATTTCAAATGGCAAAACACAGTATTCCAACCAGCGAAAATATTTCTATTGTCTGCAAGGTACAAAGATAAGCACACCTGTAAATGCCTCCTCCATGATGATCATATACATATACAAGATATATATTTCTGGAACCATCGGTCAAAAAATATTTAAGCCCGCTGATCATTATTTTTTTAAGAGACTTCTTGTAAGGATATCCTCTGAGTCATGTGGCATCAAAAGAAATACTAAACTGGCAGGAAATTACAATTTAATATGCATTAACTTTTGCTATCATGATCACTTAGTCTGTGTTTTAGTCAGGAAAAACAATGTACTATTAACTATGATAATATATAGCAACTGGACTGCGGGACCCTCCTATGACCACAAGCTCCATAGTAATGACATGCAAGCATTTGTTCCCCAAATTAAGCTTTAGACTGGGGTTTTGAACAAAACACACAGCTTGCTGGAAACAGATAAAACCAGAAACCCCCCTGGATCCATTTATGAACTACATTGTTAAGATATCATAGGAATTGGATGGTTGGTTTTCCACTGATCCCATGGACTAATTACTATCATGGCTACACTGGGTGACTGCATGTACAAATTTATTGCCATGGCAACAGAGGGGTTGTTATTGGTTATGTCGTTATGGCAAGAGAGGGATTAGTAATGAGGGGATCAGTACCATTGTTGCTGTTACATTGGATGACTACCCATACATACTAAGGATAAACACTACATGCATGGGTGCACACTTCACTACCATGGTTACTAACTCTGGGGTGACAGTGCGCTGTCAATCTAAGGTGACATTGCCTTTTCTTCCTGTCCTTAAACCAAGATTCACAAACACTGCATACTGGAAGCTCTCCTGTACCTACTCTTCTATTTGGGTCTTGGAAAGATATCTACCATCTAAATCAACAAAAAACTTCAGTAGTGCACCCTCCTTCCTTCTGGTTGGCTATGACAGGGAAGAAAAATGCAGCTATCAAATAATCAGTGGAGCCTTGTGTAATCCAGAAAAAAAAGCAAAAAAAGATAGACGGCACCATGGATCTAGTGTCAATAATACATAATGGATGGACATCAATCAATAATAACCCACAAAAATAGTGATGCAATGATAGTAAAAATAATGATGATAATAATCGCAAAATACAGTAACGAATGAATAAATAAAAAATATTCTGCTATGATTAAACCTCACATGGGAAAAATGCATTAGGAGAGTTCTTCTATGGCTGGAGAACCAAGCTGAGGACAATTCTCATCACCTTTCACTACTTTAGCCTTGCAGTCTGCGGATCCTATGTGCAGCTGGGCACCACTGTCTTGTAATCTCAGCAGAAACATATGCCACATATATGTAGCACAACAGAAGAAAGTCCACTTCTGTGGGGCTGCATTTGTGCCATCGCCAGGGGTGCTGTAGTTTGGGGGCATCCCTGACAAATTCAGATAACAGCCTAGCTGGCAGTCCTCTTCATGTCACTTGGGATGCAGCAGCAGCATGGACACAGCCGCTACTCCTAATTTGACAACTGTGAGGGTGCTTGTAGGTGTGGGTTCCCAAACACACACTGTCTGTGTTCGGGTACCCGTACTAGGGATGCACAATACCATATTTTTTACAATAAGTACAAGTACCGATACTTTTTTTTAGTACTCGCCGATACCAATTACCGATACCTACCGCAACTGTTTTATTTTAACTTCAGCTGTCAGCAATGGTACAAAGCATTGAAAAGTTATTTACAAATTAAATAAATTTATTTTTTTTAATTTAGCGCTTTTTCAATGTGAAATGTGTAAATATATGTTAATATATATGTGTAAAAATATTCACTAACAAAGCAAACAAAAAAAAAGTTTTCATTGTTTATATTTATAGTCATTTATAAAGTAGACATAAACAAAAGAAAAAAAAAGCAGGAAAATAATAATTAAATGGAGGAGAATAGGGAGTTATTTAAGGCTGATTAGAGTAAATTAAGGCTTATTAAGGGGTTAAACAGAGGAACATCTGTTCATTCCTTTGACCTGCAGACAAAGAAACAGAAATATACAAAAAGAAACAATGTTTCTTTTTATTTTAGTGTTTCAGGGCTGAGCAATGTTGTTAATAAACATTGTCGGCTGCTTTTTTTTGACAGCTCCAATTACTGGACTTCTTTAACACTGGGGAGACCCACTGACAGCTCAAAGAACCAAGCTGAAATTATCAGTTTCAGGTATCGGTGCATTTGCACGAGTACTGATACTTGTGCAAATACTTGGTATCCGCACCGATACCGATACTAGTAAAGGTGCAACCCTAACCCGTCCCCAAATGGCATTTCCTACTGCTCACTATTAGGCATGGGCTATCTGTTCGAGTCGAACATAAGTTCGACTCGAACATTGGCTGTTCGCCCGTTCACTGAACAGCGAACAATTTGGGGTGTTCGCGGCAAATTCGAAAAGCCGCGGAACACCCTTTAAGAGTCTACGGGAGAAATCGAAAGTGCTAATTTTAAAGGTTGATATGCAAATTATTGTCATAAAAAGTGTTCGGGGACCCGGGTCCTGCCCCAGGGGACATGTATCAATGCAAAAAAAAGTTTTAAAAATGGCCATTTTTTCGGGAGCAGTGATTTTAATAATGCTTAAAGTGAAACAATAAAAGTGAAATATTCCTTTAAATTTCATACCTGGGGTTTTCTATAGTATGCCTGTAAAGTAGCGCATGTTTCCCGTGTTTATAACAGTCCAAGAACAAAATGACATTTCTAAAGGTAAAAAAAGTAATTTAAAAGTACTAGCGCTAGTGCTGGCTATTAATGAATTGTCAGTCCCGACAATACACATAAAAGTAATTGAAAGTCATTCAAAAATTTTTAAAAAATGCGTGGGGGTCCCCCAAAATTCCATTACCAGGCCCTTCAGGTCTGGTATGGATATTAAGGGGAACTCCACACCGAGATTTAAAAAAAATGGCGTGGGGTCCCCCCAACACGCACAGGATCCTGCCTCTACTGGAGGCACCCAGCCAATGATGCGGCGCCAGCTTGACATCTCTTATGTAGCTGAGGGCGGGGCCACTCTGACAAGGGGAAAAGCAGGGGTTTCCCAGTGACGTGTACGGGTGACCCCGCCCCCCTCTGATGCAATGGGAATCCTGCGTTACATCAGAGGGGGCGGTGCATACTCTGCATACCCATCCATACTCTGCATACCCATCCATACTCAGCATACTCATCCATCCATCAATGCTCACCCATCCATATTCAGCATACTCATCCATCCAACCATGCTCACCCATCCATACTCAGCATACTCATTCATCCATACCCAGCATACTCATCCATCCATCCATGCTCACCCATCCATACTCAGCATACTCATCCATCCATCCATGCTCACCCAACCATACTCAGCATACTCATCCATCCATACTCAGCATACTCATCCATTCATCCATGCTCAGCCATCCATACTCAGCATACTTATCCATCCATCCATGCTTACCCATCCCTGCTCCGCATACTCATCCATCCATCCTCATCCATACTCAGCATACTCATCCATCCATCCATGCTCAGCCATCCACCCCCATCCATACTTAGCCATACCTATCCATACTCAGCCATACCCATAAATACTCAGCCGTACCCAGCCACACTCAGCCATACCCAGCCATACCCAGCCGTACTCAGCCGTACCCAGCCATACCCAGCTGTACCCAGCCGTACTCAGCCATACCCAGCCATACTCAGTCGTACCCAGCCATACTCAGCCGTACCCATCCATACTCAGCCGTACCTAGCCATCCCATCAATACTCAGCCGTACCCATCTGTACTCAGCCCTACCCGGCCATACTCATTCATGCTCAGCCATCCCCATCCACGGCTCATCCATCCCCATTCATGTTCATCCATGCCACATCAGTTCTCATCCATGCCACTACAGTGCCTCACAAAAGTGTAATAGGTAGTCAAATTAGATGTGAAACTTATGTCCCTAGAACACCCGATGTTGCTCCCTGCATGTTGGTCCTCTGTATGTAGCCACACTGTGGAAAAGTCTCACACATGTGGTATCGCCGTACTCATGAGAGGTAGGAGAGTCTATTTTGGGGTGTAATTTTTGGTATGCACATGCCATGTGTTAAAAAATATTGTTAGAAAAGTTGTGAAAAAAATGCGTTTTCATTTTCTTTACACATTTTTCAAAAACTTGTAGACAAAAATGACATGTTCAAAAGACTCGATATGCCTCATATATTATACATTGTGCTGTTTTCTTTCCAAGATGAGGTAATTTTTGGGGCGTTTTCATTGTCCTGGTTCCCCAGGGCCTTCAAAAGTGTAAGAGGTAGTCAAGAAATTATATGTGTAATTTATGCCCCAAGAACACCTGATGGTGCTCCCTGCATGTTGCGCCTCTGTATGTGGCCATGTTGTGTAAAAGTCTCACACATGTGGTATTGCCATACTCAGGAGGAGTAGTAGAATGTGTTTTGGGTTGTAATTTGTGCTATGCATTTGCTGTGTGTGAGAAATAACCTGCTAATATAACAATTTTGTGAAAAAAAAAAAGAAAAAAAAATCTTGATTTTGAAAAGTATTGTGGGAAAAAATGACAACTTCAAAAAACTCACCATGCCTCTTACTAAATACCTTGGAACGTCTACTTTCCAAAAAGGGGTCATTTGGGGGGCATTTGTACTTTCCTGGCTTGTTAGTGTCTCAAGAAATGCCGTCAGTACTTCCAGTGTGATCAATTTTCAGAGAGATTGGCACCATAGCTTGTGGACTCTATAACTTTCACACAGACCAAATAATATACACCGATTTGGATTATTTTTAACAAAGAAATGTAGCGGTATAAATTTTGGCCAAAATATATGAAGAAAAATTACTAATTTGCTAAATTTTATAACAGAAATGAAGAAAAATGCATTTTTTTTACCGAATTTTCGGTCTTTTTTCTTTTATAGCGCAAAAAATAAAAAACCCAGCGGTAATTAAATACCACCAAAAGAAAGCTCTATTTGTGTGAAAAACAAAGGACAAAAATGTCATATAGGTACAGTGTTGCATGACTGAGTAATTGTCATTCAAATTTTGAGAGCACCGAAAGCTGAAAATTGGTCTGGTTAGGAAGGGGGTTTAAGTGCCCAGTGATCAAGTGGCTAAATGACTTTTTTTTCCTTTAGAATTGTCATAAACATGGGAAACATGCACTACATGCACTACTTTACAGGCATACTATAGACGCCCCCAGGTACGAAATTTAAAGGAATATTTCACTTTTATTGTTTCACTTTAAGCATTATTAAAATCACTGCTCCTGAAAAAACGTCAGTTTTTAAAACGTTTTTTTTTGCATTGATACATGTCCCCTGGGGCAGGACCCGGGTCCCCAAACACATTTTATGAAAATAACTTGCATATTAACCTTTAAAATTAGCACTTTTGATTTTTCATGTTCGTGTCCCATAGACTTTAACGGTGTTCGCGTGTTCAAACAAATTTTTTGCCTGTTCGCATGTTCTGGATGCGAACCGAACAGGGGGGTGTTCGGCCCATCTCTACTCACTAGTACACAGTAGTAGCATTATATTAGTTGTATCCTCATTGTGGCACCATCACAAACAATTGTCTTTACAAAAAAAGAAAGAATAGAAGGGGAGAAAAACTTAATAAAAATGTATTGAAAAAGAAGGGGAGAAAAACTGCACCTTAAAGCAGAAATCCCACTCTAAACAAAAAAGGGACCTTAAAACGTGCCCAACAATGGAAAAGAGATCAAAAAAAATGTTATATAAAAACAAATATTTCATTTTATTAAACAATGGAAAAGAGATCAAGAAAAATGTTATATAAAAACAAATATTTCATTTTATTAAAAGGAAGCACCATCTCAGTAAAGACATATCATAAAAGTAGCCAGTTATATCAAACAATTACAACAAAGGGCAGAAAGCGCATAGAAACTACCGCGTTTCACAATATTTTGTTTCTTCAGAATTCCTGCTGAGAGGTGATCAACCACTACAGAGAGCAGTTTACTGTGAATGGCCCTGCATAACTACATAGGAAAGAGCAACCCCCTGTAATAGCCCAAAATATAGAATATATGATGTTATAAAGATAAGGGAGGGCAGCAAAAATCTTGCTTAGATGAATCAAACAAAAAGGTAAGTGGAGCACCAGATGAGATCTCTACATATCTATTTGAGTGGTCACAATAAAAAAGTGCAGTCCCATCAAGCATCAGCAGTTCCAATGTAGTTAGAGGCATACAACCGAATAATCAATATACAGTATGTCAAAAGACAATACTCTGTGTGGCATACCTGGAGTAATGGTATGATACATAGGGCCCTTTTAATTTTATTTTTTATAGTTTAATCCTATAGATTCATGAGTCAGAGTATAGATTTCTAGCCAGCAGCCCGACAACCAACTCCCACATATTTTGTGCACTGGCTGCTAATGGCAATAATTGTATAGTGCCAAACATTTCACATGTAATACTCTCCCCAACCACAAGATGGCAGCCACAAATTGGGCTAGTATTAAGGGGTGGCAAGGGATATGTATATGCCTGCATAGTATATTTTTGTGAATCCTAGAATCATTTCCCTGTTTTTTGGATGAGCTAAGGAACTCCAGGATTGCTATTAATATTTACATCAAGTTTTTCATGTACAGGGGAATGGGTGGGATTCTGGGTAGCGGGGACTGTGTAAAGAATTGGGACATGCACCGTGACCTCTAGCTTCTGAAGACATCAGGTGGTGACAAAACGTGTCAAGTTGGAATGCACTGTGATTAACATTAGTGCAGGTGGAACGCACGCCGATGCACAACGGTTCCCTGCTTTCATAACACAGTGCGGATGCCTATGTTTGGAACTTTTATGTACACTAACCTACCACAGAGGTTTTTTACAATAAATGCAAAACACTTTTACATTATGAGATACATGCTCTTCTCTTTCTTTCTCCACTACTAAATCTAACTACTGGAATTATTGGGCACACCACCACGAGGAAAAGACACCGGAGAGTGGCCAGAGGATACACCTTGGTCATGGATGACCATCTAAGCAAAATTTGACTTATTTTGTTATACAAAAAGAGGGTCAACTCCATCTGGTGAGTGGGGATCTTTACTTCACACGTGCTGATTTGGTTACACCGAGTGATTGCTATTGTTGCAGATATTTTGTATTGGACGTCATTGCACTTTGTTGGGACTGAGCACTTTCATTATTATATGGACTTTCATTTCTTTCCTTTTGTTCAACTTAGAATTGTATGTTGTATTACAGTGAATTATTTTTTAGAGGCAAGCGCTGTTTACACACAGAGCATACTACTCTTGTGGGTTATGTTTGATTATACTGGGAGTTATAACTGTCTGTCACCAGCACAACCAGCATAAGTGTCGAATCACAGTGGTTGGTCATCTCTCAGCAGGAATCCTGATGTCAGGGAAGAATCCGGAGAAGAACTGGCAGATATGCCATTATCCAATATGGCCGCACCAGTCCGCACATAGGCATTAGTGACCGTCGTGCAACGGCGAACGTACGTCCGGGGCAACGACGAGTGTACGTACATAAAACATCATAATTACCAGTGTTTTCTGGCCTATATAAGGGACTCCTGTGGCTCTCACAAATTGCTGGAATATCGTCAGCTCTGTATCCTGTGTTCCTGTGTTCCTTGCTCTTGATTCATTACCTGTTACAGACCCGGCTTACCCTGACCTGCTCTGGCTTCTCTCCTGGCTCTGAACCCAGCTTATTTCATGAACATGCTCTTGCTTGTTCTAGATTGACTTCCTGTGTTTGACCCCAGCTTGATCTCAACTACACTTCCTGCCTCTGCTTCTGACTGCCTTCCTGTGTTTGACCCCCGGCCTGGCTTCTGACGTTGTCTCTGCTTATCCATCTGTCAAGACCCGCCAGTACCCCCAGAGAATCATTGACTGTGACCACCTTCTCTGCTCCGGGGTGTCCCACTTCTGGAACCATCAGACAGCTTCATCAGCAGGCAACCCGTGCATCTCTGGGCATAGCACCCTCTGTCTCCAACTCCAGAGGTGCTCCACACTCAGCCGTAAGGGGAGCCCTCTCATCACCTCAGCCTCCAGCGTGGTACGTGACAGTATAATCCAGCCAGAATGTCTGAGACTGAAAGAGGTGCTTCCTCATTAGAGACTCTATGCCAGAAAGTTACCGCCCTTACCCAAGCAGTGAAGAACCTGCAAGAAGGATACTTTCAGCTGGAAGTTCACCTACAGAACCTTGCTGTGTCTTCTGCACCTGTTAGTCAGAATCCCTCTGCTGCTCCCTCTGCTTCAGTGGCTCCTGCCCAAGAACGTTCTGCCTCTGCTCCCGCTGTGGTGATACCACCTCTAGAACCCAGGGTACCAGTCCCGAACGCTTATCGGGGGACCGACAAAAGTACAGGGCTTTTCAGAACCTGTGCCTTCTATATTTTGCACTTCAGCCAAGGACTTTTTCTCTGGAATCCGTAAAAGTCGGGTTTATCATCTCCCTCCTCTCAGAGGAACCCCAGTCATGGGCACACCACCTACTGGAGCAGAAAAGTCTTGTGATCAATACTGTTGCCATGTTCCTCGATGCTATGGCACAGTTCTATGATGATTCTCAGCGCGTGGCCATGGCAGAGACTACCCTTCATACCTTGCAACAAGGGCGATGCCCCGTTGAAGATATACCATTGATTTCCGTAAATGGTCTGCAGATACCAGATAGAATGAGACCGCCCTTAAGTACCAATATCGTCTCGGCCTGTCTGAAGCCCTTAAAGATGAATTAGCCAGAGTTGAGGCTCCCGCTACCCTTGAATGCCTCATCAAACTGGCCATTCAGCTCAACCGCCATCTGCGGGAGCGATGATCAGAAAGGACTAATTCCTACAGACCCACCTGGATGCTGCCCAGGATTCCATCTGCACCTACACCTATGCCTGTTTCCTCGCCTGCTTCTGCTACTGAAGGAGAACCGATGCAGATTGGACTGGTATACAACGCTTTATCTCCAGATGAAAAGATGCGAAGGCGTCAGGCTAATCTCTGCCTCTACTGCAGAGGTACTGGACACTTCCTACGTAACTGTCCAGTGAGACCCAGTAAGTTCTTCCCTCCATGTCCTGTCTACTTCCAAATATCCGGATCTTATTCAGTTTACCTTGTTTTTGTTGGCAACTCAGAAATTGCCACAGGAGCCCTTCTGTCACAAAGTCAGGGATCCAAAGCTCTGCTTCACCCAGTGGCTTTCTTCTCCAAGAAAATGAGTTAGCCTAAGAAGTACTATGATGTGGGTGACCGGGAACTGCTGGCCAATAAATCAGCCCTGGAAGAATGGCGATACCCACTGGAAGGTGATGCTCACCCCATCCTGTTTTTTACTGATCATAAAAATTTTGAATATCTCAGAACTGCCAAGCGATTAAGACCACGACAGGCCCAATGGGCTTTGTTCTTTTCAAGATTCAATTTTCATCTTACCTATCGCCCAGGGTCCAAGAACGGAAAAGCGGATGCTCTTTCTTGTATGTTCCCAGAGACTCCCAAAATAGCTGCATCCAGTACCATTTTGTAAACAAACAAAAGGCACCTCTAAAAGAAAAACTTTTCAATATCCCAACTGGGTTTAAAAGCACAGCCGGCTCCCACAGCGTTCCAGTGTCTCATTCGGCTGCTGACGGTGACAGACCCAGTGAAACATACATGCATCACTTTTTTAGATATAATGAGGTCTTGAGCACCCTAATCTCCATACTTTTCAGTACCATTTTGTCACCACATAACTTTTTACTAATTCAACCTGATCTAGGTACATCAATCAAGCAAGCTTCTCCTGAATCTGAAACCCTCTCGTTGAGAAAACATGAGGGACTCTTATGGCACGAGGACAAGATCTTCATCCCTCAGGAAGTAAGAACTCAAGTCCTTAAGGGCTGTCATGATCGTCTGCTTGCAGGTCACTTTGGAGTCGGGAAAACATGTGAACTCATTCAAAGATCCTTCTGGGGGCCCAATCTGACAAGATTATAAGGATTATAAGGACAAGATTGTAAACTCTTGTGTAACGTGTCTTCACAACAAAGTTAGTAATACGAAAGCCTGGGGCCTGCTGAGACCTTTTCCCGTTCCAGAACAGCCCTGGAGCATGCTGTCAATGGATTTTATTGTGGACTTACCCCCTCGGGGGGATTCACCATTATCCTGGTAGTCGTTGATGGATTTTTCAAGATGGCCCACTTTTTACCCATGATAAGCACTCCCTCATCCCCAGATATGGCACACCTTTTTATCAAAGAGATTGTATGGTTGCATGGATTACCCAGCAGTATTGTCTCCGACAGAGGGGTGCAATTTACTTCCACATTTCAGGAAGCCATGCAGAAGGCCCAGGAGGAT
This sequence comes from Lithobates clamitans, assembly GCA_037952925.1. NCBI lineage: Eukaryota > Metazoa > Chordata > Amphibia > Anura > Ranidae > Lithobates > Lithobates clamitans. Next base: position 4,626,449 of record JBBGZY010000014.1, read on the forward strand.
TACAAAAAACACTTTGACAAAAGGAGAAGAGAAAATCCAATACTGAAGGTTGGGGACAAAGTTTGGCTTTCCACAGCAAATCATAAACTCATGTGTTCCTCTCGGAAATTGGGCTCAAGGTTTAGTAGACCTTTCAAGATTAAGAGAGAAATCAACCCTGTGGCATTTGAACTGGACCTACCAAGCTCATATAAAATTCTTCCAGTCTTCCACATCTTTTTACACAAACCAGCAGTGTTCAGCTCATTTCCTGAAAGAGAAGAGCTACCTGCACCACCAATTACTGTAGGAGAGGACACGGAGTTTGAGGTGGAGGCCATTGTAGATAGTCGAAGGAGGGGGAGACAAGTGCAATATCTTAAATAAATGGAAAGGGTATCCACCTGAAGAAAACTCATGGGAACCAGCAAATAACGTGCACGCTCCTAAACTTCTTCAGGAGTTCTTCAACAGATTTCCAGAAAAATAAGCAGGCCTGGACACCCAGAGGTTGCCTCTGGGGGGGCTTGGGGGCACTGTCAGGGAAGAATCAGAAGAAGAACTGACAGATATGCCAATATCCAACATGGCCACACCAGTCCGCACATGCGCATTCGCGACCGGCATGTAAAACATCCTAATTGCCAGTGTTTGCTGGCCTATGTAAGGACTCCAGTGGCACTCACAATTCGCTGGATTATCGCCAGCTCTGTATCCTATGTTCCTTGCTCCTGTCTGATTACCTGTTACCGACCTGGCTTACCCTGACCTGCTCTGGCTTCTCTCCTGGCTCTGAACCCAGCTTGTTTCATGGACCTTGTTAGGTACCTGGTAGTAGAGCCTGACTGTAGGAGAAGACCTCTCATACAACGCTGGTTCAGGAGCCACTGGAGTGGGGACAGTGATCTCCTGAGCGCAGTGGGGTAGGAGTGCCTGTTGGAGTAAAGTCTCTGATGTAGAGGCAGAGATCCCTCCTGGGATGGCAGGACTGCAGGTGAGTGGAGACTGGAAGCAGAAGCAGACTTGACACACTGGAGATGAGAGATCACAGGAGCTGAAGCTGAAGGTGCAACAGCAAGTGAGAGCGGCAGGCACAAGCAGAGTCAGACAGTCCGGGTCGGCAGGTAACTGGCACAGGTAATCACAGCAGGCAGAGGCAGAGTCGGTGAACAGGCAGAGGTTGGCAATGGTAGCAGATACAGACAGCAGAATGGTCAGGCAGGCCGGGTCGGGATTGGAGCAGGTCGGATGGTCAAACAAGCCGGGTCAAATCAGGTAGCAGACAATCAGATGCAGGTTCAAGCAGAATCACAGAGCTGAGACGAAGCAGCGATGTTCCCATGGAACAGGGGAACTTTTATGTGCTTAGTGGCGCCAAACCGGCGCTAACGCGAACGCGCGCGCCCGAGCGCCGCGCTGATGCACAGCAACAACAGCAGCTTGATGCCGTGTCTGAACAGGGGCGCGCCGGCGCATAGGCGCATGCAAGCGCCCCGGTCTGGTGCTGGTAGATCCCTGACATTGCCCCCCCCCAAGGGGCAGCCTCCGGATGCCCAACAACCTCTTCTTCTCAGGATGTGTAGAAAAATAGGCGCGAACTAAACGCCTAGCATGCACATTACTGTCCGGTTCCCACGAGTTACTTTCTGGGCCGTAGCCTTTCCACTTGATTAAGAATTGGTTTTGCCCTTGCCTTCTTCTACAATCAAGGATAGCCTCAACCTCAAATTCCTCGCTGCCATTAATTACAACAGGTTCAGGAGGTCTTGTCCCTCTAGCAGGAAAGGGATCAGGTACAGCAGGTTTGAGCAGAGATACATGGAATACCGGATGTATTTTAAATGAATCAGGTAAAGTCAGTTCATAAGACACTTTATTGATTTTCCTTCTAACTGGAAAGGGTCCCATGAATCTAGGTGTCAAATTCTTAGAAGGACATGCTAATTTGATATTAATGGTAGAAAGCCATACCTGGTCGCCAATCTGTAAGTTCAGCTCCCCCCTTCTTTTCCGATCGAAGATTCTCTTACCATCTGCCTGAGCCTTGGATACTGTTTCCTGCAACAACCGGTTGTTGTGACTGAGGAACTCCACTGTACTTTGTACTGCTGGAACCGAAGACTCTGAAAGGAAATCAGGTAGAAAGGTTAGGTGAAAGCCATAATTGGCGAAAAAAGGAGATTGACCGGTGGCAGAATGTTTGGCGTTATTGTAAGCAAATTCTGCTAAGGGTAGTAGAGATACCCAATCATCTTGTGTGAAAGATGTGAAACATCTGATGTATTGTTCAAGGGTCTGATTAGTCCTTTCTGTCTGACCGTTCGTTTGAGGATGATAGGCCGAGGACAAGGCCAATTCAATTTTTAGGGTTTCAGACAAGGCTCTCCAGAAAAGTGAGGTGAATTGAACCCCTCTATCAGAAACTATGTTTACAGGTACTCCATGAAGTCTGATGATCTCCTTGACAAATATACGAGCAGTTTCGATGGCAGACGGGGTTCCCCTTAAAGGTAGAAAATGAGCCATTTTGGTTAAACAGTCCACTACCACAAAGATGGCTGAGCACCCTTCAGAACATGGAAGCTCCACAATAAAATCCATAGAAATCATTTTCCATGGTCTGTCGGGTACAGGTAACGGTTTTAATAGGCCCCAAGCTCGATTCCTGGATGACTTATTCTGGATGCAGATGGGACAGGAACTGACATACTTTTCACAAAAGTCTTTCAGATTGGGCCACCAGAATGTACGCTGCACTAGTTCCAGGGTCTTGCAAACTCCAAAGTGGCCCGCCAGTGGATGATCGTGGAGAAGTGTCAAAACCCTGACCCGAACATCTTCAGGAACAAAAATTTGGCTTCCTTTCCAGAACAGACCATCTCTACTTACTAAAGAAATCCCAGTAGGCCTGGCTGACTCAGAGGATGCTTCCTTAATCTGGGAGAGTAAATCTGTTTGTAGCAGTAAGAAACTGTTTGCGGGTAAGATGGTGTCAGGAGTAGATAAGTTCTTAGGATTGTCATGCATTCGTGATAATGCATCCGGTTTAATATTTTTTGAGCCTGGACGGTAAGTTTTATGGAAGGAAAAACGTGAGAAAAACAGAGCCCAGCGGGCTTGTCGAGGCTTCAGCCGTTTGGCAGATCGTAAGTATTCCAGGTTTTTATGGTCAGTATAAATTAGTACTGGATGCATAGCCCCCTCCAACAGGTACCTCCACTCTTCCAGTGCAGTCTTAATGGCGAGAAGCTCTCGGTCACCAACGTCATAATTCTTCTCCGCAGGGGAGAGTTTACGGGAGAAGAACCCTACAGGATGCATTACCTCTTTGCTACCTTTACGTTGTGAAAGAATCGCACCTACCGCAATCTCGGAGGCATCAACCTCTAAAATAAACGGTAAAGATGATTCAGGGTGGCTGAGGATAGGTGCTGAAGTAAACAGTCTTTTGAGATTTTCGAAAGCGTCTTGGGCAAGTTGATTCCAGGAAAAACGGGTATTCTGTTTGGTTAACTGTGTGATAGGTGCAATTATGGCTGAGAACTTTCTGTAGAAGTTCGCAAACCCCACAAACCGCTGAATTCCCTTCTTGTCCAAGGGTACCGGCCAGTCCAGAACAGCGGAAACCTTTTGTGGGTCCATCTTGATGCCTGTTGCAGAGATTATTAACCCCAGAAATTGAATGCTCTGTTGTTCGAACTCGCATTTCTCCGCTTTTGCGTACAGTCTGTGTAAGCGGAGACGGCCCAACACCCTGCGGACATGTTCTTGATGCAATTCACGGGATTCTGAAAAAATCAAGATATCGTCCAAGTATGCGATTACAAACACATCTAAAAAGTCCCTGAGGACATCGTTAATCAGGTGTTGAAAGGTCGCAGGGGCGTTGCAGAGTCCAAAGGGCATGACCAGGTATTCATAATGCCCGAATCGGGTTCGGAACGCTGTCTTCCACTCATGCCCAGCCCGGATACGGATCAAATTATATGCCCCTCTCAGGTCAAGTTTAGTGAAAATGACGGCAGTCCTTAATTTTTGGAAGAGTTCAGGTATCAAGGGTAGAGGATACCGATTTTTGACCGTGATTTTGTTTAGTTCACAATAGTCTATACATGGACGGAGAGACTTGTCCTTCTTAGTGACGAAAAATATTCCGGCACCAGCTGGAGAGGTAGAGTGGCATATAAAACCCTTGGCCATGTTCTCGTCTATATATGTTTTTAGTACTTCCTGTTCTTTCTCTGATAATGGAAAAATGCGTCCGAATGGTATTTCGGATCCTGGCAGCAATTCAACGGGGCAATCGTAGGGGCGATGAGGTGGAAGAGAGTCTGCCCCCTTCTTACTGAAAACATCAATGAATTCATGATACTGTTTAGGTATGACCTGACAAAGTTTCTGGTCGGTGTCCAAACAAAGTAGGGTGGATGAGGAATCCGAATCTTTCTTAAAACAGTGTTCTTGACAGTAAGAAGATGAGAATTTCACTTCTCCAGATGTCCAATGAATGTATGGATTGTGGGCCTGCAGCCAAGGAATGCCCAGGATGATGGGAAACATAGGAGAGGAGATGGCATCAAGAACCAGCAGTTCCTTGTGTTGGGAGGAAGTAGAAGCAGGCAGAGGCAGGGTTTCCTGAGTTACTTGTCCTGATCTGATGCGGGATCCATCAGCTAGAAATACAGCGAGTCCATGGGTCTTGGTTCGTAATGGGATGTTATGCTGGCTGGCAAAGTTTGAATCAATAAAGCAGCTGCATGCTCCGGAATCAATGATGGCGTTGATCGTTATTGTCCCTTCTTGAAGCTGCAAAGACAGAGGAAGGGCAATGTGCGTAGAATTCACAGACAGAGCAGAGAGACTGGTATACACAGAAGATGGGCACTTACTTATTTTGACTGGACAGTTCAGGACATAGTGCCCAGTCCCACCGCAGTAGAGGCACAGATTGAGTTGCCGGCGTCGGGCCCGTTCTTCAGGCGATAAAGCAGGTCACATCAGTCCTAATTGCATAGGTTCTGAAGAGTCAGGCGTGGCATTAACTGGATTTGAACTGGATGGGGGTAAATAGCGTGTTGCAGGAAGTGGTGCTCTGGCTGTCATCCAAATCAGGCGGGATTGTAGAGCAGATCATTCAGATCGACGTTCCCAGATACGTCGGTCGATTTGAATAGTCAAGTTAATCAAAGCCTCAAGAGTATTTGGTACACCCACTTGGGCAAGTTCGTCCTTTAGTCCTTCAGATAGACCAAAGCGGAACTGGTGATGCAGAGCCGCATCATTCCACTGAGTGTCCGCGCTCCAATGTCTAAAGTCCATGATATAGTCCTCCGCAGGTCTGCGGCCTTGCTGGAGCGCGAACAGAGCTGATTCAGCTGTGGCAGTCTGTTGAGGGTCTTCGTATAATTGCACCATGGCTTCAAAGAAGGAAGATAAGGACTGGGTTAGTGCTGAGTCCCCCTCAAATAGACGATGAGCCCAGGTCTGAGGTTCCCCTTGTAGGAGGGAGATAACGAACCCCACCTTAGTGGCTTCCAGTGAGAAAGTTCGGGGCTGTAATGCGAAGAAGAGCTGGCAGGCGTTGCGAAAGGCCCGGAACTTGGCCCGGTCTCCAGAGAATCTATCAGGAGTGGGAACCCTTGGTTCAGGTGGAAGCATTACAACGGACGGACCAGGAGCTGTCTGTGCAGGAGTTGTGGCTGAAGAGGAGGCCAGGGGGTTAGGCCCTGCAAGGTTCTGGACTTGTCCCTCCAATCTATTGTAGTTATCCTGGAGGGATTGTACGGCTTGAGTGAGGGCCGCAAGGTGGGTGCATATTTCTTTCAATGGAGAGGTGTCTCCTGCAGGCTCAGTCATGGCTGCTTCATACTGTTAGGTACCTGGTAGTAGAGCCTGACTGTAGGAGAAGACCTCTCATACAACGCTGGTTCAGGAGCCACTGGAGTGGGGACAGTGGTCTCCTGAGCGCAGTGGGGTAGGAGTGCCTGTTGGAGTAAAGTCTCTGATGTAGAGGCAGAGATCCCTCCTGGGATGGCAGGACTGCAGGTGAGTGGAGACTGGAAGCAGCAGCAGACTTGACACACTGGAGATGAGAGATCACAGGACCTGAAGCTGAAGGTGCAACAGCATGTGAGAGCGGCAGGCACAAGCAGAGTCAGACAGTCCGGGTCGACAGGTAACTGGCACAGGTAATCACAGCAGGCAGAGGCAGAGTTGGTGAACAGGCAGAGGTTGGCAACGGTAGCAGATACAGACAGCAGAATGGTCAGGCAGGCCGGGTCGGGATTGGAGCAGGTCGGATGGTCAAACAAGCCGGGTCAAATCAGGTAGCAGACAATCAGATGCAGGTTCAAGCAGAATCACAGAGCTGAGATGAAGCAGCGATGTTCCCATGGAACAGGGGAACTTTTATGTGCTTAGTGGTGCCAAACCGGCGCTAACGCGAACGCGCGCACCCGTGCGGGCCCGAGCGCCACGCTGATGCACAGCAACAGCAGCAGCTTGATGCCATGTCTGAACAGGGGCGCGCCGCCCCGGTCTGGTAGATCCCTGACAGACCTGCTCTTGCCTGTTCCAGATTGACTTCCTGTGTTTGACCCCAGCTTGATCTCAACTACGCTTCCTGCCTCTGCTTCTGACTGCCTTCCTGTGTTTGACCCCCTGTCTGCCTTCTGACATTGTCTCTAATTAGCGATCTGTCAAGATCCACCAGTACCCCCAGAGAATCATTGGCTGTGACCACCTTCTCTGCTCCAGGGTGTCCCGCTTCTGGAACCATCAGACAGCTTCACCGGCAGGCAACCCGTGTATCTCTGGGCATAGCACCCTCTGTCTCCAACTCCAGAGGTGTTCTGCACTCTGCTGTAAGGAGAGCCCTCTCGTCACCTTAGCCTCCAGCCAGGTACGTGACACCTGAAGAAGCAAAATATTGTGAAATGCTTCAATTCCATACGCTTGTTGCACTTATATACCTGGCTACTTTCATGATATGTTTTTATTGAGATTCTTTAAATTGAAATGAAATAAATATTTGTTTTTGTATCCAATTTTTCTTGATCTTCTTCCCATAGTTAGGCACGTTTAAGTCCCTTTTTTGTTTAGAATTGGATTTCTGCTTTAAGGTGCAGTCTTTCTCCACCTCTATTCTTTCTTTTTTTGTAAAATGTAATTTTATAAGCCAAAAGTCAATCATTCATCAAGAAAATTATAATAATTATTTCAAGTAGACCTACATTGGTATGAAGCAAGCAACAATGGCATAACCTGTACCTTATCACTTGCTTATTAAAACTACAAAACTACAGGGGTATTCAGTAAGATAACACCCTCAGCACTTTCAAGGTTTACTTTATCATTAATACCCTGTGTGAACCTTTTACTTCCAACCTACACACACCATGGAAAACATCCAACTCAAGTCTCCAGCTTCCAATAAGACAGTGTAAACAGCGTCTCATGGTGAGGTTCAGTTAAACATTGTGACCGCTGTCCAGAGATGAAACACAGAGATAACTGCTGAGCTCCTATATTCCTTTGTGCACTTCAGTCATGACCCTAATTAATGTACCTTGTTTAAACATGCATTTCTCCAGCTAATGGGTGGCTCTGTTTAGACAATTAGGAGTAGCTGACAAGGAAATATTCCATCAAACCTGGTCATAAAAAGTACATTATGCTGTATTATTATGAGTCAAGTAGCATTTATTACCTGTTCGCTACAATACAGGGCTATCAATCATTACCTGCCATTGAGCTATGTTAACATGAGATCAAAGAGTGAAAGCCAAGTTATACAAACAAGGGCACATAAAAATCGCCTTAGCATTTTACATATATAGTAAAATGAACATATTTGAACCTCCCATAGAAATTGATTTACATTAGCTGGGATAGATAGATAAAGTTTAAGGTTACAATTGTAAACAATCACTAAATGATCTCTGTGCATGTATGTATAAGCAGTATATTAAAAAGTTCAGCTTAGAAAGATTTTTAAGGTACAAGTGCACACTGGATTCTGTTTAAATATTAGCTATTTATGCTTGAAGTTATGGTTGGTGCTACAAACTTCTCTGATGGTGGTCGCATCTCAAGAAGTTAAAGCAGATATTCTATGTTGCACAATGCAAAGAATAAAGACATATGTTACAAAAAACTTTATACAGTTTAAGTATATGTAAAGTTAATTTTTTTTTAAGCTTTGGATAGACTAGGAAGAGGTAGACCAACCATACTCAAGCCAGCTGTACGACACCAGTGATCTTTTTTTCTGCCTGTAAGGCATGTTTACAAAGGGCACATTACTGTGGGCACTGTGCAGGTCCATTTTTTTCTGGCACGGGGAGGCACAAGTGTTGCATGCATCCCTATGCCAGCATCCCATTCATTTCTATTGGGACATGCGGCTGCATGGTCACAGCTGCTGTGTCCTAATATAACATGCAGGTGAGTGCAGGTGCGAGTCCCTGAATGCACCCTGTATGCATTCGGAGACCAACACTCACCCACATGTCATATTAAGACACAGCAGCTGTCTCCATGCAGCCATATGTCCCAACAGAAATGAATGGGATGTCAGCACTGGTATGCATGCAACACTTGTGAATCCCTGTGCTAGGAAAACGCAATCCTGTACGGGGCCTGAACCTCATGTGTACGAGCCCTAAAGGTGGCATTCTGAATACCACCTTAAGGAGCCCTTTTTCCTGTATTTTTCCCACTGACCTCCAATGAATTGGTATTAGCAGGGGTTCCCCAAAACCTGAAAAGTATTCCAAGGGTTTCTCTAGGTAAAAATGTAGAGAAAGGCTAGGTAAGACTCTAACTCAGGTTTATCTTATTGCTATCAGTGTCCCTACTGGGGAAATTCACCACTCTATTCACCCTTATGACCATAGTCACCAAGACAGGTGACACCAGAAAAAGGTGAGGGTAATTCCCCCAATGGGGACACATTCTTCAGTGACAACTGCTTAAAAGGTTATACCTTTAACTTTGGAGAGATTTCCTTACACTTTTTGTTGTGTCTACGGGATAGGAAGTAAAGAGAAATCTCCCTAAAGAGACACATCAAAGATTAACTGAAGAGGGTAAAAGTGATAATAAAGGCTATTTTTTTCTTTTTGAAAGCAATAAAAAAGAGGTAATACCTGCCCTGTGCCACTATATTGCACAGAAAGGTCACTCCCCTTCACTTCTGGCAGTCCCCACCAGCTCTCTTTTGGGAGCCTTCTGTAAGCAAGCTGGGTGCTAAAAAGGCACCCACATATGAGAAATCCCATTGGGTCTCAAGAATAAGGGGGACATTTTCCAGTGGGGGAAATGGGGAAAAGGGGATTTCCCTCACATTTCCTGATGAATCTAGAGGCCAAGAAGAGAAATCTCTCTAAAGAAAGACAGATGGAAAAATATAACCTGAACACAGTTTTAACCTTTCCATACTCTATTAAAAAAAACAGTTTTGTCTTTTGTAATACCCTAAACTGCTGGTTGTGCACAGGTTAATGTATATTACATTTAGCACTCTATTGAGCTAATCTGAAAATTCTTCGGACTCGTGGATTATGTATTTTTGAACAAAGCAGACAGGTTTACAAAACTCTCAGAAAAAAAAACTTTTTAAGCTCATAAAGGTAAAATCTATGGATTTCTGTTGAGAGATTTTATTACAGTATAACTGAAAGCAAGCTTATTTTAGAGAGTGGAGAGGGATTAGAACACCTGTCAGGTTTTTATTGCTGTCCGTCTCTCTGTTAGGGAGATTCAACCACTCCATTTGTCCTGGTCACCATTACCACTGAAAGTGAAAGTGAGAGAAAATTTCAAATTTTAAGAACAGCAATAGAGTGTACATACTAGCTCTGGGGACCCCAGTGGCGGGGATTTCCCTCACCTGCTCTGGCCATGGGACATCAAGTGAAGAAAAATCTAACCAATGAGAAACAGATGGCAAAAAAAAATGACAGGGGTGATAAAATTCTACTTTAACATTGAAGATACACTCCACTCCAATTAAAATATAAAGTATTAAAACGCATACTGGGGACCCTTTTTTCATTCTAGGATGTCTGTACTATTGTCATTCCTAGTTGACAGCTCTAAGACCTGGCAATTGACTGCTTTGAGTGTTGCATTTTGGTTGAGGCAAATGGCATGTCACATGTTTTCCTGTAACTGGAAGCACCCGTTTTGTTTGCAGACTGACAGTGGGGTTTGGCAGGGTCAGGGAGAGGCAATAAAAATAAATATAGGCACCAAAAGTGGGCGGTTTTGGCCTTTTGCTAAAGTTTAGTTTAAAACATGCTAACCCATGTTTGCGTACTATATAAGAATTGAATTAAAGTACCCATTCAGCAAAAGATTTATAAAGTCATTCGAAAATCCCAAATCTTGACAGTGATATTGTTTTCTATGCCTGATGTTAGTAGAGTCAATTCACTAATGCCCTGTACACACGGTCGGACATTGATCGGACATTCCGACAACAAAATCCTAGGATTTTTTCCGACGGATGTTGGCTCAAACTTGTTTTGCGTACACATGGTCGCACAAAGTTGTCGGAATTTCCGATCGCCAAGAACGCGGTGACGTACACCACGTACGACGAGACTAGAAAAGGCCAGTTCAGAACCAAGCGCGGCACCCTTTGGGCTCCTTTTGCTAATCTCGTGTTAGTAAAAGTTTGGTGAGAGACGATTCGCGCTTTTTCAGACTCGTGGTTTTCAGATCGTTTTCTGCTGTTCAGTTTGTGCTTGTGGGTTTGTATCTGCTCTTCAGTGCGTGCAGTCAGTTCGTATTGTACTATTCAGAGCGATCTTGTCCGCTCGTTACTGTTTTTCAGGTCGCTCTTCACAGGCCTTGCTGTTCTCCAGTGTGTTCTGTTACTTCGTTCTGAGCAGCCGACCGTTTTCTAGCCACGTATTGCGTATACATACTCCTCGTAGAGTTCGTGCTGTGCGGGGGCTTGGTGTTGGGGTCCTGACCTTGACACGAGTCCAGTCCATGAACAGGGTGGGGAGGAGTTCATGGACCAAGAATTGGTTGCTTTAGCGTGACCAGTTCTGTCATATGCCTTTGCTCCGTGAGATCCGTGAGAATCCTGATGATTTCAGAAACTTTCTCCGGATGACGGACCCCGTTTTTCACCGTTTGTTGGCTTTGCTGACCCCCTATATCAGCAGGCAGGATACCTGCATGAGGAAAGCCATCACTCCAGAGCAGAGGCTCGTCGCCACCCTGCGGTACTTGGCGATGGGGAGAAGCCTGCAGGACTTGAAGTTCTCGACAGGCATCTCCCCCCATCTCTGGGGATCATTATCCCAGAGACCTGTTCTGCCATTATCCAGGTCCTGCAGAAGGAGTATATTAAGGTAAGATTTATCCTTTAATATCACATTTTATTGTATTTAATGTTTGATAATATATTGTATTTCTTTACTCATTCCCTAATTACCATGATTGTAATATGCTGTGAATGTCCCCTTTGTCCTCATGCAAGCTGGATTTTTATGTAATTATTTTTGTTGTCCTTCATACATATTTGCCTTCACTTACCTCTCCAGCATGCTCTCCTGGCCCTAGATTCACCTCATGTGTCACTTAACAATGTATTTTATCAGCTCCATAGTAGTGCTTTACCCCAAACACCCCTAAAATGTATTGAAATGTGATTTGTGCTTTAAATTCAGGCAGAGTGCCAGAGGCTTTTTTTGGGGGGTCCCCAAATCATTGGGAACCCTCCCTCCCCCCAACTGCTAAGTCAGCTGATACCAATTCTCTATGTATCCTCAATCATCTATCTGCTGACTTTGCCAAACCCATACACACTATACCCATCTCTTTTGTGCTCGGATTTATGGATGTAGTGCAAGGGCCTGCCTGTATACTTTCAAATGGTACTGTTTCAAGTTTGGGAATCCTATTATTATCTTGATAGGTAATAGCAGAATGTCCAAATGTGCTCAAATGTGTACAATGTGTATTTATATCTTTGTATTATGACACTTCTTACCTGTCCAGTGGGCTGTCAATAGTGTAACTAAAGAGGGGCTGTTCCAAGTAATACACATTATTTAGGCATTCATCCCTGAATGAAGTGGAGAGGGTTCCCTGTCCAAGAGCTCCTAGCAGGTGGGACTTTCCTAACTGCGGAGGGGCAATTGATGGGAAACATGTCCACATCATCCCACCACCCAACTCGGGGTCGTACTATTATAATTATAAGGGGTTCAATATAATTGTGATGTTGGCGGTGGTGTTGGCTACTTATGAATTTCTGTATGTGGACGTGGGGAAGAATGGCTGGATGTCCGATGGTGAAGTCATCGCCCAGACGGAGTTCTACAGGCGTTTCCAGAATGGGAGCTTGGACTTGCCACCTCCAGAAGACAATGTGGAAGGACTCTCATTTGTCTTCGTTGCGGATGAAGCTTTTGCGCTGGGGGACCATCTTATGCGGCCATTCCCGATGAGGACCCTCACCCCGGACCAGAGGGTTTTTAATTACCGGCTGGTCAGAGCCAGAAGAGTGGTGGAGAACACGTTTGGAATCATGGCCAGCCAGTCCCGGCTATTTCTTACACCCATACATATGGCGGAGTACAAACTGAATCACATTATCCTGGCGTGCTGTGTTCTACACAACTTTTTACGGCAACATTCTGCCAACTATGCTGGCTCAGTTGGGCCTGAGGCTGGAATTCAAAATGAACCAACCCTGACGGCGCTTGAAAGTGCCCCTCCTGGCTTGCCCGACCTGAGTGCCCGTGATGTCCGGCTAAGATACCTTGAATTCTTTGCGGGTAGGGGGGCTATCAATATGCCAGACAATGTGTGAACCCTTTTTTTTTCAAATAAAAAAAAATAATTAAGCAAATCTTTGGTGACATTTACTGCTTGTGTTTGTTTTAGCTGACCCTGACAGAAATGTGTGGAGTCCTGAAAATGGCGTGATTGTGTAACCTTACAAAGCACTGTTGGGTGTTATTTACTAAAGACAAAGACACTTTGCACTACAAGTGCACTTGAAACTGCACTTGTAGTGCAAAGTGGATTTGCCCTTAGGAAATAACCCCCATTGTCACAGAAAGCAGCAATTAGAGCACCACAAAAGTGTTGGAGCGTTGAGACAATAATCCACACATTCTTGATTAACAATCTTTTTAATACCAGCACAATCACATGTGCATTTAGAAAAGGTTTTTAAAACAAACCAAAATGTTTGTTGTATAACAATTTTTGGGGTGGCATTAGAAAAAGTAGAAATGTGCATTTAAGATAAAACAGGCATGTTTAAAACCAAGAAAGACGCAAATCTTGAACTTACAAAGTTCACATTTGGTAGAACTTGAAGGCAATATCAGACATGAGTATTTAGGAACTGTTTTTGATATTGCATTCAGATGGGGTGAAGTCACCCCTGGAAATGCCAAATTTTGAAGATGCACACAAATAGCCAAATGTCAACATGTGTGACCTGCCATCATGGGGGATCAAGGGATGTGTTTTGGGGAGCAACCCCTTCCTCTCAGCTACTTTATTATTGAGGAAGGGGTTGCACCCCCAAAACGCGTCCATTGATCTCCCGTGATGGCAGATAGCACATGTTGACACACTGTGTGCATCTTCAAAATTTGGCTTTTCTACTATTTGACAGAAAATGTTAAAATTGTAGTACACCATAAAACAAAGGGATTTGGAGGGGTTTTAAACTCTCCCCAAAACATCAATGATGTTCTTATTTTTTTGAAGAACATCATTGATGTTTTTCTTGATGTTTTCCAAGTCCCTATTACACCCCATGATCTCCCCAATCAGGATCTGTGCACTTTCCGAGGTGAAAGGATCTGGATCCACAACATCAGGATCACCTAAAAAGATAGAAACCAAAAAAACATGTATTATAAATATGCCGGCATCCATCTCTTACCTGAGCCTGTGGTCGCAGACACTCACCTGTTGTGGTGCCAATTTCCACCACGTCTTCCTCCTCCTGCTCTGTTTGTCTTGGGTGGATTTCCCCTTCTTCCAGAGGTGGGGGGTCTCTGGTCTCCTCGGATGAGGGGTGTCCTCCGAGTCTTTTATCCCCTATGTCCAAAAAAAATAGGTATACTTAGCACACAGATATTTGAGGGAAGAACTATAAATACGAAACATTGCTTTGAAGTGGGGTACAATTGTCTATTTTGGCTGAGTTCCAAGATGTAGAATTTTTAGTGTCCTTTGTCAAGCTTCAATACTTTACCTGTTTTGTACAAGCTTGACAGATGGAGACACCCCCATAGTATACACTGGAGCACCTGTGTGGGCCCCCTAATAAAAAGGATGTTCATGTGTCCCACACTAGTGCTCCAGCATCCAGATGTCTAAACAGCTGCTGAGTGTCCTCTCCTTACACAGAAACTAGTTTGCATTTCATTCTATCAACAAACCCATCTACACAACCAAATGATTTTCAGACAAGTAGGCCCTAAAAAATGTTGGCAAATGCATATGGCCCAAACAATGGTGTTTTATAGGCTGAAAGAAAAATGTTTGATACGAACGAATAATATGCCCATGAACATGAAAGTTGACATTTTAAACTGGATTAACAGTTAAGAAAAGCACATGGAGCCGCAGGAACATAATAAAGACAAAAAGAATAGGAACTCAGCACAACTACTTACTTTTTTGCAGCACTCTCCGGATCTTTCTGTACTGCTCATGTTCTCTTAATTTTAGGTCCGACCACCGCTTCCTGAGCTGATCTTTCGATCGTCGTACCCCAAAATTCCGGTGCAGACTTTTGACCACTTTCGCCATGATCTTGGCCTTTCTGACATTGGGGTTGGGGTAAGGTCCATACTTTCCATCGTAGTCGGCCCTCTTCATTATGTCGACCATGTCCAAAATCTCCCCAAAGGACATATTTGATGCCTTATATCGTCTCCTTCTGTATCGGGACATTTCAGGCTCTGGGCTTTCCTCCTCCTCCTCCTCGTTGGTGTAAATATCAGACACCTGCTCTGACTCCGCCATGTGCTCTTTCCCACTGCGCCGAATGAGAAGGGGCGGGGAATAGACTAGAAAGAACGTCAGAGGTGGGCAGAGTTTCACGCATGCGCAGTGTCTATAAAGCGTAACACGCGTGCGTAGTACTACGATCTTTGAGCGGAGGAAGGAGTAACGGAGGCGCCGATCGTGATAACGAAGGTAAGATTTAACATTGGGCCTATACTGCTTCTAGATTGAGGCCTGTATTTGCACAAGTTTAGAAGACTTTAGGCTGACATTAGGGTTTGTCTTGTGTTGTGTCTTGCAGTGAAAATGGATATCTTGAAAGATAAGGACTTTATGCCAATCTTCATTGATATGTTCAGGGAGCTTCCCTGTCTGTGGGAGATAAACCATCCTGAATATAAGAACCAAACAAAGAGGAAGGCAGCGCTGGATAATTTGTTGGAATTTGTGAAGACGGTGATCCCCATCACCTATTTGAAGATCCTAATTGGTGGCATGAGGAGCACTTATCTAAGGGAGCACAAGAAGGTCCAGGATTCCCAGAGATCAGGAGCTGCAGATGACATTTATGTCCCCAGGCTGTGGTACTATGACAGGCTGCATTTTCTGGCAGGTCAGACTGAACCCAGGCCAGCACTCTCCACTCTTCCTTCCACCCTTCCTTCCCTCTCAGCTGAGGCTTCTGATGCCCAACCTGGGCCTTCCAGGCAGCAACATGTGGAGGAGCCCAGCTTGAGCCAGGTATAGCATTCCTCTAAATATTTCTGGTTGTCCAATCAATGATGTTAACTAGATGTTAGTTTGGAGTACTAATTTATGATTGTGATTGATGATGCAAAAACTAAAACCATGTCCCTTTTTCATACACAGGGAAGTCTCAGCCAGGAGGTGGCCGGGCCAAGCAGGCTGCCCAATACCCAGGTCGCTCCCCTCCACCTTCAAAAACAAAGTGGCAGGAAGAGGAGTAACCTGGAGGAGGCTGCCATAGGTCTCTTTTGGAAGGCTACAGAGGCCCTGAGAAGCCCCCACAGTGTGGAGGAGGACTTTGCTTGCATAACTGACTGCAAAATACTGCAGATGGAGGAGGGCCAATGACTCCTGTGTGAGTCCTTAATTTTGGAAGCTCTCAATAAAGGGTTGAGGGGCCAAATAACATCTGCTACTCACATTTGTGACCTCACACATGGTCCTCCTCCTCCAGGTCCTACTACTCCTCCTCCTCCTCCAGGTCCTACTACTCCTCCTCCTCCTCCAGGTCCTACTCCTCCTCCTGCCACATCTCCAACGCCAGAGCCACAGCGTGGAAGGAAGCATGGAAAGAAGACCAGAGAGTGATACCCCTGGGTTCAGTTTGGTCTGGCAAAAGATGCAGCCTGTTGTAGTACCACAGCCTGGGGACACAGATGTCATCTGCTGCTTTCATGATCTCTGGGACTTCTGGACCAGACTGCACTCCCTTAGATAAGGACTCCTCAGGCCACCAATTTTGATTTAAGTTTAATTTTTAAATAATTGATGTCTGCCCTGGGGGTCCAAGGCTTCACCAATTTCTGCTGTTTCTCCAGTGTTGCCTCCCTCTTTGTTTGGTTGTGAGCCCTTAATAAAGGATTTTTTGTTTCAATTATACTTGCCTATGTGTGTTTTCCTTAAAAAATGACAGTTTGTTTGTGAGGAGGCAGGTACATTTCAAAAATACAATGTAAAAATTAACAAGGGACACCAACACCAAGCAACCTTCTTGAGTTTAAATAATATAAGATATCAATGGTGTTGTGGTAATTTGACACACAAAACACACACAAAAATATTATGGAATAAAACTAAAAATAAAATAAAACAAAGATCAGCCTTGAAAAAAAAAAAAAAAAAAAAAATAGCCTTTAAAAAATAATAATAAATAAAACAACAAAAAATTAATTTTGTCAGATGTGACAAATCAAAATATATTGAGGGAATCACGATAAATAATAAAGAAAGAAGTTTGAGAGAAGTCTGTGTGAATATGAGCAGCAAAACTACTTCATTCTTCTCACATTATAAAGAAGAAGAGAGTGTGCTGTATTAAACCATTTTTTACATTGCAGCGTGACGAAAGTGCTGTATCCATTGCGAACGCTAATTTTACCAGACCGAGCTGTTCCGTCTCGGAATTTCTTCTGAGCATGCGTGGCACTTTGTGCGTCGGAACTGGCCACACAAG
The DNA here is from genome assembly GCA_037952925.1 of Lithobates clamitans. NCBI lineage: Eukaryota > Metazoa > Chordata > Amphibia > Anura > Ranidae > Lithobates > Lithobates clamitans. The sequence continues at coordinate 4,643,628 of JBBGZY010000014.1, forward strand.
GTCGGAATTGACACGATCGGATTTTGTTGTCGGAAAATTTTATAGCCTGCTCTCAAACTTTGTGTGTCGGAAAATCCGATAAAAAATGTGCGATGGAGCCCACACACGGTCGGAATGTCCGACAACACGCTCCGATTGGACATTTGGAAAATCCGACCGTGTGTACGGGGCAAAAGAGTTAAATAGTCCTTTGTTTTAAAAAAAACAAACTACTTCCGGTTTCGGCACCACATGAGGATGAGGTAGGCAGAGCAAGCTCCCACTGCACACTTCTCTAAACCCGTTTCTAAAGCCACTAAACACCTTGGGGACACCCTCCTCCATCCCTGGTATGAAGTGAGACCCACATGGATTGGTTTGTGGAGCGTTTCCGCAACCAATTGTTCTCCACCAGTATGCAGCCCTCAGCAGACGTGGCGGCAGCCGATAAGATGGTGCCTGCACCCAGCCCCATAGATATGGTGCAGTCTCCCACAGGCACAACAGCCAGCAATCCTACCTCCCCTGCAGACATAGCCCAGGCAGTAGTAGCCCTTCTGACACCTACTCTGGCTGCCACAGTAGATGCAGCAGTGCAGAGGGCAATGGAACAGTTTCATATTTAATTCCAGAACCAGGTTCAATGTATTTCTCACACAGAGGAGTGGATCTCCTCACTGGAGGATGACACTACAGCTCATTCTGCTGTTCTTGCACGCCTAACACACTCAAATAAAGAATTGTGGGATAAATTGGACGATTTAGAGAATCGTTCGAGAAGAAATAATCTACAGATTATTGGAGTGCCAGAATCATTCTCTAAGGCACAGCTCACAGATATATGTGCCAAAACTATCCCTGAGCAACTAGGCCTCCGCACACGTGCGTCATTGAGTGTGCTCACCGCATAGGACAGCACACTGACCACTGTGCTAAACCCAGAGCAGTCATTGACAGACACCTCAATTACGCTGACAAGAATGCCACCCTGCAGAAATTCCGTAACAAGCAAACCCTCTCTATTGAGGGCGCAGACCTGCTGCTGTTCGCCGATTACTCTATGGAGGTGATGAAACAGATTAAAGCATTTTCATCAATCTGCTAAACCTTGTTCAACCACGTCAAGTTCACCTTGGCCTACCCGGCTGTTCTCCATATCATATCTCCTACAGGGGCACATCACACTTTCTCATCCCCAGCTGAAGTGGAGCACCACCTTAATCACCCTACAGACATGGATACGGAACACAATAATTCTGCTGGGGGCTCTTCCTCAAGAGCCGTTAAGGACTCCCAGACCTCAACTAAGAGCCAACCCAGTCCTGAAAAGCTCCCATACAAGCGCAATCATTCCACCAACCAAGCTAACCGCTCAGAAATTCACTGAAGTATTCCTGATGCCACCTGAACTCCTGAGTTCTGCTGGGAGCTGGTAACTTAATCTCCTACTCCTTTTACACTTCCTGATATGTTCTGAACAGTGTAACCAGTACCTTAGTTGCTGTTTGATATGCACTGGTTTAGTAGCACTTAGTTTATTAATCACATTGTATGTCCTTTTTAGTCCCAGCTGTTCTCCTGCTCCCTCGTGGGTTAAAACTTAACACTCTGCTCATATTCTGGCTGCTCCTACCTGCTATCAGCTGGTCTTCCTCCTCCATCCCCCCTCCCCCTCTCCCTTCCACCCCCTTTATGGGAGCTGTTTTTTAGACTCCCTCCCCCCCCCCCCAGGCTTTAGTTTCACCCCCGAGAGAGGAACGAGCACTAAGCGGGAGCTCTGCGTGTGTGATAATCCTCATGTGGAAAAAGGTGTGGAGTCAGCAATGTACACTAGGTGGATTTTCCACCTGGTTCTGTTATTTTTGATTTACTATTTTTTTTAATATGTTTTCTTGAGTTATCTACCTGTTATACCTGTATGCCGATGTATGTATACCCCTCACTTCGCTAGTGCAATGACTGCCATAAGGTTAGATAACATGCTAACATCATAGTGACAGGGATCAACTAAAGATTATTTTCTGGAATGTTAAGGGGCTTTGTTCTCCCAATAAACATATGCAAATCCTTAGATGTCTAAAGCGTCTTCGGGCTGATGTGGTGCTCCTTCAAGAGACCCATCTATCCGCTGATGATTTACTACGCCTTTGTAAATTATGGGTTGGAGATGTCTATGGATCTCCGGCGGTAGGCCGCAAAGCAGGGGTGGCTATTGTACTACATAAAAATCTGAGACACACTATTCGAGATATCCGAGCTGACTCGACTGGCCACAAAATAACGCTACGTCTCTCATTAGCTTCTAAAGACATCACTATTACTAACATTTATGCCCCCAACTCCCCTGTTAGTGTCTTCTTCCAGGACATGGTGTCTTGGATCTTGGACGCTCCTAAGGCTCTCCACCTGGTTGGAGGAGACTTTAACTCTGTCATGCGTCCATCAGAAGGCCGTGCAGGTCATCGATCCCAAACACCACGAAACCCTGACTCTCTGACTGCAAACATTACAATACTTGCCTGGGCCATCTCATCAATAAATTTTATGGACTTTTGGCGCCTAACCCACCCAACTGACCGAGATTTTACTCCCCCCCAATTCTTTTTTACGAATAGATTATTTTTTTGCATTCCAAGCTTTACTGTCAACAATGTGTGGTCCAGAGATTGGTGACACAGTGATCTCAGATCGCAATCCAATCACTATACACCTAACAATATCAAACGAAAATTCCCCCCTTTCTCTCTGCTTTAGGGATGGAGGTCCATGTACAGGGTTGTTCCCCTGCCACCCATGTAGGAGGTTTTCAAGCCCTGGATGGTAGTGTACCATGTTCAGGTCTTGTAAATTCAATGGACGCAATCACTTTGTGTCCATGAGATCATGTAGCACAGACGTGACAAATCAGTACTCTGGGACTGAGATGCGGCTTTTGGAGCATCAGGGCCGCCCTGTTGTCTGGTATCCGGGAGTTGCGATACGCTCTGTGTGCCCCCTCCCTCTCCCCTCCGCCCCGTCCATGGCGAGGGGGAGTGTGCTCATGTCGGGGGGTGGGTGAGTATCCACAGCGCATAGGCGCCACGCATCCTGCCGCACATGTGATGTCACACCTGGCGTCACTACGTGGGACATGAGGTTCTCCATCGTAGCCAATCAGCTGGGTATGTGGACATCTCCCATGGGCAGTGTTTATTGTCCAGGTTGAGCCCCTCCCTGCACATGCCATGCTTGCGTGACGCTGGTGGGAGCCAGCGTGCATGTGGTTGGGGTGGGTATATATGGCCTCTCCTCACACAGTCTGGGTGCCATAAACTGTTGATGTTAGATTCCTCCATAGCACTTGATTGTTCCTCTGGGATACATGTAAGTTACTATAAGGCTACCCCCTTATTATCTTCATAGTCAGTCACTTCTCTTCATCAATGAGCCTTGATGAACTGGGACTGTTTTTGTTTTCTGCTGCCTGTTTTTCTATACCACATTATATGGGAATTCAGATGTAGTTTATCTTTTTCATTCTTTTTTATTCCCTTGCTCAGACCCTCTGACCCTTATTTTCTCACTCGATGCATATTACCTTTTACTCATTTTTATCAGCATATTATGACATACTGATCATGCATCCCCTTTTTTCCTAGATTTTTCTTGGCAGTTATTACTGGCACAGTACTTTGCACCCATTCCTAAACCCAGTCACCGGGGTCCTGTGTATGTGGGGGGCTCTGTGTATGCACCTCGCCAGCGCGCAGCTCTACCACCTCAGCTCCCGAAGGAGACTATTATTCTGGCCTTGGCTCCATAATAATTACACCTTTCTGCACTATTTCCATGTAAGTACTCCAAAGTGGGGGCACATTTACCTGTCCCTGTTACAATTAGTTAAAAACAGATTATTTTTTTACTCTATCACATCTTATAGATACCTTTGAGCACCTTGCCCCTGATGAGTGGTTTACACGAAATGCGTCGGGAAATTTGTCATACAGACACATGCTCACATCACAGCATCAACTGTGAATATCTTCCGTCAATCAATTATGATTCCACTGTTTTATACTATTTTTATTTTTCATCGCTAAAGTGCTACTGTTATGTGTGTATATATATGTATTCATTGTATGTATTAAGCTATCAGTTGAGACCACTATGTGGCGTCTAGCTGACATATTTAATGTATTCTGGATGCCTTATTGCATGCGCACATACATACGTGTGTATGAATACTTATGGAATGGCATTTATTACAATGTTTTTTTGTTATGTGGTTATTTTATTGATATGTCTGATGCAGTTTTATGACAAATAAATATGCACTTTTATTCCACTCACCTCCACGTTGTACATGGACCTCATTTAAAGTCCCAAAACTCTCACTCCCCTTTTGTTAACCAATATCAAACCGTCATCGTCCTCCCCACCTGCCGATTCCCCTCATATTTAGCCGAAAACAAGGATTTTCGTCACATGCTCCATGGATTATACCTCCACCAACGCTGCACACCTCACTGACCCAAACCTTTTTTGGGAGGCGGGTAAAACCTTCATTAGAGGTAAGATTATCTCATACATGGCACAATTTAAAAAACACTCTCGACAGCAATATCTGCAGGCTAGTGAGATGTTACAATCAGCACATTCTACACTAATGCATAATCACACTTTGGATAACATTAAAGCCTGGCAAAACTTTGATCTATGGGCTGAGCAACAGGAAGCAGCTAAAACATCCTACTTTACACTTTGTTTATACAGATACGGCAACAAGGCGGGCAAACTTCTCACCCGACTGTGTACAGGTCTTAAATGACCTACCTATATTTCTGCTCTAAAGAACACTGCTGGCTCCCCTGCAGAAATTAGTAAATTACTTACTGAATACTATACATCCCTCTACTATGAGGACCCGACCGATCAGACCATGGCAGAGAATTTGCTATCCAGGGTGCGACTGCCCCAATTCACTACTGCACACTTAGAGACCCTTAATGCTCCCATTACAGTAGAAGATATCTAATTGATTTGACTAATATTCAAAATAAAGAAAGAACAGTTACACCCAGGATCATATAGGCCAATCTCACTGATAAACGTAGACATAAAGATTCTTTCTAAAATAGTCGCCTCACGTCTAACTACCCTACTCCCCTTCTTGCTTCACCCAGCTCAATTGGGCTTTATTTTAGGGCGATCAGCGACTTTGAACATCCACAAAGTCTTGATGGCGCTGGAATATGCTAAATTACACCCGGATCAAGACACTGCTATCGTATCACTAGATGCCGAAAAGGCCTTCGATAATATTTGTTTTTCATGGTTATTTAGGCTTTTGACTGCATTTGGTTTTTCGGGACCGATTACATGTTTTTTACACCAAATGTATGCATCCCCAATGGCTCACTTAGTTACTCCTATACACATAGGTTGAGAGCCGTCCTCCTTATACACTCTCAATTACCCACCTTTAATAACGAAAATTGTAAAGGAGTTGAAAGTTTGGGCAACCCTCCCCCTCTCGCTCTTTGGGAGATGTCACCTATTCAAAATGGTGTACTTTGCATGATTACTTTATCCGATGCAGACCATTCCACTTTTACTGAAACACTCAGATGTGCAGAGGATACACAAGGCTTTAAATGCCTTCCTATGGACTAACAAAAAGCCATGTATAGCTCTCCAAAAGCGTTGTCTCCCCAAGTCCGAGGGTGGTGCAGGATTGCCCAATTTACATTTTTATATTATCTCATGTCTACTTAGACAGGGTCTAGATTGGTTGTCGGGTAAATCTCGGTATTCAAACTATATGCTTGAAGGAGCTTTGGTTTTCCCGCACACCCTTCCAGCCGTTCTCCACTCCACCCTAAGAGCTTTGCCCCTACATCTCAAATCAAATGCCCTTATTAGAGACACAGTGATAGCCTGGAGGGAGGTGCAGAGATTGCTAGGGCTACCATCAAATATATCCAGCCATCTAACCATTCAAGGAAACCCCATGTTTCTCCCTTCCACTATCTACACAGCTTTCAACTTTTGGAGCACACGCTGCCTCACTACTGTTACTCCTTTATATAGTGTCAGACCAGGAGAATTCAAACCATACCAGGTTCTCACATGGGAATATTCTCTGCCACCATCTCATGCTTTCCATCATCACCAGTTACTCAGCTATCTGTAAATATGTCACGGACCCCAAACAGATCTCCTTCAAAAATCTTATCTGGATGTAGTGCTCCAGAAAGACAATTACTCTATTTCCAGTCTCTACTCTAACCTTATTATGCACCAATCGGATAAATATCATCCTACCCCATTCCAGAAGTGGTCCTCAATATTCAATGACACTGAACTGCCGGAAAGGATCCTACAAAGCTATTGCCATGCATAAACTCACTATATCAAAAGCGTGACGGGAAACCCACTTTTAGAATCATTCACAGGGCATACTACCCATTCCGCACCAACATCTTGGAACCTACCCAAGCTCAATGCCCTTGGTGCTCCTTATCCCACCCTACACTGCTACACCGCTTGTGGGAATGCTCTGCAATCTCTACATTTTGGGACTCAAAAAAGTACTCAAATATATTTTCAAGGTCAGCAAGACATGGCTAATCAAAGATCCACTCTTATGTCTATTTGGATGTGATCCACCAGTCTCCCCCTCTGCACTGACAGGACCACCCACTCTCACACAATGGTCTAATATATGTCTAATGATGGCTCGCAGAATGAACATGTGCTACTGGATCAAGCCATCTCTACCTTCCCTACAAGCCGTAAAGCAAGCAATACTGTCGCTGTTCCATATTGAGAGACTGGACACCATAGTCTTAAATTTCCGCTCTACTACCCGTTTCCTTGTCCGATGGAGAAAGTATATAGAACATACGTTCACTGACGAAGAATTATCATCTATCATCCATCCATTCCAATATAATGACTGGTACTTGAAACGTGATCTCACCAACACCTTGGGCAAACTCAAAATAAGTGACTTACACAATCCTTCTAACCCCCTGTCGCTTTGAGCCCCTCTCATGGTGCCATTGTTCTAGAATTATCCACTCGCCACAGCCCCCTAGTCCAAGGTGGACAACTCCAGCTATTTATATTACTTGTATATTTTTATGTTCCTACCGTTTATGACAGACTTCACTCTAATACAGATAAGGATGCTTCCACTCCTGAGGGTTACACAATACACAATTTGATATGCTGCCAATGTAGTCTCCATGATCTGAACTAGTTCAGGTAATTATACCCTTTTCTCCCTTTCCTCCACTCCCTCCCCCTCCCACCCTTTTATTTCCCTCTTACTTATCCTTTACATTGAACTGCTACTCTGTTTTACAGTTACTCAGCTGTATACTTTTCATTGTTAGCTGGTTTATATTATTTATTCTAATAACCCAATAAAAAAAATTACAAAAAAAAAAAACCTCATACCGTATTTTTCTCAAAAGTAGTCAGTTCACTAAAAAAGCATGCCTTATTCAAAGAATAATTTTGTGTTTTATCCCAATTCGTAATAAATAAATCATAAGACACCAATATTGCATGTAATAAATGCTAGTGAATCGACCCCAGGGTCTTTAATACTTGATCCATCCTGGACACCAAAATCTTCTATTTGAAAAGGCCAAAACTCCCTAAAGATATTCTAGGGGTCAGACCTAAAATCTGATAATTTTCTGTGGCTAGCGGTTATAATGATTTAACCTTTCACTGGCATTTATAAATAAACGTTTATAAAATTAATAAATAAATAAGCCCAAGTATATATACAATTTAAAAAGAAAAGCCTCTGAACAAAAACCATTAAAGATGATATGCATATAGGCATGCTTTCCCTAGAAGTTGACAATTTAATATCCCCTTGCACAGTGCTATAATTCACACAATTTATAATATCTAACCTATCAAGAACATTCTTCTATTCACGTAATTGTAATTTTGCTGTTAGGCTGGTTTTTCATCTCATAATTACATGTCATTGCAAGTATCCTTGAGTCTCCTGCTCCAGATTCACTAATTATTCAAATTACCAGTGACTGTTTGTATGTGTGTGGTGTTGTCTACAGCTTTTAAACACCAAGTTATGTCAGTAAATCAAACCAAGTTAGCGGAGACAGCTCCAGTGCTCTCTTATAAATGTTGCATGACATTGCCATTACATTTAAGCTGTTACTGAATATTCTTTTAGTTTAGTGACTACACTGCGATAATTAGCTTGGTAAAAAAAAAAAGTAAAACTAAAAATGTTTCACTCTTTTTGGTTTATTAATAAACATATTTTAAATATACATGAATAAACACACATTAAATAGAACTCATATAAAATTTATTTAGCGCCTTTTAGTGATGCGGATTGGGAAATTAGGTCAGAATAAAAGAAAAGATATTCTCAGAAGCAAAACATTTACATATGAGATGTTTACACATACAATATTTATAACAGTCGCTATGGTCATTGGATGCAAAATGATACAATTATTAGTAAAATCCCTGGCAGTGTTCAATATTGAATTTATAAGTTAGATTTTTAATGGTCTGACATGAGTAAAGTGTAAAATAGTAAGACAGCATGGGGGAGATTTATAAAACTGGAGCACTCAGAATCTGGTGCAGCTGTGCATGGTAGCTAATCAGCTTCTAACTTCAGCTTGTTCAGGTAAAGTGGTAGTTAGGGATGAGCCGAACACCCCCCTGTTCGGTTCGCACCAGAACATGCGAACAGGAAAAAAGTTTGTTTGAACACGCAAACACCGTTAAAGTCTATGGGACACGAACATGAATAATCAAAAGTGCTAATTTTAAAGGCTTATATGCAAGTTATTGTCACAAAAAGTGTTTGGGGACCTGGGTCCTGCCCCAGGGGACATGGATCAATGAAAAAAAAAGTTTTAAAAATGGCCTTTTTTTCAGGAGCAGTGATTTTAATAATGCTTAAAGTGAAACAATAAAAGTGTAATATCCCTTTAAATTTCGTAACTGGGGGGTGTCTATAGTATGCCTGTAAAGGGGCGCATGTTTCCCATGTTTAGAACAGTCTGACAGCTAAATGATATTTCAAAGTCATTTAAAACTACTCGCGGCTATTAATGCATTGCCGGTCTGACAATACAAATAGAAGTTCATTGATAAAAACGGCATGGGAATTCCCCACAGGGGGACCCCGAACCAAAATTTAAAAAAAAAATGACGTGGGGGGTCCCCCTAAATTCCATACCAGGCCCTTCAGGTCTGGTATGGATATTAAGGGGAACCCCGTGCCAAAATTTAAAAAAAAACGGCGTGGGGTCCCCCCAAAAATCCATACCAGACCCTTATCCGAGCACGCAACCTGGCAGGCCGCAGGAAAAGAGGGGGGACGAGAGAGCGCCCCCCCTCCTGAACCGTACCAGGCCACATGCCCTCAACATTGGGAGGGTGCTTTGGGGTAGCCCCCCAAAACACTTTGTCCCCATGTGGATGAGGACAAGGGCCTCATCCCCACAACCCTGGCCGGTGGTTGTGGGGGTCTGCGGGAGGGGGGCTTAACGGAATCTGGAAGCCCCCTTTAACAAGGGGACCACCCCGCCCTCCCCCCTGTGTGAAATGGTAAGGGGGTACAAAAGTACCCCTACCATTTCACTAAAAAAGTGTCAAAAATGTTAAAAATGACAAGAGACAGTTTTTGACAATTCCTTTATTTAAATGGTTCTTCTTTCTTCTTTCTTCTATCTTCCTTCATCTTCTTCTTCTTCTTCTGGTTCTTTCTGGCTCTTCTGGTTCTTCCTCTGGTGTTCTCGTCCAGCATCTCCTCCGCGGCGTCTTCTATCTTCTTCTCCTCGGGCCGCTCCGCATCCATGGCATGGTGGGAGGCTCCCGCTCTTCTCTGAAGGGCCTGGTATGGAATTTAGGGGGACCCCCACATCATTTTTTTTAAAATTTTGGCCGGGGTTCCCCTGTGGGGATTCCCATGCCATTTTTATCAATAAACTTCTATGTGTATTGTCGGACCGGCAATGCATTAATAGCGGCGAGTAGTTTTAAATGACTTTTTTTCCTTTGAAATGTCATTTTGCTGTCAGACTGTTCTAAACACGGGAAACATGCGCCCCTTTACAGGCATACTATAGACACTCCCCAGCTATGAAATTTAAAGGGATATTACACTTTTACTGTTTCACTTTAAGCATTATTAAAATCACTGCTCCCGAAAAAACGGCAATTTTTAAAACTTTTTTTTGCATTGATACATGTCCCCTGGGGCAGGACCCAGGCCCCAAAACACTTTTTATGACAATACCATGCATATAAGCCTTTAAAATTAGCACTTTTGATTTCTCCCATAGACTTTTAAAGGGTGTTCCGCGGCATTCAAATTTGCCGCCAACACCCCAAATTGTTCGCTGTTTGGCAAACTTGCGAACAGCCGATGTTCGAGTCGAACATGAGTTCGACTCGAACTCGAAGCTCATCCCTAGTGGTAGTAAACCTCAGACATGAAATATGAACAAAGAGCACTGTCACTTCTGTCTGCTGCTTTGTTCCTCTGCTATTAACATGAACCTTATCTGACAAATTTTCCTGACACAAAGAGAAAAATGGTGATGGAGAGGGACCTCTGGCTGATTGACAGCCTCAGCTTTGTTCTTGTGTGCTGTGTGGAGGGGCTGTGTCCTTTCCTTTCAATCACTTCTAAGACCTCTCCTCACTATGCTCCGCAGAGTGTAACTTCTGCTCTCTGCCCCCTTTTTCTGACTTATAAATTCTACACTTTCAAAGGCTGTAGAGAAGAGAAGACTGCAAATGGACAGGTACAACCTATGTAGGAGGATTTGTTTCATCTCTGTGTATCACCTGAGGCCAAGGTTTACAACCACTTTAAAGAGGAACTGCAGTCTGCTCACATAATTTATAATAAAAACATCTTTGCCATTCTGAAGCTTCCCTCCAACCACTTTGCATATTATTTTATATATACTGTGCTTCTGTACTTGCCAAATATGCTGCCGAAATCTCCCTCCACTAAGTCTGGCTGCAGCCATTTTAACTGTGGGCAGCTGAAGCTGCTGCCTGTTCATTTCCTGAATTTACACAGACACACAGATGCACACAGACACAGACACATATATACAGACACACATATACAGACACACACACACACACATGCATACACATACACATACACATATGCAAACAGCCTGTCAGGAACCATGAATCAGACGGAGACAGAAAATGCAGTAAAAATCACACCTTTTAATATAGTGGTAAAAATGGTACAAATAGTAAACATAGTCAAAATATAGCCAGCGTTCGGTAATCAAAGCGCGTAGTCCGTGCAAGCCAGTAAATCAGGAAGCCAGAGATCAACGTAGTCCGAGACAGCAAACAGGATCAGGAACCAGAAGGGACGTCAGCCAGGCAAGTCTTTAACAGGAACACAACAGAGAATCTTCAGATATGTTGACCAAGGCAAAGGCATGGGAGAAATGAACCAGGCAGAAGGGGCTGGCTGATGAGCAGGAAATGATCACCAGGTGAGGCATTGTGGAACGATAAATGCTGGCAAATAACCAACAGCCCAGCCCTGACAGTACCCCCTCCTCAACGACCCCTCCCCCTGGGAGGACCACCAGGTTTGAAGGGACAATGTCTATGGAAAGCAAGGAGGAGAAAAGGAGAATGTACATCCGAGCATGATACCCAAGAGTGCTCCTCCAGGCCATACCCTTTCCAATGAACCATGTACTGTACACGCCCAAGGAACCTATGGGAGTTAATGATTGATCTATCTCATACTCCTCATGGTTCTCAACCTGAAACGGGGCGAGGACGTGGTAACGAGGTGGTGAAGCAGTTGCGCACCAAGGGTTTTAAAAAGGAGACATGAAATACATTAAAAATATGCATGTTAGAAGGAAAGTCTAATGCGTAAGCCACTGGTTTGATCTTATGGAGAATACGGAAAGGCCCAATAAACCGTGGTGCCAGTTTTAATGAGTGAACATGGAGTCGGAGGTTGTGAGATGATAGCCAGACCCTCTCCCCAACTTGGTAGGAGTGAGAGAGTGAGAGAGAGAGCAGTGCATGATGTCATTAGCCTAAGCTAATTACCAGACAAGAAAGAGGAAGTGGTCTGAACAAGGTATTTACTGGCAGAAAAAAAATGTTTTACTATCCAAAATGAAAACAACAAGAGCAGAAGATCTAATAGATGGAAAGTTGAAAAAATGAATGAAGAGAAATAAAACCTGGAATCGGTTTGGTTTCCATGCAAGGCTGCACCAGATTTTGTGCGCTCCAGTTTTAGCAAATCTCCCCACCCCATGTGTTAAAGGAGATTTTTGGTCACAGCATACATTTTCATTGTATAACATCAGCATAGTAATAGCAATACAAACATGAGTTATTTTTGACAATCCAATATAAGCTTATGAGAAAAATCTCCTTTCATGTTGTGATTGCTGAATATATATAAAAAAATTCTGCGCTGCTCACAGGAAAGACAAAAAAGCAGCTAACACAACCAACAAAGTATATATAGAAAGAAACAACAAAAAAGTGTAGCGCTAAACAATATCATAAATGACAATAAATTGGTAGGATCGCCTATGCAAAGAACTATTCATAGGTAGGAAGTTCTGATGTGGATGTTATGAATAAAAAACAGTGATTTGTCCTTGTGAAGACATATTATAGACAGGTAATTCCAGTGTCCCAAAAAAACGCAAATCAGCTCACTACCACCAGGAGAAGAAAAGGCTTACCAGATGAGGTGGACCCGACAGGGCATACGCCGAATTGGGTCAGATAAGGCTTGGGTGGTAAGTGTCTATGGATGTCTGTGATCTCACGGATTGCTGGATTCCTCCAAGTGGCACCCGGGTCCTGTAAGGTGTGGGTAGTCACAAGAATGTAGATGATCCTATGGATCCTAGGGAGGATGAGGTATTCTGTGGATGGATTCCTTTACGGAAGTTTTGCAGACCTAGAACTTGTTTGTGTACCATGCAAATATTCTCAGCTCTTGTAATTACCAGGACACAATGCAACTGAGCTAATCAGGGACTCAGGGATAGTCATCTGTGACTAAACAAGACCTCACGTTCACTGACTAGACTAGGCTCTGTTGTGATTGCTGCCTTACTGCTGGCCATCTCTTTCCACAACTTCTTGGATTCCCTGCATGCTTTGCAGGTTCTCCTCCACTGTTTTATTTTCAATTTCTAAGGACTACATATCTCATGGTACATTGCTGCCTGCAAGCAGTGATTCCTGTACAGATTCCACCTTCCAGCACCTTTGTAGCTTAGAAGGCAGGCTCTCTGAAATATGAGGCACAGCAGTGCCTACGCATGGGGCATAGTGATTATGTGTCACAGAATTCAAGGATGTAATTGTGTGAAGATCTTCACAAAGTAAGGTTACAAACTTCAAGATTATTCATATTAATAGGAGTAGGCTAATAGTAATTAGAAATAATTGAAATACAATGTGAAAATGAATGTACGATTTTGCAATGTACATTTTCACCATAGATACGTTTTAAAGAAATATTTGTACTGCATACTTACATTGGTCCAGCTTGGCACAATGTATATACTGTATGAATACCTAATAGACCATTAGGGAAGCCATGATCTTCCGAGTCCTGCTCAGGTTCTATGCGATATTGCATACTGAACACATGGGGTAATTTGCTCAGCATCCTTACCATTCATAAAATAGCTTGTATTTTTTAAATAAATATGATTCTCTGACTGGACAAGGCTGAGATCATGATGTCACTGCCCCTCCTGTCCACTTCTTCCAGTTAGAGTATTCCTTGTATTCACTGAAAAAAATACAAGGTGTTCTATGAGCGGTGGCTTTGTTGACAGGAAAGATTGTGGCGCCAACTACTACAGTCTTTTCCAGTTTCCCCCAAAACGTAATGTGATGCAGCTTATCAGTCCTTGGATTCTGTGGCTCCATTTGTTTTTTGTTTTTTAATCTATTACTTTATTTTTGTTGGTAACTCTGCTAGTAACACTTCCTGTCACAAGGTGACACCGCTCACTGTATTATACTGTATCTATTGTTGGGTTGTATTACTTGATTAGGTGCTGTAGGTGGTAGCTGAAAATGTGCTGCAGTTTTTATAGATGAAAGAGATGTGCTCAATGAAACTGTAATGCATTTTTTTTTATTGCCTAGACCCTGCTCAGAAAAATCATAGTAGTAGGTTAAAGTTCAACATCAGCTTTTTCCTCTGTCTTCCAGAGTTGTAAAAGCATCTTTCCTGCATAGCTCCCGAATGTCCTTGATTTCGAGGGACTGTCCCTGATTTGGAGCAATGTCCCTCTGACCCTCATTCCTCCTCATTTGTCCCTCATTTTGGTCTGATCTTTAGAGTTGATAATAAAATGCACTTTTTATCTATCAAAAAGTGTTTTCCAGCGCTAAACCTTTCATCTGATTTCTAAATTGCTGCATTTGTAAATTCCAAAAGCCAATATAAAGGAATAGTAGTGGTAAAAAAAAGCACTTGTGGGTTTAACCAATCTTGTTTTTTTTTGTACAATTCTCCTTTAAGGGGGTGTGACAAGGGGTGTGTCCTATGAATGCATACTTTTGCTTATAGGTGTCCCTCATTCCCATCTCAAAAAGTTGGAAGGTATGGTCCTGTACTGAAATAGTTTACTCTGATTTCACTGCACACTGTGAGCTGTTCATAGTACGCATTAGAAGCTGCAGCAAGCCAGATAGGACCTACTTCATTTTATGGCTGGAGGATGTCCAGCGTGATCTAGTACCTTCTTCTCTGGCATTTTATTCCCCAGTGCACCCCTTTCTTTCATTGTATTTTATTTATTTTAGTCATGGAAACTTTCCATCACATGTGGGCATTACCTAGAGCAGTCTTATGCAAATGGAATCTGCTTAGGAATGATAACTTCTCCATACTGACATCCACCAATCAATGCATTTGATGTCTACATGACTTCTCTCAAGAGCCATCCCATTGTTTGCATCAGGTCTGAAAGGCTTTTGATGGGAGTAGTGGGGAAGGGTGCTTTGGTGTTTTTAGGAAGCTATATACAGCACTCTTCTGGCCCCTTCCACTAGCCATGACCTGCCTGTACTGCATAGACAAGCTTAGAACCCCAGTGATGATAACCATGGGTCTAAAATGATGTATGTAATGAAAATTGAAAGTTTTTATATCTATATCATTTTTAATGGCATGTTGATCATCTGGGAAAGAGGAAAATAGGGAAGGCAAAATAAAAGCAAATTAACTGTCAGGCTTAAGGTGTCTGTTCTCACAGCCTTGATAATATCAACAGGATATTTTAGATGTACACTAAATAATCACTCTATGCAGGAAGCAAACGAATATCACATAGCACCAAGCAATGCATATTAGCTTCATGAGTAGCTGGCAACTAACGATTGCAGGACAATGCAACTCTCCTTAGGAAATTGAACCAAATATGTTAAATTAAAGTCAATCTCATGGGAAATAGTATTCAGACAGGTCAGAGAAGTGTCAGCCTTACTTTTTAAACTGCAATCAGATTGTAAGTCCTGCACACTGTTTAGCAAACAAGCCTCCTGTGAGATAGCAGATCTGCTTATGCCGCGTACACACGATCGGATTTCTCGTCCGAAAAAAGATATGACGGCTTTTCTGACGGGATTCCGCTCAAGTTTGCTTTGCATGCACACGGTCATGCAAAAGTTCGCTGAACTTACGACCGTCAAGAATGCAGTGACGTACAACACTATGACGAGCTGAGAAAATTAAGTTCAATGCTTCTGAGCATGCGTCGAATTGTTTCCGAGCATGCGTAGAAATTTTGCGGGTCGGAATTGCCACAGAGGATCGCATTTTCCGATAGGAACTTTTGCCGACCGAAAAATTGAGAGCATGCTCTCAATCTTTTGCTGGCTGGAATTCGGCCAGCAAAAGTCCGATGGAGCATACACACAGTCGCATTTTCCGACGAAAAACTCTCATCAGTCTTTTGCAGGCCAAAATTCCGATCGTGTGTTAGCGGCATAAGAGCAACCTGACAGCTGATCCATCCCTGCACAGTGGAAGTTCAAAAGGAGTTTAAAGAACCTCAAGTTTTCAAAAATAAGCTGTGGGACTTTTGGACGTGGAAGCTTGATCTTAGCTTTCTTTACTCCTAAACATGCTGAATATAGATTTTCTCTCATTGTTATGGCTAAATATTATTGTCTGATGCATATTGATCTCCCCTATCAAGTAGTGTAGGAGCTTCACAGAATCTCGTTCCTCTCCTTCCTTCACTTAATATGCATACTCAGGAACTAAAGCAAGCATGTTTAACTATTAAGAGGACAATGGCCAAAACTGTCAGATGATGAAAGGATTGAGCCTGCGCACCAAACCATCTTTCATTGTGTATGGGCGCATTTTTATTAAATAGTTTATTTCTTTCTGTAACCTTTTAAACAAATATTTTATATGGCCACTAAATGGAACCTGAGTTGGTCTGATTAGCAGATAGTGGATATCAGTTACATTCCCCTTTCCCACCACCTATAGTATTCTGCAAAAGTTTTAGCCAAGTGTGAAAAAATGCTGTAAAGTGAAGTTGCTTTGAAAAATAATGTAATGAATATTTTTTATTACCAATTAACAGCCTAAAAAATGCATAACCAGAGATCAAATCAATATTTGCTGTGTTCACCCTTTGCCTTTAAAACAATATCAATGCTCCCATGTACACTTGCACATACTTGTTTGGTATTGCCAAACATTAACTGCTTCACAGTATATATATACTAATACATTGCCTGCACTATATATATATATGACTGCACTGTATACATAAATATATATATATATATATATATATATATATATATATATATATATATATATATATATATTTACTGCCTGCACGCCACTAACTAACCTGCCTAATCTAGCTCAAGTTCTCTCAATCTCTCCATGTTATCACACTTATGGCTCTTCAAGCAGATTTTGCTGTGATTGGCCAAAGCATGCAGCTCAGCCTGGAAATTGCCCCTGGGAGACAGCCACAGGTGTACAGTAATAGGCTGTCTCCCAGGGGCAATCTCTTGTCGTTTGAGTGCATATACTATTCCTTTAAGGGCAGGATATGCAGATGGGTTATATAATACCCCACGAGCATTTATGAGTTTCATCTGTGTTTTCCTCTATTGCATTCCAGATCTCTGAACATGGTCTATATCTTTGCATGACATTTATGCCCCTGTTTGAGTAGAATTCTACTTTTGCTGCTAATAGACTATCCCTCTGCGGGCATGATTTGCAGATGGGATATATAATACCCCACAAGTATTTATGAGTCCCATCTGTGTTTTCCTCTATTAAATTCTGGATCTCTGAATATGGTCTACATCATTGCATGATGTTTATGCCCCTGTTTGAGCAGCATTCTACTTTTGCTGCTAATAGAATTAGCTGCATTCCGGGTATTTTTTCGCATTTTTTTGAAAATAGTCCATATACTGGATATTATTGGTGAGAACGTTCCAGATATCTGTACATGGGGCTCATTCGATTAACAAGACAGTGAGATTTGTTCTCTCTTTTTGTCATCTTTTTTGGACCTTGATCGTGTCCTGAAGAAGCCTAACGGTGAAACGCGTAGACGCACAAGGGCTCACTGTACAAATTGTATCATTTTACATGATTTTTAATGCTTGTGAATACTGTGTATATATTATGTATTTTTTTTCAATAAATAGTACCATATTTTTTCTACTTCTCAATTGTTTTTATGCTACTCTCCAAGTACCCCTTTTTGTTTCCAGCAGAAGAGAAGAAACAGTGTCTGTTGGTTCCAGGTCGGCCATAAGGAATCGAATTGGGAAGAGTTAACTAATGTGGCAGTGGCGGAACTACCAGGGTCCCAAAGGTGACCTGGCCCTGGCGTTCTGCCACTGTTGGGGGGCCCCAGCAGGGTTGCAGTGGTGGAACTACCAGGGTCGCAAAGGTGACCGGGCCCTGGCATTCTGCAACTGTTGGGGGGCCCCAGCAGGGTTGCTGGCCACAAGGCTCTGAGCTGAGAGTGTCTCTCTCACCATGTTGTATGTCACGAGGTATGGCAGCTAGTATACAAAATGTAAGGATATATGTCTGATAAGCATTAACAGCTGGAATATTGTCAGAAATGCTTTGTATTAGCCTTGGATTTGTACTGATGGCCTAATGCTGAGGTCTTGTTTGTTATGGTTGTCAAGTGTCGTCTGGTTGTCAGGCTGTCACTAAGTGCTCTTTTTGTATATCTTTATTGAAAAACTCAATAACAAAAAAATAATTTTCCAAAAGAGAGTGTCTCTCTCATACAGCCCAAAGCCTGCACTGACATTTCCCCCTCCCTCCTCTCTTGCATGGATGGGAGTGGAGAGAGCCGATCTGCTCCTTCTCTTCCTGCACCTCTTCTCCTGTGTGCACAGTGAAAAGTGTGAATATCTAAGCAGCTGAATTTGATCATTTAGCTGCTGGGATTCACACTTCCCATGGTGCACACACAAGAGGAGAGGGGCGGGAGAAAAAGGAGCAGATCGGCTCTTTCCTCTCCCATCCGTGTGAGGGAGGAGGGAGGGGGAACTGTCAATGTAGACTCTTGGCTGTATGAAAAAGATGCTCTCAGTTTAGATTCCTGCTGAGGGGGCACTGATAAGGAGACACTGATAGGCGGCACTGATGAGCACTGATAGGTGGCATTGTTGAGCACTGATAAATGGCACTGATAGGCGGCACTGATGGGTGCCCATAGGCGGCACCCATAGGTGGCACTGATGGGCACTGATAGGTGGCATTGATGAGCACTGATAGGCAGCACTGATAGGCTGCACTGATGGGCATTGATAGGCGGCATTGATGAGGACTAATAGGTGGCACTGAAAGGTCGCATTGATAGGCACTGATAGGCGACATTGATGAGAACCGATAGGCAGCACGGATAGGCTGTAGACATGTGCAATTTGTTTCATTTGGAAATATCCAAATATTCAGAAATTCGAATATTCTAAAATTTGTAAATTCGAATTTTCTAAAATTCCGAAAAATCGAAAATGCGGAACATCGGAAAATCAAAAATTCTGAAAATCGGAAATTAAAAATTCGAAAATCTGGAAATTTGAAAATACGAAAATTTTGGAAATCCGGAAATTCAAAATTAGAAAATCTGAAAATCCAAAAATCCAAAATTTTGGAAATTCAGAAATTGGAAATTTCAAAAATCCGAAAATAAGAACGAAAATTCAAAAGAACGAAAATCCAAAAATAAGAACGAAAATTTTCAAATTTGGCTGTTAGTAAACGTAATGAATACGAATTTATCCAAAGTTATCCGAAATAACAAATGCCGCATCTAAACAAATGGAACGTAACTAATTAATAATAATAAAAAAATTGTTATTACTATTATTATTAATAACTCATTCCATTCCATTTGTTTAGATGTGGCATTCGTTATTTCGGATAAGCTTTACGAATTTACGGATTTTCGAATTTACGAATTTATGAATTTTGATCATAACAAATGACCCAAAAAATGAAAAAAAAAATGAAAAAAAACCCGAATGAAATAAAACCAAAAACAAATTAATTTTTTGGTAGTGCACATGTCTAATAGGCTGCACTGATGGGCACTGATGGGGCTGCACTGATAATCAGTAGGGATGGGCTGAACGACCCACTGTTCAGTTCGCACCAGAACTTTTGAACATCGTAGAAGTTCAGAACCAAATAATGAACCCCATTGAAGTCTATGGGACCTGAACGTAAAAAATCAAAAGTGCCCATTTTGAAGGCTTATATGCAAGTAATTGGGCATACAATGGTTATGGGGGTCTGGGTACTGCCCTGAGGCAGTTATGAAGATCAGAGCACAGCAGGTGCTGTCAATGAAACATGCTATTGGGTGCTGACTTTCTTAATATATGGCTGTACTGTGTGTTACAGACTAAAACACTATACAGCCATAACAAAGTCAGCACCCAACAGCATGTTACACTGACAGAGCCATAGAGCACCTGCTGTGCTCTGGTCATCATAATGATGATGACCATGAGCACACAATGAGATGCTACTTTACACGTGTGTTGGGGGGGAAGGGACAGTACAAACACACAGCTAAGCTGCATTTATACCACCCCAAAACCACTTCCCTTTGAGAATTTTTCATCCAAGCTTTGCAATCAGGTCCTCCTGTCAGTTTTCATGCAGGCCTGATTGAAAGCTCCATGTAAGTCTTCAGGAGTCCAGATATGAATTGACTTGTGTACATTTAGATCCGCCTACGTCAGTGTCCATTCAGGTAAAAAAAAAAATGGAAAAGAACATCCTTTTCTATTTTTCTAGACCTAAATGTGACAGATCAGAGGTAGCCTGATGTAAATGGACACATGTCTGTGGTGAATGCGGACACAAACTGAATGGGCACAGATATCAAAACACTGAAATCTCTCCCATTGAGATCCAGTTATGATTGGTGGGGTGCTGTGAAGCTTCCTGGTGGTATAGCTAAGGTGGGTTCAGACTATGGTCCAAATACGCCTGAGCTCATCCCTGCTAATTAGTTGTTGTCAAAGTTCTAAAATAAGATATCTCTGCTGCTTTATAATAGATAGATTTTCCAGCTTGCTAGACCACAATCTATGTGCCAGCAGCCTGAGAGCGATTGTCACTGGGCTAATTAAGAAATTAACCCTTTAAACTGCCACCATTGACCTTTGATTTACGCGAGAGTCAGAATTCCCATAAATTTAGCAATACCAATTATGATTTTAGAAAAATGGTCTGTAACACACACTGCCACCCCAGACAGGTCTGCTCAGAGGCCTTACTCTAAACAGTAGCGATCTTCAAGAGGCAGGTTCATTTATAACTCTGCTGACTCCTCCATGCCTGATGCTGGGGCTTTGGCAGGAATAGCTGTGGACAAGGAGGCAGGTTTTGCCATTCTGGCAGCTGCAGGGGACAGCGCACTAGTCTCTGCTTGGGTGACAGAGGATGAGGAGGATGAGGACGGTTTAGTAAGGCAGTCCACCACCTCCTCTGCATGTTGTGGCTGGATAGCACGGGCAACATCACTAAACAGAGGAAATGATGCCCTGCCTGAGGACTGACCACGTCTACCTTTGCCTGTGGACACATAGGCTGCTGGCCCCCTTACAGTGCCATGGGATCGTATGCCTCTCCTTGCTGTCCTCCCAGACATGATGGGGGAGTGGGGGTGCTTATTTCCCGCCGACCGTACGCACATATGCGTACTCGGCTTTCCGGGGTTATACCGGGATGATGCCCGCAGCTGCAGGCATCATCCCGGTACCGTTGTTTACAGCGGGCGATCGGCTACCCGTGTATAACAACCGATGCGGCTAAAAGCCGCTCGGTTGTTATACCGGGGGAGCGGGAGGGGACATCCCCCCCTCCCGCCGCCTCCCGCCGCTGTTACCGGGCCTCCCGTGCGATTGGGAAGTCCGGTATCCAATCGGGTACTTTCGGCTGTTGGGGGCGGGCTGGAACAAAGCTGTGAGCGGCTTCGTTCCAGCCTTCTTGTTGTAAACGCGGAAGCGACGTCATGACGTCACTTCCCGTTTACTCGGCTGCCAATGGCGCCGAATTTAAAAAAGTACACAGTATTCAGAATCGCCGCTTTCGGCGATCTGAATACTTTGAAGTGTAAAGGAGGGATGGGGGGTCTTTTAGACCCCCGATCTCTCCATAAAGAGTACCTGTCACCACCTATTACTGTCACAAGGGATGTTTACATTCCTTGTGACAGCAATAAAAGTAAAAAAAAAAAAAAAAAAATTTTAAAACACAATTTATAAAGCAAAAAAAAAATAAAAAAAATAAAAAAAATAAAAAAAAAATTTTTTAACATGCCCCTGTCCCCGCGAGCTCGCGCAGCGAAGAAAACGCATACGGAAGTCGCGCCCGCATATGTAAACGGTGTTCAAATCACACATGTGAGGTATCACCGCGATCGTCAGAGCGAGAGCAATAATTCTAGCCCTAGACCTCCTCTGTAACTCTAACCTGGTAACCGTAAAAAAATTTTAAAGCGTCGCCTATGGAAATTCATAGGTACCATAGTTTGTCGCCATTCCACGAGTGCGTGCAATTATAAAGGGTGACATGTTTGGTATCTATTTACTCGGCGTAACATCATCTTTTACATTATACAAAAAAATTGGGGTAACTTTACTGTTTGGATTTTTTAAAATTCATGAAAGTGTCCCTTTTCCAAAAATTTGCGTTTAAAACACCGCTGCACAAATACCGTGTGATAAAAAATATTGCAACAGTCGCCATTTTATTCTCTAGATTCTCTGCTAAAAAAATATATATAATGTTTGGGGGCTCTAAGTAATTTTCTAGCAAAAAATATGGATTTTAACTTGTAAACACCAAATTTCAAAAATAGGCTTAGTCATGAAAGGGTTAACAAAATGTAATAAAGATGTGTAAATGTGTACGTGGATGCACTTTAATCAATGGAAAGTGGTGTTTGGTGCTCTTTAATTTAAGTATTCACTACACAGACACACTCCACGGATACACATAATATGCAGGTACTGCAATATACTGCGTCAAACGTGCAGTAACGCTCAGAACTACATGACGTTAAACTTACAGTAACGCAATTAAATATATGGCGTTAAACTTGCAGTAATGCAATGAAAAATACAGCATTAAACTTGCAGTAACGCAATGAAATATAAGGCGTTAAACTTGCAGTAAAGCACAGAACTATATGGCATTAAACTTGCAGTAATGCAAGTGGATTCTGGGTACAGCACATATTTGACCAGTCAACAAGACTCCTCATTTTCAAGATAATTTCCCATGTCCTCTAAAACTTGAGCCCTGATGTGGTGTTTCTTCACACAGTAATAACATTTCTCAGTAAAAACACAAAAAGTATGATAATTTGTTGTATTCCTCCTTGAAAAGCCCAACTGCTCTCATGTATATTACATTTCAGTGACACAGAAATTGCTGGAAACTATTAAATGGATCAGTGGCATTAACAAGTCACTTGTACATTCACCTTTTAACTTGAAGTCTGTTAATGAATGATTTTTACAATAATATCATGATAAATTATTACCACCAGAATTTTATAAACTTACCCAAAAAGTTTTTTAAAAGATTTTTATTGATTGATTTTACCTATTTATTCAACCCCTAATCATCACAGAGAATGGTTTGGTTATTGGAGAGGAAGCCACAAAACCAGACATAATGACTTTACAGGTTGTGATTCAGAGTGCTTTGAATAGTTTCCCAAAGTTTTAATGGTTCCAGAAAATTTTGGCCACATTCCGAGTATGGAATTTTCATCACATTCCATGAGCTGTGATTCCTCTAAAAATAGATACAGCTGTTAGATTGTGAAGTTAAAAACTATATACTTGTGAAGAAACTAAAACCTCAGCAGTAAACAGAGTCCAAAAACATTGCACATTAAAGTTGTTTGAGGTTTGTACATTCTATTTTACATTAGTGGGAAAATCAGATTAAAGAGAATCTAGCAGTCATTTTACAAGTCTATGTGAATTCATTCCTGACAGGTCACAAATATGCAGCGACAGTATAATTGTTCAAAAAGATCTACATTTATCATTACTAATCATTCCTGGAAATCCAAGATGAGAGATGCAGTCTGGAAAAAAGTCAAACGTCTGCAGCAGGCAGGAAAAATCATTGGGGTCACAGTGGTTATGTAAGACAGTCTTGGTATACACAGCCTAGAATATAAATGTTCTTGCACAGGCAGGATTTACATGTATTTGTACAGGAAACAGATTTTGACCCTGCATGATGTCCAAGCATTGGCGGCACTGGCCTTCTGGGAAGAAAGGGAAGTAAAGATTTTATCAGGGGCAATGATGTGGTTTCTGAGAAGTAATAAATGTCCTGCATTTGTGTAACATGAAAAGTATATCTGATGCTATGTCCCCTTTACAATATGGCAAATCATTTTTTAATAACTCGGGGTAGTTCTCAGTCCCACATTGGGTCATTACTACTATCTGGGACACTTACAATGAGATCAGCTTTCCACATAGGACAGCTGTGACTAGAGAGTAGACAAGTCACCATCCTACCTGACATCCCTTATATATTTATATGAGAAATCCACT
The DNA here is from genome assembly GCA_037952925.1 of Lithobates clamitans. Classification (NCBI taxonomy): domain Eukaryota; kingdom Metazoa; phylum Chordata; class Amphibia; order Anura; family Ranidae; genus Lithobates; species Lithobates clamitans. The sequence goes on from JBBGZY010000014.1 coordinate 4,667,760, forward strand.
AAAAGAAATAACTATTAAAATTGTTAATGTTCTTGGGAGAACTGAAAGGAGCAATGCAGTGTAATTTATTGAGAAATGTCCTAACTTACTAGTTGGGAAAAATGCTTTCACCACTTTTGTTTTGTAAATGACCAGTATATTGAGTTCCAGCTCACCCCTCCACCTGCAGGATTGACAAGGCTGATCTTAGTTTGGTTATATAACTATCAGGACAGAGTCAAAATTTTGCATACAGGAAGGCACTGAATGTCATTGCGACATGAGTTAAGTGTCAATTTGTGCACTTCAAATAAAGTTGGCAAAAAAAAGAATAAAAAAGGGAACCGTGTGATGCACTAAAACATGTATCACACAGCCCCCTCACTGCAGCTCACTGGAGCTGAAACTGACAGCTATTTGCAAATTAAACTGTTTTGGTTCAGTGTACGGGCAGCGATTTTTCCCCCTTCATGACCAGGCAATTTTTTGCTATTTAGCACTGCGCTTTTTTAACTGGTAATTGCGCAGTCATGCAAAGCTTCAGATTTCTTTTGGTGGTATTTGATAACCACTGGGTTTTTCATTTTTGCAATATAAACAAAAAAAAGACTGAAAATTTTGAAATAAATATATATATATATATATATATATATATATATATATATATATATATATATATATATATATATATATATATATATATATATATATATATATATATATATATATATATATATATATATATATATATATATATATATATATATATATATATATATATTATACTTCTGCTGTATTTCCAGTTCACACCACATGCAGTCCAGTGCCTTTTTTTCTGCATCAAAAACTCATGGATAGTAGGTTAAATGATTTTCAATGGCATAGTTCACACCAGTGCAGTCAGTTCCAGTGTGTTCCAGTTCCAGAAATAAAGTAGAACATGCTGCATTTTTTCTGCACTGGACTGTACTGGAACACGGCAAAACGCATCAAAAATGCCCTGGAGCACACCTAAATGCACCAAAAACATATTGGAACACACATGTCTTTTTTTTTTTTTTTTTTGCCACTTCAGCGAACTCTTTCGGGAAACTTAAGTCACCATTACAGTTTATTATTGTCCCAACTCTTTGTCACATTACAGTAGCTTTATCCAATGCACTTAAAAAGGTCCATATGACAATTCTTACTCACAAAAAAATATAATCCCTTAATACAAGCTCTAGCACCTAGTCAACAGCCTCCCGCCACCCTCCCTCCCAACCCCCCACCCCCACCTCTATGTGCTCGCCCTTACTTTGGGTCATCAAACTCCGTTATGGACCTATATTCTTAATTCCTCAGCATAGCTCCATGATCTTTTAAACTCTTTCCAACACTCCCACTTTGCTCTAAACTCTTCATTATTGTCTTCTAAGTTTACTCTCAGACATTCCATATTAAAGGTTTCCTCTACAGAGTCAATCCATTCCCATATTAATGGACTTTCCTCTTCTTGCCATTTCTTGGGGATAAGTCTTTAAGCTGCATTTATCAAGTGCGGTACCAGTGAGTCCTTATACTGCTTCAAATCTCCCTCCACACCGTGGAGCAGCACAACCCATGGATCTTCCACTATTTATTTTTTGGTGATTTCTTTTATATAATATATGATCTTTTTCCAAAATTTTTTTTTTTTTTTGGCAATCCCACCATAATTGAGCCATTGTCCCTACCTCCTTACATACTTGCCAGCATTCCGCGGATTTATCCTTTTGATATTTACTAATTTTGTCAGGAGTTACGTACCATCTAGTTAGACATTTGTAGTTCATTTCAGCAGTTTTAGTATCAACTGACGAACTGTAAGTCAAGTTCAATATTTTTCTTATAGTGGTCTTATCCCTTTGTGACCCCAATTCCTGTTCCCATTTTTTTATAAATGGCGGGATCTCCACCTCGCCCACCATCAGCAAGAGTTTGTAAAGCCTAGATATCTTATTTCTCGTGTTGTCCGCGGTACACAACCGTTCCAACGGAGTCAACTCATCCCCTGATCTAATTGGGTGAGGAAGACTCTTGATAAAGTTTTGTAACTGGAGATACCGCCACTCAACAATCAACCAAAGGTCCTTATTGTGTTTTAACTCTTGAAGTGGTAGAATTTTTCCTTTTTTAATCGTGTCTCTTAACTGTGTTGTGTCTTTCTTTATCCAGTTTCCCCCTAATGTCTTTTCCCTTGGTGCAAAAAATTCATAATCTATTAGGGCAATTCGCGGAGAATTATAACCCCCATTAAGGTGCTTATACATCGTGTCCCAAATTTTTAAAACATTCCCTGTTAGTGCGTGTGTGTTTACATCCAACGTTCTACAATGTGGTGGATTCCATATTATATTTCCCAACTGTGACTTACCAAGTGTTTTTTCTAACTTAACCCATCTTTTTTAAATTTTTATCCCTAACCCATTCGACCACCCTTGACAACACAATCGCTTTGTAGTAGTTTTGAACATCTGGTACCACTAGCCCTCCTTATTTCTTTTCCTGTCTTAAGGTTGCAAAGGATACTCTCGGTTTTCTGTGTTTCCATATATCGTTCATTATAATTGATTTTAACTTTCTGAGGTATGGTTGGGGTAGGGCCAATGGCAACATCTGGAACTTATAAGTAATCTTTGGTAAGAGGGCCATCTTTATAATGTTGATTCGTCCTATCCAAGATATAGGCCTGCCTGTTATTCTATTACATTCGGTTCTTATTTCATCTAGCAATGGTATATAGTTTATTTTGTATACCTTCTTCAAAGTATTCGCTAACTGTATTCCCAAGTATTTAAGTTCCTTCCTCCAGGACAACCTAAATTCATTTTTCAGCAGTTGTTCTTCTGTCTTACATAAATTTATGTTAAGGATTTCTAACTTAGCTAGGTTTATTTTAAAGCTAGATATTTCTCCGAATTATTTTAAAGTATTTAATAAGTTAGGCATTGTGATCCTAGGGTTGGCGATGTAAAATAATACATCGTCCGCAAATTCTGCAAGCTTATGTTCTTCCTCTCCAATCTTAAATCCACTTATGTCGGGGTTGTTTCGTACCATAGCCAATAATGGCTCCAAAGACAGCACAAATAACAACGGGGACAGGGGGCACCCCTGTCTCGTCCCATTTTTCATCTCAAAGGGTGCAGACTGCGATTCATTTATTCTTATAGTTGCTGTTGGGTGGTGATATAAACTTTTGATCCACCGGATCATTCTAGGAGCAATTCCCATAATTTCTAAAGTCTGTATCATGAGCCTCCAGTCTACCCTGTCAAAGGCCTTTTCGGCATCTATTGACAGGAGAAGACCTGGGGGTCCACTTTCTTTTATCCTCTGGAGAAGGAGCAACGTTCTCACCCCGTTGTCCCTTCCCTCCCTTCTAGGAGTGAAACCCACCTGATCAGGGTGTACCAGAAGATTCATCAAACCTTTCATCCTGCCTGCCAGCACTTTAGCATACAATTTTGTGTCTGCATTTAGCAGCGAAATTGGCCTATAACTGGAACCAGGGCTTTTCCCCTGAGCCAAGTCCGATAAGGCTTTATTTATTTCCTCCTCTGTTATAGGGGCCTCTAATGTCTCCCTTAAGTTCTCTGGGATTTTAGGTAATTGAGCCTTTTTAAGGAAATTGTTTATTTTACCTCTGTTTTCTTCTGGCTGGCGCCCATCGTGATCTACTGAGTACAGGTCCTGGTAATAGTTTTTGAAAGTTTCCACTATACCCTTGGTAGAGTGTACCATTTCTCCTCCTTTAGTTTGGACTTTTTCTATATAGTTTATAGCGTTTTTCTTGTGCAACATTCTGGCAAGATGTTTACTAGCTTTATTCCCCCACTGGTGTCTTTCTTTAGCTATTCTATTGAAAGTTTTTCTTGTTTCTTGTTTCTTGTTCCATAAGATCCTTCAGTTCGTCTCTTTTTGTTACTAAGTTTTGGTATAATGCTGTCTGAGTACCCCGGTATTTCTTATGTTCTTGCTCGGCTCTGAAAATCTCTTCCATTAGTTTTTTAATATCTGTTCTCTCTTTTTTTCTCCTTGCACCAACTTCTATCAGGATCCCCCTTATGTAGGCCTTGTGCACCTCCCACAAGGTGGACCCCGATACCTCTCCTGTATCATTTGTTGCAAACTACTGCTCTAATTCCTTTCTTACGATTGCTGAGGTCGCCTCATCCCGGATTAGATCTTCATTTAAACACCAAGCATAGGGTTGTCTTTGGTTACCAGGTACTACCATCTTCATTCTTACTCAGGAGTGATCTGATAGTGTTGAAATTTCTAGTCTATTACCCACTCAATCAGTCTATGCTCAACCAAGATGTACTTTATCCTGGAGTAAGTCCCGTGTACAGGGGAATAAAACGTAAAGTCTTGTTTTTAGGATGCAGAATCCTCCAAATATCTACCAGTTGACACTCATGCATTTTTTGTTTTATCTTCTTTAGTTGTACGCTATTTGTCCCCTGTACCCGGGAAGTACTATCCAAGCCTAGATCCATGCAGAAGTTTATGTCCCCCATCAGAATCATATGCCCTCTCTTAAATTCCATCAGCTTCCCCAAGGTGTCCTTTAAGTACTTAATCGGGTTCCTATTTGGAGCATAGATATTTGCCAGCGTACACTCCATTTCGCTTAGTTTACCTTTTAGGAAGAGGTATCTTCCTTCTGGGTCAGTCAACCTTTCCTCCAATGTAAACCAGGTTCCTTTTGCGAACCCTATTGCGACAACTCTAGCTCTCTTTGAGATTGTGTCTCCATAGTACCATGTTGGAAAGTTATGGGAATGCAGTTTCAAATTGGACTCATGGGATAGATGGATCTCTTGTAAAAAGACCACCCCTGCCCCATATCGTTTTAACTCTTTTAAAATCTTGTGTCTTTTGGTGGGAGTGTTTAAGCTTCTAACATTATAGGTCATAAAAGTTATTGTTGTCATTTCTTCTTTCCTATTTTCCTATGCTTTACACACTTTACTTCGGAGACTGACCGTTCTTATTTGCAAAGTACCAGAGGTGCCCTCCCCTCCCACCCTCCTCCTCCCACACCCCCTCCACAACCCCCCTCCAACCGTTCATGTTCTGTCTCCTGTTACAGTTTTCTTGATCTTCCAATCTGTAGAGGATCTTTTTCTGACTATGTTGGATTGATTTGACTTGCTTCTGTAAATTACCCAGATCCTGGGCTTGTCTATCTGTTCTCTTTTCCACCGACTCTACTCTTGCCAGCAAGTTTCCCAGATCAGCTCTGACCATATTTATCTCTGTTTTAATAGAGTTTTCTAATCTGAGAAACATTCCCGTTATCTCTCCTTTAGTGGGGATTTGGGTGTCCTCCCTCTGTTCCTCCATTCTACTTGTTTCCATTTCGCTTTCTGTAATTAAGTCATCCCTAGAGTGATCTGAAGCTTCTCCCGTCATCTTCTTTGCCCCCCTTTTCTTATCAACCCTGACTGGCCCCTGTTTCTCCTGGCCTGTGATCTTGGGGCTACCTCCTTATTTTTATATAGTCCGGTCTGATCGACGTCTAACGGAGCAACAATAGCTACTATGTCTATAGAGGGGGATTCTAGTCCGTTAAACCCAGTTTAACGGACCTCCCCAGTCCCTCCCCAGTTCCTTTGTGACTGCAGAATTTATCCACACCTATGGGGTTGGGTTAAATACCTTGCACCAGTGTTATATCCCTGTTTCCTGCCCACAGTTGTAATTATCAAGAGCCGTCTATTATTCAGACTGTCATTTCTCCAACGAACAGACCCTTAGTCACACCCCATTGTTAAGCACCTGATAAATATTTGCTGTAATCCTTGTCAGATCAGTTTTACAGAATAGTTGCCTCCTTAAACCTCAGAAGGGATTCACACCTAATACGTTCCTAGCTCAGCCACAGTTCAGTACCTGTAATTTGGTTCCTTCAATGCATTATACAAAAACAGGTCTCTTTGTGTGAATAAGCCCCCAACAATCCATTCAGTAATTAATAGCCCCTCTCTTACTTCCTTGTTTAGGACACAGACAGTTTTGAGTCCATGGGTATATTTAGCCCCGGCCTCTGCAACAGCCACATAAACTATACAATGCAATGGGGGGTACCTCCTTTTTCTGTTCTTCTGAGCTGCTATTTCATGCCTCCTGGCTTCACGTCCAGCTGCTCCTGCCGGCTCCTCCCTCCATCGGGTCTATGGTTGGGCCGAAGAAGGGTATCCTCCAGGGGTCTAGTAGAAGCTCCAGCCATCCAGGTCAGGTCGATAAGGTACTGGGGAGAAGAAACAAGGGGGGGAGGGGGGAGGGGAGATCTCACCACTCCCCTTCCCACACACACCGTCCTGCTCAGTGTGACCCGGCTGACTCACCCACGATCCACCCGGTGATCTGTCGGGTGCACAGCGCGCCAGCGTGCGTGTTCCGAAAGAGGACGGAGGAGGGAGATGTCATCTGCAGGCTCCGAATCTATCCCCTCTTCGGGTCTGCCAGGCTCTCCTCCAGGTCAGCGCCCGCCTGTGCACCGGCCGGCACAATCAGGCCCCTCCCTCCATGACAAACGTTACGTCTGCATCCCGATACGAGCCTTGGAACACACATGTCCTTATATAAGGTTATGACAAAAAAAAGGGGGAAAAATGCACTGGACTGCATTAAAAACTTGTCAGAAACGCACTGTAACGAGTCAAAAACACTATATTTGATAGAACAAATTAGAAGTAAGAATTGCTTTAAGATGCCAATTAATGTTATGAAAGACATAGGGATCGTGACTATAACTGTAAAAATATACATATAGCATGTATTTTCCTAGATAAACAAGTATTCACAGGATATACAAGAATTATACATTTATCTATATATATAACCATTTTATGTGATATTGATTAATCAAAATTAAACTGAGCGTATGTTATATTGGACCGGTTACCAGAGTACTTAAATAATATAAATATGGATGAGTAAATAATCTCTAAATATCCCATCAAAGTGGCGCTATTCTCAGTCCTAAACGCTGACTGATAAATAAAAAAGTCTTTGTAAAATGCAGACAAAACAAATGCAGGCAGGAAAATTCCAGCAAAGACACAAAGGCTAGGACTTAATCTGGAGTCTCATATATGAATAGTAGATCTGATGGGTGCACCTTTCACCATCTGTTAGGACACCTTGTGCTGCACACACCCCGCAAGCGGTTCAAACTCAACCGGAACCAAGAGGTTAACAGGCCTTGGATAGTATCCTCACTCTGATTACTCCCGAAGTCCTCCAGGGTTGATAGTCAAACACCAGCAACAATGTCCACATGTAAAAAAGAGACCCCAAATAGTCCAGTACCATTTTGATAATTTATTATAAATCAAACAAAATAAAGGAAAATAAAATAAAGTCAAGTAAACTGTAAAAATCAGTGGGCGCAGGTCCTTTCAAAGGATAGCCTTCTAGCTTTCGGTTGGTTGGTAATAGTGGATAACTAAAATGCCTTCTCTCAAAGCACAAGGGAGCTGGCTGCAGACTGGATGGATGATACACACTCACAGCTGATCAGCCCTTCATCCCACTAGTAACAAAAAGCTATGAGCTTGGAGCGCACTGCGCGTCAACCAATCACAGCTGATTGGCACTTCCTCCCTCTCATGTCTGCAGCTTCAGGCTTAGAGCGCACTGCGTCCTCACATGATAACGGTTGCCGTGGTATCATGCTCTGACTAGTTTCGTCATTGAGACTTTTTCAAAGAGCATGACTTCACGGCATGTTAAACAGAATTTATCTTGGACAGGGGGTGGGGAGCAGCCAGCACTCCGCCCTAGTGAATGAATAATTTGTAGAATCTGGGTCTGATTGGAAGGTGCATCCCTATCTTATACTGGGAACGTATCCATACTCCAACCAACCTAAAACTGCAGGCTGCACATTTTATTAACATCGCTGTGTAAATGTAACAGATTACTGCATTACATCTGGTAATCGCCCAATTTATTGTAGCAAAATAACTCAGCCTCAGTTCTTATGTCCTAGATTGTAACTGAGCCTCCCCTCTTCCGTTTACTTAAGGTGCAGCTAAAGAGAGAGAGTCACATGACCCCCAGATAATACTAAACTATATAGGTATCACAGTATAGTGGACAGGTAATTAAAAATAACAATAATCCCTAATCCGGTATTATGATCATATAAAATAAGATAAGATTATCACATTGCGACATTAAACTAGCATAAAACATTACATACAAAATCGCGTATATTCATAGCAACAGCGAAACTTGTAATAAAATCAAAAAAGTAATATTGATTAAAATAAGATAAGATTATCACATTGAACTAGCTTAAATGAACTAGCTTAAATAATATATATATTCCAGCACCAATATACAAACAGATACATATTATGAAAATAGAACATATTATTTAACAGACATTCCTAGTGGTTGAAGGTGATTTTACCTAAACTCACCAAAGTAAATCATACCTTCTGGGCTGAGCTTATTATAATTTTATGAGCTTATTGTCCCAGATGGTATAAAGTATGTGAGGTGACATAGAGAGGGACCATACACCCTCTGGACAAACACAAATTTGGTAATAAGCGACCACTCCCCATCTCCCTGGACATTACTGCTAGGACGAATCGAATATACATCTTTTCCTTTAAACAGTGGTGAGATACTGACCATATAATTATTGATAATATTCTTCTCTTCCCAAAATCATAGGAATTGTCTCTTACTGTATGCATTTCATCTTATCCAATACTACGTGAAGGGAAAATGATAGGAATCGTATGTTACTGTTTACATTTTATCTTATCCAATACTGTGTGAAGGGTAGTTTAGTATTTAATAATTGTCCCCCGTTATTGGCCTTGTGTGTTGAAGCTGTTTGTGGGTGAAATTAAGATCAAACTGTATTACAACAAATTTGGCTACTGTGGTCCCAGGGAAACTATTTATCGCCCATTCGATCTGGTAGCTCTGTTAAATTAATATATCTATCTGTTGACTCCGCAAGACATACTTTTTTATTCCTTCCGGCCGGGGAAATTCAGAGGATTGTTTTCCTGAGCGACAAGAGTTATTGTGTTTTTAAACTTAAGGCGTGATTACCGCAAATCTTTTCAACATAGTAATTTAGGCTACCCTTGGGTTATTTGTCAAATATTAGGGAAAATAGTTTTATTGCCGTGTTGATGTCTTTGGTAGGGTGTATAAAATGTTAATCACCAGAAAATCCGGTTCTGTATGAAGTTGTATAATTATACTTGTAAATTAATAAAAATGATTTACTTATTAATTGTATTGGGAGATTTTTATATGTTGGTAAAAATTCCCCATAGATTAACAAACTCAGGAAATTATTGTGGTATGTTACTGATTGTCTGAACAGAGTTCACATTTTTACCATAAGGTTGGAGGCACTGCGCGAAACACTAAAGTTTTATGTAATTCAAATTCCCCATATGTATTATTAAAATTCCATACCACACTCACAACAAAACCTACAACTTTTTGAGCAGAAGTTATTGTTATAATGTGTTCATGCCAAATATGATACAACTGCAAATATAACGAATTGGTCCCAGTACACCATTAGGGAATTTAAAGCCTTAAGATATCTGGCGCTTCTCTTAAATGAAAACCATCCGATTGATTTGGATCAACTTCTGGAAGATGCAGGAGCCCCCAACCGATACCCCATGTCTTCTTTCAAAAAGCAGTATTCCAAATTTACACTGCTCAATACCAACCCAAGTGTGGTTATGTTTTTGAAACAAATCTTAAAAAATATCAATAAGCTGACATGTGGCAGAAGGAGGAATTTAAATATTTAATCCTCAAAGAGAAAGGCCCTATGGCCCTTACAAGAGAATTCAACCATTGCCATAAATCCCTCAGACAGAGGGGGAAATGTTGTGCTTATGAACAATTCTCAATACAAAAATATGTGTAAAACATTTTAGAAAACAACGACTGGTATAGAGTCATCCTCACCACATTGGTTGATAAATTTAATAAGCAATTTTATGACCTGTTTGACAGTGCTTATAGTGGCGGGGTCATTTCTAAAGATCTTTGGGAATACATCCATATTAAACATCCAAAAGTTCCCCCATTTTATAGCTTTCCAAAAATACATAAAAATACATCTAATATACATCTAATCCCACAGGGTGAACCATTGTTTCTGGCAATTAAAGTTTAACAGAGAATTTAAGTCAGGTCATTGATGCCTACTTACAACTACGTTAACAATAAAGATGTATCATTACACAGAGTGGTACTGTGGATACATATAAGTACAAAAGTGCCATGTCCTAAAAGTAGTTGATCAAATGAAGAAGAAAGGAACTTTGGACTTTTTAGACACAGTAACACAAAATTAGTTACAAACATTTTTATTGAAAAAATATAAAAAACACACTGATTAAAAAACCACAAAGAATCTAAGTACATAAATACTCAATAAAGTTGTTAGTGTACGGAACCATACATATATATAAGGACTCGGAAATGTGGATGTCCATCCAAGGTATAATGAGAATCCGAGGGTATGGCTGGACAGTAAACCAAAGATAAAATGTTTCAAGTTAGGAATGTGCTCAACATGTTGCCTTCACGCTTCTTCAGGAGCCTAGAGTATTGTGGCTAACAGAAATAAGCAGAATCATACAATTAATATACAATAATCTGGCAACATAGAAAATATAATATAAAGCATCAGTCGGTACAGCTCTATAACCTGAGATGGTCAGACTTGAACAGTGCAGACTAGGCGGCAAGGGGGGGGGCAAACGATAGTCATCACGGGGGTGTACAAAACATTATCATAAAATGTATGGTAAATTGGTTGCTAGATAAGGATTTTAGGTAGTTGATCCAGATAGAATTATTATTATATCCAATACTGACAATAATAAATATAAAATTTAAAGCAAAAAATATATTTGATGGTAGCTACAAGTCAAATATAATAAAAAGGAATTAATACTTACTGAATTGAGTACAATGGAGAATACAAGGTCGTTTAAAACAATGGTTATTAGGGACAAGGACGGTCTACAAAAGCTGGATAGTGTAGAAAAATGCAAAAGGAATGAGATCTATAGGAGGCATGAGTGCAATCACTGTCTATAAGGGAATATAGAATATTGAGATAAGGGATGGCAATGATCTAAGTATTTCAAATCATATAGAAAAATAATCATTTTTTGCAAAGCAACTCACCAATTGAAGGATGAATTGCTGTAAAAACTGTGTAAGGTTAGAGCAAAAGATGGAATCATACTGGATCAGAGAGGTCCATTGTAAAGCGGGGGGGGTACAACACTGTACTAACATGTACATATATACAGGGACTGAGACCTATAGACAATCCGCATGAGGGAAGCACAAGGGGACAGAGGGAGATTGGGTAGAAGGATGACCTAAAAAGTAAACAAACAAGCCAGATAAGAATAAAGTGAGATAAGCAGTGAGTAAACCAGCCCATAGGGATGGATGGATCATACCTTGATAGCGTGGAAACAATGAGCAGAGGTATATCAGCGACCGTCAGCAGTGTCAGCTAATGAAAAATGCCAGGATGTATTCCTAATTGAATTTGTCGTCATCCGTCGTCAGCGAATCGGCTAAGCCGATGTGACGTCATCCGGACCGCCCGAAAAATTCCACTGCGCATGCGCCCAACCAGCGAGCGCGTCCACTGGGTGTGATGACGCCGCCTCACGAAGAAGGACGCATGCAGAGTGAAATAGCAAAGGTCAGCAAGGTAGGAGAGCAGAGAGCTCCCCTGCTGGCCAATGCACGCGCCACAGCACAGTATAGAAAAGTGGTGTGATGCTGGGTGGCCGCGTAGTGACTGGAACTCGCCCCCAGAGGGTGCCCATCCGGACTGAGTCATCAGACCATCACAGGGAAGAAGCTGCTGGACAGTGTAACGATAAGGGTATAGAAAAAAAATAACTAAATTAACAAAAATATATATGTATACACAAAAATACATATTTATTGCAAACATCAATAGTTTTGAGTAGTAACAGTGGTCGGTGCCTGGAATTAGGAATCAAACACTGACATAACAGTAAACAAAATATGAGTATGCATCATACATAGTACAATCTAAAGCAATTTTTAGATGAGACTGGAGGATCAACAAGCTAGGACTGTGAATAGAGAGTCAGAAAGGTGATGATTGTAAACAGAAAAGGGGCCATATAAGTTTAGATAACAGAATGTCTCAAAGCGATAAAAGGCAATTATATGTGAAAAATTGCAAATCACAGAAATGGTTGATAAGACTGGGCCTCATTGATGCCGGGAGCATGGATAGCATCCAAACGCTCTATCCATTGAGTCTCCTTTCTAAGTATTTATTTGTCCCAATCGCCACCTCATGGGTCCTTTGGTATAACTGCCAGAGCAATAAAGGAGACCACCCAGGTGTCGAATTTGTGGTATAAATCCAGATGTCTGCTCACTGAAGTGACCATATTTCCTCCTCCTGAATAGTAGATGTGGTCTTTAATACGGGAACGAAAGTGTCTAACAGTTTTACCTACATAGAAAGGTTTGCAGTTACAGGTCATATTAAAAAACTTAAAAAAAGCTTAAAAAAACTCATCATGCATCTTTCGAAATACCTCGGAATGTCTTCTTTCCAAAAAGGGGTAATTTGGGGGGTATTTGTACTTTTCTGGCACATTAGGGTCTCAAGAAATTAGATTAGGCTGTCAGTACTTCAGGTGTGATCAATTTTCAGATATTGGCACCATAGCTTTTGGACTCTATAACTTTCACAAAGACCAAATAATATACACTGATTTGGGTTATTTTTACCAAAGATATGTAGCGGTATAAATTTTGGCCAAAATATATGAAGAAAAAATACTAATCTGCAAAATTTTATAACAGAAACGAAGAAAAATTTTTTTACAGAATTTTCGGTCTTTTTTCTTTTATAGCGCAAAAAATAAAGAACCCAGTGGTGATTAAATGCCACCAAAAGAAAGCTCTATTTGTGTGAAAAAGGGACAAAAATTTAATATAGGTACAGTGTTGCATGACTGAGTAATTGTCATTCAAAATGTGAGAGCACTGAAAGCTGAAAATTGGTCTGGTTATTAAGGGGGTTTAAGTGCCCAGTGGTCAAGTGGGTAAATTCAGGACTGGCATTTTGAAATTAAGGATATACCTGTATCCTAAGGCCCAGGGGGCTTATGTTTTCACAAACATATTTGTTAAGAAATTCTATATGCCAATAAAGATTAGATTTCTTTTTTAATAGACGTTTCATCTTGGCCATATACTGATTGATTCCAATCTCTTGCTCTGTATCTCTGTTGCAATTAGTTTGAATTTCTGACATATAACCAGTCCAAGCTGTGCCTACAAAGTCTATAGTGATTAATCAAAATTAAATGGATAATATGGAGAAATATTGATGAATTGGGCGTATGTATGGTTACCATATGTAGAAGTGATGGTTTAAGCCACTGATGGTCGCAAGAAAGCAATCATTTGCCCGGCTGCTCCCACCCAATTGAGTTATTAACAATAAAGATGTATCATTACACAGAGTGGTACTGTGGATACATATAAGTACAAAAGTGCCATGTCCTAAAAGTACCGTATTTATCGGCATATAACACGCACTTTTTTCCCCTGAAAATCAGGGGAAAATCGTGGGTGCGTGTTATAGGCCGACCCCCGCCGAATTTGTGTCATCGGAGCGATCGCGGCAATTGCTGCGGTCGCCGCCGACATACACAGCCGTGGGTAGATTCAAATATGGCGCTGGGACTGCAGGGATACTTCGAAGCCGAGATACACATACCCGAGTGTTCTCGGCTTTTTTCGGTGCCGCCGTCACGCCCAGTCCTACCCCTTGGACCTGTGTTATGTCCATCATAGGGCGGGACTGGGCGTGACTGTGAGCGGCGCCGAAAAAAGCAGAGAACACTCGGGTATGTGTATCTCGGCTCCGACTAAGCCCTGCAGTCTCGGCGCCATATTTGAATCTACCCATGGCTGGACTGGGGCAAAGCTGCATGGGCAAACCTGCACTAACAAAGCTGCACTGGGGCAAGGCTGCACTGGGGCAAAGCTGCACTAGGGCAAAGCTGCACTGGGGCAAAGCTGCACTGACAAGGCTGCACTGACAAGGCTGCACTGACAAGACTGCACTGACACTGAAAAGGCTGCAGATGGACAGATAAGGCTGCATTGATGGGCATTTTAATGTAAGTTTTTTTCCTTAAACTTACCTCCTAAAAGTTTTTTTCCTTAAAATTCCCTCCTAAACTTGGGGTGCGTGTTATACGCCGGCGCGTGTTATACGCCGATAAATATAATTAAATGAAGAGGAAAGGGACTTTGGACTTTTTAGGCACAGTAACACAAAATTAGTTACAAAAAATATTTATTGAAAAAATATAAAAAACACACTGATTAAAAAACCACAAAGAATCTAAGTACATAAATACTCAATAAAGTTGTTGCTGTACAGAACCATACATATATATAAGGACTCAGAAATTTCACTTCCCCATTTCCTACCAGCCCACCTTTCTACACCAACGGTACCCCCAATTTTTTCTCGCCAATGTGGACAACAAAACCAAAGGGGTAGCAATCTGCTTCTCAAAACACCTACATTTCTCACAAACCAAGGTGTTAGTGACAGGCACCATTGATGGAGAGACCTACACTTTTGTCTACTACTATACACCTAATAAAGGGCAGACAACATTTTTTGACTCCCTAACACACACAATACGGAAACACTGGCAGGGCACAGTTTTCGTAGGAGGAGATTCGAATATAGCATTTGACCTCTCTCAAGACAAAAGGGTAACCGGGAAACCTAGATCCAAGCGCCCATCCAAAGTTTAAAAATCTCCCATCTACTATATTCAGCAGGTTTGGTGGATATCCGGAGGGAACTCAACCCACATATAAAAGACTATACACATTTTTCTGCACCACATAACACCCATGCCAGGATTGACCACATCTTTATGCAATCGCACTCAATCCCATTAGCCCTGTTGCCAAAATTAGTGACACTTCCCTCTCAGACCACTCTATTGTGGTACTTGGGACCCAGCACCCTTTAATAACATCCGCCCCTTTTAAATGGCGACTTAATAAAGGCTTACTAAGTGATCGGGTACAGTGCACGCTACTGGAAAAGATGTTGAAAGACTATTTCAATGAGAACGACAACAACACAGTTAAACCAGAAACCATATGGGCAGCCCACAAATCTGTGATTAGAGGGAAACTCATGCAGATAGCGTCCAAATTTAAACGCGAACATGGAGCAGATATCCAAAAACGCACAGAGTACTTCCTTTCACTGAGCAAAATCCATAAACAAAACCCCACGCACGATACCCTGTCCCGCTTGGAGACAGCCCGAATGAATCTGAATTCAGCTTTAACAACCAAAGCTGGGAAGCATCTGCGATGGAGGGGAGTGAAATTCTACTTTCAAAATGATAAACCTGACTCCAAACTAGCAGCCAAGCTAACAACCAAATCCTGAACGCTAGACTTCCCCAAAATTTGTACCCCATCAGGCGACCTGACCCCTAACCTGATTTGGATAATGGAATCGTTTCAACGGTTTTACTCAGGACTCTATATAATGGATCCTCCTCCTCCATCTGCTGCGATTGACTCTTTCCTTAAAGATCTCCCTATTCCCATAATATAGAAGATATATAGAGACCTGCTAGATGACCCTATATCCACTGCAGAGGTTCTAGAGACAATCAAATCCCTTAAAATTGGCACCTCTCCAGGCCCAGATGGATTTTCAGTCTGCTACTATAAAAAATTGACGATACTGACGTTAGCAACTACCATCCGATATCCTTTATCAATATTGACCTTAAAATCATGACCAAAATCCTGACCTCCAGGATGGCTAGTTTTATCCATAAGGACCAGGTAGGCTTCATCCCTGGAAGACAGGGCCCAGACCAAATCAGGACAACCATACACATAATCTCCATACTCCACTCCCAATGGGATGGGGACGTCCCTCAAAAGGGATTCCTGCTCTCTATAGACCTGCAGAAGGCTTTTGATTCGGTATTGTGGCCCTACCTTTTCGAGATCCTGGAAAGATAGGGATTCGGCCCCAATTTCAGAGGTATAGTTACCTCCCTCTATTCAACTCCCAGTGCACAGTTTCGCCTAATGGGCAAATACTCTGATTCTCTAGTGATTAGAAAAAGGACAAAGCAAGTGTGTCCCCTCTCCCCCTTAATATTCACCATTGCTATGGAGACCCTAGCTATAGCGATCAGATCTCACCCTGATGTTAAGGGGGTCCTCTGTGGTGCCCAGGAACATAAATGTGCCTTGTTCACAGATGATTTGCTTCTATTCCTTACGTCCCCTTTAACATCTACACCAAAAGTATCTGCTCTGTCCCACCCCAAGTGGTAGAGCAATTGAAACAGCATTTACCATTCACCTGGGCATCTGACTCCTTACCGTACCTGGGGATTAAGCTAACACAGAATATAAGCAAACTGTACGGAGCCAATTATCTAACCTTGATCTGGCCAGATAAAACTGAACAACCCAAGTCTACTCTCTATGAACAATGGTGTGCTAGCCTTACGGACCAGGGGGGGGGGGCATCTCGATTTTATACGCCTTGCTGGCATACAGGGATGACAAGCCTTCATATGTCCAGGTGTGGGAGCATGACATGGAAATTTCTTGGGACAGCAATACCTAGTTTCAGGCTCTACAACGCGTGTACAAAGGTATCCTCAATGGATCACCAATTGAAGCCAATGTTAAACTCCTTACCAGATGGTACTATGTTCCTGCTAGACTGGCAGTAATGTACAAAGATGCTTCTCCCTATGCTTTAGAAACTGCAGTCTGGTGGGATCCATGTTCCATGACTGGTGGTCACGTCCTTGCATCAGAACTTACTGGAACAAGGTATTCCATCTCCTAAGGAAAATTTCTGGAGCGGCGATACCTCAACATCCCACTATTGCTCTCCTGAACCGTAAGGTAGATGCTCTGAAGAAACTTGATGTCAAGCGAAACATGTTAGCACAATGCCATCACGGTATACGTGGTGAAGACACGGTGATCTCCACCATCCACTCTGATCCTCCTTCAACTTACCTCGAGCCACCACTCTTCCCTACTTGTTGGCGCTAACAACACTTATGTGTTGCTTTGGTCCATGGCTTCTGGCATAGCCCTGTAACCTCTGAAACCCCTAAATCTTGGACTAAGAACAGCGTTAATCATCTCCGGGTATCATCACCCGAATCTGACATCCCGTACTGGGTTTCCAATGAAGTTGGCATGATAGCGGGCTATCGAAATGGAGACCAGATCCTCAGGGCTATAACCATCCATACACAAGACGCCAAACGGTGAGCTGTATCTTACCCCTAGTACTCATAGGGAATCATCACCAGTACATCCCATTTTTTCCTTGTGTTGAGTTACCTTGAAGTATATCTGCATCCAGCCTTTGATCCCCACCAATAGTACTTTCATGTCTGTTACCAAGCGGGCTTTGCACCACGGCATCAATAGTCCCTAAAATCAGAGTAGATTTTCACATACCGCAAGCATACTGTTTATACCTCTATGAGAGTACCCTATTGAATATTTCAACATATATTTTCTACATGAAAAGTAACTTTTTCAATTTTTTTTTTCACAAAACTAAAATGTTTGAAGGATCCCATCCCCAGATTTGATCCTAGAATCGGTGTATGTCTGCCTGTGTGTGAGATGGAATGAAGTGTGTGATCTAAGTATGGTGGCCACCTGTGTCTCATCCAGACATAAAGTCTCATTTTAATTATGTGTTGGAGAAGGGTGTAGTTTTCTATTATTAACGTGATTTGTATATGTTTTTTGGACAATCAATAAATGATATTTAGCATTCACCGGCCTGTCCTCCTTGAAGAATTCTTTGGGTTTCTCCCGGCTTCTGTATGCTAACCTTTCTATTCAGAGGACAACCACCCCTAGAGGTTTTCTATTACTAGTATACCTCAGGCTGACGGTGTGAGCGGATTCTTGTATCGGGTGAGGCTAATTAAAGCCGATTTTTCAACCCCATCGGATCTGTGCTAAATTGGATGAGTCATAGGTCCTTTCCTTTTCTTTTTTCTTTTTCTTTGTCTGTTTAGATGCACTACACAAGCATATGCAAACCTTGGTCTACTTCATCCTCTTGGATGCCAAGATTACACTAGCAGGGGCTTGGAAAAAGCCCACTGTCTCATTTCTGGCAGCAAAGAGGAAAATATCCTGGATCATGTCACAATAACACTTAGGAGTGAAGCTCTTAGATACTCCTTGACTCCACTCCTTACTTTATCTCTTCACTATCCTTTCTCTCTTCTGCTCGCTCGGAGGCATTATGATGCCTCCCTCTCCAACTTCTTTCCCATTTTTCACACACGGGGGGGTTGGGGTACTAAACCCACCCAATAAGAGGTGATTTACTATGCCACTCTGGGTTAGAGCCTCTGGGTAAAGACCTCCACCTAGAGGACCTGAATACCATTAGTGCTCCTCTTCCTTATATAAGTTACTTCTTAACTACATTTTGGAATGAGATATTAGCATATTGCCTCTTACATGTTTGTAGGCTGATATGTAATTGTACTTTGTTAATCATTCTACATAAAAAATCAATAAAAATATGTTAAATTAAAAAAAAAAAAAAGAAGAAAAGAAAGCTGGTTAATAAGATTTGGACAGCCCTGGGTCTTCTTGAATACTGGTGCTGAACTGTCTCGGTAGACACTGACCTGAGTCACCTAGGCTTGTCTAGGTGACTAGCTGTTAATTAGCTTGCTGTTAATTAGATCACTGTTAGATGTTAGGTACTAACTGTTAATTAGCTTACTGTTTATGTTTATTTTAGCTGTTCATTAGACGTAGTTAAATGTACTGATGATATTACTGTTTAACCTGTTGCCGCCCGCCCACCGTCATATGACGGCGGGGTGGTGCGGCTCTCGTTCTGGGCTGACGTCATATGACGGCAGCCCATTCAAACGGGGCATGCGCGCGATCGCGGGCATGCAGCCCTGCACTGTTGGTGGCAGTGTGTCCCCAAGACAAAGCACGTCACTGACAGGGGTGAACAGCCATTGGGCATGGCTGCTTACTACGTGATCGGCCACTATTATGTCATGGCCGATCACAAATGGTACCCCCTTTTCTTAGACCGCGATTGGGATCCAGCAGCGTGGTCATGTCGGTGGCGCGTTGTTCCCAGGAACACTGCTCATCATCGACAAGAGTAAACAGTCAATGGCTGGCGGCTGTTTAACACGTGATCGGCTGTGATCCATTCACAGCCGATCACTAAATGTAAACACAGAACAGTTACTACCTGTTAACAGCTCTTCTCTCCTCACACACCATTTCCAGTGTGAGGAGAGAAGAGCCAGGAGCAGTGAGTTACCGATCTGTGTGGTGTCAGTGTCTGCACCAACACCACACAGTAAAGAGAACCTGTCACATCGCCCCCCCATTTCAGCTGTCACCCAACAGTCACCACATAAGTGCCCATCGGTGCTTATAAAAGTGCACTTGTCACCCATCAATGCCCATAAAGTGCACCTGTCACCCATCAGTGCCCATAAAGTGCACCTGTCATCGTCATAGACTGCCATCAGTGGTGCACCTGTCACCCATCAGTGACCATCGCCAGTGACCGTCATCAGTGACCTTCATCAGTGACCCATCTGTGACCCTCATCTGTCACCTATCAAGTCTCATAAAGTGCACCGGTCACCATCAGAGACTGCCATCAGTGACAGTCACCCGTCACCTGTCACCCATCAGTGACCATCACCCATCACCTGTCACCCATCAGTGACCATCAGCCATCATCTGTCACCCATCAGTGACCGTCACTCGTCACCTATCAGTGACCATCACCTTTCACCTATCTGTCACCTGTCGCACAACCCATCAGAAAAATGTCCAAAAGAGTATATACCATTGAGGAGGCATTCCAGATCCTCTCCATGACTGATGAGAGCAGCGGGGAGTTCTCATCAGATTCAAATGCCAATTCCGATTCTGAATCAAATTCAGCATTTGAATCAATCGATAGTAGTGGAATGAATCAGAGGAAGAATGGATCCCTTGGCACTCTAGAAACCAGGCAGCAACCAGCAATATACCCCAGGATCAAATTCCCATGCCTAGTACCAGCAATGCTGCCAGTGATAGACCCCAAGAACCAAGGCCCAGTACCAGAGCTGCCGCCAGCAATAGACCCCAAAACCAGAGCCCCCTACCAGCACTGCCACCAGTGAAAGACCACAAGAAATGCCCAGGTCCAGTACCAGCACTGCCGCAGCATCACGCCCAAATGCCAACACAGGAACTTCAAATACCCCAACTACCAGCACTGAAGTGTCATGTCCCCCAAGAGGGCTGCTACACATCTTCCAGCTGGTCTTGCCAACCCAACATGGCTGCTTTCCGACTCAGGATCAGCAAGAATTCCCCCTTTCACCGTACAGCCAGGTGTGCAGGTCAATACCCAAAATTTTACAGAAATCAATTGTTTTTATTTATTTTTGCCCGGCACTTTGCTGCAATTCATTGTGGACCAGACCAATTTATATGCCCAGCAGCATATTGCCAACAACCCCCAATCATCATACGCCCATCTGTTTGAGTGGAAGGATTTGACTCTGGAGGTGTTCAAAGTGTTTATGGGCCTCACCATAAACATGGGGTATGCAAAAAAAATTAAGGACATGCCTATTGGTCCACCAACCCCATCCACCACATGCTCATTTATTCTTCCGTAATGTCCAGGTCCCGATATGAGATGATTATGGGCTTCCTTGATTTCAGCGACATCACCCAATGCCCTCCCCACAATCATCCAAATTACGATAGGTTATATAAAATTCGCCCACTCATAAATTTCTTTTCCCAACAATTTGCAGAAATCTATGTCCCTGATCAGCATATATGTGTAGATGAGTCCCTGGTATCCTTTTCAGGTCGGCTAGGAATAAAGCAATACATTCCTAGCAAAAGGGCCAAATACGGAGTGAAATTTTATAAGCTTTGCAAGAGAGTCATGGGATATCTGTATGCGCTCCACATATACGAAGGAAGAGATTCCCAGCTCCAGCCCCCTGAGTGCCTGGCCTACATGGGCATAACTGGTAAAATTGTATGGAACCTAGCATACCCACTGCTGAAGAAAGGTTACCACATATACCTGGATAACTTCTACAGCAGCCTGCCCCTTTTCAAACACCTATACCTCACAGAAACTCTGGCCTGCAGAATCTCCAGAAAGAATAGGAAGGGCTTCCCACAAGCCATAGTCAATAAAAAACTGTGAAGGGGAGAAAGAGCAACTTTGAGATGCAAGGAAGTGCTGGCCTTGAGATGGAAGGAATGTTTACATGATGTCCACCATCCATGATGACACTACAATTGAAGTTCAGAGAAGATGAGGTCCCATTGAAAAGCCAACATGTGTACTAGATTACAATCTCTACGTGGGTGGGGGGGGATTTCAATGACTAAATGCTTCAGCCCTATTTGTCAATAAGGAGGTCCCATTTCTGGTACAAGAAAGTAGCATTTAATTTATTTAATTCATTTGGCCATTTATAATGCCTACATAATTCACACCAAATCCATGGAAAGCCCTGCCCACTTCCTAAAATTAATTGAAGAAGTTGTCACGTCCCTCATCTACCAACAAAGACCCCCCCAGAAAACCTTCGCTCTGATGCTGTTAGCCCACTTCATCAGCACCACTTCCCGGTCAACATTCCATGAAGCAGGGCGAAGACGCCAAAAAAAATGTTGAGTATGCAGCAAAAGAGGATATCAGCTATCATTGTCCCCAGTGTCCCTTCGAACCCAGCCTTTGCATTGGTGAATGCTTCCGACTGTATCACACGTTCCTAAAATATTTGCCCATAATCTTAACCATTTCCCCATTTTCATCATCTGTGCTGACCATTTCCCATGCTTCCTCAAATAACCATGCCACTGCCTTCCACGTGAATTGACCCTGGCCTGTTTTTTGACTGTGCCTCTGCCTACCGTTTGGACTGCTTCCACGTGAACTGACCCTGGCCTGTTTTATCAACTACGCTTCTGCCTACTGCTTGGACTGCTTCCATTTGAACTGACCCTGGCCTGCTTTATCAACTACCCTTCTGCTGCCTAGCACTTGGACTGCTTGCACATGAACTGACCCTGGCCTGTTTTATGGACTATGCTTTTGCCTACCACTTGGACTGATCTGTTGATCTGCTACTGTAGTACACAGGGATCTCACATTTGAGGGGCTCCAGAAAGAAATGTTTTTCTGGATGGAGAAAACAATTTTTTTGTTGTCTCCGGGTTCCATAACTCCCAGTTTGGGGTCTGGAGTCTGGAGGCTTCAAAAAGATTTGGGTGGGTGAAGCCTTTACCCCTGTGCCCCTGAGCACAGGTCTTACCTGATTGCGGCCCTCAGCCTGCTGCTGACTTACTGCCATCATGCCTCTGAACTATGGAAATAATTAGCTGTAGCAAGAGGCAGTATGTTTATGAAGGGCTGGAGAGTGATACAATAATGAGTGCAGGCAGGTAACGGTGTACCAGGACCAGTATTATGGCTGTGCTGGCCTTCTCTGCCTGGACAATTTCTATGGACAAATGCTTTGGTTGTGCTGACGATATCCATGTGCTGACTATAGACAATATTGCTGCCTGCCGCCTGGATAATTACTACTGTTGTCGCTAAGCACATCCCTGCCTGCTGCCTGCTGTCTGGACCAATTCTCTCCTCTGTGGACACTACTAAAACCACAGGTAATACTTTTTTTTTTACCCTTTCCTCGATAGAATTTATTTTGGAGTGTAATTTTTGGTATGTACATGCTATGTGTTAGAAATATGAAGGGCCTTCAAAAATGATAGGTTGTCAAGAAATTAGATGGGTAATTTATGCTTGTAGAATGCCTAAATATGCTACTTCAATGGTGGGCCTCTGTATGTGGCCAGGCTGTGTACACATGTGGTATCACCATACTAAGGAGGAGCAGAATGTATTTTGGGGTCTCATTTTTGCTATGTACATGCTATGTGTTGGAAATATCTTAAAAATGGACAACTTTGTGGGTAAAAAATGTATTTTTATTTTTTTCCACATTTTCCAATAACTTCAGGAAAAAAAATGAACCATCAAAAGACTCATTATGCCTCACAGATTATACATGGGGTGTTTGCTTTCCAAAATAGGGTCATTTTGTCGGCGTTTCCATTGTCCTGGTGCTCCAGGGCCTTCAAAAGTGTGATAGGTCGTACTCAGGAGGAGTAGCAGAATGTGGTTTGGTGTGTATAGTTGCAAGCATGCATATACCGTGTGCGAGAAATAACCTGTTAATATGACAATTTTGTAAAATAAAAAAAAACACAAATCTTCAATTTTCAAAGAATTGTGGGAAAAAATTACAACTTCAAAAAACTTACCATGCGACTTACTAAATACCTTGGGATGTCTACTTTCCAAAAAGGGGTCATTTGGGGGTATTTATACTTTCCTGGCTTGTTAGTGTCTCAAGAAATTAGATAGGCCTTCAGTACATGAGGTGTGATCAGGTGTGGTCAATTTTCAATGATTGGCACCATAGCTTGTAGACTCTATAACTTTCACAAAAACCAAATAATATACACTAATTAGGGTTATTTTTACTGAAGATATGTAGCTGTAAAAATGTTGGCCAAAATTTATGAAGAAAAATTACTAATTTGCAAAATTTTATGACAGAAACAAAGAGAAAGGTAATTTTTCACCAAAATTTCAGTCTTTTTTTATTTATAGATACAAGAAAAAATGAGAGCACGGTGTATGCAAAAGGGGGGGAGAGAGAAAAGGGGCCAATATCCTAGAAACTAGAACTATAAAGAAAATTATGCACTAAATGTGCATGGAGGTCGCCCTTAATGGATATTTTTGGCCACAGGTGAGTATTAAATCTCATAGATTGTGGTATATTAAAAATGCACTAGAGTGCCATCTTTATTAAATACATTCAATACATAGAACAATTTACTGACAGTAGAATTTACAATTGTGTAAAGTGCAATTACAAACACTATACATTAGCTTGCATATAGAGGATATGGCACCCATGTGCCTACAGCCCGCAGCCTGTATGGGGAGAATCAGGCAGATGAGTTGTATGGCGTATACCCGACATGTTTCGGAAATAAGTATGTATTACTCCTTCATCAAGGGATTTATAAATGGGTGCTCAGATCTATCTGTAAATGTCAAAGGACAAAATAATAATGAAAATATATGAAAAAATATATCTATGTCGTCATAAATTATATGCGACTGCATTTTTGCGATATATGCGATTTTAGTAATCATTGAAAAGAAAATATATATATAAAGTATAAGAAAGGTTTGGTATGGACTAGTTGTACTTACATCAATCTGATTCATAAGGACAAAAAACAGCAATAAAAACAATATAACTGGGAGCAGGCTGGCTTCTGGTTCACATAACACAAGGTGGGCAATCAAGGGTGTGATGCGGAGCGTTGCAGCACTTTCACAAGGGATGGCCGATGGAGATCTATGTATTTAAAAAGGTAATATTTATAAGTATACAAGGCATATAAGTAGGCCCATACATTGCTGAAGGATAAAATATTCCTTCAGCTGTAATTGAAAAGAAGGAGAGTAGATGTATAAAGTGAGTATTCAGATAGTTTAAAACAAAGTATCTGTTTTAATTACCTTGTGGTTTGTTTGGTAATCTCCTGAGACCAGACCTCCCGGCAGCAGTTCAAAAAGACTGACAGTGGCCATAGGAGTGTCTGTCTCCTAAATAGGACAGCTGGTTGGACATCAGCCAATCAGTGTCCACTCCACATAATCAGCTGCAAAGCAAGCAGCCATGTGTGGAGATCGGGCATCCCCCAGACGACGAGGCGCGCGGCGTAGCCACGCCCCGGGGGGCGTGATGACGTCACGCGTCTTGACGTCACCGGCGGGTATACGGTCCCGGCGCGGTTGAAAAAATCCACATCGGGAACCGTACAAGAGGTCATCCGCATGCAAAGAACCCACGGGGCACACAGCCAAGTGTTGCCCCATGGTCACGCATGCGTAGATCTTACCCGCCGGGTGTCCGTGCGCACGCGCACATCCACACCAAGAGATAATGCGCCATCTTGTGGATGAATATATAAGGTGAACGCAGGTGAATCAGCAAAAAGGGTCAACAAAAAGCCAGCCTGCTGTACATTATTGCAGGAAAATTGTACATGAAAAAGGTGAATGAATACAAAAATATACATTATTGCAAGAAAATTGTACATGAAAAAGGTGAATGAATACAAAAATATACAAGAAATAAACCACAAAAAACAAAGAAAAAAGCATGTTGTAAATGACCAAGGGTTACATAAGGACAGTTTACAAGATAGCAAACAGTTTCAAGCCGTATTAATAAGATAGGCAGAATCATCGGCAGAATGATGATGACTTGATGATTCTGCCTATCTTATTAATACGGCTTGAAACTGTTTGCTATCTTGTAAACTGTCCTTATGTAACCCTTGGTCATTTACAACATGCTTTTTTCTTTGTTTTTTGTGGTTTGTTTCTTGTATATTTTTGTATTCATTCACCTTTTTCATGTACAATTTTCTTGCAATAATGTATATTTTTGTATTCATTCACCTTTTTCATGTACAATTTTCCTGCAATAATGTACAGCAGGCTGGCTTTTTGTTGACCCTTTTTGCTGATTCACCTGCGTTCACCTTATATATTCATCCACAAGATGGCGCATTATCTCTTGGTGTGGATGTGCGCGTGCGCACGGACACCCGGCGGGTAAGATCTACGCATGCGTGACCATGGGGCAACACTTGGCTGTGTGCCCCGTGGGTTCTTTGCATGCGGATGACCTCTTGTACGGTTCCCGATGTGGATTTTTTCAACCGCGCCGGGACCGTATACCCGCCGGTGACGTCAAGACGCGTGACGTCATCACGCCCCCCGGGGCGTGGCTACGCCGCGCGCCTCGTCGTCTGGGGGATGCCCGATCTCCACACATGGCTGCTTGCTTTGCAGCTGATTATGTGGAGTGGACACTGATTGGCTGATGTCCAACCAGCTGTCCTATTTAGGAGACAGACACTCCTATGGCCACTGTCAGTCTTTTTGAACTGCTGCCGGGAGGTCTGGTCTCAGGAGATTACCAAACAAACCACAAGGTAATTAAAATAGATACTTTGTTTTAAACTATCTGAATACTCACTTTATACATCTACTCTCCTTCTTTTCAATTACAGCTGAAGGAATATTTTATCCTTCAGCAATGTATGGGCCTACTTATATGCCTTGTATACTTATAAATATTACCTTTTTAAATACATAGATCTCCATCGGCCATCCCTTGTGAAAGTGCTGCAACGCTCCGCATCACACCCTTGATTGCCCACCTTGTGTTATGTGAACCAGAAGCCAGCCTGCTCCCAGTTATATTGTTTTTATTGCTGTTTTTTGTCCTTATGAATCAGATTGATGTAAGTACAACTAGTCCATACCAAACCTTTCTTATACTTTATATATATATTTTCTTTTCAATGATTACTAAAATCGCATATATCGCAAAAATGCAGTCGCATATAATTTATGACGACATAGATATATTTTTTCATATATTTTCATTATTATTTTGTCCTTTGACATTTACAGATAGATCTGAGCACCCATTTATAAATCCCTTGATGAAGGAGTAATACATACTTATTTCCGAAACATGTCGGGTATACGCCATACAACTCATCTGCCTGATTCTCCCCATACAGGCTGCGGGCTGTAGGCACATGGGTGCCATATCCTCTATATGCAAGCTAATGTATAGTGTTTGTAATTGCACTTTACACAATTGTAAATTCTACTGTCAGTAAATTGTTCTATGTATTGAATGTATTTAATAAAGATGGCACTCTAGTGCATTTTTAATATACCACAATCTATGAGATTTAATACTCACCTGTGGCCAAAAATATCCATTAAGGGCGACCTCCATGCACATTTAGTGCATAATTTTCTTTATAGTTTTTTTATTTATAGCACAACAATATAAAACCCACTAGTGATTAAATACCACCAAAAGAAAGCTCTATTTGTGTGAGAAAGAAGACTCAAATTTAATTTGCGTACAGCGTTGCATAACTGAGTAATTGTCATTAAAAGTGCGAGAACGCTGAAAGCTGAAAATTGGTCTGAGCAGGAAGGGGATGAAAGTGCCCTGTAGGCAAGTGGTTAAAGTTTGCCTTGTTTAGGATAACATAATCAAGCTCTTATCTGATTTTGTGTGGTATATATTCTGTGTAAATTTACAATAAAGAGTCAGTTCCAGTTTGCACCAAAGCTAGTGTTGTCTAGTTCTGGAATTATTATGAAACCTCTAAAGGGATTTTTAAGGCAATGAAATATAGATTAAAAGTAAAAAATCAATTTATTGGTATAAACCAAGGTTTAAAAATTACACAATCATTACAATAATAACACATAAGTGGATATTAACAATTCGAAATTTTATAATCAAGATAAATATTTGTACCAAGTAACAATAATTTCATTAAGAAAGAGTATAGGAGAAGAGGTGATGTATCTCACTACCCATTGAATTCACCACAGATGACAGCCGTGGCGTGGAGTAGTGGAATTCCAACGCGTTTCAACATACATATTTCACAAGTCTTCTTCAGGGAAATACATCACAGTCTAGGAAACCAAAAATCATAATGTTACAATCAATGATTATATAAATGTGTATATCCTCCACTGAAGTGAGAATATCACAAACACTCACGTCCTCCCAGAGCATCTCAAAAGTTAGTGTGATCTCTCATGTCAGGATAGGGGGTCCCACGCCTCAAGGTGTTAGTGTTGTCCTATAGCTCTACAAGACGACTGGATACGAAAAAGATCCCAGTGTTAGGCGTTTTGCAGCATCAAATGGCTGATAGCTGTCTGAAAGAATAGGGCAAATTAAATCATGGATATCCATGGAGCAGCCGTGAAAGAGAAAGGGATTTAGGTGGAGGGGGGGAAGAGAGGGAAGGGAAAGAGGGAGGGAAGAAGGGAAGGAAGAGGGAAAGAGGGAAAAAGGAAGAGAGAAAAAGGGGGAGAAAGGAAGGGAGAGGGAAAGAGAGAGAGAGAGAGACAGACACACACAGACAAAAAGAGAGAGAAAGAGAGAGAAATAGAGGGAGAAGAGAGAGAGAGAGAGAGAGAGAGAGAGAGAGAGAGAGAGAGAGGAAGAAAGAGAGAGAGAGAGGGAGAGAGAGAGAGGGAGAAAGAGAGAGAGAGAGAGAGAAAGGAAAGGGCAGGAGGGGAGAAAGGGAAGCAACCTATATCTCATCCAATCTCCCACCTCCCCACCCAAAACACGCACAGCGCCCATAAACAAAGTGAGTCAAGCAGTAAGTACTTGTCTCCCTGTTGGGAGCAACGCATGTTCAGCAAGAGACTCACATTTTCAGAGGTACCAGTTACACATCCTGGAGCCCAAGAAGTCCATATACAGCCACGGCCAGGTAAGCCCTAAAGAACCTCGGTGCATGCCGAGGAAAGAATGGCGCCATTGTGTCGTCCCTGGCGTCCTATATGTGGTAGAGGCTAGAGTGTGGGCGGGGATACAGAGCCGCACTAGACAATAATGCAATGTGTTTGTAAGTACCGCTGCCAGGTGCGCTCGACGTGAGTGTCCAGCGGCACCTAGGCAATAGCCTCTGCTGTGGGCATCACGCATGCGCGTCGTAACGGCGTGTGTCTGATTGTGCGCACACACGTTATGACGTGTAGTCCGTATCGACGTAGGTGTAGAAGTATGGGCCGGCAGCCATGTTAGAAAAGGGCCGTGCCCATACTGGAAAGATGACACAGAGTTAACCGCGTAGCTATCCACACCTGGACTAAAATCAATGCTGGGCCAATAGTTCCAACTTGGGGAAGTCCCTCCACCAATTCTCCTCTAAATGTACCCCTAGATTCCAAGTCCCCGCATGACAAATGCGGGGGAAGAGATGGAAAGAAGAGGGAGGAAGAGAGAGTGGGGGGGAGAAAAAAATCTAATTGGACTGAATTGTTGTATAACATATAAGGTATAATATACCACATGAAGTCCCCTGTCCCCACTAGAAAAGAATAAAGTGGGGGAAAGGGGGACTGGGACTAATAACCACCGACACAGAGGTCTCTGCCTAGCAAAAGGTCAGGGATAGGGGGTGGCCCCACCGTATGTATTACAGTGGGGCCCCCCTGTGTCGGGTAGGTATAGGACACTAGCAAGAAACCACCTCAAGGATTCTTGGGGACTATCCCCACCTACATGGTAAATCCCACCAAGATGCGGCGGAAGGACATAAGGAGCAGGAAATAAATTAACATTCAAAAATAATGAGTACTGAAAAAGTTTGGAGACAATCCAATAAAGAATTAAATTACATCGCAAAATTGAATCCTACCGGGGCCTAGAAATGCTGGCCCAAACTGGAGGATCAAAAGTGCCAAAATTACGTATTTGGCATTCTGTAATTATGTTGTTTGGCTACATGTCTGCCTAATGGTAAATACAGGTTGCCAATGCTCATACTATGTATATGCTTTTCCACTCTCTTGGTGAATTCCTGTCTGGTTTTCCCGACATAGAAGGCTCTGCATTGGCATTGCATTAAATAGATGACTCCCCGTTTTCTGCAGTTTGCAAAATGTCGAAGCTGAAAGTTTTCACCACTGGGTAGAGTAGTGTTGTCTACTTCTTGGGTGCAATTCTCAGCGGAGGAAGCTGTATCTTGGCAGAGGCACCCAAGCGGGTCTTTTTCTATGGTCCGTCACACTACCCAGAAAAACATGAGTTACAGCATTTTGCCAATTGCCAAACCAAATGAGTAGTGTATCCCTTTTCTTTTGAATGTGGAGCATTCTACGCTAGGAAAACAAAACAGGAATTCTGGCGATGCATTTACAAACATGTGTATAGCATTCAAGTAGGTAATCTGTATACTCCCATAGATAGACATATTGCCACTGTACACAATTATCAGGTTCCAGAAGTTAAATGCATCACCCTCAATCGTGTCGATACTGTATACTGCCATAAAGGGGCGATAGAAACAAAATCCTCCTGCAGTTAAAACAGAGCTGTATTTTTAGATTGCAGGCAACAGTTCCCCCTGGCCTTAATGATTCTATTTAATCTTGCCTGTTTTTAAAGGAGTTTACCTTGGGTAAAACAAACTAATAAGTCTTTGCTGCTTTTCCAATAATCTGTGATTTCCTATCCAGAAATATTTGTTCTAAATTCAAAATTAGGTTGTGATATTTCTATCCTTTATATTTCCTTGGGTAGTCATAGTGCTGCTTAAAAAAGGCAAAAAGTAAAACATTTATATATTTTTTTTGTTTTGCTTGGACACACAATTTGCCTGGCATAGCTATTTAATAAAATAATATGTACAATTTGTTATTATTTTGTATAATTTATAGCGCATTCCTTTCCAGGTGATCCTTTCTCCCGGTTTGGACTGCCCTCCTGGCGTGGGTATGCACTGTGATTGGGGCTTCTGGGGGTGGGCAGGGGGCGAAGTACCTTCCTTCACCCCCATTGTTTCCCCTTGGTGTCCATTTTGGGTTCCTTCTGATGCCCAGATTTGACCACTGGGGGGCTGGGGGGTGATCTCCCGCTCCGGCAGCATCACATCACATGTTTCTGGGCGGTGGATTGGTGTCTTGTGTGTCAGTGTTGTACATGCGTGTGACGACACCACACCACGTCGTTGTGGCAGGGACAGCAGCAGTGGCCAGGAGAACATCGTCTCTCTCCCGGGAAGCCAAAGAGGCCACATGGGAGGCAACATCTTTGATGTTTGTAATCACTAAGTGACCTGTTGCGGCTAAAGATGAGAGTATCCCACGCACCTGAGGCAATTCATGTAATTTATTGGGGTAGAATTTAGGTCCATATATAGCAGCATTTAAGGATGGGCATTGCACTTTCTATATGGCTGACCACTCTACATACCACACTAGGTTGGAGGAAACTATATTTGGTAAGAAACTATTGGGTTCCTTTTTGCAATATATTTAATATTATTATTTAACACTACTCCTAGTATGGAACGGATTAATGATGTAGTCCTCAGTGCTTTATTTGAAAAAAAAATTGTAGGTGCTGGCATAATGATTGGACAAGTGTTGAAATTGTACCACACATACAGGGATATTGATTATCCTTCTTCATACTTTTTTCACGGTCAGGGTGAGATATATACAGTATCTTACAAAAGTGAGTAAGATTTTTGTAAATATTTTTTTTTAATTTTATTATATCTTTTTATGTGACAACACTGAAGAAATTACACTTTGCTACAATATAAAGTAGTGAGTGTACAGATTGTATAACAGTGTAAATTTGCTGTCCCCCCAAAATAACTCAACACACAGCCATTAATGTCTAAACCGCTGGCAACAAAAGTGATTACACCCCTAAGTGAAAATGTCCAAATTGGGCCCAATTAGCCAATTTCCCTCCCCGGTGTCATGTGACTCGTTAGGGTTACAAGGTCTCAGGTGTGAATGGGGAGCAGGTATGTTAAATTTGGTGTTATTGCTCTCTCTCTCTCATACTGGTCACTGGAAGTTCAACATGGCACCTCATGGCAAAGAACTCTCTAAGGAACTGAAAAAAATAATTGTTGCTCTACATAAAGATGGCCTAGGCTATAAGAAAATTGCCAAGACCCTAAATCTGAGCTGCTGCATAGTGGCCAAGACCATACAGCAGTTTAACAGAACAGGTTCCACTCAGAACAGGCCTCACCATGGACAGACAAATAAATTGAGTACATGTGCTTAGCGTCATATCCAGAGGTTGTCTTTGGGAAATAGATGTATGAGTGCTGCCAGCATTGCTACAGAGGTTGAAGGGGTGGGCGGTCAGCCCGTCAGTACTCAGACAATATGCATCACACTGCATCAAATTGGTCTGCATGGCTGTCTTCTCCCAAGGAATCCTCTTCTAAAGATGATTCACAAGAAAGTTTGCTGAAGACAATCAGACTAAGGACATGGATTACTGGAACTATACACTGTCTGATGAGACCAAGATAAACTTAATTAGTTCAGATGGTGTCAAGCGTGTGTGGTGGCAACCAGGTGAGGAGTACAAAGATAAGTGTGTCTTTCCTACAGTCAAGCATGGTGGTGGGAGTGTCATGAACTTAAGAACACAAGGCGCCACTCTAAGTGCAGAATGCCATAAGATTTATTTAAACAAAATGTAAAAAGGTGGTACTCACAATGGTACATGTTAAAAAAGCATATAAGTGGTGTTGCTGCTGTATCCTTGCCGGTTCATAATCCGGTTCGAAATGGACATTTCTTCAATCTATATGGACATTTAATTTAATTTAAATTTACGCTGAGAGATTCATGTTTATCTACCCACAATTAATATTGACATTGCTTTTATATTTCAATTTTATAATTCATTTTTAATCTTCATTTTAATTCCTTATATCTTTTACACTGGTATTAATCCAATACTGTGTTGGGTTCAGCGCTCACATTTACCTGTTACATTGTGTTCATATAAGAAGTTGCATTGTTGTGCTGCTCAACCCATACACAAGTTTTTTTAGCGATTATAGATCTTTTAATTTACCATCCCCTTTCCATCCCCCCCCCTTTTTTCTTTTCCCTTTATCCCCCCCCCCCATTTGTGTGTACATGTGCATGTATGTGCATGTGCATGTGTGTGCGCATATGTGTATATATGTATATATATTTTAAATCTGTATCTTGCCCCATTTTATTTTCCATTTTAAAATATACGCGCATGTATGTATATATGTTTATATACATACATGCGCGTATATGCGCGTGTATATGTGTGTTTATAGAGACATATGTGCAATTGTAATCTATATACATTCCGTACATAGGTACTCACCAATCTAGTTCTTTCCCTATTTTTTGCTGCTTTACGTTGCTTAGCAATACCAAAATACTCAGGATGATTTTTATTTTCATTTTCTTTCATCAAATAGAGCGATTATTGCCCCACTAGTACATGTAATAGTCATTCTGTGTACCAGTGCTTTTTAGACCATTATCCTTAGACTATTCCCATTAGAGGACAGTTATTATACTATGGAGTGGCTGCAGAAATTGGAATCGGCCAAATATGACACCCTAGATCAACTGTATACATTATTCCCCACAGGGTTTTTCATAGACCGTTTTCCAATTTCTGGCCCTGCACATAAGAATTGTTGCACACAATTTAGGAAATTGGAGCATTTCATTATTTCTGCCAACCATCAGTGGTGGGACAAGTTCTTCTTAGAACAATACATATCCCACAATATCTCCCCTCGGGGTTTAAGAGTTCTTAAAACCTGCTCCTTTTTGACATCAGAGTTGTCCAATGAATGGTCCCAGATCTCTGAATTTTGCACACAAAAATGGATGCGCATCATTATGCAGCAAAGAGAATTAAAATATTTTGATCTAGTTGAACGCATAAAATCACACATTACACATCTTGGTACTTTAACTTCTCATTTTCCCACCTCATGGTTCAATAACCTCAAACATCACAGTAAGAAAGATGAGGATTTACTATTAGAGACAAAATTGGGTAAAATGAGGAGGGATTTTGATGATTACAATCTAGGAAGAGTTTTTAATTGGAAAAGGAGTCATCGTGCATCTAACACCCATCTGACAGCCAATCCCAACCACCAACCTATGCCTCTCATGCAATGCATTGTAGATCCCCCGGGCCATAGATCTTGGCCCCTTAGGCCTCCTTCCTTTCCACCACATCGAGGACAACCCATCCATAATAGGCCAGAGGCTAGGCCTTTGCCTTCCTTGTTAAGAACATGTCCACTCACTCCTAAACCTCAACGTATACCAACCAAAAGAGCTAGGAACCATGCTATCAAAAATCTCAATCACAACCAGAATACCAATCACAATAATGAGACACATCATTCCAACAGTAAGAACCACTTAACCAAACATCCTAATCCTAAAGCTACCAGTGGGCCCGTACAAGATAAGAGCAACTCCTCCAGCTCTCTGTCCCATTCCATACATCAGGATAGCAATCTAGATTTCACATTACCAGTCACTATGCCTACCATTCCTGTCATTATTGAACAGAACAAATCCATCAGTCCCACAGTTCCCACAGTTAGGCCTCTGTCACACACACGGTTGCGTGTATTATCTTCTGACCCTAATCCGATAGTTCCAGTGGAGCAAGTCCTCCCAGAACAGATCCAACAGGGTACCGGATCTTTTTTAGCACTCTCCCCCTCGCCGATCCACCGTCCAACAACGGGAAAAAGAAAATTAGAAGAAGAGGAAAGCGAGGGGGAAAGCAGCGTCATAAACCACAAGACCAAGTCCCAAAAACAGTAAAGATTTTCAATTTGTCTTCCCACAATTTGTCTATAGCTGAATCTTCTATTTTACAACGAGGTCTAAATTTTGCCCCATCATCACTTCCCAATTCTTTTCATTTATTCAAAGATCTACATTTGTTTATTCGAAACCTCACCCTCAAACGGCATTATAATATTAAAACTTTGAAGGCCACAGATAGTAATATACATCCTAGTTCTGTAGAACTCATTTCCCACTCTGAGACCAGTGATTCACCTGAATTGAACATTCTAAAAGAACTATACAATATGGAGAGCGAAGATGAGGATGAGGATTTGTTCCTTCTAACACAACATCTTTCCACTTCGCCTCCGGTACAACACAGCAATTTTAGGCCCAAATCTGTGTTTAATCCTACACATTCCAAGGGACCATATCTTAACACCTTTTATCAGGTAGTTTTCGCCGATCTACAAAAACTCTGTCAACAAACACATGAAAGCCATTCTAACCATTTCAATCTTACCCCCCAGGAGAAAATGGCTTTAAAACATCTCACCAATAATCCAGATATAGTTGTTAAAACAGCAGATAAAGGCGGGGGCATTGTTATTCAAAATCGTCAGGACTATCTGGCAGAGGCTACACGCCTACTGTCAGATTCCAATACATATCTCAAATTACGTTGTGATCCTTTGCCTACCTTCATTACAGAAGCCAAAACACTGATAGATAGAGCCAAAAACAATAACATTATCTCTAAACAAGAACATGCATTTTTCAATAGATCCTATTTTTCTACCCCGTACTTCTACCACATTCCAAAAATACATAAGAGCATTCAAAATCCCCCTGGCCGACCCATAGTCGCAGCTATAGACAGTATCACCAGTCCTTTTTCCCAATATATAGATCAATTTCTACAACCCCTAGCAACTGGCCTTCCTTCATATATCCGTGATGGTACCCATCTCTTAGAACTATTGGAACACTACAAATGGGAGCCCACTTATATGTGGGCCTCCCTGGATGTGAACTCGCTTTACACCTCGATCCCACATGAAACAGGTTTAAGAGCCATTGCCCATTTCCTCTCGTCTGATCCCCTGTTAAACCCGGGTCAGGCAGAGTTCATTTTGGAGGCCACAGAATTCTGCCTGACCCATAACTATTTTGAGTTTGATGGAGAATTTTATCTCCAACAAAAAGGCACAGCAATGGGGGCGAATTTTGCCCCCAGTTATGCTAATTTAACCATGGGGTTCTGGGAGGCCAGACACATCGAGCTTAATAACCCCTATGCCTCCCACATAGTGTTTTACGGGAGGTACATAGACAACATTATTGTTATTTGGGATGGCCCAGAGCTCCTATTTCTAGAATTCTTGTCACACTGTAACGATAACGAATATGGTCTCACATTTACCTCAGAGCACCATCCCCTCCAATTGGCATTTTTAGATTTATCATTATTCCATGAAGAGGGCAAAATTCTGGCTAAAAATTATACTAAACCAACGGCAGGCAACTCATTCTTACACCATCAAAGCTGCCACCATCCCAGGTGGATTTCAAACATTCCTAAGAGCCAATTTTGCCGCTTACGCAGGAACTGCACTAGGCAAACAGACTACATCACAGAAGGGTCCCTCTTAAAACAAAAATTTATTGATAAGGCTTTCCCACCAAAAGTGATTGCTGAGGCTTTCGAATTTTACATGTCAGAGCGTCCTACATGTACCACAGATCTAGACCAACCTACGACACAACCTGTCAGATTTGTGACCCAGTTCCACACCCGATATAAAACCATGGAACGTATTTTTAACAGACATTGGCCTATTCTACTGCAGGATCCACAATTAAAATCAACTATCACACCGAGACCGAAATTCACATACCGGAAAACCAGTAACATTAAAAATTTGATAGCACCTAGTAAGCTCAAATCCGAGTCAGGCCCCAAGATAGCATTCCCATGTCTTATCCCTCTCATTGGGATGTATCAATGTCGTAAAAAATTGTGTTTAACATGTAATCATGTCACACATGGTCAAAAGGAGTTTACCCACAGGGACAAAACATATCAGATCAGCAGTTTTTTCAATTGTTCCACTGAATTTGTCATTTACTGCTTAACTTGTCCTTGTGGGCTCTAATATGTAGGAAGAACTATACGTACATTGAGGAAAAGATTTGGGGAGCACCGTCGTCTCGTAGAGGCGGGAGACGACACTCACAGTGTTCCCTTACATTTTCTAAAAAACCACCAACATTCATCTTCAGGCCTTAGGGTCTGGATCATTGAGTCCATATCCGGTACGTTCCCACTGGCAGAGCGTTTTAAACGTCTCTGCCAGAGGGAAATGTACTGGATATATACTTTGGACTCCCTTGCCCCTGGTGGATTAAACGAGGAAATAGAGGTGAGCAGCCTTATCAAATGGGTTCCCTCTTTTTCCCTTCCCCCCCCCCCCCTTTTCAGTCAAAAAATTTTTATTTCATTTTTCTCCTTTTCCAAGTTAATCGTTTCACTATTTATTGTTCATACAGTATATGTTCATATTTACATTTTATTATTCTTTTATTATTATTATTATTTTTTTATATATATTTTTTATATATTTTTGATTTATTTTTATTTTCATGTTTTTCATTTTTTTCATTTTTTTCATTTGTAATTATTTTATTTATATTTTTTACATATTTTTTCACTAATTATTTCTACCCATCAATTATTATTATTATTTTTTGTTACTGTTAATTTCATTTTTTTTTTTTTTTCATTTCAGCATCATTTTTCATTATACACATAGAAGATGAATAAGTTCCAATTTTTTGTCGTGTGTTTTTTTGTGATGTTTTTTTGTGATGTTCTCATGAAGTTACTCTAGAGAGAGATATATACACATACATTTATCTAATCGT
Source organism: Lithobates clamitans (assembly GCA_037952925.1). Classification (NCBI taxonomy): domain Eukaryota; kingdom Metazoa; phylum Chordata; class Amphibia; order Anura; family Ranidae; genus Lithobates; species Lithobates clamitans. The sequence continues at coordinate 4,705,156 of JBBGZY010000014.1, forward strand.
AGCTTGATACATTGGCCAAATATTAGTCAGCCTGAGTGATTGCAGATAGAGTTAAAATGCAGCGCCCCGTTCCCACCAATCAGCGCCACCCACAAGCCTTTAACCACAGTCCAATTAGATCATCCGTTAGGCCTGAGGAAGGAGCGTAGCTCCGCAAACGCGTCGCCTTTACGTCCCCTGCATCCGGAAGTGATCTCATAGCTGTGGTTCCTGGGTTACAGCGTGCGTTCCAGCGGCAGGAAGCGACGGCATCCACCGCCGAGCCTGTCCGCCGGACACGAGCAGCACTCGAACCGGATTATGAACCGGCAAGGATACAGCAGCAACACCACTTATATGCTTTTTTAACATGTACCATTGTGAGTACCACCTTTTTACATTTTGTTTAAATAAATCTTATGGCATTCTGCACTTAGAGTGGCGCCTTGTGTTCTTATGTTACAGCACCTAGAGGACTGCTTCTTTTCTCCAAGCTGGGCAGCCTTCTAATGTGGTTAGTGGATTACATAATTAACATGGACATTTCTTCAATCTATATGGACATTTAATTTATATTTACGCTGAGAGATTCATGTTTATCTACCCACAATTAATATTGACATTGCTTTTATATTTCAATTTTATAATTCCTTTTTAATCTTCATTTTAATTCCTTATATCTTTTACACTGGTATTAATCCAATACTGTGTTGGGTTCAGCGCTCACTTTTACCTGTTACAGTGGGAGTGTCATGGTCTGGGGCTTCATGAGTGCTGCCAGCACTGGGGAGCTACAGTTCATTGAGGGAACCATGAATACCAACATGTACTGTGACATACTGAAGCAGAGCATGATCACCTGCCTTCAGAGACTGGCAGTATTCCAACATGATAATAACCCCAAACACACCTCCAAGATGATCACTGCCTTGCTAAAGAAGGGTAAAGGTGATGGACTGGCCAAGCATGTCTCCAGACCTACACTCTATTGAGCATCTGTGGGGCATCCTCAAACGGCAGGTGGAGGAGCGCAAGGTCTCTAACATCCACCAGCTCCATGATGTCATCATGGAGGAGCGGAAGAGGACTTCAGTGGCAACTTGTAAAGCTCTGGTGATCTCCATGCCCAAGAGGGTTAAGGCAGTGCTGGAAAAAAATGGTGACCACACAAAATATTGACACTTTGGGCTCAATTTGGACATTTTCACTTAGGGGTGTACTCACTTTTGTTGCCAGCAGTTTAGATATTAATGGCTGTGTGTTGGGTTATTTTGAGGGGACAGAAAATTTACAGTTATACAAGCTATACACTCACTACTTTACATTGTAGCAAAGTGTCATTTCTTCAGTGTTGTCACATGAAAAGATATAATAAAATGTTTACAAAAATGTGAGGGGTGTACTCACTTTTGTGAAATACTGTATATAGCCAGCACAGGTGTGTCCATTGTCCTTGATGACCTCCCCCTCTCTTTTATATTCTCACACTTGTGTTTTGGATCTTTATGCCTATATAGTGGTTGGGTGCATGGCCTTTCCATTCTCAATTGGAATCCATTCATGTGGCCTCTTGTAAGCTCCAGTCTGAGTGTTCCTGCCCAAGTTGTGGCCAGTATATCCGGGAGAAAGATGCTTGGTTTTTAACTGCTCTGGTTTATGTTTGACACTTCCATGTTTTAAAAGTATTTGCTTTATACCATAGAAATGTATAACATGCATTGTAATGAATTTGATAATATTTTAATATCATATGTTTCTACTTATCCAGATATCCCTGATTCCCCTGATGGGGATTGTGAACAATATAACTGAAATGCATAGGAGTGACTTTGAGTGGGATTTATTATAAAGAAATTAATCTGTAAACTGCTATGTATACACGCCATATAAAAGGTTATCATGTTGTACAATATAAATGTTGCTGGTACACTAGAGCCTACATTTTAGATATGCATTGTTTACATTGTTGTACAAATAAAGTTGTTATCAATATCCAATATATTATTATACTTGTTGGGTGTACTTTTTTTTTATATATATATGGAAAGCTTCATGAATTTGTGTGTCATCCTTGCGCAGGGGCCATGCTAATCTTCTCTGCATCGTTCCAATTTTAGTATATGTCCTGCCGAAGCAAGGACAGGTGTACTTTTTTTTGCTGTCAAAAAGTCAAAGGGGCAGTTAGGAAAACAAATTGTTTGGTTATCCCCCTGTTAAGCTTTTGTATGGAGGCTTTGGACTCTTTGGAGGCCTTGTAAAAAGGGCATTTCTTTAGACAGGGAAGGGTACCTCCAAATGATAGATCAATCATCCAATTGATAGATAAAATTTGGATAATGAAAGGATATACTATATTGGGGATGAAGGGATTTTCCTCTTTTTCACTTATTTGGATAAATTCTTTTTATAAAAAAGTGGCAAAGTTGGAGGTATTCATCACTATATGGAAACAGGGACATTATGTGATTTACTCAATTGTATCATAATGGTTCAGTAAAGTCATCTCAGCAGTTGCAAGAAGAATCTATGCCAAGGTAATTTTTTTACCAATATCTGCAATTGTGCCATGCAATTAGGTCTCAAGAGGAAATTACATTTGTGTTACATTACAAGACATTGCAAGATACTAATAATAGAGGATATATGAGTGACTGATCACACACAAAGGGTGTTATTGCCTTGGTGTATAATGGTCTAATTCATAAATATTTGGTTAAGTATCCTCTAAAAGGAAGAGAGCAATGATCTTGAGACATTAGGGATATACCAGAAGATGGGTTGTTAGAGGTATAATGGGGGTTTCCTCAATATAGGCCTCTGAAATATTAACATAGTTATTTATAGTCCATGGGACAAATATAACTCCTTATTTACTTCACAGAGCAGGTCTGCAGGAAGATTCTGGCCATACTTGTTGTGGTCAGGCACAGGGGGATATTATTCATCTTCTCTGGAGGTGTCCCAAGTTGGTATGATATTGATAAGGTGTTGTACACCATATTCATATTTTTTTAAAAGCAAATATTGTAGTCCATAGCCATATATTCTAGATGACCTAGAAGGTCAAGTTAAAATAAAACTAAAGGCAATTTTTTTAAAAATTTTGGATAGAGTAAGGAAGGCTTATAGCCCCAGTCAGATTTTTTTCACCATTAGTGTCCCATTGGGGAAATTCACCCTCTTTGTTTGTCCTGTTTACCAATATCATTAAAAATGAAACAAAAAAAAATCCCAAATTTTGGGTTGTCCCCGAAAAGTAAGAGGGGAAATCTTCCAATAGGGACACTCGTTATGGTGACCTGGGGGTCCCTAAGGGATTCCCTTTATTTGCAGGGATTTCCTCTCACTTCCTGTCATGGCTTTTGGACAGAAAGTAAATGGAAATCTCACCAATAGGACAAAGAGAGGAAAAAAAAATCTGACAGGGGTTATACCCTCCCTTACTCTATCCAAAATGAAAAAAAAAGTTATATTTTAACCTTTGAGGCTTAGAACGATGCTTCTTGCTAAGAAATTAATTTCACAAAAGTTGTCTTCACCACATTCACGTAAGAGAGTGGATTTTCACAGGCAGTCTTAATCTAAAACTGGAATAGTTGGTTTTTCAAAGTGGGGTGCTCTGAACAAATGTCTTCAGGTTTTAGACATCTAGTTTGGTGACAAATAATGTATGACTGGCTTTAGTTTATGATATTGGTACAACGCATTTTGGATGATGATAAGAGAAGGATGAAGAGGAAAGGAAAGCCCCTCCCCCTTTTTTTGTATATTGTGTGTTAGGTACTGGAGTCATTTATTGTTTGTATTTGTTGTATATGTTTATAGATGCAAAAATCTTGAATAAAGAAACGTGGTAAAAAAAATGCACTAAAGGCCGGTTCACACTAGAACTCGGTGTGGGAAAGGTGCGTTCCGTGCGTGGTTTTTTTTGCACCATGTTTAAAACACAGTGCCTCTGCAATCTGCTGTAGGTGCCAATACATTGTTAACAGCATCCCAAACACAGATCGCAAATGCAGAGAGTTTGCAAACACCAGAATGCATGGTGCATACCGCAGTACCATGCAATTTGGTGAGGTGCATTTTTCAAAAGTGGAGCATGCATTACTTTTTGTGCAGTCCAGTGCAATTTGCAGCCCATTCAAATTAATGGCCTGCCAAATTGTACTGCAGGGGAACACAGGAATTACACAAGTATCCGGACCGCATTCCTGTGTGATTCTGGTGTGAACTAGCTCTTAATGATCTTATTTAATAAATGTATAAATGTTGTATCTTATATGGCCTTCTTGATAAAATGTGTGAATGGTTTTATATCTCCTAATTATACCATGTCATGTTCTATAGTCGTTTCACATATTATGCACTTAAATAGTTGAACATATCCATGGTTATGCTGGAAAGATGGATCAAAGCAGGTCTATTCTAGCCATACTACACAAAGAGCAGTTTGTAGTTTAAGTTACACTTTCACCCAAATCAGATTCTTCATGTCCATCTCAATAATGGCATTTAACACAACAATGAAAAAGCAATAAAATTCTTTTAGTTAGCCGAGTGACTGTACATGATGAAACCTTCTGGATGTTAATTGCACCAACGGCTCCCTAATGAAAGTTTGTGTCTATTAAATCTTAACAGGCCTAGTTGTAAAAAAGGCGCCAAGCTATCTGCTATGTGCAGGAATGTCCAAGGCAGCAGTTTGGAGCTTGTAATACATTGTAATTATTCTAGTTATTAGTACTGAATGAAGAAAGTTTATACTATACAAATGAATTGATTTTAACTATGCTTTTTTTTTAGCGGAAACCTGCAAGATAGCTACATTTTCTACTAAGTGTAGGATGATGATGTGACACCATTTGACTTTAAAAATTATAAATGCTTTAATTTTAGCAATTAAATTGAATACTTTATTCATCCTTAAAGAGACATTGTTTTTCAAATAATGAATAATAACAGCATAAATGACAGTATTTGTAATATATTTTAGTATTTGTATATTACAGTTAAAGGAAACCTGTCATTGAAATGGCTGTCATTGCTTACCATTCCTGTCATTGCTAAACCCTCCTACAGATGAAAGTTGACTGGCTGTCATGCTGATCAAATGGCTTCAATAATGGAACAAGTATCCATAGTAGCCCCAATAATATTCTTAGGATTTGCACCATTTTTGGTCAGATTTGATATTTCTGCCACTTGGCAGTCTCTGCGTAGTACCTTACAGCAGTGGTTCTCAACCCTGTCCTCAAGTACCCCCAACAGGCCATGTTTTGGGAATTTCTCTTAGATAAAAAAAGCTGTCCAAAATACCAAGCCATTGACTCTGTTTTAAAGCAGCTGTGCAAGATAAAGAAAAACCTGCAAACATGGCCTGTTGGGGTACTTGAGGACAGGGTTGAGAATCACTGCCTTACAGGACATCTCATTGAATATCCCGCCTCCCAATGAAGCAATATAACGAAAAAGGATTAGATATCATAATCCCTCCATAGCTCTTTTGGATTGATAATACAACAGACATTATGAATAGTTTGCAAGTGATATACATCAGACAGACTTAGATTCACGATCTGTTTTTTGAAGAAGCTACATGTTTTCTCTATTTATGCCGTGGATGGGATTGTGAAACATCAGGGGTTATATATACATTATATTACCAAAAGTATTGTGACGCCTGCCTTTACACACACATGAACTTTAACCACTTCTGGACCGCCCACCATCGTTATACGTTGGCTGTTTAAAGGAGGATATCGTTGCTATGGCAGCAGCTAACTGCCATAATCCTGGTATCCTCTTCTTCAGTGAGTGGTCTGGTTTAAGATAAAAGTGGTCTCTGCAGCGGATTCGGCGCAAGATCACTTTTATCAGCGGCAGGAGAAGGGACCCCTCCAGCTGCGATCCGGTGCCCTCCGCCGCTTACCGGAGCCGTCGGCAGCAGTGGAGGAGATCGGATCCTTCCTGTAGCCTGACATGGAGATGAGTGAGGGAAAGATGGCCCCCACCCTACTTCATATCATTGCAGGGCGGAAGCGACGTCAAAACGTCACTTCCGCCCATAGCTCTCAAAGATCTCATATTTAAGAGCTCCTGTTATGCTTTTACATTCCTTGTAATAGGAATAAAAGTGACACAATTTTTTTTTAAAAAAAACAGTGTAAAAATTAAAAATAAAAGGTAAAATAAATAAGAATAAAAAAAAATGTAAATTTAAACGTGCCCGTCCCGATGAGCACGCGTGCAGAAGCTAATGCATACATGAGTAGCGCCAGCATATGAAAATGGTGTTCAAACCACACATGGTATCGCCTAGACCTCCTCTGTAACTTAAAACATGCAACCTGTAGAATTTTTAAATATTGCCTATGGAGATTTTTAAGGGTAAAAATTTGTCGCCTTTCCACGAGCGGGTGCAATTTTGAAGCGTGACATGTTGGGTATCAATTTACTCAGAGTAACATTATCTTTCACAATATAAAAAAATTGGGCTAACTTTACTGTTGTCTTATTTTTTAATTTAAAAAGTGTATTTTTTCCAACAAAAGTGCTCTTGTAATGCCCCGTACACACGGTCGGATTTTCCGACGGAAAATGTAGGATAGGACCTTGTTGTCAGAAATTCCGACTGTGTGTGGGCTCCATCACACATTTTCCATCGGAATTTCCGACACACAAAGTTTGAGAGCTTGCTATGAAATTTTCCGACAACAAAATCCGTTGTTGGAAATTCCGATCGTGTGTACACAAATCCGACGCACAAAGTGCCACGCATGCTCAGAATAAATTAAGAGAGGAAAGCTATTGGCTACTGCCCCGTTTATAGTCTCGACGTACGTGTTTTACGTCACCGCGTTCAGAACGATTGGATTTTCCGACAAATTTGTGTGACCGTGTGTATGCAAGACAAGTTTGAGCCAACATCCGTCGGAAAAAATCCATGGATTTTGTTGTCGGAATGTCCGATCAATGTCCGACCGTGTGTACGGGCATAAGACCGCTGCCCAAATATGGTGTGACAGAAAGTTTTGCAACAACTGCCATTTTATTCTCTAGGATGTTAGGAAAAAAAAGTATAATGTTTGAGGATTCTAAGTAATTTTCTAGCAAAAAAAACTGTTTTTAACTTGTAAACAACAAATCTCAGAAAGAGGCTCGGTCCTTAAGTGGTTAATGGCATTCTAGTCTTAGTCCGTAGGGTTCAGTATTAAGTTGGCCCACCCTTTGCAGCTATAACAGCTTCAACTGTTTTGGGAAGTCTGTTCATAAGGTTTACGAGTGTGCCTATGGGAGTGTTTGACCATTCTTCCAGAAGCGCATTTGTGAGGCAATTCACTGATGTGGACAAGAAGGCCTGGCTTGCAGTCTTCGCTCTAATTCATCCCAAGGGTGTTCTATTGGGTTCAGGTCAGGACTCATCCATGTCTTTATAGACCTTGCTTTGTGCACTCGTGCGCAGTCATGTTGAAACAGAAAGGGGCCATCCCCAAACTGTTCCCACAAAATTGTCCACAATGTCTTGGTATGCTGGCGCCTTAAGAGTTCCCTTCACTGGAACTAAGAGACTGAGTCCAACCCCTGAAAAACAATCCAACACCATAATCCCCCCTCCACCAAATAATTTGAACCAATGTCCAAACACTATAATATAGTGTATGTATATATATATATATATATATATATATATATATATATATATATATATATATATATATATATATATATATATATATATATATATATATATATATATATTATGGCCTACCTTATTTGTTTGTCTGTTTTTAGAATATGTGTATTGGTATATTCATGGAAAGTATGTAAATCTAGACCCTAGGTAGGTGACACTCCCACTTCCCACTTCCCAAAGCACTATCATATGTAAATGCCGATTTATTTGCACAAATTTTTTTTCATGCTTTGTTGCATCTCAGTTCCAATCTCAGAATTTGTGTTGCATTTGTTACAATATGATTTTTTAATATTAATCAGATATAAGATACATGGGAAATAACATTACATAATAGTGGTTGGTCATAGAGATACTGTCAGGTTCTGGCTTGAGTAGACAATGGGTACGTTGTATTGTTTTATTTAATTGATAGTTTTCAACAGGCTATTGTCTATAGCTACAGTACACGAGGTACGTGTCTTTGTCACATCCCAAAATTGGGATTGTGAGGATGTGCTCTCCTCAAATGATAGTGAGGATGAGGAGATAGAGTTTGATATTTCACATGATGATCTGCTAGTGCAAAAGGAAAAGTATGCCAGACCTCTCATTACTAAGCATAGGGAACGGCAACATGATAGAGAACTACGGGAGTTTACACAAACTGAACTCCATGAGCTGGCAAAACAATACAAAAAATACAAACAAAGGTCTGGGGAGCCCCTATTGACCTGGCTCCTACGCTTACGGGATGAAGGGGCGGACAGTGTTGTTTTGTCAGGTAAGGAAGCAGTGACTATGGGAGTGTTAACCCATGATCCACAATTGCGTCAGGCAATGCAAAAAGCCTGAGTGTTTAGCGTGAATTTCTCACTGTTAGACCTCGTGAGAGATGGAATAGTCCGAGCATACGCTAGTCCTACCGACCTGGAAAATACCTACTCATGGAGATCAATAGGAGAGGGTATTTTCAAGTTATGTGAGATGGGTTGTATAACCAGATTAAATACCTTTCCAGAATGGATGGTCCAGATATGGAGCCATTTACGTCTGCTTTGCGCTTTAAGCTGATGAAGTCTGCGCCATTTAATCTCAGGGCTCCATTTTTGTCCTTGTTGGGAGGCCTGGGATTAAACAGCAAGATTCATGAAGCCACAACCCTTTTAAGCCAGTTGGGGAAGCTAGAGGAGGCTAAAACAAAACCTGTCTGGGCGGTAGATAAGGTCAAAGCCAGACAAGAAGAATGCAAGCAGAAAAGAACAGAGAAGAAAGTGAATGGGGTAGGGAAGACAGGAGTTGAAGAGAAAACCAGGCTAGTTATTTCTAGGAAAGAAATGTGGGTGGACCTATTAAAGGCAGAAGTACCTAAAGATGAGATAGATGGGATTTCTACAGCAGAAATGCTGAAGAGGTTGAAACATTTAGTAGGGAAAACTGCCAGGGTTAAAAACACTACTCCTAGTGAAGATAACATCAGCCTAGACTTAGAAAAAACAGAACAGACCCCTCCTGTTAGCCCCAAACCAATTCCCAAAACTGAACATGAACCCAAACCAAAATCCCTTTATCCTGGGGAGCAGTTAGAGAAAATCAGAAAAGGGGATTGGGAGGTTCCTTATCCTTTATGAAGGGAAGGTGAGTCTCCTGTAATAGCCGTGAGGGCAGTGACAACAGGAGACCGACGCCCATATGAACCTGTCACTGTATGGTGGGGGAAGTAATGGCTTTAGTTGATAGTGGAGCTGAAGTTACACTTTTGCAAGGCAATCCTTCCCATCCCAAAGGAGAATTGATTTATGTAGAAGGTTTGGGAGGGCAAACTACACCAACAGTTAGGATACGGGTGAAATTGGCTATTGGCAAGGGATCAGGATTTATGACAAATGTTTTGGTATCAGAGTTACCCGCAAATATTCTTAGGATGGATGTACTTCAAGGTCAGTCAATTCAGACTGAAAGAGGTACATTCACATTCAGGTATCCTGGTAAAGAGTATCTGGTAAGGGCGGTGAAGGCTGTGGTCAGAGGTCATGCGAAATGGACCCCTGTCTACATTCCTCCACCAGAGAAGCCAGTCTGTCTCAAGCAGTACAGACTTCCTGGAGGCCACAAAGAAATTGGTGGGGCTATTCAAGAACTGTTGAGAGTAGGGATCCTTAGACCTGCTGTAAGTCCTTTCTTGTCCCCAGTGTTCCCAGTAAAGCAACCTGATGGGACATATAGAATGACTGTGGATCATAGAGGTCTAAACAAAGTGGCACCTCCATTGAAGTCAGCTGTAACAGATATGATCTCAGTTGTTGAGAAAATTGCTAATGATGCAGGAGAATATCATGCTGTGATAGACCTGGCTAATGCTTTCTTTTCAATTTTGATAGACCCAGAGTGTCAAGACCAGTTTGTTATGGTGTGGGACGGCCGCCAGTACACTTTCACCGTGCTTCCTAAAGACTATGTTCATTCTCCACTGATTTGTCAAGGACTGATTGCCCGAGATTTAAGTACCTTGAATTTGAACGTCGCTGTGTTTCACTACATTGATGACATCATGATCTCTGGGACAAAAGAAGATGTAACCGAAGCACTGCACCTGCTGATATTGCACTTGGAGAACAGAGGGTGGGCTATCAACAGAGACAAAGTCCAAGGACCTGCCACAGTGAAATTCCTGGGAATGATGTGGACTGGGCCACAGAGGAAAATTCCAGAGACAGTTGTGCAAGCTATCCAGGCGCTGTAGCCCCCTACTACCAAAAAGGAGGCACAGAAGTTCATTGGAGTTGTGCGGTTCTGGAGATCTTTCATCCCAAATCTTGGACTGATTCTGAGGCCTATATATAATGTCACCAGAAAAAAGACTGAGTTCTCATGTGGTTCAGAGCAGCGGACTGCATTCATGTTTGCTAAAGAAGCTATTTTGCAGCATCAGGGATTAGGACCCGTGAGACAAGGAGTACCATTTCAGCTGGATGTAGTGGAACAGAATGGTACCATATCTCGAAGTCTGTGGCAGCCAAATGAAAAGAAAGGACTGAGAGCAATACCCATTGGATTTTGGTCCAAACAACTGACAGGGGCACAGAAGAGATACACGCCCCTAGAGAAGTACCTGTTTGGGGCCTACACAGCACTGCAACATGTAGAGACCATTACAGGAAAGGACACAGTCACCATCCATACTGCATTGTCAATAGCAGGATGGGTGAGAGATAATGGACTGACCACTAGGGCAGCTGTAGCCCAGAACCAGACACTGATGAAATGGAAGTGGTACCTTCAAGAAAGAGAGGGTATTGCAGCTGGGGATGTTAGAGACATTTCAAAACAGTTGGCAGGGCTTGTTACTTTTACCAGCACCCGGCCAGAACAAGAAATTCCTGTGCTGCAGTCATCCCCCATTCAAGAGGCTCTACCCTTTGATTCTCTGTCAGCAGACATAAGGGAGTCAGCGTGGTTCACTGATGGTTCAGCCAGTCACTTCATCTGGGTGTAAATGGACAGCAGAAGCCTACAACTCAAGTACAGACACAGTCCTGCAGGAGACTGGAATTGGAGGGTCCAGTCAGTATGCAGAGTTGAAAGCTGTAGTGATGACTCTTCAGGAGGATCCTTCTTCCCATGTCACTATCTACCATGACAGCTGGGCGTTTTTTAAAGGACTGACAACTTGGATGCCCGTGTGGAAGTCCAATGAATGGATGATTCATGGAAAGGTGGTGTGGGGAGGCAAAGAAGTCTGGGACTATATCTGTAAGGAAGCTCACTCCTGCACCATAAAAGTGGGGCATGTAGGTTTATGGACCTGACTGTATGAATGGGCACAGAAGAGAGGATTACCTATATTCATGGACATGATAAAGACTGTAATAGGAAACTGTACAGTGTGTGGAGAAGTGCAACAATGGCCATTGCAAAAGTACTCCACCGGGTCGATTAAGAGGGGTGAGAGGCCTGCAGAGATCTGGCAGATTGACTTCATCCATCCCCTGCCCCGGGGAAATAATGGACTGTGGACACCTATTCAGGACTTATGTTTGTTCATCCTTGCAAACATGCAGATCAAGCCGCAACGCTTTAACTGCTCCAGAAACTTGTCGTTGCTTATGGTTGTCCCAAACAAGTCCAAAGTGATAACGGTTCACACTTCACCGAATCAACAGTACAGCAGTGGGCCAGATTCTGGAGTGTACTGGTTGTGCCACATCCCATACCATCCACAGGCAGCTGGTTTGATTGAAAGATACAATGGGCTATTGAAGGACCAGATACGCAAACTTACACCCACACATACACTAAGGGGGTGGGATCGGGTCCTCACACAGGCAGTCATGTTGTTAAATTCTAGGCCAATAGCCAAAAGCACACCATATGAGAAGATGGTAGGGGCTGGGGCACAGATTCCACAGCTGGAGTGCAGAGTTCAGTATTTATGTAAGGTTCCTGAAAGAACAGATACAGCAGATACCATGTTACTGCTTCCCATGACATAGAAACCAAGAGTGACGTATCTGAAGCTGAAGCCTATCTAGGAATAAGAAGGCATCTGGAAGGAAGGTTTGAAGTTATATTTGCATTGGCAGATGAGCTTCAAGACAGTGGCTGGGACTCTGACTGGTTAGTGGACACTTCTCAGCAAGAGTGGAAAGTGAGGCTACATAACATCAGACCTTCCAAAATAAACAACAGTGATCTTCTGGGAAATATCAGTATATTTCCTCTCCTCCCTATTGATGTTCTTTGGGAGGGTCAGAAGTGGGTACAGGCAGGGGGCAAAGTGTTAGTCAGATATCCAGGCAAGAAGCCATTTAGAGGAGAGATTGTAGCTAAAGGGCTTGGATCTGCTGTTTATGTATTATTAGGAGGAACAGATAATATGCTTTGCTTTCCACTCCACAGGCTGTCTCTGATTCGATCCATAGGACATGATGGAAAGAATGACGGAACATCGCAAGAGCTGTGGAGAGCAAGGCCTTACAAGCCTACCCTTGTTTCTAAAGAACTTTAGAATGGACTTTCTAATGAACTTTTAGTTAAAGACGGAAACACCTTCTCAATGACAGAAATATGGGAGGTGTTGCATTCAAGGAAAATGAATGTTTAAAATGAGTTTTCATAGTAATAAGGTGATTTTCTGTATGGAGTCTAAAAGGAAAAAAAATCTAGGGCAGAAATGTGTTGCGTTACAATATGATTATTTTATATTAATCAGACATAAGATACATGGGACATAACATTGCACAATAGTGGTTGGTCATAGAGATACTGTCAGGTTCTGGCTTGAGTAGACAATGGGTACGTTGTATTGTTGTATTCAATTGACAGTTTTCAACAGGCTATTGTCTCTATAGCTACAGTACACAAGTAAGAGATTTACTTGTTTGAAGTTCTTTCAGCTCTCAAACTGAAAGAATGACTGTTAGATTACTGTCAGGTTTTGACTTGATTAGACAATGGGTACGTAGATAGCATTGTTGTATTCAATTGACAGTTTTCAACAGTTCATTGTTTCTACAGCTACAGTAAACAGGTATGTCTTCTGTTGTATGGTAACTATGGCAAACAGCCTGCACATAAAAGGGGAATTCAGGCATAAGCTAGGAACACACACCATCATGCTGTAAGATCAGAAGCCACCCATGATAGAAGAAACGTGCCTGATCCTCCAGAAGAATTGTTGCCATTGGAGATCACGAACATACAGTAACAGAAGATAAGTAACCTTTAAGTGTATTTGTACTGATATAGACCATAGGCTGTTCATTTGCTGGGCATTTTGCCTGTTATAGATATCTGTCAGTCTTGTATTGTATTCCTAAGATTGTAATAGTTTTGTATGTATAGCATCTTTGTATAGTAAAAGCACAATTGCACACTGCAGAAGTATTAGCTTCCTTGCTTATACCACAAAGTAACCTTGCTAGATAGACGCAAGCAAAGCAGAGTTTCAGCTAATCCTTGTCTACACACACTTAGCCCAACAGAGAATCATATTTTGATCATGTTTCCATAGTTTGTGCTACTTGAAGTATCCAACAGGAGTATAAGTAACAGGGTGGATATGCAGGAACACAATTTGGACAGTTTTGTTAGATCCAGGGCATTCATGGCAGTTTCCCCAGGAATATCCACATATCTAAAAAGATTGAAAGCAGCTTTTCAAACTACATGGATGTATTTAAGCTCATATGAGATTTTACTGATAGAGTTTAGATCTACTTTATTTCAATGATGCAGGGTGAGGATTTCATATCAGGTAAAGGTGTTCATTTATGAAGCAGTGGAAAATATCCACTGCTGTGTTCTCCGGCATTCACAGAGGAGATCTCTCTCCTCTGGGTGCCTTTTTATGAAGTTGTGCAGACCACTTCTCCTTTTGAAAAGTCAAGCAATCTACAAACGCTTTGAACAGTGGAGAACAGCTCCTGATATCTCGTGAGACTTAGCTAGATTACAGTACCAGAAGTTCACTGAAATACACCAGGTGTCTTTTTATTAAGCAGCGGTAAATTACCACTGCTGAATACATGGACATTCTCAGAGGTGACCGCCTACCTTTTATGCTAATACATTTTTTTGGCCCCCTACAGAAAATATATATTTATATGTACACAAACACACAGTTTATATATATATATATATATACATATATATATATATATATATATATATATATATATATATATATATATATATAGAGGGGGACACCGTGGGAAAAGGACAGAGAGGGACGCCGCGGGAAGAGGATAGAGAGGGACGCCACGGGAGGAGGACAGAGAGGGACGCCACAGGAGGAGGACAGAGGGATGGCGCAGGAAGAGGTCAGAGGGACACCGCGGGAAGAGGAAAGAAGGACACCATGGGAAGAGAAGAGAGGGATGCCGTGGGAAGAGGACAGAGGGACGCCGTGGGAAGAGGACAGAGGGGGACACTGTGGGAAGAGGACAGAGAGGGACAGCCGCAAGAGGAGGACAGAGTGGGACAGCCACATGAGAAGGACAAAGAGGGACGGCCACAGGAGGAGGACAGAGAGGGACGATGTGACAAAGGAAAACGTACCCAAACTTGATGATAAGTGATCCACCACCAGAGAGTCATAAATCTGTTCTATTGGAGCAACTATCCATGTGGCTCTCTGTCCATTACAGGAGTTCATCATCAAGTTTGGGTTTCGCTTTGTCACATCGTTATCCAATTCTTTTCCTTCACTTCATTGGACATCATTCACTCTTATTTTGATTGTCACACAGTATATCAATTTTTTGGTTTATTATACACGTATATTTAGTGTCTATACGCATTGCCTGCATATATATGTTGTTTGAGTTTCTTCCTGGATCATTTATGTGCACTTTATGTATATATATAATTTTCAGTTTATTCTGAGATTTATTCTGAGTGCTGCACTTAATGTTCACATGTTTTCATTCTTTGCAATTGATCTATTCCTTTGCTAGCTGCTTTTTTACATAGATTGCAGACAGCGCGGTATATTTGCTTTATATCTTGGACAGAGAGGGACGGCTGCAGAGGAGGACAGAGAGGGATGGCCGCTGGTGGAGGACAGTGAGGGGCGGCTACAGGAGGAGGACAGAGAGGGGTGGCTGCAGGAGGAGGAGAGAGAGGGACGCTGCAGGAGGAGGACAGAGAGGGACATCACAGGAGGAGGAGAGAGAGGGACGTTGTGGCGGTCAATAAGGCCTAGAGGATAGCAGGTTAGGCACTGCCTAATGGCTCAGTCCCTAGGAACAGTAATCAATAATGGCCAACTGGCCCTCTTAGCAGACCGCAACAGTGATCCCTCTAGCTTGACGTTCGCTCACTCTGGGTTGCCCAGGCTGACTCCACTCAGTAGTGTAGCATGTCTGTACTCTGGCAGTGGCTCTGTCTTTCTCCTCCTTTGGTGGTGCGGGTAAAGTGTGGCTCCCTCTCTACTGGTGCAGGTACAGCATGGCTCCCTCTCTGGTGGTACAGGTACAGCGTGGCTCTCTCTCTAGTGGTGTGGGTACAGCATGGCTCCCTCTCTGGTGGTGCGGGTACAGAGTGGCTCTCTCTCTGGTGGTGCGGTTACAGTGTGGCTCTCTCTCTGGTGGTGTGGGTACAGTGTGGCTCTCTCTGGTGGTGTGGTTACAGGGTGGCTTTCTCTCTGGTGGTGCAGGTACAGCGTGGTTCTCTCTGGTGGTGCGGGTACAGCGTGGCTTTCTCTAGTGGTGCAGGTACAGCGTGGCTCTCTCTGGTGGTGCGGGTACATCGTGGCTCTCTCTCTGGTGGTGCGGATACAGCATGGCTCTCTCTCTGGTGATGCGGTTACAGCGTGGCTCTCTCTTTGGTGGTGTGGGTACAGTGATGCGGGTACAGCGTGGCTCTCTCTGGCTTCCCCCTGCACAGTCCTCTTTTTTTCTTCTCCTGTAGCACTCTGCTTTTTGCCGAGTTCCAGATTCTCTCTCCCCCCCCAGAGTGCATGCATGCTGGGGGACTGTAGCCTGCTGTGTGTGGACACACTGGGGCCGCCAATCTTCCATGACTACATTTGCCATGATCCCCCCTAGTCTCTTCTGATTGGCCCTCTGCTGTGGCCAATAGGGAGAGGGAATTAGAGTGGGCAAGAAGCCGGACGTCGTCGTGGGGAACTCGATTAGAGTCACTCTCTCTCTTCTTCTGTTCAGCTGACAGGAGAAAGGGGAGGGGGCGAGCAGAGTAGATATACAGACGCTATTTAGCTCTCCTCTCCCTGTCACAGTGCCGCTGCGGAGTAGACAAAAGCAGGGGAAAACATTGGGGGGGGCGACGGCACCAAATACAACTGTTTCGTGGTATCACCTGGATGCAGACTGCCCACCCCCCCGCACCCCCATAGCGATGCCACTGGATTTAGATGTAGTCCCCTGATGGCGGCCCTGTGTGCGGGAGCCGGGAGGAGGGTGCCTTCTGATTTTTTTGTGCGGGGGGTGGCTTTTTTGCCGCCCCCCCTCAAAGTGCCGCCCAAGGCCTTGTCAGCTTAGGCCAAAATACAGCACTGATATAAATATATCTATCTATCTATCTATCTATCTATATATATATATATATATATATATATATATATATATATATATATATACATATATATATATATATATATATATATATATATATATCTATAGATATAGATATAGATATATATATATATACATGGCAGGGGGCCATGGTTACTGTCTGGGGGGGTCTGATCGAGGGAGGAGGACATCAGATTCTCTCTTCTCTCCCCGGTTTACCACCTCTGAGCTGGTTAAAACGGGGAGTGTGAATTCTGACAGAGATTGCCAGTGAAGTGCAGAAATCGCACTTTCATAAACTGGCCGTTTCTGTGTCAATCAATGACAGCTTATTTGTGTGCAGAGATGATTGTTCTCCCCCGATCATCTCTGTTTCATAAATTGTTAATGAACTGAGATCAGCGGCAATCCTTGGGACACCAAAATCCTATTGTTGCTGCATGACAAAGTGTCCTCTTTGACACATAGCTGCCTTTTGACATCCTTCTGCCCTAGACACCACATAAAAGCTTTAAGTAGTATTAAAGGCTTGTTTTTTTTTAAAAACAAGCATGTCATACTTACCTGCTCTGTGCAATGATTTTGCACAAAGTAGCCTTGATCCTCCTCTTCTCGGGTCCCTCGCCGGTGCTCCCGGCCCCTCCCTCCTGCCAAGTTCCCTCATGGCAAGCAGCTTGCTATGGGGGCACCCGAGCAGGTTCGCTCTTGAGCCGCTGTTCTGTATGTTAATTCACACACAGAGCCACGGCTTTCCCCACCCTTTGTCTCTCCTCATTGGCTGTGCTTGTCTCAGCCAATGAGGAGGGAAAGTCCCCAGGGAGCCAAGACTCTAATGCACATCGCTGGATAGCTGGGGCTGCTGCACACAGAAGGTTTCTTACCTTCATGCATAGAATGTATGAAGGGAAAAAAACTTGAGCCTTTAGAACCAATTTAAGAATACACAATCTGACAGGCACCCTTCACATTCAGCTGAGTAATCATTTTCTTTATGGCATAAACCAAGACAGGAGCATGTCTGTACAAGCAGTTAAAGCTCCGTAGCCTCCCCGATGGTATTCCCGAGTGTGGCTCGGGGTTAAATTTCAGCACCATTGAATGAATGAATGGATGAATGAATGAATGATTTGTAAAGTGCTGCAAATGCAAACTGAATCGCCTCAAGGCGCTGATGCGTTGTGTTGTCAAGCTTCTCTAGAAGAGGTAGGTCTTGAGTTTTTTCCTGAAAGCCAGATGGTTTTCTTCCATGCGGATGTGAGTCAGAAGAGAGTTCCATAGCCGAGGTCCCTGGACTGCAAATCTTCTTTCTCCCCTTGCTTTGCAGCAGTATTTGGGAACGAGGAGGAGGTTTTGGCTAGATGATCGCAGATTGCGATTCGGTGTGTAATGTTTTATTTTCTCTCTGAGGTATTGAGGGGCGTTTCCATGTACGCATTTGTGGGTGAGGCATAGCGTCTTGAAAGTGATCCGATTCTTTACTGTTAGCCAGTGTAGGCTCCTCAGGGATGGGGAGATGGACTCCCAGGGTTTTTTTCCTGTTATTAGTCTTGCCGCCGCGTTTTGAATGGCCTGTAGGCGCGTAAGCTGATATTGGGGTAATCCTAGGTAGAGTGAGTTTGCGTAATCGAGACGGGAATTAATGATTGTTCCAACTACTGCTGCTTTGTCATCTTCTGGGATGAAGGGGATGAGTCTGCGTAACTTGCGGAGGAGATTGTGCGATCCACTAACTACTGATCCTAATTGCGCATCCATTGTCATTTCTGAGTCCAAGATAATTCCAAGACTTTTTGCCTTGGTGCTCGGTGAAATGGTCTGTCCGAAGATGGCGGGGGGTGTCCATGGAGTCTTGGTTTTGGGATTTTGGTTAGCGTGCAGGTAGAGAAGTTCTGTTTTTGACCCGTTGAGTTTGAGGGAACTAATGGTCATCCAGTTATCTATTGAAGTGAGGCATTTCTCTAGTTGCTGATGGTGGTCTTTTTGTCCGGTAAACCGAAAGTAGATTTGGGTATCGTCTGCGTATGAGTGGAAGCAGAGATCTGATTTTCTGATGATATTGAGGAGAGGGCGGACGTAAATGTTGAATAGTACTGGCCACAAGGGGGGGCCCTGAGGGACTCCACAGGAGATTGCCTGGGTTTCCGAGGTAAATGCTCCTAGTTTCACTGTCTGCGAGCGATTCTCTAAGAAGCATGCAAACCATTTTAGACTAGACTCTGTGGCTCCTGCTACTTCTGTGAGCCGGCCAAGTAGAGTATTGTGGTCCACTGTGTCACAGTTTTGTTGAAAGATGAGGTCTAGGGTATGTCCTGAATCATGCGTGGGCGTCTTTATCAACTGCTGAAGACCTAGCTCTTCCAGTTGGTTGATGCAGGTGGTCCCAATAGGATCTTGGGTGGAGTTTGCCCAAAGGTTGAAGTCTTCAAGTACCAGAAGGTTTTTAGTTTTCAGGGTGTGCATTATCGGTAACCCCGAGCCCCACTCGGGATTACATTGCAGGATCCTGGTGCGGCTTTACTTACCTTGTCCCCAGGATCCTGCGATGTCCCCCGCTGTGTCTGCGGGCTCTGTCCTCCTCCGAAGCCTCTCCATGCCAGGCTCCGTTACAGATTACAGTACTGTATGAAATTATTTCACATCCCTTTTGTCCCCAGTGCTTTGGCCCATGCCCTGCATGCAGTTTTATGTTATATATACTGTTCTTTCTGCCTGGAAACTGGAGATTGTCCATAGCAGCCAAAAAGTGTCCCTTTACATCAAAAGTGGTTTTAGACCAGCTAGAAAACAGCAATAGTAAATTAGAACATTTGCCGAATTGAGCGATAGTGAATCGTGGGGAAATTTATTTTAATATTATTATATATATTTTTTAAAATTATTTATATCTATTTATTATATTATAATTTATGTTTTTGTGTTTGAAACTTCATGATACCCGGGATATCTACTAGACTTGTTTGGACAGATTTAAGTGTGTTATTGTTAAGAATTACAGGCCTACAATATAAAACGCCAAATTTCCATGCAAAATAATTGTACCGCTTTCAGCACCTAAAATCCGATATAATCATATTTAGGGAGGTTAAAGGTTAAAGATGAATTGCAGTGCCTGTGACTACCAATGTCAATGAATATTCAAATTTGATGTCTATTGACTGGCCACAAGTTCAAATTAAAAGTCTGAACTCATGCAAAATACATACGTAATGATATTGATGTTAACAGACTACATTAACTCACTGTTATCTCATATAGTACAAATATTGATGGAGTTACACTTTAATTGGTAAAATTGTACAAGCACCTGTTGAAGTATTATGTACACTTACAACGTATTTCAAGTACTCTGTGTAATCATTTTTCAGCCTTTCCCTTAAAAGCCAGTGTCTGCTGGGCCGGACTTTAAAGGGAGAAGATGGATTGCTGATTTTTGATTTAACAAGCTGAATTCCCTCAGTTGTAGCTTGAATTAAGCCACGGTTTTTACTACAAACAGAAGAGATTATAGACTCCTAGGATAGCCATGTAGCAGCTATAATTCATTCTCATGTACCAATGATCCCATTTTATTTCCACAAGTCAAGGGTCAACATAACCTTATTTTTTTTTCTTCATTGCGTTCTGAAGTCTGACTGTATTATTAAGCTTTCCAATACTTACACTACCTCTTGCAATCCACCAAGGATTTATGCTTCAACTCTGCATGTATTAAGAATGCAGCCATAGCAACTACTAGCATTAATGAACTATTTGCTTATGCAGTAATAATTAACTTCCATTACATTACTTTGTGTGATTACTTTCTTAATTGCCTGAATTATGCATCCATTTAATATTTAATAACCATTCTCAGAAATCAGACAGTGTTAAAAAACAAATTGCTCACAGTTTCCCCGCCATAATTAAGCGCACAAGAATAAATGGAACCTTTTAAAATGAATGTCGTGAGATTATTCCTTTGCATATAGAACACTGTTTTAAATTAGCTATTTATTAAGTTTAAATTTAAAATCAAATAGAACATTTTTCACTTACGCCAGTGGGAAATCAACCTTACAGTACCTGCATTAAATGTTTTGATTTCTTAAGGAATTCTCTAATGTACTGTAATGTTGATACTTTAGAGAAATTGGAAACAAAGTTGGCTGTTGTTGGGGTTATTAACTAATCTTGTGCAAATATGTCAAAACCCACAGCAACCAACCAGAAATTTGTATTCATTGTTTATTTTGTAGCACGTAGATTCAAGTTAATTGTGTGTTGTTTATATGTAATATACTGCACACAGTATTTGGAGAACATGATTTTAATTATGTACCACCAGCTCATCCCTTTGAATGTATAGTATACAGTATATACAGTATCTCACAAAAGTGCGTACACCCCTCACATTTCTGTAGCTATTTTATTATATCTTTTCATGTGACAACACTGAAGAAATGACACTTTGCTACAATGTAAAGTAGTGAGTGTATAGCTTGTATAACAGTAAACAGTGTCCCCTCAAAATAACTCAACACAAAGACATCAATGTCTAAATCGCTGGCAACAAAAGTGAGTACACTGCTAAGTGAAAATGTCCAAATTGGGCCCAAAGTGTCAATATTTTGTGTGGCCACCATTATTTTCCAGCACTGCCTTAACCCTCTTGGGCATGGAGTTCACCAGAGATTCACAGGTTGCCACTGGAGTCCTCTTCCACTACTCCATGATCACAGGGAGAGAGAAAGGGTGGGGCAATCACGCAGCTGGTGGATGTTAAAAAACCTTGCGCTCCACCAAATTCCGTTTGAGGATGCCCCACAGATGCTCAATAGGGTTATAGGTCTGGAGACATGCTTGGCTTGTCCATCACCTTTACCCTCAGCTTCTTTAGCAAGTCAGTGGTCGTCTTGGAGGTGTGTTTGGGGTCGTTATCATGTTGGAATACTGCCCCTCTCCGGAGGGAGGGGATCATGCTCTGCTTCAGTATGTCACAGTACATGTTGGCATTCATGGTTCTCTCAATGAACTGTAGCTCCCCAGTGCCGGCAGCACTCATGCAGCCCGAGATCATGACTGTCCCACCACCATGCTGGACTGTAGACAAGACACACTTATCTTTGTACTTCTCAACCGGTTGCCGCCACATGTGCTTGACACCAAATAAGTTTATCTTGGTCTCATCAGACCACCGGACATGGTTCCAGTAATCTATGTCCTTAGTCTGCTTGTCTTCAGCAAACTGTTTGTGGGTTTCTTGTGCGTCATCTTTAGAAGAGGCTTCCTTCTGGGATGACAGCCATGCAGACCAATTTAATGCAGTGTGCTGTGTATGGTCTGAGCACTGACAGGCTGACCCTCCACCCCTTCAACCACTGCAGCAATGCTGGCAGCACTCATATGTCTATTTCCCAAATACAAACTCTGGATAGGATGCTGAGCACATTCACTTAACTTTTTTGGTCGACTATGTTCTAAGTAGAACCTGTCCTGTTAAACCACTGTATGGTCTTGGCCACCATGCTGCAGCTCAGTTTCAGGGTCTTGGCAATCTTCTTATAGCCTAGGCCAGTGATGGCAAACCTTTTTGAGACTGAGTTCCCAAACCGCGACACAAAACCATTTGAAACCATTTCAAAACCATTTGGATTTGAAAGTGCCAACACAGTTGTAGCAGGTACCTCTCCAGGCTGATTGAATCCATGAGAGAGAGAGCTGCCTGCTAGCAGCTACATGGGTTTTAAACCCCCCCCTCTCTTCTCACACACACAGACACACAGCACTGCTCACTTTGTAGCCTCCCTATTGGAAGAGACTGAGAGCCAATCACCAGGAAACAGCAGCAGAGAAGTGTGGAATATGAAGTCTAAACACAAGACAGCCTGATTGACTGTGTAAGGGGACAGGACTGCAAATCCCAGGCTGCACTGCTCAGAGACAGGAGGATTGTGGGAGAGGCTATAAAAGACACAGAGCAGACTAGGCCAGGAAGCCTTGTTCCTGGATCCCATCGGGAGAGCAACCCCTCTGTTGCTGTGTGTGATAGGGATTGCGGCCTACCAAGGGGCTCACAGTGTGCAGCTCCAGCCCAGAGGAACAGAACCTGCTCCAGAAGGATGCTTTGCAGCTGTGCAAAGTGTCATGTAATCAGCCGATTCAACAGGTCAGAGACTGAAAACCATTGCGACAAACTTGCAGCCAGGAGAGTCGACCGATCGCTCGCTCTGTGGAGGACCGCTGATTGCGTACAGGATTGGTGAGGGGGCTTTGCCCAGGAACCTTATTGCCTTCCATAAGATACCACATCTGAATACTGTACACAGACACCTATTATCTGGATCACATAGAGGAGTGCTACATCACAGCATCAGCTACTGTACATTCCTTCTCATCCCCCTGTTATATTGAGGGACCCTTGTCCACAGAGCTCCTACATGCCGGTGAAGAGAACAAACGCAAAGCTTTACTCATAGAACATTACTGTTGTTGCTCTTAAAGGGGACATGCCACGGGTGTTTAAATTACTTCATTGTGTGTATTGGGGGTATTATAGGCCGGCCTGAGTTTCCCCTTTAATCATAGCATTCTGCATATATCAATAGCTTGTTCGGGGAGTCCATTTAATCTGTGTACCTTGTTATTTACTCTTTATGTGTTGCATAGTGTTATTGACTGTTTTATTTTTAAACTGTTTCAACCAAGTCCTGGCTACTTATACGGGCCTTGGCTGACTAATATTAATCTAAGCTTTTCTCTGGTTCAAGTAAACTTGAGAGAACAGAACTGTGCTTGTGTATTATTATTGGGTTATTCCATTAACCCTCTTGCTAGGTGTGCCAGAGAGGCTGGGTTCTTTGGAGTTGAGAGGCAGAGTAACGGACTGAACAAATAAAAGCAGCTCCTTCGGGGGTGTTGCTACACAGTATTAAACCTACCAGCGGCTCTGTACAGAGAATGGGACTGATCATCTCTCTGAATGAGCCCTAAGGGACCAAAAATGTACGATTCTGCCAGATTTGCTCAGAATGCAGGTTCAGGAATGTGTTGTGCTCAGAATACACTGTACACACATACACTGACCTACCTGACACATGCACTGACCATTACACTCACCTACCTGACCATTACACTCACCTACCTGGCACATGCAATCACCTACCTGACACATACTTCCTGCACTACTCACATCCCCATCCCCCCACACACAGTACGATGTAGATCGGAAGATCCATCCTGCTCATTACCTCTCCATAGCCTCATTGTCCAGCTCCTGGGCAGTATTGTTGGAGTCCCCGCCATCCAGCTGCTCCTCAATATCCCCGCTGCCGGGAGGTCAACTAGCAGCCACTGCACCTCTCCCATGGCCATGGGTGATCTGCTCCAAGCACCGCACCGCCCCTCCCACTCCACTGTTCCACAGGCTGCACCAGAGGGACAGACTATACCAAAGTAGTCCTGGAGCAGGGGGAGCTAGAATAGGGTGCTTCCAGAGAGGAATGCCCGATTGCCTTACTGGAGGTGTAGGGGTCCGGGGGAGGCAATAAGCTGCAGCACAGACCCTCAGGACAGTGGAGGAAGAACTTTACACCCCAGTAAACATTGCACATGGGACAAGATGACTAGCTGCCCACCCCCAAAATTTGGCGACATATTGTGCCAAGGTGAATGGTGGGCAGGGCTAGACAACAGCTAATAGTGGAAATGGCTTAAAAGGAAATGGTTAAATAGAACCCATACCTGTACAACATAGTGTATACAGTAAACCGGTCAAAACTACAAAACATATAATAAAGCTGATCGGTCACCCATTGATAATATACTAGACTGAGATTAAAAAGGGGTCCTGAAATATACAGAATTGTATTTCTCTGGTTTTGTAAAACCAAAGGTTGCCAAATCTAGTAGAGCAATAATGTTAATTTATTGCCAATGTTGCCTTATTTAAACAGGGTTGATTTACGTTAAATAATTATTTTGGAAACTGCCAGATTACCAGGCTTGGCCTTGTCTCGCCTCCCTCTGACGCACGGTGACTTGACGGGGACTTCCCTGAGGCTTTCCCCGTGATGTCAGAGGGGGCGGGATCACCCCCTTTACCATTTCACACAGGGGGTGGCCGGGATTTTGGGGTCCCCTTGTTAAAGGGGACTTCCAGATTCCGATAAGCCCCCGCCCGCAGACCCCCACAGCCACCGGGCAAGGGTTGTGGGGATGAGGCCCTTGTCCTCATCAACATGGGGGCAAGGTGCTTTGGGGGGGATCCCAAAGCACCCTCCCAATGTTGAGGGCATGTGGCCTGGTACGGTTCAGGAGGGGGGGCTCTCTCATCCCCCCTCTTTTCCTGTGGCCTGCCAGGTTGCGTGCTTGGATAAGGGTCTGGTATGGATTTTTGGGGGGACCCCACGCCATTTTTTTTTTGGCGCGGGGTTCCCCTTAATATCCATATCAGAATAAAAAATTTTGATTCAGGGTTCCCCTGTGGGGAAATCCCATGCCGTTTTTATCAATGAACTTTTATGTGTATTGTCGGACCGACAATTCATATAGCCGCGAGTACTTTTAAATTACTTTTTTTCCTTTGAAATGTCATTTAACTGTCAGACTGTTCTAAACACAGGAAACATGCGCCCCTTTACAGGCATACTATAGACACCCCCCCAGGTACGAAATTTAAAGAAATATTACACTTTTATTGTTTTACTTTAAGCATTATTAAAATCACTGCTCCCGAAAAAACGGCCATTTTTAAAACTTTTTTTTCCATTGATCCATGTCCCCTGCGGCAGGACCCAGGTCCCCAAAAACTTTTTATGACAATACCATGCATATAAGCCTTTAAAATTAGCACTTTTGATTTCTCCCATAGACTTTTAAAGGGTGTTCTGCGGCTTTCGAATTTGCCGCAAACACCCCAAATTGTTCGCTGTTGGGCGAACTTGCAAATAGACGATGTTCGAGTCGAACTTGAGTTTGACTCAAACGCGAAGCTCATCCCTAGTTAGTAGTAGTTAGTCACATTTGCCAGGACTTATTCTGCAACATTGAAGACAATTTGTAGCTTATCTAAGTCACTTATTGAGTTCAGACGAGTGCTAAGAAGATACCCCTTAATCCAATCACCATCGTATGTGTAGATGTTTATTGTCCAAGAACAGAATGGGAGGTGTGAAAGTTGTGTAACCACCCTGCTCTACCTACCTAATTCCATAGTTGATGTCAGGAAGCCAGCATAGGTGTTAGTTCTTTGATTTACATATTGAAAGGTGTGAATTGTTATCAAATCTCTAGGGTACAGATGTTAAAATGGCAATATATATATGTAAGAAAGATGGTCAGATAATCATCCTATATTTAGGTGGTGTGTTGGAAAAACTCTTTAACAAACATTGCATCCCTGTGTCCTTCAGGTCCAGCAATACACTGAGACAGAAACTTGTACATCCTAATGACCCAACACCAAACAAAGCAAATAAAGTAATACAGTGTGGTGAGGAATCCAACGAGCTATACACTGGGGAGACAAAACAAACTCTTCACAAATGAATTCCCCAACATGGTAGAGCAGATTCTACATGTAGAGTCAAAAGACATCCTACACCTTAAGAGGAAGGGGCATTTTTTTTAAAAACATTTTGGACAGAGAGGATAAATGGTTCGCAGGAGGAGTAAAATAGGCCATCGATGTCAAAGTGGAACAAGCATCCCTGAATAAGTTTGGGGAAAACTACATCATCTGTCTTCCACATATAACAGAACAAGTCTATTTGACTAGCTAGTACTAGCAGTACCTCAGTCTATATTTATAAAAAGATTTTTTGTAATTCCCTGCACTGGAGACTCTGAGAGGGCAGGGTAGCATTGTATGTTAGCCAACCCATACTCCATAGCACAGTGCTGTCAATCTAACATAAAGGGGTCTAATTATACGAGTATTCTCTGGTGGGGCTATCCAGGTGCATGTGTTTTAAATCTGAGTAATCGATTCTCTACTAGCGAATGCTTGTGTAAGACCCCTTTCACACTGAAGCACCGTTAAAACAGCGCTAAGGGGGCAGTCATTTTTGCTGTGCTTTACCAGTGTTTTAGCTGCATTTTAGCTGCACTTTTGCGGTGCTTTTTGGGGGCTATCGGGGCGGGGTTTTTTTGTCATGTGACCTTAAAAAGAGGATAAAAGACCCGTTTTGCGGCACTTTTAAATCGCTTTTAAGGCACTTTGGAAGCGCTGCCCATTCATTTCAATGGGCAGGGTAGTTTTGGGAGCGCTATTTACAGCACTCCCAAACTGCCCTAAAGATGCTGCTTGCGGGACTTTTTCTAACATCCTGCAAATGCACCGCCCGTGTGTGAAAGCACACATTGCAATGAATGGGAGGCAGTTTTCAGGCACCTTTCAGAGGCTATTTCTAGCACTAAAACGCCTGAAAACTGCCTCGGTGTGAAAGGGGTCTAAGTCACATTCTCTGCTTTATATAGATTCCAAAAAGACTACTTTTAGGAGGTGTGAGAGAAGTGAGTTCAAATGTGGATTACAGCATAAAATCCTCATTTATATGCAATAGCATTCATCTTCTCCGCATACTGCCTGCAAACTTTATATCCGTGCATATCATTGAAAAAGAAGTGTTTTTGTTACTAACTAAAAATGATAAAAAATAATATCTTTTACCGATTTCTCCACAAGCTGCCTGGCTTCAATAGGGGCATCTCACTATTTTATGCCTTATATAATGATAATGAATGCTTTACCAAGACTACCACTATCATCAAATGGGAACACAATCTGGACTCTACATTTACTGACAATGCTTGGCGGAAGGCTTTTAATATCACGTATTCCTTTTCCCATTGTGTTATCTATTGGGAGCTCTATCAGAAATCAATTCATCATTGATATCTCACGCCATACAAGCTCTCCAAATTCTACCCATCCAAATAAGTCCTTTGCTGGCGCGAATGTGGAGAAACAGAATCTTTCAATAGTCTCTGACATTGTCGGCTCACCAATCTCCCCAGACCCTGCATTAGCACTTCTACACTTAGGGATACACAAAGTTAGAGTAATACTCATACATTTAATTTTAGCTGCAAAGTTCACAGTCACCAAACACAAACCAATCTCCATCCATCTTAGATACTGTCTTCACACTTAATCACCAATGCGAGATGCAAAAGCTACTCTCGAATACCAATATGACATTTACAAAATTTTGTACAACTTGGTCTGTATGGCTAGCAAACTCTAGATGTGCCATCAAGATCTGATGATATTTAATAACTAAATGTATTATTCCTTGTTATTACTACTGAAGTTATAGTTCAATGTCCTCACCCTGCAGCTGCTCCGACAGCTCTATGGTGACTGGCGGTTGCTCTGGCCCTGTTCTGTTACCCTTTTTTCCCCTTATGTTTCCCTATTCAAGTTTCAGATACCAGATAGAAAATCTCACAATTTAATTAATTTTAAATTTAGAAATAGAAGAGAAAATGTATTCAGAATGAAAAAATATCTTTTAAAAGTGTATCAACACAACACACAAGAAAAGCATTAACATTTCTCTGCAACTTAACGTTTTATTATTTTATCCAGAAGACTCCGAAATTTGTGCTTGTTACACACTAGTAATGTTGGGACATCAAAGAATAGTCAAAAATCAGAAATAATCTTTCTGAACAATATATCTTTATGTGTTTATTTAATTTACAGCTGGTAACTCTTGACTTTAATCAATACTGCTCCTCTTGGCTTCTGTAGGATAGACTGCAATGCACTCCCTCTTATAAATATGGCCTATAGCCAAACGTGTTCATAAAGTCTTACCAAATTGTATTGGGCACAATAAAAAGAACACACCAATTGCTGCTGTGGTGAGAATGTAATTGTTGTTGTGGCGTGAATGTATTTGTTGTCAATTTTCCTTTTGCTCGTAAAGGTATCCTGGCCTTTGTGAGGTGGAATTCCACTGCATGGGAATGTTGCAGATTGACTTGCAATTGAGAAAGTAATTTTGTTTTTTAAAGGATGGAGGGTTTTAGTGATTTTAGTTCTAAGGAAAGAAGATTTGTAGTAGTAGCACCTTTTCTTGGATTTGTGAGCATTTCATTCATCCTGCCTGGTTCAGGGATTAGGCTAACAGGTATACGAAAGGATTGTTCTGATATTGTCCAGGGTCAAGAATAAAGATTATTGGGAATGTAATGACCCACTGTTATCTGCTGTCATTTTTCTATACTAATTTAGCTCAAGGAAATTCAGGTTCTAAAATATTAATGTGGTTTCCTTGTATAATCACTATACCATTCTTATGCCCTGTACACACGGTCGGATTTTCCGACAGAAAATGTTCGATGGGAGCTTCTTGTCGGAAATTCCGACCGTGTGTAGGCTCCATCAGACATTTCCATCGGAATTTCCGTCACACAAAATTTGAAAGCTGGTTCTCAAATTTTCCAACAACAAAATCCATTGGCATAAACTCCGATCGTGTGTACACAATTCTGAAGCACAATGTTCCACGCATGCTCAGAATCAAGCAGAAGAGCCGCACTGGCTATTGAACTTCATTTTTCTTGGCTTGTCATACAAGTTGTATGTCACCGTGTTCTTGACGTTTGGAATTTCCAACAGGATTTGTGTGACTGTGTGTATGCAAGACAAGTTTCAGCCAACATCCATCTGAAAAAATCAATGGATTTTGTTGTAGGAATGTCCGATCGTGTGTACAGGGCATTATAGTGCCTACTTGGTGACACCGTTGTGAATTCACCTAGCACCTAGTTTTTAAATGAAAGGGTCAATGCCTAGCAAACCTCCTTGCATATGTTTGCCTCCTCTCATTAATAAGGTACATGTTATTAGTGAGGTCTAACTCCACTTAAAACCTCTGGGAATGGAGATAGGGTGCAGCAGGACAAAGAGTGGCAAAAGTGCTTGCAACAGGTCCAGATGCAGCAGCAGATCAGAAGACAGTCTGGGAGGTGCTGTGCTGCTGGAGATGCTTGTACCAGATGTGCACATAAAGCTGGTATGCAGGGCAGGCGAAAGGGACTTGCAGGTGCAAGGAAAAGAGCTGTAGCCAGGACAAGCCAAGTCAGAAACACTGGGCAGTGGAGGTACCAAGATAGAAGCGAAAGCAAGTTTGAAGTCTAGGGTTGATAATAGGCAGGCAGCTGAGTTATAAAAACAGCTGGCAGGAGGCATAGTCAGGATATGAGCCAAGGTCAGTAACAGGAACCCAGGATACAGCAGAGTCAGGAGACAAGTTGGATTAAACACTGAATATTAGAATACAGGTCAAGTCACAGGTGCTTACAACCACCCAACAACTTCCCCTCAATGTGCTGTGCTTTAAATATGGTGTTTGGCGCCAAAGTCAAAGCGTGTTGATTCACACCATTAAGTATTAGCATGGACATGTGTATTAACATGAGTACAGTAAGTGCATGTACTGTATGTGCACACTAGTGGTTGCGATCTCCCTGTGTATTGGGCCACCCGCTGTATTATGCACATGTGCACATTTTCTGAGACAGGCATGCACTCAGTGTTCCTGACAGTCACTTTGCAAAAAAAAAAAAAGAAAAATGTCTCTGTGCCTAAATTTCTGTCACTATCTAATGGTGATAGCAAATGTGGCTGTTAGAGACTGTTTGATGATAAAGTGGTTAAATTATGGCCATTTTAGGGTTAATAGGCTAACTACTGTAAAAATAAAAGCATAAGAAACTGGACACTGCCATTGGAGACATATAGCAATGCAAAACAAAAAAAAATACTGAACAGTGGGGAGAGTGTCTTTTCGAGGGCAACACTGAAAATACCTACATTTCTTAAAGTGTTACTATGTCCACAACAGCAAATTCAGTCTGTATATGCAGTAAAACATTCTTGTTATACTCATTGTGAAACTTAAGGGGTTAATCATCTGCATTGTGTAAAAAGGCTGTTTGATTCTGTCTTCTCTGATCTTTCCCTTCTTTTACTGTCCCTAATTCATCTGCCCATAGAACAGAGCCCTAGGAGGCACTCTGCACATGCTCAGTTTGGTGTGTATTGATAGAGAGGTTTTTTTTTTTGGGGAGGGTGCATGCGATCAACACAGGGCCAGTCAGCACTGTCCAGACAGAATGTCAGGGGTAATGCAGTCTCATAGGACTGTCAGAGGATAATGAAAACTCCTCCTACAATCTTTAATCAGTGTTCAGCCAGACACTGATAGTTACAAGACTGCTATATACTGCTGATGAGAAAAGATATTTAGCAGTTTATATTTACTAAAATAATTGCATTTCCATGTTCTGTGTACTGTGGGTAACCAGATATAGTGAATGCAGGGTCCTGGGTTTAGTAACACTTTAAATAACAGGAAAGGGAGATGCCTTAAAAGTGTACATGGTGTTAAGAATTTCACACTTTTGGTTACAGCATACATTGGCAGTCCGTATTTGGCTGTGGAATTGATTTGTTTCTTTTACGATTAGCTTTGCTTACATACAGCAGCATCATATTGTAGTTTGAAACCAAAATATTTGCCAAATTGCCAGTAGTTCACCATGGCTGTCCTTTTTCTCGCTGATGCAAAACTATTTCACCACCTGCCACATTCTATTGAGCTCTCATTAAAGCAGAGTTCCACCCAAAAGTGGAACTTCCACTCATTTGTCATTTACCCAGCTCCGATGCTACATTTGGCACCTTTCGGGGGGGAGGGGGAAGCGAGTACCTGTCTTTGACAGGCATCCTGTCCCTAATTCTGGGAGATCCCGCTGCAGGGAATTACGGCAGCAGCTCGGCTCCCTCCTCCTCCCTCCTCCTTCCCCCACCGCCGGGCCAGTAGGAGAGAGGAGCAGAGCTTTGCTCATGCGCAGTAGGGTTCCCGGTGTGAATCCGTAAGACTACACTGCCAGGTTCCCTTAAACGCAATGGTGGTGGCAGCACCGCCATTGGAGACATCAGCTGCAGTGATAACATCGCTGGACTTCAGGACAGGTAAGTGTCCTATTATTAAAAGTCAGCAGCTGCAGTAGGTGTAGCTGCTGGCTTTTATTTTGTGCAGGTATGGGCGGATCTCCGCTTTAAGAACTAAGAGTCTGTAGAAGATACAGTACTATAACACTGGACTATACTGGACAAAATTGGCTGAAATGTACTAGAGAAAAAGACTACAGGCAGGCATTTTAATACAATAATTAAAAGACCGTAGATAGCACAGCAGTCTAATGTCGGCCAGCAGCGGTTTAATTTAAATTAAAAGACTAGGCATAAATTTACTAGAAAAAAGAGCACAGGCTAGGGTTTAACTACAAGAATTAGGATACTGCAGAGGATAGAGCAGTATAAAATGTATCAGCAGCAGGACATATTTATTCAGGGATAGTAGGCCTAACTGATGTATGCCTAACTTTTATTTTATCTATGTGGATAGGGGGGTGAGTTGAATGTAAGTGATATAATGAGAGGTGGTTTAGGTGTGCACTGTTCTTGCAGTTGTTTTTTCTCCTTTCAAATGCTGCAGCAATATGCTGCAAAAAATAAAAGGCACCCTAAAGAACAGATGGACAGTAACCAGTGAATGCTGTTTAAGCATCCCAAACTTAAAAAGGCTCTATCAACATAACATAGAAACACAAAAGTAAAACACCCAAAATATTATTCCCCAAAACAAAAGTCCATTCAGGTGTGATCTTGGCCCATTCTTCTACACAAACAGTCTTCAAATCTTGGCGGTTCTGTGGGCCTCCTCTATGAACTCTGATCTTTAGTTCTTTCCATAGACTTTTTATTGGCCTGGTGTGTGGGCAAGCACATTCACAAATGGTCTTTTAAAACACTACTTGCCTGGCTGTCAGTATATCTGTTACCATAAGTTTTTATTAAGTTTTATAACACTGAACACAGCACTTCAATAAACAGGTTACATTTCCTTCCAAAATAAGCATTACAGGCTTTAACAGACAGATGTTTAAAATACAAACATATCGTGAGCAGGAATATCATGCCACAGCAAGAAAGTAGGCTGTCAGTAAGTCTAGGTCACTAACAATGTGCAAAGCGTGCAAGTCAGAATAAAGTCAGGACTTCTTACCTGCAAACATGACTTGCCTAGTCTACAGGAGACTAGAATTTTCAGGAGATGTCCACAAAGGCAGCTTCTAAATTCTTACATTGCATGTTTCCTTTAAAATGACTCATAGTTGCATAGTTAGTCTTGTTGAAAAAAGACACAAGTCCATCTAGTTCAAGCAGAGGAAAAATGATTTCTGATACCCTGAGAGGCAATTGGATATTCCCTGGATTAACCTTACCTATAATCAGGGCTTTTTTTCTCAAACAATAGGTGCTGGAACTCAGCCACGACCCCCCCCCCCCCCCCCCAAAACCCCTCCACCCACACACACCCTCCAAATCACATCAAATAGTGGGTGTGGTCAGTTTCAATTGCACGAACAGTAGGAGGGTCTTAAAGGGGCATTACATACCAGGATTGCATTACACACAGAGTGCAGAGCTGTCACTTGTAAACACAGAAACCGGACTTCTGTGTTTACAAGTGATTTTGGTGAGCAGGCCCCCCCCCAAGGGTCTGAGCCAGAGGTGGTGGAACTGAGTTCCACCAAGTTCCCCCTGAAAAAAAGCCCTGCCTATAAATGTTAGTATCCAGTTATTTTATGTACATTTAAGAAAGAATCCAGTCCTTTTTTAAAGCAATCTACTGAGCTGGCCAGTACCAGCTCTTGAGTAAGTCTATTCCACATTTTCACAGCTCTTACTGTGAAGAAACCTTTCCATATTTGAAGATTAAATCTCTTTTCCTCTGGACGTAAAGATTGCCCCCTTGTCCTCTGTGCACTTAGTTCACTATATGGAACAGTTATGTATTTATACATGTTGATCATGACCCCACCTTAACCGCTTCAGCCCCGGACCATTTGGCTGGCCAAAGACCAGAGCACTTTTTGCGATTCGGCACTGCGTCGCTTTAACTGACAATTGCGCAGTCATGCGACGTGGCTCCCAAACAAAATCAATGTCCTTTTTTCCCCACAAATAGAGCTTTCTTTTGGTGGTATTTGATCACCTCTGCAGTTTTTATTTTTTGCACTATAAACAAAAAAGAGCGTCAATTTTGAAAAAAATGCATTATTTTTTAGTTTTTGCTATAATAAATATCCACAAAAAAATATATAAAAAACATCTTTTTCCTCAGTTTAGGCTAATACGTATTCTTCTACATATTTTTGGTAAAAAAAATCGCAATAAGCGTATATTGATTTGTTTGCGCAAAAGTTATAGCATCTACAAAATAGGAGATAGTTTTATGGCATTTTTATTAATAATATTTTTTTTTACTAGTAATCATCGATTTTTATCATGACTTCGACATTATGGCAGACACGTCGGACAATTTTGACACATTTTTGGGACCATTGGCATTAATACAGCGATCAGTGCAATTAAAAATGCATCGATTACTGTAAAAATGTCACTGACAGTGAAGGGGTTAACACTAGGGGGCAATGAAGGGGTTAATGTGTGTCCTAGGAAGTGTTATAACTAAAGGGGGGTGTGGACTGTGCAGGGAAACTAACAGATCCTCTGTTCATACTCTGTATGAACAGAGGATGTGTCAGTTCTTCCCTCAGAGAACCGGAATCTGTGTGTTAGACTGGGGATTTGCAGCTGCGCATAGTAACCAATCAGCGTCTAACTTTAACTACCGTACTTCAATTAAGCTTTGACAATAAAACCTAGAAGCCGATTGGTTACTGTACACAGCTGCACCAGTTTTAGTAAATCTCCTCTTGTGTGTTTCTCTTTCTAATCACCCTTGTACTTTAATTGAACTTAAAAAAAGCTGCAGTTTCATTTGTTAAGTGATAATGCTGTTATGTTATTACATATCACTTCCCCATAGAGATGTTCAAGAAAGTTACTGCCTTAACAAATAAACACGTAATTTGTTTTATACAGGTCTTAGCTAACAGAATCATTTTAACAGCAAAATCTCTTTTTTTCAAGCTACTTCTGCAAAATTGCTCTGTCATTCTACATTCATTCTACAGATCCGTGTTGATTTGAAAGAAAACCATTTTGTTAATGTCTAGGACAGCACAGTAACTTAGCTTACATCAAATGTTTGAGGTCAAAATGTTGAAAGAATTGTGTAAAGCAAATAGTAAAGCAAAA
Source organism: Lithobates clamitans (assembly GCA_037952925.1). Lineage (NCBI taxonomy): Eukaryota > Metazoa > Chordata > Amphibia > Anura > Ranidae > Lithobates > Lithobates clamitans. The sequence continues at coordinate 4,740,008 of JBBGZY010000014.1, forward strand.
AAAATAAAAAATGAACATTTTATCTTCTCACCACTGAAGCATACTATGTCGACACAAAGTAAGAGTGTATGATAAAGTATAATGCAAATCCCGGCAAGCTTGAGTCAACCACTGTGTTGTTCCTCTTGCCTGACGCATGCAAAGTTGATGCCAATCCAACTGACTGTTACAGTGGGCAGAATCATTAGAATTTGCTTTTTAAATGATCTCTCAGTCCACAGAGCTGAAGGCTGCTAGGTATGCAAGATTAGAAGTAAAATGATGGACGTAAGCTGATGCTTCAGAGCTCTCATGATAGTTTCCGTCTGTCATTATTTACATCTGACTAGAGGCGTCATGTCAAGTTCCTAAAACGTACTTTAATAAGTAGCTCTTGTTTTCCTTTGCCTTGGAAAATGGACCAGAATAGCCTTCTTCTACCCCTCTCCTTTTTTTCACTTAGCTGAAGCTTATTCAATCTTTTTATCTTGACACATAGGCAAATAAAAATTGTTTGTTGCCGCTGTTTAGAGGTGGTATTTTCACCAGCTAGCTGAACATTCTTTTGGAGGAAAAAAGTCAGATGGAATCGATAAATGGAAATGTTTTTGAAAGGTCAGTTTAATTTTGTGTTTGGTGATGGTGTGTTCTATCATTACATTAAACCCTTTGAAAACATTTCTTTTCCTTTGAAGTCTGTAGTAGAATAATATTCCATAATAGTTATAGTTTTTATTTAGCTGCTGTAGATATAGATGTTAGAAATTATTTTGAAAAAATATGTTCATTGCAGCATAAAAGCTGTTTTGTCTTCGGAGTGAGATTGAGTGCTAACATAAAGTTAAAGGATCTGCTCACCGGTAACTGGTATTTCAGACTTCAGTAGGTGCTGGTGGAATAAGGTAACAGTTGGTTTCTCATGGGGGGCTTCAGTGGTGAGAGTTCTGTGATTGAGTTTTGGGCATGCCCACTTGGTGTCACAAGGGAGCCTCAGAAGTAGTGAGACTGCATTGTAAGTGACAACAGGAATGACCTGCAGTTGGAAAATCTTGTCACCAAAATCTACAAAAAGAGTGTTAGAAGCTGGTAGGTGATTCAGCCCAACAGCCCATCTATAATTGAAACTTTTGTTTGAGGAAGGCTGAATTTTAACAGGTACTCTTCAGTCAAAAATAAATCGTATACATTTAAAAGTCAGTTCATGCAGCCTATCCATTAGATGACCCTAATGTTTACCCTGCCATTGATATTCTACATCGGGCTGCTCAAGCATTTAAAGCAGAACATGACCCAAAAGGGGAATCTCTGCTTGTCTGCCTTCTCCCCTTCACTGCCACATTTGGCACCTTTTGGGGGGGAGCAGGTACCTGGTTTTGCCTGCTCCCACTTCCGACTCAGTTTGCTGCTGCTTCAGCTCCCCTCCTTCCCCTCAGACTGTGGTCCATTTACAAAGTACAGCACGCTTTGCATATGAGCAGTAGAAAATCACCAGTTTCCCTTAGTCAAGATGGCCACACCAGCACCTGATAGCCAACTGAAGAAACAGTTTCCCTTAAACACTGCCAGTTTCCCTTAGTCGGCACCAACACCTGATAGTCGATTGAAGAATTGGCCTAGATGAGGACACCGCTGGATGCCTGGACAGGTAAGAATTTGTAGCTGCTGACTTCTTTTTTTGGGGGGAGCCTTGAGCTCCTCTTTATGTACCATATTTTCTGGCGTATAAGACAACCTTTTACACTTAAAAAACTGGCCAAAAAGCAGGGGTCGTCTTACACGCCGGGTCAGCTGCTCGGATGCCTGCTGGATGTGTGGTAATACTGTATGTAGCTTCGGCTACATACAGTATATACCACTGAGCCAAATGTGTTCAAATGAATACAGAGCCTGCTTGGATTGGAGTAACAACCTCTGCCAATTCGAGCAGGCTACATACAGTAGCCTGCTCGGATTGGCTTTGAGAGTCAGAGAGGAGCGGGCTGATGATGTTACAGCTTCTGCCAATCCAAGCAGGCTTTGTATTCATTAAAAGAATACATCGCTCGCTGTGACTGGCTCCAACTCCAGCAAGAAGGAAGAAGGATATGGCTCCAGCAAGAACGAAGAAGGATATGAATCCTCGGTAGCCTCGGAAGGGGGGGGGTCATCTTATAGGTGAGTACAGGCAAAAAAATCTTAAAAACCTGTCAAATTTGGGGGTTGTCTTATACGCCTAGTTGCCTTAACCAACGGGAAATATGGTATATATTATTATCCCAATCTTCTTTAAAACCCTAAATCTGAACCATGTGATTATGCACTACTACTATTCCATATTATTTAATCTTTCAACCTACGCAACCATCTGACAACTCTCTCCAAGATCCAAACCACAGTACTAGATAGTCCGTAACAGTCCCCATATTTCTACACCATCAACAGTTCTAGAAAAATCTGGTAGCTAAGAATGTATCTGTTTGGCTTGATCCAACAATCACTTGTTTGATGATTTTATTACATGGAGGTTGAAGTGAAACACTTCCCAGTCCTTTAGGTGGAATAAGTGAGGATTACATGGAAAAAGCAGATTGCTTCAGTTTATCTTCATGTAAGCACCATAATTTTTTGGAGCCATTTTAACCTTACTCGCATAAATTGGAGGGAGGATAGAGAACTGAACAGAAGAGGAGTAGGAACAAGTGGAGCTGGCTACTCATTGGCACTCTGCATTGGCATTCTTCCTAGTTCAAAAAGTAGGCAAGGGGGGACCAGTCCTCTGAAGAGGACATGCTGCCATCCAACTGCCTAAAGACTGACTTTGAATCAAGACAGCGAAAGATATAAACAACAGGTCTACAATGCAAGGACAGGATGTTTAAGTGGACCTTGCATGAAAATACAGGGCATGCCGACAGCCTCCACCCCCTGACTAGAAACACCTAGATAAAGCTGCCAAAAAGAAACCCTTGTCAGAAAGATTGTAAAATTGCTAAAAAGATACATTTGTGAATGAAGATGAGCTTTAAGGCAAAGCACTTCAGGCTCTATTAGCTGTCTTGCAGATATTTTCCAAAGTCACTTGTTCTACTTGTGAAACATATTGCTAACATGTTACTAATCAATGGTAAAAGGGAATTAGAAACGGATGTCAATTTTCCTCTCCAGCTCAGAGTGTTGACATCATAAACAGAATTGTCCTAATGGAGACAAGTAGAAAATTGTGTGCCTAATACACCAGAGGCTGTAACCTATATTGTGGGCTTGTGGTTATAAAGGTTCCTTATTCATATGAACCTGTGAGCACAGAGTTATGTAAACTACCAATACTGACTTGTTTTTAATAGTATAGGCTCTGGTGCTCTCAGTCTAGTCATGGCTTCGCTAGACGTTGAGTCACTGGTCTGGCACAAGCCAGTAAAGTTTTAAAACAGTAAGCCTCCCAGGCCTGAACACTTACTGAGATTCTGCGAATCACTAGATATTGAACCTGCTTGAAGTTGTCATGCATACTTTTATTAATATAAATTTGTTTTCCCCAAGTTCTTTTTTTTTCCATTTTGCCTTTTTAGCCTGATCTAAAATTTTTGCTATAGTGTAACCATATCTTTCTTTAATATCCATGTATATACTGTATGTCTGTCTGAAAACAGACAAGTATGCTTGCCATACTTACCAGCTTGATGCCACAGTTACTTTGTCATATACTTCATCATCATTGACATTATTATCATAGTCACTCCTGGACTGGGGTCAACTTTACTCCCAAACTGCAGCAAAAGTATTATCACCTGCTCCTTTTCACCATCCTTTGGTGTCTTAAAGCATTAGTGAACTCTGCAAGAAAAATGTTGAAAAATTGGCCCCCTGCAGTATTATGCCATAAAGGGCTAGTATGCACTGCATACTAGCCTATTATGGGACAGGTGCCTGTCAACCGGAGCCCTCCAGTGCTGCACTGTCAGTGCTCTCACTGGTCCTGGGTGCTTCCATCTTTGCCCAGTCTTCCTTCTGGGTTCCGTCTCTTCAGCCACTTGAATAGTTGAGCCACTGAAGAGACAACTAGGGTCTCTTCTGTTATAAAAACCCTGCCTGTCAGCGGTTTTTCAAGATTTGACTTCATTGATTCGTTTATGCAAAACTTTCACCTTAAGCAATAATGCTTAAATGACTATCACTTTTTGCCTATCAACGGTAAGATAATAATGTACAGTATTTGTTCTTTCCATTTTAAAAAAGGTCAAAAAGACACAATGCATTATTTAGCCAAAAAAACAGTACTGTAAAACAGTGGCTGTTGTTTTTTTGTTAACAACATCAGACTGACAGTATAATTGCATAATTGTAATTACTTTCCTAAAGTAGTCCTGAAAAAAATTTGACTTTCTATAATGCAGAATAAATACTGGTTGTAAATCGTACTATAACGTAATAAATATGTTTTTTATATTGTTGCTTGATATGTGCGAAATAGCATGTTAAAGGGAAAGTAGTTTTCCTTTTATTTTCTTTATTTATTAAATTCAAAGGCAATTTAAAATATTTTTTTTTAAATATCACATCTTTTTAGGCAGCAGGAGGAGATTGAAGAGTGTGAATCTTTTTAACCAGGTAGTTGGTTTGCTGTAGGTCTGTAAATACATACCAAAATGTCAGAATCTCACATACAGTAACAAAAAATAACTAAATGACTCAGAACACAGCCCCTACTCCTCTCCTGTAGATATGGTGCTAGATAGATCTTCAGTTTGCAAGAGCGACCAACAACTGCAGAGCTAGTGCTGAGCTCTCTTTTAGGAAATCCAGCACTAAGTTACACACAGAAGCATGAACTTGATCTTTGTTACATGTTTCTTGTAAAATAAGGTTTTATAGAAATAAGATATAAATAATATTAAATATAATTTTGAAAACTTAAGACCAGGTTTCCAGCATCCAATTCAAATGACAAGAGAGTGTGACCGGCTCTCAATGGAGCCGGTTCACACAGCTTCGGGGCAGCCGCAGTCTGAATTTAAAAAGAGTCCTGTGTGTTTTTGGTTCCAATTCAGGTGTGAATTCAGGCAAAAATTCGAACCTGATACTCTACTGAATCAGTGAACAGGGATGCATCGGACCCTATGCTGTGAACCGTGGCCACAGCATATGTGAACCCAGTCTTAAAAAGTAAAATACATTAGAACAGAAACCTCTAAAACTTATGTTAGCAAATATATAATGTTGTGGATAGACAGTAGATTAAAAATAAAAGAAGACTTTTAAAACACACAAGGCATATAGGAAACTCTCTCTAAGCTCCAACCTTGATCCCTATGACTTCTAGTTTTCCTCCCATCCCTGTTTTGACCCTCAGCAGCTCACAGACTTTAAATACGCTCATACTTTAAATCTTCTACATCTATGTGTGGTAATGTGTGAGCCACAAACACAACCCAGAAATGACAACTTAGTGTAAGTTGGCCATTACAAATCAATAATTAATAGCTAATGTTGTTATAATTGACTGTATGTACATGTTTAAAGTCCTGTAAATTGTAATATTGATGTCCTGAGGTTTGGGAATTGAGATGGTAAGGAATAAGCATAGGGAGTCATTGATATAATAAAGTGGTTGTAAAGTCAGAAGGTTTTTTATCTTAATGCATTCTATGCATTAAAATAAAAAGCCTTCTGTGTGCAGCAGCCCCCCTAATTCTTACCTGGGGTCCCTCTCTGTCCAGCCATGTCCACAATTGTCTCAGCCATCCAGATTCTCCTTCCTGATTGGCTTAGACACAGCAGTGGCGCCATTGGCTTCCGCTGCTGTCAATCAAAGTCAGCTAGCCAATCAGGGGAGTGAGGGGGTGGTGCCAGGTCGAGGCTCTGTGTCTAAATGGACACACGGAGCTGTGACTAAGCTCGGGTGCTCCCATAGCAAGCTGCTTGCTGTGGGGGCACTGAACAGGAGGGAGGGGCCAGAATCACAGAAGAGGGACCCGAGAAGAGGAGGATCTGGGCTGCTCTGTGCAAAACCACTGCATGAAGCAGGTAAGTATAACATGTTTGTTATTTTTATAGGAAAAAAATCAACCCTTTACAATCACTTTAATAAAAAAAATTATGGGCAGTGAATGTGAAATAGACCATATTGTGAATACAGTGAATGTTTGAAGAATAGAAGTTAGATATATTGACAAACATTGGCAAATGTTGATCCGAATAAATATATGTGTGGAAAAATCAGTAAGTTGTTTTTTTTTTAATATAGAAAATTACATGGTGGCAATGACGCAGCAGAAAGGAGGAAAAAAGCCAACAAAACCCATTTTAAATATATAGTGTATAAATATGCCCATGTGATTCTATATTAACCATTTATTATAAGGTTAATTGTTCAGTGAGAGGAACTAACTGCGGTCATTTGGAAAACAAGAGTTGAGGAAAGAGGAAGGATAGTGCTGGACCAGTAGGGTGATCTCACTGGTTTTGCTACCATATCTTAAAGTAGTGATGTGCTGTAAATGATCTGGTTCCTGGGCACAAAAGCTTCTACACCCCAGAGGGTGTCCATGGTAAATGTGTGTGATGTAAAAAAAAATAGAAATTGAACGTCACACCACTGCTAAGAGGTCTAGATACAGCTTAATTCTAATAAAAATCAGGGGGACAAACCAAAAAAGTAGCCTACACATTTTGGGGGTCCAAAAGCACCCCCTTTATCAGGGCTGAAAAAAAACATAAGGACATCTCCCGATTAATCAGATATCAATACAATATTTGAAACCAAATACCCAATAGCCAATAGTATTGGAAGTATAATAATTTAGGTCAGGTAAAGAACTTAAATGGTATGGTTTAACATTCAGATTCTCACATTTGTCTTGTATATTGCTCTATTTAACCAATTGAGCTCCGGAAGATTTACGGCACTGCGTTATTTTAACTGACAATTGCACGGTCGTGTGACACTGTACCCAATTAAAAAGTATGTCCTTTTTTTACCACAATTTTGAAAAAAAAATAAATACTTTTAACTTTCTGCTATGAAACACATCGAATGAAAAAATGTAAAAAAAATCGAATTTCTTCATCAATTTAGGCCAATATGTATTCTGCAACATATTTTTGTTAAAAAAATCCAAATAAGCGTATGTTGATTGGTTTGCGCAAAAGTTATAGTGTCTACAAACTATGGGATTTTTTTTTCTTTTACTAGTAATGGCGGCGATCAGAGACTTATAGCGGGCCTCCGATATTGTGGCTGACAAATCGGACACTAAGTGACACTTTTGATGCTTTTTTGGGGACCACTGACACTAATACAGTGATCAGTGCAAAAAATATGCACTGTCACTGTACTGATGACACTGGCAGGGAAGGGGTTAACATCAGGGGCGATCAAAGGGTTAAATGTGTTCCTAGGGAGTGCTTGCTGTGTGGGGGGTGCTTGTACTCTGAGAAGACAGAGATCCGTGTTCCTGCTTAGCAGAAACACAGGATCACTACCTTCCCTTCTCACAGAACGGCGATCTGCTTTGTTTACATCGGCTTCTCTCGGGAATGATCGGCGGGTCTTGGCGGACATCGAGTCCGCTGAATGCGCTGATTGGCTCCTGCTGAGCCCAATCACAGCAGGAGTGAGCCCCCGGCGGCACATGTGTGTACCCCAGACCCAGAAGTCCTTGTTGGCTATTGTACTATTGGCTATTGGGTATTTGGTTTTAAATATGACCCTTAGTAGGGGATATTGTATTGATATCAGATTGATATGGAAATGTCCTTATGTTATTTCTAACCCTGGTAAAGAAAGCACTCTTAGACCCATGAAACAAGTTGGTACTTTTTGGATTGTCCTCCTGACTTTTATTGGAATACAGTTGTATCTGAACCTCTTGGCAGTGGTATGGTGCTTCAACTTCCTTTTTTTACTTTAATAAAGAAAACCCCAGTAATATGGAAAAATTGGACTATTTAAAAGAGTGGAGCAGTTGAAATAACTAAATGAAAGGTAAAACCAAAGTTATTCCTTGCATGGGAAAGCACCTAATTCAATACCAGCAAACTCAGTGTACTGACCTTCTCTATTATATCATGCTGATTAAAATAAAACACAGAGAGAATAAAATAGGTGCAAGTCCTTCTGTGTGACAAGAACAGTACATTTTTTTTCCTGGTTCAAACAAGTTAAGAAGGAGTTGCCAGAGGCAGATCATTTTTACCACCTGTTTTCACAGGTATTTGATCTATGGTTTAGCTGATTTTCTGCTGCGTTTTCACTGCATTCTTGCCATAATATAATTTGTCACGTAAAACAAACTTCCTGCCTAGATTTTCCCATACTTACACTTACTTATTGAGCGATATTCGTTACTGTTTGCATTTGCACATCTGCATTTTCCTATTCTTCAATGGAAAGTTCAGGTTGCAGTAACATTTGTGTATTTACATTATGACCCGTGTTACATTTCCTGTCTTTAGACATTTTCAACAATTTTAATAATGATTCCCTATGGGGACTGTATGGCTTTACATTTGCTGCACATTTTCCCCACTGCAAATTATGCTTATAGGTAAGGGACCCAAAAAATTGTTTCATAAAATGGGTTGCAGTTAAATTTGCATTAAGATTATGTTATACGATGTTATATGACCTTTGTAGATGAACGCCATAGCCAGCAGAGTCCTTATTTAATACTGTCCAGTTATTGAATTAAGGTTTTGTACACAAAATCACATGGAGGTCTGCCTTTTTGTTCATGTTTTGTTGCAGCTTCTTTGCAGTCCCTTTCTGTTTATGTGCATGCATTTTAGTGCTATCTTCCGGGGTGGGTTTCCTTATGGTGACAACAGGGAAACATATTTCAGTTAATGAGTGCTAAAATGACCAGTTGTAGTCTCCATTGGAAGCCTATGTGATGGGATGACAAGACAGGACAAAACAGGGGGCATGGATAGAGCATTATCACACAAACAGGACATGTCTACACAAGGATCTTAATGCAGGATCACCAGGTTTTGCTTTAATGAAAGTTGTAGGTTTAAAATGAACAAAAATAACATTTGCTACACATTTTCCCCATTGCAAACAATGATTATAAATATAGGTGACCCAAAAAATTGCTTCATAAAATTGGTTGCTGGTTGATTTGCATTGAGATTATGTTATATGACCTTTGTAGATGCACCCTGTGGCCAGCAGAGTTTTTATTTAATACTGTTCAGTTATTATTACAAAATTAGAGTAGTATACATAAAATCACGCAGAGGTCTGCCTTTAGAATATCCTTTATACAGCAGAGGCATGAAAGCGATATTTGGCAAACAGTAGGTGGCAGTCAAAGCACTGAGCAGCTTTCTGTGTGTTGAATCAGTTGCTGAAAGAGAGTGTAAACATGCTCTGTAATTATCTGCTTTAAATATCTAATTTTCTAATAGATGGTAGAGCAGCTTGTGTTCTGCTTTCAGATGCAAGGATGCTGTTAAATGTTTTCAACGCATGTGCTGGACAGAAGGCATTCGGCATTCTTGTGTTTGACATTTAAAGTCAATCAATTAAGAAAATAGGCGTAGATAAATAGAATAAGACCTACAGAGGAAGCATTATATAAAATATAAATAATGTGTGCATTTATATAAAATAGAAAAAAAACAACAGCTAAAGAAATAAAGAGAACAATCTGATATAGGTTAGGAGGAGAAGAAATACATTTTAGGTCTCGTTCACACCTGGGATGAGATACCCAAATGTGCACTCTGGTCAAAAGTCTAAATGACAATAGATAGAACCTAAAGATGTTTCATTTTCTAAAGCAGCGTGTGTTCCTTGACATTTTCTAAGGAAAAATTGGTTTCTCGCTTTTTTCATCCTTTGCTGCAGTCTGTTTGCAGCCCCTTCCTGTCTGAATGCATTTTAGTGCATGGTATCTCCCAAGGTGGGTTTCCCCATGGTGACAACAGTGGAGCGCGTTCCAGTAATGGGTGCTGAAATGGCCACTTGTAGTCTCAACTGAAAGCCTGTAAACCCTAAAACAGGACATGCCTACAGAAGGATCTTAAAAGAGAAGTATGGGAATGGGTTTTTTTGCAGAATCATACTTACCTAGGTTGATGTAGCACTGGTCCAATGCTGCATCTGTTCTCCACTGGCTCTAACACTGAGAACCAAGGGAACACCGCTGATTGCTCGGTTCTCAGAGCTGCCTTAGCAGAGATCTAGTGACTGTAAGGTGCCCCACACTCACTGTAGAGCTGGGCTATGGAGGGGTGGCTCCCTGAGAGGCTGAGCCGGGTGCCGCTCCAGGCATGTGGGTGGATCCCGTCCATATGATCGTGATGTTTCCCAAACCTGGACCGGCTCTGTGATGTAAGCTGACAGCGAGCTTCAGCCTGCTGTCAGCTGAAAGCGGGTCACAGGAGTGCAAAACTAACTGCACTACTGTGATCCATAGATGAAGTACAGCCAAACGAGCTTTGGTTGTACTTCTGCTTTAATGGCAGCATCAACAAATATTATTTAAATGATAGCTCTGGATTTAAAATCAACTAAAATAACTTTTGAAGTTACATTAACATGCAAAAGCTTACATAAAGTGTTTTAGTGATTGGAATAACATACACATTACACTTTGAAATGCAAACAGAAAGCGCAGCCTATCTGCTTAAGGTTTTTTCACAGATGGCTGTTGTGCACTCATCCAGTCTACTCTACATTGTAAGTAATCTGGATACAGTGTTTTCTTATCTGTTTTTAATACAGAAGATGTATTCCCAAACATATTCACTTTGTGTTCCCTATGATCTCACTATTCAAGCATCTACCTATTCCATTCAAATCTCATTTAGGCCTTGTTTACATGGCAGGCTGAGGAGTGGTAAACATAAGCAATTGAGCCGTTTAACTGACCCTCAATCACAGAGCCACACCGGCCATGTCAGTGCCACATTTTGAAAATGATACCACCTGTCATGTTTGGCCGGCACAATCACCATGAAACCAACTTTCTCAAGTACACTCAAGTGGATGGGATCATTTTGCAACTGTTCTGCAACAGCATGTTGCAGTGAGGTGTCGCGGGCTTTCAATGGTTAACACAGGCAAGTAAGAAGGCAACATACCGCCTCTGATCCACCTTTCAAATTATATCACTTTTCAGAGGGGTAATACACACAGTTTCATGTCTAAATAAAGTCTTTGAATATGAGTATAATTTGTTAATACAATGAGCAGAGAGAGAGGAAGTTGCACAGCACAGGTTTCAGGAACCAGCTCCCCTATGTCTAATATAAGGAGCTGTGTGAAATATTTATGGTAACAGTATACACTTTTATGTATAACATCAACATTGTAAAAGCAACACAAACAATAGTTATTTTTGAGAATCCAATATCACTTTACTTCTTTCATGTTGTGAGTTGTGCCTGTCTACGGGCCATCTCTATACACAATGTCCTGGATTCCCTGCATGCGTTGCCACTCCTCTGCTGTTTACTTTCAATTTCTAAGGATCACATACTTCATGGTATCTTGCTGCCTGCAAGATGGGATTTCTATACTGGTTCCACCTCCCAAAATGATGTGCATATAGATAATACAGTTACTTACAAATCATATGCATCAAAGATGAATATATAAAGGGTGATACTGTGCGTTGTCCAAGGATGGAAGAAGGAAAACATCAGAGAATGTAATCCAGAATAGAGAAGAAAGTGAGGCCAACAATAAAGGATTAAGAAGAGTGGGGCAACCTAAACCAAACCACATAAAAAGAATATACTGTATATACATCTCCAACATTGTGGCATGAAAGGGTAGGTATAGTAAGCAGGGTCAATCAAAAAAGATAATGTTTGTGTCTCAAATTTGAACATGCCTATTCATGTATTAACGGAGTGTGCTGGCAGACTGCCAGATGACTATACCCTCATCATCTGCAAAGATAATAATGCAGCTGTGCTGTAAGTAATAATAGTAATATAAAGTAATATGGCTGTAAAAGATGCCCCATGGCTGAAATAGATGCCCAAAAACCTATACAAATGCAGAATATTCGCCTTGTTTTCCTCCACAAGTAGCATGCACCTCTGTGTTTCACAGGATAACACAAATCATCTAGGCCTCTTCATCCCTATATATACAGTATGCCCACCGCTAGAAACATCCAGAGTCACAAGAACATGAGTGGGCGTGCCTCAGAGCATGTGTAACCCATTTGTCACTGTGCATGCCCAGTAATGGTGTAAAGTGCACCGCATATGCCCACGTCCCTTCCATCTTCCAGGCTTGGTTGTCCAATATAGACCTATTGCAATATCTATGAAGCCCTGATAAAGGTGGGGGGGGGCTTTAAAGCACATTGGCTGTTTTACCGTATGCACTTTCTGAGTGCACTTTCTCAGTGCAGCATTTGATACAGTGGACCACAACACTCTACTCACAGAAGTAGCAGGAGTCACAGATTCAGACCTACAATGGTTCGCATCCTTTTTAGGAAATCGCTCTCAGACAGTGAAACTGGGAGCTTTCACCTCTGAAACCCGCGCAATCTCTTGTGGAGTCCCTCAAGGTTCACCCTTGTCACCAGTGCTCTTCAACATCTACATCCGCCCACTTCTCAAAATCATCAGAAAATCGGACCTCTGCTTCCACTCATACGCTGATGATACCCAACTCTACTTTCCCATCACCGGAGAAAAAGACCATCATCAGCAACTAGAAAAATGCCTCACTTTGATAGACGACTGGATGACCACTAGCTCTCTCAAACTCAACGGATCAAAAACAGAGCTTCTTCTCCTACACGTAAACCAAAATTCCAAAACTAACACCCCATGGACACCGTCCACCATCTTTGGACAGACCATCTCTCCGAACACCAAAGGCAAGAGTCTCGGAGTCATCGTTGACTCAGAAATGTCAATGGGTGCACAAATAGGATCAGTAGTCAGCGAATGTCACCATCTCCTCCGCCTGCCATGTAGACTCATCCCCTTCATCCCAGAAGAGGACAAAGCAGCAGTAGTTGGAACAATCATCAATTTCAGACTCGACTACGCAAACTCCCTCTACATAGGACTACCCCAATATCAGCTTGCACGCTTGCAACTCATCCAAAACACGGCGGCAAGACTGTTAACAGGAAAAAAAACCCTGGGAATCCATCTCCCCTTCCCTGAGGAGCCTACATTGGCTAACTGTAAAAAATCGAATCACTTTCAAGACCCTCTGCCTCACCCACAAATGTATACAAGGAAACGCTCCTCAATACTTATGCGTGAAAATAAAGCGCTACACACCCAATCGCAGTCTTCGATCTCCTGACCAAAACCTCCTCCTTATTTCAAAAACCCGCTACAAAACAAAGGGAGAACGAAGATTCGCAGTCCAAGGACCACGGCTATGGAACGCTCTACCTATTCACATTCGCATGAAAGAAAACCATCAGGCCTTCAGGAAGAAACTCAAGACTCAAGAAGATGGACAACACAGGACGGATCTAGTGCCTTGAGACGATTTAGTTTGCATTTGCAGCGTTATACAAATTATTCATTCATTCAGTAAAATGTATCCAGGTTTTTATCATTAGTAAGAGGGATTGGAGGTGTGGATACATTTCTGGAATAGGGAAAATTACAGCAATTAAAGGTTTTGCTTTCTATGGAGGTTTACTGCCTAAATGTGTCTGTGTTGGCTGCAATAGTCATTATCTTTAGCCACCCTGAAGAAGGGTGCAACTAATTCTCCCAGAGCCCCATAGCTAAAATTTTCATGCCATACCAACTAAAAAAAACAAAAAACACTATTGTATAATACCCTCATTACCCTGGTCATTTGACTAAGGAATACCAAGAAATATTCATTTTCAACACATTTCAGAGAATAACAAACTAGGCCTTTCCATTTTCTGTTTCATGGGCAGCATATAGTTGTCTCTATTTAGTTGGGTTTCTAAACATGAAGCACCAGTGCAAAAGGCTTAAAGTCTCTCACCTGAAGCATCCCTGGGTACTTTGAATGCAGATACTAATTTGCTAATAAATAGTAGCTTGACTTGTGAAATACCTATGTTGTGTAGTGTTGTTTGGGAGCTTAGCCATGAGCTAGGGAGCATGTCCACTATGTGCACAGTCATGTACTAAGAGAGCACATGTACTCTTTAACCTATTCTATTGGGTTGGCCCCCTCAGACTCACAGAGGTGCTATGAGCATGGGATCCTCCCCTGAGTGCCATTAGAAAGGGGCCCCAAGGAGGCCGCCAAACTGGACTAATGAACCCCTCCCAGTAACCTATTCATACCTTCCTCAAGTCTTAAAACAATATACTACAAGAGCAGCCTCAACTAGCACATGTTTTGCTTTCAGAAGAGGTTCCCATCTTGAGGTTTGGAGAAGGAAGAGGCCACACAATGACAGCCTTTTAAATCTATTACTAGAACAAAGCTGATTTACATATATACAACCTTTCCGTTAACCAATGGTGACAACAAATTCCTTTGTTGCAAACGATTAGCAAAGATGACAGCTGACTTGAGGAGCAGCCCATACCTTCAGTAGTTTGCCAAAGTCCTATATTCTCTGCCAAAGGGATGTAAGTCCCAAAGTCCCTGCAGCTCTCCTTGCTTGCTTTCCTCTAAAGGAGAAACTCCTAGAAGCTATATTCTCAGATTATATCTTTCCATCCTCTGGTCTATGTGCTGAATTCCATGACCAACCCCCCCCCCCCCTCCATCTTCCCACCATACTATTTATACAGAGCCCTCTACCCAAGAAGACCCACACTAGCAGCAGAGCTTGCACGTTCTGTCTATGGTACATCACACTAGTTAGTCTGGGGTTCTCTAGTGGCTACCTACCACCTACCCTGTCTACCCTCACTATAGTGTTCCTAACCCTAACTATGGGAACCCCTAGTGCTCAATTTGTGGAACCACACAGAGCTTTCCTGTGCCTTAATCTTACATTTATTTTTCCAATAAAATTAGTATTCCAGGCTTTTTCAGGCAGCCAAAACACAGACTCTCTTGCTGGGGCCTGGGCGAGCAGCAGTAGCTGCTCTACTGGAATAGTCTTCCTAACCACCAGCAGGGTCAAATAAAAATGTTCTTTTTCACACAGATGCTTTTTTTTAGCCAAAGCATTTCTTCACTTCAGGCAGGTTATTTGTATAGTACAGCAAGATGGGTAAAATAAGGCAGATGTGAATTTAAAGTGGTCTATTTAATGACAATTAAGAAGTCGATACATCGATGGACATAAAATGCAAACCTAGACAGATACTCAAGCAAAAATGAAACATAAGCAAGACTAAATGAATACAATTGCATTCAGTTACATCTTACATATTTCCTCTAAGACCAGCAGTCTGGAAAATAAGTGTCTTCTTTATGAATGTAGTCATAAAGAAGACCTAGTCATCACCTAAACCAACGGATTTTGAGTGAATTAGGTAACAATCTACATCTCTTTTCCAAGTGCCCCAAGATAAGTTAAAATTTGGTTAGAAAATATGTTCTTTCCCTATAATTTCCCCTGAGACATGCCCACCCTGGACATCCCTTTATGCACATCCCTCTTTCTTGGGCCACAAAACAAACATAAAACCCCACAAGTTCCAAGCACCCAGGTTTATGCGTAAAGCTGGGCCATACCATATCTATGATCTCTCTGCTGCTTTCTAGAAAATTATTCTTAAAAATCAGGTAGAGGGTATATTAAAGAAGGCTTTTTACTTTTGTATTTCCATGGACTGATCATGTTTCAGTCCATTTTGAAGAGCAAACAAATCCCCCCTTCATTAGGTCTCAGGAAATTTGACTGTGCTTCAATGGACTCAGATAAGCAGATACTAGAAAAATCTGCCTGATCTGCTTGAAACAGTTTCCAAAGGTTATGTCAGTGTTAACAAGTACAGCAAAGGAGCTCTTTTGCTACTCTAAACACAGTCAAAATTCCTAAACCCTGATGAAGAAGTCTGTTAGCCCCAAGCAACATGTTGTTTTTTTTCTGCTTTGAACCACTTTCATCATTAAAAACTTTGGACTCTTGGTTGTTTGTTTGCACTCTCATTGGGCTGCATATACGTGGATTCTCAACTCTGGGTTTTCCCCCAGAGGCCTCATGTTCTGAAGTCCTGTGAATCACTGCTAGTTTGCCCAGTGATAATTCTTTTGACTCTTGAAAATCTGTATGCAGCGCTTAATTTTTTCCTATGTTTGGACTATCGGCATATAGGTTGAATTGGAAGCATCTAAGATTGTCAACTGCCCAGGGAGAAGGTGTAGATCAAGAATAGAAGGGGCAAGGGACAGAGCCATGGAAGAACCTCTACAGAAAGAGGAAGAGGCGGAGGTAGAGTGGTAGGTGACACTGAAGTAGTCCTTAGACAGGTAGGAGGTGGGGTCAGGAAAGAGTAGATTCTTGAAGGCGTGGAGTTTTTTTAGCAGGGTGGTGAACTATGATGAAGGCAACAGAGTATTATAATATATTGTAGTAAAAGTAGAGATGGGGACCGTTGGTCTTACCAGTTATTAAGTCTTTAGTGAGTTTGAGAAAGGCAGTTTCTGTAGAGTGTTGTGGTTGAATGTCAGACTGCAAGAGTTAGAGAAGGTTGTTATTAGTGAGATAATAGCTCAGACCATTGTAGATTAGCCATCTTAGGAGTTTGAAGGTAAGTGGGCACACGAATATGGGCCTTAGGTTGTTCAGACTGGTGGGGTCCTGTGAGAACTTTTTAACCATGAGGGTGGCCAAGGAATAGTTTAGAAGGGAGGGGATGATGCCAGTAGAAAGGGTGAGATTGAAGATATGAGTAAAAGAGCATAGAAGAGCGAGAGAATGACTGGGGTAGTTATGAGGGAAAGGGATCCAGGGGGAAGGCGGTGGGGCAGGAGGCTGGCATCAGAGAAAAGTTTAGCAACCCCCTTTATAGTAAATAGGTAGAAATAGGATTTTTATAACAGCTTACCTGTAAAATCCTTTTCTTTGAAGTACATCCATGATGGGACGCAGAGCCATAGTAGTTACTATGTGGGTTATAGGCCACCTTCAGGTGATGGACATTGGCACACCCTAAGACAGGAAGTCCACTCCCTATATAACCCCTCCCACTACTGGGAGTACTTCAGTTTTTGTAGCAAAGCAATACACGTGTATACCAGAAAGAAGGGAGGGACCTCTGTGTCCCGTGATGTACTTCAAAGAAAAGTATTTTACAGGTAAGCTGTTAAAAAAATCCTATTTTCTTATTGTACATCATGGGACACAGAGCCATAGTAGTTACTATGTGGGATGTCCCATAGTAATGCCAACTGAAGGGAGGGAGACACAACAAAAGAAGGGCACCAAGAGACCAGAGGACTTATACTGCTGCCTGCAGTACACTGTGTCCAAAGGCGATATCCTCATGACCTTTTACATCTACAGTATTTGATAGAATCTGGTAAATGTATGGACTGAAAACCAAGTTGTGGCCTTGCAGATTTGAGTCATGGAGGCTTGGTGATGCACTGCCCAGGAAATGCTAACAGCCCTGGTGGAATGCGCTTTAATATAAAAAGGTGGAACTTTTCTCTTTAAACCGTAAGCTTGAACAATTACTTAAAGAATCCATTTAGAAATAGTAGATTTCGATGCTGCCTGTCCTCTCTTAGGACCTTCAGGCAACACAAACAAAACATCTGTTTTTCTAATCTGAGCAGTCGCCTTCAAGTAGACCTTGACTGCTCTCACCACATCAAGAGAATGTAATGACTTTTCTTCCGCAGAACAGGGTTCTGGGAAAAATAAAGGTAGAACAATATCCTGGTTTAAATGAAAACCTGATACTACCTTCAGTAGAAAATTAGGATGAGGACGCAATACAACCTTATCCTTGTGCATAATTAAATATGGCTCTTTACAAGAAAAAGCATCCAACTCTGATACCCTTCTTGCAGAAGATATGGCTACCAGAAAAAATTGTTTCCTTGTCAAAAGGACCAAGGGAATATGTTGCATTGGCTCAAAAGGCTGTTTCTGTAATACTGACAGGACTAAATCTAAGTCCCAAGGGTTCAGAGGAGGAGACTTAACTGGAGGATTAAGTCGCGTTACCACCTGAATAACGCTACGAACCTAAGAGTGCGAAGCAAGTGGTCGCTGAAATAATACAGATAAAGCTGAAACCTGGCCCTTGATAGTACTAAAGGCCAGCTTAATTTCTAATCCCAGCTGTAGAAAGTCAAGGATTCTACCTATGACATACCTGGGGTGCCAACCCCTGGATTCACACCAGGAGACATAAGCCTTCCAGACTCTATAATAAGTGACTCTGGAGGCCAGCTTCCTTGCATTAACCAGAGTAGACACCACTGAACCTGACAGCCCACGCTTCTTCAGAATGTGGGTTTCAATAGCCAAACTGTTAAATTTAGCATTTGTAAGGTAGGATGGAATACCGGACCTTGCGAGAGAAGGTCTGGCGGTGGCGGTAGGGTCCATGGGGCCCCTACCGCCATCTTTATGATTTCTGCATACCAAGATCTCCTGGCCACGTTGGGGACACAAGAATCACGCCTTCCCTTCCTGCTTGATCCTGCAAATAAGTTGTGGAAGCAGCAGAACAGGAGGGAACACATAAATCAAAGAAAACTGATTCCACGGGAACACCAAGGCATCTGTTCCGCATGCCAGAGGATCCTTTGTCCTTGACACAAAATTGTCGACCTTTTTGTTGAACCTGGACACAAACAGATCCACTTTTGGAATTCCCCATTTTTAAATATTGCCAGAAAAATGTCGGGTGAAGAGACCAATCTCCCGGGAGCAACTGCTGGTGTCTCAAGTAGTCCGCCTGCCAATTCTCTATTCCTGGAATGAAGACTGCCGATAGGCAAGAAATGTTGTTCTCTGCCCAAGTTAGGATATGATTCACCTCTCTCTGTGCCGCACAACTTCTCGTGCCCCCTTGGTGATTGATATAGGCCACTGCTGTGGCATTGTCGGATTGGATCCTGACAGGACAATTCCGTAATCTGAGCGTCCAGGCCTTCAGGGCCAGGCGTGCTGCCTGAATCTCTAGAATATTGATGGGCAAGGTTGTTTCTGATTTGGACCATTTCCCTTGGACAGACGCTTCTTCCAGGACTGCTCCCCAGCCCAGAAGGCTGGCATCTGTTGTTACCACCTTCCAGGTAACTGGTAGGAAGGATTTTCCTTTTTGCAGATTCTTGGCTATCAACCACCAACTGGGGCTTTGGCGCACCTTTGGAGATAAACGCATTTAGAAGTCTGGAGCTTGGATCTTCCTGTTCCAAGTCGATAGGACACTGTTTTGCAGTAGCGTTGAATGAAATTGAGCATAAGGAAGGGCCTTGAATGAAGCCACCATCTTTCCCAGCAATCTCATTTAAAGTCGATTAGAAGGATTCTTCTTTACTTTGACCACCTGAATCAGTTCCCTTATGGAACTGATCTTTGCCTTGGGCAATAACACCCTTTTCTGAGCTGTATCTATGATCAGACCCAAGTATTCCAATCTATTGATGGTTTTAAGGAAGTTTTCTCTAGTTTTAGAATCCAACCTAGGTATTCCAGGTAGCTGAATGTGGTGACCAAACTTTGGTCTAAGCGGGCTACTGACTGGTCTATCAAGAGCAGATTGTCTAAGTAAGCTAGAATCGTTATACCTTGAGCCCTTAATCTGGCTAAAGGGAGAGTCAGGATCTTTGTAAACACTCGAGGTACAGTAGCTACACCGAAAGGCAGAGCTACAAACTGAAAATGAAGATTTTCTATCTCGAATCATAGATATTTCTGGTGAGCAGGAAAAATGGGTACATGGAGATAAGCATCCTTGATGTTGATTGACGCTAGAAGTTCTCCACCTTGTAGAATGGAGACTACTGATCGGATTGACTCCATGCGAAAAGAGCGGATATTCACAGACCGCTTTAGATCTTTAAGATCTAGAATGGGTCTGACATCCCCATTTGGTTTTGGTACCGTTAAGGTTTGAATAAAACCCTAAACCCTGCTCTTCCATGGGGACCACTGATATCACCCTTTGAGACAAAAGATGGTCCAATGCTTGAAAGAGAGACTTCTTTTTCTCTGGATCTTTGGGGACGTTTGATCTGAGAAAACGAGGAGACGGGGACTCTCAGAACTCTAGTTGTACCCTAGAGTTTTCGAGGAAGCCACCCATTTGTCTCGACACTCTTCCTGCCAGACCCTTGAGAACTGCATAAGTCTTCCCCCCACTCGAGCAAGCTGGGGCGCCTCTTCATAAGGAGGTTTTAGCATTTTGTTTTATAGGTTTCCTTCCCCAGGGCCTCTTTTGTCCCTGGGGTTGACCCTGAAGTTTACATCTTGAACTTGACGGTGGAGGCCGTTGTGACTGCCTGGAGGCTGATGCCCCTGGTACTGAATAAGAAGCGTGTTTAAAAGAAAAATGCTTACTCCTTTTCTTAACTGGCAAAAGGGAACTTTTCCCATTAGAAATTCTTTGGATGTATTTATCCAGATCATCACCAAACAGCCGTTAACCTCGAAATTGAAAACTACCCAGGAGCTTTTTGCATGGTGCTTCGGCTGACCAATTTTTCAACCATAGTACTCTATGCATATGCACCAGCCCAAGCGTAAGTCATGAGGGCTGGAGAATAGAATCTCTCATTGCATCTATTGCAAAACATAATGCCCCTGGTATTCCAGCCAAATCTTGGGCCTGCTGATCAGGAATAATCTTGACCACCTGTTTAAACTGGTCTCTTAAGGACTGACATACATCGATTGCTGCCAGCGCAGGCTGAGTCACTGAACCTGCAGAGAAAAATTGTTTTTTAATAGGAATTCCAACTTCTTATCTGTTGGATCTTTCAGCATTTGAGCATTGTCTACCGGACAAGTAAAAAATTTTTTCACAGAGGATATAGCAGCGTTAATTGCTGGCATCCCCCATTTCTTTATTAAATTCCTCCTCCATAGGATAATGTGTTGAAAACCTTTTTGGAGGAAAAAAACTGTTTATCTGGGTGGTCCCACTCAGAATACATAAACTTTCTCAGCAATGAATGGATAGGAAAAGCATGAATAGCTTGGGGAGGCTTTAGCGAACCCAAACAAGAAGTGGGCTCACCAACTGACTCAGCTAATGGCAGCATGAATGTGGAGCGGACAAATTCAGTAGGAGATTGCACCATCAATCTTTCAGATTGTGAACCCGATCCTTCCGTATTTGACCCTTCAGAAGAGGAGTCATCAGCCTCTTCTTGGTCCCCTGAGAGAAATTCATCATCTCCCGCCCCTGGTTCCTCAGTTTGAGGGTCCTGGGCAATGAAAGGGGACCTGTCACGTTTAGTCCTACTCTGGGATGCGATTAAAGCATCAATTTTCTGCTCCAATCCTAATATGGTTGAGTTAAAAACCTCTTCAGTAATATAGACAGGGGCAGCAGTGTTGAAAGCAGTTGCAACACCTGACGGCCCTAATGGCTCACTCTGACCAGCCACCTCAGAATTCTCAGGGGAGAATGCCATTTTTTAGAGATGGTTATAGGCTTTTTTACGGCTGAAGAAGTCCTTCTTGAGCCCTTTGTCGGTGTGTTTCTAGCCCTCCTCCTGACCATAGCCCGATGCACAAAAGCAGAGGTACTACCAGAAGGATCGCACCCACTGCTTGAGCAATAATCCAGCCACTGCCGCTGCTATTAATGCTCAGCCTGATGCAAATAGTAAATGTGTCAATAGGAATGCCTGTGTCACCAAACCTCTTACGTGCCCCTCTTTGCTCTTGTGTCCCTCCGACAACTTGCAGCAGCAAAAATGGAGCTGTTTAAACAAACTCCCGTGCCGGGAAGTTGGAGAACGCCAACGCCGCACTAAGCCCTGCCCCCTCCTTTGCATCACGCCCCCCTCCTCTCTATTTCAAAAGAGAGTTTCCCGCGCGAGCCCGGGCCTCCGTTCCGACGGGATCAGTTTGTGTGTGAGGGAGGGATAGCGAGGAGGAGGAGACCTAGACAAGCCACCGTGCAGGGGCAGCGGGAAAATGGAGCGGCATGCCGATCGTCTTTGGCTTTCCCCTTTCCAGGCAGAGGGGGAGAGCTTTGTCCAGGTGGGGGGTATCTGGTGGAAGAAAACCCCCCCCAAACTTACCGGAGGTCTGCCTGCTAGCCGGAGGAAAAAGCCTGTTGCTTCCTGACACGTGAACTCTGAGGAAAGCATGAGAAGGTACTTGCTCTATACAGCCCCCAGTGGTGACTCTTAGGCATGACAACATACTTTCTTAAAAGGAGACATTTCATAAGAAAATTTAAAAATTCCTTAGAAAAACTCCACTTACCTTTCCCGCCGCAGGATTTTTTGTGGTTAAACCAACAGACCCAATCTTCACCCTTCGCGGTGGGTTCCGCTAACAAACCTTCAGGAACTGGGGACCCTCAGGGAACCCACACTCCTGGACCTGTAATAGCACCCTGTCAGTAAAAACTTTATGGCTGAAAATATCAAAGTACTGGATCCTGGGGTCCAGCTCTCTAAAAAGAGAAGCGTTACGGGCTAAACCTCATTTCTTCCGCCACGAGGGCCGGGCACCATTCAATTTGGCCTAAAAGACACTTTGAATGGATCGAGCTCCATAGCTAGCCCCAGCAAGGATTGCTCCAGTGGAGCTCAGCACAGCACATCTTTACTCGTGACCAACACCTTAGACACTGGTGAAATAACTGAGCTACTCCCAGTAGTGGGAGAGGTTATATAGGGAGTGTACTTCCTTTCTTAGGGTGTGCCAGTGTCCATCACCTGAAGGTGGCCTATAACCCACATAGTAACTACTTCCTGCTCTGTGTCCCGTGATGTACGATAAGAAATAAGGAAAGTGTTGAATGTGGTGGTAAGGATGTTTTTGAAATGACTGCCAATATCCTGTACAATGAATTAGTCAATCAGCTGCAGGAGTTGCAGATGAAGTAGACAGAAGTAGAAAAGAGTTAACGAGGACTTAATTAGAGCAATAATGAGAGTGATGAAATAGGTCTAATCTGAAGCATGGAGGGAGGAATTATAGTACATAGCAGTTGGGACCTACTTCTGTTTGTAGAGAGGGGAGCAAGTGTGTGAGTTTGTTGTAGAGGCCTTTAGTAGCAGAATAGACAAGGAAGGGTTGAAGTGGATCTTAGAAATATCTCAAACTGATCCCAAATGTAAGCTGAAGATACCTGAATGCAAGCTGTATTTGCACTTCAATGTAAGTCCTATTAAAGTTATTGCTGGGCTCTCCCCTGTAAGCTTACTTACAGTATTAGGCTAACAGCATTGCATTGTGGTTGGCTCTGTTGCTCTTTCTTCTAGTCCTTCTGTATAGGAGATTACAGCCCTTTATTTATATTTGCATGGGGTTCAGGGTTAACAATGGAGAAAACTTCATAATATCTCATACTAACTAAACTGTAATATAGGTAAGGGGCAAGATATGTTATGTTTGCTAGAATTGCCTGATGAATATGTAAAATGTGTCTTTTTGGAGCCTACCCCCATCTTTACTGTGGAGAGCACTAATACTTCTCTCCAGTTTTCATGCAGGAGCATCACTAACATTTTTTTGCTGTCTCTAAGGACCTAAACTGCACCAGTATTAGTAGTAAAATTTGCATAAGAAATGTATACCTTAATTTTTTTTAAATAAAACAAAATATGCACCTTTATAATTTTTAGACTGTTGGAGCTCTTTTTAGGGCTAAGTCCCATATTTTAAAAATTCATGTTTCCACAAGAATTAATGGCCAAAAACAAAAATATAAAGAGTTGTTATGCTGAGGGCCCATTAGAACACATCTGATGGTGTGTGGTCGGATGGCGGTGGTGCTGCTGCAGTGATACCATCCTATTGTACTGTTTACTTATTTTAAGCAAACTTTAATAAAATGTCACTTTGTGACATTGGCCTCAGCGTGATGTGAGGTAGTGGATTCCATCATATTGCACTGATAGGTGACAAGACATTTTGCTTTGTCTTGCAGTGGGACTCCAAGGTGCAAGAATGCACAATGCAGTTCCACTGTGCCTGGGGTAAACATACCCTGAAGGTGTGTCGGCTGCATTAAAAGCTGGAGGCTGCGTTTACATCTTTGGGTAAGAGCAGCTAGAGTGGATCACCTCACTACGTGTTATGACCTGGATCATACCTCTACACCATGTGTCTTCAGCATGACTGCATGGAAGAAGAAGTTGTACACCTTTATGAAAGGGGTAGCCCTTTACACCGGTATTTAGTTTCACGCTCGCATTGATTTCATCCTGTGTCAGCATGGGCCTTTCTGTTTGACCTGCTGTATAGCCATATGGAGCCCCGGGACCTTCACATTAGCTGGGATAATTGAGCATGGAGGGAGATCATCACTCCACTTGAGAAGCCTACATGTGGTTTTAAATGCATTTTGGTTAGTTGCATTTTTATGTATGTTTTGCTATCTTTTATTTTGAATGCAGCAGCATTTGGGCATAAAAATAAATGCACAAAAGAACCAAAATGTTTAAAATATGCACAAAAATGAACAGCAAGCTGCCAAAATGCACACGATAAATGACAAATGTATCAAAATAAGATTGAAATTGCAAAAGTGTGAATCACCATCATCAATATGCTGCTTTGCATAGCCTAATAAAACATTGAAAAACAGCCTTTAGGATTCCCATATTACAGAAAATGTTTTTTGTCTGTGTCAACCATACAAATCCTTTATAGCTGTCTTTCATTTTATGTCAAATATTTTTTTTAATCTCTTATCAATTACCCTACCCGTAAGGAAGGTAGAATTGGCAATATCAATCTTTTAAGTTGACTCACTGGAAGTGACATTTCTATAAATTATTTCCCCAGCTAAGCACATAAATACAAGAAGCCAAGGGAAAGTCTTTGGAAAGTGGATATTGTCACAATGGAAAACATCATTACTCTAGAAATTGTCATGCTCAAGCTCTCATATGTTCTGTCTATTTTGATAGCAGATAATGCTCCTGTTCAGAAATTGAGCATAGGCTCTCTTTCCCAGCTGTGGAACTCCTGAAGCATACACTAGAAGTGATGAAAGCCAATTGGGATAGACTAAAATCATTCTCAATTGTTCCCCATAGACCTATACAAGCCACATGCATACTGCTATTCATCACATTAATTTTTCCAGTGACAACCTGCAACATTCAGTACAAGGCCTCTGCATTCACCTTATATAGCATATGTACTTATTTACTGGCAGAGCTTAAAACAACTAGGCTACATCTTATTTATTTCATGTTTTTATACAATTTATTGATCGGTAAACGTTTTAATAAATTGCTTTGTGACCTAATTTACAGTCTTTGTAAACAGTATGTAAATTCATATTTAAAATGAGCCGTTTGCATTATTTTCTTTATCAACTGTATATAGGTATTTAAAATGAACAATGTACATTATTTATTAGACATTTATCCAAGAGCCATGTTATTAATGTTTATTTCCAGGAGGTATACAAAGATATTATATATTGAAAAATAGGTAACATTATGATTTCACTGGAGTACTAAGTACAGAGACTTCATGAAATGCTTCCTGGGCAATGTGTGCAAATATATGTGACTTCTAGGCCATGTATTTTATATATGGCTGGTCTGTGAGTGAATACTACACAAACATCATTCTCAATGTTTCCCTGTGGTTGGTTGCTTCAGTTAGTGGAGGCCGTGTGATATTTTAAAAGCCTTGAAAGAACAATATTGACTCATAGATTTGTCATATGCAAATGGCAGTTTCTCTGAATTTATTTTTTCTTTTGGAGAGGATTTTTGCAGGTGACAGATAAAAATCGTGTAATCAGCAGTACTTGTTGTGGCAAGCTAGATAACTATAGCAGGCCATACGTGGGTTCAAATTTAAAAGAATTTTCTTCCAAAAATCGTAACTAAGAATTCTCTTTTGAATTTCGCACCATTCGTGGGCTGCAGCAATGGGCGATTTTCGTGCAGTCATCGAATTTGAGTGAACGAGCATGTTGGAAATTTTTAGAAAAGCAAACGAATTTCCAACCAATGATGGCAGAATCATGCGAGAAATATAATCGAAAAAGAAATTTGAATGAGTTGTGACCTGGAAAGCACAGAAGATTCCCAGCCACAAAAATTATTTTCTGTAGCAACATGAGGTGAAATTAAAGGCTTGGTTGGTCGAATTTCTAAATCAATGGTGGCACTATCAGATCACAAAACGCACAAAATTTCTAAATTTTGAAAGAAAATTGATTCGAAATTCAACCTATATATGGCTGGCTTAAGTATTAATAATTTTAAACTTTTTTCACCTTTGTTAGGGTTGGTGGATAAAAAGCCACATGGTCCATTCCACATGGCAGTTGATGAAAGATCACATAATTTATCCCATGTGTTGCTTCACCTCCTTTTCCACTAGAGCAAATTGCAAGTCAAAGCGGGGTCACACTTGGATATCAGTAGTTTACAATTTGGTGGGAATAAGTATTAAATCCTGATTATTTTTTAAAAGTATTTAACTACTTGCTGACCGCCCTTTACTGCTACAGGGTGGCAGCTTTGCGCCAGATCACATATATTTAAGTGATCCTGCATTTCTGACTGCAGGGGGCATGCACACAGTGCCGATGCAAGACTTCTGCTGTGATTATTCGTAGCAGAAATTATACGTAGCAGAAAAAATATTGGCCTAAATTTATGAAGAAATTAGATTTTTTTAATTTTTTTTTGGGATGTGTTTTATAGCAGAAAGTAAAAAATATTGTTAGTCATTTTTTGTTTATAGCGCAAAAAAAAAACACAATGGTGTTTAAATTCCACCAAAAGAAAGCTCTATTTGTGGTGAAATAAATGGCATA
The DNA here is from genome assembly GCA_037952925.1 of Lithobates clamitans. Classification (NCBI taxonomy): domain Eukaryota; kingdom Metazoa; phylum Chordata; class Amphibia; order Anura; family Ranidae; genus Lithobates; species Lithobates clamitans. The sequence goes on from JBBGZY010000014.1 coordinate 4,766,795, forward strand.
AATTTTATTTGGTCGCAGCGTTGCATGTGCGATTGTTAGTTAAAGTAACACAGTGCCGATTTAAAAAAAAGTGGCCTGGATTATGAAGGGGGATAAATCTTCCTGAGGTCAAGTGGTTAAAAATGTTTTATTGCTGCCCCCTTCTTTCCTGCACTAAATAATTTGAAACTATCTAACAGGTTTATAGGTTAGTTTTTCATGTTCTATCCTTTAACCATAATTCCAGATTTCTTGGCATTTAAATAATTTGGAAAAAAAAACTAATTATTTGCATAATAGAACAGGCAGCCTGCTGCTCTGCCTGTAATATACTATAGAAGCTTATGGAACTATTGTAAGTCCTGCTGTGTTCCATTAGCTGTATGAGACACTTCGCCTGTGCTACTGGATTTAGAGTTCCAGTTGTACTGCATCTCCACCATACAGAAGAAGCTTTGTATTTTTGCCAAAAATACAAGGCTTCCCCTGATTGGCTGAGGTGGAGATTGTGACATCATCCACCTGCCTCTCCACCTTAGCCAATCATCGAAAAAATACAAGGCTTCTTATGAATGGCAGAGATGTAGTAAGACTGATTTTATATGCGGTAGGAGAGAAGTGTCTCGTACTGCTGTAGAAACACAATAACACTTACCATACATAGCACTAGCTACTACAGTATTGTACAGATGAAGCAGCAGGTAGTCTGCTCTGGGATCCAAATAGTTTGCTTGGTCCAAGCTGGACCACAATATGTTAAAGTGCGCAAACAATTAACCTCATCATTTTGAGATACATACTGTTGGCTGATTAATCAAAGGAGTTGAGAATCTTCACTGAAAAAAATAGTGATTATTAACTTCAATTATCAAATCCTGGGAATATCATCTGTATTGGCTTGGGTTTTCAGAATGAAATCACAAAGCTGATTTACTGAAAAAGTTGAGAATATTTAAACAATAAATTGCGTCACTACAGTTTTCCCAGAATTCTGACATAGTGAGGCTGATTTACGTAAAGCGGTAGTAAAGTTTGGAAAAAAAAGATTTCCCCTTGCAAGGCAATGTTATAATGTGCTAATGCTAATGTTCCAAGAAACAGAAACATGTTTGGGTTTGAGACTCACATGGGTTTGAGGCAAACCCAACTTGTTGTAGTTTGAGGGAATGGCAAACTATGTTTCCAACCACAGCAGCTACAGTATGCGCTGGAGCTTTAAATTTGCCCTGCAATCAGTGTGCTGTCTGAGAGGGCCTTCAGCACAGCAGTTTTGTTACAGAAAGGAAAATCCACTTGTCCCCCCACACTGTGGACCAGCTCACGTACATAAAAATAAATCAGTCCTGGATCAGCAATGATTAAAAAGACACTGCAGCCAATGCTACCAACTAAAATTTTTTTCAGCTCAAAAAAAGATACCTTCCACCTTTACCAACTCCTTCCACCCCTGCTTGCCTGCCAACATTACCACCTCTGCTGCATGTCACATTACAAATTCATGCCACCTCTAGTGGCTTGTCACCATATCCAGCTTCTGCCCCTTCTGCTGGACTGCCATCCTTACCAGCTCCTGGGACCTTTGCTGGCCTGCTATCCTACCAACTTTGCTGGCTTGCCACTATTACCAGCTCCTAACACCTCTGTTGGCCTGCCAACATCACCAGCACTTAAAAATACTGTATGTATGGTAAAACATTCTAACGTTCTAATGCATGAAGATAAAATCTGCCTAGTCTCTCTAGTGGCCAAACCAAGCTGCTTTCATACTCTCTAGCCTCTGTACAATATACTGAATGTGGCTCTTGCCGCTGAAAAAAAACACTAACTTTATTTTGGGATAAAACCTGCCTAATCTAGTCCTCTTATATTGTGACCTAAAGAAGCTGCTTACATTCTCTCCAAGAACTGTATATTACTTGTGCTTATTGTCTCTGAAATAATACCCTCTAAATGTTATTTAAAGACACAACCTGCTTAGTCTGGTCTTGTTACATTGCAGCCTAACTGAACTGCTTACATAATCTCCTGTAGGGGTGAGCTAAACATTCAATGAGCATGCACAAAGTTCAGATCCCAAATCAAAACTCCTTTGAAGGCAATGGGAGCCTAATTTTAGAAATCAGTAATGGCCATTTTCTGGGCTAATATGGATTGCCAAAGAAAAGGTACAAGGAGATGGGCAGCAACCTGAGGAAAATATCTGAATTAAAAAAGTTTATTTAAATGTATTATTTGTTTGGGAGAGTGTCTTTTCAGGCAGCTTTAAGGGCAACATTAAAAATAAAAAAAATCTTCAAACTACGTGCTTAGAGGGTGCCTTAAGTCTCCATAAGTTCTGTGGTTTCACAGAACTTTACAGTTCTAGGGAACATCACTAGCAATCTCATATTATGACATTATATAAATTGCATGCGTAATAAATTAGTTTACTTCACATTACTCTTTGGCTTATCTACTGTACAGCAGTAGTGACCTGACATGGTTGATTTCCAAAAGAAAAAGGCTTTATAAAGCAGTTTTTTGAAAGATAATTGCTCGGTGTGGCAGTGAAAAACCATAACTGAGCACTGGACATGGCAGGGACAATATAGCTTAAATTTATTGCAAAGTATATACTTTAAAAAAACACAAAGATAATACTATCAACATCATACAAATTATCAAGAGTGTCAAAAAAGTCACATAACATAGCTTGTGATCTTCTTTTCAGTACCACATCGTATTGTGTACAAAGTTTAAAGAATCAATCCAAAGTGCTCCAAAACACCTCTAAACCGTAAAACCAAACTGAGGCAGTTGTTAAGGAAAATTTAAAAAATTACAATATCATGTTTCAAAAACAAAAGCTAAATATATGGCACATTGGCTGGATATATGTAAGAAGTTTTACTGGGGCCCAGGGCCAAGGAAATTTTTGTTTCAATAAATAGCAGAATGTGATATTTCAAAGTCAGCAGCCATTTATATTGTATAGACTCGCTACACATTATGAAGGCATTTGTACTTGCCACTGTGTTACAGGAAGAGATTAGGTATATGTTATTCTAAGAAAAAATCCCCTTTATTATGTAACAGTGAAGAGCCAAAAATATCTCACAAACATGCTGCATACCATGTAAGTGTCCACAATTTAAGATGGAGAGACTTGGGAGGTGTTATATGTTACTAAATTAGAATTAACTTTTCCAGTGCCAGAAGCAAGAAAAACAAAACTGATTTGTTGAGCAGTATGTACTTAATTTTAGCTAAAATGCTATGTCATAGGGAGAAAGTATGCAGATTTCATCTTGATTAAATAAATAACAATGTATTTTTTTTAGAATAAAGAGCGAAAAATAGTAAATATTTGCAGCAGATTTTTTAAGCCTTTTTAAACGATAAGTTCACCTTTAGGAGCATGTTACATATCACCCCTATATTTAGGGTGTAACAGGTTACATGCTCTTATACACCAACCTCCTGCTCCCTCCCTGTGTCAGCAAGCAGAGGATCTTCTCCCTGCACCCGCTGCACTTTTTTAAAACAGCGCATCTGTGCAGGGCTCTGCCCACACTGCCAAGTTGTTCATTCACAGAGATCTGTGAAGGAAAAAACTACCACAATGGCAGACATACGAGAGGTCTTCAGAAAGTTTCTGCACTTTTATATTTTCATTGGAAACGTTAAGGGTGGGAGGAGTAGTAATTGGTTATGTCTGAAAGTGTCATGTGACTAGTCTGTCTGGCAAGCCGGTTGACCTTGCAGTTAAGTATTAAGCGTTGTCACACTATGGTGAAAATTCTTAATAAGAAGAGTAAAAAAAGTGCAGAAACTTTGCACTTGGAGTTTGAATAGGCTGTGAGCTCATTGTTTAGCACTCTCATAGTTTAGTCATTCTTCCTCTAGCTTTGTAACAGAAAGCCTATATGGGGATATGATCCCAAAGTTAGAGGAAGGTTGTTCAGGAGCCTGATAATGTGCCCACAATTTGCTGATCGCAGATGCAATGCTCTGCAGGTTCCAGTAAAAGAAAAATATCAAATGCATATTTTTTACATGCAAAAATATGCGTATTTTATTTTAAAGCGAATTAAGGTAAACTTAGGTAAACTTAGCCTTTAAGTTTGATAGTGTGCTAATTCAGACTTATAAGACTTTGTTAGATGCATATATAAAAAGTAGGTGTATACATCACAATTTTAAAACATTAAATAATATGGTAAGATAATTGCTTATTTAGAAATCAATGTTGGAGTAACAGTGTTTTCTCTTTGTGTCCGACGCGTTTCAGGAAAATCTTCAATCCCTTTTTCAGGGGCATTTGCATAGAGAAGACCATAAGATTACAACACTCTATAACAGAACATAGCATTCATTAGAGAAATGACGAAACAGAAATATACTGTACTTGTGATACAGATAATAGCCAAAGTGAATGGTTTCATACCAGCAAAGTAATCAGCACAGAGATCATTCACAATAAAAACATGAAATGTAACTACGCTGAAGCCAGGACAGTCCCCCACAGAACTCCCAACAAGGAGATACCGAGGCCTCAGATGCTTCACACAAGAATCCAAGAAGTGACCCCACACCGCAGCGACATATGATCACGGGTGGAAGAAAAACACCATGGCCAATAAGAAAAGATGGTTGTCAGGTAGTGGGTCTGTAACAAAGGGGAAGCATCATACGAAGAGTAGGGGATGTGTGGATATAGTGCTACAGCCAATCACTGCAAAAGGAAAGGGGGAGGAGGACCACAAATGCAAAATGCAAATAGTGGCCTTTAACCTTAAACCTCCACATTATAGGCAATATATATAGTGTTGCAAACATCCATCTGAAATGGTTCCCGTAAGAACAGCGCTGTGAGAGAGGTAAATGTAGCAGCCATAATGAATATATATATATCTAAACATAAATATAGTCCCTCCCATATACCTCACTACAGCGGCATGGCTACTTGATCTTCCACACATGCATCACAAAAAGCCATAACAGGCCAGAGCTCAACCCCCCCCCGAGTGTGTACCTAATTTATCCAAGGAGCAGGAACCACGGCAATCCACAGGCAGCGGGCAGCAACATCCACATTGAGCGAGCCCACTGCCCTATGTATGGCCGAGGACACCAGTGCATGCGTACTGAAAGCGACATGGGCTCGCACGCATCACACAGCACCGTACATGAGCGGTGCAATGGGACAGGGACCGCTCAGCTAATGGAAAGGAAAACCAACACGTAAATCCACACAAGCGTAGTGGTCTTCTCTATGCAAATGTCTCTGCAGAAGGGATTGAAGTTTTTCCTGAAATGTGTTGACCGCAAAGATAAAACACTGTTACTGCAGCATTGATTTCTATATCCTCAGTTATCTTATCATATTATGCCATGTTTTAAAATGGTGGTGTGTACACCTAATTTTTATATATGTATCTAATAAAGCTTTATTTATACAAGTTTGGTCTAATATATGAGTTTCCCTTAAAGTCCCATTGTAACGGGGGGTACCTATTTGCATACTTCCAAATCTTTAGGCATGTTTGCAACAATCTATGGTTTTCTCAGGTGGTTGTACTTTTTTAATTTAGAGGGGCAAACTTAATGTCCAAAAAAAAAAAAATGTCTATTTTCTAATGTTGAAGACCAAAAAATTGTAGAGATTTTCAGCACATATTTTACACTTCTTTTCATAGATAGATATTTCTGAGGGAAAGAGCAAGCACATTGCAACTAGAAAGTAAAATATAATGTGCTTTATAAGAGACTGAAGATGGACAAAAAAAATACAGATTTGAACCACAGTTATTATCATGAATATCTGAGTGATTGAGCAGGCAAATTGCATTTGCAAATTAAAAAATGAGTGTCTTTTTCTGCCAAATTGAAAAATAAAAAAACAAACCAAATTGCACCACATCTTTGAATCCTTTTCAGAGGGAGACTGCAAGCACATTGCATCTGGAAGTAAAAAGAAAAAAATTGTGGGGTTTATTTACTAAAGGCAAATCCACTTTCCATTACAAGTGCACTGCAATTGCACTTGGAAGTGCACTTGAAAGTACAGTCGCTGTAGATCTGAGGGGGACATGCAAGAAAAATTAAAAAAACAGTATTTTTGCTTGTACATGATTGGATGATAAAATCAGCAGAGCTTCCCCTCATTACAGATTTTCCCCTCAGATCTACAGTGACTGCACCTCCAAGTGCACTTGCAGTAGTAGTAGTGCAAAGTGGATTTGCCTTTAGTAAATCAACCCCAGTGTCTTGTTTTTGAGCTGAAGATCTGGAAAGGTTTTGCAGCACAGATATACAATCTGTATGGGTAAGCAGTAATTGAGCATGCCCATTGCATCTGGAGCAAAAAAGTAGGTTCGTTTAGTGTAAAATTTAAAACATAAACATTGAACAGAATTGCACCATGCTTTCCAAAAATAAGCAGACGTCATCTGCAAACAAAAAAAAATTGGTTTCCTTTTTTTTCAGACTGGATAAAGAAAAAAATTACAGATTTGCTGCTAAGCTTGTAATTATTTTCAGATAGGCAACCTTTTCTGAGGGAGAGAGTAAGCAGACTGCAGCAATTATTTTCTCTTTTTTATATCAAGAATGAATAAATGCTGTACATGTGAACAGATTAGTACCAGAGCTTTTAAGTTGGTTTGGACAGGCTGCTATGTCGGCTATTCAGCAAGCAGATTGTATCTACCAAAAAACGGGGTTATTCTGTTTGTTTGTGCATAGCACAGGATGTTACGTGGCAAAAAAATGTAATCTTTACAACTGTAAACAGTTGTGGAAAAATTGGATTTTGAGGTTAGTGATGCTAAAACCCTGTACCCCTACACCAGCCTGTTTCAGCCAGGGTGCCTTGAGGTTTCTTCAGGGGTGCCTTGGCAAAATGCCTAAAAATTGCCTAAAAATATATACAAGCCAGCAGGTGGATCAAGCCTGCCTTTTAGTTACAGAAAGCCAAAGGTTTTTATTGTGCACGATTTCAACTTTCCAGCTTCCAGCTACCTGAATCCTAACAAACTGCCATCAGGGTTGATAAGAAGGGTGTTGATTGCCTGCACAGCTTCTTGGTTGGCCCTTTCCTGCCCCTCTCCGTCAACACTGGGGTCACATTAACTGAGTGATGGAGAGAAACTAAGGGAGAGGACAAACACTGGAATACTAGTCAGTACTAATGTGCAAAATTGTATTTGCTTTGAAAGAATAAATCACCTCTAATGCTGGGTGTCCTACGTGTGTCAATGATACAGCATTATTTAAAACTATAATATTAAAACTAGAACATTTTTTTATATTTTAGAATGCGGTACCTTGAGACTGTCCATTATTTTAAAGGGTGCCTAGATTAAAAAAAGGTTGAGAAACACTGCCCTACACAAATAATTATGCAGGGCACAGGCATTTGAGGCAAAAGAGTAAAACTAAATTGAAATTTGAAGTCAAAATTAACACTGATCTGTAGTGCATGTTCAAACCTAAATACCATAAATAATAACATATTAGATTTTTCAATCCAGCAGTATATAATGAGTTTGGATATTGAAGAGAAATGCTTAAATAATGCATTACAATTTAACTACACCTATTCGATTTTAGATGGCTAAAATGAGTTTTAGTCGACTAAAATTAGTTTTAGTCGACTAAAATGATTTTAGTTGACTAAAATGTACTGGAGACTAATGCCCTGTACACATGGTCGGATTTTCCGATGGAAAATGTGTGATAGGACCTTGTTGTTGGAAATTCCGATGGAAAATGTGTGATGGAGCCAACACACGGTCGAATTCTCCAACGGAAAATGTGTGATAGGACCTTTTTGTCGGAAATTCCGACCATGTGTGGGGTCCATCACACATTTTCCATCAGAATTTCCGACACACAAAGTTTGAGAGCTTGCTATAAAATTTTCCGACAACAAAATCCGATGTTGGAAATTCCGATCGTGTGTACACAAATCCGATGCACAAAGTGCCACACATGCTCAGAATAAATTAAGAGACAAAAGCTATTAGCTACTGCCCCATTTATAGTCCTGATGTATGTGTTTTTATGTCACCGCATTGAGAATGATCGGATTTTCCGACAACTTTGTGTGACCGTGTGTATGCAAGACAAGTTTGATCCAACATCTATCGGAAAAAATCCATGGATTTTGTTGTCGGAATGTTCGATCAATGCCCAACCATGTGTACAGGGCATTAGTCTACTAAATATGACTAAAACTCAAACAATTGCAGAAGACTAAAATGGAACTAAAACTAAAATGCCATTTTAGTCAAAAGACTAAGACTAAAGTTAAATCGAAATTTTCTGACAAAATTAACACTGGGCACAGGATGCTACCTGGCCAAAAAAAAGTAGTTCTTTGCATGCAACTGTGAAACAGTTGTAGAAAAATTGGAATTGGGGGTGTTATTAGTGCATTCTTACAAAATATTTGTGGTGAGGACAGGATGTTATTTGGCCAAACATTTTGAATAGGGATGGGCCGAACACCCCCCCCCCCTCGTTCGGTTCGCACCGGAACATGCGAACAGGCAAAAAATTTGTTGGAACACCGTTAAAGTCTATGGGACACGAACATGAAAAATTAAAAGTGCTAATTTTAAAGGCTTATATGCATGGTATTGTCTTAAAAAGTGTTTGGGAACCTGGATCCTGCCCCAGGGGACATGTATCAATGCAAAAAAAAGTTTTAAAAATGTCAATTTTTTCGGGAGCAATGATTTTAATAATGCTTAACACCCATCAACCCCAAAGCACCCTCCCAATGTCGAGGGCATTGGTACGGTTCAGGAGGGGGGTGCTCTCTCGTCCCCCCTCTTTTCCTGCGGCCTGGCAGGTTGCATGCTCGGATCTGGTAAGGGTCTGGTATGGATTTTTGGGGGGACCCCACGCCATTTTTTGTTAAATTTTGGTGCGGGGTTCCCCTTAAAATCCATTCCAGACCTGAAGGGTCTGGTATGGGTTTTGAGAGGGACCCCCACATCATTTTTTTTTATTTTGGCACGGGGTTCCCCTTAATATTCAGGTCTGGGATGGATTTTGAGGGGGACCCCCACGCATTTTTTTTAAATTTTGGTACGGGGTTCCCCTGTGGGGGAATCCCATGCCGTTTTTATTAATTAACTTTTATGTGTATTGCCGGACCGACAATTTATTATAGCCGCGAGTAGTTTTAAATGAATTTTTTTCCTTTAGAAATGTCATTTTGCTGTCAGACTGTAATAAACACAGGAAACATGTGCCACTTTACATGCATACTATAGACACCCCCCAGGTACGGAATTTAAAGGAATATTATGTTTGACCCGAACATAAAGCCCATCCCTAATTTTGAATTATTTGCAACAGTGAAACAGCTATGAAAAAAACGGGTGTGCCAAATAAAAAGTGCCATTGCCGAGTATGAGATGGTAATGGTGGCAGGCCTACAGTGGTGGCAGTAGATGTTAGCAGTTCCAGGCCAGCAGTGGTAGAAGGAAAAATGGTAATGGTGACTGTGCGTGCTCATGGGGGCAGGAGGTGGAATTTACTTCAGGCCTGCAGTGATTAAAGAAGAGACTGAGGTTGTGTAGAACATACAGTAAATAATTTGGGTGGCAGAATTCCCCAAACTAATCTGAAGCATCTGCAACAGGGGTTTGGTGGTTGTTGATGATCCAGGACTGGTCCATTTTAACCACTTCAATACTGGACACATTCACCCCTTGCTACCCAGGCCAATTTTCAGCTTTCAGTGCTCTCACACTTTGAATGAGAATTACTCTCATGCAACACTGTACCCAAATTAAATTTTTATCATTTTTTTCACACAAATAGAGCTATCTTTTGGTGGCATTTAATCACCACTGGGGTTTTTATTTTTTGAGCTACAAATGAAAAAAGACCGAAAATTTTGAAAAAAATGTGTTTTTCTTAGTTACTTTTATAACATTTTGTAAGTAATTTCTCTTCATACACTTTGACCAAAATGTATACTGCTACAGCTCTTAAAAAAAATAACCCTGCTACATCTCTCATAAAAAATAACCCAAATTAGTGTATTATATTTGGTCTGTGTTAAAGTCCACAAGCTATGGTACCAATCATTGAAAATTAATCACACCTGATGTACTGACAGGCTATCTCATTTCTTGAAGCCCTAAGATGTCAAGACAGTACAAATATTCCCCAAATTACCCCTTTTTGGAAAGTAGACAGTTCAAGGTATTTAGCAAGAGGCTTGACAAGTTTTTTGAAGTTGTCATTTCTTCCCATAATTCTTTGGAAAATTAAGAATTTTTTTTCCACAAAAATTTTTTTGTCATACGGTATTTGCGCAACAGTTTTTCTAATACAATTTTAAACACTAACGCATAAATACATTTGAATGCATTTCAATGCACACAGAGACAATATAATACAAAGATTTTTGATAAAATATGGTGTTTCGCTGGTAAATAGATACTAAACATATCACGCTTTAAAATTGTTCACACTTGTCAAATGGCGTCAAACTTCGGTATTTAAAAATCTCCATACGAGATGCTTTATAGTTACACAGGAGTTCTGCTGCTAGAATTAATGGTTTATGTATGCGTATGGAACCAATGTGTGTGTTCACCATTGCATGTGAGCAGGGGGGGCGGGGGCACTTTAAATGTTTTATTTATTTATTGGTGGACACTGACAGATGTTGATGTCACAATGGTACACTATTGCAGATGTTTTGTGCACTGGCACAGATGTGATGGGACACTGACAGATGTTTTGTGCACTGGTACAGATGTGATGGGGACAGACAGATGTTTTGTGCACTGGTACAGATGTTTAGAGCTCTCGTTAAGCTCAGCAAGGAGAACTGTCACAGAAACACATGTCTCAGTTTACACAGTGAAGGCTGTGATTGGACACAGACATCATGTGATTGGAAGGGCCAATTACAGCACCCATATTCTGATCCTGTCTTGGCTGTGTTCTGCGATCACAGCCATCACAGGATCACGCCGCAGCATGGCCTAGGGGCCGCCCTGCGGGTGGGGGTTCTGAGGGACATTCCTGAACGTCCACTTAGAACAATGAAAGGCCCACCCGGATGTTTATGTACAGTGGCAGGGTGGAAGGAGGTTAATATGTCAGGTATCCTCATTACCCATAAGAAAGGGTTCTGTTGGAAGGGTATCTACAACAGCCCTTGACCCCATATACTCCCCCACCATTAGATGCAGCCACAGGCAGTGGACAGCCCTAATCACTTTGTAGACAAAACTGTTTTAAATGCCTTGCTTAGGTAGCCCCCACCACTGCCCCTCCTTTCAGTGAGAGCCTTGAGGTCATCCCCCTCTAGTAATGTAAGGTCATCCCCCTTCAGTAATGCTGACAGAATTTTTGCCAGTGGGACTCCAATCCCTTAGGTACACCAGTTGCAACATTACACAGCATCAATTTTTCAGAGGATGACTTGCCCGAAGAGGGCATTGGGAATAGGAGGAGATTCAGGTGACTGCATTTTCATAGTCATTTCCTTCCAATCGCTAACAATCTGGTGCTGCTCCCAAGCAGTTGTGAGTGAGAAGCCATGTGTCTCTTCATACACATTGGACCCAAATGACCAATGGTATTGCCACTATTGATATGCTTTAGGCAGAGACTGCAGTTTACTATAGTGAGGTCTACAGCACATGTGTTTAAAAAGGCCTGTACAGATAAGCTCTGGGGAGCAGTCCTGGGGATAACAGTGCCCTGTACTCATAGAGCTCTGCCATCTAATGGAATAGCAAACAAATTCTTCCTGAGTAGCCAACACTAAATGCAAAAAAGTCTTGACTCATTTTCAAATTTCATGACTCATTAATAAAAAGTGGGTCCAATAAAGCTTAATTTCCAGATCACCTCTGTGTCTTCACTTTTTTCACCTACTGTCCTGACACTAGCCAATTTGTACCAAACACATACCTGAAGCCATTCAAAATATGGGATGCCAGAATATGGTGTTGCTGATGATGTCCCTGAAAGTTGTAGTCTTCCATAGCATCACAAAATGCATCCCCCAAGGAAGTAATTGAAAGGGTTGGTGTTTTTTGCTCTTGAAGAGGGAATCTCTCCCCAATATATGGTATTTTTTGTAAATTATGTTTGCATTGATACATTTCCCTTTCCCTTGGCAGTGTCCAGCTCTCCATACCCCTTTTTTGACAATCCCGTGGCTATTAGCCTTAAAAATGGGCAGAAATGATTATTAACATTTGCTCCATATAGACTATGGGATTCAGTTTTAAGTTTTCAATTTTTTGACTTTTTGTTGAGTTTGTTGAATCCTCCAAGAACTAAACCCAGACACATTTGCTCATCCTTCACCACTTTCTTTGAAAAAAAATCCATGAAATTCCATGTTAAAGATACCCTGTCAAGTTCCTTAACAAATGCAAATTCCCTGTAATACAAAACATAATGGGCTCACCCATCTCCTACTTTCCCTCTGTTTCAGTGCTGCTACTCTGTAAGACTCTTTGGTATTCAACAGTTCTGGTAGTGTCATAGGCCTATGTCTCCTGCTATGCGCTGTAGTTCTATGCTCCAACCACTATGTCACTACTGGACAAAGCAATTTCATAGAGATTAATGAATGGAGCCACACGGCACAGTGCCGTGAGCCTGTTTTTTATTTATTTGAGGCATGCTACATGTACACAAATGGAAAATTATTTTTAATATTAAAAGCAAAGTTGGATGTTCCACATCTAAACTTGTGTTACCCTTAGCTACAACTCTTGGGATACAGACATACAAACCATGGCTTGGGACATCAGTATGACCAGTATGCTAAGACCCATCAAAATAGGGTGGTGGGTTGTTCTTAATAATGTTCAACCCAAAGCAAATCTCTTCTTCTGAGGATGCCTACTCAAGGGACAGCCTACAGAGTTCCGGAGAACTGAAATTGTGCAGTGAGCCCATTTAGTCTAAATAGTGGGAAACAGCTATTCTTTATAAAATAGTACAGTTTATTTTTACAGTTAAAAAGTATATCATGTATTTATTGAAAATATTCAAAATTTATAGAAAAGTACACTCATCCTTACAGTAGATCTAAACCCAATCACTAAAACTAATATAACTTTTATCATTTTATGTCATTTCAGAATAATTTTCCCATAAAATACACAGCTTTCATTGAAATAATACCTGCCATGAAGGTCCTTGTTTAGGCACTTCCTAAATGAATGAGTGACAATGGTTTCTTAATTGTGCTCTTGCGTAGTCACCCTATGACATGTGCCACTGAAGGAGACTGCAAGTGATCCTGCCAACACGCATTGTGCAGTTATGATCCACACCTGTTACTACTAGCAATGTGGCCCTGAACAATGATGTGTAGCTGATGCTGGACCCATGCGTGTAGACAGAAAGTGGCTGAAAAAAAAGCTGGAGGAGATCAGCAGCACTGAGATCCAAAAAAGAAGGAAAAAAAAGAGGCTACACTTGTTCTAGTTCCCTTTTTTTTTCTTTTGCTCTGTTTTTGTTTTGTGTGTTTAATAGTTTAAGAACTGGCAGATCTTATGACAAATGGATGTTTAGATATGATTGTTCATATATTCACTATTCATATATTTACATTAACTGTAACTGTAGAGATATATCTGGTCTGTATAGGTCTGATTTATGAGCACTAGATTTAATTTTATGTGTAGATTAACTAACTGCTGTGTGTATTTTGGATGAGATAAATAAATAAAGAATACAATAAAAAAAAAAAGAAAGAAAAAAAAAAAGCTGAAAACAGTATTTTGTGAAAGAAAGAGCATCTCAATCTTTTATTATACACTACAATTTAGCAAACTAAATGCCATGTCATTAGGGTTTAGATCTGCATTAATACTTTAAGGACAGAGCTGGGTGTCATAGATTAAAAAGGTTGTCCTTGACTTAGAGCTTTTGACATGCAGACACCTCACTAGTCCCCTGGTCTGGATTAAATGGTAAGCTTCAAAGTTATTCAAATACCCATTACTCTGAAATTTGTGCAACAAATACTTAAATATTTAAAATGTTTAAAAGTGTTCGGAATGTTTAGGATTTAAACAGCTTTGTAAATTTTAAAAGTAAACATAAATTGTTTTTCCTTAGCATCTGCTTAATAACCATCAGCTAAAGCGTGCAAGATATATTGCTGTGTTTACAGTGTCAGCACAAGGGACCATATGTTTATGAACAAATTAAACTGCTTAAGGGTAAAGCTAATTGCTCATTTTATTTGAGTGTCTACGTGGAAGACACGTATGTGCACTTCTAAACAAGGACAAGGGAGCGTATCCAGGATAAAGTTTCTGATTGAGTTCTGCACAGGGCAGGAAGCAGGACAGTGCTCCAAGTCAAAACTGAAAAGCAGATACTCTGATTTAAAAGGGAAGAGTGGCTAATGAGAGAAATAAAGAGATTTTTGTTTACAGGGTAGGCTTAAACACTGTCCACCAGTGACAGTGTGGGATTTATTAAGGGGTTATGATAGAATTAATGGTGAAATTTGCAAGTAGTTCACATTCTTAGTGCCTGGAGCAAAGTTTAGCTGCACTCCAATATCCTCCGTTTTCTACATATTGTATTCATCCTTTGAGAGATAAAACCTATTGACTGTACTTTAACCAGAGGAAAAGATTTGGATACAAACTAAAATAAAATAATATAACCATATGAAGGTGGCTTATTTTAGTAAATATTATACTGAAAACGAGAACAGTATAGAAAGTTAGAACTTCCATAGTTTTATTTTCATTGTAGGTTTGTTTGTTTGGATAGTAATGTTAAGTGCCACTGCCTGAACCATTTAAAGTATACTGTCTATGATCTAAAGCAAAATTAAAATAGCTTCAGAAATAAAACATAGGCATCCTCTGTTGATGAATGCACACTAAAGCAGTCTGCAGCAGTCTAGGAGCACTGAAATGGAGACGTTCTAATATGCAAGCCTTGACTATGACAAGAAAGTTGAATGTTGTCAATCCTCCTCTTGCAACACCCTGTTTGATACTGATACTGATACTGATACTGCAATTTGCATGAATGGAAGCACTCAACTTTCTCTGTAAAAGTCAAAGCAAATATGAATTTTCACATTACTGTTTAGCCCAAAAATATCAATTGCTAACACCCAGCCAGGGCCTTTTCCTCCAAGAACCTCAAATGGCCGATCGAACCACAGACAGCCTCCATACACCACTATAGACTGTTGATCATGAGGATGGTCAGAGAACGCAACATTCACATCCACACTTGATAATGACGATCATACCAGCTTTGTGAAAGATGACATCAGCTTGGCGATGTATGTGGATCGAGTGTGGATGTAAATGATGGGTTCTCCGACCATCCTCATGATCAACATTCTATAGTGGTGCATGGAGGCTGTCTGTGGTTCGATCGGCCATTTGAGGTTCTTGGAGGAAAAGGCCCTGGCTGGGTGTTAGCCACAAGCTTTAAAGCTTGTGCAGCTGGAAAGCGTGCACTCTTTGTGGTGATGGATTCACTATTGTCTGCCATAGTGACAGGAGAAAGTCATAACATTTAGTGTTTTGGTTCACTCACATTCCTTCCATTGGAGGATATTCAAGATTTCTCATTCATATTGGAGAACTCTTTTGTGTTTTTCTGTCACATAGTTCACTAATGGGACTTATCGATTTTTATTTTTAAGTTTGTTTGTATGTCATTTTTTGGGTTACATGTCAATATTTAGAGCGCAGCTCCTATTTTACATATTATATATATATATATATATATATATATATATATATATATATATATATATATATATATATATATATATATATATACACTTGTGTGTATTCCACTTTTAGCTGCATTTTGAGGTTAGGACACAGTGCAGTTTTCTTTTTGAATATATTCTTTCAAGACCTGTACCTCACACGGGCCAAACGTGTCCCTTTCCTGCAATAAAGACATTGGAAAATCAACCTATGTAGCAAACTAATAAAGAGATCCTCTCTTATAAGGAAGTATAGCACTTACTTATTGAAGTGCATGTAAATCCAAATCTGTTTTTCAGTATGTTTGGCATCATGTTTCACTGTATATCATGGGTGCTCAAACTGTGGCCCTCCAGCTGTTGCAGAACTACAAGTTCCATGAGGCGTTGCGAAGATGATAGCTACAAGCATAACTCCCAAAGGCAAAGACATGATGGGAACTGTAGTTTGGCAACAGCTGGAGGGCCACAGGTTGAGCACCCAGTTTTCTTAAGTAAATATTTTTGTGAATTTATTTCATATTTATTATATGAAGATCCTGCCATTAAAAGTACATACTGTTGCATGCTGTCATTGCCTCTCAATTAGCAACAGCTTCATTAGCCTGCTGTGAGAGTTCCTTTAATTGGCCTTTGGACTGCCTATCCAATCTAGCAGATAGGCAGACCAACAGCAAACTGAAAGTGAGCACACACTAGGCTCACAATGCTGTTGTTGAATGTATGGCAATGACTCAGCATTGCGAGCGGTTAGTGGCAGTATGAGTTTGAACTGATACCTTGTTCACAATATAACAAACAAAAACTTTTTTTTTTTATTTTACCAAAGAATTAATTAAAAGTAAAAAGCATTTTCTATAGAACAATGACTTTGATGTATATCAAAAAGCAAGGTTCTCCCCTGGATAAATGGTGGACATATACATTTTTAAAAAGCACTGAACACTCAATTGGCCAATTCAAGACTAGAATACTAAATGAACATAAAATAAGAAATGGTCAACAGGCATGCTCTTGATCATATTAGTGTTTTTGAGTTAGTATATTAAATCAACTTAAACTGTTTTGTGAATATTAAACATTTGATAATAAAGGGGTTCATTTACTAAAACTGGAGTGTGCAAAATCTGGTGCAGCTCTGCAGAGAAACCAGCTTCCAGGTTTTATTTTCAAAGCTTAACTGAACAAGCTGAAGTTAGAAGCTGATTGGCTACCATGCACAGCTGCACCAGATTCTGAGTGCAGCAGTTTTAGTAAAATTCCCCATTGTCTCCCCACCCACAACCATGCATTCCAACACACGTCATACATATTAGTACTAATACTATAATTAGTCTTGATACGCTTTGGTAACTCAATCCTTCTATAAGAAGAAGTAGAAGGTATATGTAGATGTTAAAAACTCAGTTAGAAATTTTGGACATTATAGGAGTTGTAAAAAAAAAAAAAGTTTAAAGCTGACAATTTAATTAAATAAAATAAAATACACAGAATCCACAAAAACTAGATAATATTATATGACTACTAAATGTGTAATTTGATAAATTAACTGGCAGCATTGGTTTAAGGGTTGCTGATGAATATCCAACATATGGTAATAAACACAAAAATTTTAATATGCTCTCCCTTAGGAAAACTTCTTTCTGGGTAAGCACAAACACAATTTCTATATGGTTCAATGTACAATTGAGAATTTTAAATAAAGAATGCAGAAAACATTGCTTGTTATTTTCTGTTTTGCACAGCAGCCTAAACTCGATTTACATAATATTCCTTGACAATGAGATTTCTGTGTCTGTACCTGGTTTCTGTGGTTAGATCCCTAAGCTCAGCAGACAATGCATATGTATAATTAAACAAATCCCAGATTCATTCAGTGTTTGTTACATCAACAATGTGTCATATTAGATAAAAGAAGGATAAGCTACTGAAAGACTGTTAAAAGTATCAATTCAGTTATATAAAAATACACAACAAACCTATAGGTATAAATAATAGATTGGTGTCCATTTCAAACCAACATATTGTTATTATTTTTATAGGGATTTATGGCATTGTACATTTTATTCTACTAGCAGAATGATTTGTTTTTTAATCACTTATTTTCTAGAGGTTGTATATTAGCCCCTTTAATAAGTTACCATTGACTGTTGTGGTCTTATGGTAAGTCTAGCTAAGTTGTTTGTTTTTGGCAGAAAGATTTAGATAGGAAAAAAGTGAAAATATTTTTTCAAATGTAAATTTGGGCTTTTGGGTCTGATTAATGAAAGCAGGAGGTGAAGGGAAGTGGATCTATATTTATTTTATTTTGTAATGTTCAAAAGTTTAGATCTGAGGGTTTCATTATTGATAAACTCTTTGACTTTGAATACTTACTACTTGGTGCATATTGTTTGCAGAACATGCTTGGCTTGATAGTAAGAAAGCTAAGCACTGCGTTTTCAGTTGCTGGCTGCCCCTCTCAAGTAGAAATCAAATTCAGGTCTATAATCAGATATCAGATAAGTAGGGAGCAGGGATGACCCTTCTCAGATACTTTCAGGTGTGTGCATGGGTGTAATATTAACTGCTTCTGTTCAAGTCTATTTACATTCTAAACTAGTCAGGCTATTTACAGCATTAAAGTAACCCTCCCCTGCAGAAACCCAGGTTAACAGTCTTGATCAGTTCTGGGAAAGCACGGCAAAGCCTGATATTCACTGTCAGGTTATTGCTCCCTGTTACTCTGCTGGGTACCTTTCCCTGCATTACAAATATATAAATTATCCAATACTGTTCAAATCAAATAGTATCTATAAAGCCAGCACAAAAATATTTGTAAATGCAGAAAAACAAAGGTGTTTCACTGTGTAACATGAAATACACCCTCCATATCAGCCAAATACAAATGAATAAAGTCCATTCTCCTAAATAAAGCACTAAAAATTCCTTCTGAAACCAGAAACCTTCAAGTGTCTATTATATCCACTTTAGCTGAACCATGAAATAACCATCATCTCATACAGGCGCTCACCAGAGATATGACCACCTAGTAGCAGGTTTGATTTGTAAAAATAATAAAATATATGAAGACCTAAGAACTCACAGTTGCAATAAGTACTATTAAAGTAGCGTATAATACCGTTCCATGGGTCTGACACATGAGCCGCAGTCTCCTGGCTCTCAGAGCCAAGAGGTATGTATAACAACATCTTCAGAACCCTACTGCCTGGATTTTCTGGAAATATCTGTCCCACAGCCCACTTGGGGACTGCTGAGAGTTAACTGCTTATCTGCTGGCCATGACCAAGTGAACCTTCCAACCCACCTGACACTCTAGGTTCAGACATCCTGTCAATACTATAGAGCAAGAATCAAGCAACTCAGTAGTATAAGGCTCTAAAATGTTTTACTTAAACCAAATAGGAAAAGTTATTTCACAAAGAGAGGAGTAAATCCGCTGAGCCGCGATAACAGCGCCAACTCAGCAAATAGACTCCTCCCAAAGACACAACAATGTTTAAACAATGAATAATGCTATGTACACAAGGATGCACTATATTCAGATCCGAAGTCACAGTCTAGTGGATGTTTCAGTTAACTACACAAGTGGCCACACTGAGATAGATATAATCTAGACAGCCTATTCTATTTTAATGTAAGAGCTAATCTCCAGCTGGTGTTATATATATATAGGCTTCCTATAAATAATGGCTAGAATAGATAAATATTGAGAAGCTTGCTCTCTCACCAACAACCCAGATCAATATGCAGTCTTCTAGACAGGCACACGGATGGTAACACTCCGGCAACGGATCCTCTGTCTCGGCCTTCTGTGGTGACTTTCTCCACACATCCGCACCGGTGGTTAGGCACTGTAAATGATGCTAGTGACAGGATGTCTGACAGCGGGAAGCAGGACTAGGCCCCTCAGGCCTCGTGGTGTAAGTAGCGTTCCGCGTGGTAGGCCGCAACCTCTCTCTGTCACACAGAGAGGTCCGTCTTGCATCAGGCCCAGGAGGAAAAGAGCATGTGCGGACTTCTAAGCTCCATTTTTCATCCCTCCCAGCAACCTTCAGGCCACTGCAAGGGTCCCTGGGATTTGTAGTCTTATGCCCTGTACACACGGGCGGACTTTTCGACAAGAAAGTTCTGACAGTCTTTCCGACTGACTTTCGACGGACTTTTCACGGACTTCGAATGAACGGACTTGCCTACACACGATCACACCAAAGTCTAAGGCTAAGGCAAAGTAAAGGCTAATTAAAAATTCAGCTTAAAACTTCTAAATACATTCCAAATGCAATAAAACAAAGGGTGTGCAATGTCTAATGCCGTGTACAAACGACCGGACTTTTCGTCGGACTGAACTTCCAAGGACTTTTCAATGGTGTTCCAATGAAATGGACTTGCCTACACACGATCACACCAAAGGATTGAACTAGAATAAGGAAGTTCATAGCCAGTAGCCAATAGCTGCCCTTGCGTCTTTTTTTGTCTGTCGGACTAGCATACAGACGAATGGATTTTTCGATCAGACTTGAGTCCGTCGGAAAGATTTGAAACATGTTCTATTTCTAAAGTCCGACAGATTTTTCGACAGAAAAGGTCCGATGAAGCCCACACACGATCAAATTGTCCAACGGATTCGTTCCGTCAGACCAGTTCAGTTGAAAAGTCCGGTCGCGAGTACACGGCATTACAGTTTCAATTCTCTAGAAAACAGTCACCATCTGAATAGAAAAGTTAGTTCCATGACATAATGCTGTAGAGAAGGGCCCTTGCTGTCTGTGTGAGAGCAATGGTCTATCAGCAGTGATCTGACATACCCCCTGCTGAGTCAGATCAATATCTCAGCAATCTGTAAACTTCATGCTCACTGCTGATTGTACAAGTAGATCTCTAGCTTGAACGTAACAGAAGGTGTGTCAGACTGCAGAGAGGCAACTGTTTTCCACACAGAGGGTCCTGGTCCTTCTTTACAGCATGGTGGCAGGGGATAAGCTTTTTTACTCAGGCTGTGGCTGCTTTTAAAAAAAAAAAAAAGTAAGACTTATGCTTTGATGCACCTGGAATGTATTTAGCCAATTTAAACTAAAAGTTCAGCTGAGCTTTAACTTTTTTTACAGATGATTCTGCTAAAGAAAATATACATAATTTCCCTGCATGTTAGTTCTCTATTGTTTTCACTGTCCACCAAATTGAATCAGTCATGAAAGTGATACTAGGGCTCTTGTTGATCTACTTCTGAAAATGCTACCCCAAGGACTTAATTTTTGAGTAACTAACCTAGAACAAGTACGCAGAAGAGGAAAGTAGAAATAAATCAGAAGTCCTTATTGGCTCATGCGATCTGAGTTATTCAAAAATTGCTGCAGGAGAGTCAGCATGGCTGCCAGGCCAACTAGTATTTTTAGAAGAAGAGATCAAGCGTGGCATTCCTTTACGATCCCCTTAAGTATCACAGTGGCATCAGTGGCATCCCCTTAAGGTCTCCCTAAGTATCACATTTTTAGCCATCAGCTATTGCTAAATATAGACTATATTTAGTTGTTCTAGACATGCATGCCCACAATACTCTGTAACTAAACAGTCAAGTAACATATTATATTAAAAATTCCGCACAAAGCTTTTTTTTCACATTTGCAGATGGAACAGACAAGAAAGTGAAACTGCCTCTTGCATAAACAGCATCTATTCCAAGCATGCAAACTATTAGACAGGTGTATCATTTCAAGCTACAGCGCTGCCAGCTGTATGAAACGACTCCGTTTAATATTTAAAATCTGTCCAAGGCTGACTTTCTATTTTATTTCTCTGTAAAATATTTTATCTTTGCTCTTACATTAATACTATCCAGGAATGCTTCCATTATATCAATATCTCATAATAGAATAAGGGGGCATCACTGCATAAGAAGGAGAATGCATTATGTATGTGGCACTAGAATATATCACATAGCTTTTACATGTCTTGCAATGGAAAAGCAATGCATATTAAATGGGAAATAATACTGAACAAAATTCACAATAAGATTTTCATTTTCCTTTACCGTGAAGTTTTATTTTGCTCGATTCCAATTGACACATTTTTGTAAGAGTTTTTTCATTCTGTAATAACATTGGCACATTCATCATGGAGAACACAAATTTATTTTTTATTAATATAATGCCGGGACAAATATTTCAAAAGATGTACAAGAAGAGAAGCCAACAGCGTATCAGTAAATCCATATCTGTTGTGTGATGCAACCGGCATCTTTAGCAAATGAAGAATATTTTCTGGCCAACAAAAATTCAGGCATTGATCATGTAACAATGAACCAGTTCAGTTACAGTTTAAAGTAGTTAATGCCTGCAGGTTCTTGGAAATTGGAAATTTTCAAGCAAACAGTTAAAGCCCATCCAGTAGGGGCTACAGCTACAGCTACAGTAGGGGCTAAGTTAAAATCTTCCCACTTACTTGTGTTGATTTCCTAAAGCCTGTGGACTTAGCAAAATGAATGTTCAATTTGCAGAGTGTATGGTAATAAATAATGTGAATCTGTGGTTACATTAAATATCCAAACATGTGCTAGGAAGAATATTGTTTTTGTTTTATTTCACTTACAGTTAATCAGGTAATTACCGTAATTGAACAAAGTTTCACCTTATTTACTCACATTCATTTCACTGAAGTCTGGAATAAGGAAATATTGTCTACAAATAAGAGACATGTGTACTCTTACTTCATTCTTGGTTTACTTTATATACCAATCGGACAATGAGCACCACATCCCAAGCTACTAGAATTTGTGCAAAAAGAGAATTTTTTTTTAAAAAAAAGATGGGATTTTATAGGTGCCATCTCTGACGAAGCAAGACATACATGTGTACTTCTAACAGCATGGATTAATTCATACAATTTTTTTTTTTGCAAGAAGATTAGTTAAAAAAAAATATTTGAATTACAATCTAAGTACTTAAAGGGTTAAAACTTCATAAACACTTCTAATGGCCAGTCCATATCCAGGTATGTATCAATACAATAGTACATAGATAACTATATATCAAAAAAAGAATAAACAAATCCAGTTACAGAGCTTATATAGCTGGGCTGGATATGGTCATGGACATGAGCTCTACATGTTTCACATCTATCTTTATCAAGATAATAGAGGTGATCATATATTATAGTGATTGAGGTCTATTGCTGCAGTCCAATAGGGGGACCCAAATCACCCCATGTGGAACCACAGTATTCAATACACAATCATTGTTAGAAAGGTATCACTACTGCTCCTCAAATATGGACTCAAAGTAAATAATGCTAAAACAGCGGTATATACAGTGGTCACATAGGGTCCTCAGCGGACAATCTTGCTGTGTAGTATATAGGAGCATTCATGCATTCTCTTGTCTCTTTTTGTACAAATTCTCAATATACTTTGTGCATTTAATCCAGATCTGTGCAGTAATGTGGCATAAAATGTTGCTTCTGTGCAGGAGCTTCCTGTAATAGAAAAAACAAGACCAGTCACTCTGCACAAGGAGAGAGAGCAACAGTAACTGGTCTTGTATCCACTTTAGTTAACTGCAGGCAACCTGTAGTGAGTGGAGCTGCTGGTCGCTCATACAGCTCTGCTGTCTACACAGGCCATGCACAACACAATTATGATTTCACTTCTACTTCAATATAATACCTCACTTTGATGCAATAACATGCATTTTCAGTATTTCCTCTCTGGCTAGGTAGGCAAGTTCAGTATCTCATCAAGTGGAGGGGTACCCCTCCTAAGATAATTCTTGGGAGCCTGCAAGTAACATTCATGCTCCTAGGCTTGTACAAGACCTTTTCAACAGACATCCTGAAACCATGGTCAGTTTGGGCATCCGGAGGCTGCCCCTTGGGGGGGGGCACTGTCAGGGAAGAATTATGAGAAGATTAGGAAAATATGCCAACATCCAATACAGTCTCGCTAATTCTCGCATGCACATTAGCGAACGGCACGCAATGGCAAATCTGCATACACAAAGCAAGCTAATTGCCAGTATCCACTGGCCTATATAAGAACAGCAGCTCCTCTCACAAATTGCTGTATTGTCGTCAGCCTTCCTGTCTTCCTGAGCTTCTGTGCATATTCTATTGGATTTCTGTCAGGGCTGGGCTCAGCCCTACCTTCTCAGTGCTCAGGTTGCTTAACTCTCGGTTAATTGCCAGCACTCATCATTCCACAGTGGCTCACCTGGTGATCACTACCTGCTCGTCATCCAGCCCCTTCTGGCTATTTAAACTGCCTGGTTTATTCCTTCAGTGCCTTAGCCCTGGTCAAACCTATTTAAAAACTCTCTGCTGTGTTCCTGTTGAAGACTTTCCTGGCTGATGTGCCTTCTGGTTCCTGATCCTGTCTTCTGCCTCCGACTATGCTGATCTCTGGCTTCCTGATTTACTGGCTTGTTCTGACTACCCGCTTTGGCTACCGTACCATGGCTATGTTTTGACTATGTTTACAATTTGTACCATTTTTACCATTATATTAAAATGTGTGATTGTACTGCATTTTCTGTTTCCGTGTGATAATGGTTCCTGACTAGGGATGAGCTTCGTGTTCGAGTCAAACCCATGTTCGACTCAAACATTGGCTGTTCGGTCGTTCGCCAAATTCCGAACGTTATGGGCCGTTCGCGCCAAATTCGTGTGGCGCGAACGGCCCATAATTCACTGTGGCATCGCAGTGCATTGCTGGCTGATGATTGGCCAAGCATGCACTATGACCCACATGTTTGGCCAATCACAGCGTCGTCGGTAGAGAGAGCTGTATTTGGCCAAAGCCAGGGTGGCTTTGGCCAATTATGGCTCAGGGGGTTTAGAACACGCCCCACACTATATAAGGCCACCTACACGGCGGCCCTGTGTAGTGTGTGTTCTGGCATTGAGATACATAGATAGACAGAGAGACAGTGTCATTTCATTTGAGTTAGCTAGATTAGGCAGGACAATCAGTGAGTTAGCTGCACTTACAGTGTATTGTGTATATATATATGCATCACAGGTGTTGCATATATATATATATATATATATATATATATATATATATATATACTGTATTCAGTTTAGCTAGATCCGTTCCTGTTATCTTCCAACTGACAGGCAGGCTTGTCTTGTTACAGTATTTACAGCTACCTGAAGAAAATTGCTGGTGTTCTTTTGATCCTATTAGTACCACAGTCAGGCAGCTAGACTATTTACAGTTAGTGTAGTGCGTCCTGCTCACAGTGTTCAGCTAAAACTTCAAGTTAGTGTAGTGAGACCTCTGCACAGTGTTCAGCTAAAGCTACAAGTTAGTGTAGTGCGTACTGCTCACAATGTTCAGCAAAAATTACAAGTTAGTGTAGTGAGGCCTCTGCACAGTGTTCATCTAAAGCTACAAGTTAGTGTAGTGTGTCCTGCTCACAGTGTTCAGCTAAAACTACAAGTTAGTGTGGTGCGTCCTCCTCACAGTGTTCAGCTAAACCTACAAGTTATTTTTTGCGAGCTCTGCACAGTGTTCATCTAAAGCTACAAGTTAGTGTAGTGCGTCCTGCTCACAGTGTTCAGCTAAAACTACAAGTTAGTGTAGTGAGACCTCTGCACAGTGTTCATCTAAA
Source organism: Lithobates clamitans (assembly GCA_037952925.1). Taxonomy (NCBI): domain Eukaryota; kingdom Metazoa; phylum Chordata; class Amphibia; order Anura; family Ranidae; genus Lithobates; species Lithobates clamitans. The sequence continues at coordinate 4,792,121 of JBBGZY010000014.1, forward strand.
ACTACAAGTTAGTGTAGTGCGTCCTGCTCACAGTGTTCAGCTAAAACTACAAGTTAGTGTAGTGAGACCTCTGCACAGTGTTCATCTAAAGCTACAAGTTAGTGTAGTGCGTCCTGCTCACAGTGCTCAAGTTAGTGTGGTGCGTCCTCCTCACAGTGTTCAGCTAAACCTACAAGTTATTTTTTTGTGAGCTCTGCACAGTGTTCATCTAAAACTACAAGTTAGTGTAGTGAGACCTCTGCACAGTGTTCATCTAAAGCTACAAGTTAGTGTAGTGCGTCTTGCTCACAGTGTTCAGCTAAAACTACAAGTTAGTGTAGTGAGACCTCTGCACAGTGTTCATCTAAAGCTACAAGTTAGTGTAGTGCGTCCTGCTCACAGTGTTCAGCTAAAACTACAAGTTAGTGTGGTGCGTCCTCCTCACAGTGTTCAGCTAAACCTACAAGTTATTTTTTTGTGAGCTCTGCACAGTGTTCATCTAAAGCTACAAGTTAGTGTAGTGCGTCCTGCTCACAGTGTTCAGCTAAAACTACAAGTTAGTGTAGTGAGACCTCTGCACAGTGTTCATCTAAAATTACAAGTTAGTGTAGTGCGTCCTGCTCACAGTGTTCAGCTAAAACTACAAGTTAGTGTAGTGAGACCTCTGCACAGTGTACATCTAAAGCTACAAGTTAGTGTAGTGCTTCCTCCTCACAGTGTTCAACTAAAACTGCAAGTTAGTGTAGTGCGTCCTGCTCACAGTGTTCATCTAAAGCTACAAGTTAGTGTAGTGCGTCCTGCTCACAGTGTTCAGCTAAAACTACAAGTTAGTGTGGTGCGTCCTCCTCACAGTGTTCAGCTAAACCTACAAGTTATTTTTTTGCGAGCTCTGCACAGTGTTCATCTAAAGCTACAAGTAGGTGTAGTGTGTCCTGCTCACAGTGTTCAGCTAAAACTACAAGTTAGTGTAGTGAGACCTCTGCACAGTGTTCATCTAAAGCTACAAGTTAGTGTAGTGCGTCCTGCTCACAGTGTTCAGCTAAAACTACAAGTTAGTGTAGTGAGACCTCTGCACAGTGTTCATCTAAAGCTACAAGTTAGTGTAGTGCGTCCTGCTCACAGTGTTCAGCTAAAACTACGAGTTAGTGTGGTGCATCCTCCTCACAGTGTTCAGCTAAACCTATAAGTTATTTTTTTGCAAGCTCTGCACAGTGTTCATCTAAAGCTACAAGTTATTGCATTGCGTCCTGCTCACAGTGTTCAACTAAAATTACAAGTTAGTGTAGTGAGACCTCTGCACAGTGTTCATCTAAAACTACAAGTTAGTGTTGTGCGTCCTGCTCACAGTGTTCAGCTAAAACTACAAGTTAGTGTAGTGAGACCTCTGCACAGTGTTCATCTAAAGCTACAAGTTAGTGTAGTGCGTCCTGCTCATAGTATTCAGCTAAAACTACAAGTTAGTGTGGTGCGTCCTCCTCACAGTGTTCAGCTAAACCTACAAGTTATTTTTTTGTGAGCTCTGCACAGTGTTCATCTAAAGCTACAAGTTAGTGTAGTGCGTCCTGCTCACAGTGTTCAGCTAAAACTACAAGTTAGTGTAGTAAGACCTCTGCACAGTGTTCATCTAAAACTACAAGTTAGTGTAGTGCGTCCTGCTCACAGTGTTCAGCTAAAACTACAAGTTAATGTAGTGAGACCTCTGCACAGTGTTCATCTAAAGCTACAAGTTAGTGTAGTGCGTCCTGCTCACAGTGTTCAGCTAAAACTACAGGTTAGTGTAATGAGACCTCTGCACAGTGTTCATCTAAAGCTACAAGTTAGTGTAGTGCGTCCTGTTTAGCTAAAACTACAAGTTAGTGTAGTGAGACCTCTGCACAGTGTTCATCTAAAGCTACAAGTTAGTGTAGTGCGTCCTGCTCATAGTGTTCAGCTAAAACTACAAGTTAGTGTGGTGCGTTCTCTGCACAGTGTTCATCTAAAGCTACAAGTTAGTGTAGTGCGTCCTGCTCACAGTGTTCAGCTAAAACTACAAGTTAGTGTAGTGAGACCTCTGCACAGTGTTCATCTAAAACTACAAGTTAGTGTAGTGCGTCCTGCTCACAGTGTTCAGCTAAAACTACAAGTTAGTGTAGTGAGATCTCTGCACAGTGTTCATCTAAAACTACAAGTTAGTGTAGTGCATCCTGCTCACAGTGTTCATCTAAAACTACAAGTTAGTGTAGCGAGACCTCTGCACAGTGTTCATCTAAAGCTACAAGTTAGTGTAGTGCATCCTGCTCACAGTGTTCAGCTAAAACTACAAGTTAGTGTAGTGAGACCTCTGCACAGTGTTCATCTAAAGCTACAAGTTAGTGCAGTGCGTCCTGCTCACAGTGTTCAGTTAAAACTATAAGTTAGTGTAGTGAGACCTCTGCACAGAGTTCATCTAAAGCTAAAAGTTAGTGTAGTGCATCCTGCTAACAGTGTTCAGCTAAAACTACAAGTTAGTGTGGTGCGTCCTCCTCACAGTGTTCAGCTAAACCTACAAGTTATTTTTTTGCGAGCTCTGCACAGTGTTCATCTAAAGCTACAAGTTAGTGTAGTGCGTCCTGCTCACAGTGTTCAGCTAAAACTACAAGTTAGTGTAGTGAGACCTCTGCACAGTGTTCATCTAAAACTACAAGTTAGTGTAGTGCGTCCTGCTCACAGTGTTCAGCTAAAACTACAAGTTAGTGTAGTGAGACCTCTGCACAGTGTTCATCTAAAGCTACAAGTTAGTGTAGTGCGTCCTGCTCACAGTGTTCAGCTAAAATTACAAGTTAGTGTAGTGAGACCTCTGCACAGTGTTCATCTAAAGCTACAAGTTAGTGTGGTGCGTCCTCCTCACAGTGTTCAGCTAAACCTACAAGTTATTTTTTTGCCATCTCTGCACAGTGTTCATCTAAAGCTACAAGTTAGTGTAGTGTGTACTGCTCACAGTGTTCAGCTAAAATTACAAGTTAGTGTGGTGCATCCTCCTCACAGTGTTCAGCTAAACCTACAAGTAATTTTTTTGCGAGCTCTGCACAGTGTTCATCTAAAGCTACAAGTTATTGCATTGCGTCCTGCTCACAGTGTTCAGCTAAAATTATAAGTTAGTGTAGTGAGACCTCTGCACAGTGTTCATCTAAAACTACAAGTTAGTGTAGTGCGTCCTGCTCACAGTGTTCAGCTAAAACTACAAGTTAGTGTAGTGAGACCTCTGCACAGTGTTCATCTAAAACTACAAGTTAGTGTAGTGCATCCTGCTCACAGTGTTCATCTAAAACTACAAGTTAGTGTAGCGAGACCTCTGCACAGTGTTCATCTAAAGCTACAAGTTAGTGTAGTGCATCCTGCTCACAGTGTTCAGCTAAAACTACAAGTTAGTGTAGTGAGACCTCTGCACAGTTTTCATCTAAAGCTACAAGTTAGTGCAGTGCGTCCTGCTCACAGTGTTCAGTTAAAACTATAAGTTAGTGTAGTGAGACCTCTGCACAGTGTTCATCTAAAGCTACAAGTTAGTGTAGTGCATCCTGCTAACAGTGTTCAGCTAAAACTACAAGTTAGTGTGGTGCGTCCTCCTCACAGTGTTCAGCTAAACCTACAAGTTATTTTTTGCGAGCTCTGCACAGTGTTCATCTAAAGCTACAAGTTAGTGTAGTGCGTCCTGATCACAGTGTTCATCTAAAACTACAAGTTATTGCATTGCGTCCTGCTCACAGTGTTCAGCTAAAATTATAAGTTAGTGTAGTGAGACCTCTGCACAGTGTTCATCTAAATCTACAAGTTAGTGTAGTGCGTCCTGCTCACAGTGTTCAGCTAAAACTACAAGTTAGTGTAGTGAGACCTCTGCACAGTGTTCATCTAAAGCTACAAGTTAGTGTAGTGCATCCTGATCACAGTGTTCATCTAAAACTACAAGTTAGTGTAGTGAGCCCTCTGCACAGTGTTCATCTAAAACTACAAGTTAGTGTAGTGCGTCCTGCTCACAGTGTTCAGCTAAAACTACAAGTTAGTGTAGTGAGACCTCTGCACAGTGTTCATCTAAAGCTACAAGTTAGTGTAGTGCGTCCTGCTCACAGTGTTCAGCTAAAACTACAAGTTAGTGTGGTGCGTCCTCCTCACAGTGTTCAGCTAAACCTACAAGTTATTTTTCTGCGAGCCCTGCACAGTGTTCAGCTAAAGCTACCTGTAGAAGGTTGGTGGTGTTCTCATACTACAGGCAGGCAGTTGATTTTGCTAGCTGCAGTATCAGCATATATATATATATATATATATATATATATATATATATATATATATCCCAGCTTCGTGCAGCTACAGGCCATTAGTATGTCTGGAAGGCCAAGAAGGACAGGCAGACAGTCACAAGCCAATAAAAAAGGGCAAGCAGGCTCTGTGTCTAGTGCTGGTCGTGGAGACGGTGCATCCTAATCAGCACGTGGCCGTGGGACATGCTTGGCCTTTTTTTTGGCAGCTGGCCGTGTTGAGCCGCAACATGCGGAAGACTTGGTTGAGTGGATGACCAAGCCGTCCTCATCCTCATCATCTTCTCTCACCCATGCACAGGGTACTTTGTCTGGCAAAGCAGCGGCCTCTTCCCTCAGCTCAATGTCATCAGTGACTCCTTCCCTAGCCCCACCATGTCCTCCTGAGGAGTCCCTCGAACTGTTTGACCACAGTGTTGGGTACATGCTCCAGGAGGATGCCCAGCGTTTGGAAGGCTCTGATGATGATACTGAGCTCGATGAAGGCAGTAACGTGAGCACGGACAGAGGGGGTGCCCAAGAAGGACAGCAATCTGGCAGTCATGCTCCCCCTTCTGCAGCATACTGCCAGGTTTGCTCCAGTGATGAGGAGGGAGGGGATGATGAGGTCACTGACTCAACGTGGGTGCCTGATAGGAGAGAGGAGGAGGAAGAGGAGGCGGCACATCACCAACGAGGTAGGATGCCCTTCAGGGGCCAGCCTAAGGGCAGCACACTGACTGCATCACACTCCAAAGCTCCACATGTGCAGGGCGCTGCAGTCTCTGTTCGTTATTCAAAAAGTTCTTTGGTGTGGGCCTTTTTTGAGACGAGTGCATCAGATCGCACCGCTGCTATTTGCAACATATGTCTCAAGCGTATCTTGCGTGGCCAAAACATCTCCCGCTTGACCAGACATATGTTGACCTGCCATGCAGTTCGTTGGCAAGCGTATCTAAAAGACCCACACCAAAGAACAAAGAGGACCTCTCCTTGCTCCTCATCAGCTGAGATCTCCAACCCCATTATACCTTCAGTCCTCTCTGAGACCTGCACTGAGAGGAATGAAGGTGTAGAATTAGGTGTGTCACAGCCAAGTACTTGTGGGCAAACTGCTTTCGGTACACCGACGTCAGATTGTACCAGGCAAATTTCCCTGCCCCAGCTTCTGCACCGCCGAAAGAAGTTCGCTCCCAGCCATCCACATGCCCAGCGGTTGAATGCTAGTTTGGCAAAATTGCTAGCACTTCAACTGCTGCCTTTTCAGTTGGTAGACTCTGCCCCCTTCCGTGAGTTTGTGGAATGTGCGATTCCTCAGTGGCAGGTACCCAAACGCCACTTTTTCTCACGGAAGGGGATTCCGGCTCTCTACCGGCATGTGGAAGGCAATGTCCATGCCTCGCTGGACAGGGCGGTCAGCGGTAAGGTGCATATTACCGCTGACTCATGGTCCAGCAGGCATGGACAGGGACGTTACCTAAATTTCACGGCGCATTGGGTGACTCTGCTGGCAGCTGGGAAGGATGCAGGACAAGGTGCAGTAGTGTTGGAGGTTGTTCCGCCACCATGCCTCCAAAATGCCTCTACTAATGATTGTGACACACCTCTCTCCTCCACCCCTCCTCTTCTTCTTCCTCCATGGCCTCTTCCTGTGCTTTGTCCTCGGAACCAGCAGTGCTCCGTAGGCGTTCAAGGGGCTACGCAAGTACGCAGGCCAAAAGATGCCATGCGGTGCTTGAGCTGGTGTGCTTGGGGGACAGGAGCCACACTGGGGCAGAGGTTCTGTCAGCTCTGCAGGGGCAGGTTCAGAGGTGGTTGACGCCACGCCAACTTAAGACAGGAATGGTGGTTTGCGACAATGGCACCAACCTCCTCTCTGCCCTCCGACAGGGACAAATGACCCATGTGCCCTGTTTGGCTCCTGTCCTTAACTTGGTGGTGCAGCGGTTCTTGGGTAGGTACCCGGGCTTACAGGATGTCCTGAGGCAGGCCAGGAAAGTCTGTGTGCATTTCCGCCGGTCATATAATGCCAGTGCTCAGCTGGCAGACCTCCAAAAGGAGTTTAACCTGCCCAAGAACGGCCTAATCTGTGACATGCCCACCAGGCGGAACTCAACGTTGGCCATGCTGCAGCGGCTGCACACGCAGCAGAGGGCCATCAATGAGTACCTGTGTGACTATGGCACCAGGACAGGGTCAGGGGAGCTTGTTTTTTTTTCCCCACGTCAGTGAGCCATGATCAGGGATGCATGCACTATCCTGTCACCATTTGAGGAGGCCACGAGGATGGTGAGCAATGATAGTGCATGCATCAGTGACACTGTCCCCCTTGTCCACCTGTTGGAGCACACGCTGCGTGGAATAATGGACAGGGCACTTGAGGCAGAACAGAGGCAGGAAGAGGAGGACTTCCTTAGCTCTCAAGGCCCCCTTTATCCAGACAGTGTTCCTGCGTGCCCACCGATCACACAGGAAGAGGAGGAGGAGGAGGAGGAGGAGGAGGAAGATTGTGTCAGTATGGAGGTGGAGCCTGGCACTCAGCATCAGCAGCAGTCTTTAAGGAATCAGTCCCAAGAAACACATGGACTTGTACGTGGCTGGGAGGAGGTGGCTGCAGACCATATCATCCTTAGTGACCCAGAGGACTCTGGACCGAATGCCTCAGCAAACCTACGCTGCATGGCCTCCCTGATCCTGCAAAGCCTGCGTAAGGATCCTCGTATTCGTGGTATCAAGGAAAAGGACCAATACTGGCTGGCAACCCTCCTTGATCCATGTTACAAGGGTAAGGTTGCGGACCTTATCTTGCCATCGTAGAGGGAGCAGAGGATGAAACATCTTCGGGAGGCCTTGCAGAAAGGTCTGTGCAACGTGTTCCCAGAGACTGGGACTTTACAAACTCCTGTTTCTGGACAACGTGTTGCTGAGGCTTCGGTCAGTCAAAGAAGGAGCGGTGGAGAAGGTGGCCGTCTGACCGATGCGTTCAGACAATTTTTTGGTCCGCAGCCCCAAGGTATGATCGGTTCCAGCAACCATCGCCAGCGTCTGTTTTACATGGTGCAGGAATAACTAGGGGCAAGATCTGACTTGGACACCTTTCCCACTGAAAATCCTCTGGGTTACAGGGTCTTGAGGATGGATCACTGGCCAGAGCTTGCACAGTATGCATTTGAGCTACTGGCCTGTCCTGCATCCAGCGTTCTTTCGGAACGCACATTCAGTGCTGCTGGAGGCTTTGTAACCGATCACAGGGTGCGTCTGTCCACCGACTCGGTCAATCGACTGACCTTCATAAAAATGAATCAGTCTTGGATCACCACCAGCTACCAAGCACCCGATGCTGATGTAACCGAATAATTTTGTTTGAAATCTCAGATCCCTTCAAAGACTGCCTATGCTGATGCTGAGTGACTATCCTGAGTAATTATCCTCTTCCTCCTCAATGATCACGCTGATAGCTTGTAAGAACATTTTTGGTTCTGGGCGCCACCACCAGTGCCTAAGGCCTAATTTTTCAGCCCCTGTTTAACAGGGGCATGTAATTACAATTTTTGATGCAATACTTTGCAGCAGGGCTTGTTCCTGCATTCCAACTAGAGTATCTGTGAGGGGTTGCAGTGTTGTGGCACCAGCACCAGTGCCTAAGGCCTAATTTTTCAGCCCCTGTTCAACAGGGGCATGTAATTACAATTCTTGATCTAATATTTCACAGCAGGGCCCATTTCTGCGCCCACCAAGAGCGAGTGAGGACTTACAGTGTTGTGGCACCAGCACCACCACCACCACCAAAGACCCAATTTTTCTGCCCTTGTCCAACAGGAGCATGTAATTACAATTCTTGATCTAATATTTCACAGCAGGGCCCGTTTCTGCACCCACCAAGAGCGAGTGAGGACTTACAGTGTTGTGGCACCAGCACCACCACCAAAGGCCCAATTTTTCTGCCCTTGTTCAACAGGGGCATGTAATTATAATTCTTGATCTAATATTTCACAGCAGGGCCCGTTTCTGCGCCCACCAAGAGCGAGTAAGGACTTACAGTGTTGTGGCACCAGCACCACCACCGCCAAAGGCCCAATTTTTCTGCCCCTGTTCAACGGGGGCATGTAATTTCAATTCTTGATCTAATATTTCACAGCAGGGCCCTGTGAGGGCTTACAGTGTTGTGGCCACAACAACACCTAAGGCCCAAATTTCTGCTGAGTACTGTATATAGGGCAGGCCCCTACTTTCAAACACCTAACTTACAAACGACTCCTACTTGCAAACGGAAGGAGACAACAGGAAGTGAGATGAAATCTCCCCCTAGGAAGGGAAATTCTCTCCTGTAAGAGTTAATATGGGAAAAACATTTCTCCTTTCCACTGATGCTTTCCAATCCTTGTTCCACAAAAAAACCCAAATTTTCAAAAAACATTTGTCATTGGGACAAAAAGTGAGGTGAAATCTTCTGAAGAGGAGGACAGACAGCAAAACAAATGTCACAGGGGTGATAACCCTTCCCTATGTTTTCCAAAAAGCTTAAAAAAGATTTTTTGGCTGGAGCTAAACACGTTAAAAATGTACCCGTTCAAAATTACAAACAGATTCTACTTAACAACAAACCTACAGTCCCTCTCTTGTTTGCACCGCCTGTATGCTACTGTTCAGAGTACAGAGCCTGTATACTGCTGTTTCCTTTTTTAATTTGGGTGTGGGGTTCCCCTTAATATCCATACAAGACCCAAAGGGCCTGGTAATAGACTGGGGGGTACCCATGCCGTTCGTCTCACTGATTTTCATCCATATTGCCAGGACCCGACATTACATTAAAGCCGCAAGCAGTTTTAAATGACTTTTATTCCTTTAAAAATGACATTTTGTGCAGGGACTGTTTTAAGTATGGGAAACACGTGCCACTTTACAGGTATACTATAGACACCCCCCAGGTACGATATTTAAAGGAATATTTCACTTTTTTTTTTTTTTTACTTTAAGCGTCATTAAAATCACTGCTCCCGAAAAAACAGCCATTTTTAAAAGTTTTTTTTGCATTGATACATGTCCCCTGGGGCAGGACCCGGGCCCCCAAACCCATTTTAGGACAATACCATTCAAATTAGCTTTTAAAATTAGCACTTTTGATTTCGAACGTTCGAGTCCCATAGACGTCAATGGGGTTCTAACGTTCGTGCGAATTTTCGGTCCGTTCGCGGGTTCTAGGCTCATCCCTATTCCTGACAGTAGGAGAAGGCCATGAATTCAGAAGATGCAGGCAATTCATTGACTGGTAATATTTTTTCTAGATTGAATGAGCAGGAACACTGCATGGATCAGTTTGCCATATCGTTACAGACGCTCCTGATTCGCACTTCTCACCTGGATCCTTCCACTGTGGCTGTTTTGGTACAACCTTTGTTGCAGGCCATCCCTGCTGCTACTCCAGTATCTGTGCAGGCACCCGCCTCGAATATTACCTCTATAAGAGATACAGTGGGGATGGAAAGTATTCAGACCCCCTTAAATTTTTATCTCTTTGTTATATTGCAGCCATTTGCTAAAATCATTTAAGTAAATTTTTTACACACAATGGGATTTATTTACTAAAGCTGGAAAGTGCAAGCTCAATTAAGAAACCAATGAGCTTCCAGGTTTTATTACCAAAGCTTAATTCAACAAGCTGGGGTTAGAAGCTCATTGGTTTATATGCAGAAGTGAGCCTGATTTTGTACTTTCCAGCTTTAGTAAATAAACCCCTTTGTGTACTTAAAAGTGGGGTATGCCTCTACACACAGTACCCCATATTGACAGAAAAACACAGAATTGTTGACATTTTTGCAGATTTATTAAAAAAGAAAAACTGAAATATCACATGGTCCTAAGTATTCAGACCCTTTGCTCAGTATTTAGTAGAAGCACCCTTTGAGTCTTGTTGGGAAAGATGCAACAAATTTTTCACACCTAGATTTGGGGATCCTCTGCCATTCCTCCTTGCAGATCCTCTCCAGTTCTGTCAGGTTGGATGGTAAACGTTGGTGGACAGCCATTTTTAGGTCTCTCAAATAACATCAAAGATGAGATAGCAGCCCAAGAAATACTTACGGATCTGGAGAAGTAAGTTTGCCGTTCTCATTGACTCCAGACTCCGAGAGAGTCCTTCCTTTAAGAAGCACTTGCGGAAGCCTCCTGAACATTTAACTGGCTCTGAGCTTTGCAGTCCCACCCTTGCCTCCCTCACCTCCCATGCACCCTGGTACAGAGTCCGCCAGTGAAGTAGAGCCCATGCAGTTGGGCTTCACATGTCTCTCTGTGGATGAAAGAACCTTTAGGAGGAGGGAGAGATTGTGCCTTTAATGTGACCAGGCAGGTCACTTTTTGAAGTGGTTAAGAAGAACCCTATGACAGAATTTAAAAAAAAAACTGTGTGGGGTCCCCCCCAAAATTCATACAAGGCCCTTTGGGTCTGGCATCCATTTTAAAGGGAACTTCACTCCAAAATTAAAAAAAATGGCGTGAGGCCCCACCCCAAAATCCATACCAGACCGTTATCTGAGCATGCAGCCTGGCAGGCCAGGAAAGGGAGGGGACGAGTGAACACCCCCCCATCCTGAACCATACCAAGCCACATGCCCTCAACGTGGGAAGAGTGCTTTAGGGTGCCCCCCAAAGCACCTTGTCCCCATGTTGATGGGGACCAGGGCCTATTCCCGATAACCCTGGCAGGTGGTTGTCCAGGTTTGCGAGCGGGGGACTTATCGGAATCTGGAAGTCCCCTTTAACAAGCGGGCCCCCAGATCCCGCACCCCCCATGTGAATGAGTATCGGGTACATTGTACCCCTACCTATTCACCAAAAAAAGTGTTGAAAAGTAAAAACCACAAGAGACAGTTTTTGACAATTCCTTTATTTAAAAAAAGTGTCCCGCGATGTCCATCCATCCTCAATCATGCCGCCAAATGGACCCAAAAATAGAAAAAAATTAAAAAGCTCAGCCTCCATGGGAGGCCTCTCCTCATGACAGCTGTCTTTTGGCTTTGACAGCTGTTATATAGGCAAGGACGGTGCCACCTGGTTACGTAACCGAGTGACCCCGCCCCCTTCTGACATCATGTGATGTCATAGTTACATACATATAGTTACATAGTAGGTGATGTTGAAAAAAGACACAAGTCCATCAAGTCCAACCTGTGTGTGTGATTTTATGTTAGTATTACATTGTAAATCCCTGTATGTTGTGGTCGTTCAGGTGCTTATCTAATAGCTTTTTGAAATTATCGATGCTCCCCGCTGAAAGAACTGCCTGTGGAAGATAGGACCATCGGGTGCTAGCCATCTGGTCCCGGTGACTTATTAGAGCCCTTTCACACTGAGGCGCTTTACAGGCGCTACAGCGCTAAAAATAGAGCCTGCATATACACCACTCCTAAAGCGCCCCTGCCCATTGAAAACAATGGGGCAGCGCCGCCAAACCACCGGCAAACTGCCGGCAAACTGCTTGCAGGCGCTTTGCGGGCAGTTTTAACCCTTTTTGGCCGCTAGCAGGGGTTAAAACCGTACCACTAGCGGCCGAATAGCAAAGCCACTAAAAATAGCGTCGCTTTACCACCGATGCCCGCCCGCCCCAGTGTAAAAGGGCTTTTAGTGTTTTTTAAGTCTATTTCTAATTCTGTCCTCTGTTAGCCATGAGGGTGCTTCCTGTGATGTGTCATGAGGATAAACATTACAGTTTTGGTTACTGAAGCCCCCCGATTCCCTCGTGAAGACTGAGGAGAAGAATAAATTCAATACCTTCGCCATGTCTCCATTCTTAGTAACCAGATTCCCTTCATCATTCTTTATGGGACCAATATGATCTCCCTTTCTTACTATTTATCTTAGCCACCCCGCTTGCACCCTTACTATTCTTGTTGCATTCTTTGTAAAGTTGGAATTCTGATGATGATCCCTCAGCCTTGTATATTTTTAAGGCATTTGTCTTTGCTTTTATATGCATTTTTACTGTGGAGTTAAGCCACCGAGGACTTTTATTAGCGCTTTTAAATGTATTTCCCATTGGGGTGCACAGGCTAATGCCCTTATTTAATATGCTCTTAAAGCATGCCCATTTTTCCTCCGTATTCTTTGTTCCTAAGATTTTATTACAATTAGTATCTTCCAGCAAGGATTGTAGTTAAGGGAAGTTGGCTCTTTTGAAATTCAGTGTCTTTGTATCCCCCTTATGTTTCAAATCCCTAACTGATATGACCAGAAAGGATGGTAACCCACAGAATTGGTCTCTGGATTCCATTAAAGTCTTTGAGTCTCTCAAGGCTGCCTTTGTTTAAGCTCCTGTGCTGGCACATCCTGATCACAGGTTACCCTTCATTCTTGAGGTTAATGCATCTTAGACTGGAGTAGGCGCCCTTCTGTCTCAACGTGGGACAGAGAATTGTTAGCTATCATTTTAGCTCTGAAAGAATGGAGGCATCTCCTCAAAGGCACCCCTGTGCCGATCCTCATTTTGACTGACCATAAGAATCTCACATTCTTTTCTGAGGCAAAACGCTTATCTTCCAAAAGGGCATGATGGCCTTTTTTTGTCAAACTTCAATAACTGGTGACCGCTGCTTTGTCCTGGAGAATCTCCGCACTGCTTTGCTCCCTACTTACCATTCTCCGAAGGCAGCTGGCCACCCAGGGAAGATCCAACTCATTTGGGCTATTTCTCAACAATTCTGGTGGCCTAGTCTTTGTGCTGATGTGACCGCCTTCCTAGCTACTTGTTCTGTGTGTGCTCAGTGTAAGACACCTTCCAGCGGGCCTCCTACAACCTATATCCAATGGAGAGAGGCCTTGGACCCATCTGTCTATGGATTTTATTGCGGAGTTACCCAACTCCAGGGGCAAAACAGTTATTCTTATGGTGGTTGATCGGTTCTCATCATCTTCTTTCATCCAAAGAACTGGTATCCATTTTTGCTCAGGAGATCTTTCGGTTACATGGGCTACCCAAAGTTATCATCTTGGACAAAGGTAGCCAGTTTGTCTCCAGGTTTTGGCGAGCCTTTTGTGCACAGTTAGTTAGGAATTCAGCTTTTCTTCTCCTCTGGGTATCACCCGCAGTCCAATGGGGCCGCAGAACGAGCCAACCAAGCCTTGGAGAAGGTTCTACGTTGCTATATTTCTGACCACCATAACAACTGGTCAGACCTCTTACCTTGGGCTGAGTTTGTGCACAATATTGCCGTCAATACCCCTTCCCGATTGTCTCAGTTTATGGTGAGTTATGGTTTCCAACCATCCGTTGCCTGATACTTTTGTTCCTCTCAGAATTCCTGCATTAGAGAAGCATCCCTGTGATCTTCGTTCCACTTGGGTGCAGGTCCAAGAATCCTTGCGACGTGCCAGTGAAAGGTGCAGACTCTATGCTGACCACAGACGCCTACATGCGCCTTCCTACCAGTTTGGGGAGAGGATCTGGCTGTTATCTCGTAACCTCCGACTCTGTGTTCCCTCACTTAAACTGGCACCATGGTTTATTGGGTCTTTCCGTATTCTCCGTAGGATGAACTCAGTGGCTTACACATTAGACATTCCTTCTAACATGCATATTTCAATTTTGTTCCATGTCTCCTTATTAAAACCTTTGGCGTGCAACCATTTCACCACCTCGGTACCACGTCCTCACCCGGGTTCAGGTTGAGAACCATGGGGAATATTTTATTTTATTTATTTATTTTAGGGGAAAGCATCTATGGAAAGCACGGAGGAGGACAGGAGCATGTATGTCCGAGGATGAGACTGTACCCTTTCCAATTAACCAGGTATCATATGGAACGAAACCTACGGAGTCAATGATTGATTGTATATCAGTGGTGTAGTGGGTAGCACTCACACCTAGCAGTAGGAAGGGTCGCTGGTTCGAATCCCGACCACGACACTACCTGCCTGGAGTTTGCATGTTCTCCCTGTGTCTGCGTGGGTTTCCTCCGGGTACTCCGGTTTCCTCCCGCACTCCAAAGACATGCTGGTAGGTTAATTGGATCCTGTCTAAATTGACCCTAGTATGTATGAATGTGAGTTAGGGACCTTAGATTGTAAGCTCCTTGGGGGTGTAGGGACTGATGTGAATGTATAATGTATATGTAAAGCACTGCGTAAATTGAGGGCGCTATATAAGTAAGCAAATAGGTACTCCATCCATGGCATTATGGTTCACCAAAATTAATGTTAATGAAAGAGCATTCTGTACCACGGAGAGGGCAATCTTTCCTATCCCTAGGCAGCAAGACGCTTTCTATCCAGGCATCAACTGCCTCAAGGACACCTCCTCCTTCCTCCTCCCCCTCTTTCTGCTGCCAGGATCACACGGCTCTCCACTCCAAAGGATTTCTACAGTTTGCAGCTGTGTCTACACACTTCTCCTGAGACAGGCACATCTGACAGCCTAACAGCACCGCAAAAAGAAAATACAATCTATTTACATCCATAGAACACCTGGGTATGGAACTTGGAATAATCAATTGTCCATCACAGGACACATCCTCCTACTAGCCACACCACCTCTCCCCATGTACACATGTCGGCCTACCGGCCCATACAGACTGCGTTCCAGTTCTCCTGGCTCTGATGAAGAGGTTTTCCTCGAAACGCGTCAGCCTTTCTTAAATACCTACCTCAATATGGGCACACCCCAATTTTAACTTCCTAGTACTTATTTTGTTACCTGTTTTTCCTCTTTTTTTTTATAATATTATGTAGTAATTGTATGATTTTATATCTATATGACTATATGTCTGTATTCTTTTACATAAATAAACCATACATTTCTTGATGTAAGCGTCTGATCACGCGCCTTCCATCCACTTCCTACTAAACAGTGTTATCCATGGCACCCTTGGTTGGCTTTCACTTGCTCCATAGAACTTTAGCAGTTGCTGGCATCTTGTAAAGAGGGTTCTATTCATCCATGCTGGAGTGGGTCCTCTAATGATCAGATAGTGTGAAGCACTGTTATGGTCAGTAGCATTCCAGGTATTGTTGGAGATATTCGACTGGGGACTTCGAGGACTGCTCAGTCTCTTGCTGTTCTATCCCTATTCCCTTCCCCCTTCATCCCTAACCTACAACTCCTCCCCCCTTTACCTAATGCTCCCTTTTTTTTCTTCCTTTCTGTCCTTTTTTTCCTTTCCTGCAAATATTTTACTTATTTTTTTTATGTCACGTATCTGGTTGGAGCCCGAAGTGCCGAGAGAGCTCCCCTTGTGGCTAAATGCAGGATAACCCCTTAAGATGGTACAGAAGGTGCAGTGCCCAAAGAAGCACAGGTTGTCAGATGGGTACAGGAGAGTAGAGCCGGTGGTCACCTGAGGTATATTGAATGAGACAGGATACACAGGTGGGCCAAAGTCACTTAGGAAACCTCAATAATACTTGGCAACGGTGCATGTAGAAGATGGTAGTGAAAGTCAGGCCAGGGGTTAAACACTGTGGATTCATCAGGAGAAGAGGCAGGTAGCAGAAAAAGGATCTAGCCGAGGTCACATACAGGAGGGCAAGCTAGGGATGGGTATTAATAGCAAAGTCTGTAATACAACCTGGGATTAAAAACACTGGAGACAGCAGCGAAGTTGGTAAAGCAAGCCAGGGGGTCAAAACGAGGACAGCAGATCAGACAGGTCAGGAGCAAGCCGGGTCACAACAGGAAATTGTCAGGAATTATGAATCAGACGGAGACAGAAAATGCAGTAAAATCACATATTTTAATATAATGGTAAAATGTTACAAATAGTAAACGTAATCAATACTTAGCCAGGGTACAGTAGCCAAAGCGGCTGTCAGGGCACCTTGAGGCTAGGTGACAGATGCACACCATTGGGATCAGGAGTGCACTGCAAGGTAGTGGACCCTACGGCTGACTGCTGCGGATGGGAGTCAGGGTGGTAAGGAAGGCAGGGCCGCTGGAACACCAACACGGATCCCACCGGGGTTAGAGCATAAGATTCCCTAGGGCGTGGAGTCTAAGAGCCAGCAGGTGTTCACCAGAGCCTCTAGTGGTGAGGATGGACTGGGCTGCAACTGGCTCCAGGTTGCGACCCCCAGGGTCCCCCAGCTCACTCCCACAGTAGGCAACAGGAGGATAGGGATAGTAAGGGAATAAGCCAAGATCGAGGCCACAAGCAGACAAGGGCAACAGAGTTCACGCCAAAGGTTCAGGGTCACAAGCAAACAGGTATAGTCGGGGACATGCCAAAGGTCAGGGTCACGAGCAGACAGGAATAGTTGAGAACATGCCAAGGTCGGTAACAGAAACAAACGTAGAGCACACGGCAGGCAGGAAACAGGAGGCCAAATACACAAAGGTTGATCAGCAGGGCTGACCTGCAGTTCAGAGGTTAATATAGAGTTCTCTGATAGGAGCTGGGGTGGAGCCATGCTAGAGGAGAGATTATAAAAGCAGTCAGGTGAGAGTCAGCTGATCTCTAGAGATGAACACATGGAAACAGGTAAGCTGACAGACAAAACTCTATTGCATAACCATGACAGCGGGTAGTCAGAACAAGCCAGTAAATCAGGAAGCCAGAGATCAGCATAGTCGGAGGTAGCAGACAGGTTCAGGAACCAGAAAGGATGTCAATCAGGCAAGTCTTCGACGGGAACACAGCAGAGAGTTTTCACATAGGTTGGACCAAGGCGAAGGCACTGAGGGAATGAACCAGGCAGTTTAAACAGCCAGAAGGGGCTGGCTGACGAGCAAGAAATGATCACCGGGGTGAGCCACTGTGGAACAATGATTGCTCGCAATTAACCGACAGCTGAGCAACCTGAGCACTGAGAAGGGAGGGCTGAGCCCAGCCCTGACAGTACCCATTCCTCAACGACCCCTCCCCCTCGGAGGGCCACCAGGTTTGAGGGGAAAGCATCTATGGAAAGCACGGAGGAGGACAGGAGCATGTATGTCCGAGCAAGCTCCGGCCTCATTTAGAAGGTGGACCGTTAAGGAAGATTTGTATCAGGAAAAAGGGACCTGGTAAATGTTTAAATGAAACTTTTTGTGCCCAAAGTTCAGCTTTAACAGTGTTTATTCAACCCCACTGTCAGTCTGATGGGTGTAAGACAGAAAAGGAAATAGAACAGACAGAACAGAAAATATTGATATATGCTGTATTAAAAAAAAAACTTTTAGAAAAGTGAAGAAGCTATCAGGGTTTTATTGTTTTCTGTGTCCCCATAAGGGAGGTTTGTTCTCACTTGCTGTTCAGGTGTCAGGCAAAAAAAAAAGAAGGAAAATGTCCTCTTTGTGGACAAATTCTGCATTTTAAAGAATCCAGAAAAAAAAATTATTTAATGGGGACTCTGAAAGCATTTAAAACCTGAAAGCTGTAGCTTTCGGTCTTAAATCAGTGATGGCCAGCCTTATAGATTTTAAAAGCAACACATATAGATAGGAATGTATTGCAACAAACCAGATGGAGATGGCAGATGGAGCACATGTTGCATAGCATTGTCTATGCTCTTGTTAGAGCAGCACCAATAGTACTGAATATACTACTGGGTAAATTATTTGTGCAAAGCAAGAGCAGCCCACAGATAGGTGAAATTGGAGGCAAGTAACCCCAAGTCATATTTAGACATTATACTATCCTAGGCATACCTAATGCCTTTCCCCCTGTGTCATGTGTCATACAATTATCTAAAGTCCAGTTAAAATTTTCTTTAACCACTTCAGCCCCGGAAGGTTTTACCCCCTTCCTGACCAGAGCACTTTTTACAATTCGGCACTGCGTCGCTTTAACTGCTAATTGCGCGGTCATGCAATGCTGTACCCAAACGAAATTTGCGTCCTTTTCTTCCCACAAATAGAGCTTTCTTTTGATGGTATTTGATCACCTCTGCCGTTTTTATTTTTTGCGCTATACGCGGAAAAAGACCGAAAATTTTGAAAAAAAATGATATTTTCTACTTTTTGTTCTAAAAAAAATCCAATAAACTCAATTTTAGTCATACATTTAGGCCAAAATGTATTCGGCCACATGTCTTTGGTAAAAAAAATGTCAATAAGTGTATATTTATTGGTTTGCGCAAAAGTTATAGCGTCTACAAACTAGGGTACATTTTCTGGAATTTACACAGCCTTTAATTTATGACTGCCTATGTCGTTTCTTGAGGTGCTAAAATGGCAGGGCAGTACAAAACCCCCACAAATGACCCCATTTTGGAAAGTAGACACCCCAAGGAATTTGCTGAGAGGCATGTTGAGCCCATTGAATATTCATTTTTTTTGTCCCAAGTGATTGAATAATGACAAAAAAAAAAAAAAAAAAAAAAAATTACAAAAAGTTGTCACTAAATTATATATTGCTCACACAGGCCATGGGCCTATGTGGAATTGCACCCCAAAATACATTTAGCTGCTTCTCCTGAGTACGGGGATACCACATGTGTGGGACTTTTTGGGAGCCTAGCCGCGTACGGGGCCCCGAAAACCAAGCACCGCCTTCAGGATTTCTAAGGGCGTACATTTTTGATTTTACTCCTCACTACCTATCACAGTTTTGAAGGCCATAAAATGCCCAGATGACATAAAACCCCCCAAATGACCCCATTTTGGAAAGTAGACACCCCAAGCTATTTGCTTTGAGGCATGTTGAGTCCATGGAATGTTTTATATTTTGACACAAGTTGCGGGAAAGTGACAAATTTTTTTTTTTTTTTTTTTTTTTTTGCACAAAGTTGTCACTAAATGATATATTGCTCACACAGGCCATGGGCATATGTGGAATTGCACCCCAAAATACATTTAGCTGCTTCTCCTGAGTATGGGGATACCACATGTGTGGGACTTTTTAGGAGCCTAGCCGCGTACGGGACCCCGAAAACCAAGCACCGCCTTCAGGATTTCTAAGGGCGTACATTTTTGATTTTACTCCATACTGCCTATCACAGTTTCGGAGGCCATGGAATGCCCAGGTGGCACAAAACCCCCCCCAAATGACCCCATTTTGGAAAGTAGACACCCCAAGCTATTTGCTGAGAGGCATGGTGAGTATTTTGCAGCTCTCATTTGTTTTTGAAAATAAAGAAAGACGAGAAAAAAATTTTTTTTTTTTCTTTTTTCAATTTTCAAAACTTTGTGACAAAAAGTGAGGTCTGCAAAATACTCACTATACCTCTCATCAAATAGCTTGGGGTGTCTACTTTCCAAAATGGGGTCATTTGGGGGGGTTTTGTGCCACCTGGGCATTCCATGGCCTCCGAAACTGTGATAGGCAGTGAAGAGTGAAATCAAAAATTTACGGCCTTAGAAAGCCTGAAGGCGGTGCTTGGTTTTCGGGGTCCCGTACGCGGCTAGGCTCCCAAAAAGTCCCACACATGTGGTATCCCCGTACTCAGGAGAAGCAGCAGAATGTATTTTGGGGTGTAATTTCACATATTCCCATGGCATGTTTGAGCAATATATCATTTAGTGACAACTTTGCGCAAAAAAAAATAAAAAAAATAAAAAATTGTCTCTTTCCCGCAACTTGTGTCGCAATATAAAATATTCCATGGACTCAACATGGCTCTCAGCAAATAGCTTGGGGTGTCTACTTTCCAAAATGGGGTCATTTGGGGGGGGTTTGAACTGTCCTGGCATTTTATGCACAACATCTAGAAGCTTATGTCACACATCACCCACTCTTCTAACCACTTGAAGACAAAGCCCTTTCTGACACTTATTGTTTACATAAAAAAATTAATTTTTTTTTGCAAGAAAATTACTTTGAACCCCCAAACATTATATATTTTTTTTAAAGCAAATGCCCTACAGATTAAAATGGTGGGTGTTTCATTTTTTTTTTTCACACAGTATTTGCGCAGCGATTTTTCAAACGCATTTTTTGGGGAAAAAACACACTTTTTTACATTTTAATGCACTAAAACACACTATATTGCCCAAATGTTTGATGAGATAAAAAAGATGATCTTAGGCCGAGTACATGGATACCAAACATGACATGCTTTAAAATTGCGCACAAACGTGCAGTGGCGACAAACTAAATACATTTTTAAAAGCCTTTAAAAGCCTTTACAGGTTACCACTTTAGATTTACAGAGGAGGTCTACTGCTAAACTTACTGCCCTCGATCTGACCTTCGCGGCGATACCTCACATGCATGGTGCAATTGCTGTTTACATTTGACGCCAGACCAACGCTTGCGTTCACCTTAGCGCGAGAGCAGGGGGGACAGGGGTGCTTTTTTTTTTTTTTTTTTTTTTTTTCTTTATTATTATTATTTTTTTATCTTATTTTTAAACTGTTCCTTTCATTTTTTTTTTTTTAAATCATTTTTATTGTTATCTCAGGGAATGTAAATATCCCCTATGATAGCAATAGGTAGTGACAGGTACTCTTTTTTGCAAAAATTGGGGTCTATTAGACCCTAGATTTCTCCTCTGCCCTCAAAGCATCTGATCACACCAAGATCGGTGTGATAAAATGCTTTCCCAATTTCCCAATGGCGCTGTTTACATCCGGCGAAATCTACGTCATAAAATGCTCGTAGCTTCCGGTTTCTTAGGCCATAGAGATGTTTGGAGCCATTCTGGTCTCCGATCAGCTCTATGGTCAGCTGGCCGAATCACTGGCTGCATTCTCAGGTTCCCTGTTGGGACAGGAGAGCCAGAGAAAAACACGGAAGATGTTGGGGGGGGGGGGCATTCCCTCCCACTGCTTGTAAAAGCAGTCTAGAGGCTAATTAGCCACTAGGATTGCTTTTACATGAAAGCCGACCGCTGGCTGAAAAGAATGATACCAAGATGATACCTAAACCTGCAGGCATCATTCTGGTATAACCACTCAAAGTCGTGAATGGCATACCTAAAGACAAAAAAATGGTTAACAATAAAGCACAGTAAACGGTAAGGTATAAAAAATTGCATACCTGAAAAGCAAACATGATAAAACATAATAACAATAACAATAACAATAACAATAACAATAACAATAAAACATTGCAGAATAGAATACAGTAAAAAAGAGCAGAACAATAGAGAGAGAATAGAGAGAGAGAGAACAATAAAACGACAACTATTTTTATTTTATATTTTTGTTTGTGTTTTTTTTTTTTTTTTTTTTTTTTTTACACTTTTTTTTGTAACTAACTTTTATAACTGTAACCGGTTCCAGGTTCGGGTCTCTCAAAATGCGATGGCATCTTGGGAGACCCTGTGAAAGTGTGCCCTAGTCTGTGCAATGCTGTACCCTACGCTAATACTCAACTAGTGCATGGTAGCGTTCAAAACATTCACCAATGCAAAGACCAGGATTGTCAGGACAGGAGGGACAATAATAGTGGGTGTCACGCCTATATCCGCGCTTGCTGCAGACACAACATCTTTTTTGGGGGGTTCGTTGGGTAGGGGTACTCGGGAGGACATAAAGAAAATGCCTCTCATGCAGCCGACTGCATTTGGTTGGGGATGTGAATGGGGGAAGTACAGGCGCTGCAGAAGTGGTGGGCTCCCAATTAGGATTGGCGAATGCAGCAGGAAGGGCACTATGGGCACGACGGGCCTGTGTTTGTCTTTTTGGTGGCAGCGGGACACTACTTGTGCTTGCCACCTCACCAGCTTGAACTGCACTTATGGGACTCGCCACGTCACCAAGTGTTACTGCAGTGCTGGTTTGACTACGACCGGGGTGTACTACGCCGCTGGCGCTTGCCAGTTCACCAAAACGCTACAAAAAAAACTGTTAGCGATCACAGGGATCAGGCCTGACTCTGCGAACGCTGCAGTTATGCGTTTAGTGTTTTGTAAGTGACAGTGATCGATCGATACCGCACTTGGGTGGGCTGGGCCGGGCCGGGCGGAGGGGCAAAACGCAGGTGCTAGCAGGTATCTGGGCTGATCCCGCTAACACTGCGTTTTTGGGAACCCTAAACTGCTGGGGACGCTAGTATAGATCTAATCGGATCAGATATTGATCCGATCAGATACTATACCACTAAGGGAGGCGTATGCTGCGTGCGTGGGTGTTAGCGGTACTGGCGCTAATCTGACGCTGCCTGGGGCTGGTGCTTGCCAGTTCACCAAAACGCTACCAAAAAAACTGTTAGCGATCGCAGGGATCAGGCCTGACTCTGCGAACGCTGCAGTTATCCGTTTAGTGTTTTGTAAGTGTCAGTGATCGATCGATACTGCACTTGGGTGGGCTGGGCCGGGCGGAGGGGCAAAACGCAGGTGCTAGCAGGTATCTGGGCTGATCCCGCTAACACTGCGTTTTTGGGAACCCTAAACTGCTGGGGACGCTAGTATAGATCTGATCGGATCAGATATTGATCCATTCAGATACTATACCACTAAGGGAGGTATACGGTGCGTGCGTGGGTGTTAGCGGTACTGGCGCTAACCTGACGCTGCCTGGGGCTGGTGCTTGCCAGTTCACCAAAACGCTACCAAAAAAACTGTTAGCGATCGCAGGGATCAGGCCTGACTCTGCGAACGCTGCAGTTATGCGTTTAGTGTTTTGTAAGTGACAGTGATCGATCGATACTGCACTTGGGTGGGCTGGGCGGAGGCGCAAAACGCAGGTGCTAGCAGGTATCTGGGCTGATCCCGCTAACACTGCGTTTTCGGGAACCCTAAACTGCTGGGGACGCTAGTATAGATCTGATTGGATCAGATATTGATCCGTACAGATACTATACCACTAAGGGAGGCGCATGCTGCGTGCGTGGGTGTTAGCGGTACTGGCGCTAATCTGACGCTTCCTGGGGCGACGCATATCACCGCCGGGCGATCGGGGGCTAAACCTTTATTCGGTAATAAACGGCGGGTGCCCTGACACTATAAAAAATAAACGAACTAACCAGCGTCACCCGTAACAGTTATACGGTGATCAGTGGTGAAAGGGTTAACTAGGGGGCAATCAAGGGGTTAAAACATTTATTAGATAGTATATGGGGGTCCCTGTCGCTATAAAATGCTGACGGCGAACCTAAATATTTACGTTCCTAACTACCGTCACCAGCGACACTAATACAGCGATCAGAAAAATGATCGCTTAGCGACACTGGTGAGGGGGGGTGATCAAGGGGTTAAAACTTTATTAGGGGGGGTTAGGGGGGTATCCTAGACCTAAAGGGGGGTAATACTCACTGCCCTAACACTAACTGTCACAAACTGACACTATGCAGTAATCAGAAAAAAAAAAAAAAAAAATACTGCTAATGTCAGTTTGTGACAGGGGGGGGGGGGTGATTGGGGGGGGATCGGGGGGCGATCGGGGGGGGATCGGGGGTGTAAATATGCCTGGCATGTTCTACTGTGTGTGTGTGTGTTTGGTGCACTCACTTGTCTTCTCTCCTCGGCGCTGGGACGGAAACTGCCCAGCCGAGGAGAGATGACATCACATCCTCTGCCTGTGTGAAACGACACACAGGCAGAGGAGGACTCCCATTGGCTGGGAGCGATCGCGAGGGGGGGGCCACGATCGGATGGTCTCCCCCTCGCCTCCCGACGCTCCCAGACAGATGCCGACCGCCGATGGCACCGGGGGGGGGTCCGATCGGACCCCCCGCCCGCGGGAGGCAGATCACGTACGGGTACGTGATTTTGCCTGCCCGTGCCATTCTGCCGCAGTATATATGCGGTAGGCGGTCGGCAAGTGGTTAAACATATTGCTATGTAAAACAAAAATTATTGCAATATTCACTTTCTCCCTGATGCTGCCCTCCACAGACTTACTGTTCTGTGATCATCCTGCACCAGTCCTCTTCTAAAGCCGCGTACACACGAGCGGAATGTCCGACAGAAAAAGTCCGACAGAAGATTTTCATCATCTATTCCGATTGTGTGTATGCCTCATCTGACTTTTTATTAAAAAAATTCAGACGGACCTAGAAATGGAACATGTTCTGAATATTTCCGACGGAACCAATTCCTATCCTGAAAACCACTCGTCTGTATGCTGTTCCGACGGACCAAAAACTACGCATGCTCTGAAGCAAGTACGAGACGGAAGCTATTGGCTACTGAACTTCCTTTTTCCTAGTCCCGTCGTACGTGTTGTACGTCATCTCGTTCTGAACGGTCGGACTTTGGTGTGACCGTGTGTATGCAAGACCGCTTGAGTTCCGTAGGAGAAACCTTCAGAGTTTATTCTGACGGCAAAAGAGGTCGTGTGGCATTAGTTAAATGATGGCCAGCGTGATTCAACCAACCTCCTAAGAGTCCATGGCATAATGATCACAGTACAATGCTGCTGCTTTTTGTATCGGCGACCGCCCATCAGTGCACAACAAGAGAAGAGAAATTGGACCCTTCATAACACATGACAGACCAGAGGACCCCAGAAAAAAAAATTCCAAAAATGTTTGGGTCCTGCGAGGGAGTGGAAATTGCCCTTCTAAGCTGGATTTGAGGTTTAGGTAAAAATCAATCATACAATGTAGAATTCACAATTGGAAGCAGTTTGTGATCTACTTTTCAACTGTAAAAACCACCAGAGCAGAGAATGGCAGGGGATTTTCATGTTTCCTGAAGTATAAGACGTGCCTAGACCATACACAAGCTGTGCATGCGCAGTTCAGCCTACAAAAAAAATTAATTGTCATAAGGAGCCTACCTGTGTTTTTTTTAATTACTTTATACCTGCTGTGAAATGTATTGCCCCCTCTAAACCTGCTGCCCTGGACACTGGACCGCACATGCTATTATAGTAAATGCCACCTTGAAGCATTATGCAGGTTGATAAATATTTATACAGTAAAGCAGTTCTTGCACTTAAGGGAGAAGTAACATCTTCTTTTACATGGACAAATTTTCAGAAGAGTGCTTTGACCAGAGCAATTGCTTATTGCTCCCCGAAAAGCTTGTACATGTTGCTGCTTTAAATTAATTGCTGTCTGGGTCCTCACTGGGGAGTTTATCTTCTCTATTTTTCCTGGAGGCAGTTGTCAGTAGGACAGAAAGTAATTGGAAATTGAAAATGTTACATTTGCCCACCGAAGAGACAGTGAAAAGAAATCTTCCCATGGATACATTTTTTATGGTGATAGCTGTCTAAGAGGGGTTTTCTCCTGATTTGGAGAGATGTCCTCTCAATTCCTGCTGTATCTTTCTCTCCAATAAATCCCAAACAGCAAAAAAAAACTTAAACCATCTAAAACAAAAAAATATTTAAAAAATAACAAATACAAAACTATTTGACTTGGTATAAACACTCAGCGGCCACTTTATTAGGTACACCTTGCTAGTACCAGGTTGGACCCCTTTTGAATTCAGAACTGCCTTAATTCTTTGTGGCATAGATTCAACAAGGTGTTGGAAACATTTCTTAGACACTTTGGTCCATATTGACATGATAGCATCAAGCAGTTGCTGCAGATTTGTCGGCTGCATATCCATGATGCGAATCTCCCATTCCACCACATGCCAAAGGTGCTCTATTGGATTGAGATTTGGTGACTGTGGAGTACAGTGACCTCATTGTCATGTTCAAGAAACCAGTTTGAGATGATTTGAGCTGTGACATGGTACATTATCCTACCTTCAAGTAGCCATCAGAAGATGGGTACACTGTAGTCATCAAGGGACAAACATGGTCAGCAACACTATTACTACAGGTAGGCTGTGGTCTTTAAATAATGCTCAATTGGTACTATGGGGCCCAAAGTGTGCCAAGAAAATTCTCCCTCACATCATTACACCACCACCATGAACCTAAACCGTTGATGCAAGGCAGGATGGACCCATGCTTTCATGTTGTTTACGCCAAATTCTTACCCGACTATCTGAATGTCGCAGCTGAAATTGAGACTCATCAGACCAGGCAACATTTTTCCAATATTCTTTGTCCAGTTTTAGTGATCCTGTGCGAATTGTAGCCTCAGTTTCTTGTTCTTAGCTGACAGAAGTGGCACCCTGTGTGGTCTTTTGCTGCTGTAGTCCATCTGCTTCAAGGTTCGATGTGTTGTGCATTCAGAGATGGTATTCTGCATACCTAGGTTGTAACGAGTGGTTATTTGAATTACTGTTGCCTTTCTATCATCTCGAACCAGTATGCCCATTCTCTTCTGACTTCTGATATCAACAAGGCCTTTTTGTCCATACAACTGCCGCTCACTGGATATTTTTGGACCATTCTCTGTAAACCCTAGAGATGGTTGTGTGTGAAAATCCCAGTAGATCAACAGTTTTTGAAATACTCAGACCAGCCCATCTGGCACCAACAACCATGCCACGTTCAAAGTCACTTAAATCCCTTTTCTTTCCCATTCTAATGCTTGGTTTGAACTTCAGCAAGTTGTCTTCACCATGTCTAGATGGTCTAGATAGAGTTGCTGCCATGTGATTGGCAGATAAGCAGTTGGTGTTACCAAGCAATTGAACAGGTGTACCTAATAAAGTGGTCGGTAAGTATACTTTACCCACCTAAAGGGTACCTCCATTCATGGAAAAAACTGTAGCAAATATAAAAAAAAATAATATAGCATATACAATTGCTACAAAAGCCATATTGTATTTTCATGTTATTAAGAGTCACCATTTATTTTCAAACTGCAGCACTGTCATTTTTATGTAAAATTTAATGCAATATGTTGACCTGGAGGCAATGGGGATACCTGCGATTGTCTCACGTAGAGGAAGAACGGGGTAATGCTGATGTAAACAAGCATTTCCCCGTTCTGCCTAGTGACACTGATCACCAGTCCCTGTAATTGGGAGAGGTGATCAGTGATGTGTCACACATAGCCCCTCCCCCCACAGTTAGAATCACTCCTTAGAACACACTTAACCCCTACAGCACCACCTAGGGGTTAACCCCTTCACTGCCAGTCACATTTACACAGTAATCAATGCATTTTTAATTGCACTGATAGCTGTATAAATGTGAATGGTCCCAAAAGTGTCCGATCTGTCCGCCATAATGCCACAGTCACGATAAAAATCACTGATCGCCGCCATTACTAGTAAAAAAAAAATTATTAATAAAAATGCCATAAAACTATCCCCTATTTTGTAGACGCTATAACTTTTGCGCAAACCAATCAATAAACACTTATTGCGATTTTTTTTTGCCAAAAATATGTAGAAGAAAACGTATTAGCCTAAACTGAGGAAAAAAAATAATTTTTATATATATTTTCTGGGGATATTTATTATAGCAAAAAGTAAAAAATAATGCGTTTTTTTTCCTCAAAATTTTCGCTATTTTTTGCAGAGGTGATCAAATACCACCAAAAGAAAGCTCTATTTGTGGATAAAAAAGGAGGTCAACTTTGTTTGGGAGCCACGTCGCACGACCGCGCAATTGTCAGTTAAAGCGATGCAGTGCCGAATCGCAAAAAGTGCTCTGGTCTTTGGGCAGCCAAATTGTCCCGGGCTTAAGTGGTTAAGGGTTAATCCTCTAAAGTGATGCAGACACTGCAACCTTTCTCATCAGAACACAAAAAGCACAAAAAGCACACCGACTGATTAAAACAAATCAGTTACACCCATTCAGAAACAGTATCAAAAAGACATAGTGAAACAAACAGCTATTTCTGTAGGAATCTGCAAACCTGCAAATAATTATTTATTATTTCAATGTACAAGGTATTTATCTTTCTTATTTAAATGCAGATCAAATGTGCGACCTCTGATCTACAAATGATTTTACAAAAGAAATCATACAATTTTTTTTTGTAAACAAAACTTATTCCAATATAACCCCTTTATCCTTTAGTTACTGTAATCAGTCCTACTTAACTTCTTCTTCCCCTTCTCCCCTTACATAGTTACATAGTAGGCAAGGTTGGAAAAAGACACAAGTCCATCCAGTTCAACCTGTGTGTGTGCGTTTATGTTAATAGTACATTGTATACCCCTGTATGTTATGGTCGTTAATGTACCCATCTAATAGTTTTTTGAAATTATCTATGCTCCCCGCTGATACCACTGCTTGTGGTAGAGAATTCCACATCCTTACCGCTCTGACAGTAAAGAACCCTTTACGCAGTTTAAGGTTAAACCGCTTCTCTTCTAATTTTAGTGAATGGCCACGTGTCTTTTTAAATTCCCTTTCATTGAAAAGTTTGTTCCCTATGCTAGGGTCACCAGTACGGTATTTGGATATCGATATCATATCCCCTCTCAATCGTCTCTTCTCCAGAGAGAATAAGTTCAATGCTTGTAGTCTTTCCCCATAGCTGAGATCCTCCAGTCACTTTATTAGCTTTGTTGCCCTTCTCTGGACTCTCTCGAGTTCCAGCACATCCCTTAGCTTAGAATTTTCTGCCGGTTTTTTAAATTCTATTTCTTTTTATATTATAATAACAATAATATGTACTTGTTTTCGCTCTTTTCATTGTAATGCCCCGTACACACGGTCAGATTTTCCAAGGGAAAATCTGTGATAGGACCTTGTTGTCGGAAATTCCGACCGTGTGTAGGCTCCATTAGACATTTTCCATCGGATTTTCCGACACACAAAGTTTGAGAGCAGGATATAAAATTTTCCGACAACAAAATCCGTTGTCGGAATTTCCGATCGTGTGTACTCAAATCCGATGCGCAAAGTTGCACGCATGCTCAGAATAAATAAAGAGATGAAAGCTATTGGCTACTGCCCCGTTTATAGTCCTGACGTACGTGTTTTACGTCACCGCGTTCAGAATGATCGGATTTTCCGACAACTATGTGTGACCGTGTGTATGCAAGACAAGTTTGAGCCAACATCCTTCGGAAAAAATCCTAGGATTTTGTTGTCGGAATGTCCGATCAATGTCCGACCGTGTGTACAGGGCATTACTTGTTTCACTGTTGAATAATAAAAAAAAAAAGTGGAAAAATTATAGAAACATTATTTTAATGGTATTTTCAATGAAACAAATCATACAAAAAAAACTATTATTTACACGTACTATTTACAGTAAAACTGCTTTTTTTTTTTTAAAACTAGTTCTGCTCAGAACAGAAAAGATGTATTTTTCATGCTTGTACACCTTTTTGCATATAGATTCCATGAAAAATAAAATGATTTTTGCTAAGCAATGCTGCCAAAAGAAATCATAGTAATGCAAAGTCTGTGTTACTTTGTAGTGACAAAGTTATAAACAGGCCCGTTGAGGAAATACAGAGTTAATATAGACATATAGGCACACAGCATGCAGAGGTTAGCAAAACAGTCGCTAACTTTTTACAAGCAACAGCTAAGTGATGACAGCACCTGTTATGGAATAGCAAAACAGGCGTTATCTGACTTTTTATGTACTAGGCCTTTTATTAAATTGACTTACATATCAGAAGACCAAGGGCCATTACGTTCACCCTGTTATGACATTCCTTTAAAAAGGTAATACAATTTTTTTTAAAACACTGGCTTTTAAGTCATATTTCTTTTAAATGTCCACCGAAAATGAAAATAGGCAGATAAGATTTGTAAACGAAGAAAAGCAAGCATTTCAATGTATAATTAGCCAGTATTGCAAATCAAAGTAATTTCAAGGAAAATACATTTTGTGGCAAAAATACAGATGCTATCTCTGAAAATTAGAGACACTTGCGAAAGCGGAAGAAAATACAGGAACCAATAGGTTTCAAATCCACGCAAACCAGTACCAAAAAACAAACAAACCACAATAAAGAGCTGCGTGTTGTAAAGTGTAAAAAACAACTATAATGTGAAAAAGGAACAAAGGAACCTCACTCTTGTATCATAAATTACATATCATGAATCACCATAGTGAATAAACAAATAAATCTTCATTTAACCACCTCAATACAGTGCACTTACACCCCCTTCCTGCCCAGACCAATTTTCAGCTTTCAGTGCTCTCACACTTTGAATGACAATTACTCAGTCATGCAACGCAGTACCCATATGAAATTTGCGTCCTTTTTTCACACAAACAGAGCTTTCTTTTGGTGGTATTTAATCACTAGTGGGTTTTTTAAATTTTTTTGTGCTATAAATAAAGACCGTAAATTTTGTGAAAAAAATGCCTTTTCTTTGTTTCTGTCATAAAATTTTGCAAATTAATAATTTTTCTTCATAAATTTTGGCCAAGATTTATACTGCCACATATCTTTGGTAAAAATAACCCAAATTAGTGTAAATTATTTGGTCTTTGTGAAAGTTATAGAGTCTACAAACTCTGGTGCCAATCACTGAAAATTCACATCTGTTGTACTGAGGGCCTATCTCATTTCGTGAGACACTAACAAGTCAGGAAAGTACAAATACCCCCAAATGACCCCTTTTTGGAAAGCAGACATTCCAAGGTATTAAGTAAGTAGCATTTTTTCCCACAATTCTTTGAAAAATGAAGATTTTTTTTTTTTTTTTTACAAAATTGTTATATTAACGGGTTATTTTTCTCACAGAGCATATGCATACAACAAATTACACCCCAAAATACATTCTGCTACTGTTCCCGAGTATGACGATACCACATGTGTAAGACTTTTACACAGTCTGGCCACATACAAGGGCCCAACATTGAAGTAACAGCATCAGGCGTTCTACCAGCATAAATGACATATCTCATTTCTCAACCACCTATTACATTTTTACAGGCCCTGGAGTACCAGGACAATGGAATTGCCCACAAAATGATACCATTTTGGAAAGCAAGAACCCCAACGTAAAATCCATGAGGCATAATGAGTCTTTTGAACGGTTCATTTTTTTCCAGAAGTTTTTGGAAAATGTGGAAAAAAAATGAAAGCACATTTTTTTTTTACATAAAGTTGTCCAGTTATCAGATATTTCCAACAAATAGCATGTATATGGCAAAGATGACACCCCAAAATACATTCTGCTACTCCTCCTGAGTATGGCGATACCACATGTGTGAGACTTTTACACAGCCTGGACACAAACGGAGGCCCAACATTGAAGTAGCACCATCAGGCGTTCTACGAGCATGAATGACACATCTCATTTCTCAACCATCTATTACACTTCTGAAGGCCCTGGAGCACCAGGACAATGGAATTGCCAACAAAATGACCCCACTTTGGAAAGTAAACACCCCAACGTATAATCTATGAGGCATAATGAGTCTTTTGAACGGTTCCTTTTTTCCAGAAGTTTTTGGAAAATGTGGGGAAAAAATGAAAACGCGTTTTTTTTTTTACACAAAGTTGTCCATTTATCAGATATTTTCAACACATAGCATGTACATAGCAAAGATGACATCCCAAAATACATTCTGCTACTCCTCCTGAGTATGGCAATACCACATGCGTGGGACTTTTACACAGCCTGGCCACATACAGAGGCCCAACATCCAAGTAGCACCATCAGGCGTTCTAGGAGCATAAATGACATATATAATTTCCTGGCAACCTATAATTTTTGAAGGCCTTTCATATTTCTAACACATAGCATGTACATACCAAGAATTACAATCCAAAATAAATTCTATTGCGGCAAGGGTAGAAAAAAAAAAGCATTACCTGTGCTTTTAGTAGTATCCACAGAGGAGAGCACTGGTCCAGGCAGCAGGCAGGGATGTGCTTAGCTACAGCAATAGTAATTATCCAGGCAGCAGGCAGGAATACTGTCTATAGTCAGCACAAGGATATTGTCAGCACAGCACAATCCATAGAAATTGTTCAGGCAGAGACAGCCAGCACAACCATAATATTAGTCCTGGTACACTGTTACCTGCAGACACTCATTATTGTACCGCTCTCCAGCTCTTCATAAACATACTGCCTCTTGCTACAGCTAATTATTTACATAGTCCAGGTAGCGGTGTGGTCTGTTCATGCGGCAGGCAGAGGCATGATGGCAGTAAGTCAGCAGCAGGCTGAGGGCCGCAATCAGGTAAGACCTGTGTACAGGGGCACAGAGGTAGAGGCTTCGACCCATCTAAATCTCTATGAAGCCTCTGGACTCCAAACCCTAATCCGGAAATTCTGAAACCCGGAGAAAACAAAAAAACTTGTTTTCTCCATCCGGAAAAACAATTCTGGAGCCCCTCACATATGTGAGACCCCTGTGTACTACAGTAGCAGGGCAACAGATCAGTCCAAGAGGTAGGCAGAAGCATAGTCCATAAAACAGGCCAGGGTCAGTTCATGTGCAAGCAGTCCAAGTGGTTGTCAGTAACGTAGTTGATAAAACAGGCCAGGGTCAGTTCACATGGAAGCAGTCCAAACAGTAGGCAGAGGGATAGTCACAAAACAGGCCAGGGGCAGTTCATGTGGAAGCAGTCCAAACGGTAGGCAGAGGCATAGTCAAAAAACAGGCCAGGGTCAGTTCACGTGGAAGGCAGTGGCATGGTTATTTGGGGAAGCATGGAAAATGGTCAGCACATATGATTGAAATGGGTAGAAATATGGGCTAATTTTAGGGATGTATGATTAAGTTGGAAGCATTCACCAATACAAAGGCCAGGTTGGGAGGGACACTGGGGACAATGGTAGCTGGTATCTTTTTGAAATCCTCTTTTGCTGCACATGCGACATTTTTTGCCGTCTTCGGCCTGGTTCAGATGGTGGAATGTTGAAGGGGTAGTGGCGCTCATGAAGGAGGCTAACAGCATCAGAGCGAAGGTCTTGTGAGGGGGGTTTTTGTTGATAGATGAGGGACGCGACAACTTCTTCTATGAATTTTAGGAAGGGGGCGGGGCTTTCTGTGGATTTGGTGTAGACTACGTAGGAATTATAAATGGCCAAATGGATGACATAAATTGCTACCTTCTTGTACCAGAATCGGGACCTCCTTATTGACAAATAGGGCTGAATCATTTGATCATTGAAATCCACCCCCCCATGTAGAGATTATAATCTTGGACACATGTTGGCTTTTCAGTGGGACCTTGTCTTCTTTGAACCTCAATTGTAGTGTCGTCATGGATGGTGGACATCATGTGCATGTCCCTTTTATCCTTCCACCTCAAGGCCAGCACTTCATTGCATCTCAATGTTGCTCTTTCCCCCTTCGCAGCTTTTTGTTCGCTAGAGATTGTGGGAAGCCCTTCCTATTCTTTCTGGAGGTTCCGCAGGCCAGGGTTTTTGCAATGTATAAGTGTTTGAAAAAGGGCAGGCTGGTGTAGAAGTTGTCAAGGTATATGTGATATCCTTTGTTCAGAAGTGGGTATTGCAGATCCCATACAATCTTTCCAGCTGTGCCCATGTAGGCCGGGCACACAAGGGGGCTGGAGCTGGGAATCTCTTCCTTCATATATGCAGAGCACATACAGATATCCCGTGGCTCTCTCACAGAGCTTTTAAAATTTTACTCCGTATCTGGCCCTTTTGCTAGAAATATATTGCTTTATTCCTAGCCGGCCTGGAAAGGGTACCAGGGACTCATTGACACATATATTCTGATAGGAAACATAGAGTTCTGCAAATTGTTGGGAAAAGAAATTTACCAGTGGGCGAATTTTATATAACTTGTAATTTGGATAATTGCGGGGAGGGCACTGGGTATTGTCACTAAAATGAAGAAAGCGCATTATCATCTCGTATCGGGACCTGGATATTACGGCAGAATAAATGGACACGTGGTGGATGGGGTTGGTCGACCAATAGGCATGTCCTTCATTTTTTGTAATCCCCATGTTTATGGTGAGGCCCATAAACAATTTGAACTCCTCCAAATTCAGATCTCTCCACTCAAATGGACGGGCATATGATGATTGGGAGTTGTTGGCAATATACTGCTGGGCATATAAATTTGTCTGGTCCACAATGAATTGCAGCAAAGGTTCGTCCAAAAACAGATTAAAAAAAATCAATCGCTGTGAAATTTTGGGTGTTGGCCTGCACACTTGGCTGTGCTGTGAAAGGGGGAATAATTGGTGACCCCGAGTCGGAAGGCAGCCATGTTGGGTTGGCAAGACCATCTGGCATGTATGTAGAGGCTCTGGCTCTTGGGGGATGTGACACTACAGTAGTTGGGGGATTTGAATCTCCTGTGCTGGTACTCAGGCGTGATGTGGCAGCACTGGTACTGGGTCTGGGTATTTGTTCCTGGGGCCTATCGCCTGCGGCAGCGCTGGTACCGGGCATTTGTTCCTGGGGCCCATCACTGGAGGCAGAGCTGGTACTGGGCCTGGGAATTTGTTCTTGGGGCCTATTGTTGGTGGCAGCGCTGGTACTGGGCCTGAGAATAAAATCCTGGTTGCTGGTAGCTGCCTGGTTTCCAGAGTGCCATGCCCTTTTAGCAGGGACCCATTCTTCCCCTGAATCATTTGCCGATGCACTATTCTCAATCGGTTCAAATGCCGAATGTGATTCGGAATCAGAAGGAGCTGCTCTCATCAGTCCTGGAGAGGATCTGGAACGCCTCTTCACTAGTATAAAATCTTTTGGACATGACGCTGATGGCTCTGTGACAGGTGGCAGGTCACGGTCACTGATGGGCTGTGCGATGGGTGGCCGGTGACGTTCACTGATAGGTGAAGACAGTGTGACAGGCTATGGTCACTGATGAGTGACAGGTCACGGACGGTGATGGATGCACCGCTGACGGTCACTGATGGGTGATGGGTGATGGCTGACGGTCACTGATGGGTGACGGTGATGGGTGACAGGTGACAGGGCATGGTCACTGATGGGAGACGGGTGCACCGCTGGTGGTCACTGATGGGTGATGGGTGATGGGTGACGGGTGACAGTTGACGGTCACTGATGGGTGACGGTGACAGGTGACGGTCACTGATGGGTGACGGTGAGAGGTGACAGTCACTGATGGATGACAGTTGAGGGTCACTGATGGGTGACGGTGACAGGTGACAGTCACTGATGGATGCACCACTGTCGGTGCATCCACCAGTCTTTTATGTGACCGGTGCACTTTATGGGGTGACTGTTGGGTGACAGATGACAATGGGGGGGTCGATAGGACAAGTGTTGTGCAGTACAATACAGACACAGTTCGGTAACTCACTGCTCCTGGCTCTTCTTTCCTCACACTGGAAACAGTGTGTGAGCAGAGAAGAGCTGGTAACAGCTAGTTACTGCTCTGTGAATAAAGTAAGTGGTGATTGCGCTGTGATAAGAGGGGAAGGAAGGAGGAGGAAGGGGAAGGGGCTAGCTCAAATGTATAGAGAGTTGAATGAAAATGAAAAAATTATACAAAATATAAAGGTATAATGAGCATGAGGGCTAGTATCATACTAACACATAAAAAATATAATGTAAATACTGAAACAGAAGAAAAGAAAAATCTAAGTGCAAAAGGGCTAGTACCATACTAGCACATATGTGATAACTCAGCAAATACTTTTCAAAAGAAAAATCTCAGTGCAAAAGGGCTAGTATCATACTAGCACATATGTAGTAACTCAGCAAATACTTAATGGTGACTCCAAGTAAATAAATAAATGGTGAACAGTCCCACCGCCTTGTAGTACAAAGTGCTCAAACAATGAGTGATCAGTTCCAAAAGGCAAAATGGAAAAATTATACAAAATATAAAAGTGTGATGAAATGTAATAAAGTGCAGTCTAATGAGCACTAAATCTGAATAAACTGAAGAAACAAAATAGCCTAAAACGTATAAAAAGCTATGAAATTAGTGACAAATACAGTGTGGGTACAAAAAAATTGAACAAAATAAAATATATAAATCAAACAAAGTCCATGTGCATGAGGGCTAGTATCATACTAGCACATAAAAATATTGTAAATACTGACACAAAAGAAAAGAAAAAATCTCAGTGCAAAAGGGCTAGTATCATACTAGCACATATGTGGTAACGCAAATACTTATTGGTGACTCCAAGAAAAATAAATAAATGGTGAACAGTCCCACCACCTTGTAGTACAAAGTGCTCAAACAATGAGTCATCAGTTCCAAAAAGGCAAGTCCACAAGCCACAGGGAAGAGAAAAAGGTCTTCAGTGGGGACACCACTGTGCTCGCAAGCAGCTCACCTTACTGCTGCAAGCAAGGGTCCCATCCAGTAGTTCAGACGATTCGGTGTTCACCCCCCTCATTGGCAAATGGTGTCTCCGTGACACACCGCCACCGAAGGTACAGGGATGCACGCACACGATCGCGCGCATTCCCTGTTTAAATGGGCGGACGTCATATGACGCCCACCCAGAATGAGAGCCGCGCCGCCTGGCCGTCATATGACGGAGGGCGCACGGCAAGCGGTTAAATTATAAAAATACATACAAATTGTGAAGTCCATATATAGATCCCACATGTGAATAAACATCCTCAGTGAGTATAGGAAAGGTTCCTCGCCACCCGGATGCAGACACACAATGCACTCACCAGACTTAACCACTTAAGAACCAAGCATCTTTCTGAGATTTGGTGTTTACAAGTTAAAAAACATTTTTTTTTGCTAGAAAATTACTTAGAACCCCCAAACATTATATATTTTTTTCTAACACCCTAGAGAATAAAATGGCGGTTGTTGCATTGACTTTCTGTCACACCGTATTTGCGAAGCGGTCTTACAAGCGCGCTTTTTTTGGAAAAAATACACTTTTTGAATAAAAAATAAGACAACAGTAAAGTTAGCCCAATTTTTTTTTTATATTGTGAAAGATAATGTTACGCCGAGTAAATCGATACCCAACATGTCACGGTTCAAAATTGCGCCCACTCGTGCAATGGCTTCAAACTTTTACCCTTAAAAATCTCCATAGGCGACGTTTAAAAAATTCTACAGGTTGCATGTTTTAAGTTAAAGAGGAGGTCTAGGGCTAGAATTATTGATCTCACTCTAACAATCGCGGCAATACCTCACATGTGTGGTTTGAACACTGTTTTCATATGCAGGCACTGCTCACGTATGCGTTCGCTTCTGCACGCAAGCTCGGCGGGATGGGCCGCATTTAAAAATTTATTTATTTTACCTTTTATTTTTTATTTTTACACTATTCTTTTTTTTTTAAATTGTGTCACTTTTATTTCTATTACAAGGAAAAAAAGCATGACAGGACCTCTTAAATATGAGATCTGGAGTCAAAAAGACCTCAGATCTCATATTTACATTAACCACTTAACAACCAGCCCGTAGCCGAATGACGGCTACAGGGCGGTTGTATAACTCTGGGAGGGCATACAGTGACGTCCTCCCAGAATCCCACTCTCGAGGCGCCCCCTGGGGCGCGCACCGGAACACATCCGTGACCGCCGGGTCCGCATCACGGATCATGGTGAACGGCTGATTATCGTGGCCTTTTACCATGTGATCGCTCCGTGAAATGACGGAGCGATCACATGTAAACAAACCGGCGTGATATCCAGTTTCTCTTTCCCCTCTCTGTCCAAAAGCACTGCTCAGTGACAAATCCATCCATCCATTCTCAGCCATGCATACCAATCAATACTCTGCATACTCAACCATGCATACCCATCCATACTCTGCATACCCATACATCCATTCATCCATCCATACTCAGCATACCCATCCATCCATCCATCCATACTCTTCACACCCATCCATACTCTGCATACTCATCTAAACTCGGCATACCCATCCATACTCGGCATACCCATCCATACTCGGAAAACCCATCCATACTCGGCAAACCCATCTATACTCGGCAAACCCATCCATACTCAGCAAACCCATCCATACTTGGCATACCCATCCATACTCGGCATACCCATCCATCCATCCATCCATATTCGGCATACCCATCCATACTCGGCATACTCATCCATCCATCCATGCTCACCCATCCATACTCATCCATCCATCCATGCTCACCATCCATACTCAGCATACTCATCCATCCATCCTCATCCATACTCAGCATACTCAATCATCTATCCCCATCCATACTCAGCATACTCATCCATCCATCCATGCTCAGCCATCCATCCATCCTCAGCAATACTCATCCATCCATTAATCCATGCTCAGCCATCCCATCCACCCCATCTATAATTAGCCATACCCATCCATACTCAGCCATACTCAGCCGTACCCAGTCATACCCAGCTGTACTCAGTCGTACCCAGCCATACTCAGCCGTACCATCTATACCCAGCCATACCCAGCCGCACCCATCCATCCCATCTATACCCAGCCATACTCAGCCATACCCATCCGTACTCAGCCGTACCCGGCCATACTCATTCATGCTCAGCCATCCCCATCCACGGCTCATCCATCCCCATTCATGCTCATCCATGCCACATCAGTTATCATCCATGCCACATCCATGCCACTACAGTGCCTCACAAAAGTGTAATAGGTAGTCAAATTAGATTTGAAACGTATGTCCCTAGAACACCTAATGGTGCTCCCTGCATGTTGGTCCTCTGTATGAGGCCAGGCTGTGGAAAAGTCTCACACATGTGGTATCGCCATACTCAGGAGGAGTAGGAGAATCTATTTTGGGGTGTAATTTTTGGTATGTACATGCTATGTGTTAGAAATTATTGTGTAAATGGACAATGTTGTGTAAAAAAAAAGGCATTTTCATTTTCTTTACACATTTTCCAAAAATGACATATTCAAAAGACTCGATATGCCTCATAGATTATACATTGGGTTGTTTTCTTTCCAAAATGGGGTCATTTTTGGGGAGTTTCCATTGTCCTGGTTCTCCAGGGCCTTCAAAAGTCTAATGCCCCGTACACACGGTCGGATTTTCCGATGGACAATGTCCGATCGGAGCGTGTTGTCGGAAATTCCGACCGTGTGTGGGCGCCATCGGACATTTTCCATCGGATTTTCCGACACACAAAGTTGGACAGCAGGAGATAAAATTTTCTGACAACAAAATCCGATCGCGTCAATTCTGACTGTGTGTGGCCTGTTCCGACGCACAAAGTGCCACGCATGCTCAGAAGAAATTCCGACACGGGACAGCTCGTTCTGGTAAACGTAGCGTTCGGAATGGATACAGCACTTTCGTCACACTGCAATGTTCAAAATGGTTTAATACAGCGCACTCTCTTCTTCTTTATAATGTGACAAGAATTAAGTAGTTTTGCTGCTCATATTCACACACACTTCTCACAAACTTATTTCGTTACTATTTATCGGGATTCCCTCAATATATTTTGATTTCTCACATCTGACAACAAAATTTTTTTTTTTTTTTTGGACTTTAATGTAGATTCTTTTTTTGTGTTTCTCTTTTTTATTTTTATTTTTTTTGGTGATTTTGATTTGTATTCCCGAAAATGTTTGTGTATTTTTTGTGACAAGTTCCCACAACACCACTAATATGTTGTTCTATTTAATCTGTAGGAGATTGTTTGGTGTTGTTGTCCCTTGTTAATTTCACATTGTACTTTAGAAATGTACCTGAATCGTCACCAACAAACTGTCCTTTTTGGATGAAAACACACACAGGAGAGTAGAATTTACCCAAAAAAATTTTATTAAGGGCTCACAACTAAACAAAGAGGGAGGCAACGCTGGAGAAACTGCAGAAGTGGGCGAAGCCTTGGACCCCCGGGGCAGACATCAACTATTTAAAAGCAAAATTGGTGGCCTGAGGAGTCCATATCATAAGGGAGGGCAGTCTGGTCCAGAAGTCCCAGAGATCCGGAAAGCAGCAGATGACATCTGTGTCCCCAGGCTGTGGTCATACGAGAGACTGCAGATTCTGTCAGACCAGACTGAACCCAGGGCAATCACTCTTTGGTCTTCCTTCCACGCTTCCTTACAGGCTTTGGCTGTGGTGGTGGAGTTGTGGCAGCAGGAGGAGGAGGAGGAGGAGGATCGTCGATCTCAATGACATCCGTCTTGTGTGTCAGTTCCCCACTCCCCCCCTTACGAAGGACTTTATAAATCAGGTCCTCAGAGATCTTGCGTTGACCCTCCTGCATGCCCTGCAATTTTGTGGCAGCCATGCAAGCAAAGGCCTCTTCAGGACTGGGGAAGGCTCGGAGGGACGCCGAAGCCTCCTGGATCAGCCTGTACGCTGAATCCTGCACGGGACTCAGAGTGGCCTTCCTGGCTCGTTTATATGGCAGGCGGAGGGGAGGGACCTGAGACTCAGTCAGGCTGCGACTTGTCCCTGGCTTCTCTTGGCTGCCACTTAGCCCCGCCTCCTCCTGGCTGCCACTAATCCCTGCCTCCTCCTGACTGCCACATTCCACAGCTTCCTCCTGGCTGAGGTCTTCCTGTGTATGAAAAAGGGACATAGTTTTAGTTTTTTATTCATCAATCACACACAATTTTCACCTCCTGACTGCTGCAAATTGAATGTTAACAAATATAACAGACTATCCTTCTGAGCCCAGCAGTTTTCATTCTTTTCCCAATTTTGGGTGCCCACTACTGTCTATTGATATGTAAAGCACTTTTTTTAATCAGCAATTAGTGATCAATAATAACATCTAATAAACATCATTTATTTATTGACCAGAAATCTGTAGAAGAATGCTATACCTGACTCCAGCTGGGCTCCTCCACTTCTTCCTGGCTGGAAGGCCCAGGTTGGACATCGGAAGCCTCAGCTGGGGTGGAAGGAAGCGTGGAAGGAAGAGTAGAGAGGGATTCCCTGACTTCAGTGTGGTCTGACAGAAATCGCAGTCTCTCGTAGTACCACAGCCTGGGGACATAAACGTCATCTGCTGCAGCTCCGGACCTCTGGAAATCTGTGACCTTCTTGCGCTCCCTAAGATAAGTGCTCCTCAGGCCACCAATTTTATCTTTCAAATAAGGGATGGTTGCTGTGGGGACCACCGGCTTCACCAACTCCAGCAGTTTCTCCAGCGCTGCCTGCCTCTTCTGTTTGTGATTATAGTGGGGGTGTCTCACTTGCCACAGACAGGGCAGCTCCCTGTACTTGTCTATGAACAGGGGCAGGAAATTGTGGTCCTTGAACCCATCCATTTTCTCTGTAAGACACAACACAAGACAAAGCCTAATGTCAGGCCAAACTCCCCTAATCTTGTTACAATATAGGCTTCCATTTCGAAGCAGTATAGGCCCAAGTTTAGATCCTACCTTCGTTAGCACGATCGGCATCTCCCATGCTCCTTCCTCCGCTCACAGATCGTACGTAAGACACGCGCGTTACGATTTATACACACTGCGCATGCGTATAACTCCGCCCGCCCCTGACATTCTTTCTAGTCTATTCCCCGCCCCTTTTCGTTCGGCGCAGTAGGGGAAGAGCACATGGCGGATAGACAGCAGGATCATGCTAATTGTAGCAACGAGGAGGAGGAGGAGGAAAGGCTGGAGCCTGAAACGTCCCGATCCAGAAGGAGATTAAAGGACTCAAATATGTCCTTTGGGGAGATGTTGGAGATGGTGGACATCCTGAAGAAGGCCGACTATGATGGAAAGTATGGGGCTTACCCCAACCCCAATGTCAGAAAGGCCAAGATCATGGCGAAAGTGGTCAGGAGTCTGCACCGGAAATTCGGGGTACGACGCTCGAAAGATCAGCTCAGGAAGCGGTGGTCGGACCTGAAATTACGAGAACATGAGCAGTACAGAAAGATCTGGAGAGTGCTGCAAAAAAGTAAGTAGTTGTGCTGTGTTCCTATTCTTTATGTTTATTACGTTCGTGCTGCTCCATGTGCTTTTAGGAACTGTTGTACAGTTTAAAATGGCAACTTTCATGTTCATGGGCACATTATTCGTTCGGATCACACATTGTTATTTCGGACGATAAAATACCATTGTTTAGGCCATATGCATTTGGCCACCATTTTGACGCCCTATACTTGTCTTCAAAGAATTGGGTTGTGTAGATGGCTTTGTTACTAGAATGAAATGCAAACTAGATTCTGTGTAAGGAGAGGACACTGAGCAGCTGCTTTCACATCTGGACACTGGAGCACTATAGTGTGGGACACAAGAACACCATTTTTATTAGGGGGGCCACACAGGTGCCCCAGTGTATACTATAGGGGGGGCTACATCTGTGAAGCTTTTACTAAACAGGTAAAGTATTGCAGCTTGACAAAGGGCACTAAAAAAGCTACATCTTGGAACTCGGCTAAAATAGACAATTGTACCCCACTTCCAAGCAATGTTTCATCTTTATAGTTCTGACATTAAATATCTGTGTGCTAATTATACCATTTTTGTTTTACATAGGGGATAAAAGACTCGGAGGACACCCCTCATCCGAGGAGACCAGAACCCCCCCCCCCCCCTCTGGAAGAAGGGGAAATCCCCCCAACACAAGATGAGCAGGAGGATGAAGACGTGGTGGAAGTAGTTACCACAACAGGTGAGTGTCTGCGACCACAGGCTCCGATAAGAGATGGATTGCGGCATTTTTTTGAAACCTAATTTATTTTGGGGTTCCTCTCTTTTTAGGTGATTGTGAGGTTGTGGATCCAGATCCTTTCACATCCGAAAGTGCCCAGATCCTGATCGGGGAGATCATGTGGTGTAATTTACAATTGGAAAACATCAAGCAAAACATCAATGATGTTATTCCAAAATATAAAAACATCATTGATGTTTTGGGGCGAGTTTAAAACCCCTCCAAATCTCTTTCTTCTTTTGTGTGCTACAATGTGCGAAATGTTTTTGTGATTTTTCCCAAAGCCAAATTTGGAGGATGCACACAGTGTGTCAACATGTGCTATCTGCCATCACGGGAGATCAATGGACGCGTTTTGGGGGTGCAACCCCTTCCTCAATAATAAAGTAGCGGTGAGGAAGGGCTTTCTCCCCCAAAACACATCCCTTGATCCCCCGTGATGGCAGCTAGCACATGTTGACATTGGGAAATTTGTGTGCATCTTCCAAATTTGGCTTTTCCAGGGGTGATTTCCCCCCATCTGAACGCTATATCAAACACGGTTCCTAAATACTCATGTCTGATATTGCCTTCCAGTTCTACCAAATGTGAACTTTGTAAGATCAAGATTTGTGTCTTTCTTGTTGGTTTTACACAGGCCTGTTTTCTATAAAATGGACATTTTGATTTTGGATAATGACACCACAAAAATTGGTATACAACAAACATGTTGGTTTGTCAGAAAAACCTTTGGTAAATGCACATGTGATTGTGCAGGTATTAAAAAGATTGTTCATCAAGAATGTGTGGATTATTGTCTCACGCTACAACACTTTTGGGGTGATGTAATTGTTGTTTTATGAGAAAATGGGGGTTATTTCCTAAGGGGAAATCCACTTTGCACTACAAGTGCAGTTTCAGTGCAGTTGCAAGTGCACTTGTAGTGAAAAGTGTCTTTGCATTTAGTAAATAACAGCCAACAGTGCTTTGTATAAGGTTACACAATCACGACATTTTCTGCACTCCACACATTTCTGTCAGGGTCAGCTCAAACAAACACAAGCAGTAAATGTCCACAAAGAAGAGCCTGGGGGGAGATGCCTGTCGAGAACTTGAGGTCCTGCAGGCTTCTCCCTGTGGCCAAATACCGCAAGGTAGCGACCAGCCTCTGCTCCGGAGTGATGGCTTGCCTCATGCAGGTATCCTGCCTGCTAATATAAGGGGTCAGCAAAGCCAACAAACGGTGAAACACGGGGTCCATCATCCTGAGAAAGTTCCTGAAATCATCAGGATTATTCTCACGGATCTCACGGAGCAAAGGCATATGAGAGAACTGGTGACGCTGAAGCAACCAATTCTTGGTCCATGAACTCCTCCCCACCCTGTTCATGGACTGGACTTGTGTCAAGGTCAGGACCCCAACACCAAGCCCCCACACAGCACGAACTGTACGAGGAGTACGCATACGAAACATGGCTAGAAAACGGTCGGCTGCTCAGAACGAAGTAACAGAACGCACTGAAGAACGGCAAGGCCTGTGAAGAGCGACCTGAAAAACAGCAACGAGCAGGCAAGATCACACAGAAAACTCTGATACTAACTGACTGCACGCACTGAAGAGCAGATACAAACCCACAAGCACAAACTGAACAGCAGAAAACGATCTGAAAGCCACGAGTCTGAAAAAGCGTGAATCGTCTCTCACCAAACTTTTACTAACACGAGATTAGCAAAAGGAGCCCAAAGGGTACCGCACTTGTTTCTGAACCGGCCTTTTCTAGTCTCGTTGTACGTGGTGTACGTGACCGCGTGGTTGTCGATCGGAAATTCCGACAACTTTGTGCGACCGTGTGTAAGCAAAACAAGTTTGAGCCAACATCCGTCGGAAAAAATCCTAGGATTTTGCTGTCGGAATGTCCGAACAAAGTCCGACCGTGTGTACGGGGCATAAGAGGTAGTCAAGAAATTATATGTGTAATTTATGCTCCAAGAACGCGTGATGGTGCTCCCTGCATGTTGGGCCTCTGTATGTGGCCACACTGTGTGAAAGCCTCACACAAATGGTATCGCCATACTCAGGAGGAGTAGCAGAATGTGTTTTGGGGTGCAATTTGTGCTATGCATATGCTGTGTGTGAGAAATAACCTGCTAATATAACAATTTTGTGAAAAAAAAAGAAAAAAAAAATCTTGATTTTGCAAAGAATTGTGGGAAAAGATTACAACTTCAAAAAACTCACCATGCCTCTTACTAAATACCTTGGAATGTCTATCTTCCAAAAAGGGGTCATTTGGGGGGTATTTGTACTTTCCTGGCTTGTTAGGGTCTCAACAATTGAGATAGGCCTTCAGTACTTCAGGTGTGATCAATTTTCAAAGATTGGCACCATAGCTTGTGGACTCTATAACTTTCACAAAGACCAAATAATGTACACCAATTTGGAT
This sequence comes from Lithobates clamitans, assembly GCA_037952925.1. NCBI lineage: Eukaryota > Metazoa > Chordata > Amphibia > Anura > Ranidae > Lithobates > Lithobates clamitans. The sequence continues at coordinate 4,836,875 of JBBGZY010000014.1, forward strand.
TATTTTTACCAAAGATATGTAGCGGTATAAATTTTGGCCAAAATATATGAAGAAAAATTACTAATTAGCAAAATTTTATAACAGAAACGAAGAAAAATGCATTTTCGGTCTTTTTTCTTTTATAGCGCAAAAAATAAAAAACCCAGCAGTGATTAAATACCACCAAAAGAAAGCTCTATTTGTGTGAAAAAAGGACACAAATTTCATATAGTTACAGTGTTGCATGACTGAGTAATTGTCATTCAAAATGTGAGAGCACCGAAAGCTGAAAATTGGTCCGGTTAGGAAGGGGGTTTAAGTGCCCAGTGGTCAAGTGGTTAAAATGCAATAAAAAAAAAAAATATGTCTCTTTAAGATCTATGGGTGGAAGTGACGTTTTGACGTCGCTTCCGCCCTATAGTGGTATGGAGATGGGTGAGTGCCATCTTCCCCTCACTCATCTCCATATCACAGACGTGACAGGACCCGATCGCCTCCGACGCTACCGACGGTCCGGTAAGCGGCAGAGGGCACCGGAGGGCGGTGGGAGGGGGGGCCTCTTCCGCCGCCAATAAAAGTGTTCTCATGGTGAATCTGCCGCAGAGACCACTTTTATCTGAAAGCAGACCGCCCCCTGAAGAAGAGGGTGCTAGGGTTATGGCAGCTAGCTGCTGCCATAACAACGATACTCCTCTTCGAAGTACCGACGTGTAACGTCAACAGGTGGTCCGTAAGTTGTTAATTGACCCCTATTACAGGGAATCAAATCGCACAAATGGGAAAATCCAAGATATACATGAGGTCACAGGAATGAATCCAAACTGCTGCTGTCATCTATTCAGTATATATATATAGATAGCGTATTCAAAGCTCCAGTGTTGTCATGTAGAGAGGAAAGGATCCTCTCATGGTGCAGTAATTTGAATAATTTAATAAAAAGAAAGTTGTATTGCACTTACATCAAAGAAGACAAGGATTAGCATGTATTGTATAGGAATCGCCGGTTAGGGATCCACCTGCGTTCCAGCTGACCAAAAATTATGTATCTGAGATACGTCATTTGTCTCTGCCTATCTCTTGTGCCATTGTCAGAAACCATTAACCAGACCGAGACAGAAGTACAGTTGAATCACACTTGTTTAATAATAAAAGTAAATAGAACAAACGTAGTCAAAACATAGCCAAAGTTCGGTAACCGGAACGGATAGTCAGACAAGCCAGAAAGTCAGGAAGCCAGGAATCAGCGTAGTGGAACAGCAAGCAGGATCTGGAGCCAGAAGGAATGTCAGCCAAGCAAGTCTTTAACAGGAGCGCAGGAGAAAGTTTCTGTGATGTTGACCAGGGTGAAGGCAGAGATCATCTGGGCTGGACGGCTTAAGTAAGCAGGACTGACAAGCAGGATATGATCAACAGGTGAGTCACTGTGGAGAGATAGGAGCTGGCAATTAGCCGACAGCTGAGCAGACAGCTCATAGAAGGAAGGGCTGAGCTCAGCCCTGACAGCCATGCCCGCAGTCTCTGTCCATCTCTTGTGTCATGCCCACAGTCTCTGCCCATCTGCCCATCTCTTGTGCCATGCCCACAGTCTCTGCCCATCTCTTGTGCCATGCCCACAGTCTCTGCCCATCTCTTGTGCCATGCCCACAGTCTGCCCATCTCTTGTGCCATGTGGGGTGAGGGTTTGCATTGTGGAGGGGAGGGGGGTGGCAGGAGGACGGTTGGTGGGAGGGCACCTAAATGCACCTTCGCCTAAGTAGACAAAAATCCTTGAACCGCCCCTGACCTTATGTATGACACCTTGGATTTTCCCATATGCGCAATTTGACTCCCTGTATTATGGGTCAATTAAGTCTGGTGAGTGCATTGTGTGTCTGCATGCGGGTGGAGAGGAACCTTTCCTATACTCACTGAGGAAGTTTATTCATGTGTGGAATCTATGTATGGATTTCACAATTTGTATGTATTTTTATAATTTAAACGAAGATTTATTTGTTTATTCACAATGGTGATTCATGATATGTAATTTATGATATAAGAGCATGGTTCCTGGGTTTCTTTTTCACCTTTGTTGATGGGTACTGACTCCCACTTCTTTAATTGTCACCTTAGGAGAGAATGACATGCACATAGGTATGCCTCCTGCCTGCAGCCTACAGGAACACATCACATGTCTCGAGACGCTGCAGATTAATTTCTGCACTGCTGTGTGATCTTGCACATTCACAGTGGGGAGTCGGCCGTGATTCCTCAGGAAGTCACAGTCAGCTACCATCTGAAATGGCAGCACCGGGGACCTGCAATTACAGTATAAAAAAAAAAAGGATTAAAGTTTCTTTTTAACCACTTCAGCCACGGAAGGTTCACCCCCCTTTCTGACCAGGCCATTTTTTGTGATACGGCACTGCCTTACTTTAACTGACAATTGCGCAGTCGTGCAATGCTGTACCCAAATAAAATATATGTTTTTCCCACAAATGGAGCTTTCTTTTGGTGGTATTTGATCACTTCTGCAGATTTTATTTTTTGCACTATAAACAAAAAAATGACTGACAACTTTGAAAAAAAAACAATATTTTTTACTTTCTGCTATAAAACATTATCAATAAAAAATTTAAAAAATTCTAAAATCTTCAATAATTTAGTTCAATATGTATTCTGCTACATATTTTTGGTAAAAAAAAATCCCAAAAAGGGTTTATTGATTGGTTTGCACAAAAGTTATAGCGTCTACAAACTATGGGATATTTTTATGGTATTTTTATTTTTACGTTTTTTTTACTAGCAATGGCGGCGATCAGCGATTTTTAGTGAGACTGCGACATTGGGGTGGACAAATCGGACATCTAACTGACAATTTTGACACTTTTTGGGAACCAGTGACATTATTGAAGTGATCAGTGCTAAAAAATGCACTGTCACTGCACTTATGAAACTGGCCGGGAAGGAGTTAACATTGGGGCGATCAAAGGGTTAAGTGTGTCCCTAGAGGGTGCTTTGCTGACTGTGGGGGGGGGTGCTTTGACTGGGAGAAAACTGAGATCCTTGTTTCTGCTTAGCAGACAAAAGATCTCCATTTTCCCCTCTGGCAGAATGGCGATCTGCCTTGCTTACATAGGCAGACCACTGTTCTGTATCTCCTCAGAATGATCAGCCGGTCCCAGCAGACATCATGTCCGCAGGACCTGCTGATTGGTCCCTGCTGTGACCAATCACAGCGGGAGCGGGTCGCTGGTGGCGCGTACGCGCTCCCAGACCCCATGCCCAAAATCACGTACAGGAGGACCGCCCTACCGCAGTATATCTGCGTGGGGCGGTCCTAAAGTAGTTAAAGTGTATGTAAGCCCTACCAATGAAATGCACTTATTTGCTCCATTCTGGTCTGTTAACCACTTCAGCCCTGAAAGGTTTTACCCACTTCCTGTCAGGGCCATTTTTTGCAATACGGCACTGAGTCACTTTAAATGTCAATTGCGCGGTCGTGCGACGCTGTACCCAAATAAAATTGATGTCCTTTTTTTTACCACAAATAGAGCTTTCTTTTGGTAGTGTTTGATCACCTCTGTGATTTTTATTTGTTGCGCTATAAACAAAAAAAGAGCGACAATTTGAAAAAAAAAAAAAGAAAGAATATTTTTTACTTTCTGCTAAAATACATTTTAAAAAAAATATATAAGAAATGAATTTATTCATAAATTAAGGCCAATATGTATTCTTCTACATATTTTTGGTAAAAAAAAAAATCGCAATACGCGTATATTGATTGGTTTGCGCAAAAGTTATCACGTCTACAAAATAGGGGATAGATTTAAGGCATTTTTATTTTTTTTATTTTTTTTTACTAGCAATGGTGGCGATCAGCAATTTTTAGCGGGACTGAGACATTGTGGCAGACAAATCTGACCCCAAGTGACATTAATACAGGGATCAGTGCTAAAAAAATGCACTGATCCCTGTATAAATGACACTGGCAGGGAAAGGGTTAAAACTAGTGGTGATCAAGGGGTTAAGTGTGTCCTAGGGAGGTGCCACCTAACTGATTGGGGGACAGATGCACTGCAGGAAAGCTGAGATTGTGCTACAGCTCAGCTGAAACACTAGATCTCGCTTTCCCTCACTGACAGATCAGCAGCGTGCCTTGTTTACATTTGCACATCGCTGATCCGTGTCTCCACTGAATGAACGGCGGGTCACGGGGGCCATCGTGGCCACTGGACCCGCTGATTGGCTTCTGCTGTGCATAGGTGTGCGCAGGGGGTGTGCCAGGTGTGCCTGGGCACACCCTAATCACTATGGGGTTGATTTACTAAAACCAGAGTGTGCAAAATCTGGTGCAGCTGTGCATGGTAGCCAATCAGCTACTAACTCTTTCTTACTTTGACAAAAAAAAACTGGAAGCTGATTGGTTTCTATGCAGAGCTGCACCAGATTTTGTACTTTCCAGTTTCAGTAAATCAACACCTATGTGCGGTGCCAATTCCCCCTACTGCCCAGGCTCCCCTCCCCCCCTTGTTGTCACCCCCCTCCATGCTGCAGTGCTGCTGGCTTCCATCCTCTCCCCACAGCTGCTGTGGGGTATGCTTCAGGATGGGGAGCGGAGGAAGGGGCTAGTAAATATGTAATTTACCAGCCCCTTCCTTTTCTAAATGAACTCCATGAACACACTCACTCACTGTTTCCATTCATAACTGAAGTATAGTAAAAAGTGTTTACTATGCTTCCGTTTGTGAATAAAAAGGAAGCCGCTGAGTACAGAGCACTTCCCATTCATTCACTGTCCCATGTAGCTGAGGTTGCAGAGAAAGGCGTGTGTGTTGAGCTTTGGGGTGCACACCCTAATGCAATGGGCTGCGCACACCTGTGCTGCTGTGTCCAATCACAGCAGGACCGGCGCTCCATCGGCGCGTGCACGCCCCCAAAACAGCATGCACAAAATCACGTACAGTATATGTGTGGTGAGCGCAGTATATGTATGGTGAGTGGGCCAGTAGTGGTTAAATATAATATTGAAAGCTTTTTGTTATATCTGTTTCATAAATGCAAAAAATACCTGGTGATCCATCCAGATATCATATGAGCTAAACTTTCAGTGCACTTCGCCTGTACTAAATTCGCATTAGTTAACACTGTTGCCAGATATTGCTGAGGACTACAGAACACCAGTCCCTATTACCAAGAGGGATGATGGAGATGTTCTGTAGTCCTGACCTAGAGTGACAGATCTGCTCCTGTATAGATACAGTGAATGTTGCCCCCCTAGGACAGGAAGTGTGTAAAGCCCCGTACACCCGATCAGACTTTCCGATGGGAAATGTTTGATGACAGGCTGTTGTCGGTAAATCCGACTGCGTGTATGCTCCATCGGACAATTGTTGTTGGACTTTCCACATTTCACATTTTCAGCAAACAAATGTGTGTTGTCTGATTTTCTGAGCGTGTGTACACAAGTCGGTCAGACAAAAGTCCAAAGTACAAACACGCATGCTCAGAAGCAAGGACGAGCCAGAAGCGGTTGGTCTTGTAAACTAGCGTTCGTAATGGAGAATTAACATTCATGACGTGGCAAATTATGAAATCTCCAAATGCAGCGCACAATTCTCTTCTTCTTTAATGGAATAATAATGAAGCTGCTTTGCTGGTGATACTGATTGAGTTATTGCAAACAAATTTTCAAAGGTTTTTTTTTTAGTGATATCAAGAATAATATTATTATGCTTTTTTTTTTTTATTTGGGCAAGTTACCACAACACCATTATCCCGTAGTTTTTGAGATCAAAGATACAACTATGTTGGTGTCCCTTGTCAATTTTACATTGTATTTTTTAAAATGTAGCTGCCTACTCCCAAACTATCAATTGATAGGGCTGATTGAAGCACCCTTGTCCTTGTTTCTATTTTTTTGTCTTAGCCCGCATCACGGATCTTCCCGCAGATCATCCCATAGAGATTCTACGAATAGAAGGTCAAAGGACCATAGGAGCTCGGGTCATTCTCATTCGTCCTTGGCCCATACTTCCCGCAGTGGGCACAAATCATCCCGACATACCTCTAGTAAACAGGACTCCCAGCACAGACCTGTGTATCCAGGAGAGAAAGCATGCTGGGTGTGTGGCAAACAAGCCCTTCCTGATAAATTGGTATGTGGTCAATGCCTTCTGGAAGCTACAGGAGACAAAGAGAGACAGAAACTTGAGTGAATGAAATCAATCAAAAGAATGATCAAAGACTCTATCCGGGAATTAGCCTTATCCCAAGATCAAGTAACCCCACCCGCAGATGAAGCAGCGGTAAATACACCCAATCCACAGCCAGACACAGAGGTTATTTCTGAAAGCGATTCGGATGTGGGAGAAGAAAATGCTTCAGCCTTTGATTTTGCTCTAGTGGAACCCTTTATCAATGCGTTAAAGGACGCAATCCAATGGGAGGAAGATCCAGAGCCTCCATCTAAAGCAAAGAAATATTTTCCACACCTGAAGAAAAAATTATCAACCTTCCCCTTAATAGAAGAAATAAAGGAATTTGTAACAGATGAATGGCAGAAGATGGATAAAAGACCCTTAGCTTACAGTCGTTTTCTAAAATTATACCCACTTGCTGAAGCAGGTGCCCAGCTTTTTAATTCACTTCCAACGGTAGATGCTGCAATTATGGGATTAGCCAGGAATACAACACTGCCTCTAGAGGATGCGGTCTCTTTCAGGGATGTACTTCTAAAAAAATCTTATCAAGCAGCAGGAGGGGCATGCAAGCCAGCAGTAGCCCTGACTTCAATCTCTCGGGCTACTAGAGTATGGTCAGACAATAATGAGACAGCCCTCAGACAGGGGGTGGGGTCTAACGAGATAATCAAAGCACTAGATGAGCTAAAGCTGGCCTCAGATTTCATGGCGGAGGCTGCCTTTGATGTCCTGAAGTGTTCCTCCAGACCTATGCTGTATTCCATTACTGCCAGAAGGGCATTGTGGCTAAAACCATGGTCAGCCGATGCAACCTCAAAACAATCATGGTGTTGCATACTATACAATGGGAAAGCTCTGTTCAGCGACAAAATGGATGCAGCAATTATTATTATACAAGATTTATATAGCGCCAACAGTTTACGCAGCGCTTTACAATGTATTAAGGGGGACAACACAATTACAGTACAGTTCAATACAAAAGGTACAGGAGGGCCCTGCTCGTAGAGCTTACATTCTAAAGGGAGGGGGTGGTGGTACAAAAGGTAATAGCTGCAAAGAATGATTTGATGGGGGTTGCTCAGGGACAGTTATGTGGGTGTGGGATGGGCTTCCCTGAATAAATGAGTTTTCAGGGATCTCCTAAAGGTGGACAGGGTAGGGGCTGATCGGACATACTGGGGCAGGTAATTCCAGAGGATGGGAGAGGCTCTGGAGAAGTCCTGAAGGCGAGCATGGGAGGAGGTAACAAGGGAGCTAGAGAGCAGGAGGTCCTGGGAGGAGCGGAGGGGTGATTTGGGCGATATCTGCAGATGAGGTTGGTGATGTAGATGGGGGTGATGTTGTGAATGGCCTTGTATGTTATGGTTAGCATTTTGAATTTTACATGGTGGGGTAGGGGAAGCCAGTGAAGGGATTGGATTACCAGAGTCACAGGAGGGACAGCAGAGAGCAAGAGACTCCAGAACGTACCGCCCGGGTAGGGAGTACAGAAGAGGCTGGAAGGGCTCGCAGGCAACTTTCTTGAAGCCAAAAACCTCAACATCCACGGTTGAGGGCCAGAAGTCTTTTTGACTCCCTATCCACCTAAACCACTCCAGTAGGAGCTCGGCTCAGGGCTTTCGCCCAGGTTTGGGTGGAGAATTGTACAGATCAATGGGCAGTCTCCACTGTCATTCAGGGGCATTTCTGGACATTCAGAAAACGGCCTCCACCCTTTTCATTCCAGCCAATGAAGATACCAACCTCCAAAGAGAAGAGAGAGGTCCTTCTTCAGTATATGCAAATTCTTATCCGGCAGCAAGCAGTAGTTCCAGTTCCGGACTTGGAAAAACACTCAGGGTTCTATTCCCCAGTCTTTTTGGTCCCCAAAAAATCGGGCAGCTGGAGGCCCATGTTGGACCTGAGGAGGTTAAACAGATACATCCGTACAGAGCATTTCAAAATGGAATCCTTAAATACAGTGATCCTATCAGTACAGCCAGGGGATTGGATGGTCTCTATAGACCTTCAAGACGCATATCTCCATATACCTATCCTGCAGCAGTTTCAACCTTTCCTACGATTCAAAGTAGGCGATTTACACCTACAGTTTCAATGCCTTCCGTTCGGGATCTCAACAGCTCTCAAAACCTTTACCAAGGTGCTAGTGGCAATTCTGGCTCCTCTTCGAGAAAAAGGTATTCGAGTGATTAACTACTTAGATGACATCCTCATTCTATCCCAGCACAAAAGGAGCCTAGAAATACATGTACGGCTGGTCCTAGACACCCTGAGCAAGTTCGGGTGGTTAATCAATTACTCGAAAAGCCAGCTCACACCTACACAAAAGACGACATATCTAGGAGCACTTTTCAACACTCCAGAGAAGGCAGTTTCACTTCCCCTAGAAAAGATTTCTGTCCTGGTAAGGAAGGTAAAGAAAGTATTGGCAAGCCATTCCATGTTGGCATCAGACTGTCTGAGTCTCCTGGGCTCCCTTTCCTCTTGTATACCCATGGTGAAGTGGGCCAGGTGGCATCTACGGGGATTCCAATTGGGCTTTCTGGCACAGTGGAGGAAGAATCGCCTGGATCAGAGGATATTAGTCACATCCATAATCCAGTCTCTGGTGGTGGACGAGACCATCCAACCTGCAGGTTCACTGTTCCCTAGGGCCCATATCATGGACCATTCTTACGTCAGACGCAAGTCAGTTGGGCTGGGGTGCGCACTTCCAAGGTCAACTAGTCCAAGGGAGATGGCAGTTCGAATCGGATGCGGGAGTATCGAACATACTGGAACTAAGGGCGGCATGGATGGCAAGCCTACATTTAGCCACCTACCTCAGAGGAAAATCCATACTCCTACAGATGGACAACAAAGCTGCAGTATGTCCTATGTATGCCTATGTCCAGAACCAGGGGGGAACACACAGAAGGTCTTTACTCAGCGAAGTGACGCCCATTCTGACTTGGGCCGAGAGGAACTTAATCATCCTGCGGGCCTCATACATCCCAGGGTCCGAGAACCAATTAGCCGACCATCTGTCAAGATCATTCGTCAACAACAACGAGTGGTCCCTAAATCCCAAGGTTTTCGATTGGATATGCCAACAATGGGGCACCCCCCAAATTGACCTATTTGCCTCTCCACTCAACGCGAAGACGCCTCTGTTCTTCTCAAGGTTCCCGTCCCCAGGGTCAGCGGGAGTAGACGCTCTAGCCCAGCCTTGGAAATTTCAGAAAGGATACGCATTTCCTCCGACTCCTCTGATATTGAGGTTTCTTCAGCGCCTGACGACGGAGAAAGTCACAGTCTTGGCAGTAATCCCATACTGGCCCAAGAGACCGTGGTTCACACTCCTAGTCAACTTGGCTGTATGCAAACCGCTTCCTCTTCCACACCTGAACAACCTTCTGTCTCAAAACGACTTCTCTCACCCGCATCCGGAAATTCTATACTTGAGGGTCTGGAAATTGAGTGGAAAAGGTTGGATGATTTAGGGTGCTCACATAATGTTATTCAAACACTTCTACAGGCAAGACAGTCTTACACTAATTCCACCTATTACAGAATATGGAGAAAATTTACAGAGCTGGCAGAGCTTAATCATTTCGATCCCCTGGATCCTGGGGTCCAGAATGTGCTTCTCTTCCTACAGAATGGCTTGGATCTAGGTTTAGGTCCAAACACTCTTAAGGTCCAGGTCTCGGCTCTCTCAGCCCTGACAGATATACGATGGGCTTTGAACCCTCTGGTCGAACACTTTTTGAAGGCAGTCCTGAGATTGCGACCTCCCAGGAAAGCATTATACCCCAAATGGGACTTGACGATTGTGCTGGATGTCCCATCAAATCCTCTCTTGCTCCCACAGAAGATTGCACCCTAGAGGACATTTCCTTAAAAGCAGTATTCTTGATTGCCATCACCTCGGCTCGCAGAGTATCGGAAATCCAAGCTCTAGGATCACGGGAACCTTACATTACCTTCTTCCCGGACAGGGTGGTTTTGCAACCCATCCATCAATTCATTCCTAAGGTACCTTCTCTCTATCATCTTAATCAGGAATGGGTTCTCCTAGCATTTGGAGAAGATCCAGAGTCTTCAAGATTACATGAGTTAGATGTAGCCAGATCCCTCAGACACTATTTAAACTCAACACAACAGTTTCGCAAAGATCAAAGACTGTTTGTCATCCCAAAAGCTGCCAGAAAGGGAATGGCAGCATTCAAGACGACCTTGGCAAGCTGGATCGTAAAATTAATCCAAAGGGCCTATCAGGCTAGTTTTCTGGCAGTCCCAGATGCGGTCAACGCACATTCCACTTGGGGAATGGCCTCTTCTTGGGCAGCATTGGCGCAAGTCTCCCCTGAGACAATTTGCCGAGCAGCTAGTTGGTCGTCATTCAACACTTTCATGTCTCACTATAGTGTAGACCCAGCGGTTCTTACTTCCCGGGAACAAAAGAGAAAATATATAGGGGACTTCGGACTTTGTGGGCACAGTAACATCACATAATCTTGTATAAAAACTAATTTATTGAAAAAACCATATACATAGAAAATACGTTTAAAAGCCACAGATCACAAAAACTATATCTGATAAGAGATATTTGACAGACCAAGTGCTATACAAAACCATCTAGTTAATACAACTCAGACATAAGGATGATCATCCCGGGTAGCGACAAGTCCGAGGCGACGGTTGAATAGCAGGTCATAAGGTATAAGGTACGTGTCATAAGGATGCTCAACTAGTTGCGCGTGTCCTCACGCTTCTTCAGGAGCGAAAAACTGTGGCGTGGTAAATATGAGTATAGACAAATCATACAATAACCCGCAATGATTGGTAGCAAGGCTGGTGTCCAGCTCACGGTGGACACCACACGCTGCAATCCTTCCCCCTCTGTAAACCAGGATGATGCAAATACCATAGTTATGGCATTTTTATAACTACTGGCTACATGAAGCTTGGTCTCTGTGCCTCTATCTACATGATACACGGTCTAGATTACTCCAATAACGAAACTGTTGGTCCCAATACATGTCCTTTAGATCTACATTGGAGTTACTACGTGTGGTATTATTTTACACCGTGAGCCTTGCTACCAATCATTGCGGGTTATTGTATGATTTGTCTATACTCATATTTACCACGTCACAGTTTTTCGCTCCTGAAGAGGCGTGAGGACACGCGCAACTAGTTGAGCATCTTTATGACACGTACCTTATACCTTATGACCTGCTATTCAACCGTCGCCTCGGACTTGTCGCTACCCGGGATGATCATCCTTATGTCTGAGTTGTATTAACTAGATGGTTTTGTATAGCACTTGGTCTGTCAAATATCTCTTATCAGATATAGTTTTTGTGATCTGTGGCTTTTAAACGTATTTTCTATGTATATGGTTTTTTCAATAAATTAGTTTTTATACAAGATTATGTGATGTTACTGTGCCTACAAAGTCCGAAGTCCCCTATATATTTTCTCTTTTGTCGCAGTAATCATAGGACGTGGCACTTTTATACATTTATGTATCCACAGGGCCACTCTGTGTAGGGATACTTTCATTTGTTGCATTTACTTCCCGGGAATTTGGGGAAAGAACCTTACAGATGTCAAGGCTGTAGTTTTTCATTAAATTTCTAATTGCAGTACCCTCCCTGTAAGCAAGTTATTTACCATTGGTATGCTGCCATGGAGGCACCAGGAAAACGGAAAATTGAATACTTACCCTTCTGTAATTTTCCTTTCCTGGTGCCTACCCATGGCAGCATACACCCTCCCTTCAATAATCCTTAGTTTTCTCAGATCTAGTTACAAGAATGACGGTGGGGAGGAACAACTCTTTTATTTATAGAGTTAAAGTGGTCCTGTGGGTTGGTCGGGGGCGGAGCAACCAACCATTGGTATGCTGCAATGGGTAGGCACCAGGAAAGGAAAATTACAGAAAGGTAAGTATTCAATTTTCCGTTATGTTCTTGTTATTGGGCTGAGATATGCCTTGGCTATATACTGTATATGCTGTATAGCAGTACAAAATATATTAGTGCTATATAAATTAATAAATAAATCAAGAACCCCCATCATCTGCCCTCTAGAATACATACTGTGTAAGATCTGTGATAGACAGCACCCTATCACTGTGATAGCATGTCACAGCTTTATAAAGCAATTCAAATTAAAAATATGTCTTTGTCCTTATGTTTATATTGTACACAATGCTGGTAAGGGTCATACACGCTTTACTGGGTCATGACATTTGTTCAATAGACTATCTTGCAAGAATAGAACAGCTTTATTTTACCATATATAAAGGTCATAAAATTATTTAGCACAACTCATTACAGTACATAAATAAAATAACTCCATCCATGAAAGGCCAATTTATATGCAGATCGCATGGAGAAGATGTACAAAGTAACTGCCATGTAATCTATATCATATAAACAATATTGATTATTTGTCATTGAATATGCTGCTCTCCTTTTTTCTGAGAGATAAACGTGGAAATAAATGGTAAACAATATGCATTAGGTTAAAGGTGTGAATAAAACGCTTCACTAAAACCTACTTTAAATGCATATCAATTTTGCCAGTGGGTAATAGCAGTGTCCATCATGATAAATATAATATCTATTATATATTGTTAGGACAAGACAAAATAAATGAAATTTTCAATTTATTAGACTATTTTAAATTTAGATATTCCTGCTGATCTAGATTTTAAGGTATATTATATTTGAATTTATTTCAATAAATATTATATAGTTTTTTAATTTAAAGTGTTACTAAACCCAGCACCCTGCATTCACTATATCTGGTCTCCCAAAGTAAACAGAACATGGAAATGCAACTATTTTAGTAAATATAAACTGCTAAATACCTTTTCCCGTCAGCAGTATATTGCAGTCTTGTGACGTCTATTAGTGTCTGGTTAAAGCTTGTAGGAGGATTTTTTTTTCTATTCTGACTATCCTATGAGGCTGCAAGACCCCTGACCCCTTGCAAAACACATTCACCCTCCAAAGAAAAAAAATATCTCTAGCAATGCACACCAAATTATAATCTGTTTTATCAGGAGATGGATTGGAGACAGTTAAAGAAGGGGATGATAAGAGCAGACAGGATCAGACAGTCTTTTTATATAATGCATAGGATTAACCCCCTACATTTCACAGTGATTATAACAAGCATTCTTTACTGCATATACAGACTGATTTTACCGTTGTGGATTTAGTAACACTTTAATCTGAAAGTAAAAACAAAAACACAAAAATAAAAATAATATTCCATTTTACTATTTATTTATTTATTTATTTATTGTTTCTTGGCGTCATACATTTTTTAATGTTGCCTGGGTTGCCTCAGATTAACAGATTCCCAATTACAATTTTTTTTTTCTTTTTTACCTACGTTAGGTCAGGCGTAATCCACCAGCAAAATCTTTCTCCTCTCAGACACTCATCAGCTAGTGGTATTTTTTTAATATCTACTTATTTTTTAATAGTCAGGGCACTGTAGGCATAACTGCAGGTGGAAAACCTATAGCCATGGCTGCTCTTCTAAAACACAGGGGGAAGGGCAAGCAGTCACAAATGGAGTGGGGGAATCCATAGCTTGGTAAGGGCAGGTAACAGCCAAAAAATAAGATTAGACGCCTATGGACATAGGCTGGCCACCCTTCCATAAATATGGACCATCCAAAAATAAATAAAAGATAAAAAAATTAAAGGCAAGACTAAAATGAGAAGTAGAGATGCTGTCAGCTTGGTGAGCCTTGCTAATGTGCCCATCCCCCCTTCCTTCCCCTCCTCCACCTTCTACTCCACTTCCTCCTTCACCTCTTTCTCCTCCACCTCCTCTCTCACTTCTTCTCCCTCCAGTGTAAAAATGGCACAAGAGGAGACTCTGAGGTGTTGGGTGCTTTCACCTCATCAGTGGCTTATCATGCAGGAAGTAGCGAAGTGCCTCCTCCTCTTCCTCCTCCTCTGCTAATCCTCCCATAGCCAAAATTCAAGCATGTAAAGAGGTGAATCCACAAGCTAGAATGGTAACAGCCGCTAAGGTAGCAGTTTAGACAAGCTGGCCCTAAGAAACTGAGCATAGGGTGATTTGGGAACATTTATTTATTCTGCTCCAGCAGACCTACATAGCAGAACTGTGTGGACTGGTCCTGAGGATAGCACGTGAAAGCAGAGAGGGGAATGTCTCTAATCAGTTTCAAAGGAGGTTTATGAAACACAGAGAGAACCAGATGCAGATCCCACAAAGGCAAAGGGAATGAGCATGGGGAGCTATGTGGGGAATTCCCTGTACAGAGGTGTTAGGCTGGGTTCACATTGGTGCGATATCAGTAAATTGCATGTGATTCGCACGCACTGTTGTACAAATCAGCTGCGAAGTCTGTGCGATGGGAACAGCTTGCTATGGGGGCACCCAAGCCGGCCTACAGCTCCATGTGTCCATTCCAACACGGAGCTGCAGTTCAGCCCCACCCCCTCCTTCTCCTGATTGGCTAATTGACTTTCATTGACTCAACCAATCGGGAGGGGTAGTCCCAGACTGCGATGTCAGATTGTATAGCTGAATTAGCATTGCATTTGGACCAAAGTCTTGCAGGACCTTTTTTTTGGTCCACACCAGAATCAGATTGCATGCAATTTGATTCCTGTCCGAATTTAAAGTTCACACTGCGATATGCAAACCGATCTGGGGGTGTCATTGACTTTGTATTGACACTCTCAGAGGTTCGCATAGGGCAGTGTGAACTGCCTGCGAGTCAGGTGTAATGCGGGAACTGTGGATTTGCATCATTTCCTGCATCTCCCCAATGTGAACCTAGCTTAATCAAGGAGTGAGAGGCCAGCAGGCTCTCAAACAAGATAAAAAGGGCATGAACCTAATCTATCATAGTGCTGAGAGCCAAACACTTTCATACTAACTAAAGAAAACAACCCTCTTGCTGGTCTGAGCTTGTCCCACATTAAAGTGATTGTAAAGTCTTGTTTTTTTCCTATAAAAATAACAAACATGTCATACTTACCTGCTCTGTTGCAGTGGATTTGCACAGAGCAGCCTGGATCCTGCTCTTCTCAGGTGCCTCTTCTGTGCTCCTGGTCCCTCCCTCCTGTTGAGTGCCCCCACAGCAAGCAGCTTGCTATGGGGGCACCCAAGCTTAGCTACAGCTCCGTGTGTCCATTCCGACACGGAGCTGCGGTTCGGCCCCACCACCCTCTTTCTCCTGATTGACTCAGCCAATCGGTAGGGAGAGTCCCAGACAGCCAAAGACTTGTGGATATCGCTGGAAGAAGATCGGGCTCTGGTAAGTAATAGGGGGGCCGAGGGGGGCTGCTACACACAGAAGATAAGATTAAGATTGCATTAAGATAAAACACCTTCTGACTTTACAATCCCTTTAACTTTTTCCCACCCACAATCACAATTTTTTATATTTTTTAAACATACTGTAATTTAAAGATTTACTTTTTTTTAATATTTTCCCTCTTCCCTCTTTTTTTTTTTTCTTTGTATATTTATTTTTACCTCATCAACTAAACACAAGCACGAACAGCAGGGCTCTAAATAAAATGCTTACAGATGTTCATTTTCCTTGACTACTGGATGTCATGGATGTACAAGTGGTTGGAGGTGGGCTAATATGCGCTCAAGTAGCCTGCCATGCTTCATGTGACATTTCAGAGACATTTTACAGACATTTGCAGGGGGAACTTTGTGCCTGAGTGGCTGACTTTAAAAAAAAAAAAACAGACCTGGAACACGATGGACTACCAAACATCCACTGTAGATGTTGCTGATAACATCTATACGATTATTCTATATACATTTAACATTGAATAGACCACACACCTTTTGGGTATGTGGGGGTTCATTAGCTGGTTGAGGTGCACTTGGAGTGAGAGCATGCAGTGTTTTGGACGCATGGTGTTTTTACAGTGAGGTGCTGTGAAAAAAAGGCAGCTCTTGTACGAACGTCAGCAACAACTTCCTGATGCATTCTAACTACCACAAGCTACAAATGATGAACTAAATAAAGGGAAAGTCCCACATTAAAAGAAAAAAAAGTAGCTTAAGTGTAGCAGTTGGAGAGCTAGCTGTCAAGCAGTTGTTGGTCTTTTAAGGTATCTTTGGGTGTACAGATTTATGCACACAGGCAGGTCACATAGGAAAATGGGCCCACTGTAATTCAAATAACTCATGCATAGTTTATTAAACTAGGTGTATACCCAATCACTAAAATCTCCATTAAGCTTTAACATGATAATATCACTTGGAAAGCCTAATTGTTATAGCAGCTGGTAATACTGATATAAAAGTCATTGTTTCGGCACTTTGTGTTATAGGGTTATAGCGCTTTGTTCCAGTCTCCCTGTCATGAAAGGCTCTGCCATAATGCAGATGCAGTTTCAAGGAGCACATGTATGCGCATGTGCCGGCCAAGTATGGCCCAAGCAGATGTGCACAGACGTGCGCAATTCACGAATGCACAGTTGTTACCAATACTGCCACCTATTTAAATGGTGCTTCTGCACTGGCTAATTGCTGTTTGGTCTACAGCCTTTTGTGTGTGTTCCTGATTCTTGTGTTTGACCTCTGATTTTGACCTGTCTTACTCCCGACTATTCTTGTCTGCTACCTACCCTGAACCGTCACTTTACCTCGGATTCTGCCTCTGCCTACTGCTCCTGTTGATCCTTCATCCATTGCTGACATTGCTTGTGACCTGACGATTCTGCTGTCTGCTGTCTTTGCCTGATCTGCCCACCCGTTACGGACCCGGATCATTTGACGCCGCATCCAGCTCTTATAGCCTGCTCATCATCATTTTCGGGCTCCTGCCTCCTGCTGTACATCCACAATCTGTCACCAGCCAAGCCCTGAGCCAGTCTGCCTGCATCCAGCCTTCCTGCTATCACATCTGCCTGCTGCCTCATCTACCTGTTGTCAGCTGCTCCTGGTTCCCTTTCAGTGAAGCATCGGCTACTACCAGCGCAGACTACTGAACTAATAATAGGCGCTCTTACTTTGCCGTGCTCTAACAGTTACTGTCTCACCGTGAGTGGCCCTTCAGCCAGAGTTGTACGAGAGGCCTTCTTCTGCATGTCAGGCTCACCAACCAGGTACGTGACACTCCCACACCCTGGCTCCTGGGATAGCTGGGCACTGGAGAGAATACAATTTGACCCATTGTAAGGGTGTATTGTCAAAGAATTTTGAATGCCCAGCTATCCCAGGAGGCACGGCAATATCACCAGCATATATCCCAGAAAGGATGGAAGCTGGGCACTAAGAATCCTGTGATTATATGCCCTTGTAATGGGCCAGAGTGCATTCTCCCAGGATTTTTAATGTCCAGATATTCCAGGAAGCAGTGGTGGGGCACAATGTCCTAATGTATGAAAAGCAGGGGCGCACTGACCATTCGGTCTCTCTGGCACTGCCCGAGGGCCCCGGGCCACTAGGGGACCCCATCAGGTTTGCCAGCCTCAGTAAAACCAGGGACAGTATGTAAATATCTGTGTTTTTTTTTTACATCGGTCCCTGAAATGCCCCTTACCGACATCCTTTTGGTCTAAAATTCTTGAGATTATAGCTGTCCCGCCTCTCCAGTACCTCATCAGCCAATAGAAACACTCTGTACACGCCCCCCTTCTCCAGCGTGGCTTATTTGTCTGTAGCAGAGGAGATGCCGACTGCTGGAGAAGAGGAGTGGGATCAGGGGACAGTGTGGGTACGGACTGCTGCCTGATAGAAGGTAAGCTAACTGGCCCATGCATTCTTGTCAGTGGCTTACCCTGGTGAGTAGGGGGGAGGATGTGCTTCCTCTAGCATGGCTCCTCCTGCCTCTGAGGCTATTAGATCGTTTTTTCTGTGTAATAAGTGCACTGCTCCTAGAGGAAGGACTTCCTGAATATCTAACCCCAATCTCTGTTACATCTCCCTACTCATTGCCTGCCCACCAGTACACAGGCACAGTCCCCTCCTCTTCTGTATTACCACCTAATGTGTCTGTGAGCTACTGGGGCTCTACAAGTACCAGCATGCCAGAAGATGGGGGCAGCAGCAGTGTGCTCCACCAGGATGATTTCTAGATGGAAATTGCTGGTGTGTGCGTATACTGTGTGTGTGTGTATATATATATATATATATATATATCACACACACACACACACACACACACACACACACACACACACACACACACATACACTGTGTGTATATGTATGTATATGAATATGTATGTGTATACTGTATGTGTATGTATACTGTGTGTGTACTGTGATTGTATACTGTATGTATAGTGTGTGTATGTGTATACTGTGTGGCCCCATAATCTCCTATTGCCCGGGGCCCGATAATGTCCTATTGCCCGGGGGCCCCATGAGTTGTCAGTCCACCCCTGATTAAAAGCTTTATTTTTAGAATGCTTTTGCAGGTGATTTGACTTTGGGCAACATGGGACCTTCCATTCTTAAGCTTTAAAAAAAAAGTTTGGCAAAAAAACAATTGCAGCCAGAACAATTAGGAATTATGTGCTGTGAAAAACATGTGGATAACCTGTAAAGAGGCTGCAGGACATCAGCCGCATTAAGATGTAATACAGTATAAAAAAACATAAAAGCCCTACCCCCACCCTCAAATTTTCCAAGATACACAGCATTTTGGTACCTACAGGACATTCCATTAGAGTTTACATCTACTTTAGCAGGTCTGCCAGTGCTAAAAGTTCTACACTTACCTTTCCCTATGGACCTAATCAGCATCTCTTCCTACACGTTCCATATCACAGTTAAAGCACATTGTAAATATGGCCGGTGGGAACCCAACCTTACTTTAGTGAGGGGCCTGGCTTATCCAATGGCCCTTTATTGGGTCTTGTAAGCCAGATGACCTAGTTTTATGGGCCCTCTTTTTTTACTGTCCCCTAATTATTTGCTGATAATACAGAGCTTGGGGACAATCTGCACATGGTGTGTATTGCTAGAGAGTGTTTCTTTTTTCTTGGAAGAGTGCATGTGATCAGCACAGGGCCAATCAGCACTGTCCAGACATGTCCAGATATGTCCAGACAGAGGGTCAGGGGAAAATGAAAATTCCTTCTGCAAGCTTTATTAGGAACTGATACAAATCACAAGTCTGCTATACAGTCAGGTCCATAAATATTGGGACATCAACACAATTCTAATCTTTTTGGCTCTATACACCACCACAATGGATTTGAAATGAAACAAACAAGCTTTAACTGCAGACTTTCAGCTTTAATTTGAGGGTATTTACATCCAAATCAGGTGAACGGTGTAGGAATTAGAACAGTTTGTATATGTGCCTCACACTTTTTAAGGGACCAAAAGTAATGGCACAATTGGCTGCTCAGCTGTTCCAAGGCCAGGTGTGTGTTATTCCCTCATTATCCCATTTACAAGGAGCAGGTAAAAGGTCCAGAGTTCATTTCAAGTGTGCTATTTGCATTTGGAATCTGTTGCTGTCAACTCTCAATATGAGATCCAAAGAGCTGTCACTATCAGTAAAGCAAGCCATCATTAGGCTGAAAAAACCAAACAAACCCATCAGAGAGATAGCAAAAATATTAGGTGTGGCCAAATCAACTGTTTGGAACATCCTTAAAAAGAAAGAACACACCGGTGAGCAAAGCAACACCAAACGACCCGGAAGACCATGGAAAACAACTGTGGTGGATGACCAAAGAATTATTTCCCTGGTGAAGAAAACACCCTTCACAACAGTTGGCCAGATTAAGAACACTCTCCAGGAGGTAGGTGTATGTGTGTCAAAGTCAACAATTAAGAGAAGACTTCACCAGAGTGAATACAGAGGGTTCACCACAAGATGTAAACATTTGAGAACCTCAAAAACAGGAAGGCCAGATTAGAGTTTTCCAAACAACATTTAAAAAACCCTTCACAGTTCTGGAACAACATCCTATGGACAGATGAGACCAAGATCAACTTGTACCAAAGTGATGGGAAGAGAAGAGTATGGAAAAGGAAAGGAACTGCTCATGATCCAAAGCATACCACCTCATCAGTGAAGCATGGTGGGTGTAGTGTCATGGCGTGGGCATGTATGGCTGCCAATGGAACTGGTTCTCTTGTATTTATTGATGATGTGACTGCTGACAAAAGCAGCAGGATGAATTCTGAAGTGTTTCGGGCAATATTATCTGCTCATATTCAGCAAAATGCTTCAGAACTCATTGGACGGCGCTTCACAGTGCAGATGGAATTTTTTAAGGGAAAGAAGTGGAATGTTATGCAATGGCCAAGTCAATCACCTGACCTGAATCCGATTGAGCATGCACTTCACTTGCTGAAGACAAAACTGAAGGGAAAATGCCCCAAGAACAAGCAGGAACTGAAGACAGTTGCAGTAGAGGCCTGGCAGAGCATCACCAGGGATGAAACCCAGCGTCTGGTGATGTCTATGCGTTCCAGCCTTAAGGCTGTAATTGACTGCAAAGGATTTGCAACCAAGTATTAAAAAATGAAAGTTTGATGGATGATTGTTAATCTGTCCCATCACAGTGGGAGGCACATATACAAACTGTTGTAATTCCTACACCGTTCACCTGATTTGGATGGAAATACCCTCAAATTAAAGCTGAAAGTCTGCAGTTAAAGCACATCTTTAAGTTCTGGTCGACTTTAACGCACTGCAAACTGCAATGAATTTTTTCACCTGCTTCTGTTAGGGAGTCCTGCTACCTAATACTTTCCTTTTTAACTTAAAGTGTTACTAAAACCAGGACCCTGCATTCATTATATCTGGTCTTCCACAGTACACATAACATGGAAATGCAATAGTTTTAGTAAATATAAACTGCTAAATACCTTTTCTCTTAGGCAGTTAGAGCAGTCTTGTGACTTCTATCAGTATCCAGCAGAGCACTGGTAAAGCTTGTAGGAGGAGTTTTTATTCTCCCCTGATTGTCCAATGAGGCTGCAAGACCCCTTACCCTCTGTCTGGACAGTGCTGATTGGCCCTGTGCTGATCACATCCACTCGCCCAAGAAAAAAAAACTCTCTAGCAATGCACAATAAATTGAGCATGTGCAGCTTGCCCCCAAGGTTCTGTTCTATCAAGAGATGGTTTGGAGACTGTGGAAGAAGGGGAGGATCAGAAAAGATAGGATTAAGCAGCCTTTTTACACAATGCAGAGGATTAACCCCTTGGGTTCCACAGTGAGTATAACAAGCATGCTTTACTGCATATACAGACTGATTTTACTGTGGGTTTAGTGATTTTTTTATTGAGTAGATGTAAATCAAATTCATGAAATTTGAGCTGGGCACATATATTTGCAGTGTGCCTTATCTCTCTTCAAAGCCGTATGTCCCGTGGCTTTCTCCTGCTCCATTCTTCTGTTATAAGCATGATAACTTCTGAGAAATTCTCCATCAACTGAGGTAAAACCAGGCTGAATTTTGTGTCGGGGTGGGTGCTATAAATAGATTAGCAGAGAGCTGGTCTATTCAAAGCACAGCTTTGCAAGTCACAGTACTATGTGGAAAGGGGGTGTGTGTCTTTCCTCCAATCAGCTGTCTCACAGTAGATGGCAAGAATTCACACCCACAGGTGAATCAGGAAGAGAAAATTTTAACAGGATGTGCACTTTCTAAACAGTATATAAAGCTGAAGACAGCAGATATACATGTAAAACTTATGTAGGGAGATTAGTTTCACCTCTGTTTATCATCTGAGGCTGTTCACTTCACTGGGTATATGTGAGGGTTTACATCCACTTTAAGCAATAAAGGACAACCATTACAGTTAAACTGAAAACTGACAACATTATCCAGAGTTCTGGTGCAGTTAGAATAATTTTATCAGTGTTCCCTTAACTCTGAGATTGTTCAAACTGCATAATATGTTGTCAGTTCATAATCATGTTAATAATAATAGTAATTCATGGCATGGAAACGCACCCACTCACCAGCTCCTCTAACAACTGACTCCCCAGCCAGGGACAAACAAGCACTCGTCAAAGCACCAAGACTTTTCTTCATCCTCGGAAGAAGAGCTTGACACCCTGAATTTTTAGGGAGACATCAAACACGATCAAGCTTCAGGGTGTCAAGCTCTTCTTCCAAGGATGAAGAAAAATCATGGTGCTTTTATGAGTGCTTGCGAGTCCCTGGCTAGGGAGTCAGTTGTTGGAGGAGCTGGTGAGTGAGTGCATTCCCATGCTATTTATTACTATTATTAATAATAATAATTAATAATACCAATATTTATTTAATAATAAAGCAAGATAATAAAGCACGATATGAAGGCCATATTCTTCAATTTCAGTGCCCTGCACAAACATGACATGGCAGACCTCCATGGAGAGTTGCAAGGTGATCATCAATGTATGGGCACAGCAGATCTGCATTTCACAACACAGCACTGGAGGAACTCCAAGCCCTGCCATCAGCCCAAATAAACAGCTATAAGCCACCTGGACTTACCTTAGTGACATGCAGGTCTGGCACAATAAGAATAATATTTGGCTATGGGGTGTTTCTGAGGCGACAGGCCAATCTAACAAAGAACATACTGGCAGGACAATACTCAGTACTTTGTTAGTAGCAAATAGCCAACTGGGTAAAGTATGTTTTGAATGTGAAAGTGAATCCAGCAAAAGGTCTGCTAAACCTGAACATTACTTAGCTAATTCTTGTTCCCTTATCCAGATACCGTTTTTATGTTGCAAAAAAAAAAAAGATTGACTATTGAGATTATGACTAATACCTGGTCAAGGTGGTGATCTTGTGGACCTGGCATTTCCTTTCCTCACATAGGCTGCACACTTGGGACCCTCCCAGATGGTCTCTGAAGCATCTTTTATTGAACACTACTACACTCTATTTTTCCCCTGCTCTCTCTCCTCCCTTATACTATTCCTTTTTGTCCTTACACTCCACACATTATTCCTCACCATGGCCACCATTATTCTAGCCTTTCTTAATGCACGGGGTTTGAATGATCCAAGGAAAAGGTTCTAAGTCCTTTGTCACGTGCAAAATAGGTAAGCACACATCTTGTTTCCCCAAGCACACATCTTATTTCCCCAGGGTTCCAACAAACCAAATCGTGCAGTCCCAATACTATTCAACCACCTATACAAGCAACAATCCATCCCAAAAATTCAAGAGTGGCCATCTGCGATCACTCCTCCCTGCCTTTCCTCATACCAAAAAGATGAAAAAGGTAAATACATCTTTATCAGGTACAATATTTTGTAGGACTATCATCCTGATTAACATTTATTTACCAAGGCATAATCAAGTCTGCACATCACTCAAGATTTCAGACAAACTAAATAGTTTTGCAAAAGGAGTACTCCTTGTGAGCACTTTTCTATGGAAAACGTATATTTCCTTGTCCCATCTAAACAAACTCAAGAAAATATTAAATTCTTGCCAATTGGCCATTTAAACATTAATGAAATCTTGGCACCATGGATCCTTTACGTAGACTCAACTAAGTTCCATATCGGGATGCACTCATTCCTGTGCTACTGGACTCGAACTAGGCCTTCCACACTGGGCAATCTGTTTCCCTCTTATTTTTATCATGAGATCGGAGGTCTCTCTGCTAATTTGGTTTCTAAATCCCAAAGTATGGAACCTAACAATGCTGACGCTGAATAGGTTTTATTTCGAAACCACTGATCAAACAACACGAACTTCAGCAAGCAGCAAGTTTTTACTCTGATACAACCAGAACATTGTTCCAGTTTTTGTACTGCACCACTTTTTTGTACCATACTTATTTTGCTGAATAAAACCAAGACACATTATGTAACTATGTAACTCATTGCCGATTTCTGTCTTGAGATCCTCCTCTCTGTCTACCTTCATACATACAAGACCAGTGGTGTGTTTAGGTTTTGTGCTGCCCTAGGCCTGAGTAAACTCATGCACCCTAATTTAAATATGACCCACCCCTTCCTGTCAGGGCCACACCCCTTCATGTTTAAGACCCGCATTGTCATCTTAAACCACACCCCTTCCTCTTTAGGCTCCACCTTTTCCTCTTAGAGCTCCACCTCTGTTCATTAATGCAGCTCCATCAGTGCCCATATCAGTGCAGATTTATCAGTGCCCATCACTGCAGCCTCATCATGGGCCACCTATCAGTGGCCATCAGTTCAGCCTCATCAGGGGCCACCATTGCAGCATATCAGTGCCCATCAGTGCAGCAGATCAATGCTTCCTTATCAGTGCAGTTTAAGAGTGCCACCTCATTAGTGGGCATCAGTGCCCATCAGTAGAGTCCCATCAGTGCAGCCTATTATTGCCCATATCAGTGCAGCCCCATCAGTGCAGCCTATCAGGGGCCACCATTGCAGCCTATCAGTGCCCATCAGTGCAGCATATCAGTGCTGTCTTATCAGTGCAGCTTAAGAGTGCCGCCTCATTAGTGGGCATCAGTGCAGCCTATCATTGCCAAACAGTGCAGCCTTTCATTGCCCATCAATGCAGTTTAAGCGTACCGCCTCATCAGTTTCAAATATCACAACTTATATATATGTATAATCACGAAGCACTTTGCAGTACATTAATTTTCACTCAGCCCAGGTTCACACTAGTGCAATCACAGACATCGCATCACTGTGAGATGCGAGTTCAGCCATACAATTGTATGGCTGAACTCACATTAGATTCGCAGGAAAAAAAAGTACGGGGACTTTTTTCCCCCGCATTGAAATCGGATCACATGGGTGTTCTCACCTATGCGATCAGATTCCTGTGCGAGTTCACAGTTCACACTGGGATCTGTGAACCGATCTGGGGGTGTCATTAACCTTGTAATGACACCTGTAGCGGTTCGCAGAGGACAGTGTGAACTGCCTGCAGGAGAGGAGCGATGCGGGAACCCGCACTGGAATCATGCTGGTTCCTGCATCGCTACAGTGTGAACCTAGGCTTAATGTGTACTCTTTAACCACTTGCCGACCGCCTAACGCAGATATACTGCGGCAGAGCGGCACGGGCAGGCAAAATCACGTACCCGTACGTGATCTGCCTCCCGCGGGCGGGGGGTCCGATCGGACCCCCCCCCGGTGCCATCGGCGGTCGGCATCTGACTGGGAGCGTCGGGAGGCGAGGGGGAGACCATCCGATCGTGGCCCCCCCCTCGCGATCGCTCCCAGCCAATGGAAATCCTCCTCTGCCTGTGTGTCGTTTCACACAGGCAGAGGATGTGATGTCATCTCTCCTCGGTCTGGCAGTTTCCGTTCCAGCGCCGAGGGGAGATGACATGTAAGTGCACACAACACTCACACACACAGTAGAACATGCCAGGCATACTTTACACCCCCGATCCCCCCCCGATCGCCCCCCGATCCCCCCCCAATCACCCCCCCCCCCCCCTGTCACAAACTGACATTAGCAGTATTTTTTTTTTTTTTTTTTTTCTGATTACTGCTGTGTCAGTTTGTGACAGTTAGTGTTAGGGCAGTGAGTACTACCCCCCTTTAGGTCTAGGATACCCCCCTAACCCCCCCTAATAAAGTTTTAACCCCTTGATCACCCCCCCTCACCAGTGTCGCTAAGCGATCATTTTTCTGATCGCTGTATTAGTGTCGCTGGTGACGCTAGTTAGGGACGTAAATATTTAGGTTCGCCGTCAGTGTTTTATAGCGACAGGGACCCCCATATACTATCTAATAAATGTTTTAACCCCTTGATTGCCCCCTAGTTAACCCTTTCACCGCTGATCACCGTATAACCGTTACGGGTGACGCTGGTTAGTTCGTTTATTTTTTATAGTGTCAGGGCACCCGCCGTTTATTACCGAATAAAGGTTTAGCCCCCCGATCGCCCGGCGGTGATATGCGTCGCCCCAGGCAGCGTCAGATTAGCGCCAGTACCGCGAACACCCACGCACGCAGCATACACCTCCCTTAGTGGTATAGTATCTGATCGGATCAATATCTGATCCGATCAAATCTATACTAGCGTCCCCAGCAGTTTAGGGTTCCCGAAAACGCAGTGTTAGCGGGATCAGCCCAGATACCCGCTAGCACCTGCGTTTTGCCCCTCCGCCCAGCCCAGCCCAGCCCACCCAAGTGCAGTATCGATCGATCACTGTCACTTACAAAACACTAAACGCATAACTGCAGCGTTCGCAGAGTCAGGCCTGATCCCTGCGATCGCTAACAGTTTTTTTGGTAGCGTTTTGGTGAACTGGCAAGCACCAGCCCCAGGCAGCGTCAGGTTAGCGCCAGTACCGCTAACACCCACGCACGCACCGTACACCTCCCTTAGTGGTATAGTATCTGAACGCATCAATATCTGATCCGATCAGATCTATACTAGCGTCCCCAGCAGTTTAGGGTTCCCAAAAACGCAGTGTTAGCGGGATCAGCCCAGATACCTGCTAGCACCTGCGTTTTGCCCCTCCGCCCAGCCCAGCCCACCCAAGTGCAGTATCGATCGATCACTGTCACTTACAAAACACTAAACGCATAACTGCAGCGTTCGCAGAGTCAGGCCTGATCCCTGCGATCGCTAACAGTTTTTTTGGTAGCGTTTTGGTGAACTGGCAAGCACCAGCCCCAGGCAGCGTCAGATTAGCGCCAGTACCGCTAACACCCACGCACGCACCGTACACCTCCCTTAGTGGTATAGTATCTGATCGCATCAATATCTGATCCGATCAGATCTATACTAGCGTCACCAGCAGTTTAGGGTTCCCAAAAACGCAGTGTTAGCGGGATCAGCCCAGATACCTGCTAGCACCTGCGTTTTGCCCCTCCGCCCGGCCCGGCCCACCCAAGTGCAGTATCGATCGATCACTGTCACTTACAAAACACTAAACGCATAACTGCAGCGTTCGCAGAGTCAGGCCTGATCCCTGCGATCGCTAACAGTTTTTTTTTTAGCGTTTTGGTGAACTGGCAAGCGCCAGTGGCCTAGTACACCCCGGACGTAGCCAAACCAGCACTGCAGTAACACTTGGTGACGTGGCGAGTCCCATAAGTGCAGTTCAAGCTGGTGAGGTGGCAAGCACAAGTAGTGTCCCGCTGCCACCAAAAAGACAAACACAGGCCCGTCGTGCCCATAATGCCCTTCCTGCTGCATTCGCCAATCCTAATTGGGAACCCACCGCTTCTGCAGCACCCGTACTTCCCCCATTCACATCCCCAACCAAATGCAGTCGGCTGCATGAGAGGCATTTTTATGTCCTCCCGAGTACCCCTACCCAACGAACCCCCCCAAAAAAGATGTCGTGTCTGCAGCTAGCGCGGATATAGGCGTGACACCCGCTATTATTGTCCCTCCCCTCCTGTCCTGATAATCCTGGTCTTTGCATTGGTGAATGTTTTGAACACTAGCATGCACTAGTTGAGTATTAGCGTAGGGTACAGCATTGCACAGACTAGGCACACTTTCACAGGGTCTCCCGAGATGCCATCGCATTTTGAGAGACCCGAACCTGGAACCGGTTACAGTTATAAAAGTTAGTTACAAAAAAAAGTGTAAAAAAAAAAAAAAAACACAAACAAAAATATAAAATAAAAATAGTTGTCGTTTTATTGTTCTCTCTCTCTCTATTCTCTCTCTATTGTTCTGCTCTTTTTTACTGTATTCTATTCTGCAATGTTTTATTGTTGTTATGTTTTATCACGTTTGCTTTTCAGGTATGTAATTATTTATACTTTACCGTTTACTGTGCTTTATTGTTAACCATTTTTTTGTCTTCAGGTATGCCATTCACGACTTTGAGTGGTTATACCAGAATGATGCCTGCAGGTTTAGGTATCATCTTGGTATCATTCTTTTCAGCCAGCGGTCGGCTTTCATGTAAAAGCAATCCTAGTGGCTAATTAGCCTCTAGACTGCTTTTACAAGCAGTGGGAGGGAATGCCCCCCCCCCCCAACATCTTCCGTGTTTTTCTCTGGCTCTCCTGTCTCAACAGGGAACCTGAAAATGCAGCCGGTGATTCAGCCAGCTGACCATAGAGCTGATCAGAGACCAGAGTGGCTCCAAACATCTCTATGACCTAAGAAACCGGAAGCTACGAGCATTTTATGACGTAGATTTCGCCGGATGTAAACAGCGCCATTGGGAAATTGGGAAAGCATTTTATCACACCGATCTTGGTGTGATCAGATGCTTTGAGGGCAGAGGAGAAATCTAGGGTCTAATAGACCCCAATTTTTGCAAAAAAGAGTACCTGTCACTACCTATTGCTATCATAGGGGATATTTACATTCCCTGAGATAACAATAAAAATGATTTAAAAAAAAAAAAAATGAAAGGAACAGTTTAAAAATAAGATAAAAAAACAATAATAATAAAGAGAAAAAAAAAAAAAAAAAAAAAAAGCACCCCTGTCCCCCCTGCTCTCGCGCTAAGGTGAACGCAAGCGTTGGTCTGGCGTCAAATGTAAACAGCAATTGCACCATGCATGTGAGGTATCGCCGCGAAGGTCAGATCGAGGGCAGTAAGTTTAGCAGTAGACCTCCTCTGTAAATCTAAAGTGGTAACCTGTAAAGGCTTTTAAAGGCTTTTAAAAATGTATTTAGTTTGTCGCCACTGCACGTTTGTGCGCAATTTTAAAGCATGTCATGTTTGGTATCCATGTACTCGGCCTAAGATCATCTTTTTTATTTCATCAAACATTTGGGCAATATAGTGTGTTTTAGTGCATTAAAATGTAAAAAAGTGTGTTTTTTCCCCAAAAAATGCGTTTGAAAAATCGCTGCGCAAATACTGTGTGAAAAAAAAAAATGAAACACCCACCATTTTAATCTGTAGGGCATTTGCTTTAAAAAAAATATATAATGTTTGGGGGTTCAAAGTAATTTTCTTGCAAAAAAAAATTATTTTTTTATGTAAACAATAAGTGTCAGAAAGGGCTATGTCTTCAAGTGCTTAGAAGAGTGGGTGATGTGTGACATAAGCTTCTAGATGTTGTGCATAAAATGCCAGGACAGTTCAAAACCCCCCCAAATGACCCCATTTTGGAAAGTAGACACCCCAAGCTATTTGCTGAGAGGCATGTCGAGTCCATGGAATAATTTATATTGTGACACAAGTTGCGGGAAAGAGACAATTTTTTATTTTTTTTATTTTTTTTTGCGCAAAGTTGTCACTAAATGATATATTGCTCAAACATGCCATGGGAATATGTGAAATTACACCCCAAAATACATTCTGTTGCTTCTCCTGAGTACGGGGATACCACATGTGTGGGACTTTTTGGGAGCCTAGCCGCGTACGGGACCCCGAAAACCAAGCACCGCCTTCAGGCTTTCTAAGGCCGTAAATTTTTGATTTCACTCTTCACTGCCTATCACAGTTTCGGAGGCCATGGAATGCCCAGGTGGCACAAAACCCCCCCAAATGACCCCATTTTGGAAAGTAGACACCCCAAGCTATTTGATGAGAGGTATAGTGAGTATTTTGCAGACCTCACTTTTTGTCACAAAGTTTTGAAAATTGAAAAAAGAAAAAAAAAAATTTTTTTTCTCGTCTTTCTTTATTTTCAAAAACAAATGAGAGCTGCAAAATACTCACCATGCCTCTCAGCAAATAGCTTGGGGTGTCTACTTTCCAAAATGGGGTCATTTGGGGGGGGTTTGTGCCACCTGGGCATTCCATGGCCTCCGAAACTGTGATAGGCAGTGAGGAGTAAAATCAAAAATGTACGCCCTTAGAAATCCTGAAGGCGGTGCTTGGTTTTCGGGGTCCCGTACGCGGATAGGCTCCCAAAAAGTCCCACACATGTGGTATCCCCGTACTCAGGAGAAGCAGCTAAATGTATTTTGGGGTGCAATTCCACATATGCCCATGGCCTGTGTGAGCAATATATCATTTAGTGTCAACTTTGTGCAAAAAAAAAAAAAAAAAAATTTGTCACTTTCCCGCAACTTGTGTCAAAATATAAAACATTCCATGGACTCAACATGCCTCAAAGCAAATAGCTTGGGGTGTCTACTTTCCAAAATGGGGTCATTTGGGGGGGTTTTATGTCATCTGGGCATTTTATGGCCTTCAAAACTGTGATAGGTAGTGAGGAGTAAAATCAAAAATGTACGCCCTTAGAAATCCTGAAGGCGTTGCTTGGTTTTCGGGGCCCCGTACGCGGCTAGGCTCCCAAAAAGTCCCACACATGTGGTATCCCCGTACTCAGGAGAAGCAGCTAAATGTATTTTGGGGTGCAATTCCACATATGCCCATGGCCTGTGTGAGCAATATATCATTTAGTGACAACTTTTTGTAATTTTTTTTTTTTTTTTTTTTTTTGTCATTATTCAATCACTTGGGACAAAAAAAATAAATATTCAATGGGCTCAACATGCCTCTCAGCAAATTCCTTGGGGTGTCTACTTTCCAAAATGGGGTCATTTGTGGGGGTTTTGTACTGCCCTGCCATTTTAGCACCTCAAGAAACGACATAGGCAGTCATAAATTAAAGGCTGTGTAAATTCCAGAAAATGTACCCTAGTTTGTAGACGCTATAACTTTTGCGCAAACCAATAAATATACACTTATTGACATTTTTTTTACCAAAGACATGTGGCCGAATACATTTTGGCCTAAATGTATGACTAAAATTGAGTTTATTGGATTTTTTTTAGAACAAAAAGTAGAAAATATCATTTTTTTTCAAAATTTTCGGTCTTTTTCCGTGTATAGCGCAAAAAATAAAAATGGCAGAGGTGATCAAATACCATCAAAAGAAAGCTCTATTTGTGGGAAGAAAAGGACGCAAATTTCGTTTGGGTACAGCATTGCATGACCGCGCAATTAGCAGTTAAAGCGACGCAGTGCCGAATTGTAAAAAGTGCTCTGGTCAGGAAGGGGGTAAAACCTTCCGGGGCTGAAGTGGTTAATGAGTTTGCAATGCTTTCACCATTAAGCACTTTGCACATGCAGAAATCAATACAAACTCATTAAACAGTCCATATTCAGTGAAAATTCATGTACTGCAAAGTTTGCATTGATTTAAGCATGGAACACTGCAGTACATGAACTTTCACTTAATGTGGACTGTTTTATGAGTTTGTAGCACGGATTACTGTATTGCAATATGATCTGTCAATGGTTAGGCGGAGCCTCCGCTGGTGAAATTACGTGTAGCCAGTCACTGGCCACATTATGGGGGCACCAGGCGCTCCCGCCCCCCTTGGCCAGGGACAATATTAGTGCAGGAGGAAGCTTGGGAGGACGGGTGGGGGGGGGCATTTTTTCGTGTGGGGGGGATTTATTGAAATACATTGATGGGATTCAGATCCTTGCTCGTGGCCATTGATATTGAGGCACTCTACTCAAGTGTCCACACAAGCATGGAGTCTGGATGGTGAAATCCTTTCTGAGCAGGATCATACAACCTGGCCTCTCAACAACTTCATTCTTAGACTGTTGTACTTCATTTTGACTAGAAATTACTTTGTGTTTGGATAATGACACTTTTTACAAACCCAGGGCATAGCGATGGGAACCTCATGTGCACCGTCTTATGCAAATCTCTATCTTGGGGGTTGGGAGAGGCAGGTGTTCTCTGAGGACAAATTTACAATTTATCTCAATCATGTTTTATTCTGGTATAGATTTATAGATGATCCATTCCTTGTTTGGATGGGTTCACCATCCCTGCTGAGGGAATTTGTCCAATTAGTGAATACCAACAGTATAATGTTATATTTCACGTTCTGTTTTGATGATACACAGATCCTTTTTTAGACCTGTTGATCATCAAACAATTGGACGAGACCATTGGGACCAATCTATACCGTAAGCCCACAGCTGGCAACACTTTGCTGCATGCTTCTAGTGCACATCCGAAACCCCTTATACGTAGCATCCCCTACGCACAATACCTGTGTTTACGCAGGAATTGTGGCAAGGAGGAGGATTTCCACAAACAAGCTGGTCTGTGGCTTGAACGCCTCCTACTTAGGGGTTATTCATGCACCAACCTGAGAAAGGCCTTTAATCGAGCATTGGCTCACACTAAAACCTCTCTACTCTATGACCCTCCCAAACCGAAACAGCCAAATACTGTCAAAATCATTACAAAATTCTCGGCCTACCATCGACAATTTCGAACTATTTTATCAAACATTGGCTTTTGCTAACAGATCAACATATCCTTGGCAAATATGTCAGGGCAACCCCTGAGCTGGTTTTTCGGCAGAGACACTTCCTTTAGAGATTGGCTAGCTAGCCATTACAAAACCACTTTAAGTTCCCCTTCTGGTCATCGCGGGACCCCCCGGTGGGGTCAATGCCCACAATGTCCTTGGATACTTGAAGGCACCATGTATAGACTGCCTAATGGCAAACTTTTCTCGTCACGAACCCCGGCCAATTGTAGCACAACTGGGATTATATATTTGATGATGTGCAAAAGAAAGGCCTTCTAAGTGGGGAAGACCATCTGGGAACTTCGCCAACGCATTGGGGACCATTTGTATTATTCTACAAATGTTAAACTTACTACCATAGGCTGCCATATTGGATTGTACCACAGATTTAATCCTCAAGTGGTTAAATTCTTACCCCTGGATGAGATCCTCGGGACCCCAGGGGAGGTGACTGGGACCGGCTTATATTGCAACGTGAGAACCTGTGGATTGAGAGGCTTAATGCCACCAGTCCACCGGCCCTAATGAGGTGACATCATACAAACTGTTTTTGTAGTTTAAGACCATACGGTGACTTGACCTGCTTGACAATAAGAATGAATGTGGCATTGCCTGTATCTGGGCTGATGCCGAGAGGCACCCATCTTGGGTGAATTTGGAATTAGGCTTTATGTTAATGTTAAGTTCTACTGTGTTGTCTATTGATTTGTAATAATGACTTAGTAAGCATTAAAGTGATTGTAAACCCTTAGGCCTCTTTCACATGAACGATCCGTTCAGGTTTGCCTGTCAGTTTTTTAGGCAGACCTGAACTGACCCTCCATAGACCTTCCCTTTTCCTCCCTCATGTTGATAGACCTATACTGATATGCATTACTCATTTTCTACCTTAGCAGTACCACGTGTCCACTTGCATATATCCCCCAACAACGTATTTTCATGTATGTTATCTAATGTGTCTTGGTGTATAGTAATACCCCCTCTTTTTATTCTTTTTTGTATTAATAAATATTTAATATTTTTTTACAATTTGCTTGTGTACATGGTCTATATCAGAACCAAGATAGTCCATATTTATCCATCTATGGGTGACCAACAATAGGGGACTGGTCTCCATTTTCAATCACCTTTAATGTTTTTTGGATGATGGTACCTCCAACTTTCCTTATGTAGTTAATTTAAATAGAGGTCAACTTCTGTCCTCTCTGTACTGTTATAAAACCCTTACTAAAACCTTATTTTTGACAGAAAGTACAGTATATTGCGAGTCCTTTCTCATTACCACTACTTCAAAAAAAAATTACTTTTTTGTAAACTTTGGTATGGAAGCATTTATTAAACAGGGATGCTTGTTTCTATGTATAATTTGTAGATATACGGTATATTTATACAACAAGGTTGAATTTATAATCCATAATTATATATGCATATTTTGCAAAGTGACTGTGCCATGCTGATCATCTTTTCTTACTACAAACCTTCTTTTTTTTAATTATAAATGCACTGCAGCCTCTACAACATGGCTGTTCAACCTGCGGACCTCCAGCTGTTGCAGAACTACAATTCCCATGAGGCATTGCAAGGCTTAGAGTTACAAGCATGACTCCAAGGCAGAGGCATGATGGGGCTTGTAATTCCGCAACAGCTGGAGGGCCACAGGTTGAGCATTCATGATCTAGTGCCATGGGTGTTCAACCTATGGCCCTCCAGGTTGTGGGACTACAAGTCCCATCATGCCTCTGCCTGGGAGTCATGCTTGTAACTCTAAGCCTTGCGAAGCCTCATGGGACTTGTAGTTCTGCAACAGCTGGAGGGCTGCAGGTTGAGCACCCATGCTCTACAACATGAAACAATCACAGTGTGTTAGCCTGACCATGTGAACTGAGCTGCCTAGGATTAGCTTACAAGGGAGCTCAGGATTTTTAGTTCTTATTCATGGCATGTATAGTGTAATTTTAATAACTTATTGTAAACTAATTTGGCCATTCTGTTCTTCTGAATCATGTGAACTAAAAATGGTAATCATAGATAGATGTTAAAATAAAATCAGAATGAATCTTTGTTAAAAAATCTAATGTGAGAATAAATTTCTTTTTGAATCGTAGAATTATTTTCCTTTTTTTGGTGTTAGTATATGTTTTCTGTAATTTAATAAATGTTTCCATTTAATGTACTACTAAACCACCCTGAAAGAAATCAGTCCATAGCAATATGCCCAGGAAATATACATACTCGGCTATAAAGTCTGGCCAGTTTTAATTTATATAGTACTTGTATAAACTCTGATTCATTATAAAACAAATAAGCTGCAAGTAGATTATTATTTCACATCAGATGTTAAGTTCAATGATCGGTTGGTGTGACTTTAACTGAGGCTGGAGCAGAAGTGTGAGAGGAAGGTAGTTAGTATGTATGGCATCTCATAACTAGAGTTTTCAAACCCTTTATTTCTGTGCCTTATACAGGGTTTATTTAATAAGAACAAATAATAAATTAATTTATTTTAATAATTTACAGCCACTCAGAGGTGACTGTAAATATAATTTAATTTTTTTTAAATTGAACAGCCATAATGTTTTCTTTCTGACATCCGTTACAGCTGAAGCAGCTTTGTTTATAATGTACCATGCCAACTTAAATATTATATATACAAATTAACACATACCTTTTCCTATACACTATGCTAAGGAGATTAGTGTAAAAAATATTTTTTATTGAATATAACTTTGAAAGTTATGCAGCTGAATGGCCACATTCTTCCATTTACATTTTTTTTCTTTACAAGAACTTCATAAATAGCTAATAGCAAATAAATCTGTTATATTTTGTGTACAGTATAATATAACACAGACATAGTATATAATAGATAATTCTCTCTTTATGTTTCTCTTTACATTTACTTTTGTTGTGTATTTATTTTTGCTGTTGACTACTGTAATAAAGCTGATACATTTTTTTTAACCAACTGCATATTTCGCTGCCCACTTACTTAAAGATTTAATCCCAAACTTCTGCTTATAGATGAGCTATCACAATGGAGTCCATACTAGAACGGGAAATACATTTTCTGCAGCATTGTAAATCAAAGCCTCAAAGAGCATCATTTAGCCAGGGGCGAAAAATTGCTTGTTTATCAGATGGAGCTTAGTTTAGCACAGAAGAGTCCCTTGTAAATCTCAGGAACCTTTTTAGACATGCACTTATACTGGTGTATTAATTCTAGAGATGTTTTCACTGTGCTGTAAGGACTGCAGGCTGCTGAAACTAATAGCAGTTAGTGCCATATACATTGAAAAAGTATTCACACCCCTTGACAACCAAAAACGTTGATGTATATATTGGTAAGGACAGAAATAGTTAGCAGAGAGCACCACATCCCATATTGCATATATGTAAAAGGGCAAGATGCCAAGGAAGGGTGTTTAAAGCAAACACCCCAGGGGACTTTTAAGGTGCTTTTAACTGTATAAAAGACACAAAGTAGATCAATCTGTACAGTATTTTTTATAAAAAATCTATAATTTTTATTAGAAATTAATTTTTAAAACCATGTTGTCCCTACAAATGAGACATCCTCATAAAAAATGGTACAAATAGATCAATAATTTAACCCATTCAAGGCACATAAAGACAGAGCTACTTAATTTCATGACAATCTGCCGCTCGACATGTTTCGCTCTAGTGCGAGCTTCTTCACGAGTTTGTGGCAATGATTGTAGTAAGCTCTAAACAGTAAATGGAAAAGACAAATATAAGAAACTATATATATCAATTGACAATGCAGAATGCTGAACCTATGAGGTTCAATAGAGTGGTGAATCATACACGTACAGAATAATGATCACATATTGTAAAGAAAAATATAATAATATAAAGAGGCAAAATAATAATGATGACGAATTAAAGTTGATAAATCTTACCAGGTTGTCGTGTTCAAACAATGTGTTAAACTTGAATAAATTGCTACAGCATTTTCACAGTACAGGCTCTCATAAAATGGATTCCCCTGTCTTGATATGGCCACAGAGGGATATAAAGTTTTGTATAATCCTTAAATAATAAAATTATCAAAAATTAGCCAAAATTATAAATGAGAAGGGCATTTCAATTGGCCTATACTTCAGGGGAGAGGTTAATTACCTTAGATAGAATCAAAGGATGAATTGCTCAAAGTGAAGGACACCTCCCAGCAATTAATGAAGACAATAATCAAGATGAATATATATGTAATGAAAAAGCCCTGGTGTAGAATATTAGGGATTGAGCAGAGAAAGGAATCTTTTGAATGCAGCAGCTTCTAAATAGTGACATTAAAAAGAACATCGTTTAGGGAGGCTTTATAGGTGTAGCTGCTGTCACACAAAGACAGGGCTGCAGATGAAGCACTTACTTGTGAGTATCAGAAGGCAAGCATGCTTGGGAGAAATCCACATACTCCCTGTAGTGTGATGCCGGTAGCAGAGCAGTGTGCGGTACAAAAAAACGCCTTTATAATGCCCAAGCCGCGGCTGATTGGGGGAACGCAGCAGGCGTCATAGCCGACGTCAGCTGTGTGTGTGTAGTGAGAACGAAATCATCAATTAACTGACATGATTTCCTTAGGCCCCATGTCGAGGGACTGGTGTCCTATGTTCAGGACACCAATGACCTTCTACGTGCCCTCGATGGAATTTTTATTCCTGCGGGTTCGTGGTTAGTAGCCCTCGACGTGGAGGCCCTTTACAATGCTATCCCCCACCAACTTGGTGTTAATGTAGTTGAGGGCTTTATTTCTGAGAATCCAGAGGTACCCCACCAACATAACAGATTAATTTTGGACCTGTTATTGTTTATTCTTTCCAACAACATTTTTTTATTTGGTGGCTCCCACTACCTCCAGATACAGGGAGTGGCTATGGGGACCAAATGTGCCCCCTCTTATGCCAACCTGTATCTGGGGGGGTGGGAGCGTGAACTTTTTTGTAGGGATGACATGCAAAATTATATGGAACAAATCCCCTTATGGAGAAGACTCATAGACGATATCTTCTTCATTTGGACGGGCACTAAGGATTTACTCTTGTCCTTTTTGGAGAGTCTAAAGATCAATAATTTCAATCTCAAATTCACATTTGAATTTAGCCAACAAAGTCTTACTTTTCTTGACATTCTAATTCTAGTTAATTCAGATGGTAGTATAGGAACGACTTTATATCGTAAACCATCTGCAGGGAACTCCCTGCTCCACGCTACCAGCTCCCATCCCACTCCTCTCATCACAAGTGTGCCCTATGGACAATACTTGCGAATTAGGCGCAATTGTAGTGCCGACTCTGATTTTGAAAGAGAAGCTGGTGGCTACAGCAAAAAGTGCCTTAAAAAGGCATATCTTAGAGCAAAAAACCATAATGGAGCTTCCCTTATACATAATTTGAAATCTAAAAAAGTCAATCCTGGTGTTCAGCCAACACAATCAAATACGAGAAATTTTAAAAAGATATTGGTACCTGTTGATGGGGGATGAAAAGGTGGCCAAGCATTTAAAACCCTACCCAGAGATTACCTTCAGGCGATCCCCTTCCCTGAGGCACTCCTTGGTACACAGTCACTATGAAAATCACACAAAAATTACCAGTGAGGCCAATAAAGGCAGTAAACCGTGTCACCAGTGTAACTTTTGCAGGTACATATTGACGGCACGAAGCCTATTGCTACCAAATGGCCGCCTTTTTAAACCTAAATTTGCAGCAACATGCCAATCTGTAGGCATAGTGTACAATATGCAATGTGAATGTCAAATGTTTTATATTGGCAAGACTAAGCGACCCTTTTTTTGCCGGATAAGGGATCATGTTTTCTTAATACAAAAAAAGAGAATGGAAACCCATATTAGCCGCCATGTTGGCTTACAACATAATTTTGACAGCAGTTGTCTGCTTTTTTTGCTTTAGAACACACCCCCCCGGTGACAGGGGAGAAGATTATGACAAATTACTCCTTCAGAAGGAAGCACGTTGAATACATGAATTGTCAGCCCTCAAACATCCAGGCATGAATGATGCATTTAGTTTTAACTTTAGTTTTTTGTAAAAAATTCTTCTTTTCTCTCTGAATTTTCGACATTGCGCCATTTCTCTGTTGCCTCTTCTTTACTGTCTTTTGTTTTGTCTTTTTCTTTAAACATATATACATGGGGGGCATACCCCTTTGCTTATTTGTATGTATATTTTGGTTACCTTTTTAATAATTCCCCACTGAGTCGATATTGATATCTTTACAGGTTGTCTGTGTAATAATGCATGCATATATAATTTATTAATCTAGCAAAATTTATCATTAACCAGGTCTCTCATTTTTTGGCTACCTCTGTCTACTCAGGTCCACATGGACGCCCAGGGCACCCGATCCGACGAGTGAATAATCAATCGCTCATCCATTGGGAGCCCTAGAGATGTCAGTCCTATCTGCGGCGCACTTGGGAGTATTTATTTAATTTTACATTTAACGTTGAGCCTATCGTTAAGCCATTGGAAAGTGGGCCTTTAAGTACATATATGTATCTTTTATCTATTTCATTTTATTTATATTTTTTGTTTGATGTTGTTGTTTGTGTGTGTCTTTTGGCCTGCTGTGTCTTAAATTGTGCTTGGTTGCCTTCCAGTGCTTCTGGAACTTTGATATGGACACCGCTATGTTTGTTGTTTATTTGCCTTCTTCCAAAATGGCTCCGTTGGCGTCTTTAGGCTCTGTAACGTAATGCTGCTATGCGCATGCGCACTTCTCACTACACATGCAGCTGACGTTGGCTATGACGCCTGCTGCGTTCCCCCAATCAGCCGCGGCTTGGACATTCTCAATTGATGTCCGCATCCCGGCGGTGATGTCAGACGCCACCGGGATGGGGGGTTTATAAAGGCGGTTTTTTGTACCGCACACTGCTCTGGCATCACACTACAGGGAGTATGTGGATTGCTTCCAAGCATGCTTGCCTTCTGATACTCACAAGTAGGTGCTTCATCTGCAGCCCTGTCATTGTGTGACAGCAGCTGCACCCATAAAGCCTCCCTAACCGATGTTCTTTTTAATGTTACTACTAGAAGCTGCTGCATTAAAAAGATTCCTTTCTCTGCTCAATCCCTAATATTCTACACCAGGGCCTTTTCAGTACATATAAATTCATCTTGATTACTGTCTTCATTAATTGCTGGGAGGTGTCCTTCACTTTGAGCAATTCATCCTTTGATTCTATCTAAGGTAATTAACCTCTCCCCTAAAGTATAGGCCAATTGAAATGCCCTTTTCATTTATAATTTTGGCTAATTTTTGATAATTTTATTATTTAAGGATTATACAAAACTTTATATCCCTCTGTGGCCATACCAAGACAGGGGAATCCATTTTATGAGAGCCTGTACTGTGAAAATGCTGTAGCAATTTATTCAAGTTTAACACATTGTTTGAACACGACAACCTGGTAAGATTTATCAACTTTAATTTGTCATCATTATTATTTTGCCTCTTTATATATTTTTCTTTACAACATATGATCATTATTCTGTACGTGTATGATTCACCACTCTATTGAACCTCATAGGTTCAGCATTCTGCATTGTTAATTGATATATATATAATTTCTTTTATTTGCCTTTCCATTTACTGTTTAGAGCTTACTACAATCATTGCCACAAACTCGTGAAGAAGCTCGCACTAGAGCGAAACATGTCGAGCGGCAGATTGTTATGGAATTAAGTAGCTCTGTCTTTATGTGCCCTTGAATGGGTTAAATTATTGATCTATTTGTACCCTTTTTTTATGAGAATGCCTCATTTGTAGGGACAACATGGTTTTAAAAATTAATTTATAATAAAAATTATAGATTTTTTATAAAAATACTGTACAGATTTATCTACTTTGTGTCTATTATACAGTTAAAAGCACCTTAAAAGTCCCCTGGGGTGTTTGCTTTAAACACCCTTCCTTGGCATCTTGCCCTTTTACAAAAACGTTGATGTATTTTATTGGGATTTTATGTGATAGATCAACACAAAATGGCAAATTGTGAAGTGGGAGGAAAATGATAAATGGTTTTTAAACTTTTTTACAAATAAATACCTGAAAAGTGTGGTGTGCATTTGTATTCAGCGCCCCCTGAGTCAATACTTTGTAGAACCACCTTTCGCTGCAATTACAGCTGCAAGTCCTTTTGGGTATGTCTCTACTGTCTTTGCACATCTAGAGAGTGACATTTTTGCCCGTTCTTCTTTGCAAAATAGCTCAAGCTCTGTCAGATTAGATGGCGAGCGTCTGTGAACATTAATTTTCAAGTCTTGCCACAGATTCTTAATTGGATTTAGGTCTAGACTTTGACTGGGCCATTCTAACACATGAATATGCTTTGATCTAAATCATTCCATTGTAGCTCTGGCTGTATGTTTAGGGTCATTGTCCTACTGGAAGGTGAACCTCTGCCCCAGTCTCAAGTCTTTTGCAGACTCTAACAGATTTTCCTCTAATGCCGCGTACACACAAGCGGACTTTACAGCAGACTTTGTCCTGCGGACTTTTCGACGGACTTTACGAAGGACTTTCCGAATGAACGGACTTGCCTACACACGATCAACCAAAGTCCGGCGGATTTGTACGTGATGACGTACGACTGGACTAAAACAAGGAAGTTCATGGCCAGTAGCCAATATCTGCCCTACCGTCGGTTTTTGTCCGTCGGACTAGCATATAGACGAGTGGACTTTTCGACCGGACTCGAGTCCATCAAAAAGATTTGAAACATGTTTAATTTCTAGGTCCGTCAAACTTTTGGGGAAAAAAGTCCACTGGAGCCCACACACAATCGAATTGTCCGACAGACTCCGGTCCGCCGAACCAAGTATGCCGTAAAGTCCGGTCGTGTGTACGCGGCATAAGATTGCCCTGTATTTGGCTCCATCCAACTTCCCATCAACTCTGACCAGCTTCCCTGTCCCTGTTGAAGAAAAGCATCCCCACAACATGATGCTACCACCACTATGTTTCACAGTGAGGATGGTGTGTACAGGGTGATGTGCAGGGTTAATTTTCTGCCACACACAGCGTTTTGTTTTTAGGCCAAAAAGTTCAATTCTGGTCTCATCTTACCAGAGCACCTTCTTCCACATGTTTGCTGTGTCCCTGTCCGGAATCGTGAATCAGACTGAGACAGACATGCATTAAAAAGCACACTATTTAATAAAATGGTAAAATGGTATAAACAGAGCAAACGTATTCAAAACATAGCCAGAGTTCAGTAACCAGGATGAGTAGTGAGAACAAGCCAAAGAAACAGGAGTCCAGAGATCAGCAAAGTCTGGTGCAGCAAACAGGATCAGGAACCAGAAGGGAAGTCAAGCAAAAGTCTTTCACAGGAAAACACAGCAGCGAGAGTCCGGATATGTTGACCAAGGCAAAAGCACAGGAGATCTGATCCAAGGAGGTTTTATAACCAGCAGCTCTAGCTGACGAGCAGCAAAAGAGGACCAGGCGAGTCACTGTGGAAGGAAGAGTTTTTGGCAATTACCTGTCATCTGAGCACAGAGCCCTGAGAAGGAAGGGCTGAGTCCAGCCCTGACAGTCCCCCACATGGCTTCTCGCAAACTGCAAACAGGACTTCTTATGGCTTTCTTTCAACACTGGCTTTCTTCTTGCCACTCTTCCATAAAGGCCAGATTTGTGGAGTGCACGACTAATAGTTGTCCTGTGGCCAGATTCTACCACGTGAGCTGTGGATCTCTGCAGGTCCTCCAGAGTTACCATGGGCCTCTTGGGTGCTTCTCAGAGTAATGCTTTCTTTGCCCAGCCTGTCAGTTTAGGTTTGCAGTTATGCCATACTCTTTCCATTTCCGGATGATGGATTGAACAGTGCTCTTTGAGATGTTCCAAGCTTGGGATACTTTTTTATAACCTAACCCTGCTTTAAACTTTTTTAAACTTTATCTCTGACCTGTCTGGTGTGTTCCTTGGGCTTCATGATGCTGTTTGTACACTAAGGTTCTCTAAAAAAACCTATGAAGGCTTTACAGAACAGCTGTATTTATACTAAGATTAAATTACACACAAGTGGACTCTATTTACTTAATAGGTGACTTCTGAAGGCAATTGGTTCCACTGGATTTTAGTTAGGGGTATCAGAGTAAAGGGGCTGAGTACAAATGCATGCCACACTTTTCAGATATTTATTTGTAAAAAAAATTGAAAGGGGGACGTAGCCGGTATTTAAGAGAGGAAAGACATGTCCAGCTTAGGCTCTCGCCATCCGCGCAAACAATGCGCCTGAATCCTGTGTTTAACCTAGCCATCCTGCTCAGTAAACACCTTCCTACTTTCTGGGGAGCTACTCCAGTTCTTCTCATGACTGGAACGTGCAAATTGGCTAAAAAGGCAGCCTCTCACTACTCCCGGACCGGACCGCCGAAAAACTCAAGTGGCAGCTATATTGCCTTCCACTTCTTTACGTCCAGCTTCAGTGGTGGTGCAGACCGACTCCCTGATGGTGGCGACCGTGGCTCCGGACCCGGGTGGCTCCTCCTCAATCCAGCAGGCTGACTCAGAGCTGCAGGGGGAACAGTCCAATGCTGTAATCCTAGCAACCATCACAGAAAGTAAGTCTTCTGTGGAGGGGAAGATAGATACCCTGACCCTAGAATGTGGGCTGATCAGGCAGGACATGGACAAATTCAGGGGCTGCCTCACAGAGGCAGAACTCTGCATTTCAGCAGTGGAGGATACTTCTGCCTCCACTGTCCAGACTTAAACAGATCTTCAGCAAAAAGTCAAGGTACTCATGGTCCGCCCGGAGGACGCTGAAAATCGTCTCTGGCACAATAATGTTCGGGTGGTTGGGCTTCCGGAGGCCCCAACTCTGTAGTGTTTGCGGAGGCCTTCATCAAGCAACTGCTGGGTCTACAACACCTGTCCCCAGTATACGTTATGGAGCATGCACACAGGGTGCCCACGGGTCGGAGGCCTGCTGGTTCGTTGCCACGTGCCTTTCTGGTCTGCCTGCTCAATTTCAGGGATAGAGATCTGATCTTAGCATTGTCCCGCAAACACCCTGAGCTGAAGTATGTGAATGCTGTGATACATCTGTACCCTTATTTCTCTCCTGACCTGCAAAAGAAATGGCGTTCCTTTATGGATATCTGCAGATGCTTGAGGGAGAAAGGCCTGGTGTATAATATGCTGTAATCTAGTCACCTGAAAGTTATCCATAATGGCTCAGCTAATTTTTTTGGCTCCCCTGTGGATGCAGTCGACTGGTTGGATTCCATTGCTTAACAATGAGGTTCGGTCACATGACATGCATGCCTTTTGCCTGTGGTCCATGGGCACATATATACTTACCTTTTGAGCATGATAATGCTGGGAGTTGTTGCTGACAATGTTACGGTTATCTGCTTATGATCTGTTCTTCTATTGATGATGTTATCTTAAACAGGTTGATCGTGTTGTGGAGCCCGGGACTATCCATCCATTCACTGCGGGAAACCAAGGTACTGCTTCTGGGCGCTTTGAGTTAACTAAACTGTACGTCTCCACGGCTCTTTTATAGGTGGATGGACTCTTGGAACAATCCGCTAGTATTCGTTACTGTTTTGGGATCAAAGTTTTTTTACTTTTTTGGTTTTGCTCACCTGGAGCAAACAGGACTTTGGGATCTTAGACTGTTGACTTTCTTGACTTTTTTGATTTTTACTTTTCGTTTTTTGGGAGATTTTTTTCTTTATCCTTTCAATACCATAATTACCAAAATTCCGACATTGTCCTCTTGCAAGAGACCCATTTGACTGGTAGTAAAGTACTCTCCTAAACAGGAATTGGATACAGAGAACTATACACGCTACACACTCCTCATATGCTAGGGGTATAGCTATTTTAATACATACAAAGTTTAATACATAAACAGTTGGCATGTTTTTTAGAACATGTGGTCATAGATCCCCAAGGGTGGTATGTAATTGTGGTGATGGACATTGACTCCCAGGTAATGGCAATAGCAAATGTCTATGTCCCACCCCCTTTTATGCGTGAAGTATTGTACACGGTTCTGGAGAAGGTTGCCACTTTTGGTCTATTGAAGTTATTTATAGTTGGTGATTTCAATAACATCCTAGACTATACCCTGGAGACCTCCAATCCGACCCAGGTGCAAAACCTGGATCTTGGGCATCCTGGGGAGAGAGGTAACTTCTACCTTTCCCACGTTAGTACCTCCCGTGCCAACTCAGCTATGTTGACCCTGGTTACAGGGGTTAGCTACCTGGCCGGGGGATCTCCGATCATACCCCCTTACAAGTCACGATGAGTTTCCCCAAATGCAGAGGCACCGGGATTTAGCAATTGCATCCAGGTTGGGGG
Source organism: Lithobates clamitans (assembly GCA_037952925.1). Lineage (NCBI taxonomy): Eukaryota > Metazoa > Chordata > Amphibia > Anura > Ranidae > Lithobates > Lithobates clamitans. The sequence continues at coordinate 4,881,507 of JBBGZY010000014.1, forward strand.
CAGAGTCCTCGGTAGAGGCCTTGGTCTTGCCAAACTTGAAATATTATTGGGATCATAATGAGGGCACGGCAGGCCTATCGGTAGTATGGGATGCATTTAAGGGGTCCACACAGGGGATATACATATCGACCATTAAGGTTGCCAAAGCAGAAAAAAACTCAACTTGAGGCCCATGAACTCCATTGTGCGAAAACACATGCTGATGCGCCCTCCCCTTCCTCCCTGGTGGAGCTACAGGTGGCTTACCCAATGTATGGTTAAAAATCGAGCTGAAGAACTGTTTGAGCAGGGCAACAAAAATGGGAAACTGCTAGCCTACTTGACAGCAGATACTCGGGCACACGCAGTGGTCCCCTGCATTTATTCATCAGAGGGCATTCTTGTGAGGGATAGAAAAAGTATCATGCAAGAATTTGTTTCCTACTACTCTGAGCTTAACTCTGCTATCCCACCCTATGACCAGCAGGTTTTTAGCAGATCTGCTGGACTCCCTCCAAAACCCGGTGTTGCCAGATGAGGTGGTGGCTAGCCTAGATGCACCGTTCACTGAAAAGGAGTTGGTGACTGCTGTTGCCTCCTTTCCTAACGGTACATCACCGGGCCCTGATGGGATCCCCGCAGAATGGTACAAACAATATTTAGATCTCCTATCTCCCAGACTCTTACAACTCTATGGGGACTGTTTTGACATAGGGACTTTACCGACATCCTTTTACAAGGCCCATGTGGTGTTACTGCCCAAGCCAGATAAGGACCCTCTTTCTTGCTCCTCGTACAGTCCCATAGCACTGCTTAGTATGGACCTCAAACTACTTACCAAAATGATCGCTAATAGGCTAATGAAAGTACTGCACCACCTGATATCACCAGATCAAACCGGGTTCATGCCTAAAAAGGCTACAGATATCAACCTCCGGAGGGTGTGTACACACACTCAGTTGGAGGCTGGGAGGACATCTGGGGGGGCTCTGGTGTTTTTTGACCTGGAGAAGGCATTCGATTTCATTGATTGGGGGTACATGACTCATGTATTACAACAAATGGGGTTCTGCCCCATGTTCCTCAAATGGATATCGCTGCTGTACGATCACCCTGTGGCTGCTCTCCGTCTCAATGGCGGGGTGTTGAGAGCCTTTCCGGTGTACAGGGGCACCAGGCTGGGGTGCCCCCTTTCGCACGGGCTATTCACACTGGTTATGGAACCTACTGCGATAGCATTACGCTCTTCCCCCCAAATACAAGGGATTAATGTGGGTACTCTGACAGAAACTACAGCAGTTTATGCAGATGACCTGGTATTATACTTTAGGAACACTAGACCTTCTCTGCAGGCTGCTCTGTCACTCCTGGGCAAGTTTACAGTGGTCTCTGGCCTCAAGGTTAACTGGACCAAGTCCAAAATACTTCCCTTACATTCTCATCCCATGCCTGGGCAGGTTGACCCCAATAATCCCCTACAGTGGGTGACACAAATTAAATATTTGGGGCTCTTAATAACTAATTCTTTGACTGACTTCAATGGCCTTAACATTTCCCCATTGCTTGCTATTTTAGCTACGAAATTACACGCCTGGAAAAACCGTCCATTGTCACTTATTGAAAATATAAATCTGATTAAGAAGAAAATCCTGCTCTTACTCCTATACACCCTCAAAAATTCTCCAGTGTGGATCCCAAAGTCTATTTTTAAATCAATAGACAGCATGCTCTTCTCCTTTTTGTGTCATGGAGGACTTCCCTGCCTTAAGTTGGCCATACTACAACAGCCATGGGGGAAGGGGGCCTAGTGGTATCTAACTTCTACAAATATTTCCTTGCTGGTCAATTGACAGTAGCCCACCGCTGGCTGACTACTCCCCCCGGACGATGCCTCAGTGTCCCTGGAGGCTGTCTGTGTAGGCTCATATGAAGCGCTCTCTCACCTAGTTTACACGGGTTTGAAGTCTCCCAACTCACTTACCTCTTCTATGCGGTCAGTAATCAGGGCATGGTCTGTGACTCAGGAGTTGAGGCCATCTAGTTCACACAGGTTTTCCCCCAATTTACCTCTGTGGAGAAATCTGAATTTTACACATTTTGTTGGCTACCGGGACCCGGTAGTTTGGACAAAATATGGCATCATGATCATACACCATATTTTACTAAATGGCACCCTAATGACATTCAGTGAATTAAAACAACGCTGTGACCTACCTATCTTTAGATACATTCAACTGAGACATGCTTTTTTGCTCTCAATCTGGTGGGGAGCAGCTTGACCGTGAACCCAGTGACCTAGAATTGCTGACAAGCAGTGACTCCTTATCTAAACCAGTCTCCAGTTTATACAAAGACCTCTTTCCAGAGATGGTTCTATTGATGGAAACCTGCATACTGGCCTGGGAGGCCCGGGACTAGACAGGGATGACTGGGATGACATTTGGGAGACTACATTTCAATACCTGGTCTCTAGTAGGGATCATCTGATCCACTATAAATTTATGCATAGAATATATATTACCCCAGCCAGATTAGCTAGGATGTTTGGGAACCAATACTCTCTATGCTGGAGATGCACAGCACCCCTTACAAATGTTATGCAGGTATTTTGGGACTGTCTCCACATTAAGGCCTACTGGCAAGACATAGCACAGTCTTTCAGGTCGGTCCCCTCTATCTCGATTCCCCTGTCCATTGAAGTATGCTTGTTGCACCTGGTTGAACCGTTGGCCTTACTAGGGCTATATGAACTCTTCTCACCCTCCTGCTGTTTTACCCTAAAAAACGGATCATCCTATCATGGAAGAGTTCTTCTACCCCAACTTTTGCATCCTGGAAATCTCTGATCAACAAGGCAGTACCCTTTTACAAAGCAACTTACCTGAGTAGGGGGACTTTGCCCAAATTCGACAAGGTTTGGGGGGGTTGGATGGCATCTGTTGACACGGTTTCAGATTAAATTAAAAACAGATACAGTTAATGGTCCTGGGTATGGGATATAAAGACAAGGGGAGGTGGTTTCTGGGGATATGGGTGGTTACTGGCTGAACTAATATTATTAGAAAAGAGTTACTTGGTTTTTAAATTCTCCTGATGGGGGATGGGAGGGGGGCTGAGGAAATGAAATGCAGACAATATCCTGTATTGTTAACCAAGATGGCATTGAGCTGGTTGACTTTATACCTACCTCCAGCTGGAGGTTTAACAAATGTACATATCTGTCTGGGCAAGTGTTGTATTGTTTTTGCTTTTATTTCTCTTTTTTTGTGTGTATTATGTTGTTGTAAACTGGTTACATTTTTACTGTGACCGGTTGTTGGTTTCTGCAACATGTGGTTTGATATTGTCTGTATTTACCATACAACTCAATAAAAAGTAATTTCCAAAAAAAAAAGAAAAAAATTTGAAAATGATTTTACTTCCACTTCATAATTATGTGCCACTTTGTGTTGGTCTATCACATGAAATCCCCAAAAAATACATTTACGTTTTTGGTTGTAACATGACAAAATGTGGAAAAATGTCAGGGGCTATAAATACTTTTTCAAGGCACTGTAAAGGGTATACTCATTCCCTTTGCTTCATTTGACAAACTTTCAAGGAATAATAATTTATTTTATGAAGAAAATTGATATATATGGTACTATTCTCCAAATTGTATACTCCAACAACAATATTGTAATTAATGTTACTCTCTTAGCACCTTTTAGGAACTCATTAACCGATGCAAAGGCTGATGAGTTCTCACAGGCCACTCTGGTAAACTAAAGTAATAATACATGCCATATAATTTTTTGAACCAAACTACTACTCCAATCTGGGCTGATTTAGATTCCAGATAGGAGTTTTTTTTATTTAACAGCATGTTTTAGAGCTTAGGAAGATACTAGAAACCCAGATAAATTGTAATCCACACGGAACATACAACTCTTTGAACGTACTAGGTATAATTTGAGCTAAGGGCCCCAAAACTGTAATGCAACTATACCAATCATTAAGCCAGTGTCCTAAAGTTTCAGCATTCTTTAAAAAATGTAATCCGTATAAAATGTTTGTGCAAGACAGAGCGTTGTCTAAGTATCTAGAGACACACAAGCTTGGCATCTTAAGTGCAATTCTCCTAATAATCTCATGCAACAGAACCATGCAGCAATCACAACAAAATGCAAATTTAACAATTGTCCTAAGCTTGTCACCCAAAAAGAAGCAGGAGCTTCTTTTGAGCAACAAACGCATATGGGGCAGCATTTTGAAGTAAATGGACTGTCCTATGCGTAACAAAAATCACGCTTTCAGAATCGCAAGCAGGAACGCTTGTTCCTGCAATGCGATATTTGAACGGGGCCTCATATCTCATCCACATTACTGATGAATCAAATTTACCCGGGACTATTCAATGGAAGCCAAATGTTAAAAAGCAATTCTGGGCATTTTCTGAGCTAATAGACAAGGGATTGTCAAAATGTGTTATAAATCACAAATCAGCATTAAATCAAATGTAAACAGAAAGCTACTAACATAAATAGCCACATATAGATATTAATAATAATATAAAAACCATATATGTAAAGCGCTATCCTCAGTGTTCACAAACATCAAACACAGGTAATGTCCCTTTAAATCTACAATACGCCATGTACAATTTATGTTTGAAATAAAGTCCCAAAAAAGTCCTTCTTATATTAAAAATAATAAAGTGATAAAAAGTCCACAAAAGTGTTTGTGAAAATAAAAAATACAAAATCTTATGTGCCAAAATGCAACCAAACCAATCCAGCCACCACCATCAGAAAGGATAGCCAAACTCCTTATCTTGTAAAATGACCCCTATATCACCAGGAAGTAAAAAAGTGCTTATTGTAATCCAATCATTCCACGCTTCTTCCTGCTCCAGTGTGTCTCAATAAATATACTGTATGGTTAAGTATTTTTTTCTTTTAAGCCAGCTGTAGAGATATGGTAAAGTAAACTATGTTCTATACAGTATGCATTGTGAGGAATTAGCTGAGTAGCGGGTTGTACGTGATTCCCTGGATGAGTCACAGCACGGTGAACAGGCACAGCAAGACAGCAGGATCAAAAAATAATAAATGCAGCGCTAAGTTAAATAGAAAAAATGGAAATGAAGGGGTGAATGGCCACCCTAAATATATTTCGGATGTGTGTAGTAATCAATCGTACACATAGTGGTGATTACAAATCACATTAAATGACGTAAAGACACAAACTTCAGTTGTTAGGAGCAATGTCCATAGTGCAATATAAATTAATCAGCAAAGACAATGTGATGTTTAAAGTGAGAGGAAAACACATGTGAATGATGTTCTTAAATCGAGTGGGTAATCTTCATGTATTCGGGGTCCACTTGTAAATATAGGGGGTAAATGCGCTTACTAGAAGGGATGGACAAGCTCACTGTACGGCGGGGTGTCATTCAAGCTTGTGGATCTACCGATCCTGGGAATGCTGGCTGAAAGGTGCTGGTGGTGGGTTCCAGTAATTACATCCGAGGAGGCTTTGAATAAGGGATGGTTTTTGGATCCTCAATGGATGGATGGATTCCCCTCTTGCAGCAAACAGGTGGCTGAGAAGTGCAGCTTTCACCACATCAAATAAGGATTCATGCAGGGAAAAGAAAGAATCTCCACATGGTGCATGAACCAGTAAAAAAAGGTTTATTGGAAACCATCAAAGAAAAAGGGATACTTCACAAACATCAGATAAAAATGGATAAAAGTAGTGATCACAAATCAAATAAAAAAAACGTGTGGTAACAGGGTAACAGCTTCAGCAACCCTGACATGTTTCGGATGATAGTCCTTCTACTGGGGCATATGACAGCAGGATCGACTGGTTTATTTCCAAAGTCTGTGTTCACAAAATGCAGGTATCAAAACAGCAAAATAAAACAAAAACAGAAAATAAAGCCTTGCCACGTTGGGTGTCTAGCTACAAACACGGAAACCTAACTACTTGTCCTGGAACAGCCTACTGCTGCCCAGACACTATAAATCAGATATATCAGAGTCCATAGTCACACAGACTTAAGCCTCATGCACACAATCCGATTGTTGTCCAACAGAGCGTTAGACTTTTTCCCAAAGGGCGTGTGCCAGGAACTTGTCTTGCATACTAATGGTACACAATTGTCGGCTAACAAACACAAACATAGTGACATACTAGACGTACTACGGGACTATAAAGAGGAGGTTCAATTGTCAGGCGCCACCCTTTGGGCTGCTTCTGCTAATTTCGTGTCAGTAGAAGTTTGGTGAGTGTTGATTCGCGCTTTTCAGTTCGTGCTTTTCAGTTTGTTTCTGAACAGCCATTCGTCAACCAGCCATGTTGCGGAATCAGAGGAGAGAACGTGCTATTATTGGGCTTGGAGTTATTACTTTGACCCAAGTCCAGTCTAGGAATAGGAAGAGGAGGAGTTCTTGGACCAAAAATTGGTTGCTTAATCGTGACCAATTATGTCATATGCCTTTGCTGCGGGAGCTCCAGGAGAATAATCCGGATGATTTTCGGAATTATCTCTGGGTGACGGACCCCTGCTTTCACTAATTCTTGGCATTGGTGACCCCCTATATTAAGAAGCAGGACACATGCATGAGGCTTGCCATTACTCCCGAGCAAAGGCTCATAGCCACCTTGCGGTACTTGGCGATGGGGGTAAGTCTCCAGGACCTCAAGTTTACCACTGGGATCTCCCCCCATACTGTGGGACTCATTATTCCAGACACCTGCTCAGCCATTATTCAAGTCCTGCAGAAGGACTATATTCTAGTAAGTTTTTACCTTTAAGATCACATTCTATGTATCAATATTTGCTAATCTATTGTAATAATTAGTTTATTCCATAATTATCAATATTGTAATATGCTATGAATGTCCTCTTTGTCCTCATGCATGCTGTAAGCTTTTCCTGCTCCTTTTTTGGCCTACCTGCATATTTTCCTTCACTAACCTCCCCAGCATGCTATACTGGGCCCATACACACCTAGCCTGGTAATTTAACAATGTTTTTTGTCAGCTACATTTTTGGGAATACCCTAAACAATCCCTAAAAGGAACCTCACCCCAGAGCAGAGAATGTTTAATTACAGTCTCTCTTGTGCAGAAAGGTGGTCAAAAATGCTTTTGGCATCCCAGCCAGTCATTTCAGGCTGTTTTTAACTCCAATTAACCTGGCACTCTACAAAATAAACCATGTGGTCCTGTGCTGCTGTATACTCCATAATTTTTTAAGGAGGAATGCTAGCAACTACCTAGCCTCAGTGCCAACTAACGCAGACCCTGCAGTGGCAGGCCCAGCTGAAATGGCTGCAGCTCGTCTATCTGTGGGCGTGATGATGGCTCTAGAAAATGCCCGTGCTGGATTGCCCTCCCAAAATGCCAGAGATCTACGGCAAAAATACCTGGATTATTTTGTGGGTAGAGGGGCAGTGACTTGGCAGCAAATTGTAGCTGATCATGAATAATATATTTCTTGGATCCTAAACTCATATTTCATTTGAAATACTGTTGTCTGTGTTTCTTATCTGTCTAATATGTTCACAAATGGCCTTTTTTTGGTCACTTGCTATAATAGTGCAAACGTACCTTATTTGCTACATGGGGTGACAATATCTTCTTCAGCTTACTATTATGGTGTGCTGTGGGTCTGCTACACACACACAATGTTTTGTTTCTTAATGGATCTAATGCATGAAGTTCAAAACCATTATGCCTTTTCAACTCCTTAAATTTTTTGGAGGCATAAAAATTGCCGAAGTTGGCCACATTTAAGAGTACATTGTCACTGAAACTACACACATTGTTTAGTAAAAAACATTTTACTCAAAGCACAATCGCGGTTTTAAAACAAACCAATATCTTGGTGTATAACATGTATTTTTGCATTATTTCTCCTTTTTTGTGGCTAAACAGGCTTGTTCTTACACATTAGATACACATCCCCAACTCAGGAACTTACAAAGTTCGAGTTTGATAAAGTGGAGGCCAAATGAGACATTAGTATCCCAAGACTGTGTGTATGTTGTTTTGCTCAGATGGGGTGATCTCACCCCTCTAAAAGCCAAAATTTGAAGCCATGTACATGTAGAGGCAGAACTATTAAATTTCCCTTATGATCCCCTGCGAAAGTGTGTGTAGTTACAAAATTGTTATTTTCTAAACCCACAAAACACACAGTGTGTCAACATGTGCTATCTTCCATCACGGGGTATCAATGGATGTGTTTCGGGAGTGTAACCCCTTCCTCTGACCTATTTTAGTTATGAGGAAGGGGTTGCACCCCCAAAATGTGTCCGTTGATACCCAGTGATGGGAGATAGCACATGTTGACACACTGTGTGTTTTGGGGCTTTAGCAAACTAGATGTATGAAAATACACACATTTTAGGCATGGGATCATGAGGGAAATAAGAATGTTAAGGCACAATTTGTGGGCATCTTCAAATTTGGGCTTTGCTATTCTTAAAAACACAGAAACATTATAATTCACATTAGTTAGGGCAGTGTTTCCCACTTCTCCTTCTTGAGATGCAAACCCAGGTCAGGTTTTCTATATTTGTTGAATTTGGCGCGGATGATTTTGTAATTTTCACTGTTAGTAATTCGCACAGTAATTTTTAGACTGAGGAAAATACAGAAAACAGGACCTGGTGGTGCACCTAGAGGAGTGGAGTGAAGAAACACTGAGTTCTGTCCCTAAACTTTCACATTTCAAAGTCATAAAAACATGGTAAATATTAAAAGGGCAAACAGGAGCCAACAAGTGGAACAAAAAACTTCAGACCAGGCAAGAGGAAATTAAAATTTGGCAAGTATGTCCACAAAATCTCGGATTCTTAGCTGTAAAGCAGTGTCAGCCTTCTTGATTTGCTCCAGATCCTTCAAACAATGCAACATATCTGCACTCACTCTGCCAATAGTGCATCATGGAAGATCATGACCAAGTAAGAAGAGTAAAAAGTATTAAGGGAATGTTGGTCAAGTGGCTGAGGCCCTACATAGTGAGTTATGGTCAAGTTACTAGTCAAATGCCGGAAATATTTACCTACCCAGTCTATTGTTGCTTGCAACCTGCTTGCCCTTCAGACACCTACACTACTAGGAATGTACACACTGCAACTACTCTGTAATCTTGGCCCTGGTGCCTCGGTCTCCAAAACTCAGGTACCTAGCAACACTGCCAGCTCCTTCCACCTCTTCCTTTTCCATGCTAATGTTAAGGCACTACATACCTTGCTAATGTGTGGAGTGGGTGTTTTGTTTGGACATCTAAACACTTGACATGTATACACATTTGAAGTCAATTTCCAAGAATACTAACTTGGGCAAACAAGAGGCTCCCGAATACTTTCTTCCTCTTCTGGGTCGCTTTGGCCCTCCGTATGACTCACGTCAGAGAGAGGATTTGACATCCACAATGGCAAGGTCTGTGCTGGGTCCAGGAGTCAGATCCCATGGCTCCAAAAAACCATCCTGGGTGAGCTCAGCACACTCACTTTCCTCTAAAAAGAAACATCATAATTAAGCCACCCCAAGTCTTATCTGTTTCTAGCATTCATTTTGCTACATTAGTTGACCAACCTTGCACTTGGTCTGATGTCAATGTTTGCTCCTGACTAGTGGACTCCACCATGCTGCACTCTGGTTGTTTTTCTGTGAAAAATGCATAGAAAAGGGAAGGTGATGTCATTTTACAGAGGGCAAACACTGGACAAGTGCCAACATTTAAAAAGTACAGCAGTTGCCCCCCAACCCTCTTGTCTCCTATGGGATAGGGGATATATGATGAACATCTTAGCAGGTATGACTCTGTGTGACTGTGATCCTCAGGTCCTCTCCTCTACCCATGTCTACACTGGAAAGACTGCATTAATGGGCACAGATGAGCCAGGCAGCAACCAGAAAGTGTTGTTTATCCCTTACGTTCTGGCCTAAGCCCATGGCCTTTGGCCCACCTAGAAATACCCCTGTCGGTGGCTAAATGAGTGTGTTTGAAGTTGCCAATTACATTTTTGGGGGGAAGAGGGTAGCCTCCCTTCGTCCCTTGTGGTAGCTTGGCTGGGGCATCCTTTTTTGGTGCCTCCCTGTTGAAAGAAGAGAAAAAATGAGTTACAAAAATAAAGAAATGTCCAAAAACAGAACCAAATAAGAATGTTCATATCTGCTTTATATTCACCTTCATCTTTAGAATACCAAGTCATACAAAGATTTTAGAAAACATTATATAAAATTCTCTAGAGCTACTTGGAGAAAGAACGTATACAGACAGCTAATTTACACATATACAGTGGGGTAAAAAAGTATTTAGTCAGCCACCAATTGTGTAAGTTCTCCCACTTAAAAAGATGAGAGAGGCATAGGTATACCTCAACTATGAGAGACAAAATGTGGAAACAAATCCAGACAATCACATTGTCAGATTTTTGGAAGAATTTATTTGCAAATTATGATGGAAAATAAGTATTTGGTCACCTACAAACAAGCAAGATTTCTGGCTCTCAGAGACCTGTATCTTCTTCTTTAAGAGGCTCCTCTGTCCTCCACTCATTTCCTGTATTAATGGCACTTGTTTAAACTTGTTATCAGTATAAAAGACACCTGTCCACAACCTCAAACAGTCACACTCCAAACTCCACTATGGTGAAGACCAAAGAGCTGTCGAAGGACACCAGAAACAAAATTGTAGACCTGCACCAGGCTGGGAAGACTGAATCTGCAATAGGCAAGCAACTTGGTGTGAAGAAATCAACTGTGGGAGCAATAATTAGAAAATGGAAGACATACAAGACCACTGATAATCTCCCTTGATCTGGGGCTCCACGCAAGATCTCACCCTGTGGGGTCAAAATAATCACAAGAGCGGTGAGCAAAAATCCCAGAACCACACGGGGGACCTAGTGAATGACCTGCAGAGAGCTGGGACCAACGTAACAAAGGCTACCATCAGTAACACACTACGCCGCCAGGGATTCAGATCCTGCAGTGCCAGACATGTCCCCCTGCTTGAGCCAGTACATGTTCGGGCCCATCTGAGGTTTGCTAGAAAGCATTTGGATGCTCCAGAAGAGGATTGGGAGAATGTCATATGGTCAGATGAAACCAAAGTAGAACTGTTTGGTAGAACACAACTCGTTTCAAGGAGAGAGAATGCTGAGTTGCAACCAAAGAACACCATACCTACTGTAAAGCATGGGGGTGGCAACATCATGCTTTGGGGCTGTTTCTCTGCAAAGGGAACAGGACGACTGATCCGTGTATGTGAAAGAATTAATGGAGCCATGTATCGTTAGATTTTGAGTGCAAACCTCCTCCCATCAGCAAGGGCATTGAAGATGAAACGTGGCAGGGTCTTTCAGCATGACAATGATCCCAAACACACTGCCTGGGCAAGGAAGTGGCCTAGCCAGTCTCCAGATCTCAACCCCATAGAAAACCTTTGGAGGGAGTTGAAAGTCCATGTTGCCCAGCTACAGCCCCAAAACATCACTGCTCTAGAGGAGATCTGCATGGAGGAATGGGCCAACATACCAGCAACAGTGTGTGACAAACTTGTGAAGACTTACAGAAAACGTTTGACCTCTGTCATTACCAACAAAGGATATATAACAAAGTATTGAGATGAACTTTTGATATTGACAAAATACTTATTTTCCACCATAATTTGCAAATAAATTCTTTCCAAATCAGACAATGTGATTGTATGGATTTGTTTCTACATTTTGTCTCTCATAGTTGAGGTATACCTATGATGACAATTACAGGCCTCTCTCATCTTTTAAGTGGGAGAACTTGCACAATTGGTGGCTGACTAAACACTTTTTTGCCCGACCGCACATATTGGTTAGATACAAATATTGCTTACTTTTTTTATGATCTGATGTATGTACTCCATCTGGTCTTGTTCACGGTGTTTGAGATCACAGATCCCTCCCCTACGCCCTCCTGCTAAAAAGGCCAGGAAGAGCAGGAATCTGGAGGAGGCCACATCTGCCTTCCTCAGCCAGGCCACTACTGCCATCCAGACAGACCCAGATGAGTTTGAGGGATTGCTGTGCTGACTGTCAATAAATTTAGGCAGAGGGACGGTGCGCAAAGGAGCAGGTGTGAGGAACTCATCCTGCAGTTCCTCAACAAGGGACTGAGGGGCCAAACTGCAGAAAACACACACCTGTGTGATTTTGTGTCCCCGCAACCACCACCTCCACAGCCAACCCACACACCGCAGCCACCCCACCCACCACAGCAGCATGGCAGTCAGTGGCAATACCAGCCACAAGACCCCCAACAAGGCCACTGGTCTGGGGATTTTCACCCCTATCCCAATTACTAATTATTTTTTTGCTTGTTTTGTTGAATAATGATTTTATTTGTTATATTTTTTTATATTTTTGTATGCATAGAATGCACTTTTTGGTTAAGTTCTTTATATTTGGATGGCAGATAGCATCTGTAATTTTATTTGTTTTTTTAATGCACAATAAAAAAATTGTGTAGAATAATACTTGGTTATGTGTTTTACTTCAAATGACAGTTCGGGAATAGGCAGTTACATTTTAAAAAATACAATGTAAAATTAACAAGGGACACCAACATAGCTGTATATTTGATCTTAAAAACTACGGGCTAATGGTGTTGTGGTAACTTGCCCAAAAAATAAAACAACAAGCATAATAATATTCTTGATATCACTAGAAAAAAAAGCCTTTTCAAATATGTTTGCCATAACTCCATCAGTATCACCGGCAAAGCAGCTTCATTATTAACCCATTAAAGAAGAACGAATGTGCGCGGCATTTCGACATTTCATAATTTGCCATGTCACGAATGTTAACTTTCCATTACGAACACTAGTTTACAAGGTCGACCGCTTCCGGCTTGTCCTTGCTTCCGAGCATGCATGTTTGTACTTTGGATTTTTGTATGACGGACTTGTGTACAGACAATACAAAAATCAGACAACAGACCGCTGTCCGCAGAAAATTTACTTGCCTGCCATCCAACATTTGTTGGCCGAAAGTTGGACAACAATTGTCTGAAGGAGCGTACTAATGGTTGGATTTAGCAAAACAGACTGTCATCACACAATCCCTCGTCAACAATCGGATCGTGTGTACGAGGCTTTAAGCTGGATACACACCAGACGATTTTTTCCTTTAGATTTACCAAAAGCATATAAAATGAGGTCAAACCTAAACACTTTCAATTTGGTCCTAGCACTCATAGGCATGTGCACAGGGTGTGCCAGGTGTGCCCAGGCACATCCTAATCACACTATGCAGCACAAATCCCCCTACTGCCCTGGCCCCCCCTTCCCCTCCCCCGCAGTGCTGCTGGCTTTCCTCCTCTCCTGCTGACTGTTGCTGTGGGGATGTTTTAGGATGAGTGGGGGAAGGGGCCAGTAAACATGTAATTTTCTGGCCCCTTCTCTGTCTGAGTGAACATCGCGAGTGATCGATAGTGTGTGTTTGAGATTTGGGGTGCACACCCTAATGCAATATACTGCGCACACCTATGCTAGCACTATATAGTTGAAGGTAAATCTAAAGGAAACCTAACAACAAAAGTTGTGTAGTGTGTATCCAGCTTTATTCTCACCATACACACTAGTGGCTACTCTACAGTCTATCCTGCACAAAAATCTGGTTCCAGGGTGGAGCGTCCTCCCTAATCAGCCTGAGAGTTTTATAGAGCTAAGAGTGTTTTATAGAGCTAAGAGTGTTCAATCTGCTCCAGCTGAGCTCAATAATCCCTCAGTGAGCCAAATAGGCTCACTGCACAGCACAAAAAAAAAAACAATTTGTATACAGCATGAATTTGGGACAAAATGTCTCCCATCCTGGACACAACCCACAGTTTTTCCTGGCTTCCTGTCACAGTATATACAATTATTTTACATATTTTAAATATTGGGAAATAATGCCCCTATATGTCTTCTTTCAAGAGTGTGTCAGTTCAGAACAATAGCTTTTTAAGCAGCATTTTATGAAGTTGGTTGAAATCTTTACGTATCAGGCAGAGCCCATTAATCATGCAGCTAATTAACAACCCATGATGAGAGGAAAGGGCGGCAGAAACATTGTGTATTGTAAAATAATTCAGCACACCAATAAATGTTTGCAGACCTAACTGTTTCTGTTTAATTTAGTACTTTGTTACAAATATAAACTAGGAATTTATAGATCATGACTGTCTAACTAGGGACGCAAAGGGATAGCATCCTCAAGAAGATTCCCACTGGCTTAAGAAACAGAAACCTCTACTGAAGTCATGAGTAGCTTATTGACTTTTCTGTTCACGCTAGGGAAAATATTTTTAATCAATTTCCTACTCTTGCAGAAGATGCAAGGATACCAATAATGAGAATCACTAACTACACAATCTTCCTTATTATAGGGCTTTGTGTCGTAGAATATTCAGGGATTAAAGCTGTGACCTTGGAATTTAGTAATGGTAATAATGTTTTGACAACAAAAATATGGTAAAGAAAAGAATGTAAAATGCGCCAGTTTAAAATATGTTTAACATTGGAAAAATCCCTGCAGTTTAATGGACAGAAAATAAAGGTTATTACAAAGGTACAGATGGACAATTGATTGAGGTTTCTACATCTTGACCTACAGCTTTACAGATGGATAATGTAGAAGATCATGCTAAGTAGCCTGGATCAAAGATGCTCTTCGTTCTGGTCTTCCAAACACGATCATGCAATGATCTAACACGTTGAATGTTATTTTGTTTTTTATCTCAGCCTTACTACTGAGTGTAACACTGCCATTGAAGCTTTCTTGTAGACTAAAACACAAATAGAGGACTATTTATACCATGTACAGTATTGTCATGATTGCCTATTTGTTTCCCATGTGTTGTAACAATTGCTTGTTTGTTGCCCACATATTGTAGTGATTACCTGTTTGTTGCCAGAATATTTTCACGATGGGCTATTAGTTGTCCAAATATTGATGTAATGGTTACCTGTTTGGGAAACACAACTTGTTGCCCGTGTACTATCGTGTATTATCAGGATTTCCAATTTTTGCCCATGTGTTGTCAGCATTATATGTTCAGAGGGCCATATTACTCTAACGTAATCCCCTGCAGAGGTATTTTGCTGCCACTAATTACATGTACCACTATCAAACCCTATAATTTGCCATTGCACACTATTCAGCAACTGATTGCTAGGGGGCTTGCAAAAGAACATGGTCAAGTTTTCAAAAAACGAGACCCTGTCTTAGAAGAATAATGAAGGCCGCCATTGATGAACGCTTCTTTTGAGAATGTTAGTTACCTGGTTGTCAATGCTGTTCATGTCACTGATCTGGAACAGGTATAGAGATACTTTTTGGTAAAATTGGAAGGTATTTTCAACAACATTTTAGCAAAGGCAAAATTGATAGTTTCATCAAATTAATTTAGCTGAGAATAGTCTGCTCATTCCGATTGAAAACCAAGAAACCAAGAAACCAAGACTTCTGCTTGTCTTAACATTAACTCAAGCATCTCTTGGGAGACCTTAAAATAATGTTTCTCAACTCTAGTCCTCAAGGCACCCCAACAGGTCATGTTTTCAGGATTTCCCTCAGATGAAACGGCTGTGGTAATTACTAAGGCAGTGAAAACACGACCTGTTGGGCGCCTTGAGGACTGGAGTTGAGAAACACTGCCTTAAAATGATCCTAAGCAGTTGGAATATTTATGTAAAGATCATAGCAAATCAGTTGCATTTATAGCTGACTGCCATTGCTTAAAGGTGGTTTCACATGGACCCTGGGCAGGATGGCTTAATACATTGGCATGGTGAAGGTAAGTACAGATTTCAAAGTGCTAATTTAACATTAGGGAGTTGTCTTATAGATTATGCAAATGTTAAGGTCAGGTGTTTAGGTTAAATACTTAGAGTTAAGGTTACGTGCTAAGGAGTACATTTCAGGGTCGGTATGAGTATTAAGGTTAAGGTGTGTAGCCAGATGCTTGGCTAGAGACAAAAAGTGATTTAGAACTCTGTGCTGCAGTGCTTTCTGTGTCTCCCAATGGACTTAAGTTGAATGGGTTAACACCACCACGCCTTCCTCCACCAAGGGTAGTTGACAAGCTGAAGGAGCTCAAGAGACTTGATGGTTGGCAGCATTAAATCATAGGAGATGACATTTGAGAAGGAAACTTTACTATGGCAGACTATGAACCACTTAACTACAATTCCCAATGCGAGATGTGTGTAAGGGGAAAGAGAGTTGCATTTTCTCAGGTTGAATACCAAGGAACTTTCTCTTTGTTGCAAGGAGACCGAGGTGTGCACATTGCTGCTTCTGTGTGCATATCAACTTGCCACAAGCCTGTGGCCGCATGTTGAAGACTCAAGTCACTCCAGACAGATCCAGAAGTCCAGAAGTGTGCTGACATCTGAACAGTGAGACCCCTGTATTGCAGCATTATTTACTGTATGCAGACTTAACTTTTGACTGTACTCATGTGCACCACTGTAAAAACTAGGGCCCAACGCTAGCCGTCTAACTAGGGCTAAAGACTGCTCACTCAGCTGCTTCTTCAGAACTTTGCCTATTGTCTGTAGTAAGAGGTACCTCTATAGGGAGTCTTAACTTTCATTGCTGCCAATCATATAGGGTTCACCCCAAAGTGGATATAGCCCCCTGTTTACAGAGGAGTTATCACAGTATTGATTATCATTGCTGGTAATGTTTTATAATGCCATTACATATTGCTGATTTTGTGTATTACCAGTTTTACTATAATTTAGCAGCATAGAACTCCATGCAATGCTGCTATAGCCTAGTGAACATATTGTCTAGTGAACTGTGATTGACCTAATTTTTTACTAACTCATTTATGTAAATACTGCTATTTATTGCAAACCATAACAATATATTGGGTTCATTTACCACTTACCAGTCTGATGCTTGCTTTTTGATGCTGAACCTTAGTTGCTTGCAGGGTATCTATATCTGTGCTCCCACTAGCAGTGCAGTATCCATTTTCTTAACCTAGTATATCAGTGGCGCTGAGGTTGTCCTCAGAGTTGAGGCAGAAGAACAGGGAAACCAGTCTGCCAGGAATACTGTAAGACTAATACTGCTTGAAGCTGAACTTCAGGCAGACAGCTAAAGACACAGATAAACACATATAAAGGAGCTATTTTACTTGCCAACAGATTTGTATTTCTGTCCATCTACTCCTGAAATTTAAACAGCTCTTCCATACTGTACAGTCCTATCTGGCAAGGCACAGGACCTAATTTTTAATTACTGCAGTTGAATAATGCTTACAGGTCTTGTCCCTCCCCAACCTGTGATTGAAAGGAGTAGCAGCAGACCGATGAGCTTAAAGTATCTTTAAGCTCCTTGTGCTGCTTCTCTAATGCCGCGTACACATGACCGGACTTTACGGCATACTTGGTCCGGCGGACCGGAGCCCGTTGGACAATTCGATCGTGTGTGGACTCCAGCGGACTTTTTTTTCCCAAAAGTTTGATGGACCTAGAAATGAAACATGTTTCAAATCTTTCCGACGGACTCGAGTCCGGTCAAAAAGTCAGCTCGTCTGTATGCTAGTCCGATGGATAAAAACCGACGCTAGGGCAGCTATTGGCTACTGGCTATGAACTTCCTTGTTTTAGTCCAGTCGTACATCATCACGTACGAATCCGTCGGACTTTGGTTGATCGTGTGTAGGCAAGTCCGTTCATTCGGAAAGTCCGTCGTAAAGTCCGTCGAAAAGTCCGCCGGACAAAGCCTGCCGTAAAGTCCGCTCGTGTGTATGCGGCATAAGTCTAAACTCTCCCTCCCATTCTAAGCTGCTTAAGGGATTGCAAGAGGCTCATGCCTGGTCAAATTCAGGTGCTTACACTGCTTTAATAAACAAACATTTGATGGTACATTGTTGAATTCAGGGCTGCATTTATACCTGCCCAGAGTTCGGATTTAAGTGTTAGCTTCAGGTGGTAAGTTTTAAGGGTTTTAGCATTAATAATTAAAGAGGAACTTTACCCATAACAAATTGATAAAAAAATAATATTATTTAGCAAGGAACATACATTCCACATTAATAATTATGCTACCATAAATTGCTTCCAGTAAATTGCTTCCAGTATTGCTCTTGTTTCTTCTTGCCGGAGGATGCCATTTTACTGAAGCCCAGAGCCCCTGAACAGCAGTAAATCATAAAGCGGAACTAAACCCAACAATTTAATGGTTTCAAAACAGTTATATTCATGGAATGTCAGGATTGCTTACTGTCACATTTGCTTGTGTCTAGAACCAAACTGTCAAACCATCAAATGGCTGATGTCATAAATGATCACATTTCAAAACCATGGCAGTTGTAGATCAAACAGAAGCAGCTTCCTTGACTGTAAAGGATAGGAGGGTTTAAATCCACTTTAGGGCTGTCGGGAGATAGGCCTCTACAAATTCAGCAGTGCCTAAAAAAGAGAGCAACTGAGCATGTGCAGAGCAGGGTGAGGCAGTGTATTACTGGATTTTAAACAGTGTAGACACATATTTTTAATGTTTTACATAGCAATACCTGCATAAGGGGCCAGCCTGAAGAGATCTAGCAGTTAGAGTAACCTTTGGGGCTCAGAGTGAGAAGTGGTATAAGGGTTAGATTAGGTTTAGGAATTAGCAGGTTTTCAGGGTCACCTTTTATGTAGACTTTTTTGTGTTGTACATCCTACACTGGGTACCACATTGTGCCAGGTTCTTATAGCAATCAGCATACCAAAAAATAAAACAAGCTCTCTTCCAGATGTATCAGTTACAGGGATTAAACAAACCATTTACCACTGACAGGGGTGCTTACAATGACCAGCTATTATTTATTTATGTAAAGCGTTCATTCCAAAGGGAAAAAAACTGTTTTGCTTATAAAGTATTTGCTGGAGTTTAGCTTCAATTTGGTAGTGTATCGAAATCTGCTAGTCCATCTAACACTCCCTTCCCCCAGACGGACAATGCTGCTGTCCAAAGGTGCCCCTGTGATCCTTCATCCAGAGTGGATATATTATGTTGCACAACTATTTGCACTCTCTGGCAGACACATTTCCGGCAGTGCTGCAGTCTCGTCTTCCCTGATGGTTCTCCTAGTCTTTTGTTCAGATTTTCTGTCTGTTCATGCACAGACTAAAGCCTGGTACACACAGATCGAATGTTGGGTGACATTGGCCAGTTCAATAAAAACCAGACGACATTCGGCCCATGTGTATGGCACCCTGTTCGACAGAAGCCAGCCAAACCAGCCAGGAACACCAGCAGCTGACCGGCTCCCGATCAGCACTCTCCACCAATGGCGGAGAGCGCTAATCGGAGTGTTCTTGCGGGGAGGCCACCCCCTGTCAGAACACAACAGTTCAGCGAGAGATCACCGTACTAATATCGGATTGGTAGTACAGTGGCTCTGACCGGAGCTGTCAACCCGCTAGGTTGAACAAAGAAAAACTAGTAGTGTGTACTGGGCATAACTCTGTGTTACCAGTTGCTCACTGTTGCTCAGATCAGAGAAACATTACTATACACAGACGGGTAAGGACACGTAAACCTAGTGTTTTCTCCTCATCCAGCTGCTCCAACAATAGCATACACAGAAGCCTTATCTGAGTGCTGCCTCCTCTGTTTGCCAAACCTACATGTTCTGTACAAGTGATGTATAGCCAAAACATTTTTTGTTTTGCATAGAGTAGGGAACAGTTAAAATACCTGCCATTAGGGGCGTGGCCTGGACATGGCGGTGTGAAGATGTGTCTTCTGTCAGCTCCTGACTTCCCCCTGCCTATCCTGACATATTACCAAGTCTAACCATCTGTTACAGCGGCATGCTAGCTAAGAAATGGTACAGGACCAGATCGTCGGCTCGAGCAACCCGCTCCCACACATCCCAGGGGGAGATTCAATGTTTCTTCCAGAGTGCACACTGCACTTCCTTGGGGCGCCATAGTGGCGACACCTCGTGGCTCAGGCTTGAGCATTCAAATAATGCCGGACCCATCTGTATTTCCTGGCTCATCCTCCATATCGTACTCCATACCAGAGACTCCTGCACTCTTTCGTCTGGACATATCAGCGGTAACCAACTCCCCTAGATGGTGATATCTGGGCGCATCTACAGGCCTTACCCACCAAACAGGACATTTAGGACATGATTCTTCGGGTGGAAGAGACACACCACTGAGACATCCAGGTCGTAAGGGAGGAAGTCCACTTACTTTTGGAGAGAGTGGATACAGGGGAGACAACGATATTCTCCCTAGAACATCGCGTGGCAGCCGTGGAGCATTCCCGCATCTCTTAGGCGGATACAGCGGTGGACCTTCAGCTCCACTTTAAGGACCTAGAAGACAGAAGCCGCATGAATAATCTGCGGCTGTGGGGCCTCCCGGAGGCTACAGGCACTGAAGATCTTCAAGCTATGGTGAGTATTATCTTACAGAAGGTCCTAAACTCCCCACAGTCCAACGTGGTTTTGGATAGGGTCCATAGAGCCCTGGGCCCTAGATCTAATGACCTCAACAGGCAACCGGGATAAAGTGTGCCGCCTACATACCCTAAGAAGGACCTAATTCACAGCAAAGCATGGGAAAATGGGGAGGTGGACTTTGATGTTGCCCCCATCAAGATTCTCCTGGATCTATCTAGGGCAACTCTTCAGCGCAGGGCCCACCTGCACCCTATCCTTGACATGGCAAGGGAACAGGGCAGCATGTACAGATGGGGACGGTCACCTTTCGGAAAGCCTCTGCCTCCCTTACCCTGTGTACACCTGCAGACTAACCGGAGCTATTTGCCTTTCTAGATGTGGAACCCATCCAGGTTTCAAATTGGCTCCAGCTTCTCCCATGCCCAGTAGGTCGCACTGGCCCTTCTAGGCCCTCGTGGTCTTACTCAAGCACTCCAGCAAAGATTACGGACGAGGTCATGAGCCCCCTCCACAGAGCAGTCCTAAGCGGCAAGAGTTCTACTTCACCTGTCTACAGTGCAGTATGTGACTGCAGGACTAATGGCGGATGTTCTTAGTAGTCCTCGCCACTTGCCTGCGGCTGGGATGACTTGCCCTCTTTCTCACAGGTTTTTGTAGAGAAAAACCCGCATGCCACTGCCTGGATTTATCCCTCAGTGCACGTCAGAGGGACCCTGTCCTGCTTCACAGTCTCCGTCTAGCAGTAAATGAAAGACTCCCAATATGCTTCTTAGACAATTTCTTTGAGCCTTAATGTTTCCCTGCTGTGGACTATATCGCCCTTTGCATGCCAGTGATGCCTTCCCGTGCTCCCCATATACTTGCCTAGTGTCTAAATAACATCTATGTTAAACCTTCTAAACCTAGTGTACAGTGGGGACAGAAAGTATTCAGACCCCCTTACATTTTTCACTCTTTGTTATATTGCAGCCATTTGCTAAAATCATTTAAGTTCATTTTTTTCCTCATTAATGTACACACAGCACCCTATATTGACAGAAAAACACTGAATTGTTGACATGTTTGCAGATTTTTAAAAAAGAAAAACTGAAATATCACATGGTCCTAAGTATTCAGACCCTTTGCTGTGACACTCATATATTTAACTCAGGTGCTGTCCATTTCTTCTGATCATCCTTGAGATGGTTCTACACCTTCATTTGAGTCCAGCTGTGTTTGATTATACTGATTGGACTTGATTAGAAAAGCCACGCACCTGTCTATATAAGACCTTACAGCTCACAGTGCATTTCAGAGCAAATGAGAATCATGAGGTCAAAGGAACTGCCTGAAGAGCTCAGAGACAGAATTGTGGCAAGGCACAGATCTGGCCAAGGTTCCAAAAAAGTTTCTGCTGCACTTAAGGTTCCTAAGAGCACAGTGGCCTCCATAATGCTTAAATGGAAGACGTTTGGGACGACCAGAACCCTTCTCAGAGCTGGCCGCCCGGCCAAACTGAGCTATCGGGGGAGAAGAGTCTTGGTGAGAGAGGTAAGGAAGAACCCAAAGATTACTGTGGCTGAGCTCCAGAGATGGTAGAAAGTTGTAGAAAGTCAACCATCACTGCAGCCTTCCACCAGTTGGGGCTTTATGGCAGAGTGGCCCGACGGAAGCCTCTCCTCAGTACAAGACACATGAAAGCCCGCATGGAGTTTCCTAAAAAAACACCTGAAGGACTCCAAGATGGTGAGAAATAAGATTCTCTGGTCTGATGAGACCAAGATAGAACTTTTTGGCCTTAAGTCTAAGTGGTATGTGTGGCGAAAACCAGGCACTGCTCATCACCTGTCCAATACAGTCCCAACAGTGAAGCATGGTGGTGGCAGCATCATGCTGTGGGGGTGCTTTTCAGCTGCAGGGACAGGACGACTGGTTGCAATCAAGGGAAAGATGAATGCAGCCAAGTACAGGGATATCCTGGATGAAAACCTTCTCCAGAATGCTCAGGACCTCAGACTGGGCCGAAGGTTTACCTTCCAACAAGACAAGGGCCCAAAAAACATCCCTGGGAATTACAGACCAGTTAGCCTAACATCAATAGTATGTAAACTCTTGGACGGGATGATAAGGGACTATATACAAGATTTTAGTAATAAGAATGATTTCATTAGCAGTAATCAGCATGGATTCATGAAGAATCGTTCTTGCCAAACCAATCTATTAACCTTCTATGAGGAGGTGAGTTGCCATCTAGATAAAGGAAGGCCCGTAGACGTGGTGTATCTGGATTTTGCAAAAGCATTTGACACAGTTCCCCATAAACGTTTACTGTACAAAATAAGGTGCGTTGGCATGGACCATAGGGTGAGTACATGGATTGAAAACTGGCTACAAGGGCGTGTTCAGAGGGTGGTGATAAATGGGGAGTACTCAGAATGGTCAGGGGTGGGTAGTGGGGTTCCCCAGGGTTCTGTGCTGGGACCAATCCTATTTAATTTGTTCATAAACGACCTGGAGGATGGGATAAAGAGTTCAATCTCTGTATTTGCAGATGATACTAAGCTAAGCAGGGCAATAACTTCTCTGCAGGATGTGGAAATCTTGCAAAAAGACCTGAACAAATTAATGGGGTGGGCGACTACATGGCAAATGAGGTTCAATGTAGAAAAATGTAAAATAATGCATTTGGGTGGCAAAAATATGAATGCAATCTATACACTGGGGGGAGAACCTCTGGGGGGATCTAGGATGGAAAAGGACCTGGGGGTCCTAGTGGATGATAGGCTCAGCAATGGCATGCAATGCCAAGCTGCTGCTAATAAAGCAAACAGAATATTGGCATGCATTAAAAGGGGGATCAACTGCAGAGATAAAACTAAGATCGGGGAGTAAGGTTAAAAGAGGGGCCAAAGCATGGACCTCTCCAATAGAGTCCTGCCTCTTTTACAAGAAAAATGGACTGTTGCGGTACCATAAAGAAAAGACTTAATTTAAAAAAAACCATAAGTTTATTTCAGAACATGGTAAAAAGTCCTACAGGGGACATTAATTATACATATTCGTGATTTGACATACATAAACAATGATAGTTGTTCTACAGTATTGTTGATACTCAGTTGGTATAGCTAATGCCCACACAAGTGCATGGACAGAGATTTTACATGGTGTGATACTTGCAGACGTGACCTCTACGTTTCGCGGTCACAGCCGCTTCTTCAGGAGGCGTCTGATAGTATGTAGTCTATGAAGATGAAAAAACAATACAGTATCAACATGACAAAGCACATACATAGTTTTACAAAAGATACATGATTGATATTGGAGAACATATTTGAAATTTTAAAATTTTTTAGAAGTTGCACTCACCAAACTATAACCATGGAGCTTCTCTGGAGCGATATTTGTGAGACGCCCTCACGAGGCGTTCCCCCGGGGGCGGGCCAGGGAGGCAAATTAAGGTAATGCTATTGTAAGAAATTCAATGGGATAAGGTTTTTTTAAAAAATTAGATCAAATAGTGTGTCTGATTAGAGGGTCACCCGGGAGTGTCAGGGTGAGGGTGAAAAGGTGCCAAAGAGGATGGCTAGAGGGGAAAGAGGGAAAGAGGAGGGGGGAAAAGGAACAAGAAGGGGGGGGGGGAGGGGAAAGAGGGGGGGAAAAAAAGGGGGGGGGGGAAGGGGAGGGGGGGGGGAAGGGGGGAGGAAGGGAAGGGGGGGGGGAAAGGGAAAAGAGAAAGAAGAAAGGGGGAAGGGGAAAGAAAGGGGAAGGACCAGGGAAGGGGAGAAGAGAAGGGGGGGGAAGAGGAGGGGGAGAAGGGGAGGGGGAAAAAGGAAGGGAAGAAGGGGGATGGGGAAAGAAGAGAAGGAAAAAATAGGAGAAAAGGTCGGAAGGGGAAAAAAGGGGGGATGGGGGGTGTGGAATACAGCAGATGTCCCTATGTACCTGATAGAGAAATTGGGAGACACACAGAACTAACAGGGGAAGAATTAATGGTAATAAAGAAATTTTTACCTATCATTGTTATAATAAAACCCAGATCCAAAAGCTGCTGACACCCAGAATGACTAAAACAGTCAGTGGCCAGAACGTCACACCATACCGTCACAAGGAGTCACTATAGGAGGTAGAAATCCATAAGGGAAGTATTAAAAACTATAGACATGGTAAGGTATTCCGTATCCAGCAGGAGAGGGTGATACCACACATGGATAATGGATATCCCCGTCCTGCATGGAGAATGTAAAATAAGTACTCACAGGGGTTCCGGATGGTAACTGTGCGGTGCTGGGTGTCCGTCTGTGACTGTAAGCAGCTGGGTCTGGGCATTTTAAATGCCTCCAACCCGGAAGTTCAGCGGCGGAGAAAGCCGCCGCATATACTTCCGGGTCCAATCCTCCACTGTTGCGCAGGCGCGGGTGGTTCGCCCAGCGCAGGCGCACAGCTCAATGTTGACCAGTGCCTAAGCAATGGTCAGAACGAAGCGGCAGCTGGGGCTCGAAATAGCCCAGCCCACCGCCGGAGGAGCGCAAGCCCGCCACCGGGGGAGAATTAACTCCTCACATCCCCCCAGAGCAGAGTGGCAGGTGCAGTTAAATAATCATTTAAGTATACATAATTTTTCAAAAGAATAAACTGGGGGGGGGGGGGGACGGAAGCGGTGCATGGTCTCCAGCGGTCTCGGAGGTCACCGCAGCTGCAGAAACATGCACCGTAATCCGTTCACAGCCCGTCCCAGAGCAATGTACAAAAATTGCAATCTGAATATACAAAGCTTTAATTAATAAAGCAGATAGTTTACTGGAATATTGAAATCAGCCACAGAAGGAAACATTGAAGAGAAGAAAAAACATTAAATAATATTGAGTTTTTTGTGTATAGTGGAAACACTATATGTAGGGAGTCCACTAGTCTATAGTCCTAAGGAAAAACCTGAAGTCAAATAAAATCCAAAGGATTTTTCTGAGTGTGATGTTTGATATGATTTTTTAATTATTTAGAAATTCTTTAATTGTGTGTAATTGGATCACGGCAGGGACTGAGGGATAAGTCACAACAAAGTTATTCAAGAAAGTATTTGTATGAATGTGTCTCATTAATGCCAGGAGGGACACATGCATCAAGTTGCTCAATCCACAGAGATTCACGTCTTAAAATTTCGCGATCCCAATTGCCCCCGCGAGGGTCTTGGGGGACAACATCTAATACAGTAAACCGAATATAGTCCAAATTAAAGCGGTGATAAATGCCAATATGGCGGCCTACGGTGGTAAGCTTGCCATTCGTGGAGGCGTATAGATGATCCCCCAGTCTCTGCCGTAACTCTCTGATTGTTTTCCCCACATAAAAGGCGCTGCACGCGCAGGTCATGAGGTAAATGACTCCACGTGTACCACAATGGGCCGAGTGTTTGGGGAAAAACACCTCACCGTTAGGGAGTAAAAAATGTTGTCCTTCTCGAATCCAGGGGCAGTGTGGACAATTGCCACATTTGTATGTGCCCCTGGGTTCCGAAGGACCAGGGGAAGGAATCCTGTAATGGCTGTGTGTTAGTCTATCCCTTAAAGAGGTGGCCCTTTTGAAAACCAGATCGGGGGTGGGTTTGATGTATTTTTTGAGGGTGTGATGATCAGTTAAGATATGCCAATGATTTGACAATATTTTTCGTAATTGCTGGTGGTGGGTAGAAAATTTAGTGATGATCTTTGTCATGTAGGGTTGTTTAGGACGTGGGGGGCCATATAATAATGTTTGTCTGTCTAAGGCTAGGGCCTTGTTGAAAGCTTTTCTCAGCACGGTGCGTTTATAACCTCTCGCCAACAATCGTGTGCGGAGGGCATTGGCCTGTTTATAGAAATCCCCGTCAAATATGTTCTCCAATATCAATCATGTATCTTTTGTAAAACTATGTATGTGCTTTGTCATGTTGATACTGTATTGTTTTTTCATCTTCATAGACTACATACTATCAGACGCCTCCTGAAGAAGCGGCTGTGACCGCGAAACGTAGAGGTCACGTCTGCAAGTATCACACCATGTAAAATCTCTGTCCATGCACTTGTGTGGGCATTAGCTATACCAACTGAGTATCAACAATACTGTAGAACAACTATCATTGTTTATGTATGTCAAATCACGAATATGTATAATTAATGTCCCCTGTAGGACTTTTTACCATGTTCTGAAATAAACTTATGTTTTTTTTAAATTAAGTCTTTTCTTTATGGTACCGCAACAGTCCATTTTTCTTGTAAAAGAGGCAGGACTCTATTGGAGAGGTCCATGCTTTGGCCCCTCTTTTAACCTTACTCCCCGATCTTAGTCATATTTAGGATGATGGTACCCTTTAATGTATGTTTACCCCCCTTTGTAATTTATGTGGCATACTCGTAAACTCTGCAGAGATAAAACGATAATTCTCCCGCTCTACAAGACTCTGGTCCGGCCGCACCTGGAGTATGCTGTCCAGTTCTGGGCACCAGTCCTCAGGAGGGACGTACTGGAAATGGAGCGAGTACAAAGAAGGGCAACAAAGCTAATAAAGGGTCTGGAGGATCTTAGTTATGAGGAAAGGTTGCAAGCACTGAACTTATTCTCTCTAGAGAAGAGACGCTTGAGAGGGGATATGATTTCAATTTACAAATACTGTACTGGTGACCCCACAATAGGGATAAAACTTTTTCGCAGAAGAGAGTTTAATAAGACTCGTGGCCACTCATTACAATTAGAAGAAAAGAGGTTTAACCTTAAACTACGTAGAGGGTTCTTTACTGTAAGAGCGGTAAGGATGTGGAATTCCCTTCCACAGGCGGTGGTCTCAGCGGGGAGCATTGATAGCTTCAAGAAACTATTAGATAATCACCTGAATGAC
Source organism: Lithobates clamitans (assembly GCA_037952925.1). Classification (NCBI taxonomy): domain Eukaryota; kingdom Metazoa; phylum Chordata; class Amphibia; order Anura; family Ranidae; genus Lithobates; species Lithobates clamitans. Next base: position 4,908,775 of record JBBGZY010000014.1, read on the forward strand.
CGCAATATACAGGGATATGTAATGTAATACTGACACATAATCACACACATAAGTTGGACTTGATGGACTTGTGTCTTTTTTCAACCTCACCTACTATGTAACTATGTAACTACTATGTAACAATGACCCTAAGCACACAGCTAAAATAACGAAGGAGTGGCTTCACAACAACTCCATGACTGTTCTTGAATGGCCCAGCCAGAGTCGTGACTTAAACCCAATTGAGCATCTCTGGAGAGACCTAAAAATGGCTGTCCACCAACGTTTACCATCCAACCTGAGGATCTGCAGGGAGGAATGGCAGAGGATCCCCAATTCCAGGTGTGAAAAACTTGTTGCATCTTTCCCTCAAAGACTCATGGCTGTATTAGATCAAAAGGGTGCTTCTACTAAATACTGAGCAAAGGGTCTGCATACTTAGGACCATGTGATATTTCAGTTTTTCTTTTTTAATAAATCTGCAAAAATGTCATCAATTTAGTGTTTTTATGTCAATATGGGGTGCAGTGTGTACATTAACGAGGAAAAAAAATGAACTTAAATGATTTTAGCAAATGGCTGCAATACAATAAAGAGTGAAAAATTTAAGGGGGTCTGAATACTTTCCGTCCCCACTGTATATGTTACTCAGCTTACATTGGGCTTGTGTTGCGGAGACACTGAATGTTTATGTTTGACTGCCTTCATATTCTAATTGCTCTTGCTAGTTATCAATGTACTAGAACCCTCTCCTTGGTTTACTCATAGAGAGCTTTCTTTTGGTGGTATTTGATCACCTCTGCGGTTTTTCTTTTTTGCGCTATAAACGAAAAAAGAGCGTCAATTTTGAAAAAAACACAATATTTTGTACTTTTTGCTATAATAAATATCCCTAAATATTAAAAAAAAACTAATTTCTTCATCAGTTTAGGCCGATATGTATTCTTCGACATATTTTTGGTAAAAAAAAAAAAAAAGCAGATATTGATTGGTTTGTGCAAAAGTTATAGCGTCTACAAAATAGGGGATAGATTTATGGCATTTTTATTTATTTTATTTTTTTTTACTAGTAATGGCGGTGATCAGCGATTTTTAACGTGACTGTGACATTGCGGCGAACAGAACGGACACTTTTGACACTTTTTTGGGACATTTGACATTTATACAGCGATCAGAGCTAAAATTAGCCACTGATTACTGTGTAAATGTCATTGGCAGGGAAGGGGTTAACACTAGGGGGCGATCAAGGGGTTATCTGTGTTCCCTATGTGTGTTCTAACTGTGGGGGGGATGGGACTGACTAGGGGAGAAGACCGATTGGAGTTCATACTTAGTAGGAGCACACAATCTGTCTCTACTCCACTGAGAGAACCGTTCTCGTTCTGTCACGAGCAAACGTGGGTGCCATCGACTCCGGGGACACGCGGCAAGCGCGCCTCCGGTGGCGCGCACGTGCCTGCAAAAGCGTCTTAAAGAGCAAACGTACTGCTATGATGGCTCGCGCAGGGGAGCCATCCTGCCGCAGTATAACTGCGGCAGCTGGTCAGGAAGTGGTTAATGGTGTTACATATTTTTATGCATGTTGAATTATACATTGTACATACTCGGTTCTACCGTTTTCATTATCTGACAAGGTCGGGATGGTGACCTCAAACTTTTCACGAAGATCTTAGCAACAAGGATTCAGCAACATCTACCGAATCTGATCCACTTGGACCAAGTAGGGTTTGTCCCAACCAGAGAAGCTAGAGACAATACCACCAAGGTCCTAAACTTACTACATGTAGCCAATTAATCTCACACCCAATGTTTGTTTCTAGGCCTTTGACAGGGTAAACTGGGATTTCATGATTTTCGGTTATAAAGTATGCAGGATTCGGCACCAACATGCTCCAGTGGATTTCCACAATTTACTCCCACCGCACAGCTCGGGTTTGAGCCAATGGGGTCCTGTCGAAACCTTTCAAAATCATAAATGGGACACGACAGGGTTGCCCACTGTCGCCCCTCCTCTTCACCCTGTCACTGAAACCTTTTTTATGTCCAATACGTTAGAACCCAGATGTCAATGGCATAAACGTTGGGGGCACCCAACAAAAGGTTTTGGCTTACGCTGATGACATGTTATTTTCCTTTACAAACCCCTTGATCTCACTCCTAAGATATTTGAATTAAACTTCCCTCCATTACTGAAAAAAGTCAGAGCTCTTCTGGACAAATGGAATACAGGACTCCATTCGTGTTTTGGCTGCTGCAATATCCTCAAAATGAGTATCCTTCCTAAATTCCTATATCTCCTACCAATTTATATCCCATCTAACTATTTCAAACAGATTCAAGGGGTATTTTTTGAATTTATATGGGTCCATAAATGCCCACGATTAAAGAGAGCTCACACTACCCAAACAGTATGGGGGGTGGGGGGGGGGGGTGTTGGCTGTGCCAGACATACAGTGGTGCTCATAAGTTTACATACCCTGGCAGAATTTATCATTTCTTGCCCATTTTTCAGAGAATATGAATGATAACACAAAAACTTTTCTTTCACTCATGGTTAGTGTTTGGCTAAAGCCATTTATTATCAGTCAACTGTGTTTACTCTTTTTAAATCATAATCACAACAGAAACTACCCAAATGACCCGATCAAATGTTTACATAACCCAATCCTTAATACCGTGTATTGCCCCCTTTAACATCAATGACAGTTTGAAGTCTTTTGTGGTATTTGTGGATGAGGCTCTTTATCTTCTCAGATGGTAAAGCTGCCCATTCCTCTTGGAAAAAGCCTCCAGTTCCTGTAAATTCTTGAGCTGTCTTGCATGAACTGCATGTTTGAGATCTCCCCAGAGTGGCTCAAAGATATTGAGGTCAGGAGACTGAGATGGCCACTCCAGAACCTTCAATTTATTCTGCTGTAGCCAATGACAGGTCGACTTTGCCTTGTGTTTTGGATCATTGTCATGTGGGAACGTCCAAGTACGTCCCATGCGCAGCTTCCTGTCTGATAAATGCAAATGTTACTCCAGTATTTTTTGATAACATACTGCATTCATCTTGCCATCTTTTGACCAAATTTCCTGTGCCTTTGTAGCTCTCACATCCCCAAAACATTAGCGATCCACCTCTGTGTTTCACTGTAGGAATGGTGTACCTTTCATCATAGGCCTTGTTGACTCCTCTCCAAATGAAGCATTTATGGTTGTGGCCAAAAAGCTCAATTTTGGTCTCATCACTCCAAAAGACTTTGTGCCAGAAGGTTTGAGGCTTGTCTCTGTGCTGTTTGGCATATTGTAAGCGGGATACTTTGTAGCATCTGCGTAATAATGGCTTTCTTATGGTGAAAACAGCCACACCACATGTTTTCAGAAAGTCCTGTATTTCACCTGAAGTTATTTGTGGGTTTTTCTTTGCATCCCAAACAATTTTCCTGGCAGTTGTGGCTGCAATTTTAGTTGGTGTACCTGAACGTGGTTTTGTTTCAACAGAACCCCTAATTTTCCACTTCTTGATTAGAGTTTGAACACTGCTAATTGGCATTCTCAATTTCTTGGATATCTTTTTATACCCCTTTCCTGTTTTATACAGTTCAACTACCTTTTCCCACAAATCCTTTGACAATTCTTTTGCTTTCCCCATGACTCAGAATCCAGAAACGTCAGTGCAGCACTGGATGAAAGATGCAAGGGTCTGTCAGGAGTCCAGAAACTCATCAACCTTTTATACACTCACACTAATTACAAGCAAACAGATCACAGGTGAGGATGGTTACCTTTAATAGCCATTTAAACCCCTTTGTGTCAATTTGTGTGCATGTTATCAAGTCAAAATCACCAGGGTGTATAAACTTTTGATCAGGGTCATTTGGGTAGTTTCTGTTGCCATTATGATTTAAAAAGAGTAAACACAGTTGATTGATAATAAATGGCTTCAGTCAAACACTAACCATGAGGGAAAGAAAGGTATTTGTGTTATCATTCATATTCTCTGAAAAATGGCCAAGAAATCATAAATTCTGCCAGGGTCAGCTTAAACTTAAAACTTATGAGTACAACTGTATGTAAATACTACCAAGCAGTACAGCTGAGTAGACTAATTGATTGGAATAGACATTGTTATGGGTTCAGTTAGAACAAAGTTTAAGTGCCATATCTCCTGGTGTTATAACTCACTGCCGGGATGTGAAAAACCACCCCTTAATTGGCCAGACCACGCGACTTTGCCCATCTTTGTTTGCGCAAGCATCCCTCTCTTCCCTGACTTCGCCACTATTCCCAATATTGGGGAATCCACTTTTTACCCGGGATACCAAGATGCATCCTTTAAAAATTTGATGAACTCTGGACTTTCACAGGCCACTCACTTCTTAATTGCTATGTATTGGCCATCGATCTCTGCCCTCATCAACCCCACAGGTTCCTTCTGTTTGAAGTTTTGGAGGGCTCTCCAACTCACTAATTTTTTCACATCTCTCCCGCCCTTCCCCCGAGGAACTTCAGACGATCTCTTACAACTCTGGAGGAGTACTGCTTGGAAACGGGAGTGATGCCACACACTGTCTCAGTGAACTACAACCTACTGATCACGCCTCCAGAATCTCTCTCCCTATGCTGCCTTCATGAGCAGGAACGAGATTTTAGTCACACTAAGCTCACAACAACGGCAACATATCCTTCAATTTATGTACAAGACCTCCACCTGCATGAAAGTGCAAGAAACTAACTTTAAACTTCTAACTAGACAGTATAGGACAACGGAGAGGTTACAAAAAAAAATTTCCTGCAACTTCCGATTGTTGCTGGAGATGCCAGGAAGAACGGGGAACTCTTCTCCATATTTTTGGACCTGTCCCAAGCTAAAACACTTCTGGAAAGAGGTTGGATGCATTGCCCAAAAATTTATGGAAGCCCGATACTGGACAACCCAGACTTTTTCCTTCTCCATGCCTCAAATACCCCCGGGAGAATCTACAAAAAATCAATCATTCGCCATCTCCTTGACGCCGCCAAGGCATGCATTCCTCTTAAATGGAAATCTCCACAGTCTCTGACCATTGGGATGTGGCTTAAGAAAGTAGAGGAAATAAATAAACTGGAAGACTTTTTCCTCTTGGCACGTCACCAACAAGAACGCTACTCCAAAATGTAGTCACTATGGAACATGTTCATCTTCTCTGATGAAGGTCGAACCCCTTTTGACTGCGACTCTGTCAACTAAATCTGCCCTGTTATGACTCAGAATACATTTATTACTCTGGAGATACCAAACACACAATCCGAATATCATCAGTCTGGTTTGCGGTTTCACATCTCTCCATCCCTCCTCTAATCCCCCCCATACGCATGCACGTTGTGGCGTTTCTTGGTGCCAAATGGACTATATAAACGAGGCAAATTCCCAGGATCAATGCTATCTGGTCTACAGCATTCCATGTGGCCCCTGCCACCTGTTTACCTTGAAAACCTGTTCCAGTTGCTACTTGGCTTGTGTCTGAATATTCTTGCTATCTGCCTGCATCTGACCCCGGCTTGTTTCTGACTCTGCTTCTGCTACTGTTCTGGTTACCTCGCTGCCTGCCTGCTACTGACCTGGCCTGTACCCTGACTTCTCTCCACCTTCTGCATCGGTTCCTGATCTGCATGCTTGTGTATGACCCAGCCTGCCTGCACCTTCCTGTGTTCCTACCTACAGAACACCACTTCACTGACTGCTTTGTCCATCTTCCAGTCTGTGCCACTCTACTTCCAGCCTGCTCTAGTCTTCAGCCTTCCAGCTGTTCCTGGCCTTCTTCCTTGTTGGTGGTCCTCCACGGTATCTTTGGAAGTTCCAAACCAGCTCCTTCACCAGCGATCTTGCCAGGCACTCCTGCCACTCTGCACTTCCGAGCCTCCTACTCTATCAGGGGTTTTTGAGTCAGAGGTGTAAGAGAGGCCTTCCTCTGCATATCGGCTCCACTACCAGGTACATGACAGTACCAGACAGCCTTGTCTGAGCCCAAGTGAGGAACCTCTCCTATGGATGAACTTTGTCAGCACCTTGCTGGACTTACACAGAGGCATATACCCAACTGGAGGAGCGTGTCCAGGCCCTATCATCCCCTGCTGCTCAGGGGTTTGCTTATCTATCTGCCACTTCAGCCTGCACATCGACTGCACCCGTAGTTGTCATGTTACCTCCGGAACTCAAAGTCCCTACACCAAGAGATTCTCTGGAGAACACAACAAATTCAGAATGTTCCACAACACCTGTAAACTTTATTTTGCTCTACAGCTATGTACTTTCTCCTTGGAAACTACCAAAGTTGGCTTTGTCATTTCTTTTCTACAAGGTGAGCTTCAGTCCTGGGCTCACCGCCTACTGGAACAGAAAGCTGCATCTCTAACAAACCTCACTACCTTCTTTCATGCCATGTCCCAGCTCTATGAGGATCCTCAACAAACCACCACTGCAGAGGCAGGACTGCACACACTCCAGCAAGGTCGCAGAATGGCCGAGGACTATGTTTCTGAATTTAGGTGCTGGAGTTCTGATACCAACTGGAACGATGCTGCCCTGCGCCACCAATTTTGTATGGGCCTTTCAGAACCCCTGAAGGATAAACTGGCCCGAGTTGGGGTTCCCCAGTCCCTGGATGCTCTCATCAATCTCTATCCAGATCGATCGACAACTGAGGGAACAAAGATCAGAAAGAGCAACAATACCATCTCATCCTATATGGATGCTACCTCAAGTCTCCAGCTTCTCCAGCCCTGATCCACCGGTTCCTGCAGCATCCGCCCCTGATACTTCCAAACCAATGCAGCTGGGCTTGCTCCGCTCCCCTCACTCATCGTTGAAGAGCATCACCTGAACAATCTCTGCCTGTATTGTGGGGAGCCTGGACACTACGTGAAATCATGCCCAGCAAAACTCCGTAAGTGTCTAACAATTTCTTCTGATCATGCACCAGCCTTGCCAAGCAACTCTTCTCATCTCGCTCTTACCATTCTTTTACAGCATTCAGGAAGGAATACCCAGGTCTCTGCCATAATTGACCTCGGAGCCTGTAGCTGTTTCATGGACTTATCTTTTGCCGCAAAGCATCAGTACTCGCTGCAACCCAAGGCTCAGGGACTCTCTGTACATCTAGTTGATGGGTCTGCTATTAAATCGGGACTGGTCACGCAAGAAACTGTTCTATTATCTGCCACCATTGCCAATTACCACCAAGAACAGCTAAGTCTGGATACCATTGTCTCACCCCTGTTTCCTATCATTCTTGGTATGCCCTGACTACAGGCCCACAACCCACACATCAACAGGGCCACAGGGGAAATCAAGTTTCATTCTTCCTACTGCCACCAAAATTGTTTACAGGAATGTCTGGACTATGACTCTGAAATTTGTCAATCTGTGCCAGCGGTGTATCATAACTTCCTGGATGTCTTCAGTAAAAAGGGAGCAGAGACTCTCCCTCCCCACAGACCCTATGTTTGCCCAATTGTCCCCTAAGTCCCCTTTCGAAGAATTGTTCCCCTAATTGAACTCGAGCTGGGCACTTTAAAGGAATACATTGATGATAACCTAAAGAAGGGGTTCATTTACCCATCCACTTCCCTGGCAGGTGCAGGTATTTTCTTTGTAGAGAAAAAGGATCACACTCTATGGCCCTGTGTAGATTATCGTGAAGTTAACAAGATTGTGGTCAAGAATTGCTACCCCCTTTCCTTGGTGCTCGAATTGTTTCAGAGCCTCGGAGCTGCAACCATATTTACAAAGATGGATCTTCGAGGGGCCTATATTCGAATATTCGGTCCATATTCGGGGGGAAGATGAATGGAAGACGGCCTTTCGCACCCGGTTTGGGTGTTTTGAATATTTAGTGATTGCTTTTGGGCTATGTAATGCCCCTGCCATGTTCCAGCATTTTGTCAATGATATTTTCAGAGACTACCTAGATCTGTTCATCATAGTATAGCTGGACGATATTCTAAACTTTTCTTCATCCACGGGCTATCACCGCAGACATGTCATAAGTGTGCTGGATCGGCTACAGCAACATGACCTATACGTCAAGCCTGAGAAATGCAAGTTTGAATGCCAAAGCATTCAATTCTTAGGACTGAACAACTCTGCTGAGGGCATCAAGATGGATCCCCAAAAGGTTACTGCTATTCTGGACTGGCCAGTCCCTACAGATAGGAAAGGAATTCAATGCTTCATGGGGTTCGTTAATTTTTATCGGAAATTTATCAGGGGGTTTTCAGCTATCATCTCCCCATCACGCAATTAACCAAGCAAGGCATCCGGTTTCACTGGTCCCCTGAAGCGCAGGCTTCTTTTGAAACTCTAAAGAATCTGTTTACTTCTGCATCTGTTTTAAAGCATCCTGAACCAGCCCTGCCTTACGATTTGGAAGTAGACGCATCTGAAACAGCAGTTGGGTCAGTTCTTTCTCAAAGGCAAGTGTCCAAGGCTCTGTTACACGCAGCTACATTTTTTTCCCGTAAATTGTCAGGAGCAGAAAGAAACTATGTTGTTGGGATCGGGAACTTTTGGCAATCAAGGCGGCACTAGAGGAATGGCCATACCTCTTGGAAGGAGCAGCACATCCAATCTTGATCTATACAGATCATAAAAATCTGGAATACGTCAGAGTTGCAAAGAGGTTGAAGCCACGTCAAGCCAGGTAGGTGCTATTCTTTTCCAGATTTTCCTTCCATATTAATTACAGGCCTGGGTCAAAGAACACGAAACCTGATGCACTCTCCCACATGTTCAATGAATCTGAAGAATCTGCAACTCCTGATTAGGGATGAGCCGAACATCCCCCTGTTCGGTTCGCACCAGAACATGCGAACAGACAAAAAATTTGTTCGAACACGCGAACACCGTTAAAGTCTATGGGACACGAACATAAATAATCAAAAGTGCTAATTTTAAAGGCTTATATAAACAGACGTTTTTTCGGGAGCAGTGATTTTAATAATGCTTAAAGTGAAACAATAAAAGTGTAATATTCCTTTAAATTTCGTACCTGGGGAGTGTTTCCCATGTTTAGAACAGTCTGACAGCAAACTGACATTTCAAAGGAAAAAAAGTCATTTGAAACTACTCACGGCTATTAATGAATTGCCGGTCCGACAATACACATAAAAGTTCATTGATAAAAACGGCATGGGAATTCCCCACAGGGGAACCCCGAACCAAAATTTAAAAAATAATGACGTGGGGGTCCCCCTAATTTCCATACCAGGCCCTTCAGGTCTGGTATAGATATTAAGGGGAATCCCGGCCAAATTTTTTTTTTTTTAAATGGCGTGGGGTCCCCCTCAAAATCTCTACCAGACCCTTCAAGTCTGGTATGCATTTTAAGGGGAACCACGCGCCAAAATTAAAAACAGGCAAAAAATTTGTTTGAACACGCGAACACCGTTAAAGTCTATGGGACACGAACATAAATAATCAAAAGTGCTCATTTTAAAGGCTTATATGCAAGTTATTGTCATAAAAAGTGTTTGGGGACCTGGGCCCTGCCCCAGGGGACATGGATCAATGCAAAAAAAAGTTTTAAAAACAGCTGTTTTTTCGGGAGCAGTGATTTTAATAATGCTTAAAGTGAAACAATAAAAGTGTAATATTCCTTTAAATTTCATACCTAGGGAGTGTCTATAGTATGCTTGTAAAGGGACGCATGTTTCCCGTGTTTAGAACAGTCTGACAGCAAAATGACATTTCCAAGGAAAAAAGTCATTTAAAACTACTCACGGCTATTAATGAATTGCCGGTCCGACAATACACATAAAAGTTCATTGATAAAAATGGCATGGGAATTCCCCACAGGGGAACCCCGAACCAAAAGCCCTTCAGGTCTGGTGTAGATATTAAGGGGAATCCCGGCCAAATTTTTTTTTTTTAAATGGCGTGGGGTCCCCCTCAAAATCTATACCAGACCCTTCAAGTCTGGTATGGATTTTAAGGGGAACCACGTGCCAAAATTAAAAAAATATGGCGTGGGGTCCCCCCAAAAATCCATACCAGACCCTTATCCGAGCACGCAACCTGGCAGGCCGCAGGAAAAGAGGGGGGAGAGAGCGCCCCCCCTCCTGAACTGTATCAGGCCACATGCCCTCAACATTGGCGGGGTGCTTTGGGGTAGCCCCCAAAAACACCTTGTCCCCATGTTGATGGGGACAAGGGCCTCATCCCCACAACCCTTGCCCAGTGGTTGTGGGGGTCTGCGGACGGGGGCTTATCGGATCCTGGAACCCCCCTTTAACAAGGGGACCCCAGATCCAGGCCCTCCCCCTGTGTGAAATGGTAAGGGGGTACAAAAGTACCCCTACCATTTCAAAAAAAAGTGTCAAAAATGTTAAAAATGACAAGAGACAGTTTTGGACAATTCCTTTATTTAAATGCTTCTTCTATCTTCTTTCTTCTATCTTCTATCTTCCTTCAGTTTCTTCCTCTATCTTCTTCTTCTTCTGGTTCTTCTGGTTCTTCCTCTGGTGTTCTCGTCCGGCATCTTCCTCCACGGCGCCGGCGTCTTCTTCCCTTCGTCTTCTGGGCCACTACGCATCCAGCATGATGGGAGGCTCCCGCTGTGTGACCCTTCTCCTCTTCTGACGGTTCTTAAATAAAGGAGGGTGGGGTCACCCGGTGACCCCGCCCCCTCTGACGCGCGGGGACTTGACGGGGACTTCCCTGTGGCATTCCCCGTGAATTCCCCGTGAAGCGCTATGTGAGTCTCTGAGGATTGAACTATCCTTCTCTTCTGCCTATCACACACAGGCAAATAGTCAGACGGAGAGAACCAACCAGACTCTAGAGCAATACCTACACAGTTTTTCCTCATTCTCCCAAGATGACTGGGTCCCACTCCTACCTTTAGCCGCATTTGCCTACAATAATTCTACTCACTCTGCCACTAAGCAATCCCCGTTCTTTGCCAATTAAGGTTTCCATCCATCATTCTTGTCTAACATCATCCCAGAATGTTCAGTACCAGCTGTTCTTGAGGCAATGAACTTCTTTGACACAAACAACAAACTGTTGCAGGAAACAATGGCTAAAACACAGGAGTACAACAACAAGGTCTTTGATAAGAGAAAACAAGGAGAATTAAGTCTGGAATCTGATGATCAGGTATGGTTGTCCACACCAAACCTAAAACATGTCCTTCAGAGAAATTGGGTCCTAAGTTTGTGGGGCCCCTTCTGGTGAAGAGAAAGATCAACAATGTAGCCTATGAACTAGAGCTGCCAGACGCATTTCGGACACATCCTGTTTTTCATGTAACCCTACTAAAAAGTTCAGGGTTGAGGGGTGCTTTATTCACTGAGTTTAGAGTTGAGGGGTGTGCTACGTACCGAGTTCAGAATTGAGGGGTGTGCTATGTACCCAGTTCAGAGTTGAGGGATGCGCTATGTACCGAGTTCAGAGTTGAGGGGTGCGTTATGTACCGAATACAGGGCTGAGGGGTGTGCTGTGTACTCCCAAGACCTGGGCTTCCAAAATCACAGAAAGCAGTCAGAAACCCGCAGAGAGAGAGAGGAAGGCCCCACATGAGCCACTGCTAATAAGTTTAAATTCCCTGATTTGACAGCCGCCCCCCATGCCCACAGAAAAAACTTTGCACTATTGCAAAACAAGATGGGGGTATTTAAAAGTACATTAGTACTCGGCCAAGCCGTCCTGCCTCCCCATCCGAGCCGATTGTACCTGACACTGGCCCGAGCTGAGTGGCCTCACCCCCTGCCCGAGTGGACATGCCCGAGCCGAGCGGACACTTCCCCTGCCCGAGAGGCTCCACCCCCCGCCCAAGCTGAACGGCTCTGCCCCTCGCCCGAGCCGAGTGGATCTGCCCCCTGCCAGAGCTGAGTGGATCCACCCCCTGCCCAAACCGAGTGGATCTGACACTTGCCCGAGCCGATCACACCCACCACCGCCAAAGCCGAGCAGACCCGCCCCCCGCCCGACCCGAGCGGACCCACCCCCTTAGCCAGAGCACTCGCCCTTAGATTATTTCCACTCGCCAAATGCGAGCAGAAATTTTGAGGGCTGATCTTTAAAATGATACCAACATTTACAAAATGTGTAAATAAAGGGTGATCAAAACTATTTCTAATTTCAATCATATTTTGTGAAAGTGATAGCATAAGGCTAAGGCATCTGAGCTGTAGAAAGTACTAGTCTTTGAACAATAACATTTTTCTAGTACTCCAGCAATGTAACCAGAAATTTAGTTCAGGTAAAGAAAACTGTTCTGATGTTTCTAGTCATAAACGTGATGCTCATATGTGCTGGTCTATAGATTTATATAGTCTTTCAATGTCCCAATTGACTAGTGTAGGGATTATTAACCTTTTTGCTGCCATGCCCTGTGTTCCACTTTTAAACTCAGCTGGCTGGACTATTTTTGCAATTTTTCCATTGATTTTTTTTTCCCATACAGCTTTTAGAGTATGTAAAAGACCCCCCAAACCAAATATTTTATTAAAGCACATGACCAGTAGAATAAAAAAAAGGTGCTACTGATTTTTAGGGCATAGTGATATTTGCGCAAATGTTTATCAAACAATATTTTTGCTAAAAAATACACAAAAATGATTATTATCAGATAAAAACACAGCACATTTTACAAAATTCCTACTTAATATAAAAGCTAACAAATAACAAATATTTGTAAATTTTAAATTGCGCCTTTTTGAGAAATAGTGAAAATCAAACATACGTAAAAATGTAAATATCCAAATATCTCTAAAAATCTAGAGGTTTTCATTTTTCACTTATACCTTTCAGAGTTTGTTAAAGACCCCCCAAACCATATATTTTCTGAAAGCACATGACCTGTAGAATAAAAAGAAGGTGCTACTGATTTTAAGGCCCTGCAATATTTGTGCAAATGTTTATCAAAACAATATATTCGCAAAAAATACACTAAAATCATTAAAAAGCATTATTAGCGGATATAAACACAGCAAAGTTTACAAAATTCCTGCTAGATTCCTACTAAATATAAAAGCTTAACCTGTAATGAGTTAATAAATGATAAATATTTGTAAATTTTTAATTAGGCCTTTTTTCAAAATGCTGAAAATTGAACGTACGCAAAAATGTAAATAACCAAATTTATTTAAAAATCTGAAGGTTTTCATATTTCCATTACAGCTTTCAAAGTTTGTAAAAGACCCCCCAAACCATATATTTTCTGAAAGCATAGGACCAGTAGAATAAAAGGAAGGTGCTACAGATTTTTGAGGTCCCATGATTTGTGCGCAAATGTTTACCAAATGTTTACTTCACTAAAAATACACTAAAATCATTATTAGCAGATACAAACACAGCAACAATTCATGCTAAAATCCTACTAAATATAAAAGCTTAACCTGTATTGAGTTAATAAATAACAAATATTTGTAAATTTTAAATTGCACCTTTTAGAGAAATAGTGAAAGTTGAACGTACACAAAACTATAAATAACGGGGGGCGTGACTAACCGTCGAGGAAGATGGACGCCTAGCGGGACAGCTCCTCAGTGAGGAAGAATCACAGAATGACACAGGCCCGCAGCACACAGCCATTCGGTTCTCACGCCGCACCAGAGACTCCCCATACCCCTGCCGACCTTGTCCCGCAAACGGCTAGGAGACCATAAGCCGAAAAAACTTACGACACTGATGTTCCCGCCGGAGACCGAGGTCAGTGTGCTCCAAGATGGTGGCAGCGGCTCGGCCGCGATGCGGGAGGCATACACAGATCTCCTAGACGATAATCAGGGAGAAATACACGCCTCAGTAGCCCCACTATCACCTACTAATACCCAAGAAGCAGACCCCCTTACCAGTAGGGATGAGCTTCGAGTTCGAGTCGAACTCATGTTCGACTCGAATATCGGCTGTTCGCCAGTTCGCCGAACTTCGGTTCGCACCAGGTTCGGTTCGCACCAGAACTTGCGAACAGACCAAAACTTTGCACGAACATTAGAACCCCATTGAAGTCTATGGGACTCGAACGTTCTAAATCAAAAGTGCTCATTTTAATTTGCATGGTATTGTCCTAAAAAGTGTTTGGGGACCCGGGTCCTGCCCCAGGGGACATGTATCAATGCAAAAAAAAGTTTTAAAAACGGCCGTTTTTTCGAGAGCAGTGATTTTAATAATGCTTAAAGTCAAACAATAAAAGTGTAATATCCCTTTAAATTTCATACCTGGGGGGTGTCTATAGTATGCCAATTTTTTTTTTCAAATGTTGGCCGGGGTTCCCCTTAATATCGATACCAGACCTGAAGGGCCTGGTATGGAATTTAGGGGGACCCCCACGTCATTTTAAAAAAAAATTTTGGTTCGGGGTTCCCCTGTGGGGATTTCCCATGCCGTTTTTATCAATGACCTTTTATGTGTATTGTCGGGCCGGCAATTCAGTATAGCCGCGAGTAGTTTTAAATGACTTTTTTCCTTTAAATTTGTCATTTTGCTGTCAGACTGTTCTAAACACGGGAAACATGCGCCCTTTTACAGGCATACTATAGACACCCCCCAGGTACGAAATTGAAAGGAATATTACACTTTTATTGTTTGACTTTAAGCATTATTAAAATCACTGCTCCTGAAAAAACGGCCATTTTTAAAACTTTTTTTTGCATTGAAACATGTCCCCTGGGGGAGGACCCGGGTCCCCAAACACTTTTTAGGACAATACCATGCAAATTAGCCTTTAAAATGAGCACTTTTGATTTAGAACGTTCGAGTCCCATAGACTTCAATGGGGTTCTAACGTTCGTGCAAAGTTTTGGTCTGTTCGCAAGTTCTGGTGCGAACCGAACCGGGAGGTGTTCGGCTCATCCTTACTTACCAGCAGTCCCGCCAAAGCGAGGATGCGGATGGATGCTCCGCCTCAGCAATTAATAGAGGCCCAGGCTTTCCACCCGCTGCAATCTAACCAGGCCCTACACAATTCAATGGCATCCTTCCCTACTACAGGACAGCCGGTTATGGATACTACACTTAAGGACATGCTAATGTCCTTAAAAACATCTCTAATCACAGATATCTCTTCACTGTTCCATAAATTTACCACAGACATGACAAATATGGATCACAGGGTCACTATTATTGAGCGGGGTATGTCAGAATGTACAACCACAGTGTACGATCTGATTGACACATATGAAGTTAAAGAGGAGCAAGAGTGGGTCTGGGCCGATTTGGAAGACCGCTCTAGGCGCAATAATGTTAAGCTGAGAGGGGTCCCTGAAAATGTTCCACCGACAGACCTTCCAAAATATGCCAGGGACCTCATGCATTTTATCTTACCAGATGCGTCGCCTAGAGATCTAATTATAGACAGGATCCACAGGATCTCCAAACCTCCTCACCTCGTTGCTTCCGTGCCACGAGATGTGTTAATGCGGGTCCACTTTTTCCATATAAAGGAAAAACTGATGACAGAAGCCAGATCTAAGATGCCGCTGCCACGTCCATATGAGAGATTAAAGCTGTATCTGGACTTATCCAAATACACACTTCAGCTCAGAAGGAATCTGAGCCCTATCACGAAAGGCCTCCATAACCACAAAATCATATATAAGTGGCGATACCCCGCAAGTCTCCTCATTCCTAAAAATGGCACCACTCACGTTGTTACGGATCTGAAAAAAGGTGTGCGACTCTTACATGAATGGGGCATCATCCTAGACAGGAAGACCCCAGCATTGCAACTGTTAGTATACTTTGATCTAACTTTGTTTTTGTTATTTTATTCTCCCTGCTGCTATAGTATCGAGTCTGCGCACCTGCAAATCCTCTGCTCCCACGGATACTTCATCTGCAGTCGACCCTCACTACCCTTGCCTCCAGTCTGACCTCTACTAACTGTAAGTGTTATCCATTTCAACTACCACCGAGCACATCATCAATCTACGACAATGCCTCTTACCATATTATCGCTTAATGCCAGAGGCCTAAATCACCCGGCCAAAAGACACTCCCTTTGGCAAACAGCCGACAAGCTGAAAAGTGATGTTATATGTGTTCAAGAGACACACCTAATGCCCAAATCAAGAGCCCTTTGTCATAACAATAAATACTCCCATATATACCATGCCACCTCTGCATCCAAGACAAGAGGGGTCCTAATTGCCATAAAAAACACTGTAGACTTCCACCTGACTCAAGCTATATCAGACCCCAACGGTAGATATGTTATCTAAATATGCACTCTCAATAAGGTCACCTATACAATATTGAATGTAAATGCTCCCAACGTTCACCAAATGAACTTCTTTAGACAAACCTTACGTAAAGCCAGGAAATTGAAGCTCAATTGACAGAAGACTTTGACCTTAACGGAGGTTCCGTGGATGACCCTGTTGTGGTGTGGAACGCCTATAAAGCGGTAATACGAGGTGTCATAATGAAATTAAGTGCAATTTGTAAACGAAAGAAAACTCAATGCATTGACGAACTGACATCACAAATAGCTAACCTTGAGACTTCCCACAAATCCAACCTTAACCCCGCCATACTCGCCCAATTACTCACCCTTAGACAGGAATTAAGAACTTTACTTCTCAACTCATTCGAACAACTACAACGCAAAATCAAAGCCACTTCCTACTCTACATCTAATAAAGCAGGCAAACGACTGGCACAACGCTTAAAGGGGATAAGGCTTAAGACTAAAATAACCCACTTATTCCACCCACACACCAAACAAAAACTAACTAATCCGCAAGATTTATAGCCAACGCGTTTAGTGACTACTCCGTGACCTATATAACCTTAGAAACAACACTAATACACACCAACCCTCCAGCGAGAACATTGATGATTTCTTGCACCAAATTACACTACCTAAGTTAACTGAATCACAACTAAAACTCCTAAACACCTCCTTCACAGACAAGGAAATTCTCGCGACAATCTCCGCATTACCCTCGGGAAAAGCCCCGGGCCCCGATGGCCTGACCGGGGAATATTATAAACAATTTTCTAATACACCCACACCTCACCCAATTTTGTACCAGCGCTGCCTTCTCTTTCATGTTTACCAAAGAATCGTTAAGTGCTTTTATAATTACACTTCCGAAACCAGGGAAAGAACCAACCTCCCCCCAGAACTTTCGCCCTATATCCCTCTTTAACTTAGATGTAAAAATCTACGCCAAATCTATCGCTAGACGCTTATTAGAGATCATGCCCTCCTTCATACACATAGATTAGTCAGGTTTCACCAGGGAACGACAAGCACCTGATGCCACTAGGCGAATGATCAACTTTATACACCATGCCGAATCAACCGGAGCGCCTTCTCTGCTACTCTCATTGGACGCAGAGAAGGCGTCCGACAGAGTACACTGGTTGTATTTACAGAAAGTACTTCTTGGATTTGGCTTCAAGGACAACATATATAAGGCAATCATAGCACTTTACTCCAATCCATCTGCACAGGTATACTCAGCTGACATGTTGTCCCAACCTTTTAACATAACAAATGGTACACGCCAAGGGTGCCCCCTGTCACCTCTTATCTTTAACCTGTTGATGGAACCGCTAGCGGAACACGTGCGCTCTAATCCGCTGATCACAGGACTAAAGATAGGTGGGACCTCCCATAAAATAAGTCTCTTCGCGGACGAAAAGTATTTCATACCTTGGAATCCAACTCACTAGAGTCAAAAACCTTTTCTCAGTTAACCATAAACCACTCCTTGCTAAACTGCACAATGAAACTCAACCCATGCTTAAACAAGAACTATCCTGGTCGGGTAGATTAGCGGCCTTCAAAATGTTTTACCTGCCACAAATTCTCTATTTATTTTGGACTCTCCCCATTCCCATACCCAAATACTTCTTTAGATCCCTTCACACTCTGTTCAATAAATGCATATGGAAAGGATCCAAACTTAGGTGTGCCCACTCGAAACTCCTGAAACAAACAGGAGGCTCTGGGTCCATAGACTTTGAAGACTACCACATAGCCTCGGTGTTGGTCCAACTCACTGAATGGTTCCAACCATTCCCAATTAAGTTATGGAGTAAAATAGAAAGCCAATCACTGATCCGCCCCAATCTGAAATGGTGGCTACTGAGTACCCCCTTAACTTCCAAACTGCCTTCAACAGTATCCCCCACTATGCTAGCGACGGTTACGGCCTGGAAAAAAATGATCACAGAAAGTGCTATATACCCTGACCTTCCACAGATACCGCTCCCGCTTAAATCTCTTCATCACATCTCCCCTGAATTATCCTTACATCAATGGAAAAAAAAGGGCATCCAATATATCCAAGGCTTACTCCTGGGCAACAAAATGAAACCTTTCCCTCTCCTCCAAACCGAATTTAAGCTAAACCCCACAGACCTCTTCTCTTATCTCAGAGTGAAGCATTGTATAACGGTACTCAAACTACCTCTATACACGATTCACCCGAAGGTATGGACATACCTAACAACCACACCCCCTAAAAGGAAAGGGATATCATTACTGTATAATATCCTTCACCAAAAGCTTATCTTCACTAAAACATCTCCCCACATTCACTGGGAAAATTATGTAGGGCACATATACACTGAAAACCAATGGCAAACAGCTATACAGTCCATTTACAAGGCCACAAAATGCTCGGCATTATGGGAACTCACCCAAAAACTATCTCTTAGATGGTATTTAACCCCGTCTAGACTAGCAACATTTAGCTCTAAAAATCCAGACACATGCTGGAGGTGTAAGAAACCCAAAGGAGATCTATTCCACATAATGTGGAAATGTGAACACATCCAACAGTACTGGATTGAAATTTTCTGAGTACTGTCAGACGTGTCAGCCCAAGACATAACCCTGACGCCTGACCTGGCACTCCTAAACCTCAACATAGATGCACAGCCCCACCAAGTTCGGCATGTGATGACACACATTTTATTAGCAGCCAGACTGTCCATCACCAGACTATGGAAAACTGATAAGGTACCTTCCATTGAGCAAACTCTCAAACTGGTGCACCTCCACTGTAGCTATGAACTGACAATGGCATCTAGTGATGGTCACTTAGCAAAATGCAAACAACTATTGTTACCGTGGGAGCAGTGGGCAGGAGCAGAGAAATTCCTTTGACGTGTTCAGATTGTATTTCGTATAGTCATGAATCGGCAATCACTTAGGTCCTAGTAACCTCATGTGGAATAGATGTGAGCTATACCTTCACATTACGTCACAATTCTCCCCCCCAGGCAACAAAATAGATCCCAAAGGGGTTGACGGGAGGGATGGTAACTAATACACTCAATGGCTTATGTCTATTGCACGAGTTTGTTGTGTAAACTTTCCTGTTAGCTTTCCAGTTAATGTATATTTCTGTATAACGTATATTTTGAATATATGCATTGATGTTTCAGTGATGTACATTGTACATGTCTGTTCCTTTCACTGATAAATGTCAATAAAAAACTATTGATGAAAAAAAAAAAAAAACTATAAATAACTAAACTTCTCTAAAAATCTGGAGGTTTTCAATTTTAACTTACAGCTTTCAGAGCTTGTAAAAGACCCCCCAACCCATATATTTTCTGAAGGCACATGGCCAGTAGAATATAAAGAAGGTGCTACTGATTTTTAAGGCACCACAATATTTGCACAAATGTTTATCAAAACAATATTTTTGCTAAAAATACACTAAAATCATTATTAGTGGATGCATACATGGCAAAATTTACAAACCTCCTGCTAAATTCCTACTGAATAAAAAAGGAGGAGGGGGAGGAGTAAGAGCAGGATACCCCCTCAGGTCCCATCGGTGACGAGGATTCCTCCCAGGGCCACCGCTGGGACTTGGAGCAGGAAGCCCAGCAGCAGGCCCTGGAGGGTCCCTGGGGCAGGGGCTCCTACGTGGACGCTGGACACAGGAAACAGGTGAAGGAGGGGGAACCCTCCTAGCCCGTTTCTGATCAGATGGGGAAGTAGCAGGTGAGGGAGCAGCTCCTGACCCCCACAGCATGTCTGATAGCTGCTGCTGCAGCCACTGCAGGCCCCAATCCTCTGCTGTGGCCCTGACCTGGCCCAACAAGGCCTCCACTTCACTCATTTTGTCTCTCTCTTCCAGCAGTGGGAATGACTGAAGCTGCCACTTCTCCTGACTCCTTGGAATGTGAGAGAACTACCTCACTGCAAAGACCCTCTCATCTGAACCCTGCCCTTTTGACCTCTGCCTCCAATCAGGTAAGGGCTACACCTCCACCAAACACACTGACCTAGCTGACCATTCCCTGACCCTGTTCCTCCCTTGGTCATGCAGCCCCTCCGTCCATTTTCTCCTCCAGGTCTCACTTTATTAGTGCACATAAACACAACATACCTTACAAAATTCCAGCTAAATTGCTACTAAAGCATTGTTTACATGTGGCATACTAAAGTGTATGCCCCTGGAGGGCGAAGTTTACCTGAACGGGGATGCACAAGTGTGTTCTGTGCATCCCCGTCCAGGCAGTCCCATTCATGTCAATTGGGATGCAACGGCCGCACAAGCATAGCCGCTGCTCCCAATCTGACATCCGTGTGAGTGCATGACCCCGAACACAGACATTGTGAGTTCTGGGACATTAACCTGGACCTACATGGATGTCAAATTGGGAGCAACGACCCCTTTCACACAAGCACACCAATCAGGTTCGCCTGTCTGTTTTTCAGGTGAACCCGATCGGACCATCCATTGTTCTCTATGGAAAGGCTAATGTAAATGGACATGTGTCCATTTACACCCGCCTGCATCTGATGGATCCGTTCACCTTCCATCTAGCAGATCAGATCAGATGAGAAATGGATAGAAATGGACAAGCGGTCAGTTTCCATCTGACTGCCCCATAGAGAACAGCGGACTGTGTCTTTGTCCGCTCTGTATCAGCAAGGCAGACATAGACCTGTTATCTACCTACTCAGTGGAAATCAGCAGACAGATCCCCCGCTGAGCAGGCGGATCTGCTTGATGGAGTCTGCTGCATGTAAAAGGGGCCTTGCATTGTTTCTTTTTATTATTTTTTTTATGTTTTTTAATTTTTTTTTATAATTATATTTTTTTATATTTTGTACTTTTTTGGGGGGGTTCTTTGGCACTGTGTTTGCCTTCCAAGCCTCATTTTGGCTCCGACTGCACGGCCATGTTACTTCAAATCACGGATGCCATATGAGAAGGTGTTGATTCCGCAGCACAGTTGATGTTTGGCTCTGGCGTCCTCTCCACATTTTCTCCCTGGAACCCACACCATCTTCTGACGGCCCCACGTGTGACTCCATCTCTCATTGGTGTGTTAAACTGGACTACCTATAGAGCCTGCTACCACTCATCCCTGATGGACATGATGTGTTGCCAGCATAAGGACCTATTGTCATTTGTAGTCCCCCTCTCTCTCCTCTGCCCAGAGATGTGCCTGAATTCTACATCTCAGTCTCACATGTGAGTGGATATTGTTTTCATTATTAAAGTGTTTTTGATACATATGCAGAGACGCCCCTTTTTCCTTGTTTTCCTTCTCAGCACATTGGACGCGGCTTCCGGTCCTTTAAGGTGGCAGCCCTGACTGACTTCCATCAGCCAATCATGTGCAAGCAAAAATGCTGTTTTTTTTTTTTTCCTTGCACGTGATTGGGTTATGCTTTGCAAAGTGAAGCTTTACCTCATTTACTAAGCTCTGGAGCAACTGCCCTTGCAGAGTGCAACTGCACTTTGCAAAGTGCACAGTCTAATTGCCTTTAGTAAATAAACCCCAATGCATCTGCTAAGGCTGTCCATACATGGGTCATTTTTTTTGTTCAACCAGTAGTTTGAAAAAAAAGAACTGACTTGATTCCCCTATCCGCACATTTGATGTGGATAAGGGAATGCTCCAGGCTGCGCTATTGTAGTCTGACAGCAGCGACACTCCCGCTACAAGCTATTGCCTGCAGCACTCAAGTAGTGATTTAACAGAAGTCAATCTGTAGAAGCTGAGCCGGCTGAATTTCAATCAATGAATGGCCAACTTAAAGTGGTTATAAAGTCTAAAGGTTTTTGCATTAATGCATTAAGCACTGCATTAAGGTAAAAAAAAAAAACCTTCCACTGTGTGTCCCTCCCCCTCCCTAACATTTACCAGACTCCTGTATCAATCCAGCACTGTCCCTTGCTGCTGATCTTCTCTTCCCTCTTTTCCTGGTCCCACAAGCTTTTCTGAAATAGCAGGAGATTTTGCTGTCAGTCAAATTCAGTGAGCCGAGAGCAGGGGGCAGTGCCAAGCCGCACTGTGTGTGTCTATGGACACAAACAGCCCAGTTCATGAAAGAGCCTGCACATCTGCTCCCATAGCAAGTGGCTTGCTATGTGGGCAGACACAGAAGAGAAGGAGCCAAGATCATCAGCTGGGGATCCCACAAGAAGAGGTAAGGGGTGCCCCATGCAATACCATTGCACAGAGCAGGTAATTATAAATCTCTAATTATATATCTTTTATTAATTATAAATCTTAAATTTATTATTTTAATTTTAAAAATGAGACTTTACAATCATTTTAAAGGAGAAGTTTGAGATATAAATTAAACATACTGTTCTGCCCCTAAAGCGCTCACTGGAGAGCCAGGCTGTGGAGCGGGTGGGAGTGGCTGGCTCAGTCTCGCAGAGAGCCTTAACCTGCTGCCGGTCCAGGCATCTGGGTGGATCCTGTGCAGAACAAAGTTCACTCCTGTGACCTACAGGAGAAGTAGGGCCAAATAAGCTTTGATCCTACTACTTAAAATAGCAAGTTTAGTAGAAGTAAAACTTACTTCTACACTGTGTTTGTGACAGTGTACAGTGTACTTATGCCCAATTGTGGTGTGTGCAGGTGGTGCCTCCCCCTTCTCCTTCACTAGTTTCTTGTGATTGTCCACAGAGTAAAAAAGGGTATACATACTGCAGTCGAAGAACCTGATGAACTGGAGGATAGTGAGGTCGATGACACCTGTCTGTTCGCCCTTGAAAATGGGGGTTGGGGGGGGCAGGAGGCGGAGCCTAGTGGAGCAGACATGCATTGTTAGAGCTCCACACCGCTGAGGAGAGAAGAGAAGGACAAAGCGGAGCCTGCAGGCTCAAAAGGTATCCATTTGAACCTTTTTGCCCCAGGGAACAAACTGTGAAAGTTTGGGCAGGAAATATGGTACTGGGAGGAAACCGTGGCAGAAATAAAAATCACCTCACAAAGAGCTCACAGGCACTCACTGCAGCTGAAGCAGCTCCAGTCACCTCACAACATACAGCATCAGGGCGCTCTCACAGACAGAAAATGTCACAGCAAGACTCTCCATTTGAGTCAGATACAGAACAAATCCTCTCACAAACTTCTCCACAAGCCTCCTCAGTATCCCCAGTAATATTATTACAATTTGAAAAGATGCTTTAAAACAAACCTCAGACCAAATAACAAAAAGCCTAACCAAAGAAATAAGAGAGCAGGGAAACCGCACCGCAGCCTTAGAAATAAAAATGGATGAAATTGAAATTACAACCCAAGAAAATATAACAGAATTGGAACAATTAAAAGAGGAGAATTTAATACTTCAAACTAAGCTCGAAGATTACGAAAATAGAGCCAGACGTTCAAACTTGCGCATAAGGGGAATACCTGAAACTGTGACAGACCTGCAATCTACCATTATTGCTCTATTACAAGAACTAAAGCCAGATATCCCTATTGAACGTTTAGAACTGGACAGAGTACACAGAGCCCTCACAGCCAAAAAGAAAGATGGACCCCCACGTGATATAATCACAAAATTTCATTATTACAGAACGAAAGAACAAATACTAATTGCTGCAAGAGAAAAAAAGGAACTTAATTTTCAAGGACACAATTATCAAATTTTTGCTGACCTATCCCAACTTACTATTACTAAAAGACGATCCATGAAACCCCAACTAATGGAACTGCAACGCCACAACATTATGTATCAATGGGGCTTCCCCTTTTCAGTCAGATTTAACTACCAAGGTACAATTTACAGAAGCAGATCAGCAGATGAACTACAACAAACCCTTTTAAAATGAAATCTGACAGAACCCACAAGCAGCAACTCTCCCACAAGCAGAAGAATGGCATCATCTTCACCTTCAGGCAGCACTCAGAACATTTCAGAACAAAATGGGAATCATCATTCTCACAAAAGAGGCCGTTATGCCACATCATCCATGGACCAAGAAGATTCAATGGACTGACATCCTAATTCTTGATATCTCTTCATTTATTATACTAAGAGATGGTTCTCTATAAAAAACCTATATTTATAACTGAATGTAACTGCATTCTGATAGTCACACACTGTGTGGGATCATGTTACATTCCAGTTATATTTCTTATTACTTCTGATTCATATAGCCTTAGAATATATAAGTGAAATAAGGAAATTCTTGTTCAGTTATATATTTTCAGGTAATAACAATAGATTTATTACTTTTTAGGACAAATATGTTCAATAATCCAGAAGTAATGAAAGCTTTTTCTTTCTTTTCTTAAAACAAATATATTATTACCTAACTAGTTCCTAGAATTATGTTTTTGTTTATTCTAATCTGAAGCAATACAACCTCAATTTTATGAGTTAACATATCTAAACAGTTACATATGAATAAAATATGTAATTGTTTACTCTAAAAGGGTTAAAATCCCAAAATAATTCAAACTATCTTCATCAATACCAAAGTTATTAACAGTACCTTTCTAACTGAATTATTTAGCCTAGGGCAAGACTAACCATATACAACCACCCTGGAATAAATAATTTCAACAAAAACTATATTCTGCACTCCAATTAATGAAACATCATTTTGATGTCTTTTGACATAGCACTTCTCTCCTGTAAGCGGAAGATCCGTGTACCCCCATTAGCCCTCCTCATTCTCCCAACCATATTATGTGGGAGTGTGACGAAGGCACTTATTCCCCTGAGAGAGATATTTATTCTCTTTCACGGGTAAATTGTGATTACTTGCAAAAAATAATTTATACAATGTATCATTTAATCTCATATGTTTTTTGTTTACTCTTTACTCCAGAATTCACTGGTTTCTTTTCTATCTATTCATCTCTTCAGTCCACACAGGTTGATCTGCGCAGTCAGCTCTGCATAACAAAAAGTAAGTCAAAACTATTTGATCTATTGCCATGGCACCACTGAATATACTTTCCCTGAATGTTCAGGGAATAAATGTCCCTCAAAAAAGGACCAAAGCCTTCCGTACTTTCCATAACAAGAAGGCTCACATAGTATGCCTCCAAGAAACACACTTCACCAAAGATTCTACTCCAAAATATATTTCTCCTTTTTATCAACAAATTTACACGGCTTCTGCCTGTACCAAGCAAAGGGGAACTCTAATTGCATTTCACCGATCCACACCATTCACCTTATCATCAGAAATTAAAGACCCAGAAGGTAGATACCTGATACTCATGGGTTATATAATGGATACAGCAATCACGGTGATTTCCTACTACGCTCCTAACAAACAACCTACACCATTCCTCTCACATATATTACAAGTGATTAATACACACAAAATAGGAACAGTGATAATGTGTGGGGATTCGAACCAGGTCCTCCTCCCATTTCTAGATAAATCACCTTTTACACCATCCAAAATAACCTCTAGATTACCTTTTTCTCAACTTCTTTCCAAATACAATCTGGTAGATTCATGGAGAGAAAGTAACCCAATGAAAAAGAAATTCACTTATTTCTCGCACCCTCATCAAACCTTCACCAGAATAGATCATATTTTTCTAACAATAGGAATGATACCAGAAATTATTGCATCAGATATAATTCCGATTACGTGGTCTGACCATAATGCAGTATACACTACTATAGCCTCAGCCATACCAAAAGCGCATGACCCAACGTGGTACTTACCGGACATAATGCTCAAACACCCACTACATCAGATGGCCATTGAACAAGCTTTAAAGGAATACATATCAATTAATAATACAACAGACATCTCCCCAATAACACTGTGGGAAGCTCATAAGCCTTTCTTGCGTGGTACAATACAAAGACAAATGGCACTATTTAAATGGGAACGCAAAAATCTAGCAAAAAAACTAGAACTCAATTTTAATGCAGCCTACATATCATTTCGAATAATCCATCTCAGAGTACAAAATCTCATCTGGAAAAATCTAGATTGGAATACGATCTATTTCTCACTGAGTCAGTTGATAAATCCCTCAAACGCTCCAAACACAATTTCTACATGAATACAAACAAACCAGGTACATATTTGGCTCGGGCATTAAATTCAACTAACAAATCTTTCAAACCAATACGTTTGAAATTATCAAAAAATGTTTACACTTGTAATCCAGTTAAAATAGTCCATAAATTTCACTCACATCTCGCAACTTTATACAAGACAAACAATGAATTTAATCCTACAGAGGCTGAATCCTTCTTCTCAAAAATAACCTTACCTGAGTTGTCTCAGAATCAAAAAAGCAGTTTGGATGAGCCTATAACTATAGATGAAGTTGCTAACGCCATAAAAGACCTAAAACTTAACAAAAGACCAGGCCCAGACGGCTACTCGGCTTTATACTATAAAACATTCTCAGAAATACTCTCTCCCATTCTCACTGAAACTTTTAACAAACTTCTAGATGGACATTCTTTTCGGCAAGAAACACTAATGGCAATTGTTTGTATGATCCCAAAACCCCTTTCTGATGATACTTCCTGTGTGAATTATCGGCCTATCTCTCTGTTAAACCTCGATATTAAATTATTAGCAAAAATAATAGCAAAACGCCTCAATAGCATTATAGGAAAATGAATACATAGAGATCAAGTAGGCTTCATGCCAAATAGACAGGCAGGCGATAATATACGCAGGGCAGTGTTATTGGCACATATTGCTAAAAAACGGAAAATCCCTTTATGTTTTCTATCTCTCGATATTAAGAGGGCATTTGACACAGTATCCTGGCAATATATGCAATATTCATTACAAAAATGGGGTTTTGGACCCCACTTTTTAACATGGATCAAAGCATTATATAATAAACCCAAAGCCTATATAAAATATGCTGGATACAAATCTGAAGCCTTTAATATCGAAAGAGGTACCCGACAGGGTTGCCCATTATCTCCCTTATTATTTGCCCTTATACTCAAACCCATGGCCCAATACATCAGAACAAACCAAACTATAACTGGCATTGAAGTAGGGGGTATTACACACAAATTATGTATATTTGCAGACGATATATTACTTTTTCTATCATCACCACAGGTCTCTGGTCCTAACTTAATACCAGCTCTTGATGGATTTGCAGCCCTATCCGGCCTTATGATTAATCCTAAGAAATGCCTAGTGCTTAATATTTCACTCACAAACATGGAAATGATCCCGGCTAGGGCTGCACTCCCATTCACATGGGCAGAAAAATCAATCCCATATCTTGGAATTCATTTAACAGCATCTCATTCTGACTTATTCTCAACCAATTATCCTCCTGTATTAGGACAGATCACAAATCTAATAAAACAATGGTCGCAACTTCCTTTATCCTGGATAGGGAAGATTAATGCAATCAAAATGACTATTCTACCCAAATTGCTTATTCAGAGTCCTCCCTATTCCAATTCCTTCCTATTTTTTGAGAATAGTACAAAAAAGAGCAACTTCGTTTATATGGGGCTCTTCTAAACCACGTATACCTATACACACACTACATCTTCCCAAAAATAAAGAAGGCCTGGGATACCCTAATTTTACTAACTACTACAGAGCAGCACATTTGGCCAGTCTGTCCAAATACCATGCAAAACAGGAAATCCCATTATGGGTATTTATAGAGGCTTCAGAAAATGACCCTCTATTAATATCAAATTTATTATGGCTTGATCCTAAAGACCGCTTTAAAATTCATAATCCCATAACTAAACACTTCTTATCTCTCTGGGATAAACTAAAAACCAAATATCAGTTACAATCTCCACACAATCCTCTCCTTTCTTTTATCAGAAATCCGGGATCTACCCAAATTCTTTTAAAGCTTGGACAACATCAGGCATTCAGACACTAAATGACTTCATAGCATCTAAATCATTCCTTTCATTCCCATCGCTTAGAGAAAAATATGATCTACCAAACTCTGAGATATTTAGATATCTCCAAATCAAAAATTTCTATACACCATTCCTAAAGGGGGATACACTATTATCCCAATTATCCATTTTTGAATCAATCTGTACAAAAGATCCATTTGCTAAAGGTACAATTTCATCACTTTATAATCAATTATATGGAGTAGAAAATCTTAATAGACCCTCTTACGTTCAGAGGTGGGAGGAGGACCTGGGACGAACTTTAGAAGACACGGACTGGTCTAACATATGGCTCACATCTAAGTCATCTTCACCCAACATCTTAGCACTGGAGACAAATTATAAAGTCCTAACTCGCTGGTACCTTGTACC
Source organism: Lithobates clamitans (assembly GCA_037952925.1). NCBI lineage: Eukaryota > Metazoa > Chordata > Amphibia > Anura > Ranidae > Lithobates > Lithobates clamitans. Next base: position 4,937,208 of record JBBGZY010000014.1, read on the forward strand.
CGCTAGAGTGGCAAAATATTCACCTAATACCTCAGCTCTTTGTTTTCGAGGATGCCCAGAAATAGGCACATATTTACACATATGGTGGACGTGCCCAGTAATCCAAACCTTCTGGAAGGAAGTCTTCGTGATTGCATCTAAAATATTTAAAAAAATAATACAACCAGATCCATATTTAACTTTACTTAATCTAAAACCGGAATGGTTAACACTCTCTCAATTCAAACTTATGATCCAACTAATAACGGCTGCAAAACAAACAGTGGCCAAGGCATGGAAATCTCCTACATTGGTACTAGCAGAAACAATTCACAGAATGAATAATACAATGTCCCATGCTAAGATGGTAGCCATCGATCAAAATCAAATTCCAAAATTTGAAAAACTTTGGCACCCTTGGATAAAACAACAGTTCCTGTCAAATTTCAATGACTCTGTCCTGTTGCCATGGTAACAGATTAAATGACTTACAGAGACACCCATTCTAAGGCTTCAAAGAAAACTAAAAAGAATAATAAACTGACGAGCGGGACAACCTTGTGGACCATACCTCTACCTTTCAACCCTTTTTCTTCTTTCTCTTTCCTTTTCTCCACCTTACGATTAAAGCTCATTATCAGAATTTATTTGACCTATATACACTCTACTTGTAAACAATGTGTATAGTAGGTATAACTCATTTAAATACCTACAAAAGTAACTAAGGAAATGATATATATCTTTAATTTAGGTTTACGTGAACCCAATGTTTAATATTTGAAATTTCATGATATTTACCTATGTAAACCCTACTCTAAAACAATTAGCTTACTTTATAGATCCTTGTAAACTTACTTTATGTATCTTTATAACATTGTATACTCAATAAACTTCTTTTGACAAGGAAAATGGGGGTTGGTTATGTCTATGCATGGGATGAGACCAATCATATACCCAATTGAAGGCATAGTCTTTCTATTCATCATCCAATAGATATTTGTTTCTTTCAAACTCCTAACTGCTGACTGCAGGTTGCAGGTCTGTTTCCAATGTAGCAATCTATTTCTCTAATTCAGCTTTTTTCTTTTGTATGCATTCAACTGTGAGTATCATTAAAGCCTAACTCCAGCTTTAAAATTTACCTTAAATAGTTACTTTGGGCCCAAATTAACCATTTCCTTGATTAGGAAATGTGGCCCCTGTCAGCGCTGTATAAAGTGTATGAAAGTCAGATAGACACAGCATACAGAGCTGTGTTCTTGTAGTGGAAAGGGGACTTTTTATCCCTTTCCCAAAATAAAATCAGGTTGGGCTGAGCACTGCTTAGCCATTGACAGGAAGCCTTTTATTTTATGAATGAATACAAGGCTTCCTCTGATTGGCTGAGGTGTAGAAACAGGAGGAATACTTTACAATTTCTATCTCAGCCAATCAAAGGAAGCCTGATATTTATTGATAAAGTACAAGGCTTTCTATGAATGGCTGAGCAGCGCTCAGCCTGATTCAATTTTGTTCCAGGAATGGGACTAGAGTCCCCGTACTGGTACTGGAACACAGCAATATATACTTTATGTAGCTGATGCTAAATAAAGTTTATACAGTGATGACAGTGGACGCATTTCTTAGTGATGGAAAGAGTTGGTTTGGGCCACTAACTAAAGCAATAGTAAAGCTGGAGTTTGGATGCGAGTTGTCAGAGCATTTGCTCAGAATGGTGATTTGGTTTTCTTTATTTTTCAGTACTATCCATATCCATAAACCAGTGCCCCTGTGACTGAACCCCTGTATATACACCAGTGGTGGTGCGTCCATTAAAGTTGCACGGCGCCGCCCCCTCTTTCCAGCCAACCCCTGTATGCTTAATGGATAGATTCATGCATTGCATGAGGAGACGCACGGGGGACACAGGAGCCACTGTCTGACCCGCTGCAAGGTCTCGCCGCCATCACCCGCATGCCTGACCCACCACCGAGACCGGGTAGGTGCCTGGCAGGCATTTGACGGGCACAGTGGCACTATTTGGGCACAGTGGCAGCATTTAATGGGGCACAGGGGCAGCATTTGATGCGGCACAGTGGCACTATTCGAATGGCACAGTGGCAGCATTTGATGGGGCACAGTGGCAGCATTCAATTATGTCCAGTGGCACTATTTGATGGGCACAGTGGCAGCATTTGATGAGGCACAGTGGCAGCATTTGATGGGGCACAGTGGCAGCATTTGATAGGCACAGTGGCACTATTTGATGGGCACAGTGGCAGCGTTTGATGGGGCAAGTTGCTGCATTTGATGGGCACAGTGGCAGTGTTTGATGGGGCACAGTGGCTGCATTTGATGGGCAAAGTGGCAGCATTTGATGGCACAGTGGCTGCATTTGATGGCACAGTGGCTGCAATTGATAGGCACAGTGGCAGCATTTGATGGGCACAGTGGCAGCATTTGATGGGGCACAGTTGCTGCATTTGATGGGCACAGTGGCAGTGTTTGATGGGGCACAGTGGCAGCGCTTGATGGCACAGTGGCTGCGTTTGATGGCACAGTGGCTGCATTTGATGGCACAGTGGCTGCATTTGATGGCACAGTGGCTGCAATTGATGGGCACAGTGGCTGCGTTTGATGGGCACAGTGGCTGCATTTGATAGGCACAGTGGCTGCATTTGATAGGCACTGTGGCTGCATTTGATGGCACTGTGGCTGCATTTGATGGGCACAGTGGATGCATTTGATAGGCACAGTAGCTGCATTTGATAGGCACAGTGGCTGCATTTGATGGGCACAGTGGCTGCATTTGATGGGCACAGTGGCTGCATTTGATGGGCACAGTGGCTGCATTTGATAGGCACAGTGGCTGCATTTGATAGGCACAGTGGCTGCATTTGATGGGCACAGTGGCTGCGTTTGATGGCACAGTGGCTGCGTTTGATGGGTACAGTGACTGCCATTGATGGTACAGTGGCTGCCTTTGATGGCACAGTGGCTGCATTTGATGGGCACAGTGGCTGCGTTTTATTGCACAGTGGCTGCAATTGATGGGCACAGTGGCTGCAATTGATAGGCACAATGGCTGCACTTGATGGGCACAGTGGCTGCGTTTAAAGGGCACAGTGGCTGTGTTTGATGGCACAGTTGCTGCGTTTGATGGGCGCAGTGAGGCTGCAATTGATGTTTTTTTTCTGAATTTTTCAGTTTGTTTGTGCCCCCCAAAAATTTTAAGCACCAGCCGCCACTGATATACATGTAGCACCCTCTACCTTAGGCAGGTAGGTGCTAGAGTAGTGTTTGTGGTTTTACTGCGAGTGCAGGTAAATTTAGGCAGGCTTAGCTGTGAGCTAGGCCTGTTTGTTTTTGATCTGGGGACAGGGGAGTGGTTTAGTGTAGCAGCAGGTCACTGACATGTACTTCAGCTCTCTGGCACCACCTCTGTTTCCAGTGAGAAGGTTCTGGAAAAGAGGCAGGGCAGGGAGTTAGAGTGACATGGAGTGTATCTGGGAGCCCTGACCAACCCCCATTCAGGATTGGCGGGGGGCAGGCCTCCCATATATACTCATGGTCAGCCTGCAGGGGGAGGAGTTGTTGGGTCGAAGAACTGAGATGATGGCGTGCTAGGCTGTGGTGGCCCTTGAGGGACCCCCTTTCTGGGGGGGTGACCTTGGGCCTGGAGCTCGGGAGCTGGGAGGGAGCCTCTCTTTACACAGTCATTGAGAGGTGTCCTGCAACAGGAGCAGGAGGAAGACAGTGGGGAGCACGGCCAGGAAAGTCATTTAGGAGGGATCCATCCCGGGGTCGGTGAGTGAGAAGCACAGTGAGAAGCTCTGGGAGAGACATGCCAGGATTGGATGTGGAGCCAGAGGGAGAGACTGTGGTGTTGTTGAAGTTAAGTCGCTGCAGCCAGAAGGGTTGGCAGGATTTGCATCAGACGTGCTGAGAGCAGTAGTCCACCAATTATCAGTTAGCACAATTATCTTCTGCATCTAAAATGGTTGCTATTACAGAGGGGACTGCAGACCCAGACATCCCAATCTGCAAAAACTCATTTCAGGGAGGTTGCAAACTCATTTCAGGGAGGTGATGCTTCGCGCCAGTGCCGACCCCCCCCCAATAAAATGCAGCCTTACCAATGCCAATTAAATGCAGCTATACCAGTGCCCATGAAATGCAGCCTGATCACTGGGGGCTGGGCGGGTGGTCCTGGGGTCTGGCTGCTAGGGTCTGGCTGCTGGAGCTGGGATGCTGGTCCTGGGGTCTGGCTGCTGGGGCCAAGGGTCTGGCTGCTGGATCTGGGCTGCTGGTCCTGGGGTCTGGCTGCTGGGGCTAAGGGTCTGGCTGCTGGAGGTGGGCTGCTGGCCCTGGGGTCTGGCTGCTAGGTCCTTGGGTCTGGCTGCTGGGGCCAAGGGTCCGGCTGCTGGAGCTAGACTGCTGGTCCTGGGGTCTGGCTGCTGGGGCCTGGGGTCTGGCTGCAACAGGGCTGATGAGGCATCCCAGTCAGCAAATTCAGTGCAGACCCCCTCCCGCAGTGCAGACCCCTCTCCCGCAGTACAGACTCCTCTCCCGCACTACCGCAGTACAGACCCCCCTCCCGCAGTGCAGACCCTCCTCCCACAGTGCAGACCCCTCTCCTGCAGTACAGACCCCCTTTTCGGCGTACAGACCCCCCTCCCGTAATACAGACCTCCCTCCCGAAGTACAGACCCCTCTCCCGCAGTACAGACCCCCCTCCCGCAGTACAGATCCCCCTCCCTCGGTGCAGACCCCCCTCCCTCGGAGCAGACCCCCCTCCCTCGGTGCAGACCTCTCTCCCGCAGTACAGACTCCTCTCCCGCACTCCAGCAGTACAGACTCCCCTCCCGCAGTGCAGACCCCCCTCCCGCAGTGCAGACCCCTCTCCCGCAGTACAGACCCCCTTTCCGCAGTACAGACCCCCCCCGCAGTACAGACCCCCCTTCCGCAGTGCAGATCCCCCTCCCGCAGTGCAGACCCCCCTCCTTCAGCGCAGACCCCCCTCCTACAGTACAGACTCCTCTCCCACAGTACAGACCCCCTTTCCACAGTACAGACCCCCCTCCTGCAGTACAGACCCCCCTCCTGCAGTAAAGACCCCCCTCCCGCAGTACAGACCCCCTCCTGCAGTACAGACCCCTCTCCCGCAGTACAGACCCCCCTCCCACAGTGCAGGTCCCCCTCCCACAGTGCAGGTCCCCCTCCCACAGTGCAGACCCCTCTCCCGCAGTGCAGACCCCCCTCCCTCAGTGCAGACCCCCCTCCCGCAGTACAGACCCCTCTCCCTCAGTGCAGACCCCTCTCCCTCAGTGCAGACCCCCCTCCCTCAGTGCAGACCCCCCTCCCGCAGTATAGACACCTCAACCTCAGTACAGACCCCCCTCAGTATAGACCCCCCCAGTGCAGACCCCCCTCAATCAGCATAGACCCCCCTAAGTGCAGACCCCCACTCCATCAGCATAGACCCCCTCAGCATATACCCCCCTCCATCAGTATAGACCCCCCAGTGCCGATCCCCCTCCCTCAGCATAGACCCCCCTAAGTGCAGACTCCCCCCTCCATCATCATAAACCACCTCAGTGCAGACCCCCCTCCACTTATGCTAGTAGTCCCCCCTCTCATAGCGCCCTCAGCATTTGTCCATGTACAAATACAATTGACTGTTCAGACCTCAGAACAGCGGGGGATATGCACAGTGGCGTGTCCCTCCACGGACTCCCTCATCCATCCTATGTACAATAGTGTGAGAGGAGCTGCAGTGCAGAGGACTGGAGGGTACTGATCTGAGCTGAGAGCCGGGTGCTCTGAACTCAGATACACAGGTCAGTGGGGTGTGCGGATCGTGCAATGCCGCTGTCCACAGGTGTCACCCCCCACCCCTTCATCAAAACCCCACTGCCTCCGGCCATCCCCCTCCTTCCCTGCTGAATTGACCAGATGTCGCCTGTCACTCAGCCACAGACAGAGTGGCCGTACTCCATTCGGCCATTCGGACTGCTCTGTCTGTCGGGTGGCTGAGTGACAGGCACAGCCGGGAGATCTCCCTGCACTCGCAGGAGCCTGGGAGCCCGCTGCCAAATTGGGGAGGCTCCTGCGGCTCGCTAGAGACTTGAGATGTCTACCAACCCCGCTGCAAATGGCTACTAGGAAAATGTTAGGACTTATTCAGAGTGAGGCCTAGCCATGTGCTAATGGTGACAGGAATCTAGAATTGGACAGTAGAGGCAAGCAAGTGATCTCAAGTAGTGTGCTGGAGGAGATGTGAAGTAGCAGAGATTGTCAATTTGGATTTAACTACCTTTATTCTGCCAAGAAAGATTTATCCTTTGAGCATCCTATGTCCCCTTTCTCCATCCAAGTTTAATCCCCTAATAAAAACAACAAAAATAAGCAAGATACTGTTCATTGACTGGAGAAAGTGTGCCTAAAATGGATGTCTGACCAAGCAGGTTGATGTGTGGAGCTGAAACATGCAGCAACCCCATGGGGGCACCACTACATACAAACACACAAATAGTCCTGTGAGTGTGAATAACTATCACCTAGAGACAAACATTTGTGGGGATTTCATTTACCATCACTCAGTTGTTACCATCTATATATGAAACTCCACAATGAAACAATGAAGATACAATTTGAAGACCATACAGCAATTTTTTCTTTAAAGAAGGTTTTAAAATACAATCTTTAGCTATTAATTCTTAATTATAACTTTGATGAACAGCTTCCTGTTATTGAAAAAGAGCAATCAGAATTGTTTCATTGTGGTCAATTTCCAGTGTCTTATTTGCCTACAAAATCATTGTTGTGTGAGCAAGCAATACAGGAGAATTCCTAGGAGATTATTACAATAGCAGGACATTGTTTACTCACTACTGAAAAGGTCATACATGCGTTGCTGCTGTATGAGATGACCGATAGAGTCACAATGACTGTGTCGAGAAATAAATTTAATGCTAAATAGTAAAGATATTAAAGTTGTATGGTGGGATACTTAGAATTATATACATACCAAGTCGAGCTGTAAAGCTGGTTATACACACACAGATCTTATAAGGCAGATTTCATTAGTAAATTACATATCTCCCTTTCATATGTTCCATGATATAACAGCAAAATTAGTAAAACTGCTTGTGGAGAACAGGGGGTTCTGTGATAGCAACGAGTCACTTTTGTAAGTTACCTTTGTTCCCATGTTAAATTCTGTACAGTGTAAGTTTTTCAGGTCTATTTTTCTGACTTTTATTTGCAATTACAATATCTAGGGGTTGATTTACTAAAGGCTAATAGGCTTTTCACTTTGCAAGAGAAGCTGCCTTTTGCATAGAAATTTTCTTCAGAGCTTAGTGAATGTGTCACATGTCAAAAAAGTAAAAACAAAAATACATTTTTGCTGGAACAGGATTGGAGGATTTTAGCCCACTGAGCGTCACCTTTTTCACTAAGCTCTGGGGAAAATTCCCTTGCAAAGTGAACAATCTTTTTGACTTTACTAAATCAACCCCCCCTAGTGCATGAGTCCCCAACCCCCAGGCTGCAGACCGGTGCCAGTGTCCTGTTCGAGGCCTGAGCAGTGGCCAAACAGAGACCAGGCTTCATTGCATCACCGCCCACGGCCTTGCCCTCATCACCGCTGTTTGGCCCGCCTCAATGAGATTCTCAATCTCATAGGAGTGGGACCCTGTGTAATCGACTGTGCATGGGACGGTTTTCCGTGCTCCTTACTTGTAATTCCGGATTCCTTGCTGAGGCTGTAGCGCTGGGTTGAGGCTACAAGAGGCTTACTTGTAATAAGTTCTTTCACTGCACAAAGAAAACTCTTACAAAGTGACAAGCTGCATCTGATGGCTGGGTTGGTTTTCGTAAGCAAGGTTTAGGTTTGGGTCTAGCATGGTTTGAGGCAAACAAAACCTATTTGTAGTTTATGGACCTAACTAATGCACAGTTTCACTGCTGTACCACCCACCTATCAATAATGTACCTTTGGCCTTTGAACATTGGTCACATGGTTTTGAAGGACCAATAAAGTTGGCTTAGTTATGTGCCACCCCTCACTAAAAAAAATCCAGGGTTCCCAGCAACAATTTGTCAGTGTGTGTTTGAGAACATAAGAAGATCTGACAGTCTGGGATTAAGGATAATTAGTTGCTGCTATATGGTGCTGTACATTGCTGTGCTGTACTGTACTACATTACTGTGAATTGCAGTGTGGTGGGCTACATATTGCACACTTCCAGTGTTCCCAGTTCAGAAGCCCAATAGCCCTTTCTAAAGACTACCTTTTTGTGTCTTGCAGCACCATAGTTGCTGTATAGCTGCTGCAACCCCCACCACTACCACCTGCAGTATTTTTGTTGTTGTTTTATTGTTTTGTTTTTTAGTATTTTCTTTTTATTTTCTCTAGGTTATAAAAAAGATATACTAAATATACAGTGGGGATGGAAAGTATTCAGACCCCCTTAAATTTTTCACTCTTTGTTATATTGCAGCCATTTGCTAAAATCATTTAAGTTCATTTTTTTCCTCATTAATGTACACACAGCACCCCATATTGACAGAAAAACACAGAATTGTTGACATTTTTGCAGATTTATTAAAAAAGAAAAACTGAAATATCACATGGTCCTAAGTATTCAGACCCTTTGCTCAGTTTTTAGTAGAAGCACCCTTTTGATCTAACACAGCCATGAGTCTTTTTGGGAATTATGCAACAAGTTTTTCACACCTGGATTTGGGGATCCTCTGCCATTCCTCCTTGCAGATCCTCTCCAGTTCTGTCAGGTTGGATGGTAATCGTTGGTGGACAGCCATTTTTAGGTCTCTCCAGAGATGCTCAATTGGGTTTAAGTCAGGGCTCTGGCTGGGACATTCAAGAACAGTCACGGAGTAGTTGTGAAGCCAATCACAATTCATCTTTCCCTTGATTGCAACCAGTCGTCCTGTCCCTGCAGCTGAAAAACATCCCCACAGCATGATGTTGCCACCACCATGCTTCACTGTTGGGACTGTATTGGACAAGTGATGAACAGTGCCTGGTTTCCTCCACAAATACCGCTTAGAATTAAGGCCAAAAAGTTCAATCTTGGTCTCATCAGACCAGAGAATCTTATTTCTCACCATCTTGGAGTCCTTCAGGTGTTTTTTTAGCAAACTCCATGCGGGCTTTCATGTGTCTTGCACTGAGGAGAGGCTTCCATCGGGCCACTCTGCCATAAAGCCCCGACTGGTGGAGGGCTGCAGTGATGGTTGACTTTCTACAACTTTCTCCCATCTCCCGACTGCATCTCTGGAGCTCAGCCACAGTGATCTTTGGGTTCTTCTTTACCTCTCTCACCAAGGCTCTTCTCCCCCGATAGCTCAGTTTGGCCAGACGGTCAGCTCTAGGAAGGGTTCTGGTCGTCCCAAATGTCTCCCATTTAAGGATTATGGAGGCCACTGTGCTCTTAGGAACCTTAAGTGCAGCAGAAATTTTTTGTAACCTTGGCCAGATTTGTGCCTTGCCACAATTCTGTCTCTGAGGTCTTCAGGCAGTTCCTTTGACCTCATGATTCTCATTTGCTTTGACATGCACTGTGAGCTGTAAGGTCTTATATAGACAGGTGTGTGGCTTTCCTAATCAAGTCCAATCAGTATAATCAAACACAGCTGGACTCAAATGAAGGTGTAGAACCATCTCAAGGATGATCAGAAGAAATGGACAGCACCTGAGTTAAATATATCTTTTTTAATAAATCTGAAAAAATGTCAACAATTCTGTGTTTTTCTGTCAGTATGGGGTGCTGTGTGTATATTAATGAGGAAAAAAATGAACTTAAATGATTTTAGCAAATGGCTGCAATATTACAAAGAGTGAAAAATTTAAGGGGGTCTGAATACTTTCCATCCCCACTGTATATATATATATATATATATATATATGTAGCAATAACTCACGGTGGAGCTGCCGGTTTATTATCGGGCCTGTCCTCTATTCTCTTCATCCCTCTTAAGTTGTTCAATCCCCTTGACACAGCTGTAGTGCAGTGTTGTAATGATATTAGTACCAACTTTTACCCACAATATACACTTATATTTAGATTTACCTCTACCTGGGTGCTTGTAGCTCCACCTGCAGGAGAAATAACAACACTGCACACAAACTTCTGTAATAACCAAAATAACTTCTTTTTTGTGGGTAAATGATATATTTATATAAAGAGTTATTACCAACGTAGTGCAACAGTATAGTAAATAGTTATGACAGTCTTGTTAACATACACAAATATACCTAAATATATATTTGTGCCAGGGAGCTCCCCCTGCTCTAAACCATAAAGTCACTACCCTTTGTAACTAGATGCAGGACCCTGCAATAAAAGAGATAGTCTTGACGTCTTCAATCTTCGCTAGCTATGAAATGGTAATTGTAATCCACAGAGAGTTCTTCTGAGGTGTTGCGCAGTGTAAGGTAATACACAAAGGCAATTATAATCCAGCAAACTGATTAAGTGTTCTTATACGAAGAAGACAGACATCTAGTGTCAGCTCTTGAATATTTTAGTCTATGCAAATGTAATATTCCCCAACTCAACTTGTTCCGTGGGACTATCTGTCCCAGCAACAATCTGTAAAAGTTCTAAGTGTATGTAGTATTAAACAAACATCCGGGTGTTAACCCTCTCACCACACGGGATCCAGTCAGATGGATGTCTCCGTTTCAGCAGTTCTCAGTCTGTATGGAGCCACCACCACGCCGTCACACTGTTCCGTTTCCTAATGACCAGGAGTCCTCAGTTACCTCCTCCACGGGTCTCCGGAACAATCACTTCTGCTGCTTTAGCACACTGTGATACGATGGCAGGATCCTTGCTGCTGCTCCGCTCCTTCACAAGATAGGCCGCAACCCTGTGGGACACACACACCCACAGAGTTCTGCTGGCAGGCCACGCGTCCCAGGAACAAGAGACTTAAGATGGCCGCTCCCAAACCTTTTATATCCTCCTACAATGCAGTTCAGTTCTTCTCTTGTCCAGGAGCATTGTGGGTAGGTCATAGTTAATGTTCAGAAGTAAACAATCAATCACTTCCAGGTCACTTCTCTTAATCATGAAACATAAAATTGTTGTACCTTTTCAATTGTCTACTAGATGGCACTAGATCAACTTACACCTTTATAACACACATATGACTAAAAACAAAAGTTGTCAGTGCTACATATATATATATATATATATATATATATATATATAGCGCTATATATATATATATATATATATATATATATATATATATATATACATACACACACACACACACACATAGGGGGTTATTTACTAAAGGAAAATCCACTTTGCACTGCAAGTGCACTTGGAAGTAAAGTCGCTGTAGATCCAAGGGGGACATTCAAGGAAAATAAAAAACAACATTTAGCTTGCACATGATGGGATGATAAAATCAGCAGAGCTTCCCCTCATTTCAGATCTACCCCTCAAATTTAGAGCAACTGCACTTCCAAGTGCACTTGCAGTGCAAAGTGGATTTGCCTTTAATAAATAACCCCCATAGTATCTCACAAAAGGGAGTACACCCCTCATGTACACATTTTTGTAAATATTTAATTATATCTTTTCATGTGACAACACTGAAGAAATGACACTTTGCTACAATGTAAAGTAGTGAGTGTGCAGCTCGTATAACAGTGTCAATTTGCTGTCCCCTCAAAATAACTCAACACAGTCATTAATGTCTAAACCAGGGATATGCAATTAGCGGACCTCCAGCTGTTGCAAAATTACAAGTCCCATCATGCCTCTGCCTCTTGGTGTCTAAACCATTGGCAACAAAAGTGAGTACATCGGATACTTGCAGATCAGGCACTATGCTCAATCATTTGCCCCGAACCTACAATTCTCGGCCCCAACTTCCTTTGAGGGCCTGATATTGGAAGGTTCGGCCAGACGTGGGCTAATCTCTGATATCTACCGGATACTAAACTTCTACGACATTACTGACCAGGGTAAGCATACATATATGCTCCGCTGTGAGAGGTTTTTGGGTGAGGAAATCTCAGAGTCAACATGGAAGACAGTCTGGTCTCAAGCAGCCAAAAGTTCACTCTGTACACTGTACAAAGAGAACGCCTATAAAATTCTTTTTTTATGGTATATGACACCAGATGTCCTCCACACCATCTATCCTTCTAGTTCGGACGGATGTTGGCGGTGCCTGCAAGACAGAGGGACCTTCTATTACATCTATTGGTCATGTCCCAAAATAGTTCCCTTTTGGACGGAAACGCAATTACTATTAAACCGCCTGTTGGGCGTACAAATACCTAGAACCCCAAAATTATTTCTCCTTGGTGTGTCCAGACTACGTATATCTCGACAATCCAGGAAATTACTTGGCCATGTTCTTACAGCAGCGAGATGTCTGGTAGCCCTCCACTGGAAAAGACAGTCCCCACCTACTCAAGCAGACCTCTATACCAGAATAAAAGACATCGAGCTAATGGAGAAAATGACTGCCAGACTACAAAATAGACTGGAGGTTCATGACAAGGCCTGGGAGGACTGGCACAGGCGAGAGGACCCACCCTAGACCGACGGCTGAACTCTCCCCCCCTTCCCCTTTCCCCTTCTTATCCCTCTTTTCATTTTTCCTCCTTTATCTCCTTTCTTTTCTTACACTGAGAAACTATATTCAGATTGCCAACGATACCTACTGGTTGACAGTCCTAGTGGCTATGGAAAATGTTAAACCATTACTGTATTTGGATGTCTATATTTTGAAGTCTACTGTTTACCAGACTGACTGTACACCAGTTGCACTTAATTATATGTGACAACACTGTTTAATGTATGTACATATCTTTATGTATAATAAAAATTGTTATTTGAAAAAAAAAAAAAAGTGAGTACATCCCTAAGTGAAAATGTCCAAATTGGGCCCAACGTGTCAATATTTTGTGTGGCCACCATTATTTACGAGCACTGCCTTAACCCTCTTGGGCATGGAGTTCACCAGAGCTTCACAGGTTGCCACTGGAGTCCTCTTCCACTCCTTCATGACGACATCACGGAGCTGGTGGATGTTAGAGACCTTGCGCTCCTCCACCTTCTGTTTGAGGATGTCCCACAGATGCTCAATAGGGTTTAGGCCTGGCGACGTGCTTGGCCAGTCCATCACCTTTACCCTCAGCTTCTTTAGCAAGGCAGTGGTCATCTTGGAGGTGTGTTTGGGGTTGTTATGTTGGAATACTGCCCTGCGGCCCAGTCCCTAAAGGGAGTGGATTATGCTCTTATTCAGTATGTCACAGTACATGTTGACATTCATGGTTCCCTCAATGAGTTGTAGCTCCCCAGTGCCAGCAGCACTCAGGCAGCCCCAGACCATGACACTCCCACCACCATGCTTGACTGTAGGCAAGACACACTTGTCTTTGTACTCCTCACCTGGTTGCGGCCACACACGCTTGACACCATCTGAGCCAAATAGGTTTATCTTGGTCTCATCAGATCACAGGACATGGTTCCAGTAATCCATGTCCTTAATCTGCTTATCTTCAGCAAACTGTTTGCGGGCTTTTTTGTGCATCATCTTTAGAAGAGGCTTTCTTCTGGGCCGACAGCCATGCAGACCAGTTTGATGCAGTGTGCGGCGTATGGTCTGAACACTGACAGGCTGACCCCCCACCCCTTCAACATCTGCAGCAATGCTGGCAGCACTCATACTTCTATTTCCCAAAGACAACCTCTGGGTATGACGCCGACCATGGAGAGGCCTGTTCTGAGTGGAACCTGGCCTGTTAAACCGCTGTATGGTCTTGGCCACCGTGCTGCAGCTCATTTTCAGGGTCTTGGCCATCTTCTGATAGCCTAGGACATCTTTATGTAGAGCAATAATTATTTTTTTCAGATCCTCAGAGAGTTCTTTGCCATGAGGTGTCATATTGAACTTCCAGTGACCAGTATGAAAGAGTGAGAGCGATAACACCAAATTTAACACACCTGCTCCCCATTCACACCTGAGACCTTGTAACACTAACAAGTCAGTTGACACCGGGGAGGGAAAATGGCTAATTGGGCTCAATTTGGACAATTTCACTTAGGTGTGTACTCACTTTTGTTGCCAGCAGTTTAGACATTAATGACTGTGTGTTGAGTTATTTTGAGGGGACAGCAAATTTACACTGTTATACAAGCTCTACACTCACTACTTTACATTGCAGCAAAGTGTCATTTCTTCAGTGTTGTTACATGAAAACATGTAATAAAATATTTACAAAAATGTGAGGGGTGTACTCACTTTTGTGAGATACTGTATATATACTCAAACCCCAAATTTTTGGGGGGTTTAGTCATAGCTTTTTGAATAAAATGCCATTTTAGTGTTATTCGTATTTTAGTCATCTGAATTGTTTTCATTTTAGCCGTATTTTAGTCGACTAAAATCTCCAGTTCATTTTAGTCAACTTAAATCAAATGGGTTTAGTTAAATTGTAATGCATTATTTAAGCATTTCTCTAGAATTGCCAAACTTATTATAATAAAAATTGAATAACCTGTTATTATTTGTGATATTAAAGTTTGAACATACACTATAGACACAGATTTAGCCGGTGATATATATTATCTTTATAAATGAAACTAAGTTTCATAAACAAACAAAAATATTGCTTTGTGACAAACGAAAGTGCAACTTTAAAATATATTATAAAAGAAAAACTAAAAAAAAACCTGTAAACTCTACTGGCTGTAATGCCATTATACATATTACCTGAGTAAATTAACATTAAATATTAGGGAAAAAAAAGAAAAGCCTTTTTCTTAATGAAAGAGGGGGGGGGGGGTGCTGCGCTATCCAAAGGGGTCTCAGCTTATAGGTATTGGTAATATCTCCTAGTATTCATAGATCATGAGGTTTTAAATAGTCAAAAACGTAAGAAAATCGCATGAATTGGAGTAGAGAGTATGCGTAGATGTAGTGACTCAAAATTAATTACATATATGTTGATCCTATAGGTGATGGGACGGAATAGGCTTGTTTCGTTTTACCTTCCCTGCTGAATGCATTGCGAGCTCGCTGCTCGTAGGATACCATGCTGTATGAGAATAACTGCTAATGTGAGTACTCTGTATATTGTATATGTGAATAAAGTGACCCTAAAAAAACATACTTCACTATCTGGGTACCTTGTCCTATATCTTACATACACTGGAGACATGATGTGGAGGAGGAGCTAGGAGCCGCACTGTCCTAGGACCCCAGTTAGGACCACAACTAGACATATCCCAGCCCCCAATAGGATCCTGTAGAGTCAGCAAGTCTGGACACAGAGACGCAGGAGAGACCCAGGACCTCGGGAGTTAACAACTTATATGCGGTTGACCTAGCACCGCTAGGTAAGGGGCCATTACCTACACTAGTGCATGCTGCATGAAGAGGACATAGAGTGTCTGATCTGCATAGCAACACCCCACTGTCATTTGATTATTGTGTTTGAGCACTGGTTTTTGAACACTATTCATTTCTTTGGACACTTGAATTACCAATTTACTTTGGACACTTATTATTAGAGTGGGTTTATTTACTCACGTGATCATTCACACTATACTTGCACTGTCGCACGGGTCGCAACACGAGGATCAGGCGACCATATCTTTTTTCCTGTTTGTTTCACTTGATTTTTGTTTGTTTTCACTTGATACATGACCTGTTTTATTTTATTCTATTGCTCCATTTTTTGCACTTTAGCATATGTATGAGTTTGATCTTCATATTTAAGGCACAAGAGCACGAGCACTTTGGCTATATTGTACTTTAAAAACATTTTCCTGGTGCCTCCATGGCAGCATACTAGTGATAGAGCTCCGCCTCGACTCCTCCCTCAGGACCAGTGAATAGCATAAATTAAAGACGTAGTCCCTCCCCCAACATTCTCCTTTTTTTCCTCATACCTCTTGTGCTGGTGAAGAGTAGCAGTATGTCCATACCTCTGCAGTCGGCAGCGTCCGCCGGGTTTAGCCTTTCCCGTGCGCAGTCCCTGTTCTTGGGCCGCTCACAGCGCTAATAAGACTGGGAACCCCTCTGTGGATCTGTTGGGGTCTTCTTGCAGAGTTTCCTTACTGGAACGCAGTCTGCTACCATATCCTATGATGATGGCGGAGGAGTCGCAGAAGGATCAGCTGCCAGGCCTGTGATTTTACATTCTCTTTTAATCTCTTTAAAAAAAAAAAAGTATAAGAAAGTTGCATTTTCTCTTCTCCCCCCCTCCCCTTTATGTTATTCTTTGCCTTCCCTTGAATGAGGATTAGGGATAATAGGATGTTTCATATTGCTTTGGTTAGCTGTCTTTTTTCAGGTAACAATAAGGTTTCCTGTTACTGTGGGGACAGTGTGGCTGTTCGTTCCCCCTTGCAGGCAGCGTGGTTTGGCGTCCTCTTCGGGGTACGGCGCATGCGCGAGCCGGGAAGCTAAACAGCCGTCGCTCTCGGCTTCCCGGCGTCTTCTCGGCGGCGGTTCTACTGCGCATGCGCGGGCGCGTGCGCGGTCTCTCGACGCCGCGGCGGCCATCTTGGATATGGGAAAAAGGGCCAATTTTGCCCTTTTCTTAAAAAAAAAAAAAAAAAAAGAGGGGACAGTGAGTGTGGGGGTTTATGGGAACTACCCCACCCACCCTTGGGCTATTTAACATCAGCTTTGGGGTCGGGTGGTCAGAGTTTCCTCGGCTGCCCTGCTAAAGGTCTCTCTGAGCTACGCTGCGGTAAGTTAAAAAAAAAAAAAAAAGAGGAAGTTAAATATATACCTTTTTAAAAAAAAAAAAACCTTCTTTTTCTTTCCTTTGTCTTTTTGTTTCGGCAGCTGATCCTTATGCCCAACTCCGAAATGAGCCACTCATCTCGTAACAAAGATCCTCACACCTCCGTTAGGTATGGGACCACCTATACGTGAGTATAAAAAAAAAAGTGCGCTCGCTGGCCTGACATGATTTTTCTTAAATCATAGCCCTGCCCACTCCAAGAGGACCGAAAAATCCTCAAGGCACCACGATGACGACAGCCCAAGTCGCAGATCTCGCTCCTCACGCCACCGGTCCCGCTCGTCAAGACGCGAGTCCCATTCTTCGCGACATAGATCAAGATCCAGAAGACGAGATCGGTCCTCCTCTCCTAGATCCTACAAAAAGAAGTGCTGGACCTGTGGGGCTAGTCCGCTACCGAATAAAGTGGTCTGCAAGGATTGTTTCGCGGACTATGCGTCCAGCCGCGAGTTAGAAAACCAACAGGTGGTGGACCTGCTCAAAAGAACTATGAAGGACTCCTTCTCTGAGCTTGCGGCCTTGGTTCCTGCCCAGCCAGTCCCGCAGACATCCCAAGCGCAGGATGTTGAACTTGTTCTTCCTGGTCCCTCCGCAGCCAGTACGCCTCTACCTCCATCAGGCCGACTGGCCAGAGATTCCCCACCCGAAGGCCTTTCGGGCGACTCGTCAGATGAGTCAGATCCTTCCGGCTTCAGCCATTCATTGGTAAAGCCATTCATCCTGGCAGTAAGAGCCGCAATATCTTGGGAGGACGCTGAAGAACCTCCTCAGGAAGCAAAAAGCTACTTCCCATTCCTCAAAAGGAAACAGGCTTTCTTTCCTTTGATGGGAGAAATTACGCAAATCATTCAAAACGAATGGTCAAGAACTGATAAAAAACTGTCATTGGGCCGTTTCAATAAATTGTATCCCCTACCGGAGTCGGGAACACAGTCACTGAACTCCATGCCAGTGGTAGACGCATCAGTGGTGCGACTCGCAAAGAATATTACCCTGCCTATAGAAGATTCCGCTTCTTTCAAGGATCCTCTTGACAGAAGAATCGATCTAGATCTCAAGAGGAGCTATTTAGCTGCAGGAGCGGCATGTAAGCCAGCGATCGCCCTCACCTCCGTATCTAATGCCATTAGAGCTTGGGCGGATAACATTGAAACAGCTCTACGCCAGGATGTCCCCAAGGAAGACATAATTAAAGCTCTGGAAGAAATTAGATTGTCAGCAGACTTCGTTGGAGTAGCAGCTATTGACACGATTAGGTGTTCAGCGAGATCTATGCTGCACTCAGTAATGGCAAAAAGGGCCTTGTGGTTAAAACCCTGGACGGCGGATTTGGCGTCCAAACAAAATTGGTGCAAAATCCCGTTTGACGGGAAGGCATTATTCGGAGACAAAATGGATAAAGCCATATCTAGACTGTCAGGGGGAAAGTCAGGTATGCTCCCCCAAGACAGAAGGATGCGAAGATCCAGAGGGGGTTCTTCCAGGTTCCACCAGTCAAACCCTAAAGATTTCAGACAAGCAAGGCAGTTCAGAGACGGCAGAAGACCCTGGAGGGGCACTCAGGTGTCTTTCTTGGGCAGAAAGTCGAAGGCCCCTCAGACTCCACATGAGCAGAAGCAGTCCTTTTGACGCCAGATTAGCCCAGACACTCCCGGTGGAAGCCAGACTAAAATTCTTTCTTCCAGTCTGGGCCAGCAAATGCCAGGATCCCTGGGTTCTCTCAACAATCCAATGGGGACACTTTTGGAGTTTCTCTCATCCTCCACCTCAAAATTCATTCACACGAACGGAAATTCCATCCTCTCTGCTGAAGGCTCAAGCCCTAAGACAATTCGTATCGTCACTCCAACTTCAGGGAGCAGCTGTGCCGGTTCCTTTGGCGGAGCGCTTCGCAGGCTTCTATTCCACTCTATTTCTGGTTCCAAAGAGAACGGGTGGATGGAGGCCTGTGATCGATCTAAAAAGACTCAACAGGCACATACACCCAGAAAGCTTCAAGATGGAGTCTCTACAAACAATTATTCAGGCAGTACAGCCAACAGATTGGATGATCTCAGTCGATCTGCAGGATGCGTACTTACACGTGCCAATTCTGCCTGCCTTCCAGAAGTATCTCAGATTTGCAGTAGGTCGGATCCACCTGCAGTTTCAAGCCCTGCCCTTCGGTCTGTGCACCTCCCCCAGGGTGTTCACCAAAATTCTAATATCCGCTCTGGTTCCCCTGCGGGAGAGGGGTTTTGAGGATATACCACTATTTGGACGACATCCTCCTCCTAGCAAGCAGTCCGGGTCAGTTGGTGTATCACCGAGACATTCTTCTCCAGTCCCTGAGAGAACTAGGATGGCTGATAAACTCAGAGAAGAGTCAGCTTGCACCTACACAGCAGATGATCTATCTAGGTGCGATGTTCGACACCCGGGAGGGGACAGTGTCATTACCATCCATGAAGATGAGGATCATTATCCAGAAGATGGTCAAAACCATCGCGAGCCGGTATCTAACGGCATCGCAATGCCTGAGCCTCATTGGCACAATGTCTGCTTGTATACCGATGATTCCTTGGGCCCATTGGCATTTGAGGTATTTTTAGACGGGTTTCTTGGCGCAGTGGAAGAAACAGCAACTCTCTCAGACAATTCTGCTGACGGGAGCAATGCGCAGGAGCCTTCATTGGTGGACTCTGCCGGAAAACCTTTCAAAACCTCGCTATCTGGGTTCCCTCTTCTGGATCACAGTTACGTCCGACGCAAGTGGACAGGGCTGGGGAGCCCATTGCGGGGAAACCAGGATACAGGGGAGATGGTCCTGCTCCACCCAGGGAGTAGTATCCAACATACTAGAGATGAGAGCAGCATTCTTGGCACTAACTTCATTGGCTTCTGAGGTCAGGGGCCAGAGAGTACTTCTACGCCTGGACAACAGGGCAGCTGTCGCATACCTGCAGAGGCAGGGGGGCACTCGCAGCACATCACTCCTCAGGGAAGTGGAGCCGATTATGCTCTGGGCAGAGAAGAACGTCCTAGACCTCAGGGCGATGTATCTCCCGGGAAGGTTGAACACGGAAGCAGACACGTTGTCGAGGAAATTCTTGGACAACAACGAGTGGGCTCTTCATCCCCAGGTCTTCCATCAGATCGCCAGCCTCTGGGATCCCCCTCAAGTAGACCTATTTGCCACCCCGGGGAATGCCAAACTGACCAGGTTCTTCTCTCGCCTTCCGTATACGCAAGCGGAGGAAGTAGATGCCCTGTCATGCCCCTGGAGGTTCACCACCGCATATGCCTTCCCCCCGGCCATTAATATTCAAGTTCCTCCTGAGACTTCTCAGAGAAACAGTCCAGGTACTGGCAGTACTCCCATATTGGCCGAAGAGACCTTGGTTTCCTCTAGCTATGCGTCTCAGTGTGAGCGCTCCAATCAGGATCCATCCTTTCCCGCAACTTCTGACGCAGGGCAGTTTAGTTCATCCAGACCCTCAGAAGCTGAACCTTCGAATCTGGAGGTTGAGAGGTGAAGGTTCGAATCCCTAGGATGCTCCCCAGGGGTCATAACAACCCTCCTAGGAGCCAGGAAACCAGCAACCAATGCTATATATTCTAGAATATGGGACAAGTTCTTGTCATTTGCTGCCTCAAATGAGTTTAATCCAATCTCTCCTTCTACATCAGGTGTTCTTGGCTTCCTCCAATCAGGACTTGATCTGGGCCTTGGCCTAAGTTCCCTCAAAGTGCAAGTAGCAGCAATTTCTGCCGCAACAAATAAAAGATGGGCGGAAGAGCCCTTAGTAGTCACTTTCCTCAGAGGAGTGCTGAAGATCCGGCCACCTGCCAGACGGTCTTTTCCCAAGTGGGATTTATCCCTGGTCCTTGAAGTCCTCTCTGACCATCCATTTACCCCAGTGGAACAACTGACAATATGGAACATAACTCTGAAAACGGTTTTTCTGTTAGCCATTACATCTGGTAGGAGGATCTCAGAACTCCACTCTTTGGGAATAGGTGATGACCACATCTCTTTCTTTCACGATAGAGTAGAACTTCGTCCCCTTAGGGGGTTCACACCTAAGGTCACTACTCCAAGCCACCTTTTGGAGCCCTGGGCACTGCCAGTATTTGCTGAAGCAGATTCAGGAGCATGTCACGAACTGGACATATCCAGAGTGCTCAGAGCCTACCTAGAGGCCACTAGATCCTTCAGGAACTCGGAAAGACTCTTGATTGTTCCATTCGGTAAATACAGGGGCAAAGAAGCTTCCATCAGAACTCTGGCATCTTGGGTAGTAAAACTAATCCAGAAGGCCTACAGGATAAAGAATATGGAACCTCCATCCCGAGTGAGTGCTCATTCTACAAGGGCAGTCTCAACCTCCTGGGCAGCAAGGGCTAATGTGTCACTAGAGACGGTGTGCAGGGCTGCCACCTGGTCTTCTCGCAATACTTTCCTCAGACACTACCGTATCGACCCAGGAGCTCTCACAACGGTTGAGTTCGGGAGAAGGGCAGTTCAGGCTGCAATGTCCCATTCTAATTAAACATTTATTGTTAAGCATTATCCCACCCGTGTCAGCTAGTTATTTATCACTAGTATGCTGCCATGGAGGCACCAGGAAAATGGAAAATTGTATCATACTTACCGTAATTTTCCTTTCCTGGTGCCTATCCATGGCAGCATACGCTCCCACCCTCGGTATTCTATTTTACGGAGAATGTTGGGGGAGGGACTACGTCTTTAATTTATGCTATTCACTGGTCCTGAGGGAGGAGTCGAGGCGGAGCTCTATCACTAGTATGCTGCCATGGATAGGCACCAGGAAAGGAAAATTACGGTAAGTATGATACAATTTTCCATTTTTTAACATATGCAGAATTGGTTTTTTACCTATCTATATATTGCTTTCATTTTTTTGATCAATATATGTATTAGTGTTTATATTTATATCACCTATTGGATCAACATATATGTAATTAATTTTGAGTCACTACATCTACGCATACTCTCTACTCCAATTCATGCGATTTTCTTACGTTTTTGACTATTTAAAACCTCGTGATCTATGAATACTAGGAGATATTACCAATACCTATAAGCTGAGACCCCTTTGGATAGCGCAGCACCCCCCCCCCTCTTTCTTTATACCATTTGATTTGGGCTTGTGTTTGAGCCCTTGTTTTCGGTGCATGCAGCTGTCCAGTGATAGAGGTTGCAAAAGTCGATTATACGACCATTATAACAAATTTTCCAAACTGGTAGCGCAGGAATAACCCCCGTTTTTCCTTTTTCTTAATGTTTTTCTTTCAGTAGCTTAGTACTTAGTAGATGCCCCCTACTTATTCTTATGTGGTAGTGCAATACATGTTTAAACTTTAATGTTCTATTATAGGCTGCGGGTGGAATTGTGTTTCCGATTTAGAAAAGGCCAGCAGAGAGTGCTAAAGAGAGTGTGAATGAGTGTAATTTGTGGAACTGCATAGGAATGTGAAAGGATTGATGAGAGCCTGCGTTTCTCAGCCAATACAGCTTGCTAATAGAGTCAGGGGGCTGGGGCTTTAACAGACAGGTGGAGCTCTGAGGAAAGCAGAAGTTCAGGTGGGTAAATGTCCCTCCGTCACATTTTTGTTCCATTTTCATTCCTTGATCAAAATTGGAATTGATTTTTGTCATAGTTTTCATCAATTGACTTAATACAATTTTTATTTTCATTTAGATTTTGTCACTGAAAACATGCAGCTGACGAAAATTATGCTGAAAATATTTTCGGCGGCGAAATTAACACTGGTCCCTCAGCCATATATGCACCGCTTTTTGCACATGTTGGCTTGTGGCAAATTAACAACTACTTGAGGCACCTTTAAGTGGACTAAACAGATGGTAATCTGAGGAAGCGAGAACTCGACTATATGCAGGATGCTCCAATACCTCAAAACGCAGTTTCTAAAGTGTTTGAACATTATGAATGCCAGTATGTTGTCACGCATCATCATGCAGCTACAAAACACCTTTCGACAATAGGCTTCTGCGTTTGGTTCGAATTGCAGGCTTCAGCAACACAGCAACTCACTGTAACATGCACTGTTTACTGTTGAGCCCTTTCCAAATAATGTTCCAGTATTACGTAGGACCTTCGATGTTCCAGGCAGGGCCTCATCTGCTGCCGGGGCCTTTCTGTAGCTTTGACAAAGAAGGATGACTGTTGGTCAGAATGCAATTTAGTTTCACATCTTGGCCTCGGAACTAGCATGGAATAATGAGGCCCTTTATAGCACTGTTTTGGCAAGGCCTAGCGGATCGTATTAACAAAGAACTAGCTGGGAGAACCATAATCTCCACCTTGAATGATTTGATTGCCCTTAGCTTCCAGATCAATGCCCCCTTCTAGCGTGTTCTGGAGAGGACTGGCCCACGTCAGACCCCCCCTGGTCCTTTTGTGCCTGAGTTCCAGGAAGCTCTTGCACAACCCACCTCTGCAACTATTCCGTAATCTGTAGAACCCATGCAATTAGGGCAAACACGGCTCACATGACATCTCAGTGCCTGAAACTCACCCGATGCCTTTACCGCAGGGTCAACGGTCACATATTAAAGTCCTGCCCTGTTCACCCAGGAAAACTCTCAGGTCTAGACCACCCAGGAGTAAGGGTTCCCAATCTGAACTTAAATCTCACCAACTTACCTCGATTCATTATACCTGTCCTCTATTGGGCCCTGAACTCTTATCATGTATCTGCATATGTGGACTCTGGGGCGGCAGGGAAGTTTATCGAGCAGCCCCTGACTGCTGAATTAGGCACGCCTCTTGTCTCTTTGGCGATGCCTCTCGGTAACAACAGTTAATGGCTCTACCCTGGCCTTAGGACCCTTCAACCTGCGACTTCTCCACTCATTTCCTGAGACTCAGGTCATGTCTGAGTATGTCTGAGAAAATCTATAAAAAGTATTCATCCGAAAGTTTAATTCGCCTGCAGAGGCCTTTCTTCGTGCAGAAAAAGGATGGTACAGTCTGACCCTGCATTGACTATAGAAGCCTCAATGTCATCACCATTAAGAATATGTATCATGGAACAAGAGTCCCTAGTTTGTTTGACCTGTCTCTTTTTGCAGTGTTTACCTTTCTGATCTGCTGCGAAAGACTTTTTGTGAAATGGTAGGGGTACCAATTCACACAGGGGGGGCCAGGATCTGGGGGTCCCCTTGTTAAAGGGGGCTTCCAGATTCTGATAAGCCCCCCGCCCGCAGACCCCCACAACCACCGGGCAAGGATAACCCAAAGCACCCTCCCAATGTTGAGGGCATGTGGCCTGGTACGGTTCAGCAGGGGTGGGCGCTCTCTCATCCCCCCCTGCCAGGTTGCGTGCTCGGATAAGGGTCTGGTATGGATTTTTTGGGGGAACCCCACGCAATTTTTTTTTAAAAATTTGGCGTGGGGTTCCCCTTAATATCCATACCAGACCTGAAAGGCCTGGTGTGGAATTTGGGGGGACCCCCACGCATTTTTTTTTAAATTTTGGTTCGGGGTTCCTCTCGGGGGGAATCCCATGCCGTTTTTATCAATGAACTTCTATGTGTATTGTCGGCAATGCAATAGCCGCGAGTAGTTTTAAATGGGTTTTTTCCTTCGAAATGTCATTTTACTGTCAGACTGTTCTAAATGCGCCCCTTTTTTCCTTCGAAATGTCATTTTGCTGTCAGACTGTTCTAAACACAGGAAACATGTGCCCCTTTACAGGCATACTATAGACACCCCCCAGCTTCGAAATTTAAAGGGATATTACACTTTTATTGTTTGACTTTAAGCATTATTAAAATCACTGCTCCTGCCGTTTTTAAAACTTTTTTTTGCATTGATCCATGTCCCCTGGGGCAGGACCCAGGTCCCCAAACACTTTTTATGACAATAACTTGCCTATAAGCCTTTAAAATTAGCACTTTTGATTATTCATGTTCGTGTCCCATAGACTTTAACGGTGTTCGCGTGTTCGAACGAACTTTTTTCCTGTTCGCATGTTCTGGTGCGAACCAAACAGGGGGGTGTTCGGCTCATCCCTAATCCTCGCATATGACACTGGGGTTGCAGAATAGTAAAAAACAGATTGCTGTGCTTTGAAAAACAGCTCAGAAAGCTCCAGCGTCACACAGTTCTTATGCTAGGAACAAGCAACAGTGACAGAGCTCTCTGACAAAGGGACTGCAAGCAACCTTACAACAATTCTGTCTTTCCGGAAGCCTCTCTCTGCATAGCGTTACAGTGAGAAGCAGCCATCTTACCTACCCCTGCGCATGCCACCTTTCAGCTGCCAGGATAAGGGTCAGGCACCAGGATACCTGTGAGTTCAGCTATGCTGACCGTTGCAGGACACTGAACAGCAATATTTGAGACTGTCGTCCATTGCTGATTAGGTAAAAGACCGCACGCCACACACACTGGCTAGAGGCCTACACACACCAGCAGCATGGCAGAACGCAGGCCCTCACTAAACACCACACAGGACAGTCATAATTTGGACACCTAAACCATTACACAACTGCGAGGCGAGCAACGCAAGAAGGCACAGTGCCTAAACAAACAATCACTCATACAGAAAAGGCCCACGAAAATTATGAAGCTAACATTGACGCACACCGCGCCAAGTTAGAAAGGGCTTAGGAAAACACAATACATGGAATATGTAATGCCACAGGTGTTAGCAGTCAAGAAGGACAGATTATGCAAACCATAACTCAGATTAAGTCATGCCATGGACGTTACGTAGCGCTGTCACAGAATTACTTCACCTAGAAGGAACACAAACGATAGCCAGCAAGAAAGTGACCCGCAAAAAGTGATTGATCTGGAGCGAGAAGGCATTGTGGAGACCGCCATTATGAAAGCGCAAAAAGAAAGAAAGGAGATGGTGTCAGTGCGCTCTAGCACATCCAGACACTCCTGAAGGTCAGGCAAATCAGTGCAGTCAAAAGCTTCCAGTGCAAGCGCAAATGCTATCAAGGCTTGAGCCACCACGGAGGCTGCACGTGCTAGGGCCAAATATGGCCAGAAAGAGGCAGCCATAAGAGCTGAGAGAGCACGCATAGAAGAGGAGGAGCAGACAGCCACCACCAAAGTAGCCGCCACCACTGCGCATAAAAAGGCTGAATTGATCACAACCTTAGAAGCCCTAAGTAAGGAAGAGGACGCAGCAGCCACCATAACCCAGGCTGAAGTCTTGGAAGCAGCTGTGCAACTGGACGGCAAGGAGCAAAAGTATGACCTGACGCCGCCAGAGGGTCCAGGCAGTCGTACGGCAGATTACGTGAGGAGCCTTCTCTGTTTCAACACCGGTGCATTATCTCAGTGCAGTGAGGGCCAAATATCTGACACCAAAGACTTGCTAGACCCGAGAGAAAACTCTGTTCCTCCAAGGGTACTAGGTGCCTGAGAAATCAGCAGTCAAAGAAGTCATCCACAGGCCAGTGTGCTCATGGATGCACCACCATAGGCTCGCCATGTGGTGGTGCATCTGGCTATAAACACTGGCTAGCAATCATCAAACACTTTCCTTTTTTTCCAGGGAACCACGGCAGAGCAAGATCAGCACATCGATGTATCAGGTCTGACCGACATGGAGAAGTATATGATCCGGCGTGACATGGTGCAGACGGGACTCACCAACTTCGACAACTGTCCTGAGAATTACAGGATATGGAAGTTCACATTCAAGGACGCTATTAAGAGTATAGGCTTTTCCACCAGGTAAGAACTTAGCCTGTTGACCAAATGGCTGGGGGAAGAATCAGTGAAACATGCTAAGAGGATCAGGGCAGCCAACGTGAACTACCCCAAGTAGCTCTGGACTTAGTATGGGAAAGGCTAGAGGAGTGCTATGGTAGCCCCGAGGCAGTCGAAGATGCACTCTTCAAGAGGGTCAAAATTTTCCCAGATATACTGCTAAAGACTATACGAAATTACGAGAACTTGGGGATTTGATGCAGGAGCTGGAATCTGCAAGAAAAGATCAATCCCTAACAGGTCTCAATGTCCTGGAATCCACTTACGGAGTGAAACCCATCTTGGAGAAACTACCCTACAACCTTCAAGAAAGATGGATTTTGCAAGGCTCCAAATACAAAAGGGAGAAGCAGGTCA
Source organism: Lithobates clamitans (assembly GCA_037952925.1). NCBI lineage: Eukaryota > Metazoa > Chordata > Amphibia > Anura > Ranidae > Lithobates > Lithobates clamitans. The sequence goes on from JBBGZY010000014.1 coordinate 4,964,103, forward strand.
CATACCCCCCTTCTCTTTCTTCTTGAGCTTCATTCGTGAAGCAGCCCGCACAAAGAACAATCCCAGCTTCATTGTGGGTGCACCAACCAGACTCAGTACAAGTAGCCTGAAGTACGAAAGACCAACGGCAAGACATGACAGCACTAGAACATCCCTTTCGGTTTGCGGGACGGACGTGTTCCCTACAACCCACACAAGCCCCGACCAGTCGGCCACTGGAGTCAAGAAGCAGAGAGACATAAAGAATGTTCCATACATAAAAAAAACACATCCGCTTAACAAGTGCATCGGGTTCAGAATGAAATCCATAGAGGAGCGCAAAACTTACTACGAGAGTTGGGAGCTTGCTTTAAATGCTGCACTTCTACAGATTATCTATCCAAGGAATGTAAAGAAGCCGGGATGAATAGAGACAACAGGGAAGAGAGTAAACGGCTACATCATATGTTCCATGGACAGTAAGATAAAGATGCCACTCCCCACACTTATCGAGTGTAATCACATGGCGGAGGATAGGAGTGAAATCCCAACACCAGACATGCACGCCACCACCCTTATCTCAAGGCGATAGCTGACTGCATCCCATTACTAGACGAAAGAACCCAGATCTTGCTGCTACTCGGTAGGGACATCATGAGAGCTCATAAAATCTGCGAACAACGGGATGGGGAAAATGATGCCCCATGCGCCCAAAGGCTTCATCTAGGATGGGGGATAGTAGGCGAAGTATGCATTGACAAGACACACAGGCCTGACAATGTAGAAGCCCAACGTACAAACTTGCTGGAAACCGGTTGTGCATCTATCTTTAAGCCATGTCCGAACCACTTTCATGTTAAGAAGATGCTCAGGATCAAAGGGAGACATAGGCATGTCATCGGAGCACAACAAGAGATTCCTGGGTTAGAGAAATGCACCGATAACCTAGGGTGCATAGTGTTCCAGACTACAAAGGACGATAACAAACCATTAACCCTAATTAATGACTTTGATCTCGTATATACCGAAAGAGACTTTGAAGTAAGGCCCTAAGTGTCTGTCCTGCTTGCCAATGTACAGCCCATAAATGTATTTGGTTCTCATCATTTTCATCACTTCTCAAGGTGGACTGCTCTCCTGCGAGCAATAGCGCACCTTAGACACACCTTCCGCCAAACGATTGGTGAGAAAACAACCAACTGCCATAGTTGTCATGAGAAAAAAACAAAAGAAAAGCGCCTCTGAGTGCAGGTATTTAATAGTAACAATTTGCAAGTTATCCACACTTGCAGGGAAGTAGGGAGAAAACAGCTACGAAGGAGAACAACTCCTGGATCAGTCCCGGCTTCCATGGTGTGGGTAGAGCAGAGTATCTCCGAAGGGATGGTCGTGGTCCCCCGCAAGGAGAAAACAAAGCCAGAATTCTCCACAAGTGTGTTAGGTGCCACATGTTGAGGGGAAAAAAGCCAAGAACAAAGGATGGCAAACTTGCCACCAGACAGACTTAGCACAGAACCCCATTTACTCACCTAGGGCTTGAAGTTTTTGGACTATGGATGATCATCTCACGTAAAACAAGGGGTGGCCAAGCTGACTGCAAACGATGGGTAGTGCTTTTCACCTGTATGAGTACATAGGCCATACGCATTGAAGTCATAGAATCAATGGATACGTCCAGTTTTATAAACGCCCTCAGAATATTCTTTGCAATCAGGGGACCAGTCAAACAAATACATTCCAACCGTGGAACCAATTTCATTGGAGCATGTAAAGAAATTATAAATAGACACTGAAGACATTGAAGATAACAGCATCCAAAAGTATCTGCGTGATCAAGGGTGCATGTGGATATTCAACTCCAGTGGCGTAGCGTGGGTTGTCAGCACCCGGGGCAAGGCAAGTAATTTGCGCCCCCCCCTAACCTGCGGACTTTTAGCTATCCCTGAGTCCCTTCAAATAAAATAGTACTGACCTACCTGATTCCTATACTGACCACTACACTACATTGTCCACTACACTGACCACTATACTATACTGACCACTACACTGACCACTATACTATACTGACCACTATACTGACCACTATATTACACTTACCACTACACTGTCCACTATACTGACCACTATACTACACTACACTGTCCACTATACTGACCACTATACTACACTACACTGTCCACTATACTACACTGTCCACTATACTACACTGTCCATTATACTACATTACACTGACCACTATACTACACTACACTTGACCACCATACTACACTGACCACTATACTACACTATACTGACCACCATACTACACTGTCCACTATACTACACTATACTGACCACCATACTACACTGTCCACTATACTACACTATACTGACCGCTATACTACACTGACCGCTATACTACACTGTCCATTATACTACATTACACTGACCACTATACTACACTACACTTGACCATCATACCACACTGACCACCATACTACACTGTCCACTATACTACACTATACTGACCACCATACTACACTGTCCACTATACTACACTGACCACTATACTACACTGTCCACTATACTACATTATACTGACCACCATACTACACTATACTGACCACCATACTACACTGACCACTATACTACACTGTCCACTATACTACACTATACTGACCACCATACTACACTGTCCACTATACTACACTATACTGACCGCTATACTACACTGACCGCTATACTACACTGTCCATTATACTACATTACACTGACCACTATACTACACTACACTTGACCATCATACCACACTGACCACCATACTACACTGTCCACTATACTACACTATACTGACCACCATACTACACTGTCCACTATACTACACTGACCACTATACTACACTGTCCACTATACTACATTATACTGACCACCATACTACACTATACTGACCACCATACTACACTGACCACTATACTACACTGTCCACTATACTACACTGTCCACTATACTACACTGACCACCATACTACACTGACCACCATACTACACTGACCACTATACTACACTGACCACCATACTACACTGACCACTATACTACACTGACCACCATACTACACTGTCCACTATACTACACTGACCACCATACTACACTGTCCACTATACTACACTGTCCACTACACTACACTATACTGACCACCATACTACACTGACCACTATACTACACTGTCCACTATACTACACTGTCCACTATACTACACTGACCACCATACTACACTGTCCAGTATACTACACTGACCACCATACTACACTGTCCACTATACTACACTATACTGACCACCGTACAACACTATACTGACCACCGTACAACACTGACCACTATACTACACTGTCCACTATACTACACTGACCACCATACTACACTGACCACTATACTACACTGACCACTATACTACACTGACCACTATACTACACTGACCACCATACTACACTGACCACTATACTATACTGTCCACTATACTACACTGACCACTATACTACACTGTCCACTACACTAACCACTACACTACACTGTCCACTATACTACACTACACTGACCACCATACTAAACTGTCCACTATATTACACTGACAACTATACTACACTACACTGACCACCATACTACACTGATCACTATACTACACTACACTGACCACCATACTACACTGTCCACTATACTACACTGACCACCATACTACACTGACCACTATACTACACTATACTGTCCACTATACTACACTGTCCACTATACTGTACTGTCCACTACACTAACCACTACACTGTCCACTATACTACACTATACTGACCACCATACTACACTGTCCACTATACTACACTACACTGACCACTATACTACACTGACCACCATACTACACTGTCCACTATACTACACTATACTGACCACTATACTACACTGTCCACTATACTACACTGTCCACTATACTACACCGACCACCATACTACACTGTCCACTATACTACACTGACCACTATACTACACTGACCACCATACTACACTGTCCACTATATTACACTGACCACTATACTACACTACACTGACCACCATACTACACTGTCCACTATACTACACTGACCACTATACTACACTACACTGACCACCATACTACACTGTCCACTATATTACACTGACCACTATACTACACTACACTGACCACCATACTACACTGTCTACTATACTTCACTGACCACCATACTACACTGACCACTATACCACACTATACTGTCCACTATACTACACTGTCCACTATACTGTACTGTCCACTACACTATACTGACCACTATACTACACTACACTGACCACCATACTACACTACACTGACCACTATACTACACTGACCACCATACTACACTGACCACCATACTACACTGACCACCATACTACACTGTCCACTATACTACACTATACTGTCCACTACACTAACCACTACACTACACTGTCCACTATACTACACTACACTGACCACTACACTAACCACTACACTACACTGTCCACTATACTACACTACACTGACCACCATACTACACTGACCACCATACTACACTGACCACCATACTACACTGTCCACTATACTACACTGACCACCATACTACACTGACCACCATACTACACTGTCCACTACACTACACTGACCTCCATACTAAACTACACTATACTGACCACTATACTAACCAGTATACTATACTACACTAACCACTATACTGACCACCATACTACACTAACCACTATACTGACCACCATACTACACTACACTGTCCACTACACTAACCACCATACTAACCACTATACTACACTACACTGACCTCCATACTAAACTACACTATACTGACCACTATGCTAACCACTATACTACACTACACTGACCTCCATACTATACTACACTACACTGTCCTGCCTACAGTCTCTCCCCCCCCCCCGGCCAGTAACAAGACTCTCACTCACCTTCTTATCCTGGCTGCATCGATCTGGATGAGGAGGAGAACACAGCGGCGGCTCACGTTGTTTCTTCTCTCCCCTGCGCTCTGCTTGCTGCCATGTTCAGCGTCCAGCGCCCTGTGATTGGGCGTATGGGGGGTCATGTGTGGAGGTGGGACTTCAGGAGCGATCGAGGACAGGCCAGCCCTACGCCTCACATGACCCCCATACACCCAATCACAGGGCGCCGGACACTTAACATGGCGGCCAGAGCCCGGGGACACAGGATTAGAAATTAGGAGGAGGCAGCCAGTGACATACTGGCGCCCCCCTAAATATCGCGCCCGGGGCCACGGCACCCCCTGCACCCCCCACGCTACGCCACTGTTCAACTCTCCTCGTTCCTCTCACATGGGTGGAGCATGGGAATGCATGATCGGAGTGACTTGACACATTTTAGACTCTATGATGATAACTACTAGTTTAGCTCGACTCACCCATGAAGTGCTAACCACATTTATGGCTGAAGTATCAGCCTTTGTCAATGCAAGGCCTTTGGTTCCAGTATAGAAAAAGACTGAAAGCAGCACTCAGCATTTACAAGAGCACGCAGAACTCCTCACACACCTGGGAGACAGGTGTGTGAGGAGTTCTGCGTGCTCTTGTAAATGCTGAGTGCTGCTTTCAGTCTTAGATGTGATCACAAGGAGCCGGTGTAACTTCTCCCAGATACGGTGCTGGAGGCTGTGATGAATAGAGGACCCATGCGGACGCTTTGAGCGGATACAGGAGACCATCCACCTTTACTGATACATGCCTGTCACCCTTGCAGGGGTACCGGGAGCTGGTGAGTGGGGACCCTTGAGGGGGATCACAGAAGTCACTGGATTTTGATGAAGCACAAGAGTCACATTCCTGCATAAACTTTTTGCCATTTTGGAGCTTCACTTTATTTATTTTTTATATATTTTTCATTTTTATTTTTTACTGTACTTTCCTTTTTTTTCATATTGCAATCTACAACATCTATTTGTTGGGATTTTCACATTGATGTCTTTCACTGAGTTGGACACTTATCACTTGGACTCATTTTTATGTAATCTGTATGTATTTATTATTATCATATTTCTCTCAGCCTTTTATTTGACAGATCACGGTCAATTTCTGGTGCTGAGATCTTGGTTTTCCCCATGTATTGGTTCATCGGGGCCAATGTTATATATTGATTGCAATTACCAGGAAGTTATATATATTCACTTATATACATTTTTACGTACCGTACATTCACTTTATATGGCACTTTGTATATGTAGCGCTGGTAGGTAAATCTTGTGGGTTACTTGTTAGATGAAGTTAGATTTGCCTCTGTTCCAGCTTGGCTGAGTTGCGTGTAGTTCCACACTGTGCCGGTGGGTGTCGTTGTCACCATGGGCTGGTGTTGGAAAGGCAACGTGTTGAAGCATATGAGTGCTCCTCTGTCCCAGGGACAACTCAGTGGAGGTGGTCCTCCGAGTTGCATGCTGGGAGAGGGTATTTATGGGGCAGACGCCATGTTTAGGGGATTGTTTTTCAGCCACCTGCTGGCCCTCCTGGCCGACAGGTATGCGTTAAGAGTACCACCTCGTGGTCCCACGTTGCTGTGGCGTGTGGGTGGGCCCAGAAGCCTGTCTGGGGCCTACCACAGCAGCAGAGGAATGGTCCTGAGCTGTCTATCCTGAGTGAAGAAGCTGGACAACCGAGGAGATCCCAGGGGAGGACCCGTCATGGAAGGATCATGCAGAGTGCTGGTCTGGAGAGGGGCCTGGTGACTCGGTTGGAGGACGTATCCTGAAGTAATCTTACTGCATAGTACTGTCGGGTTGGCTTAAAGGTTCAAGTACTGTGTCTGACATTCATCGCAAACCAATACATCCTGTGGCAGAAGATCGTACGGGTTTTATTCCAAACAAGTCTGTGGCAGAGACTTTTGTTCGTACTGCGTACTGGCTGCTAGGTAAGTGAGAGAGGCCTATCCAGGCGGGCAAAGATTGAATCTCACAAGGGGAGTGCATTCAACTACAAGTGTTCAATTGCAAAGAATGTTCTAAAGAATACTAAGGAAAGGTATTTGAGCTTCCCTGCAACTTTGCTTCTGCCTCTTTCCTGCTACGTCCTTTATTACTTGTTCATTAAAGCATTGGAAAATATACTCAAGTGTTTGGTGCCTACATCGTCCATAGGTAGACTCAACGGGACCCTAGACCCGGTGCCGGTGAAACAGAGGTATCGAGAGTGAAGGTAACAGCCCGCTTTAAACCAGCAGCTCCACCGAGAGTTAGTGCTACATATACTTTTACTTATACTCATATAGCCATTATGGCTAGTGTTACATATTGATTGCATATCAGGAATTTATATATTCACCTATATACGTTTATACGTATATTCACTTTTATATGGCACTTTGTTAATTAGACATATTTTTAATTATATCTGATTTATTAATTTTGGGTGGTTTGCAGCACAACACACACAGGTGTTAATCTGATTCGTCTAGGGTCCACCTATCAGGTTAGGGAGCGCCATTTACCCCTTATTCTTTTCTATATTAATTTACCCTCCCTTTTAGGGGATGTAATTAGGGGAGGCTGCATACCTCTTTATCCTAAGCGCGGGAATAATTTTATATATTTTTCCTTTGGTTCCAGTATCAACAGATCCAGAATTACCAAGCATTCTGACCCCAGCAATGCTCCTTACACAGAAAATAGGAGACACTCCCACTCCAGTCGGGGACTTAAATTAAAAAAACCTGTATAAACGCCAATGGAGACAGGTGAAATGCCTCGCTAGCACCTTTGGAAACGTTGGAGGCACGAATATCTTGTGACACTTCAGGAACGTCGCAAATGGCAAGCCATCATACAGAACATTTGAGAAGGAGATGTCGTCCTGTTAAGAGACAAGCAGGTGCCACTAAACAAGAACCGAGCGATCAGCTGTGTGTGATCGCTTAGTTCTCAGCCTTAGAGCCAGCGGGGGACAGATGCAACATCCACCTAGATAAGTATGATTAAAAAGAAGAAAAAATCCTTTACTTCTCATATGGGCAGTGTGCCAAGCTCAACACTCAGCGAGAACCACTGAGGAGAGAGAGGTCATATCTTCACATCACTACATTATAAGTTACTGCACACAATTTTTTTAAATACATTTTTACAAAAAAATTGTTTGATAAAAACGGAAAAACCTGGCATGAAAAATGCCTCTGGATCAGCAGATGCGAATTCGGTGAAGCAGATCTCCCAAGCAAAATGGGAGAATTGGCAGCAGAGCAGATTTTAAGTTCGCTCATCCCTAATTACTTGCAAAGCTCACTATGGAAGTGATTTTATCTTTATTAGGTATCATTATTGCGTGAACTACATGCCTATACCCTCATTAAAAAGAAAATCATTTTTGCTTTACCAAAAGAAAATCTCAGCTACACTGTCTTTCTTTTCTTTTCCAGCTCCACAAAAACAATTAGCATATAATGCCTAGGAAGTTGAATTATAAAACAGGTTGAAATTATTTGAAATCTAATAAATAGCTGCGGGCAATGTGTAAACAGACCCCTCTTTACCTTGACCTTCTTCTATACAAAGTACATGGTAAACAGATTGAAAGTTTGTGGTTAGGTGCAGTAAGGGAACGGTCTGCATCGATTGCTTGTGATTATTAGCTAGAGTCGGATAAGCCTCCTCCTTATTATGCAGATTAGTGAAGCTCTCAGTTCCAACATATTGTACAGATGTATGGGAGCAGCTGCTGATACAGATGGTAGGTACAGAGCTACATTAGTATGTATCTATTGTCTGCTCCTTCTCTCCTTGTTTGGGGGATGGAAAGACTCGGAGAAGAGGAATTGTTGTGCTGTGAAATATAAACCACTACACATGCACTTAAAACCCATACCCCCAGAGACTATTTACGCAGCAGGGTAGGCAGTGATCAAATTAACAATGTACCCTAAATAAGGACTTATACATGTCAAAGCTAAGCATGTGTATTTTTTAAAGAGATTACCCATTAAACCAGAGCAGTATAAATCAACTTCTCTACAGCTAAGTACCTAGATTAACATGTGGCATTGGAGGTTAATACCGCTTCTTTTCTGCTAAAGGTATATATTGTGACCTGGCACAAAGAATTCATAGGCAACTTTGGGATTGTTTTAATGAATTAATTGTTTCTGTTGTAAATGAAATAAACCAGGTTTAAAATGGCAGCAACTGGTGATATTTATTGTCAAGTGTTAATGTACTAGGTCATAAATGTTTGTATTTCGCTAATGAATGTCAGCATAAAACTCCAGTCTTGTTAAAAATGGTGTAATTGCAGAAAATGATCGCGGGGGCGTATGCAAATATTACCAAGAATGTACAATCACTATATACACTTTCCCAGTGAAATTCTATTTGAAAAACCTTTAGGATTGTTTAATAAAATACTTAATTTAGGCATAATGTACACGGGACGTTTTACAACCTCTCCTGTCGATTCAACTTGACAGATAGTTTAAAAACATCAATTTTGATGTGTTTACATGCCGCGTTTAGCCAGGTTTGGGTTTGGAATCATTCTTTTTTATTTAAATAGTCAAAGATTAAAAATGCATGTAAAATGCAGCTAAACGGGAGTTACCGCGTTTACACGCGTTTACAAGCTGTTACAGGCGTTTGCCGTTTCAAATGCCTCTGAACAGCCGTCCTGAACGCATTTTTTTGCTTTACAAAAAATGCTTTTAAACTCAACTGCCTAGAATCTACTATAAACGACCCTGTGTACATTTACTGATAAGATAACATAGAGGAGAGTTTAGGGGCTGCTGAAAAAAACGGCCAACTGTTCCTAAACATCCGTTTTCCCAGCAGCAGTGTACATGAAGCCTTAGACTCCTTTCACACTACCAGCGGTGTTTACTGCCCCCCTGAAAAGTGATCTGTGGTGGATTTTCAGAGGATAGGGAAAGGAAGTCTGTAGGCCTTTAGGAGGTTATATTGCCAGCACCTGTTATTTAATTTTTGTTTTGTTTTTTCTTGTTTTTGTTTTACTGCCCAACACTAATTTTGCATTACAGGACCTTGCCACAACTACAGGGCCGGTTCACATCATGTGCCATGTTCCTGTGCGATTCCTACTCACTTCCCTGCAGTACGATTTTGCACAGAAAGTAGTACATGCACTACTTTGGAAAACAACAAAGAAAATAATGCAGCGCCTCCAAATATAAAATATTAGAAACTTAAAGGGGTTGTAAAGGCAGAAGTTTTTTTTTTATCCTAATGCATTCTATGCATTAAGATAAAAAACCTTCTGTGTGCAGCACCCCCCATCAGCCCCGCTAATACTTATTTGCGCTCCATCTCTATCCAGCGATGTTGTACTAGAGACATGCCTGTCCGGGACTCCCCTCCTCATTGGCAGAGACAGCAGCACAGCACCTTTGGCTCCTGCTGCTGTCAAGTCAGTAAGCCAATGAGGAGAGAAAGGGGGCGGGGTGGGGCTGGGCCATGGCTCTGTTTCTGAATGGACAAAGGGAGCTGTGGCTCGGGTGCCCCCATAGCAAGCTGCTTGCTGTGGGGGCACACAACAGGAGGGAGGGGCCAGGAGCAGCGAAGAGGGACCCAAGAAGAGGAGGATCTGGGCTGCTCTGTGCAAAACCACTGCACAGAGCAGGTAAGTATAACATGTTTGTTATTTTTAACGGACAAAAAAGGAGTCTTTATTATTTAAAGCATGTGCTATCAACACAGCATTCATAATGTGCAAAAACCATCCTCATTATTTAAAAATTATAATTTTAAAAAAAAGTGTGAAAAAAAGTCCAATGCAATGCAAAAGAGTCCAAAATATGTGATAAATATGAACGCAAAGAAATTGTCTTTCACCAGCTAATGGAAATCCTCTCCACCACGCATGAGCAACAGAAATAAAATGCACTCACTGACATTAAAGCTGCCAGAGGAAGGCAGCAACATGCGCATTTGTGTCAACAGGACCCTTCACACGTGGTCAACGATGGGGACACCCTGCAGTACCGCTTCTCACCACTGGGGACAGTTAGAAGGTTGCTTGATACTTTCTTGGGAAAAAAAAGTGTTTATCAAACGGAGCCACAAGCAGGGGACTGCATATAGTGTGGTATGTTTATTAAAAAGTATAGATTCCACATAAAAAATTAAAAGGCTTCATCCAAATGCCAGTAAAATGATCGTCATGACAAATAAAACAGTGCACTTACAAAGAGAGCCGCCAGCTCCAAGCATGGAAGAGGCAGCAAGATGTCAGCATGTAGCTCCTGCCCCACTACTTTTATAAAACACGCTGCACCAAATCACATGGTGCTGTGGTACCATGTGATCTGCGTTTCAGGTGCTGTTAATGTATTGGTAGACACAGCAGATTGCAAAAGCAGTGCATTTTGAATGCGGTGCAGGAAACATGCACAGAACACGTCTTTCCTACACCACTTTCTGTTGAGAAATGGCCCTGAGCCAGCTTGTGATTGCAGTGTGATCCCAGTCACTTACATGGAAGAATTTGGCAAGCAGTGCCACCTGTCAAACGTGGCACCTCGCATTAAAATTGCTGTTTGGCATCGCAGCTGCAGCAATATGTGCTCACCCAGGCAGCACCATATCTGCTTGTAGGTGGATGGTCAAGGCTGTTATTACCACCCCCTGGTTGCCCCCGTGAAAAGATCTTTACTGTGGGAGAAAAAACTTTTGTTGGTGTCACTCACCTCTGCAAATTTAAAATACAATTTGAAAAGAAAAATAAAATACAATATTAAAGTGTGGCAGAGATGCCCTTTTGCATTTAGCAGTGCACCTGTTACTGCTTACACACCTCTCCATACCTAATGTTCATACCCCATTCGGCTGACCATAAGCAGGCAGATGAAATTTGATCTATGGGTGGCCCTCACGGCACCACCCAGCTAGACTAATGCCTGGTACACACGATCAGATTGTCGGCCAAATGATCAACCATTTTTTATTGTTAAGGGTTTGGTATGGATTTGGAGGGGGACCCCAGGCAAGAAAATCAAAAGGAAAAAATGTGGTGGGGTCCCCCCAAACATCCATACCAGTCCTTTAGACACCATATCCAAAATCCATACTATAAAAGCATAAAAAAATAGAAAAATTACATGGGATCCTCCCAGATTCCAACAAGATCCTTATCCAGGCATGCAGCCTGGCTGGCCAGGAAAGGCACCAAGGTCCAGGGAATGTGGGGGTGCATGAGTAAAAGTAATAGTACCCCCGTGTCACTCATTCACAGAAAAATAAAAATCTATATAAATACCCCCACACCATGACAAAGTCCTTTATTTAAAAAATAAAAAAAAATCACAAAAAAGTCCTATGGTGTAAATCACATCATCCAGTGATCACATCACATTCACTCACATTGAACAACATGTTGGTGACCTGACAGCACAAGCAAGATGACCCGCAGACCGCCACAATCCTCTCCCACCTAACTCTCATCATCAATGACAGCTTCCCAGCCGGCAACTGAATATCAACATGTCAGCTAATGATGCTGCCTGACCGAATCTGATCATGACCATATTTCATCAACGGCATCACCAGGGACACTGCCAGCTTATTTCTTATGAAAAACAGGTCAGCGGGCAGGCTGGGAAGTCATTTATCAGGTACAGCAGCCAGAGGTTCTGGTGGACAAACAAGCCAAATCTGGCTATTTAGTTTGCCCATTCAGTGAACCTCAAACTAACAGCTAGAGTTTGGGTCAAACTCTTCATTGACCAAAATATAAAGCTTATCTCTAAATACAGTAGATTTGTGTACCTGACACTGGTGATAAGTCGTGTTATTGTCTATCATATGATTATATAAGGTGAATAGTTTGGGAAAAGGTGCTGTAAAAAATATTTCAGTCAACTAATACAGCTACTTAGAGGACAGGCACAGGGTAAAGTAAGGAGGAGATACACATACTTCTTAAAAAAAAAAAAAAAGCCTTGGTAGAAGAACTTAATTACAATAAAAAATAGAAAAAAAGCTCCTGTGAAAGCTTATAGACAGGACATGATGGGCTTAATTGGTTCTATGGCTGACATGGCAGATCCATCAGTTCATTTGTCAATCAAGATCTGGATTCAAGGACAGTTGTCTTTTGCACACAAAACAGACAAGGTCTGTGGTCTTTAGGTCGTGCCCCTTATTAAGTAGCATCGGTATAACTCTATTAATCCATTACGCTACTCTTCTTCACCCTCAGTCTGCGTGTGCACCACAATACATTGTGGACTTGAAGATAGGTTTAGGGACAAATGCTATAAAAGGATAACACAACTTTTATAACCCATGGATACCAAGAAAATTTGAAGATATATCCTCCTACCTCTACTGTTTTTCGTGTGCATTGAAAGATGTATCTTTCCTGCAATCTGGCGAATACTGGACATGATATTACATTGGACACAAAATCCGCGCTTAGGATATCTATATGTGAAGCTGCAGCCTCCCCAAAAAAAACAACAAGGTGTTGTCCCAAAAATTGTAAACGTAATTAGAACAGGGAATTGGAGCTGCTCAAAATGGTATGGTAACCCCTCTGATCCAATAGGGAATAGCTAAAAAATAATGGTATAATAACCCCTCTAATCCAAAAATGGGGATAACAGGCAAGGGTGGGTAATTGGAACCTTATTACATTGTAGCATTAATTACCAAATACATATAAGGTGCACTGCGTAGTGAAAAAGGCCTTCTAGTGAGTGAAAAGACCTATCTCAAGTGATACAAAACAAAATAAATCCTTAATTGCTGTGTGAAGGGTCCAAAACTATTATTAACTGCAAATGATATGAATAACTTATTAAACAGTCAAGTAGGATATATATATGGCACTGTAGGAAACCAAGTCCATGTAGCAATATAGAAATTACTTTCAATGTTCTATATGCACATTTCCACAGAAAGTGCTGTTGTGCTAATGTCCAGAAAATGACAACTTTTTGTATACTACTGTGCAAAAATAAGGTGACTTCTTGTGCAAAAATAAGTAAAGTGACTTCTTGAGCATGGAATAAAGTGACTTCTTGAGCATAGGTTTAAAGTGATCTGGTGCATCCAAGTGAAGTGACTTCTTGTGCTCCCCCTCAAATATATACACTCACCAGAAGCCCTCACCCCTGCAGGGATAAAGAGCGTGTAATGAAGTACTTGGTCAATCCAGATGTCCCCAGAGCGCGATGGACTCTCCTAATGCAGATCAAAGTGTGTGCAAAACCGGAATCCACATGCAATCACAAATGGGCATCCATAGCGTAAATCCAGTTCAAAATGTTTTTATTTATTAAACAAGGATCACAGCTTTAAAAACGGAGCTAAAAACAATATGCTCCCTCAGCAAGAAAGGCTATAAGCCGGTCAGTTCCGCGATCTGGACAGCGTGCGTTCCACACACCGTTTCAGGCAAACCGGAAGTGGCCGGAAGTGACGTTGACGTTGATGTGTATTTAGGCGGGAACGGATCAATATCTGATCTGTTCAGATCTATACTAGTGTCCCCAGCAGTTTAGGGTTCCCAAAAACGCAGTGTTAGCGGGATCAGCCCAGATACATGCTAGCACCTGCGTTTTGCCCCTCCGCCCAGCCCAGCCCACCCCACCCAAGTGCAGTATCGATCAATCACTGTCACTTACAAAACACTAAACACATAACTGCAGCGTTCGCAGAGTCAGGCCTGATCCCTGCGAACAGTTTTTTTGGTAGCGTTTTGGTGAACTGGCAAGCACCAGCGGCCTAGTACACCCCGGTCATAGTCAAACCAGCACTGCAGTAACACTTGGTGACGTGGCGAGTCCCATAAGTGCAGTTCAAGCTGGTGAGATGGCAAGTAGTGTCCCGCTGCCACCAAGAAGAAGACAAACACAGGCCCGTCGTGCCCATAATGCCCTTCCTGCTGCATTCGCCAATCCTAATAATTGGGAACCCACCACTTCTGCAGCGCCCGTACTTCCCCCATTCACATCCCCAACCAAATGCAGTCGGCTGCATGATCTTTATGTCCTCCCGAGTACCCCTACTCAACGAACCCCCCCAAAAAAGATGTCGTGTCTGCAGCAAGTGCGGATATAGGCGTGACACCCGCTATTATTTTCCCTCCTGTCCTGACAATCCTGGTCTTTGCATTGGTGAATGTTTTGAACACTACCATACACTAGTTGAATATTAGCGTAGTGTACAGAATTGCACAGACTAGGAACACTAACACAGGGTCTCCCAAGATGCCATCGCATTTTGAGAGCCCCGAACCTGGAACCGGTTACAGTTATAAAAGTTACAGTTACAAAAAAAAAGTGTAAAAAAAAAAAAAACACAAAAAAATATATAGAATAAAAAAAATAGTTGTCGTTTTATTGTTCTCTCTCAATTCTCTCTCTATTGTTCTGCTCTTTTTACTGTATTCTATTCTGCAATGTTTTATTGTTATTATGTTTTATCATGTTTGCTTTTCAGGTATGCAATTTTTGATAATTTACTGTTTTCTGTGTTTTATTGTTAACCTTTTTTACGCCATTCACGACTTTGAGTGGTTATACCAGAATGATGCCTGCAGGTTTAGGTATCATCTTGGTATCATTCTTTTGAGCCAGAGGTTGGCTTTCATGTAAAGCAATCCTAGCGGCTAATTAGCCTCTAGACTGCTTTTTCAAGCAGTGGGAGGGAATGCCCCCCCACCATCTTCCGTGTTTTTCTCTGGCTCTCCTGTCTCAACAGGGAACCTGAGAATGCAGCCGGTGATTCGTCCAGCTGACCATAGAGCTGATCAGAGACCAGAATGGCTCCAATCATCTCTATGGCCTAAGAAACCAGAAGCTACGAGCATTTCATGACTTAGATTTCGCCGGATGTAAACGCTATTGGGAAATTTGGAAAGCATTTTATCACACCGATCTTGGTGTGGTCAGATGCTTTGAGGGCAGAGGAGAGATCTAGGGTCTACTAGACCCCAATTTTTTCAAAAAAGAGTACCTGTTACTACCTATTGCTATCATAGGGGATATTTACATTCCTTGAGATAACAATAAAAATGATTAAAAAAAAATGAAAGGAACAGTTTAAAAATAAGATAAAAAGCAAAAAAATTATTAAAAAAAAAAAAAAAAGCACCCCTGTCCCCCCCTGCTCTCGCGCAAAGGCGAACACAAGCGTCGGTCTGGCGTCAAATGTAAACAGCAATTGCACCATGCATGTGAGGTATCACCGCGAAGGCCAGATCGAGGGCAGTAATTTTAGCAGTAGACCTCCTCTGTAAATCTAAAGTGGTAACCTGTAAAAGCTTTTAAAGGCTTTTAAAAATGTATTTAGTTTGTCGCCACTGCATGTCATGTTTGGTATCCATGTACTCGGCCTAAGATCATCTTTTTTATTTCATCAAACATTTGGGCAATATAGTGTGTTTTAGTGCATTAAAATTTTAAAAAGTGTGTTTTTTCCCCAAAAAATGCGTTTGAAAAATCGCTGCGCAAATACTGTGTGAAAAAAAAAATGAAACACCCACCATTTTAATCTGTAGGGCATTTTCTTTAAAAAAATATATAATGTTTGGGGGTTCAAAGTAATTTTCTTGCAAAAAAAAAAAATTTTTATGTAAATAAAAAGTGTCAGAAAGGGCTTTGTCTTCAAGTGGTTAGAAGAGTGGGTGATGTGTGACATAAGCTTCTAAATGTTGTGCATAAAATGCCAGGACAGTTCAAAACCCCCCCAAATGACCCCATTTTGGAAAGTAGACACCCCAAGTTATTTGCTGAGAGGCATGTTGAGTCCATAGAATATTTTATATTGTGACACAAGTTGCGGGAAAAAGACATTTTTTTTTTTTTTTTTGCACAAAGTTGTCACTAAATGATATATTGCTCAAACATGCCATGGGAATATGTGAAATTACACCCCAAAATACATTCTGTTGCTTCTCCTGAGTACGGGATACCACATGTGTGAGACTTTTTGGGAGCCTAGCCGCGTACGGGACCCCGAAAACCAAGTACCGCCTTCAGGCTTTCTAAGGGCGTAAATTTTTGATTTCACTCTTCACTGTCTATCACAGTTTCAGAGGCCATAAAATTCCCAGATGACACAAAACCCCCCCAAATTACCCCATTTTGGAAAGTAGACACCCCAAGCTATTTGCTGAGAGGTACAGTGAGTATTTTGCAGACCTCACTTTTTGTCACAAAGTTTTGAAAATTGAAAAAAGAAAAAAAAAATTTTTCTTGTCTTTCTTCATTTTTAAAAACAAATGAGAGCTGCAAAATACTCGCCATGCCTCTTAGCAAATAGCTTGGAGTGTCTACTTTCCAAAATGGGGTCATTTGGGGGGGTTTGAGCCACCTGGGCATTCCATGGCCTCCGAAACTGTGATAGGCAGTGAAGAGTGAAATCAAAAATTTACACCCTTAGAAATCCTGAAGGAGGTGATTGGTTTTCGGGGCCCCGTACGCAGCTAAGCTCCCAAAAAGTCCCACAAATGTGGTATCCCCATACTCAGGAGAAGCAGCTAAATGTATTTTGGGGTGCAATTCCACATATGCCCATGGCCTGTGTGAGCAATATATCATTTAGTGACAACTTTGTGTAAAAAAAAAATTTGTCACTTTCCCGCAACTTGTGTCAAAATATAAAATATTCCATGAACTCAACATGCCTCTCAACAAATAGCTTGGGGTGTCTACTTTCCAAAATGGGGTCATTTGGGGGGGTTTGTGCCATCTGGGCATTTTATGGCCTTTAAAACTGTGATAGGTAGTGAGGAGTGAAATAAAAAATTTACGCCCTTAGAAATCCTGAAGGCGGTGATTGGTTTTCGGGGCCCCGTACGTAGCTAGGCTCCCAAAAAGTCACACGTATGTGGTATCCCCCTACTCAGGAGAAGCAGCTGAATGTATTTTGGGATGCAATTCCACATATGCCCATGGCCTGTGTGAGCAATATATCATTTAGTGACAACTTTTTGTAAATTTTTTTTTTTGTTGTCATTATTCAATCACTTGGGACAAAAAAAATTAATATTCAATGGGCTCAACATGCCTCTCAGCAATTTCCTTGGGGTGTCTACTTTCCAAAATGGGGACATTTGGGGGGTTTTGTACTGCCCTGCCATTTTAGCACCTCAAGAAATGACATAGGCAGTCATAAACTAAAAGCTGTGTAAATTCCAGAAAATGTGCCCTAGTTTGTAGACGCTATAATTTTTGCGCAAACCAATAAATATACGCTTATTGACATTTTTTTACCAAAGACATGTGGCCGAATACATTTTGGCCTAAATGTTTGACTAAAATTGAGTTTATTGGATTTTTTTTATAACAAAAAGTAGAAAATATCATTTTTTATCAAAATTTTCGGTCTTTTTCCGTTTATAGCGCAAAAAATAAAAACTGCAGAGGTGATCAAATACGATCAAAAGAAAGCTCTATTTGTGGGAAGAAAAGGACGCAAATTTCATTTGGGTACAGCATTGCATGACCGCGCAATTAGCAGTTAAAATGATGCAGTGCCAAATTGTAAAGTGCTCTGGTCAGGAAAGGGGGTAAATCCTTTCGGAGCTTAAGTGGTTAATAGGGTACCTCCACACTAAAAAATAGGTGGAGTCCCCTCAGAATTCCATGCAGACCCTTATCCCAGAATGGAGCCTGGTAGGAAAGGAAAGGGTGGACAAGCATGCTGCCCCTCTTAAAGTGGAAGTTCATCCTAAAACTAAAATCTCTAATTCTACTCGCATCCACGATCTAAGACTAACCTATCTAGCCCTGTAAAGCCTAAATTGCTATACATACCATCTTTGAAGCCTTTCTCCAGTGGCGGAAGCTCTATGCAGAAGACAGGCGGCTGGGAAATGCCTGAAAAGTGACATCAACCAAATAGTTACTATGAGGCTTCCGTTGTCGGCTGCCTCTTCTGCACACTCCCACACAGAGAAGCTGACAGCTCAGCGTGGGACTGGACCGGAGCAGCTTTAGAAAAGTTATGTATAGCAATTTTTGCTCTACAGGACTAGATATGGATGGTTCTGGATGCAAGTAGATTTAGAGATTTTAGTTTTAGCCTGAACTTCCACTTTAAGCATACCATGCCACATGCCCTCATCATCGGGTGATACCTTGTTAGGGGGCAAAGCACCTTGTCCTTCTCTTGATGAGGACAAGGGTCTCTTCCACACAGCCCTGGCCCAGTGGTTGTGGGGGAATGCGGGCAGGAGCTTAGTTTTACAATAATTGGGTACCCATATACCACCCACCTCCCATGTGAATGAGCAAGGGATACAAAGTACCCCTAGTCATTCACACAAAGGAAAGGAATCAGTAGATAAAGATACTTACTCGGTTCACAATGCACATTGTCGCTCACTACATTCAGAGATGCAGATCTACTTCAATTACTATGAATGATGCCCACTGAAAGAAAAAAATCTGACTGACCAACGACACGTCTGATGAAGCGATGGTTCATTGCGAATGACAGCCTGCAGTCTTGCCACTAAAAGCAAAGGAACAGGGTCTCCGGGTTGATGTCATTGGTCAATTGGTCAGTGATGTTATGCTATCCCTGCCCCTTTCTTTACATGACTGGGGATTCCTGCCCAGTAAAAGTTGCCCACACCTGCTGCTTCCTTATCAACTTTTGACAGGTACTGTAGAAAGCTGTCATATATAGTAGTGGTAGAAATGCCACTACTATATATGATGTTGAATGGTCTAAAAGTCTGACATTAGAGGAACGTTTGAACAGCCAAATTTCTGAACACAAACCTTGAGCCCATTTGAGTGCAGCTGACATCACATGCAAGATGGAGGTGCCCTGCAGCACTCTGGGAGGCTTTTATATTTAAATAACATACATAAAATATGTTTGATTCACATATAATCCTATGGAAAGATTGTTGTTGAAATGAATGATCTGATTGCATTCTTGAATATTCATTCTTCTCTTTCTCTATTGCTCTATTGGTTTTTTTTTCATGGTCATGGTAGAGCATCAGACAATCAAGTTACTATCATAAAAAGCATTTAGTAAAAGACTCTCAACTAGTGAATGAGCCAAAAGGCATTCTCATAATATAGGATGGCATGAATTTATTGGTGCACTGTGTCATCATAACATTATTGCCCTTATTTGATCCAGTTCTTATGTTGATCTTCTATGAGTAATAACAGCCTCCAAATTTCTCTCACTAAATCTTTCCTTTAGGGTTATGTACATGTTTCCTTCTCTATTATTATAGTCTAGGTAAAGATGAAACTTTGAATAAAAATGTGTACTTTTTTATTCAGCAGGGTTTTCCAGGTCTTCCTTAGCTCCTCTATTGAAAAAAGCTTATTGTTTATAGATCACAATAGTTCAAGCTTACATTTTTACACATAGCTCAATTACTTATCCTCGTCCCTGTCTGCTCTGTTCAGATAGATGGTTCCAATCAGAGATATGGGATTGATTTCCTAAAGGGAAAAAGACTGTGCACTTTGCAAAGTGCAGTTACGCTCTGCTGTTGGGTTCACACCATTACGAATTGGATGCGGATTCCCCGCATTCAATTTGCAGTATTGCAGTAGCAGGAGATTTTGACCGGCTCTCTATGAAGCCGGTTTACATATCTCCGCTGCAGCTCTTGTGCGAATTTGCACATGCTCTGTACGTCTTTTGGTCCTGTTTCAGGTCCGAATTCAGCCCAAAATTCACGCTGAAATCGAACCTAAAATGGTGAACCAGGACGCACCAGACCCCTGCTGGGAGCCGCATGTGGGGATGATGTGAACCCAGCCTGAAAGTGAAAATGCTCCAGAGCTTAGTAAATTAGCAGAAACTCTGATGACTTCCATCATCCAATCATGTGCAGTCAAAAATGCTGTTTTTTTTTATTTCCTTGTACGTGATTGGGTATTCTTTGCAAAGTCTTACCTCATTTACTAAGCTCTGGCGCAACTGCACTTTGCAAAGCACACAGTCAATTTGCCTTTAGTAAATCAACACCATAGTCTGAAAGGGGACAGCTTCTGTTGGGCTCCATCTTTGGAAACCTATAATGCAGTGCCCTGGGTGCACCCTGTATTACATGTTTACATGAAAAAAAAAATTATATATTTATATCAGTTTGAACACCTAAACAGCAATTTTCCCAAGGTCATTATGGGTTTTCCATTTAAGAATGAATAAGGCAGAGCTGAATAGAGTAAGCTACTGAACATAGTATACTTTCACAGCAGTATTCAGGTAGCCCACGTCAACCAACCAGAAAAAGCTCACAGGGAAAAGCAAGAAATGGAACAACAATTATTAAAACTTTATATTTAAACAATACTCCAATATAAATATATATTACAAACCTTGCTTTAGTGCAGTAAACAAAAATAGTAGTTTATATTGAATTTGTTTGAAGTTGAATTTGTACTACATTTTTAACATGTATAACAAAAAATGCACATACAAGTTATTTACCACTTTACCACAATCATATGTCTAAAAATGTCCAAATGTCTAAAGCGCACTGGTTAAAGCACCATTACGAAGCTATTTCACCTGTCAATGACTGTGAACTGACAATACCAAAGCCAGTCTGAGCAGCTCTGTGCTTTCGTATTGCTACATTTGGTCATAGAAAGACCAATTACAGAGATCACAGATGTAAACAATGAGCCCACCCCTTCTTCCTACAACAGAAGAAAAAGAAAAAACAGAGACTAGTAAATGAATGACTAATTTATTACTTCATGGGCACTGCAAACATAACCGTAAATGTAGCTGTAAATGATGTTTTTTCACCCCCCCTTCTCTCCTACACTACTTATCTCCAGCCTATCTCTTTGGCCCCTTTCACACTTGATCAGGAGCTGCGTCGACGGTAAAGCGCCGCTATTATTAGCGGTGCTTTACGGTCGTTTTAGCAGCGGTATTCGGCCGCTAGCGGGGCGGTTTTACCCCCCGCTAGCTGCCGAAAAAGGGTTAAAACCGCCTGCAAAGTGATGCTACAGTGGCGCTATGCCGGCGGTTTAGCCGCGCTGCCCCATTGATTTCAATGGGCAGGAGAGGTGAAGGAGCGGTGTGTACACCGCTCCTTCACCACTCCAAAGATGCTGTTTGCAGGAGTTTTTTTTCCCTCCTGCCAGCCCACTGCTCCAGTAGCGCATTTCATCACTACTGTATTTGTCCTGTGCATTAACTCTTTTACCACTTCCTTCCTCTGTGTATGACCTGTATGTGCTGTAACTAGTGCACCATTACCTAGCTCCATGTTTTATCCCCTTCAATACCATCATGTCTCTTTATTTCCAAAAAATTGTGGCAAAAAATATGATTACCTTGGGGTGTCTACTTTCCAAAAAGGAAGGAGTTTGTACAGTCCTGGCTTTTTTTTTTACAGAAAATAAGGAAAATATTTTTTTTTTCAAACAGTAAAAAGTAATTAACCTAACTTGGTTACTAAAAATTAACAAAACAAAAGAAAGCTTTATCTGTCTCAAGAAAATTATATATATATATATATATATATATATATATATATATATATATATATATATACAGTATCTCACAAAAGTGAGTACACCCCTCACATTTTTGTAAATATTTTATTATATCTTTTCCTGTGACAATGCTGAAGCAATGACACTTTACTACAATGTAAAGTAGTGAGTGTACAGCTTGTACAGCACTGCCTTAACCCTCTTGGGCATGGAGTTCACCAGAGCTTCACAGGTTGCCACTGGAGTCCTCTTCTACTCCTCCATGACGACAGAGCTAGTGGATGTTAGAGACCTTGCTTTCCTCCACCATCCGTTTGAGGATGCCCCACAGATGCTCAATAGGGTTTAGGTCTGGAGACATGCTTGGCCAGTCCATCACCTTTACCTTCAGCTTCTTTAGCAAAGCAGTGGTCGTCTTGGAGGTATGTTTGGGGTCGTTATCATGTTGGAATACTGCCTTGCAGCCCAGTCTCTGAAGGGAGGGGATCATGCTCTGCTTCAGTATGTCACAGCACATGTTGGCATTCATGGTTCCCTCAATGAACTGTAGCTACTCATGCTACCCCAGACCATGACACTCCCAAAACCATGCTTGACTGTAGGCAAGACACACTTGTCATTGTACTCCTCAACTGGTTGCCACCAGTTGAGGAGTACAAGCTCCCTTAAGACGTGGATGAGCAAGTTTGGGGTGGAGGAACTTGACTGGCCTGCACAGAGTCCTGACCTCAACCCAATAGAACACCTTTGGGATGAATTAGAGTGCAGACTGAGAGCCAGGCCTTTTCGTCCAACATCATTGCCTGACCTCACAAATGTGCTTCTTGAAGAATGGTCAAACATTCCCATAGACACACTCCTAAACCTTGTAGACAGCCTTCCCAGAAGAGTTGAAGCTGTTATAGCTGCAAAGGGTGGGCCAACTCAATATTGAACCCTACGGACTAAGACTGGGATGTCATTAAAGTTCATGTGCGTGTAAAGGCAGGTGTCCCAATAGTTTTGGTAATATAGTGTATATGTACATATATATAGATATATATCTATATATAAACTAAATGGGATTGCTGCACAAAAAATGTTTTAATGTAGAAATATAAATAACATTAAAAATGTAAGGCACTCATGGTTAACAGTTTTGGGCTAGTACAGATAACGCCCATCTTCAAAACCTCATGCCTACAAATGACCTAACCATATACATGGTAGAATATATAGCGCATCAACAATCTACTAAACAATCAGACAATCTGGAATCAATTAATTATTAGATCATTATGTGAATTTCTTTGTAAATACATAACACGATTCAATCTTGGAACAAAATAATCAACATCAATTTTCCCACACCACAAAGAAATTGTCAGACGGGAACCCTATATAAGAAATAATGAAAAAATAAACAAAATAGAAACTGAAAATAAAAATAATGATCAAGAAAAAACCTATATAATAATGTACATACACATCTAATGGATATCTGCCATATCATGAAAAGAGGAAAAAATATGAAAATATAAAATCTAACATATGATCCTAAACCTGTAAAAAAAAGTTAAAAAATATATACTAATTTAGAGAAATAAATACAAATCAAAGTCTGAATTTAACCCCTTGGGTTAACCTCTCTTTTTCTAAACTCCTCCTCTATATTACCTCCCCATCTTTTTCGAGGTACACCATCAATAGACATGTGCACACTGAAATATTTCATTTCGGAATTTCGTTTTAGTCCGAAATATACATTCATTTAGTTACTCCCGAAATTCATTTTTATTTATTTCGTTTTTTGGTAAAAATTGCATTTGTCCGAAAATGCAAATTAATTAAGGTCGAATCTGTCATTGAAGGCTTATGTTGTCTGTCGAATGTTCAAAGACGATTCGACGAAGCAGCTAAACTGTACGTGTACATTTCCGGTTGAATTTTCCGCCTACAAGCTAGCTGTAGTAGAGTTCTAATGTTGTATGACTAGTAATAATTATATTTATTAATCTTTTTACTAGTCAACGAACACTAGAATTTTTCTATAGCCTATTGGCGGATGCATTTGACCGGAAATGTACGATTGCAGTGTCGTACAGTTTAGCTGCTCCGTCGAATCTTCTTAGAACTTTCGATAGACACAATAAGCAAAAGATTCGACGTTTGTATGTTTTTCTTTGCTTTGTCAAATCTTCGTCGTTCATGTTGAATGGTCTACTCTACCCCAACAGTCAGCCAACTTTCACATTCGTTTCTCAATCTCCAAGTGCAATGGCGACGTTGTGTCAGATATTGATATGGCATTATAATATACAATCTATAATAATAAATCCCCTCCACAACACGGGCAGCCTCTGAGGCTATCACAACACTAGCAACACTAGTGTCACTATCAAGTTCACAACACTAACACAATAGCAGCAGATTATTATGAAAAAGTTAAGTTGAACTGTAGCTTGCTTCACTATTGTTCTGCTGCTGTGCTTATGCTTAATTGCTAAATAATTCAGGTTCTCTGACAAACGAACCAGCTAAGATTGACTGTCTTCGAAAATTATTCAGTGTGTGTGTCTCTCTCTGCTAATAGAGTTAAGGTTAGGCACATTTGACCACAGATTCGATAGACACAGATTGTTATTGTCAGCTTCATGTCCAATCTCCTATCTATATCAAACTATTGACACAACAAAAATGAAAATAAAGCATTTGTTTATGTCAGATCTTTCGGTTTTCGTATTCTGCACTTTCGTTATCGTTTGTTAAAACGATAACGAAAATACCTGAAATTCAGACGAAAATGCATTCGAAAATGCATTCCGACGAAAACTAATGCACATGTCTATCAATTACCATAAATCTAGGTTGTGATACTGTATGCCCTTTTTCTATAAAATGTCTTGCTAGTGGTAGTTTATCCAACTTGTCCCTGATTGAATATTTGTGTCTCGCGATATAGTCTTTAACTTTCTGTGTAGTCTCCTCCACATATAGGACGCCGCACGGGCATTTGATGATGTATATTACACAATGGCGTCCCTAGGGGGGGGCCAGAGGGGGCCCTGACCTCCCCAACATTATGCTGTGCCCCACCATGTCCCCCCCCCTAAAAAAAATTATTTATTTTTTTTTTTACAAAAAATCAATGTCTATTGCCCCGTACCCACGGTCGGACTTTGTTCGGACATTCCGACAACAAAATCCTAGGATTTTTTCTGATGGATGTTGGCTCAAACTTGTCTTGCATTCACACGGTCACACAAAGTTGTCGGAAAATCCGATCGTTCTAGAGAAGAGCGAGTTGCAGGAAGGACTCCACCAGGACTCTCAGTTACTGAAAAAACAGACTGATTTCTCCCATCCTTAGGACAGGAGAACCAGCCTCTAAATTCCAAGAGATGCCAGACCAGAGCAGTCAATAGCAGGGGCAGGACAGCAAGAGGAGGCTGGGAAACCCCACAGTGGCAGAACACCAGGGCCCGGTGGCAAGACAACCTTTGCAACTCTGATAGTTCTCCCACTGCTTTGGACCCTTTTATTTTCTTGGTATGCTGGTGACATATATCTCTTGTTTTCTGCCACCCTGGGGGGCCCCAATACAGTAGGAAGGGAGCTCACTGCAGAACATGTGAAAGGGCCATTGTGGGGTCGTAGTAAAGGGCCCCAGTATATATTTATATATCTATATATCTATAGATATATATCTATAGATATATATATCTATATATATATATATATAGATATATATATCTATATATATATCTATATATATAGATATATATATATGCATTTTATAGTTGCCCCCCTACTTTTGTCCCTGTCCCCCCATGTGCCCCCCTAAATATGAAAGCTGGAGATGCCACTGATATTAAATAGGAGGATTGGCAAGTGTAATGATCTTTTATTAGCATGTTATAACCTTTGTGGGGATGAGAGAAACTCTTATCCTTAATCATACTAGTACACTGTATACAGCAGAGACAAGGGAATAAGCCCTTGTTTTTTGGACCCAAAAAAGTCACATGAGGATTAGGTTTTACAATATTGGTCAGATTCCAGATTGTCTGATTGTTTAATAGATTGATGATAACCTATATAGTCTACCATGTATGTCATTTGTAGCCATGAGGTTTTGAAGAAGGGCGTTATCTGTACTAACCCAAAACTGTTCACCATGGCTGCCTTACATTTCTGATGTTATTTATATTTATTCATTAAAACATTATTTGTGCAGCAATCCCATTTAGTTGTTTCTATATTATGGGCTTTGGAAAGGCTTGATTGCTATTGCACATACTGCTGACTGACGTGCACCTCCCCCTCTGAACTTTTTTATATGTATATATATATATTATTTTTTTTAATATATATATATATTATTTTGGGAACAGTGTTCCATAACTGAGTATTTATTAGTCAAAGTATCGCAGCACCAGAAAAATTGCCTTGTAATGAAGCAGTATATACAGGCTGATACTTAAGTAGGTAGCAGTGTGCTTTGCAGAAGGCATCTGTGGAGCATTATCCACATGGAAGCTGTGTGTTCTTACCATTTTTGTTAGGATTTTATTCCATGATCCAAAAACATAACAGGATTGATTTACTAAAGGCAAATAGACTGTGCACTTCGCATGTGCAGTTGCTCCAAAGCTTAGTAAATGAGATAAGCCTTCACTTTGCAAAGAATACCCAATCACGTGCAAGGAAGGTTAAAAAAACAGCATTTTTGCTTGCACATGATTGAATGATGAAAGTCAGCAAAGCTTCTGCTTATTTACGCATTTACTTCTGCTCTGGAGCAACTGCACTTACAGAGTCTATTTTTCTTTAGTAAATCCACCCTGATGTTTAATAACTGGCTTTTGTACATGTATTACCTTATATACTCGAGTATAAGTCGAAATTTTCAGCCCTTTTTTTTTGGGCTGAAAGTGCCCCCCTCAACTTATACTCGAGTCACCGCCGTCTGCCTACACGATCAGCGTGTCATGCAGGCAGATGGTGGCCAGCGTGTGCTATTACTATTCAGCGACCAATTACTGTTCAAAAGCCACGCCTCCTCCTCGTCTGTGATAGGCAGTCAGTGTACAGCCTATCACGGACATTCTCTCATCCTCGTCTGTGGTATGAGGATGAGAGAATGTCCGTGATAGGCTGACCGCTGACTGCTGGGAAATGGAGTTTTCTGCATATCATGGAGGAGGAGGAGGCGCAGCTTTTAAACAGTGAATGGCCACCGAATAGTAATAGCACACGCTGATCGGTGCAGAGTGGCACACGGAGGCATGCACAGGACACAGGTAGGATGCACACAGACACATGCACACATACACAGGACACATACACAGGACACAGGTACATATACACATGACACATGCACATATACACAGGACACAGGTACATATACACATGCACATATACACAGGACACAGGTACAGGACACATGCACATATACACATGACACATGCACATATACACAGGACACAGGTACATGACACATGCACATATACACAGGACCCATGCACATATACGCATGCACATATACACAGGACACATGCACATATGCACAGGACACATGACACATGCACATATGCACAGGACACATGACGCATGCACAGGACACATGCACAGGACACAGGGAGGTATACAGCTGCAGATGGGCATTGTTGACCTTCTTTTTCCACTTACAGTAGCTGCTGCATTTCTCACCCTCGTCTTATACTCGGGTATATAAGTTTTTCCCATTTTTCTGTGGTAAATTAGGGACTCGACTTATACTCAGATCGACTTATACTCGAGTATATACGGTACTTAATCTAGGGTCATTACATTTTGCACCTTAGAGCGTAATTCAGGGAAACAGGTAAAATAGTGAGCAGTGAGCAGCTAATGCCTTTTACATGAATTTTGCTGCCATGCTAACATTTTTTCCTTAAATCAGGCTTTCAATATGTGAGAAGCGGCACTGAACCTGCTATGTGTGTTCCAGCATCATCAGCAGACACGTTCCAGTATCATCGGATAGCAAAGAAAAGAAGTAATATGGACTGGTGCAGTACAGTAATGCTGAAGTACTGAGCAGGCAGTCTCTACTCCCTGTATGCATCTGCAGGTTTAATTTTTAAATTTGACTGAAGTGAATTAACAGCCTCCTACAATCTAATCAGATTTAAATTTAACCTGGAAAATGATAGTGGGAATCTAAAAGTTTGAACGTGACATCTTGATAAATGAGGCCTATTGCTCTCTTTACAGAGCTGCAGAATATGAATACTATAAATAAAACTATTGCTACCATGATATTAATACCATTATTTAGGATAAGTCCATGCAGTTTGTAATGCCAGTCACAATACAGAACAGGAACCTAGGAAGAGATCAGAATGCCATTAAATGTTTTCTAGGATGATTTATTTTTTCCCAGTGGTCATTTATCTAACTCTTTGGGTTGCAAAAATCATGCAAAATAATCCACATGAATACGCCTGATTGTTTTTATTTTCTCGATCATACAAATAAGAATATGCCCACCGGTTGAAACAAACCAGCGACCTTCTCAGCCCCGAAAACCAGCATCCTATCTAGGAAACTATGCAACTCAGAAAATCAGCATGAGACACATCTATTTTAAGCATCATTGAAAATAACATAAATCCCTCCTGAATAGGAGCAATATTGTCATTCCTTGTAATGAATGATGAAGCTACAGACCAGAGAAAGAAAAAAAAACACTTATGAAAAAAATTCCAAAAAATGTTCACTATTCCTAAGCAGGAATCAATGAATCTCTGTTTACTCTGGTGGGT
Organism: Lithobates clamitans; assembly: GCA_037952925.1. NCBI lineage: Eukaryota > Metazoa > Chordata > Amphibia > Anura > Ranidae > Lithobates > Lithobates clamitans. The sequence continues at coordinate 4,993,337 of JBBGZY010000014.1, forward strand.
TTTAAATGGTAAATCAGATACACAAAACCCGAGCAAGTGAGATAAATTGTAAAGGTCAGGTACTTTTAAAAGCACTTCAGGAAATCGTTCTCATGACATTGCAACTAAGCAGCAATTATAGCTATCGATGTGTGTACAGAATGTTGCTATAGTTAATGCACACAAAACATTTATATGGCCATGATTCATTGGGATTTGCATATGGGATAATACAGTGCAGAATTTAGGGATTTTTCTGATGGCCCAGTAATTCTGTGAGTGTATGCTTTAATACATAGATAAAATAAATATTGAACTCTTCGCCATTTTTCTAGGTAAATATATTTCTAAAGGGACTATTGACATGAAATTTTCACCACATGTCAGTAACAATCCATATAATCCATACATACAAAGAAACAAAAACAAATATGTTCAGAAATTAGGTTATCTGTAATCAAATGAAATGACACAGGGAAAAAGTATTAAACACATTAAGAAAGCAAATAGGCATGAAAAGCCAAGACACCAGCTGAAATCTATCAGTAATTAGAAATCAGTCCTACCCCTTGTCAGTGCAAATCTTTATCAGCTGGTTCAGTCTCAACTGATGGCCTATAAAAAGGTGTCTCATTACCAAGGTGTCACACAAGAAACATCTCATGATGGGCATAAGCAAAGAGCTTTCTCAAGACCTTGTCAATCTTATTGTTAAAAAATATACTGATGGCATTGGTTACAGAAGGATTTCTAAACTTCTGAATGTTCCAGTAAGAACTGTTGGGGCCATAATCCAGCAGTGGAAAGAACATCATTTCACTATAAACCGGCAACGACCAGATGACAGAGGAGTGAAAATAATTAGAAGAGTTGTCCAAGATCCAAGAACCACTTGTGGAGAGCTTCAGAAAGACCTGGAATTAGCAGGTACAATTGTTTCAAAGAAAACAATAAGTAATGCACTCAACTGCCATGGCCTGTATTCACGCTCACCATGCAAGACTCCATTGCTGAAGAAAAAGCATGTTGAAGCTTGTTTAAAGTTTGCTGCACAACATTTAGACAAGCCTGTGAAATACTGGGAGAAAATAGTCTGGTCAGATGTGACCAAAAACAAACTCTTTGGATGCCATAATACACATTGTGTTTGGTGGTAAAATGACACTGCACATCACCCCAAAAACACCATACCAACAGTGAAGTTTGGAGGTGGGAACATCACGGTGTGGGGCTGGTTTTCAGCATACGGTACTGGCAAACTTCATATCGTTGAAGGAAGGATGAATGGAAAAATGTAGCATGATAGTCTTAATAAAAATCTCCTGACGAAGATGAAACGAGGGCGGACATTTCAGCAAGACAATGATCCCAAACACAAAGCCAGTAAAACTCTCAATGGGTTTGAAAGAAAGAAAATAAAGCTACTAGAATAGCCCAGCCAATCACCTGACTTGAATCCAATAGAAAATCTATGGAAATAACTAAAGATCAAAGTTCATTGAAAGGGCCCATGGAACCTTCAAGATTTGAAGACTGTTTGAGTGGAAGAATGGGCCAAAATCACACCTGAGCAACGCATGCGACTAGTTTCTCCTTACAGAAGGCATCTTGAAGTTGTCATTGCCAACAAGATATTTTGTACAAATTTTTAAATCATTTTCAGTTAGCATGTTCAATACTTTTTCTCTGTCATACCACTTTATTACACATAACTTACATTTCTGAACTGAACTGAAAATTTCATGTCAATAGCAACTTTAAAAATATATTTACCTAGAAAAAGGGTGACATGTTAAATACTGTACTTATTTTACCAGCTGTATATTAATGTAATTTGAAAAGTAAATTATTTAATGTAAAGTTAAAAAATTAATTTCATTAAAAAATAATACCTAATGATGCTGCTATGAAGATCTTTTTTCAGGCACTTCTTGACACAGAGGTATTATGCCCTCTCTGTCTCCCTATTGCTCTCTTGCATTAAAATTCCTAAGAATCGCTCTTAGCCACACTTATGGTGAAACTGCTGCACCAAAATATTCCTTGAATACTAGGACCTGGCAAGTAAAATAAAAGTATCTGTGGTGCACTGTCTCTAATTTCTCACAGTGAATACAAACAATACAGTATGATCAGAAATGTTTGCGGCATCTAATGATTGATATCCCCTTTAGATGTACCACTGTAATTCAAAATAAAAATACTGTACTACAATTTACTGTCCAAAGGTGAACTGTATATACAAATATACATACCCAGTGTTTGTTAGCTGAAGTGAAAACCACAGTTATAACAAATACCGGGAATTCATATTTCATATATATACAATGTGAAATAAATCCAGTCCTTCATTACTTAGAAAAATGGTGATCAAAAGTTCATATAAAGAGCTTATATAAAGCTGAGTTTATACATAAAGTGCTTGTGTGTCCAAAAATGGAACTTCCGCTTTAAGTGCCGGTGACCCCCTGACATGCCACATTTGGCATATCATTTGTTTTTGGGGAGAGAGGGTACCCAGTTTTTACAGGCACCCAGCTTCCACTTCCTCCCCTGACACCGCAGCACTGGAAGGAATTTCAACTCTCCCCCATCCCTCCCTGCAATCTTCTGGGACACGTCACTGGTCCCAGAAGATTACCCGGCCATTCACAGCGCGCAGCGCGGATTACACAGTTAGAATGCCGGTGCTGCGGAGAGGAGCGAGCTGGACCATGGGACAGGTGAGTGTCTGATTGTTAAAAGTCAGCAACTACACTTTTTTATAGCTGACTTTTAAATGGGTGGAACTTCGCTTTAAAGAGAAGAATGACCGCTTGCCAGACCCATAGATCCCACATAGGGGATTACAAGCTCATAAAGGAAATGTTAACTGGAAGACCGCAGCTTGTTGCAAACTGATCTTTAAGGCTTAAGGTGAATCCAGGCTCCCCACTCTGTGAGTATTTTACATTAAAAGCAATAGAGTGGACTCATAGTGTATTACTATTTAAAACCACTATTTAATGTTAAAATGGCTGCATGGAATTGAAGTCAGTCTGTTTGTCTTGACGTCACACCGCTGGCTCTGCCCAATGCGTTTCATTTTAGAAGGCGTCAACTGGGATTGGAGACTAGCGCGCAACGTCACTATGATGCCTTTTAAAGTGGAAAGACCGGAACTGGTCGTGGCATGCAAAGGAACCCTGCATAGAGAAATAAACTACTTCCGTATGCCTCTGCATGAAACTCACAATCTTTTTGAGTGAAAACGAAGCAAGTATTAAAGTGCAAATCCCATATGCATAAGCCAGAAGGGATAAGCACAGAGCCCCCATCTGTCGACCAGATCGAGGTATGCATTTAAAAACTGAATAAATTGGAAATGAAAAATACAAATAAGTAAAGAAAATACATATTAAAAATGCAAAAAATAAATAAAAATAAAAAATGAATGTCATAACATGAATATTGAATCTCTCTTCGATGTCTTATTGAAAATGAATTATTATATATTACAAATCAATAATAAAACATAAATGAATTAAAAAAAAAAATCAATCCAAAAGTAAATGAATCTAATATTGGTTCCTGCATGACCCAATGACAGTTGATGGATGTGTCAATAATGGTCACTCCATACTGATACAAAGAATGTACCTACAAAATTCCCATGGAATATCCTACAAACATATAAAAATTTTAAAACAACATTAAAACATTTAAACCATTATCTACTCTCCTCCATTTTCATACACATGAAAACCTGAAGACTAGATTATTTAGGTTGAAATTATTCTATGGCAAGAACTACAGTATATGAAATACTTTTTGTTAGATAAGGGAATATCCTTGACTAAATTATAATAACAATTCTTTGATTGGTTTCCAATTGTGGGATATAATATAAATACCAATAAAGTTTATAACTGTATACCTGTATACCTGAAGGCCAGGAAATAAATCTATTTCTGTGAGTAACTTTAAAATGACCAAATCTAAGAAATGAATAGAGTAGTTACTCCAATTATATGTAAATTTAATACCCCTAGTGTTAGAATTCAGACTCTCTGTAAATTCATGTAAAGAGGTTTCATCCTTTCTCCACAAGAAGAGAGCATCATCTATATAGCATCTCCAGAAAAACAAATTGGAATCTTATTTTGCAAAAATAGCTCCCTCCTCCCAAAATGACATGAATAATTTGGCGAGGCTAGGGACAAATTTAGTGCCCACCATCACACCAGCACGTTGTAAGTAAAAATTCCTACCGTAATAGAAATAGTTATGTTCCATTTAAAATTTTTAAAGTTCTAGAATTAACTCTTTTTGTTTGTGCGGTATTATTTAATCCAAACCAAGATGGACTGGACCGTCTCATATCCTTTAGAGTGTCTTCCACCTTTACTTTAAGCGTTACCTCCAAGCAATTTACTATCAAGGATGTTTTTTACCTGTCAGACTAAAAGGGTGATCTATCTACTCTGTCGCAAGTGTGGCCTTCAGTATGTGGGGAGAACCACATGAACATTGGGAACTAGGAACGAGGAACATCTGGCCAACATTAGCAAAGGAATTGGGATGCATAGTTTATCCCAGCATTTTGCCCATGTCATCATAAAGATCCCTCCACGTTAAAAGTGATTGGAATAGAGAAATACCCCCCCCCCCCCCCCCGGTGTTGTAGTAACATGAAAAGACATATCTCTTGCTGTGAAACCCAATGGATTTTTGATTTAAAAAGTTTTCGTACACATTTTACAGTTATAAACTTTATTGGTATTCATATTATATCCCAACATTCAGAACCAATTAATGAATTGGAGGGGTAATATTGTTATTATAAAGTCAAGGATATCCCCTTATCTAAAAAAAATTATTTCATATAATTCTTGCAACAGAAAAAATTCAACTTAAATAGTCTAGTGACTTTATGGGTGCATGACGACAAAAATGTTGAATCAACAATGTGTTAAAAAATATATACATTTTATTAAATGAACAACATCATAAAAACAATACATACAAACGATGCCTATACCTGTTTAAGACAGTCAGGATAAGAATATTCTACTGCTAATGTTTGTCAAGTCAGAAAGAAGAAGAAAGGTTTCAATTGATACTTTTTAGAACATAACAGTACCTGTTATCCTGTCCAAATCGGTATGAGGCTCCCAGGGATCCCAGCAAAATGGCTGCTGCCACGTGGGTCCTTATATACCCCTCCCCATTGCATCAGAGCATGGCGCAAGTCATCGCCCCGTGATGACCCACCGCGTGTGCAGAAAAAGGAGTGGTCACGTGACACGAATGATCCCGGATAACCAAGATCATGCCGCTCGCTCAGGCACACACCCCCACACAGAGGGTGTCATGGTTCACACGCCCACTGGGGCGGAGACCACAGACTGGATCCTCGATGTGTAAAGGGGGAAATACCACAGCACACAACACTACATGGGACCAGAAGGCCACGCCACAGAGATGCCTCGGGGCAGGTGCACACCGGAAGCCCGCAATGTATGCAGGACAATCCTATGGGCCCCCTTGGGTGTCTGTACATGGACCCGATGGCAAAATGGTGAAAAATGGTGCAGAGACAGCAAGTCCCGGATGACATCCTATAAATAGTTTATAAGAGAAAAAAAAGGGGGGGGGTAAAAATGGATATATGGAAATGGATAGGGTCTCACCAGGTGAACAAATGCAGCCATGCAAAGTTAAGTAGGTACCAACATGGCACCAAATACATTGCATCTCCACATTTACACATGAGTTAACACACAATAATAAAGAAAAATGTATAATGTAAGCAACATAGTGTGCTTACCTCCATACAAGGCAAGTAGCAATAATTTTAGATATGGCACTTTGGGCCCAATTTGGACATTTTCACTTAGGGGTGTACTCACTTTTGTGTGTTGAGTTATTTTGAGGGGACAGCAATTTACACTGTTATACAAGCTGTACACTCACTACTTTACATTGTAGCAAAGTGTCTTCATTTCTTCAGTGTTGTCACATGAAAAGATATTATTAAATATTTACAAAAATGTGAAGGGTGTACTCACTTTTGTGAGATACTGTATATCATGCCATTTAATGTTTTATTTATTTTTTAATCCTCTAAGTAGCTTATTCCTACAGTGCTGTTGTGTGGTCACATTATATTTCCCTGTTATTTGGCATCCGCCGGGAAAGATTATGTGAAGGGGCTTTGGGAGAGGCTTCTATTACTTTGCTGATGTATGCTCTCTACAGTGTGAATCTATGTCTGGCCAGAGTGAGTACACCCCTAAGTAAAAATGTCCAAATTGGGCCCAAAAACTTATTGAAATGACAGGTTATTTCCTGAACATAGCATATGCATACTTGCAACTACACCCCAAAATACATTCTGCTACTCCTCCTAAGTATGGCGATACCACATGTGTGAGATTTTTACACAGCCTGGCCACATACAGAGGCCCAACATCCAAGTAGCACCTCCAGGCGTTCTAGGAGCAAAATTACACATATAATTTCATGACGACCTATCTCACTTTTGAAGGCCCACAAACACCAGGATAATGGAAACGCCCACAAAATGACCCCATTTTGGAAAGCAAACACCACAACTTATAATCTATGAGGCATAATGAGTCTTTTGAAAGGTTCATTTTTTTCCAGAAGTTTTCGGAAAATGTGGGGAAAAAATTAAAACTCATTTTTCTACACAAAGTTTTCCATTTATAAGATATTTCCAACACATAGCATGTACATGGCAAAAATGACACCCCAAAATACATTCTGCTACTCCTCCTGAGTATGGCAATACCACATGTGTGAGACTTTTACACAGCCTGGCCACATACAGAGGACCAATATTGAAGTGGCACCTTCAGGAGTTTTACGAGCATTAATTACACATCTCATTTCTCAACCACCTATTACACTTTTGAAGGCCCTGGAGCACCAGGACAATGGAAACGCCCACAAAATTACCTCAGTTTGGAGAGCAAACACCCCAATGTATAATCAATGAGGCATAATGAGTCTTTTGAATGGTTCATTCTTTTCCAGAAGTTTTCGGAAAACGTGGGAAAAAAATGAAACCGCATTTTTTTTACACAAAGTTGTCCATTTATAAGATATTTCCAACACATAGCATGTACATAGCAAAAATGATACCACATGTGTGAGACTTTTACACAGCCTGGCTATAAACAGAGGCCCAACATCCAAGTAGCACCTCCAGGCGTTCTAGGAGCATAAATTACACATAAAATTTCCTGACTACTGATCACATTTTTGAAGGCCCTGCATATTTCTAACACATATGTACATACCAAATAACAAAAGACTACCAGTGGTTTTAGTAGTGGAGGAGAGCATTGGTCCAGGCAGCAGGCAGAGATGTGGTCAGCAACAGCAAAAGCAATTGTCCAGGCAGCAGGCAGGAACACTGTCCATAGTTAGTACAGGCAGAGTTACTGTCAGCACAGCCAAAGCACAGCCAAAGCATTGGTCCAGGTAGCAGGCAGAGATGTCCAGGCAGAAATACTGTCCATAGTTAGTAGAAGCAGCAGGCAGAGATATGGTCAACACAGCCAAAGTATTGGTCCAGGCAGCTGGAAGAAACATAGTTCATAAAGTCCTGGGTCATTGCAGGCAGCGATATGGTCAGCACAGCCAAAGTATTGGTCCAGGCAGCAAGAAGGACCATCAAGCTTAGGGCCAGGGGGACAGGGGTTAAAGCTTCCTCCACCCAAATCTCTTTAAAGCCTCTGAACAACCAGACCCTGTTTTGGGAACACCAAAAACTGATTTTCTCTACTTAGAACGCTATTCTGAAGCCCCTCACATATGTAAGACCCCTGTGTACTAAAGTAGAAGGGCAAAAGTACAGTCCAAGTGGCAGGCAAAAACACAGTCAATTAACAGGCCGAGGTCAGTGCACGTGGAAGTCAGAAACGTGGTTAAAACGGCAGGCAAAGGCATGGTCAGTAAACAGGCTGAGGTTGGTGCACGTGGAAGTCAGAATTGGCAGGCAAAGAAATCGTCTGTAAACAGTTAACATGGTAGATAGAAACATGGTAGCAGGCAAATGATCCACACAGGTATTTGAAATGGGGAAATGGCAGTCTGTTATTAATAAGGGGAACTAATATCTGATGGATGTGTGATAATTTCTGAAGCAATCACCGATAAGCAGGCTGGGAGGGACATTGGGGACAATAATAGCTGCTATCTCTTCTAACGACCTCCACTGCTGCATACACAACATTTCTTTTGGCGTCTTCTTCCAGATTCTGCGGGGGGGAATGTTATAGGGAAAATGTTACTCATGAAGTCGACTCACACTACCAGAGCAAATGCTTTCTGGGGAGGGTCCCTGCTGGTAAATCAGGGCAGTGACAATGTCTTCAATATATTTCAGGTAGGTGATGGGTTGGTTTTCGGGTGATTTTTGATAGCAGACAAATGAATTGAACAGGGCCATATGAAACAGATGAAATGCAACTTTCTTATACCAATAATGGGACTTATGGGTTGACAAATATGGTTGTAGCATCTGATCATTTAAATTCACCCCCCCCCATATACAGATTGTAGTCATGGACACATTCAGGCTTTACTATGGGGCCACGTCTTCACTGAACCTCCACCAAGGTGTCATTGTGGATGGTAGTCATCGTGTGAACATTTTTCTTGTCTCGCCACTTCATGGCTAACACCTCTTCATTCCTCATGAATGCGGATTCCCCCTTTTGTAGCCATTTTGATGATAAACTCTGTGGGAATCCCTTCCTATTTTTTCAGAAGGTACCGCAGACCAGGGTTTGTTTACGATACAGGTGACGGAAAAGGGGCAAGCTGCTGTAGTAATTGTCTACATATAATTGGTATCCTTTTTTGCACAGGGGGTATGCAAGGTCCCAGACAATTTTACCACGGGTTCCTATATATATATGGGGCACTCACGGGGCTGGAGCTGGGAGTCTTTGCCTTCATAAATCCGGAAGGTGTACACATATCCAGTGGCTCTATCATACAATTTATTCAATTTCAACCGTACCTGGCTCTTATTTGGGATATACTGCTGGCACTGCAGCTGGCCAGTAAAGTGGATAAGGGATTCATCTACACAAATATTTTGGTCGCGGAAAAACACTTCAGAAAAGAATTTGGTAAAAGAATTTATTAGGGGGCGAATCTTATACAATTTATCATGGTAGGGATGAGCTTCGGGAGGCCACTGCGAGTTGTCGTTGAAATGTAGGAAATGTATAATCATATCGCAGCGTGTCCTGGACATGACAGCAGAATATATGGGCATGTGGTGAATGGGGTTGGTGGACCAGTAGGCATGCAGTTAATTTGTCTTTGTAATCCCCATATTAAAAGTAAGACCCAAAAATTATTTGAATTTGTCTAGTGTGAGACGTCGCCAATGGAACGTACGGGTGTAGGACGCATTGGGGTTGGCAGCAATAAATTGCTCTGCATAGAGATTTGTTTGGTCCACCATGTACTGCAACAAATCTTCGGGGAAAAACAAATAAAAATAGTGCAATTGTGAAAAATTCAAGGTGTTGGGCTGCAAACCTGACTGTGTGGTGAAAGGGGGGATTATAGCGGATCCTGAGTTGGCAGGTAACCATATTCGGGTTTGCCAAGGCATCAGGAAGATAGGACTGGGCCTGGATTCTTCGGGTTGGGCGTGTACTTCCAGTACTGGTACTTGGCTCCTCTTTCTGGGGTCTGGCGCTGCTGGTGGAAGGCAGGTCTTCTGATCTTGGTCCTGATCTCCTTATTCTTTTAGACGGGATGGTTTCCTCCTCTGACTCGGACTCCGATCCACTACCCTCTACTGGCTCGTATTCCGAACCAGAATCGGATGATGGGAGCTCCTTGCTGCTCTTATCATCCGACATGGTAAGGATGTTATATGTCTCCTCAGCTGTATAAACTCTTTGAGACATGTTGGCGGGACTTTTGGCAGGCCTGTGTGATGGAACTGGTGGTGCTACTGACAGCTCACTGATGGCGGGCCTGTGTGACAGAACTGACAGGTTACTGATGGCCTGTGTGACGGTACTAATGGCAGGACTGTGCGGTGGTACTAATGGCAGTACTGATGACGAGCCTGTGTGGCAGTAGTGATGGTGGTACAGATGGCGGTACTGGTGGCGGCCTGTGTGACAGATGGGCTGTGACAGATTCAGATGGTACTGATGGCGGTACCAATGGCAGCCTGTGTGACAAATGGGCTGTGACAGATTCAGATGGTACTGATGGTGGTACTGATGGCAATACTGATGGCGGTATTGATGGCAGTACTGGTGGCGGGCTGTTCTCTTTATTGGAGGGGACTCGTTGCGCAGACAGTACTAACACAGTTAATTGTAACACTCACAGATCTCTTCTTCTCGCCCCTCACACGATCAGTGTGTGAGCAGAGAGAAGGAGAGATCCCTGGAAACTGCCACAATGTTTATACTTGTGACTTGTGATTGGACACAGCCGATCATGTGCTAAACAGCCAATTTCATTGGCTGTTTACCCTGATCGAGGATGCGCTGGGTCCGAGAGACATGCGCCATCCCCAATGGCCGACCTCTGTTGGCACGCATTGGGCGCGCATCCTCTTTGTTTTGACATGTGACCGGCTGTGATTGGACACAGCCGATCACGTAGTAAACAGCCAATTTCATTGTGGCAAGTGTCATCCCCGATTGCCGCGGCGCACCCTGACCAACGTCATATGATGTCTGGTCAGGATAATAATTAAACCACTTTGACTAAGAATAGCTCCTATACATAAACTTTTTTTCTTCTAGTTATAAGTAACTTTAAGACCCCTTTGACACTGAGGCAGTTTTCAGGTGTTTTAGCGCTAGAAATAGCGCCTGTAAAATGCCTGAAAACTGCCTCCCATGCCGCCCAAATGTGAAAGCCCGAGTGCTTTCACACTGGGGCAGTGCGCTTGTGGGACATTAGAAAAAGTCCTGCAAGCAGCATCTTTGGGGCAGTTTGGGAGTGCTGTATACAGTGCTTCCAAAACTCCCCTGCCCATTGCAATAAATGGGCAGCTCTTCAGAAGCACTGCAACATGAGCGTTTTTAACCTCCACTAGCGGCCGAAAAGTGCTGCTTAAACAGCGGTAAAGCACCGCTAACACATGGATGGCCCCAGTGTGAAAGGGGTCTAACTGATATAGCCAAATGTTGCTTTCCCATATAATTTCTAATCATTTGGAAGCATATGAGAGTAATGTTACTCACTAAAACTCACATACCACAATGCTTCAAAAGAAACAAATATTTTAAACCTCTGAGTATGACGCTAAAATCAGGATTTTTATGTTATCTCCAAAGTTAATAATATGTCCTGGAGGGGCATGTATGGCTTAATATGTAGAAGAGATGGTTCAGAATCAAGTATCAATTGCAATGACTATACGCTATCTGTGACTTTGCCTGAGAACCGAGACTGTGTTTACTATAATGACATTTATGGACCAGTGTCCTGGGCAGCAGGGCTAGGGGAGGCATCTCTGGTCCAACAATGTACAAATTTTCATAACTCTTCTTAATTTTTCTCTTTTCAAGTCACCTCTGGATATTTGTACCTAAATTCAGCAAGAGGAATGTATTAGGTCAGGGGAAGGACTTTAGGACTTGTAGGACTTTAGAACAGCATTTGCTTTTAATCAGCCACAGAACTGATTGTGAATTATGTGTCAGTAATTACATAAATCAGTTGGCAAATCTCAGCTTGAATGTTTGTAGAAATGAACTAATACAAGGCCCTGTGAATGACCAGCAAATGTTCAAAGTAAATTAGAGACAGGCTAGCAGTTAAGCTGACAGAGGTCAAGAAGGGTTTCATTTAAGGAGACAAAAAGACAAGTGGGAGTTCAAGAAATCAAGGGTCAGGCCAGGCAGTTCTTACGTGAGGCAAGAAGCAAGCTATGGACAATCCAGCCAACCAAAAATGAAGTACACCTCAAAATTTTTATTCAAACTGTATATTTGAACATCCAATTTTAGATATTGGTGAATGTATTTGTTAAAGTAGCAAAGATGTAAGGGAATGACATTTAGTTTGCTAAAGCACTATATATATATATATATATATATATATATATATATATATATATATATATAGATAGATAGATATAGATATATATAAACAATTACAAAGGTTTTTTTTTTTTTTTTTTGTAAAATAGTTTTTTTTTCTTTTGTTTTTCATTTTAGCATTCCTTACCTCCTCCAGCCTTTTTTGAATTTCAGAACTCCTGATCCCCTACATTCTTTTTCGACCACAACCAGTAGATTAAGGGCCAGTTCACACCAGAACACTGCACTTGCAATCTTCTGAATGTGCTAATGTAATGTTAAGTGCACCCCAAATGCAGATTGCAAACACAGTGCATTTGTGGACACCAAATTACACAGTACTGCAGTTTTGGAGGCCCTGCAGCACCAGAACAGTCACAACAACCATACAATGATCACATTTTGGAGAGCAAACACCCCAAGGTATTTTCTTAAAGGCATAAGGAGTCTTTTGAAAATGTAATTTCTTTGCCACAAGTTTATACAAAAATGTGTAAAGAAAATGAAAATATATTTTTTTACACAAAGTTTTCAATGAATAAGATATTTCTAACATACAGCATAGGCATAGTTAGAATTACACCCCAAAAGACATTCTGCTACTCCTCCCCAGTATGGGGATACTACATGCTTGAGACTTTTTCACAGCCTAGCTACATAAATCCAAGGAGCACCTTCAGGCATTCCTGACTATCTATCAAATTTTTGGACCATGGAAACACCCACAAAATGACCCCATTTTGGAAAGCAAACACCGCAAGGTATCTTTTCTACATGGCATGGTGAGTCTTCTGAAGACATCATTTTTTTACCACCAGTTTTTGAAAAATGTAAATCCAAAATATTTTTATACACATAAAGCACATGGTGACACTGGGACTGGTATGGTGGTAGCTGGGGATACTGTGACTGGCTGCATTGGTCTGGTACATTATACTACTGTGGCGATGATCAGAAACAATAGCTGGCAGCACTGACATACAGTGATACCAGAGCAGCCAATCGTTGTACATAACCACCGCCACAGCAGTACAATGTCACCCTGGTAACATTGCACTAGGTTTGGTGACAGTATGTAAGAAAAAAAATGAACATACTGTCACCACAGCAGTGCAGTGTCACTATTATTATTATACAGTATTTATGCCAACTTCATTGGCCCTGTACCACAATCTGTGATCCACTGTGTTCAAAGGACACAGCGATCACATGGCATGCAGGAGGCGTGGTAGCAGGAGGATGTATGCAGGGCTGGTGCTACCACTAGGCAGCCGCCTACGGCGCACTGCTGCCTAGGGCACCCGGTCACTGGTTTTTCCTGCTCTCTTCTCTCTTCAGCAAGCAACTAAGTCTCAGCATCAGCAGGCGGCAGCCGCCGCTCCAATCGCACATGGTGTCAGAGGCGCAGCAGCGGTGGAAGACTGTGTCTGTGTCCCGACTCCCAAATAAATGGAAGCATACAAACATTCATTGATGGGCGCCGGTAGGCTGCACTAATGGGCACTGGTAGGCTGCATTGATGGGCATTGGTAGGCTGCATTTGATGGGCGCTGGTGAGGCTGCATTTGATGGGAGCTGGTAGGCTGCATTGATGGGCGCTGGTGAGGCTGCATTTGATAGCGGCTGGTGGGCTGCATTTAATGGGCGCCTCATTAAAAAGGTGGGGTATGCTTGAGCAGGGCAAAAGGGGTGGAGTCAGGGGTGGAGCCAATGGGGAGAGGCAAAATGAGATTTCGCCTAGGGTGTCAAAAATCCTTGCACCAGCCCTGGATATATGAGTACATCCTCCACAATCAATGAAGCTTCCACCCAGACATTTCTATGTATTGGCAGGCAGGAGGTGGTTAATGAACTTTGAAGCCAAACTGAACTTTTAGCTTAACTTAGCTAAATAGGTTTCAAGTTCATTAAATCAAAAAGTATTTAAAGTCTTACAGTTTATTTTGTTTATAAAGCAGCTGCAACTTGAGTAGAGTAGTGCTAGCATGCTGTAGGTCCAACATGTGCCCCTGCTCAGTCAGACCCATAACTCTGAGCAAATGTTGCCTTGTGCTAGGAGACCTTTAGCTCTGTTGCAGCAGGAAGCATGTTGGACATCTGCAGAGAAACCATTCCACACAAAGAGCAACTACAGCATGCTAGTAGAGGACAGGCGTTTCTACTCAGGCTGTGGCTGTTTTGTAAAGTAAACTGTAAGACTTTCAATACCCTTTTGTTTTGATGCACCTGGAATGTACTTAGCTAATTTAAAATCTGCAATCTATATGCATATATTCTTCTGATACATGGACCATGTAGCATGGGTCTCAAGAAAAGATTATTTCAGTGGTTCTCAACTCCAGTCCTCGGGACCCACCAACAGGCCAGATTTTAAGTATTACCTTGGGGAGTTGCAGACTAGAATACTGCAATCACTGAGCATCAAGTGATATCACCTGTGATGTATTTCAGCTATCTTGCAAACCTGGCCTGTTGGTGGGTCCCGAGGACTGGAGTTGAGAACCACTGGATTATTTGATCATTTACATTTTTAAAGCTAAAAGTTAGGCAGTGATATAACCAATTTCAGTGGTAAATGAAGAGGAACCCTGTGTAATGCACATATTCAAATAACAAATGTGATTAGTAAACTATCTGTGTCTGTTCTTGGAAAAATAATAATTTTCAATAATGTTTGTGCCACTAGTAAGACATTTAGCTGATTCTTGAGGTTTTAAATCTGAATTCAGAGCAATAACCAACTTTCTATATTATATAGTATCATCCAAATGTAGCTCTTCACAAACAAGCATGTCATTATTTGAAATGTTTCCTTAGGCATACTTCTCAACTTTTTGAGATAGGAACTAGGGATGCCTATAAGCAAATGAATGTAGGCATAGGACACACCCCCTGTCACGCCCCCTTAAAGGAGAATTATACCAAAAAATATTAGTTAAATTCACAAATGCTTTTTTTTAAACCACTATTATTCCTTTATATTGGCTTTTGAAGTTTACAAATTCAACGATTTAGAAATTGGATGAAAGGTTTAGCACTGTGAAACACTTTTGGAAAGATAAAAAGTGCATTTTATATACAACTATATAGATCAGACCAAAATAAGGGACACATGAGGAGGAAAGAGGGACAGAGGGACTTTGTTCCAAATCAGGGACCGTTGGGAGGTATGCCTTAGGTGCTATAAAGTTGTTTAATGCAGGTTCTATTAGAACTCACTATCTAATAAAGAAAAGCTTTTCTAAACTGATACTATTATGTTTACATGTTTATTTTGGAATTTCAACTATGAAGTCAATGCTAAGAATAAGTGAATAAATGATTTTGCGCAAAACACAGGGAAAATTATATATAAAAAAGTGTATCATATGTGTGACGTGTAATGCACACTAGGTCACCAAATGATGCTAGTAGATAAATACATCCGATGAGTAAAATAAACAAAATGTCCAATAGTGAGAATAGGTGTCATACATGAGTCATAACATGATGATGATTAGATAAAAAACAAAAGTTCATTGGTGAAAGTGGATGAAGCAGGAAATATATCATCAACGGTGCTATTAATTAGTAATAAAAGTTCTTTTCATGCTTGAAATAAAAATGTGAGAAAAAAAAAATAAAAAAATTCCGTGCAGAAATCTTCATGCATTTGTGCTCACAGTGCCCTTACCTTAAGGGGCTTAAATAAAAGCCTTGTAGAAAGTGCTGAGTGCTGATGGGGATGACTGTTCTGGATGCTGTTGGCTAGTGGTGGCTAGCTTGCAGTGGATGGATGTCCTTGGTAAATCCTCATGGGGCTCGGTTCAGGGTTCCGGACATGATGCCAAGAAGAGAGAGAAGGGAAAACAAGGGGGCCGCACACCAAAAGTCCCTGCTGTAGTGTTTTGGTGTGCGGTCCCCTTGTTTTCCCTTCTCTCTATTCTTGGCATGATGTCCGGAACCCTGAATTGAGCCCCATGAGTATTTACCAAGGACATTCATCCACTGCAAGCTAGCCACCACTAGCCAACAGCATCCAGAACAGTCATCCCCATCAGCACTCAGCATTTTCTACAAGGCTTTTATTTAAGCCCCTTAAGGTAAGGGCACTGTGAGCACAAATGCATGAAGATTTCTGCACGGAATTTTTTTTTTTCTCATTTTTATTTCAAGCATGAAAAGAACTTTTATTACTAATTAATAGCACTGTTGATGATATATTTCCTGCTTTATCCACTTTCACCAATGAACTTTTTTTTTTTAGCTATTCATCATCATGTTATGATTCATGTATGACACCTATTCTCACTATTGGACATTTTGTTTATTTTACTCATCGGATGTATTTATCTACTAGCATCATTTGGTGACCTAGTGTGCATTACATGTCACACATATGATACACTTTTTAATATATAATTTTCCCTGTGTTTTTCACGAAATCATGTATTCACTTATTCTTAGTTTTGCGGTGGTTGTGTACACTATACATTTTGCAGCATTACACTTTAGTGGGATTACACGTCAGTATATTTATTGATTAGTAGCGCAGAGGTCCTTTTAATTTTATTATGAAGTCAATGCTGCTGCTAATATTGGTTCCCTTGCAGATCCTCAGGGGCGGGAAGCCATCAGGCATCACATCACTGAGGTGTCAGCTGAATTGTGACTCTGTATATATTACAACATTGTAATTTATTAAACATACATGAAAAAAGTTTATTGCCCACAAAAAAATCATAAACTTTTCTTGCAAATATTATAGAATTTATAGACTGCAATATACTTGTTGCCTGGCTACATTATTTGCTTGCTGTGCATGCTTTTTCCTTCCATAAATCACTTTTTAATTCAAAATGCAATTTCTCATTCTTAAAATGAACAATTACTAAACATTTCACTCCTTTTTTTTACTGCAAGTCACTAAGTTTGCATGAATACACAAAAAATGTATATACTTAATTACCAACATGGTTAACATAAGCATACATCCCTCACTTTAATTTTTTTTTTCATCATAAATATATATACAATGACTGTGTCTTTGGGTACCAGTCACAAGGGTATTGTTACTGCTCCACAATGACCAAGAAGAATTGCTAATTATGCAAATAGAACTACAAAAGCACAAATTCTATTTGAATTACTAACATAACAGATGTTTGCTGGGCATCGCCATGAAGTCTGCATACACAGTTATGCTAATTTGGCACAGTTCCCCTTCAAGTTAGCTCTGAGTCATTAGCGCACACAGCTAGCAGGTCCTTCTGTCTAACTAATAATTGCCTCTTATTGATATTAATTAACATTTTTTGCACCTTCCTTGAGTCTTGACCTGGTATGTGTTGGTAAGCCTAAACAGAGTGGCCTATTAAAAGGCAAACTAGAATGACCTATACCAGTCAAGTACTATTTATCACAAGGCAAGCAAGGCCAATTAGACAGAGAGCCAGGCAGTTGTCTTGATTCGCTGACTGTTTCTTGATTACTATTATAAATTGCTAATAGGGTAGAAAGTGCTAAGTAGTGCGATCTGCAGGGGGCGGATTTTGCTGAGCCCCAGCTTGGTGACAGGTGAAAGAGCCTTGTGATAGCCTTATTGATGTGACCTGCCCATCAGATGCTACTTAATGTTTAAGGTACAGCTGATCCCATCCTACTGAGAGTCAATCAGATTAATTAGTACTAGGATACATCCTCCTTGCTCGTTACGGCTGTGATGTTACCGTGGTGTTATTTACACATAACAAAGCGGGCAGGGGAAAAACACACACTAATCCACCTATATTAAAGGATGAAAATATAGTATTGCCTCAACCATTATTTTATAATAAGGTTACGACGAAGGTTTTTATGGATACAGATCAAGAGATCATAATAGAAGCATATTGACAGATATTTTTTTTTTCATAATACTCCAAGGAACTGGTTGTAGCAGAAAATGTATCAAAATCTTATCATCAGAACTGAGATCTTCTGTAAAAAATCAATAAAGAGTTATACATGGTTTGAGTTTAAACAGTCCTCGGTAGTCGTTTAAACATAGTGCATCTGTGCAGCTTTTCGCCTCTAGAGACTTCTGTAACCTAGCAACTGCAAGGCTTAAACCGATTAACTACAAATGAAGTACTGTATGCCTATCAAAGCAATTGTTCATGGTTACCTTTGTTGCAGAGATTTAACTAATTGAACATGATACAGTATGAAGATAATTAACACCCATGAGTTTGTTAATTGCCTGTTTAGCATTACAAGTGTGTCTCAGAGTTTTTTTTTTCATCATTTGCTCTTTTTACAGCCTTGTACTGCCATAAATGACCCATTTTGATTGGCAAAGTTTAGTCCTCACTGCGCACATTGTTTAGATCCAAGGCAGACCCTGACAAATACAAACAAATAAAAAGCAATGATCATTTTCCTTTAACATCTATGCTAGAGGGAGAAAAAGAATTGCCTTTTCCTCTAAAGAAAATATATACATGTATATATAATCAGAAAGTGTAGAAAATTGTAAATATATATATATATATATATATATATATATATATATATATATATATATATATATATATATATATATAACTTTCCACAGAGATGATATGTCTGAAGCATTTTGCAATATATTGATCTGCATTTGTGCTTGTTTTGGAGGTTTTTTTTTGTAAACATAGCAAGCAGCAAAGCACCAAGTATAAAGTCATATTACAAAACATATATATATATATGTATATATATATATATATATATATATATATATATATATATATATATATATATATATATATATATATACACACACACACATATACGGTACATGTATATATATATATATATATATATCTCTATATATATATACATATATATATATATATAGATATATATATATATATATATAATAAAGTGCTTGAAAAAGTTAAATTATCTTTAGTATCTTTAAAGTAACTTTTGCTAATGATATGTTGCTCTTCCTTACTAAACCTCATGACACTATGACAAATCTGTTAAAATAGCTCAAGATTTTTGCATACATGTCCAACCTTAAAATAAATTATTCAAAATCCCATGCACTTACTGTCTCCCAACCTCAACATATCTGGTTTCTGTAAGTATAAGTATGCAGCTAGAACGTGTATCTCCATACACAGGCGGCAACTGACTGGTCTTGGAAATGGAGGGTCGAAATTATACTTCTTAGGATATACTTTTTTTCAGATTTTATCAAAATATGAGCTTGCTGGATTCATTTTATGTCAACTCCACTCTATGCCAAACTAACGGCTACCTAAATGTAACATTAGTTGCTATATATGTCCTATATTATTATTAGTGTATGGAGATGTACTAACAGGTGAGTTAGCTACCCTCCTTTCACTCTTCTATCCCCCTCTCTCTTTTTTTACTTTCATTCCCCCCCTCCACTTGTTCTTTTTCTCCACTTTCCTTCTGTTTCTCTTTTTTGAATCATTCCACTTCAATAAGACATTTCCATTTTTTTCTGTATAAGATATCATGTGAGTCTTAATAATTCAGTATTGTTTATTTCTGCTTGCAACAATGGAAATTCTTTTACATTCTGTATTTTGTTTGTACCACTCTGATTTTTTTTTTCAATAAGATTTATGGAAAAAATATCTTTAGTAAAAGCCTCTCATAAAATCATGATCTTCTTATCACTACATGTTCAACTTTCTCCCAGATCAGTGCTCAAGTGTAACAAATTGGAAAACCTTCAAGGGTTTTATCACCTTTTCATCACAGAAAGGTAAAAAAGTTAAAAAGATAATTCCTTTGATTCTCCACAATTCCTCCTTTACACTATAACTAAGTAATAACGTTTCACCACCTCTTCTCACCAGGTGGATAAGATCTCATTTAGCAATTCTCAATAAATTATGCAAAAAAAAAACTTTATATTGTGTAGAACTGTTTATGAAAATAGCATAAAAATAATAAAAAAGCTGTTTCATTAATGGATAGAAATTGGACAGGGCACTATAACAACAACTGCTTGAACAAATGGATCCACCAGTCATGGCTCAACCTTGACACATTTTGGTAATTTATTGATTTTAACAAAGTTATTTGAAAAAGCCAAATTGTTGGCCTTTGGAAAATTCAGTAATTTGACTACAAAATAGATTTATATCTGGCCATTGTGTAATATATTCATATGAAACTTTCTCTGTTGGAGTTTGGCTGTAATTTATTTTCCTCCTGTGCCTTAGAGGGGTTAGTGGGAGGCATCCTTTGATTTAGCATGCCCTAAATCAGCCATACATGGATCGAAATTCATCCGGTCCAGTAGAGACTGGTCGAATTTTTGATCCATGTATGGGCAGGCTGGTTGTACATAAGTCAATTCTATTGATCGACTTGTGTACAACCAACCTGTCAGGTTTTTGCCAAATGATCAGTGCCTCTGCCTAAGCTGGCAACACTGAACAGTGTATTTTGGCAGTGTGGAATTTTCCCCCTTGTCAGAATACAATAGCTCGGTTGGAAGGATTCCCCCATGCACCTCCAATGTGTGGATGGGGGAATCGGCTCAATCAACCCAATGGTTTAATGAAAAAAAACAATGAATCATGCATGGCCAGTGTTAGGAAGACACATGTGTAAGGTCTTGGTGTGCCTACAGGCTTATTGAACACCCATTTGGTCAGCTTCCTTAAAACACATTTAAAGTGTGAATGCCACACATCAGCAATTGTAACACATAAGCCCAACCATCAGGCCCTACAAAAAAGTAAGAATGAGATCCTCTTTAATTTATGACATTTTCTAACTTTGTGTCTATAAATTGAGAATGCAATATAATTTCTGTTTGGGATCCACTGTAATCTGTTTAGATAACTATATTCATTTTAGGGTAAATGGTCTGTGAGATTGCTCTAAAGATATATATTACAGTAGTTCCATCTACCACAGACATTTTGACCACTTAAAATAGAAATAAAAACAGGTGACTGCAGATGATACAGCAGTGTGAAATTTTCCATCAGCAATACATTTTTGGTGAGGGAGAATTGATTGAAATATACTAAAGTAAATTAATTAAAGTGGTTGTAAAGTCAGAAGTTTTTTTTATCTTAATGCATTCTATGCATTAGAATAAAAAACCTTCTGTGTGCAGCAGCCCCCCTCAACCCCCCTAATAATTACCTTAGCCCCATCTGGATCCAGCGATGCTGCAGGAGTCTCAGACTCTCCCTCCTCATTGGCTGAGACAGCAGCACAGCGCCATTGGCACCAGCTGCTATCAAATTTGGTGAGCCAATGAGGAGCTCCATGTCTGAATGGACACACAGGATAGATGCTCGGCTCGGGTGCCCTCATCGCAAGCTGTTTGCTGTGCGGGCAGGAGGGAGGGGCCAGGAGCGCCAGCGAAGGACCCGAGAAGAGGAGAATCTGGGCTGCTTTGTGCAAAACCATTAGACAGAGCAGGTAAGTATAACATGTTTTTTATTTTTAAATGAAAAAAACTGAGACTTTTGTATCACTTTAAGAGACTGTAGATGGCACAGCAGTGTAAAATTGGCCAGCAGCAGGACAATTTAAAATAGCAAGGCTCACAATCAGAATTAAACTACAGTTTTTATAACTGCCCTAATGCCTCCGTATGTAGTTTGTGAGTTTTTTCTATGCTTTTAATATAACAGCTTTCAATTCACTGACACTATAGATGCTCTGTGCCCCTCCCTTTATTACGAGGGACTGACTTAGCCAAATGATGTAGTTGTGGGGAACTGGCCTCCCAGCAGCTGCCCCTGCAAGATGTTTACAAGCCAGATGTCTCAAGCAGCAGCAAAAGCTGATTTTAACTACAGAAACAAGGTAAAGGAAAAAAGTTATGTTGGCACATGCTCTGAAGTAGAGAAGCAAGGTTTAGAGTTAAATTTGGGTATTTCCGGGACATACTCTTTAGCTACTTCAATGCCTGTTTATCCATTGTACCACTAACAAATTTCTCCTCTTCACAACCTGCCATGATTGTTACTGCAAAACCCTCTCACCACCAATAAAGTGTAAGCTACTATGGTTTTAATTAGAAGCAGTTCTCTGTTCCTTACCCCCTGATATTTTCTACCTCATACATAAATATTCCCCAGACCACCCTTGCCACTCTTTCACTGCCCTAATTATGTCTGATTTACTGCTTTTTTAGAGACATTCCCTTCATGTGAAATTCTCTTCTTGGCACATTAGCAACACCACAAAACCCTTGAATTCACTTTTTCAAACACTGCCCCTTGTTTTTCCTATCTAATCTATCCATTTTATTACTCAGGAACAGCCTCCCCTCACCTCCGGCCAATGCAACTTCCTAACCTATTGTATTTAGTATTTCTCAGAAAGAAGAAGAAAAAAGAGCTTGGTATTGCTTATAATGATGGTTAATACCTTGAATAGCAGGGGCCTGTTACACCTAATTATATTTCAGTCTTTTCTTATAGCTTTGCTATACAACCATCATGGTAATAGATCATTCAAAAATAAGTTTTAAAGGGTTAGTTTACCTTTACCAAACAACTGTGTCAGGTCCCACACTTACCAGACAGGTGAGTCCACTTGGGCAGAGGGTAGGCTCCCTTACGTATCCGATTCGGGGCCCCTGGTAGAGTAGACAGGAGGCCACGAATGCGGAGTGGTATGAGGGCCTGAAGTAGGGTCCTGGAGCACAATGGTCTGGCAAGCAACCGGTAGATCTTCAGACTGGATGGAGCAGATGCTGGGCAGGAACTGGTCAGGCTGGTCACACACAGGCAGAGGTTGGCAACGGGCTGGCAGCAGCGGTACAAGAGGGTAAGGCAGAAACAAGGTCAGACAAGCCGGGGTCGGGTTCAGGCAGCAATCAAGGAAGGTCCAAAGGGTAAGCCGGGTCACAACGGATAAGCACAACGAGGATACAGGAACACAGGATGATCACGGAACAAGGTACAGAGCTGTTTGATCAGGCAGCACTGGGTCAGCATGGAGGCAAGCCTCAAATAGGCCGATTGGCGCCAAAACGCCGCGCACGTGCACGCGCCGATTCGCCAAAGCGCGCCGCGCCCCCGCACACGCCCGAGCGCGCCCCCGACACCGGCGTGCACGCCCACCGAACCGGGTCGCGTCAAAAGCAACGCCCACAGGCGGACGCGCACTAACGCGAACGCGCGTACGCACGAACGCCCGGACGCCACCCTGCACGCCACGGCCGGCCAGCCCAGACACACCAGCGCCCCCAGGGACACGCGCCCCAGCACGGACAGGAACGCGAGCGCCAACACGCCCCGGCGCGCCCCGGCGCCCAACCAGGTAACCTCTCTGACAGTGCCCCCTCCTCAAGGGCAGACTCCGGATGCCCAGCTGGGCCATCTTTGCGGGATGAGAGGTTTTGAAGGATTGTAGAAGTTCGTTAGCATGTAAATTGCTTTCTGGTTCCCACGAATTGTCTTCGGGACCATAGCCCCTCCATTTTACCAGATATTGTACCTGATTGCGCCTTCTTCTGCAATCAAGAATTGCTTCCACTTCAAACTCCTCTTCGCCATCAACCTTAATCGGTTTGGGTGGACCAATGCAACGACCAGGAAAGAAATTAGGAGTGACCGGTTTTAGGAGAGATACGTGGAATACTGGATGTATCCTCAGGGAATTGGGGAGGTCCAATTCAAATGCCACATTGTTGATCTTCCTTTTGATCAAGAAAGGACCCAGGTATTTGGGACCCAGTTTCCTGGATGGACAAGCTAACTTGAGGTTTGCGGTGGACAGCCAGACAGAATTGCCAGGTTCTAGCACAAGTTCTCCTCATCTCTTTCTATCAAAGATCCTCTTGTAGTCTTCCTGAGCCTTGGTCATGGTTTCCTGTAGCAATTTATTGTTGTTGGAGAAAAAATTCAAGGTCTCAGATACTGCAGGAACAGGGCATTCAGGAAATGCTCCAGGTAAGAAGGATGGGTGGAAACCGTAATTGGCATAGAACGGAGACTGATTAGTCGCTGAGTGTAATGAGTTATTATAAGAAAACTCTGCGATGGGAAGCAGGGAGGCCCAGTCATCTTGGGAAAAAGCTGAAAAACAGCGGATGTATTGCTCCAAGGTTTGGTTCGTCCTCTCGGTTTGTCCATTGGACTGAGAGTGGTAGGCCGAGGAAAAGGACAACTCGATCTCAAGGGCACCACAAAGGGATCTCCAGAATCTGGAGGTGAACTGGACGCCTCTGTCCGAGACTATATTGGTCGGGACTCCATGTAGTCTGACGATTTCTTTGATGAAGATAGAGGCGGTCTCCATGGCTGAGGGGGTGCCCTTCATGGGGAGAAAATGGGCCATTTTAGACAACCTGTCTACTACGACAAAAATGGACGAAAAACCCTCTGATGGTGGGAGCTCAACGATGAAGTCCATAGAAATCATGGCCCAAGGTCTCTCTGGGACTGGTAATGGCTTCAGTAGGCCCCATGCTCTTGACCGGCTAGTCTTATTTCTGGCACACGTATCACAGGACTCCACATATGCCTTACAATCCTTGGTAAGATGAGGCCACCAGAAGGAGCGTTGGACAAGGTCAATTGTTTTCCGTGTGCCGAAGTGACCAGCAAGTTTGTGGTCATGGCACAAGCTTAGTACTCGTGCTTTCAGCTCCTCAGGGACCACAATCCTATTCTTGAACCAGAGTAGTCCATCCTTGGCACAGGCTTCAGCAGGTGGGGGCATTCTCGAGGAGGCTCGCCTGATTTGAGAAATTATGTCTTCCTGTAGAACTAGGAAATTTCCAGAAGGGAGAATGGTGTCTGGGGACAGGGTTCTTTCAGAGTCGAGAAACATTCGGGAAAGGGCGTCGGATTTGACATTCTTGGATCCAGGTCTGTACGTAATATGAAAAATAAATCGAGAAAAAAAAAGTGCCCATCTGGCCTGCCGGGGTTTTAATCTCTTGGCCGTTCTTAGATATTCTAAGTTTTTATGGTCTGTGTAGACCAAGATGGGATGTGCTGCACCTTCCAGGAGATAACGCCATTCCTCCAGAGCTGCCTTGATGGCCAGAAGTTCCCGATCACCCACGTCATAATTTTTCTCGGAAGGAGAGAGCTTACGTGAGAAGAATCCCACTGGGTACAGGAGTGCTTTGGCACCCTGTCTCTGAGACAGTACAGCTCCGACTGCAACTTCGGAAGCATCCACTTCCAGGACGAAAGGCAAGGCAGGATTGGGATGCTTAAGAATAGTGGCTGAGGTGAACAACGCTTTGAGTCTTTCAAAGGCCTCTTGTGCTTTAGGGG
Organism: Lithobates clamitans; assembly: GCA_037952925.1. Lineage (NCBI taxonomy): Eukaryota > Metazoa > Chordata > Amphibia > Anura > Ranidae > Lithobates > Lithobates clamitans. The sequence goes on from JBBGZY010000014.1 coordinate 5,018,652, forward strand.
TCCAGTGGAACCGGCATCCTTGTTTAATAAGTTCCGTAATGGGAGCTATGATTGAAGAAAATCCCTTGATGAACTTTCTGTAGAAGTTGGCGAAGCCAATAAAACGTTGTACTCCTTTTTTGTCAGTCGGTGCAGGCCACTCCAGAATAGCGGATACTTTCTGAGGATCCATTTTAATGCCATCGGGAGAGATGATTAAACCCAAGAACTGGATGGATTGGAGCTCGAATTCGCACTTCTCAAGTTTGGCGTAAAGCCCATGCTGTCTTAGCCGGGAGAGTACGGTTCGTACGTGTTTGCGGTGCTCCATCAGGGAGGCGGAGAAGACCAAGATATCATCCAGGTACACGATGACAGATAAATCCAGTAAATCATGAAAGACGTCATTAACAAAATGCTGAAATGTTGCCGGTGCGTTGCACAGACCAAAAGGCATGACAAGGTACTCATAATGACCAAATCGAGTACGAAAAGCTGTCTTCCACTCGTCTCCTTCTCTTATACGGATCAGGTTATAGGCTCCACGGAGGTCTAGTTTAGTAAACACGGTAAAAGATCCTAACCTCTGAAATAGCTCAGGAACCAAGGGTAGCGGGTATCTGTTTTTTATGGTAATTTTGTTAAGCTCCCGGTAATCAATGCAGGGACGTAGGGAGTGATCTTTTTTTTCCACGAAGAAGATGCCTGCCCCAGCTGGAGACGTGGAAGGACGAATGAACCCTTTCTTCAGGTTTTCGTCTATGTAAGTTTTCAAGGTGCCCAGCTCCTGCTCAGTTAGGGGAAAGATCCTACCAAAAGGGACTTCGGTACCCGGTAGAAGTTCTATTGGGCAGTCATAGGATCTATGTGCTGGAAGGGTTTCTGCCCCCTTCTTACTGAACACGTCTAGGAAATCCCGGTAAGGTTCAGGAAGGTCTTGGTAGAGTTTAGTTTCAGAGTCCATGCACAGACATTGGGAGGAGGTTGATGGGATTCCCCGTAAGCAGTTTTGTCTGCAATATTCAGAGGAAAACTGAACTTTGCCCGTAGCCCAGTTGATGCTAGGATTGTGGGCCTGTAGCCAAGGTATTCCTAGGATAATTGGGAAGAGAGGAGAGGAGATGACATCTAGGCGTAATAGTTCCTGATGTTCCGGGCCAATGGTGGCCAAAAGAGGAACCGTTTCTTGGGTGACGGGTCCGGAACGGAGGGTGGAACCGTCTGCTAGAAAAACTGCCAGTCCTTGGGCTTTAGTTTGAGTGGGGATGTGGTGAGTTTCAACGAAGGTCCGGTCAATGAATCCACTGCATGCCCCCGAATCAATGATGACCGGTACTGGGATGTTCCTTCCAGGTAACTGTAAGACAATGGAGAGTGTTAAATGGCTACCGGCACTAGGTAGGACAGGTGCACACAATGAGGAGGACGGTAGACACTTACGTCTTTTATTGGGGCATGCTCTTGCAAAATGACCGGGCTCTCCACAGTACAAGCACAGGTTGAGTGTGCGTCTTCGTGTCTTCTCCTCCGGAGTCAGAGAGGGACGGAGCAGTCCCAACTGCATAGGTTCCGAGCCTTCCTGGGCGGAAGCAGATGAGACCAATGGAGCTTGGTGCGGGGCACTAGGGACCCTGGGCAACATCCAGGTAAGACGTGGATGACCAACGGATCTTTCAGAGCGTCTTTCCCTGAGGCGACGGTCAATTTGGATTGACAAATTGATGAGCTCCTCTAATGTCTGGGGAACCCCCACTCGTGCCAGTTCATCCTTTAGGGGATCTGATAATCCCAGCCGATATTGGTGACGCAAAGCAGCGTCATTCCACTCCGTGTCGGAGCTCCAACGCCTAAACTCCACGGCGTAATCTTCAGCCGCTCTGCGACCTTGTTGGAGGGAATGAAAAGTGGCTTCAGCCGTTGCCGTTAGCTGAGGGTCCTCATACAGTTGAGACATGGCTAGGAAGAAATCACTCACGGAGTCAAGAGATTGAGCCTTTTGCTTCAGTAGATGGTGGGCCCGGGTTTGAGGTTCATCAGTCAGCAAGGATATGACGAACCCCACTTTAGTAGCTTCCAGGGAGAACGTACGGGGTTGCAGGGCAAAATATAGTTCGCATGCGTTGCGGAACGCCTGGAACTTACTGCGATCTCCGGAAAACTTCTCGGGTGTAGGTACCCTGGGCTCTGGTGGAAGCATCACTACAGAGGGTGCCGAAGCCGGATTGGACGCTGCTCCTGAAGGAGAGGCTGAGAGGGCCTGGACCTGCCCTTCCAATCTGGTGTAGCCTTCTTGCAGACTTTTAACAGCTTGAGTAAGGCCCGCTAGGTGCCTGCACAGTTCATCCATGGGGGAGGCCCCCTGCCCGGACTCAGTCATGGCTGCCTGATACTGTCAGGTCCCACACTTACCAGACAGGTGAGTCCACTTGGGCAGAGGGTAGGCTCCCTTACGTATCCGATTCGGGGCCCCTGGTAGAGTAGACAGGAGGCCACGAATGCGGAGTGGTATGAGGGCCTGAAGTAGGGTCCTGGAGCACAATGGTCTGGCAAGCAACCGGTAGATCTTCAGACTGGATGGAGCAGATTCTGGGCAGGAACTGGTCAGGCTGGTCACACACAGGCAGAGGTTGGCAACGGGCTGGCAGCAGCGGTACAAGAGGGTAAGGCAGAAACAAGGTCAGACAAGCCGGGGTCGGGTTCAGGCAGCAATCAAGGAAGGTCCAAAGGGTAAGCCGGGTCACAACGGATAAGCACAACGAGGATACAGGAACACAGGATGATCACGGAACAAGGTACAGAGCTGTTTGATCAGGCAGCACTGGGTCAGCATGGAGGCAAGCCTCAAATAGGCCGATTGGCGCCAAAACGCCGCGCACGTGCACGCGCCGATTCGCCAAAGCGCGCCGCGCCCCCGCACGCGCCCGAGCGCGCCCCCGACACCGGCGTGCACGCCCACCGAACCGGGTCGCGTCAAAAGCAACGCCCACAGGCGGACGCGCGCTAACGCGAACGCGCGTACGCACGAACGCCTGGACGCCACCCTGCACGCCACGGCCGGCCAGCCCAGACACACCAGCGCCCCCAGGGACACGCGCCCCAGCACGGACAGGAACGCGAGCGCCAACACGCCCCGGCGCCCAACCAGGTAACCTCTCTGACAAACTGCCTATGCAGGTATAGGGATGCCTGTAGATAAAATCACTGTGCAACTTTAACTAAAGTTGTATAAAACCCTTGTTATAGGTGTAGGCCAGGGATGCTCAAACTACGGCCCTCCAGCTGTTGCAGAACTACACATCCCATGAGGCATTGTAAAACTCTGACATTCACAGACATGACTAGGCATGATGGGAATTGTAGTTCCTGAACACCTGGAGGGCCGCAGTTTGAAGACCCCTGGTGTAGGCCATTTAGCACCCCTGAGGGCTGGCAGAAAAACTCCCAGAGATGGCCTTATCCCATCATGTCTTGTTGTTAGGACATTGCTAAGACACTTCCAGCTGTTCCTTCTCCCATCACAGGTGGGAGCTCTCTAACCCTCACACATCCGTGGTCCACTATCTTCTCCGTTGCAGCATCACTGACCTCAGAGCTACTAAGACAGAAGAGAGAGAGCATGCAAGTGAGTTTTAATCAACTGGGAGCATCTTATCGATATCCTAGCAACAAGTGAGGAAGGGATGATGCCATTTCTCGAAGTTTTTGGGAGGTGGATATATGGCCTACAACTATAGCAAGGGCAATATTTGACTTTGGTCAAAGATGCACAGCATATTTTTATCTACAGGCACCCTTACGTGCATAGGCAGTTTTGGTAAAGGTGGACTAACCCTTTAAGCCTGAAACTTTACCCTTGAAAAAAACAAGGAGAGTTTCTATATTCTAATTTGCCAACTGTCCCTTATTATTATGAAAATCCCACATTTTTATTTTAAAATTGTTGCCCCATTCATCACTGCAATCCTGAAGTAAGGAAAACATCAGTTTTAGTTCTTGTGCAGGTATAAGGTACAGGATTCTAAAAAGTTCATGGAAAATGATTATATGTTTATCATAGTTACATAGCTACATAGTAGGTGAGGTTGAAAAAAGACACAAGTCCATCAAGTCCAACCTATGTGTGTGATTATATGTCAGTGTTACATTGAATATCCCTGTATGTTGCGGTCGTTCAGGTGCTTATCTAATAGTTTCTTGAAACTATCAATGCCCCCCGCTGAGACCACCGCCTGTGGAAGGGAATTCCACATCCTTGCCGCTCTTACAGTAAAGAACCCTCTATGTAGTTTAAGGTTAAACCTCTTTTCTTCTCATTTTAATGAGTGGCCACGAGTCTTGTTAAACTCCCTTCTGCAAAAAAGTTTTATCCCTATTGTGGGGTCACCAGTATGTTATTTGTATATTGAAATCATATCCCCTCTCAAGCGTCTCTTCTCCAGAGAGAATAAGTTCAGTGCTCGCAACCTTTCCTCATAACGAATATCCTCCAGACCCTTTATTAGCTTTGTTGCCCTTCTTTGTACTTGCTCCATTTCCAGTACATCCTTCCTGAGGACTGGTGCTCAGAATTGGACAGCATACTCTAGCTGCGGTCAGACCAGAGTCTTGTAGAGCAGGAGAATTATCGTTTTATCTCTGGAGTTGATCCCCTTTTTAATACATGCCAATATTCTGTTTGCTTTGTTAGTAGCAGCTTGGCATTGCATGCCACTGCTGAGCCTATCATCTACTAGAACCCCCAGGTCCTTTTCCATTCTAGATTCCCCCAGAGGTCCCCCCCCCATGTATAGATTGCATTCCTATTTTTGCCACCCAAATGCATTATTTTACATTTTTCTACATGGAACCTCATTTGCCATGTAGTTGTCCACCCCATTAATTTGTTCAGATCTTTTTTCAAGGTTTCCACATCCTGTGGAGAAGTTATTGCCCTGCTTAGCTTAGTATCGTCCGCAAATACAGAGATTGAACTGTTTACCCCATCCTCTAGGTCATTTATGAACAAATTAAATAGGATTGTCCCAGCACAGAACCTTGGGGGATCCCTCTACCCACCCCTGACCATTCTGAGTACAGCCCATTTATCAACACCCTCTGAACTCGCCCTTGTAGCCAGTTTTCAATCCATGAACTCACCCTATGGACCATGCCAACGGACCTTATTTTTTACAGTAAACGTTTATGGGGAACTGTGTCAAATATTTTTGCAAAATCCAGATACACCACGTCTACGGGCCTTCCTTTATCTAGATGGCAACTCACCTCCTCATAGAAGGTTAATAGAGTAGTTTGGCAAGAACGATTCTTCGTGAATCCATGCTGATTACTGCTAATGATACCGTTCTCATTACTAAAATCTTGTATATAGTCCCTTATCATCCCCTTCAAGAGTTTACATACTATTGATGTTAAGCTAACTTGTCTGTAATTCCCAGGGATGTATTTTGGCCCTTTTTAAATATTGGTGCTACATTGCCTTTTCTCCAATCACCTGGTACCATTCCAGTCAGTAGACTGTCAGTAAAAATTAGGAACAATGGTCTGGCAATTACTTGACTGAGTTCCCTAAGTACCCTCGGGTGCAAGCCATCTGGTCCCGGTGATTTATTAATGTTAAGTTTCCCAAGTCTAATTTTAATTCTGTCCTCTGTTAACCATGGAGGTGCTTCCTGTGATTTGTCATGAGGATAAACAATGGAGTTTTGGTTACCGAAGCCCCCGATTCCCTCGTGAAGACTGAGGAGAACAATAGATTCAATACCTTTGCCATCTCCCCATCGTTTGTAACCAGGTGGTCCCATCTTTATGAGGCCAATATGGTCTGTCCTCCCTTTTTTACTGTTTACATGCTTAAAGAATTTCTTGGGATTTTTTTTGCTCTCCTCCGCTATGTGTCTTTCATGTTCCATCTTAGACGTCCTTATTGCACCCTTATATTTCTTGTTGCATTCTTTATAAAGTCTGAATGCTGATGATGATCCCTCAACCTTGTATTTTTTGAAGGCCTCCTCCTTTGCTTTTATATGCATTTTTACATTGGAGTTAAGCCATCCAGGACTTTTGTGCGCTCTTTTAAATTTATTACCCAATGGGATGCATTGGCTAATGCCCTTATTTAATATGCTCTTAAAGCAAACCCATCTCTCCTCTGTGTTCTTTGTTCCTAAGATTTTATCCCAATTTATGCCTTCTAGCAAGGTTCGTAGTTTAGGGAAGTTGGCTCTTTTTTAATTCAGTGTCTTTGTATTCCCCTTATGTTTCCTATCTGTGTGATTTATACTGAAGCCAATTGACCTGTGATCGCTGTTACCTAAATTGCCCCGTATTTCCACATCCATGATCAGGTCTGTATTGTTGGTAATCAGTAGATCCAGTAACGCTTTATTTCTAGTTGGTGCGTCCACCATCTGACCCATAAAATTGACCTGGAAGACATTTAGGAACTGGCGAGCCTTAGATGAATGCACGGTTCCCTCCACCCAGTCTATGTCTGGATAGTTAAAATCCCCCATTATGATAACACTTCCCATTCTTGCTGCTAATCCAAATTATGATAGGACATCTGTTTCTCCTTCCTCCCTCAGGTTAGGGGGCTTATAGCATACTCCCAGTATTATTTTCCCCCTAGCTTCATCCCTTTGGAGCTCTACCCATAAGGATTCCACCTCCTCCCTAGCTCCCTTAGTGATGTCATCTCTCACATTCACTTGTACATTATTCTTAATATATAGGCATACCCCTCCCCCTTTTCTACCCTCTCTATCCTTGCGATAAAGGGTATACCCTTGAATGTTTGCCAGCCAATCATGAGAGCTGTTAAACCAGGTCTCTGAAATTCCCACAAAATCCAAATCCTCCTCTTACAACAGTATCTCTAGTTCACCCATCTTGTCCACCAGGCTCCTGGCATTGGTGAACATGCCACGTAATTTAGACCAGTTGCATATTATCCTCTTATTGGGTGTTTTTGAGATTGCAACTAGGACTTGCTACTATAAAAAAGAAAGAAGGACGGCGCCCTCTAAGTGCAGCATGTATGTTAAAAATATTTATTACAATAGATAAAAACACTCACATTTGAGTTGCTAAAAACCAGCATGTAAAGTAGTTTCATCCGTGTGCTCTCGGGGGATGTGGGTGTCACGGGCCAGTGGGGGGTTCCTGGGATGTGAGTCCTGTGACCTGGGTCCTGGTAGCTGTTCCGGTGGTGCCGAGGGTCCTCAGAGCCTCCGGGCAGCCAGGATATCGGTCATGGATCCTCCGTCAGGCGGGCGGCACCGCCCGCCTCACCCCGCTCCCGGAAGTGAAGACGCAGGTCAGCACGGCGCTCCACTGAGGATCCATGACCGATATCCTGGCCGCCCGGAGGCTCTGAGGACCCTCGGCACCACCGGAACAGCTACCAGGACTCAGGTCACAGGACTCACATCCCAGGAACCCCCGCACTGGCCCGTGACACCCACATCCCCCGAGAGCACGTGGATGAAACTACTTTACATGCTGGTTTTTAGCAACTCAAATGTGAGTGTTTTTATCTATTGTAATAAATATTTTTAACATACATGCTGCACTTAGAGGGCGCCGTCCTTCTTTCTTTTTTATTGTTCCAGAGCTTCTTCTAGCTTTTATAGACTGGCTGCCTTCCATTTATTCAGCATCATTTTATCCTTACATGGACTAATACCTGAACTTGTTGTGAAACATTAACTACCACCATCAAGTTCCCCCTCTCAGGAACCCCCAACCCACCCCCTTCCCCCCACCATTTTTAGTTATATGTACTCGGCTACCTCCATTGTGTGCCATATTAACCCCTTGAGGACTTGCTACTATACTTACCTTGGGTTTATGTGCTTTGGTCAACCTACCACTAATGCCCCCAATACTATCCTCTGAAATATGTTCCGCGCTGACTATCTCTACCTCTGGACCCTCCCCCAATCGCCTAGTTTAAAAACCCCTCTAACTTTTTGGCCATCTTCATTCCTAGCTGATCTGCACCCTCCTCATTTAGGTGCAGTCCGTCCCTTCTATAGTACCGGTTATCAACTGAGATATCGGCCCAGTCCTCCAGGAACCCAAACCCCTTCTTACTACACCAGCTCTTCAGCCACTTGTATACTTCCCTAATCTCCCTCTGCCTTTCTGGTGTGGCTCGATGTACCGGTAGTATTCCTGGGAATACTACCTTGGAGGTCCTTTTCCTCAATTTAGCTCCTAAGTCCCGAAAATCGTTCTTTTGGACACTCCATCTGCCTCTGACTTTATCATTGGTGCCAACGTGCACCATGACAGCTGGGTCTTCCCCAGCCCCTCCCAGTAATCTGTCCACCAGATCCGTGATGTGCCGAACCCGAGCGCCCGGTAGACAACATACTGTTCGGCGCTTCAGGTCTTTGTTACAGATTGGCCTCTCTGTCCTTCTAAGAATTGAGTCCCCACCACCAGAATCTGTTTTTCTTTCCCCTTTGCTTCCCCACCACTCTCACTGGAGGAGTTCTTCCCCCCGGCAGCTAGGAGAGTCCCCCAGCTCCAGCAGTACTGTTCCCTGACTGGTTTCACCAATGTCACTCAATGGAGCGTACTTATTGGGAAGCTCCAGCCCTGGATTGGCCTCCCTGGCACTTCCCCCTCTACCCTTCCTGACTGTCACCCATCTACTCTTTGATAGTGCCTGCACCTCTTTGTCTCCACCCGCCTCTGTGCTGGGCCTCTGCCGGCACCTGCCGTGTACATTCCTGGTTCTCCTTTAGTATGGAGGGACTTCTCAGTGCTGACAGTTGCTTCCCCAGATTCAGTACCTGGGCTTCCAGGGAAACAATGCGCTTACATTTTGCACAGCAGTATTCACCCTCGATCGGATGATCAAGGAACGCATACATGCCGCAAGATGTACAATGTGTCGCCTCTCCACACCCGCCGGGCATCGTACCTACTAAATTTAATGAGGATTGGGGATTATACCCTGTCCAAATTACCTAACAACTAGTTTCCTGACACAAATACTCAACAAGACAATACACAAATACTCAACAAGACAATACACAGGTACTCGCAGAACTACGTGCACTTGCAGAACTACGTGCACTCAGAGACCTACGTGCACTCGCAGACCACTTGCTGACCTACCTGCACTCGCAGACCATGTGAAATTACAATACACAAGGACGCACACTCACAATACACAAGCTATAGGTGATCCATCAGGCCCCACCCATACATATCTAATAGGCATGTCTTGGACCCTATTACCTTTCTGCCTTCCTTCTTCACAACAGTGAGTTTACTACTTAATTGCAGATACAGTTTTAACAACAGAATGGAAGTAAGAACACAATCTTTAAAAATACAACTGCAAATACTTCCTTTTGATTGTCTAGCCCTTCTTAAACTTTGACTTACTAACCTAATGAATTCCTCATAAGCTAATACACTAATTCAGGGTGGCATTGGGTCAGCAAATGACCTCATACTGTTGACTTCATTTATGTGAAAAAAATTCTTTAAAGCTTTATTTCCCCGCAGTAGAATATTACTGCACAAACTCCAGGACAATGTTTGCCAAGCTGTTCCGCTTTCTAAAATGGAAGTAATTTGGCATGATCTTTTCATCTGGAATTTTATTAAAATAGCGATCAATACAAAGAGGAGAATAAAGGACAACACTGACAGCAGTTTAGATGCACGGTTTAACTGCTGCAGATTATACTTGTAGTTAAAACAGAGCGTACAAACAAGCAGAGTTGCCAAAAAACAGGATTAAACTGTGCATGAGGCTGCCATAGACAGGCATCTGGTGTTTAAGCTTCCATTCTATCATCTGAAATGGACCCATCGCCTGGTTTAGTTACTTAGCACATATTTTCAGAAAATGATGTCTAAGTCATTGACTGCTATGCTACATTGTACAGTTAACAAAAAAAACAAAAAACACATTCCCACCAGGGACTCCTCTAGTGTCCAATTATAAATCTTATCATCAATCATAAGTATTATTTATTCAACAAATGAATTGTTAATTAATAACTGATGAGCATTAAGGACTTGAAGACTGCAGCTCTATTAATTACCATTGGTTAGTTGGGTATTCTCAACAATTAGCCTGGCGGATTATTGGGAATCTGTCAGCAGTGATAAGGAAGGAAGGATTTTTCCATTTCTCTTGGAGATATTACTCTCAGTTGAGTAATTCATACTGTGCATAGATTAAAATAATGTGGCCTTTACATTACAATAAATCTGCTGGAGATATTAAGGTCCAAAGGAAGAATATACAAGACCATGTAATCAGCACGGTATCATCCAAATAGCTTAGTGTTTTAACTATATATGTAGCATTCTGTAATACATATTCTTTTATTATTTGAAACTATGGATTGATGTTTGCTTTGAAAAACAATCCCATATAAGTGTTACATTTAGGTGGGTAATCTATGGTTTAAAAATGAGGAACTATTGACATCCCTAAGCATAACATTTAAAATGTTTTTTTGCAGTCATCTTATGTTGGGAAAGACACTTGTAGGCAGGTGCAGTCTATTTGCAGGTGGTGCTCTTCTGAATTGACACCGCAGTTGGAGAGGAAGTCAAGGAGAACAAAGTTCCCATTATGGTTTCCTGGGTCACCCCATGGGACTCCAGCAGTGATCTTGTATCAGGCAGAGCCTACTTAAAGCCCCGGCTCCCAGGCTCAGTGTGCTTTTTGGCGAGTTGGTAGAGTAGGGACAGGTACCTCGCCTGCTAGGGATAGTACTAGTTATAGGGAAAGGTTCCTTATGAGGAGTGAAGGCAACTCACTTGGACATCTTCCCATTTGGGAGCACTGGATTGGAATTTGTGAGTGTCCTCTGCTTGGCAGGCGTCCCTTAAGGTTATTGTGAACTGTTTTTGATTTACTTCAATACAACTTTCCTGTTACATTTGTTTGTGTAAATTAATGCTGCTGCATATGCTGCACCCCACCTACACTTGGCGGCAGTCGGCAGTATATGTCCACTGCAGCGGATGCAGAAGGATTGGGCTCCAGCATGTCTCTGCTACCGTGTTTCCCTGAAAATAAGACCTAGCCTGAAATAAGACCTACTGTGATTTTCGGGGAGGGCTGCAATATACCCCCTACCCTGAAAATAAACCCTAGTTTAAAGTGGTTGTAAAATTCTAGAATCCTCTCTATTACAGTAGTATATAATGTAAAATATGTGTGTTTCTGTAATCTAAATGAGTCAAATACCTTTGGTACATCGCTGCTCGGCGCTCAGCTGATATCCCGCTGCTCTCCTCCTCTTCTCCTAGCTGCCAGTGGGGGATTCCTCTGCAGTGCTCAGAGTGAGGAAGAGAGCTCCAGCTGGTCACGGAAGCCATAGATTGCAGAAAAAAAGAAGACAGCATATTGCATGGCAAGCCCTATCCTGAAAAAAAGCCCTACTGTGTTTTTGGTTGCCAAAATTAATATAGGACCCAGGCTTATTTTCGGGGAAACATGGTAGGATCGGCCTTAGCCCTTATGCCAAGGTTCAATGGCTCTAATTCCTTGGGCAGTGTGGGAGGAGAGATTGGAGAGTGCCGAATGCCTGCATTAGGTTCCAGCCCTGCTGGTGGCAGAGATGGATATTAACGCTTTAGAGGCCGATGCCCGCCACATGGTGATGGCACTGCCAGAACATGAGCAAGCTACTTTGAAACAGATCGTCTCACACAGGAGGAAGCCCTGGCACTGTTACTCTTGCCAGCCATGCAAACAGCGCTGACCAAACTAGTTTAGGATGTGGCCCCCTTAACACAGGAGATAGCCTCATCAATGTCCAAAAGACCGGCCAATAATCTGCTCATCCTGGGTCAGGATTCAGATTGAGGATTAGGTGGTAGAGAGGGTCGGAGGAGTCATGACCGGTGGCCAAGTTAACCCAGCAGTGCCGATAGTACTGGGCATGTACATCTTTAAAGACTTTGATTTGCCCTGCCTGCTAGGAAAGTATTAACATTCGGATCGGCGGGCTGGTGGTTGTGGTCTGTGGGCGGTATGGCTTAGGGTACTCCAGGCAACCGGACCAAGTGGAAGTGGTCCGTACTCCCTCAAAAATAAATCTTGGTATCTCTTCAAGAGGTGGTCTGGTCCCTGCCGGTGGGGAAAACTACAACTACTACAAGGGGCCACTGCTGTGGTGGAACCCTGCAAGAACCCCGTAATGCCAGGAGAGTGGTTGGTGGGCTGAACCCTATCCAAGGTTCACCATGAAAGGGTGTTGGTAAAGAACCCCAAACACACCCGAGGAAGAAAACTGGAACCCAATTGGGAGCGCACCAGGTAACAAGTGGTGGGGTAACCTTTCCCACCTACCCAGGTCAATGACCTGGTCTCAGAGGGAACTGACTCTGTGAAAAAGAGATTGTATCGCAATATGTTGAGTCCTTATGTGTTAGGTGATGACTGTCCCAGGAGGTCTACTGACAACCGCAAGGCATTTTATGCTGCAAATCTTACTCTAATGTTTGAAACTCCAACTGACTTGTTCCTGCCAACCCCCCCTTGTACTCGAGTCTTGGACCCCCCCAAAGCCTGTTACTTGACGGCTTTGCCAATGGCAGCCCAAGGGGCCTGCCCACCCCGCTTGTACAAAGCAGGGTGGGGAAAGCTCCTAATGGATTGTGGAAGCTGTCCTTGCTTTTCCTGGTCCTGGTTCAAATCTAGTCAACCATTTCTCAAATAATTAAAATGCAGTTATTTTAAGATGTATGCATAACTAAAACTTTCTTTTTTTTAAAGAGGGTAACTCTAGCAGGGAAACAAACAAACAAAAAAAAATGACAGGGCGTTTAATCCTTTTCTGCTCTGTCTATATGTGTATAAAATATGTGTTATAAAAAAAAGTTTTGACATTGTAAAGTTTGGTTAATTCCTCCCACCCCCTTCATCAAAGTTCTAATGAAATGTAAAAAAAAAAAGAAAAGAAAAAAAACATTTCATTTTCCTTACATACCCTATTTTTTAGACAGTGATGCCAATACAGAGTCTCTTTGCTATGTAATGCAGGCAGATCATGCTGGTGAGAGGAGCTGTACATGGCTCCCTAAAAAACAGCAGATTGCCCTAGGGGAAAGCTGTGGAGAGCTTTCTTTTGATCCCTTTTGGCATAAGCCATAAGAGGTCAACTACATTTGGTGAGTCTGGACCCATTGGGTTTGTGGCACAGCACACTTGAAGTGAATTGAAGTGGAATAGCACTGCACTGTCATTAAGAGCACTGGCATCAATAATTAGAGTATGTGATTGATCTATACACCAATCAATTTTTTCAATGAAAACTTTGCACTTGTTTATCACAATGGATTTTCATGTTTGAATGTTTAATGAATATTATTTTTATGGAGTCACGGATTGCACTTTAATTTAAGCACTGGCACTTTTGGCACATTTTACTTGATGTTATTTGTATCAAACATTTTATTTATTAATTACCTTCATTACTTACTTAGGCTCTTTTGTTTTTGGATATATCCAGCATATGTAGATGTAAAAAAGAGTAGCGTAGCTTATACCATTTGTCTCTGCCCTAGGGGAAGCCCACAGGTGATGTTGAGCATCCGTATTTGAAAGAACCAAAATCCAATGAATCAAAGGGGCCATTTAGGGACAATCAGGCTGGGGAGCAGTGGCAGCTGCTGCTCCCCCCCCTTCCCCCGCATGAGAGACGGATGGGAAGGTGGTGATCAGAGGTCTCCTTACCTACATCACAACATCACCCCCCCTCCCCCCATCCAAGAGACAGATGGAAAAGCAGCTATCCCCCCTCCCCCCGCGGTAGATGAATGGGAAGACAGCGATCAGAGGCCTCCTTACCTTAGGAGGCAGGTGAGCAGGATACAGGGTAGAGCTGCAGCTCCTCGATCCAGGGCCATTGCTTCTCCTCTTGGCTGAACAGAAAGTGGGTCCTGAGACCGGATTGGCCAGGAATCAGACTCCCAGCCAATCGAGTCTCAGGACCTGCTTCCTGATTGACCGGGAAGGGAATCAGGAAGACAATAGCGAATATTAATTTGCTATTGTCACAAAACTGGGTGGGCTCAGGGCGTATTTATTCCATGCTAACATACAGTAGTGCAAACATCTTTTTTTACTTTCCTTTACAGATTTTACCTTGAAAATGTATTCTCCCTATTATGTGTGGTGCACTCTGAGAAACTTCTGTATTGCCTCAGTAAAGAGGAGTTCTCCAGAACACAGAGTGTGAGTTCTATGTCAGGATTTGTACTTTAATGAATACTTATGACTAGTTACATCTGCCTAGATGATGGTGACTTCATGTAAAAAGATGAGAGAAATATGCAGCTGTAACAGGCTGTCAGTAAAACACATTTATGTACATGCTGTGTCTGCTCAGACAATAGATTTAATATGTGTCTAGTGACAGGTCTGCTTTGAGATTATATTATGCAGTGTGCAGCATGGTTGTCAAATTATGAGAATCCTGCAAACCCTAGGGCCCATGGTTCAGAATAGCAGCCAACTCATAGCTTTTAGCTTCCATAAAATCTTTTTAAATCAGCTTTGTGAATGATACAGCCAGGCTGACATCTGCACTCATCTCCTTAGTGCTGAAATTAAAGACTCCCTAAACATCATACAAATTGGCAAGTATTTTAGCCTTGCTGGAATTTATACGAATTTTCGTGTGTTTGCACAGCCCCAAATGCTGGGTCTATGAAGCTTAGAACGGTTTCAATTTTAAGGGCCACAAAAATGTGTATGCATACTGTGATCCTTTTGAAATACCTGTTCAGACTTCTGTGCAGCAAGGACATAGGTCACATCTGCAAGTAGGATCCTGCAATCCCTGTCATTGCACACTAAAGTCATTCAGTATCCTCAAAATAAAGTACACAGTTTAAAGGATAAGTTCACGTGAAAAAGTAAAATAATAAATGCACATTTTTTTTGCAGGTAAAAAAAATATGCATTTATGATTTTATTTTTTTTAGGAACCTGGAAAGCATTGCACTAGTGATCAGCAAATCACTAATGCCATGCCATGCAGGTCTTTTGCCGAATGTCAGTGTGAGCTGTCTGCCCCATACTTCGTATAGGCAGGCAGTTTCACACTGACAGGAAGACTCAACGAACTACCACAGCACTCAACAACACCGTGGTACTACAAGTTGTCAGCCGCAAGGGATGTTGGGACTTGTAGTTCATTCATACACAGAGCTCTGTAAATGAATGAAGCAGCCGTGTGGGCAGAGTTTTCAAAAAGTGACAGCTAGTATGGGGAACTTATCCCCGTACTGCTGTAACAGGGGAGTGAGAGCAGCAGGGAGTGGCTGCAGCAGTGGGAACATGTTCCCTCTTAAAAACCAGTGGAACATGTAACACGTTCCCAAAGGTGAATTTATCCTTAACCTCCTCCCTCCCGCCATATAGACAAATGACAGCGGGCTGGATCCCCTCTCGTTCTGGGACAACGTCATATGACATCACCCCAGTCTGCCCGCGGGGATGCACCACACAGTGCAACCCCAATCTCTGTAAAGGGCCAATGACACGACTCTTTACTCATGTGATTGGCTGTGTCCAATCACAGCCGATCACATGTAAACACTGAAGTGCCATTTATCATCTCTCCTTGCCTCACACTGCCAGAGTGTGAGGAGAGGAGAGTCGATCAGCGCTTTTCAGTGCCCATCAGTGCTGCCCATCAGTGCCGCCTATCTGTGTTGCCTATCATTGCCCATAAGTGCCACCTATCAGTGCCCATCAGTGCTACCTATCAGTGCTGTCTATAAGTGCTCACCAGTGCTACATATTACAATAGTGATTAATAATACATAAAGTCCATAATCAGATCAAGTGAATCAATAACAGTTCTATCAGTGAAGATCTTCAAAAGGTGAAGCGGATGAGGAACCACAAGCATGGGTCCCTTACTGAGATAAATTGGCAAATAAGACTGGATAACCTTCACCGCACCACTGTGATATGGATAAAATACGCGCTTACCAACTGGCAAGCTTAGGAAAGCTTGTGACCTTAACCCGGTCGGGGCCTTTCTTGAGATGGAGACACCACTAAACCGCTCCTTAGATCGTGACTGGCCCACTATCCTCCATATAGAAAGAACCTGGATGCAGGAGATGCTAAACTCCTATCTAGGAGTTGTTCTCACAAACAATGTCCCTGGTTGAAGGTCTTGAAGGCAAACTCTTTGTAGATAGCATCTCTAGCAGTGACCTCAATCCACCCCAAAGATTGTAGTTGTTGCAGAGTTTGTGTCCTTTCTTCAGGAGTTAGAAGGTGAGCCTCTGAAGTCTAAGCCTGATCTCGATCCAGCGATGTGCATGAGACCCGCGGCTCTCCCTCCTGATTGGCTGAGAGAAGCAGGAGAGGGGCTGAGCTGTGCTTTTTGTGTCTTACGGACACAGAGAGTAAGACACAAAAAGCACAGCTCATCCCCTCTCCTGCTTCTCCCAGCCAATCAGGAGGGAGAGCCGCGGGTCTCGTGCACATCGCTGGATCGAGATCAGGCTTAGACTTCAGAGGCTCACCTTCTAACTCCTGAAGAAAGGACACAAACTCTGCAACAACTACAATCTTTGGGGTGGATTGAGGTCACTGCTAGAAATGCTATCTACAAAGAGTTTGCCTTCAAGACCTTCAACCAGGGGCATTGTTTGTGAGAACAACTCCTAGATAGGAGTTTAGCATCTCCTGCATCCAGGTTCTTTCTATATGGAGGATAGTGGGCCAGTCACGATCTAAGGAGCGGTTTAGTGGTGTCTCCATCTCAAGAAAGGCCCCGACCGGATTAAGGTCACAAGCTTTCCTAAGCTTGCCAGTTGGTAAGTGAGTATTTTATCCATATCACAGTGGTGCGGTGAAGGTTATCCAGTCTTATTTGCCAATTTATCTCAGTAAGGGACCCATGCTTGTGGTTCCTCATCCGCTTCACCTTATGAAGATCTTCACTGATAGAACTGTTATTGATTCACTTGATCTGATTATGGACTTTATGTATTATTAATCACTATTGTGGCATTTATTTATCACATTTTTTGGTTTACAGCGCTGCTTCCTCTGTTTATTTATTGTTTAGTGTGTGTATCTCACCTTTAAGCGGCTGCTTTACTTTTTAATTGCTTGTCATTTAAAACTTGATTGTGCTAATTGTGTGTAGGTATACAGCGCGGTGCCTTTCCTACCTTTAAGTGCTACATATTAGTGCCGCCTATCAGTGTCCATCAGTGCTGTATCTTACTGCCTCCTTATCAGTTCCCCCTCATCAGTGCCCTTCAATGCCGTCTCATCAGTGCCCATAAGTTCCACCTTATGAAGTGCCTATCAGTGCAGCCTATCAGCGCACATCAGTGCAGCCTCATCAGCACACATCAGTGAAGGAGAAAAAATACTTATTTACAACATTTTCTGACAGAAACTAAGGAAAATTATTTTAGCAAAAAAACAGCGATGATTAAATACCACCAAAAGAAAGCTCTGTCTCCACACGCCACCCCCCTGTTGGGTCGGTCAGTCAAACCCCCCACCCCCCTCACATCACTTGCTCATCCACCCACCAGGCCCGCACTTACCCCATCTTGGTCACGAGCAGCTTCGGCTCCTTCTTGTGTCTCCTCCTCCTCGGCAGCTTCTTCCTCTGTGCCTTGAGCCCACCCTTTTTCGAAGCCAATTAGAGCCTCAGGCTCTAATCCTGTGCTTAAAAAAAACCCCATTACAATCCATGCCTCCGGCGCCCTGCGCCCTTACAGTGTTGCATGACTGCTCAATTGACATTCAGAGTGAGACATCACTGAAAGCTGAAAATTGGCCTGGGCAGAAAGGGGGTAAAAGTGCCCAGTATTGAAGCAGTTAAAGAAGTTTAACTATGGAATGAATTGCACCAGGGAAGAACTAGAAAACTTTGGCCTGGAGAGGCAAACACAACCAACTAGTATTTTCATAGATTAAGTCATAAATGGATCCAAATTCAGCTGGTTCGGCAGGGACCAGACAAATTTCCATCCATGTATAGGCAGGGATGTTGTACAGAAGTTAATCTTGTGTACAACCAGCCTGCCAGATTTTCCACACTCAGTCTATATCCTGCAGCGCTAATCAGTGTATACTGATGGCAGAGAAGTCTCCATGCTATCAGTATACAATAGCCCAGCAGGGAGGATTTCCCCCTCCACATAGAGTGTGTGGATGGGGAAATCAGGTCAGTTGTTTTTCGTTCAACTCATTGGTTGAATAAAAAAAACTGACAAATCTATGGGCTGCCTTAGATAGGAATACATTTTTCTGGGCTGAAGAAAGTGTACCACACAAAGTGTGCCATGGCATTGCATTGATAAGTGATCAAAAATGTAAATGTATTTTATAGGGATTTTATGTGAGAGACCAACACCTAGTGGCACATAATTGTGAAGTGGAAGGAAAATGATAAATGGTTTTCAACATTTTTTACAAATAAATATCTGAAAAGTGTGGCCTGCATTTGTATTCAGCCCCCTTTACTCTGATACCCCTAACTAAAATCTAGTAGAACCAATTGCCTTCAGAAGTCACCTAATTAGTAAATAGAGTCCACCTGTGTGTAATGTAATCTCAGTATAAATACAGCTGTTGTGTGAAGGTCTCAGAGGTTTGTTAGAGAACCTTAGTGAACAAACAGCATCATGAAGGCAAAAGAACACACCGGACAGGTCAAGTTTAAAGCAGGGTTAGGTTAGGAAAAAATAAACCAAGCTCTGAACATCTCACGGAGTACTGTTCAATCCATCATCGGAAAAAGGAATGAGTATGGCACAACTGCAAACCCACCAAGACATGGCCGTCTATCTAAACTGACAGGCAAGGAGAGCATTTATCAGAGAAGCAGCCAAGAGGCCCATGGTAACTCTGGAGGAGCTGCAGAGATCCACAGCTCAGGTGGGAGAATCTGTCCATAGTGGGCAACTATTAGTCGTGCACTCGACAAATCTGGCCTTTATGGAAGAGTGGCAAGAAGAAAGCCATTGTTAAAAGAAAACCATAATAAGTCCCGTTTGCAGTTTGTGAGAAGCCATGCGGCGGACACAGCAAACATGTGGAAGAAGGTGTTCTGGTCTGATGTCAACAAAATTGAATATTTTTGCCTAAAAGCAAAATGCTATGTGTGGCAGAAAACTAAAACTGCACATCTCCCTGAACACACCATCCCCACTGTGAAACATGGTGATGGCAGCATCATGTTGTGTGGATACTTTTCTTCAGCAGTGAAAAGGAAGCTGATCAGAGTTGATAGGAAGATGGATGGAGCCAAATACAGGGTAATCTTAGTAGAAAACCTGTTAAAGTCTGCAAAAGACTTGAGACTGGGGCGGAGGTTCACCTTTCAGCAGGACAATGATCCTAAATAGACAGCCAAAGCTACAATGGAATGGTTAAGATCATAGGATATTCATGTGTTAGAATGGCCCAGTCAAAGTCCAGACCTAAATCCGAATAAGACTCTGTGGCAAGACTTGAAAATTCCTGTTCACAGACACTCTCAATCCAATCTGACAGAGCTTGAGCTATTTTGCAAAGAAGGTTGGGAAAAAATGTCACTCTCTAGATGTGCAAAGCTGGTAGAGACACCCCAAAAAAACTTGCAGCTGTAATTGCAACGAAAGGTGGTTCTACAAAGTATTGACTCGGGGAGGCTGAATACAAATGCACGCCACACTAATCACATATTTATTTGTAAAAAATGTTGAAATCCATTTATCAGTTTCCTTCCAAGGGGTATGAATACTTTTTCAAGGCACTGTGGGTGAGTGGCAGGGGGTACTGCCCAGTTAGCTTGCCCCGCCTTTTTGGGTGTTAGGTGCCTTGTCTTTCTTGGGAGGGTCAATTCACTTTTTATTCAGGAGAAGGGGAAGCTAGGTTAGGGGTTGTCCTGGGATAGTTGTAAGAAAGATGGACCTGTAGACACTTGCAAGCTGGTGGTAGACGTGGATGGTGGAAGACATGTGGTCTAATAGAAGTGATGATCTTAGGTCTGAAAAGAAAGCAAGCAGTTAGCAAGTGTCACTGACTGCAGGTCCTGCTCTGATCAATGGTGAAGTATGTCCATTCAGGGCCGCCAGCCCAACATATATTATTAGCACTGGCTGAGGAAGCAAATGCCTTCCTGTCCCAAAACCCAGTACTCCCCTGCATTGTGCAGTGACATTCATAACCACTACTTGCAAGTTATAGCCAGAAAAGGTTGTCAAGAAAAAGATTGCTGCATTGTTGGGTAAGTTTATACAGTATCTCACAAAATTGAGTACACCCCTCACATTTTTATAAATATTTTATTATATCTTTTTTTAATGTGACAACACTGAATAAATTACACTTTGCTACAATGTAAAGTAGTGAGTATATAGCTTATATAACAGTGTAAATTTGCTGTCCCCTCAAAATAACTCAACATACAGCCATTAATGTCTAAACCGCTGGCAACAGAAGTGAGTACACCCCTAAGTGAAAATGTCCAAATTGGGCCCAAAATGTCAATACTTTGTGTGGCCACCATTATTTTCCAGCACTGCCTTAACCCTCTTGGACATGGAGTTCACTAGAGCTTCACAGGTTTCCACTGGTGTCCTCTTACACTCCTCCATGACGACATCATGGGGCTGGTGGATGTTAGAGACCTTGTCCTCCTCCACCTTCCATTTGAGGATGCCTGTCAGGGAAATGCTGGCCAGCACATGCGTACTAGGATTTGTGCAATGGGAACGCCTATGTGCATGCGGGTGTGCGCGTCCCTTTAACACTGCCGCCAAATGGCATATATAAGGATGACAATTGCACTGGGGCCTTGCTGTCTGATCTGCAGTCTTTCCCTGTATCTTGTATCCTGTACCTATTCTTGATCTTGTTGACCCTTACTTTTCAGACCATCCTGATTATCTCCAAACCTGACCCCGGCTTGTCCTGACTCTGATTATGCTACATCTGCTTGATCTTCTGCTGCCCAATCTCTGCCTGTTGCAACCTCAGTGGTCCTTGTACAAGGGCTGTATGAGAGGCCTTCCTCTGTTCGTCAGGCTCTACCAGAAGGTACGTGACACTGCCCCACCGATCCTCAATAGAGTTTAGGTCTGGAAACATGCTTGACCAGTCCATCACCTTTACCCTCAGCTTCTTTAGCAAGGCTGTGGTCATCTTGGAAGTGTGTTTGGGGTTGTTTTGTTGGAATACTGCCCTGCGGCCCAGTCTCCGAAGGGAGGGGGTCATGCTTTGCTTCAGTATGTCACAGTACATGTTGGCATTCATGGTTCCCTCAATAAAGTGTAGCTCCCCAGTGCCAGGGAATTTCTGAAATTCAGAACCCAAAAATCAAAACCCAAAAATCTGAAATAACTAGTAATAACTAACTATTAAATTATAGGTATTGAATTTTTCTTTCAAATTTGGCTGTTAGTGAATGTAACGAGTACGAATTTATCTGAAGTTACAAATTATCTGAAATAACGAATGCCATATCTAAACGAATAGAACGTAGCGATCTAATAATAATAAATAATAATAAAAATAAAACCATTTTATTATTATTATTATTATGTATTATTTGTTCCATTCTATCTGTTCCTTCTGGGACGACAGCCATGCAGACCAATTTGTTGCAATGCAGTGTTTTGGGTCGTTATCAATGCCCTGCGACCCTGTCTCCGAAGGGAGGGGATCATGCTCTGCTTCAGTATGTCACAGTACATGTTGGCATTCATGGTTCTCTCAATAAACTGAAGCTCCCCAGTGCCAGGGAATTTCTGAAATTCAGAATTTTTGGAAATTTTGGAAATTCTGAATTTCAGAAATCCAGAAATTCCCTATTTCGAAAATTGGAAATTTCGAAAATTGGAAATTCGGGAAATTCGAGATTCAGAAATTGAAAAATTTCCGAAATTGGAAAATTCTAATTTGGAAATTCGAAATTTCAGGAATTTCGGAAGTTTGGAAATTTGAAATTTCGGAAATTTTAAAATTCTAAAATTGGGAAATTTGAAAATCTGAAAATAAGAATGAAAATCTGAAAATTCAAAAGAATGAAAATCTTAAAATTTCAAAACCCAAAAATCTGAAATAATAACTAATTAATAACTATTAAATTATAGGTATTGGAATTTTCTTTCAAATTTGGCTGTTAGTGAACGTAACGTGTAGGAATTTATCCGAAGTTACAAATGATCTGAAATAACGAATGCCGTATGTAAACGAATAGAACGTAACAATCTAATAATAATAATAAAACCTTTTCGTTATTATTACTATTTATTATTAATTTGTTCCATTCCATCTGTTCCTTCTGGGACGACAGCCATGCAGACCAATTTGATGCAGTGTGCGGCATATGGTCTAAGCACTGACAGGATGACCCCCCCCACCCCTTCAACCTCTGCAGCAATGCTGGCAGCACTCATACGTCTAATTCCCAAAGACAACCTCTGGATATGACCCTGAGCATGTGCACTCAACTTCTTTGATCGATCATGGTGAGGACTGTTCTGAGTGGAACCTGTCCTGTTAAACCGCTGTATGGTCTTGGCCACAGTGCTGCAGCTCAGTTTCAGGGCCTTGGCAATCTTTTTATAGCCTAGGCCATCTTTATGTAGAGCAACAATTCTTTTTTTTAGATCCTTAGAGAGTTCTTTGTCATGAGGTGCCATGTTGAACCTCAAGTGACCAGTATGAAGAGTGAGAGCGATAACACCAAATTTAAGACACCTGCTCCCCATCCACACCTGAGACCTTGTAACACTAACGAGTCACATGATATTGGGGATGGAAAATGGCTAATTGTGCCCAATTTGGTAAGTTTCACTTAGGGGTGTACTTACTTTTGTTGTCAGCAGTTTAAACATTAATGGCTGTGTTGAATTATTTTGAGGGGACAGCAAATTTACACTGTTATAAAAGCTGTACACTCACCACTTTACATTATAGCAAAGTGTCATTTCTTCAGTGTTGTCACATGAAAAGATATAACAAAATATTTCCAAAAATGTGAGGGGTGTACTCACTTTTGTGAGATACTGTAGAAGACCAAGCCCCTTTGTGTATGAGTAAATTGACCTGTTGATTCGGTTGAGATTTCAACAAGCCTTTGAATGGTTCATGCTGTCTTTTATTGGACTAACCCACACTGCATTGCACATCTTCTCATTCTCCTTGTTACTCTTGGGCCAGTCCTACAAACATTCAGATGTGAGTAATCAGAAGCAGATTGTTAAATAAAGTCTTTACAGCAATATTTTCATAAGTAAACCAGTGAACAGGTAAAGGGTCCTTTCTGTCCACTATCTGTACACCATGGCTCAAGCAGACAAATAAAATATAAGCAGAAATTGAATTTTCAAAAACTTTATTTGGAAAAGAATACTCTCACCCCCAAGTTTAAAGATGTATTAAAAATTGTTTAAATAGTAGATTCAATGGTCCTTTCTACATCAGTCCAGTGCTGAGTCTCCTCATCATTTAAAAAAACCTCAATAAGGATTAAAGTTAGGAGAGAAATTCTTTCCCATGTCTGTACTAATAACTGATTCTAATAGAGAGTCATAGTAGTAGTAAGTTGACCGTGGAATCATGGGAGATTTCCTTGGTCCAGATCCCACGTTATCATAGTTAATTGGTTCATTCATTCATTTGGAACCTTTGTGGTTACAATGTTTTCAATGGCTTGTAGATTTTATTTTGATTATATAAGTTTAAAAATGGACATCGTGCTGTCTCAAAGTCACTCATGCAGTAAAAACTTCATATCATGGTCTAAATGACTCCATGACCCTATTTGTGATTTTGACATAAAAAGAGAATGTTGTAAAAAAAAAGACAAAGAAACAAAATTTGCACAAATGATTTTCTTTTATAAAATGAATATGTAATTTAAAATACAGTAATTAACCTTTCTGGAAAGATATTCTCCTTTATGACAAGTCATTTTACTTTGAATATTTTATCTTTACAAAGAAGGTGAATAGAATAAGCCTTGATGTTGTTCACTGTTGCATGAATATTTCTTTTGCCTTATTTAAAATAAGTGTAATCTAGAACAATCAGTATTCATAATATCCCATTACATATAAATTTACATCGGGTGTGAATAAGAATTCTATCTGAGACTTATTTATCGATATGTCTCCATCAATTCCCTATATCTAGCAATCAGACGAAACTTCAACTGAGAAATTACTTTTGTGAAATGGAAACTCAAACTTGACTGGTGGCTAGTGAAAAATCCATACAGTTCTTTTTTGAGACACGCCGAGGTGTTGGGTTGCAATAAGTTCAGTGTTGTTAAAGTGGAACTGAAATTGAAAAGTGAAGATTCATTGTTCTACAAGTTTCTAGAAGTGTTAATTGTGTCTCAGCAGTACTCTGAAAGATTCCTGGTTTGAACGTGCCTAAGCACTTCTGAGCATACAGTTCCATGTATATTTGTAGTGTAAATCTAAAGTACTGCGTCCTCAGGTTGCTTGTCTCAATAGATTTGGGGTGGAGTTTGAATATATAACTACTGTGCTGCTCGCTGTTCTCTTTGCTGGAGGCTCTGACATGAGGATGCAAAGCCGTGCTTCTACCAAGATGACCACCTCCACACAGAGACACAGTGCAGAACAAGGCATGGTTGGTCAGTACAAACAAATGGTCACTGTGCACACCTATAACTGGCCTTTGCAGCAAAGAGCACATGGAAAGGCAACGCAGGCAAAACAAAACCAAAGAAATTCCCAGTTCAACCTCCCGACCAGCCTGCAACCAACTGAATCGTCCTGTTTAACAGTATGCATTAAAAACAGGAGTTCAGTTTGCACACATTTGCAAATACATGCGTAAGCTACCGAACCCCATCAAGGCACCCCAGTATTTTCTGTAGTTCTATCTCTAAATTTTGAGAGCCTCCACAGTTGGATCACATGCATTATAATGGATAGGCAGAGGGCAGGTGAGCCTGGAGGGAGCCCACCCCTCCTTAAAGGACAGAGGCACGCTGAACACCCAGCATATAGCACTTTGGCAGCAAAGGTGTCCAGTGTGTCCCCTTGCCAATATTTCAACAGTACAAATGGCCACTGTCTTCATCTATAACTGGCCTTTGCAGAAAGGAGCACATGGATAGGCAGCATGATTGGACACAGCTGATCACGTGGTAAAGGGCTGCTGTGATTGACCCTTTACCCTGATCGGCGATCACAGAGCTCCCCCCAGATGCGCAGTTCATTCTGCACTACTGCGACCGTTTTCAGCTGACAGTGAGTTAAAGCCGCTGTTAGCTGACATCTCAGTGCTGGTCCAGGCTGGGAAAAGATTACTACCATATGGATGGGATCCACCCAGGAGCCTGGACTGGCACCTGGCTTAGCCTCTCAGCGCTTGAGCCAGCCTCTCCCGCCCCCTCCACACCAGAGCAGACAGCAGTTGGGGGTGCAGACTGAAAGTCACCAGCTCTCTGCTCATGGAGCACTGAGAACTGAGCAATGAGCGGCAATTGATCGCTTGGTTCTCAGTCTTAGAGCTGATGGAGGACAGATGCAGCATCAGACCACCTAGGTAAGTATGATTTAATAAAAAAAAACTCTTTTAACCACCTGACATCCGGCCATAGCCGAATGACGGCTTCAGCACAGATGTCAATTCCCGGGAGGCCGTCATATGACGGCCTCCCCTTACCTTGCTCCCCGTGCGCGCTCACGAGCGCGCAACGGGGAAATTCTGTGTTGGCCGTGTCCCTTGGACACAGCCAAACACAGATCGCTGTAAACGGCCAATCACAGCGGCCGTTTACAGCGCGATCGCTGCCTCCAATGAGAGATGATCTGAAATGTAAACAATTGAGATCATCTCTCATTGCTGGCTCTCTCTCCTCACACAGAGACAGCGTGTGAGGAGAGAGAGATCTGTCAGCGATCTGTGAGTGTACCTGTGTGATTTACTGTGCCTACAGTGCCCATAGTGCCCATCATTACAGTGCCCATCATTACAGTGCCCCATCATTACAGTGCCCCATCAGTACAGTGCCAATCAGTGCCCACCTGTGCCAAACGGTGCCCACCTGTGCCAAACGGTGCCCACCTGTCTGCCCAGCGGTGATCAGTGTCCAGCTGCACATCTGCACAATCAGTGCCCACCTGTGCCACCTCATCAGTGCCCACCTGTGCCACCTCATCAGTGCCCACCTGTGCCAATCAGTGCACATCTGTGCTGCCTCAGTGCACATCTGTGTAATCAGTGCACATCTGTGCCGCCTCATCAGTGCCCATCTGTGCCACTCCATCTGTGCCGCCCCATCTGTGCCGCCCCATCTGTGCCATCCCATCAGTGCCCAGCTGTGCCACCTCATCAGTGCACATCTGGCAATCTCAGTGTGCCGCCCCATCTGTGCCATCCCATCAGTGCCCAGCTGTGCCACCTCATCAGTGCACACCTGTGCCACCTCATCATTGCCCACCTGTACCGCCTCATCAGTGCCCACCTGTGCCACCTTATCAGTGCACATCTGCACATCTGTTCCACCTCATTAGTGCACATCTGTACCACCTCATCAGTGCACATCTGTTCCACCTCACCAGTGCCCCTCTGTGCCACCTCACTGCCCATCTGTGCTCATCAGTGCCGCCTCATCAGTGCCCATCAGTGCAGGCTTAGCAACCATGGCCAAAAGAAGCTTTTCCGCCGAGGAGGCATACCAAATCCTGTCCCAGGCCGACGAGAGCAACGGGGAGCTCTCTTTTTCGGATTCCCTTTCCGACTCCGATTCTGATTTGGACATAAATTATGAGCCAGTCCTCAGTAGTGGAACACTGAGTGACTCAGAGGAGGAAGAGATTCGGCCTGCCAAATGAAGGCGTTCTGGTGGGGAGGCAGTGGCATCTACCAGCACGGCAGTCCCATCCACCAGCACGGCAGTCCCATCCACCAGCACGGCAGTGCCATCCACCAGCACGGCAGTGCCATCCAAGAGCACGGCAGTGCCATCCACCAGCAGCGCAGTGCCTCGGCAAGAAAAGCCAAGGACCAAAGCCAGCCTTCCCTATGCCCTGCAGAACCCCTTGCGGCTTCCTCCTAATTCAGGAGAAGCCAACATTCCCCCTTTCATTGCCCAGCCAGGAGTCCAGGTGAACGCGGAGAATTTTTCCCCAATAGATTTTTTAAATTTATTTTTTACCGAGGACATGCTGTCAAGTATTGTGGCCCAGTGCAACCTTTATGCACAGCAATTCATTGCGAATAATCCAACGTCCTACTATGCCCATCCCTTCGAATGGAGAGACCTAACAGTGGAGGAGTTGAAGGTTTTTTTAGGGCTCACATTTAACATGGGACTCACAAAAAAAAACACTTTGCTGTCCTATTGGTCAACCCACCCCCTCCAACACATGCCAGTATACTCCAAGGTAATGCCCAGAAACAGATACCTCATGATATTGAGGTTTCTTCATTTCAACGACAATACCCAGTGCCCTCCCCGAAATGACCCAAACTATGATAGACTTTTCAAAATTCGACCACTTTTAAATTATTTTTCTGCACTATTCCCCCTGCTGTTTACCCCGGACAAAAACATATGTGTGGATGAGTCCCTTGTTAAGTTTAGTGTCAGGCTTAAAATAAAGCAATATATTCCCAGTAAAAGGGCCCGCTATGGGGTGAAGGTATACAAATTATGGGACCGAGTCACAGGTTACTTGTATGCCTTCAAAGTGTACGAAGGGAAGGACACCCAGCTGCAACCCCATAATTGCCCAGACTACTTGTTATCAAGCGGGAAAATTGTTTGGGACCTCACATACCCCCTACTGGAGAAAGGCTACCACCTGTACGTAGATAACTTCTACACATCTCTGCCCCTGTTCCACAACCTGCATCGGAAGAAGACGCCTGCATGTGGTACCATTAAAAAGAACCGGAAGGGCTTTCCTGAAAGTCTGGTGAATAAAAAATTGAGAAAAGGAGAAACAGCGAGTCTACGAAACAACGAGATTTTGGCAGTGAAGTGGAGAGACAAAAGAGATGTGTACATGTTGTCTTCAATCCACGATGATACCTTCATGGAAATCCCCATAAGAAATGGCCCCATACAGAAACCTAAATGCATCTTTGATTATAATTTGTTTATGGGGGGAGTCGACTTGAATGACCAGATGCTGGAACCGTACCTTGCTACAAGACGGACATACCATTGGTATAAGAAAGTCGCAATTTATTTTTTTCATTTGGCCATCTACAATTCTTATGTCATTTATCGTAACTCCACCCAAAATCCCAAACGCTTCCTTGGCTACCAGGAGGAAGTTTTCACTGCCCTTACATTCCCGAACGGCCCCCCAGAAAATATCCGATCAGATGTTCTAAGTCGACTCTCCGAACGCCACTTTCCAGATAAGATCCCTCCCAAACCAACAGGCCAACGACGGCAAAAAAAATGTAAGGTGTGTACCAGAGCTGGATTCAGAAGAGACACATCTTATTATTGTGCACAATGTCCTTCTGAACCAGGCCTCTGCGTAGGTGAATGTTTTCGTCGTTACCGTACTTCACTAAATTATTAGTGAAGTATGGTAAACGTAAGCCTCCGTTCCTGAAAATTTACCCTCACACCCCTTATGCCACTGCCTCCTCTGTAACTGACCCTGGCTTGTTATTTGACCACGCTTCTGCCTAACGATTCTGTAAATACCTCTGCCTGATCTGGAACTGACCCTGGACTGTTATTCAACCTCGCTTCTGCCTAACGATTCTGCACATACCTCTGCCTGATCTGGAACTGACCCTGGACTGTTATTCGACCATGCTTCTGCCCAACGATTCTGTACATACCTCTGCCTGATCTGGAACTGACCTTGGACTGTTTAACCATGATATTTGCCTGCCTCTTGGACTGATCTTGTACCCTGATACTGGACTAGTGGGATTCAACACAGGGGTCTCCCTTATGTGAGGGGCTCCAGAATTGTTTTTCTGGATGAAGAAAACAATTTTTTTTGTTTTCTTAATCCTAGATTAGGGTCTGGAGACTCGGAGGCTTCAAAAAGATTTGGGTGGGAGAAGCCTCTACCCCTGTCCCCATTCTGTCCTGAACGAGGCCCTACTTCTGCCTGTAGGACTTACTGCCGTCATGCCTCTGCCTGTTGCACTGACCACACCACATGGACCTGCCTACTACCAGGACCAATATTTTTGGCACTGCGGGCAGTGCTGGACCAGTGCTATCCTCCTGTGTACAACTGCGCTACTACAACCACAGGTAATCTTTTTTGTTTACGCTTTGCTCAGCATAATGTATTTTGGGGTGTAATTCTTGGTATGTGCATGCATTGTGTCCCTGGAACACCTGACGGTGTTCCTTGCATGTTGGATCTCTGTATGTGGCCAGGCTGTGTAGAAGTCTCACACATGTGGTATCGCCATACTCAGGAGGAGTAGCAGAATGTATTTTGAGGTGTCATTTTTGCTATCTAAATGCTATGTGTTGGAAATATCTTATAAACGGACAACTTTGTGTAAAAAAAAATGCGTTTTCATTTTTTTCCACATTTTCCAAAAACTTCTGGAAAAAAATAAAACCATTCAAAAGACTCATTATGCCTCATAGATTATACGTTGGGGTGTTAGCTTTCCAAAATGGGGTCATTTTGTGGGTGTTTCCATTGTCCTGGTGCTCCAGGGCCTTCAAAAGTGTAATAGGTGGTTGAGAAATGTGATGTGTAATTTATGCTCCTAGAACACCTGATGGTGCTCCTTGCATGTTGGGCCTCTGTATGTGGCCAGGCAGTGAAAAAGTCCCACACATGTGGTATCGTAATACACAGGAGTAGCAGAATGTATTTTGGGGTGTCGTTTTTGCTAACTAAATGCTATGTGTTGGAAATATCTTATAAACGGACAACTTTGTGTAAAAAAAAATGCGTTTTAATTTTTTTTCCACATTTTCCCAAGACTTCTGGAAAAAAATAAACCATTCAAAAGATTTATTATGCCTCATAGATTATACATTGGGGTGTTAGCTTTCCAAAATGGGGTCATTTTGTGGGTGTTTCCATTGTCCTGGTGCTCCAGGGCCTTCAAAAGTGTAATAGGTGGTTGAGAAATGTGATGTGTAATTTATGCTCCTAGAACACCTGATGGTGCTCCATGCATGTTGGGCCTCTGTATGTGGCCAGGCAGTGAAAAAGTCACACACATGTGGGATCGTAATACTCAGGAGGAGTAGCAGAATGTATTTTGGGGTGTCATTTTTGCTATCTAAATGCTATGTGTTGGAAATATCTTATAAACGGACAACTTTGTGTAAAAAAAAATGCGTTTTCATTTTTTTTCCACATTTTCCCAAAACTTCTGGAAAAAAATAAACCATTCAAAAGATTTATTATGCCTCATAGATTATACATTGGGGTGTTAGCTTTCCAAAATGGGGTCATTTTGTGGGTGTTTCCATTGTCCTGGTGCTCCAGGGCCTTCAAAATTGTAATAGGTGGTTGAGAAATGTGATGTGTAATTTATGCTCCTAGAACACCTGATGGTGCTCCATGCATGTTGGGCCTCTGTATGTGGCCAGGCAGTGAAAAAGTCACACACATGTGGTATCATGTGGTATCGTAATACTCAGGAGGAGTAGCAGAATGTATTTTGGGGTGTCATTTGTGGTATAAACATGCCATGTGAGAGAAATAAGCTATTACAATGACAATTTTGTGGGGAAAAAAAAATCTCAATTTTGCAAAGAATTGTGGGAAAAAAATACAACTTCAAATAACTCACCATGCCTCTAACTAAATACAATGAAATGTCTACTTTCCAAAAAGGGGTTATTTGGGGGGCATTTGTACTTTCCTGGCTTGTTTGGGTCTCAGGAAATGAGATAGGCCTCAGTACATCAGATGTGATAATTTTTTATGATTTGCACCATAGCTTGTAGACTCTAAAACTTTCACACAGACCAAATAATTTCCACAAATTTTTGGTTATTTTTACCAAAGATATGTAGCAGTATAAATTGTGGGCAAAATGTATGAAGAAAAATTACGAATTTGCAAAATTTTATCACAGAAATTAGGAAAAATTTGTTTTTTTTCAAAATTTTCGGTCTTTTTTCATTTATAGCGCAAAAAATAAAAACCCAGAGGTGATCAAATACCACCAAAATAAAGCTCTATTTGTATGAAAAAAAGGACAAAAAAATCATTTGGGTACAGTGTTGCATGACTGAGTAATTGTCATTCAAAATGTGAGAGCACTGAAAGCTGAAAATTGGTCTGGATAGGAGGGGGGTTTAAGTGCCTAGTAAGCAAGTGGTTAAGGATGTGAAGGAATGATGTTAGGGCAAAATGAAGGAATAGGAGCAGTGTATTGTATCGGTTAGTTTAAGAAATAAAAAAATAGATTAGTGTGATTAGTGTTAGGGTAGAAGAGAGGGTTGATGTAAGGGTAAGTTTTAGGATTATAGGGAAGATTAGTGTTAGAGTCACAGAGATAATTCATTTTAGGATTTAGAAGGGTTACGGTGAGGTTTAGGGCTACAGGGAGGGGTAGTATGAGGATAAATGCCTTATAGGGAGGGGGGTTTGTGTGGGTTCGTTTTAGGAATATTGTTACATTAATGCCCCGTACACTCGGTCGGACTTTGTTCGGACATTCCGACAACAAAATCCTAGGATTTTTTCCGACGGATGTTGGCTCAAACTTGTTTTGTCTACACACGGTCGCACAAAGTTGTCGGAAAATCCGATCGTTCTAAACGCGGTGACGTAAAACACGTACGTCGGAACTATAAACGGGGCAGTGGCCAATAGCTTTCATCTCTTTATTTATTCTGAGCATGCGTGGCACTTTGTCCGTCGGATTTGTGTACACACGATCGGAATTTCCGACAACGCATTTTGTTGTCGGAAAATTTTATCTCCTGCTCTCAAACTTTGTGTGTCGGAAAATCCGATGGAAAATGTCCGATGGAGCCCACACACGGTCGGAATTTCCGACAACACGCTCCGATCGAAAATTTTCCATTGGAAAATCTGACCGTGTGTACGGGGCATTAGAGTTCATTTTAGGATTACCTGGACGGTGTTAGGGCTGGCTCAGCCCTTCCTTCTCTGAGCTGGCCGCTCAGCTGTCGGCTAATTGCCAGCTCTCTTCTCTCTCTACACTTAACCAGCTGTTGTGGATCTGCTCGTCAGTCCCGCCTACCTTTAAGAGGTCCGGCTCACTTCTTTCCTGCCTTCGCCTTGGTCACATCACAAGAAACCATCTCCTGCGTTCCTGTTTAAAGACTGGCTTGCTGACATCCCTTCTGGCTCCTTATCCTGGTTGGTGTTCCTCCACTTTGATCCCTGACTTCTGGCCTGGCTGATTACTCGATCTGGTTACTGAACTCTGGCTTGGCTGACTACACGATCCGGTTACTGGACTCTGGCTATGCTTTGACTACGCTTACTCTATTTAACTTTTTATTTTTATTAATAAACAAGTGTGATTTAACTGTACTTCTATTTTGGTCTGGTTCATGGTTTCTGACAGTAAGCGAAGGCCATGAATTCAGAAGATAAAGTCAATCCACTTGTTGGTAATATTTTTTCCAGATTGGATGAGCAAGATCACTGCATGGATCAGTATGCCATTGCGTTACAAACTCTCCTGAGTCGCACGGCAAAGGATAGGATAGAAGGATAAGCCCCTGGTTTTGGTCACCCTTTCTTGGGCTAAGTCGTCTATCGAGATACAGGCTCTAATCGACCCTGCAGCTGCAGGCCTGTTCATTGATGCTGCCCTTGTATCAAAGCACTCGATTCCACTGCAGCTGCCTGACACTCCACTTGCCATTGAGGCTCTTGACGGGAGACCTCTACAGCCTGCCCATGTGACTCACGAGACGGTTCCTTTGTCCATGGCCGTAGGGGCTCTTCACCATTATATAATCCAATTCCAAGTGATTTCCTCTCCTAAGTTTCCGCTGGTTATTAATTATCCTTGGTTACAGAGGCACAACCCCTCTTTTGGCTCCGTGCTGAGGTTCTCTCCTGGTCACCACAATGCAGTAAAACATGCTTCCGGAAGGTAGCCAAGGTCCTGTGTACCTCTTCACTCTCCTCCCTGCCAGAGGAGTACCACGATTTTAGCGATGACTTTGACAAAGGTCAAGACGGTAGTTTGCCTCCACACCGGCTGTTTGATTGCGCAATTGACCTTCAACCTGGTGACACTCCCCCTCATGGTTGGTTTTACCCCTTGTCGGTCTTGAAAGGATAAAGCCATGGAGGAGTATGTTGCAGACGCACTTTCTCAATGTTTCATCCTCAAATCCTCGTCTCCTGCTGGTGCTGGTTTCTTCTTTGTGAAGAAGAAGAACGGTGATCTGAGACCTTGCATTGATTATAGGGGTCTCAATCGTTTCACGATTAAGAATGCCTACCCAATCCCATTGATTACAGAGTTATTTGACCGTCTCAAGGCAGCAACGGTCTTCACTAAGTTTGATCTGAGAGGGGCTTAGAATCTCGCGAGGATTAAGGAGGGCGACGAGTGGAAAACTGCGTTTAATACCAGAACAGGCCATTATGAGTACCTCGTAATGCCTTTTGCCCTTTGTAACACCCCGGCAGTTTTCCAGGAAATGTGCTTTACCAGGGGTACTGTCAGGGCTCAGCCCTTCCTTCTCTGAGCTGGCCGCTCAGCTATCGGCTAATTGCCAGCTCTCTTCCCTCTCCACAGTTAACCAGCTGTTGAGGATCAGTCCCGCCTACTTAAAGAGGTCCAGCTCACTTCTTTCCTGCCGTCGCCTTGGTCACATCACAAGAAACCATCTCCTGCCTTCCTGTTTAAAGACTGGCTTGCTGACATCCCTCCTGGCTCCTTATCCTGCTTGCTGTTCCTCCACTTGGATCCCTGACTTCTGGCCTGGCTGATTACCCGATCTGGTTACTGATCTCTAGCTTGGCTGACTACCCGATCCGGTTACTGGACTCTGGCTATGCTTTGACTACGCTTACACTATTTACCTTTTTATTTTTATTAATAAACAAGTGTGATTTAACTGTACTTCTGTCTCGGTCTGGTTCATGGTTTCTGACAGAGGGTTAGTGTTAGGTTTGCAGGTAGAGTTAGTGTCTGTTAGGGTTACAAGGTGAGTTATGCCCCGTACACACGGTCGGATTTTCCGACGGAAAATGTGCGATCGGAGCGTGTTGTTGGAAATTCCGACCGTGTGTGGGCTCCATCGGACATTTTCCATCGGATTTTCCGACACACAAAGTTTGAGAGCAGGCTATAAAATTTTCCGACAACAAAATCCGATTGCGTCAATTCCGACTGATTTTTTTTTGTTTTGTTTTGTATTTTTTTCAAGGCTGATTTTGTATTAGTTTTGTTTTGTATTTTTTTCAAGGCTGATTTTTTTATTTTTTTGGGGGTTTGTATTTTTTCCAAGACTGATGTTTTTATTTTTGTTTTTTTGGGTTTTACTCCATAATATTTTTGTGTGCGTTTTGTGTGTCAAGTTACCACCACACCATTGATATCTTGTATTATTTAATCTCAGGGAGATTGTTTGGTGTTGGTGTCTCTTGTTAATTTCACATTGCATTTTTGAAATGTACCTGCCTCCTCACAAACAAACTGTCCTTTTTGAAGGAAAACACACATAGGCAAGTATAATTGAAACAAAAATTCCTTTATTAAGGGCTCAGAACCAAACAAAGAGGGAGGCAACGCTGGAGAAACAGTAGAAATTGGTGAAGCCTTTGACCCCCAGGGCACACATCAATTCTTTTCCAGCAAAATTGGTGGCCTGAGGAGTCCATATGTAAGGGAGTGCAGTCTGGTCCAGAAGTCCCAGAGATCCGGAAAGCAGCAGATGACATCTGTGTCCCCAGGCTGTGGTACTACAAGAGGCTGCATATTTTGCCAGACCAGACTGAACACAGGCCATCACTCTCTGGTCTTCCTTCCACGCTTCCTTCCCGGCTGTGACTCTGGTGTTGGAGATGTGGCAGGAGGAGGAGTAGGACCTGGAGGAGGAGGAGGAGGAGGAGGAGGACTACGTGTGAGGTCACAAATGTGCGAGCACATGTTATTTGGCCCCTCAACCTCTTATTGAGAGCTTCCAAAATTAAGAACTCACACAGGAGTCGTTGGCCCTCCTCCATCTGCATCATTTTGCAGGCAGTTATGCCAGCAAAGTCCTCCTCCACACTGTGGGGGGTTCTCAGGGCCTCTGTAGCCTTCCAAAAGAGCCCTATGGCAGCCTCCTCCAGGTTACTCCTCTTCCTGCCACTTTGTCTTTGAAGGTGTAGGGGAGGGACCTGGGTATTGGGCAGCCTGCTTGGCCCGGCCACCTCCTGGATGAGACTTCCCTGTGTATTAAAAAGGGACATGGTTTTAGTTTTTGCATCATCAATCACAATCAGAAATTAGTACTCCAAACTAACATCTAGTTAACATCATTGATTGGACAACCATGAATATTTAGAGGAATGCTATACCTGGCTCAAGCTGGGCTCCTCCACATGTTGCTGCCTGGAAGGCCCAGGTTGGGCGTCAGAAGCCTCAGCTGGGGGGGAGGAAGCGTGGAAGGAAGAGTGGAGAGTGCTGGCCAGGGTTCCGTCTGACCTGCCAGAAAATGCAGTCTGTCATAGTACCACAGCCTGGGGACATAAATGTCATCTGTGGCTCCGGATCTCTGGGAATCCTGGACCTTCTTGTGCTCCCTTAGATAAGTGCTCCTCAGGATACCAATTAGGATATTCTGTCCATATAGCTGTAGCAGCTCCCTGAAGCAGCTCCCTGAAGCAGCTCCGGCCATCCGGCCACCCAGCTCCGGCCATCCGGCCATCCGTCTTGGACCCTTGGATCCTTGGATCCTCCTGATCCTCTTGCAGCGGCACCGGCACCCCCCCCGGCCTACATCCGGGGGCCACATCAGCCAGCCGGCCGGCCGCTTGGGATACCGCGGCCCCTGCCAGCTCCTCTGCCAACCGGTATCTCACCACCGCCTCTCCTCTGATTATCCGACCACCAGCTCCGGCATCCTATCACCCTTCCGGGAAATCCTCGTACCCCTCTCCGGAATCCCTCTCCCTCCTCCCCCTCTGACCTTCTCCGGATGCCGCACTCAGCCAGCAGGCCAGCCGCTCAGGTTCCTCTGCGGCCCTCCATCGCTCAGCGGCTAGCTCGGCAGGACATCACTGCCACCCACACTGCAGCCCGGTCTACCGGCCTCCAGCCCGGCATCCAGGCACCCATCCACGGATCTAGTCCCTGCCGCCGCCCCTCTAGCGGTACACTAGGATCCCCCCACTGACCTCCGGGCGCTGCGCTCACCCAGTCCGTCCGGCCGCCCAGGACACTCCGCGGCTCCTACCCGGCTCCGGCTGCCTGCCGGCAGCACATCACTGCCGCTCCTCACACCACCGCCTAGTAGCTCGGCCGGCGGACCAGCGCCCCCTCCTGCCAGCCTTCCCACCGGTCCACCCGCCCACTACAGCATAAGGGCCCGGGTAACCACGCTAGGACAGCCCGCGGCTTGGGCCTAGCAGGCGGCCATCTTAGTACTCCTATTGCCGGCCTGGTCATCGCTCAGGCCTAGCCGGCAGCCATCTTGCTACACCTAGGCTGAACGGTACAGCTTCTGGGCCTCCCTCCCTAGGCCGCAAGCACCCAGCCGCATCACATCACCTCCTGATTTGACCCCAGCCCCCCCCCAAGGACACCACCGCAGCCGCTGTCTAGCCACCCCGATCAGCCGCTAGGTTGGTGGGACAGACCACGGCTGCGGCCCAGCTCCGTCAGCCACACCCCCCCCCCCTCTCCCAACAGAGCCCGTTCCCCCTCCACACCTGGAACACCCCCCCCGCTACTAGACCACACCGCAGAGGGCACTGGTGACTGGCGACTCACCTGATCCCAATCCACCGCAGATCGCCCTAGACGCAGCCACCGCACCACCCACCATCCTACAGGTAAGCACCAAGCTCACTAGTAGTTGATCCAGGGGCCGAGCCCGATCGCCCCTCGGGGGGTCAGGAAGGAATTTTTTCCTCTGCTGCGCTATTGGCTTCGCAGCTGAGGTTTTTTGCCTTCCTCTGGATCAACAGGAGGGTGGTAAGCACACCACCTCCGCCAGGTCCTCCGCACCACATTAACCCGTCACCCAAACCCCTCCAGAAGCAGTGGTGACCATCCGCTCGTCATCGCGACATCGGTATCATCATCATCATCATTAGATCAACCTTCTTTCAACAACGCTGCCTTCTCATCATGTGCAACTTCAAATACACAGCAGACGCCCTTCACAGGCTAAGAAACGCTGCCTCAATCCTGCCAACCGCCACTCAAAAAAGACTAAAAAAAGAACAATTACTAAGGACCAAGCCACAATCAACCATCAGAAACAGGGAGACATCGATCCAACCACAACAACTAGCATGCGCCATGATCAACACCAGATCTGCAGTCAAGCACAGGCTGGAAATCTACGACTTTATCAACGAAAACAACATTGACTGCCTCTTCATTACAGAAAGCTGGCTAACACCTGACTGCAACACCATCCTAGCTGAATTGGTGCCCGAAAACTACAGTATCCTAACCGAGCATAGAATAGGAAAAAAAGGAGGAGGCCTAGCAGTGATTTTCAAATCGCACCTTGTTCTCACCAAACCAACTTTACAGAACTCAGTGCCCTTCATGGAAACTCTCTCACTGCATCTTCAAGCAACACCTCAAGACACCATTCACATACTACTATGCTACAGACCACCAGGACCAAAGACCAATCTCATTACTCCACTCACCGAATTCTTCTCAATACACACCCTGAAAACCAAAAACCTGCTGGTACTTGGGGATTTTAACCTCTGGGCAAACTCCGCCCAAGACTGTATCGCAACCGCCTGCGTCAACCAAATGGAAGAACTGGGCCTGCAACAACTGATAAACGCTCCCACACACGGTTCAGGACACACTTTAGACCTCATCTTCAAACAGAATATGGACATCAACATACTGGACAACACTCCACTACCATGGACGGACCACCACGCTATCAAATTCAAAATCACCATCAACACCACCTCCCAAAAACAGAAACGGACAATAACAACAAAATGGAATAGATCCCAGAAGAAACTACACTCCGAACTCTTCAAAACCACATTATCAAAAAAAATACTTCTGCTAAACTCAAACCTATCAACGGAACAAACACTCAACTGCCTAAACAAGGTATTACTACAAACAGCAGACTCAGTGGCGCCAAAACGCAGAACACCTATCCGCAATAAAAACTCAAGATGGTTTAATGCCACGCTCACCCTACTCAAGCAAGAACGTAGAAGAGCTGAAAGAGCATGGAGAAGAAATCCCACTAAGGAAAACCGTACCAACTACAAAGAACTTACTGTGAAATACCACAAGGCAATCTTCAAAGCCAAAAAAGAACATTTCTCGGACACCATCTCAACTGCCCTAAATCGTCCGCGAGAACTTTTCAAACTAGTCACCCAGTCAATGAACCCGACTTGCTTAGAGCCACCCGAAAACAATACTCAAGAATTCTGCAATGAATTATCGGATTACTTCATCGACAAAATCGACAACATTCGGAAATCGATTCATCAGAAAAGAACAACCAACCTCATTCAACCAAAGCAAAAAGAAGATATTAACACAAACATCACGCAACCACCGAAATTTTCTTTGTCCCCTATCACCGTTGACACGACTATAAACATCATCAGAAGCCTTCGAGACAGCACATCCCCAAACGACATCATTCCCACAAAACTCCTTAAAGAATGTTCCGACATCCTGGCCCCTACTCTGACACACCTCATAAATCAATCATTCAAAGAAGGGACTGTACCAACCTCCCTCAAGCAAGGCATCGTCAAACCTCTGCTGAAGAAACCCAATCTTGACCCTAAGGACCCCAACTGCCGGAGACCGATAACAAGCCTCAACACCATCTCCAAGATTATGGAGAAAGCAGTAGTACATCAGCTTCAACACCACCTGGACACACATCAACTCCTGGACCCACTGCAATCAGGCTTCCGCCCAGGCCATGGCACAGAAACAGCACTCCTCAAAATATGGGACGACGCCCTTGAAGCAGCAGATAGCGGAGAATCTAGTCTCCTGGTACTGTTGGACCTCAGCGCAGCATTTGATACAGTGAACCACGATACTTTACTTGTCCGCCTCTCAGAAGTGGCAGGAGCCACAGGTCTGGCGCTAAAATGGCTTGCATCCTTCCTAGAGAATCGCTCTCAGACAGTGAAACTAGGAACATTCACCTCAGAGTCCCGGGCAGTCTCCTGCGGAGTTCCCCAGGGCTCACCCCTGTCACCAGTGCTATTCAACATCTACATCCGCCCACTTCTCAATATCATCAGGAAAACAGACCTCTGTTTCCACTCATATGCCGGTGACACCCAACTCTACTTTCGCATCACTGGTCAAAAAAACCATCATCAACAATTAGAAGAATGCCTCTGTTCAATTGATGATTGGATGACCATCAGCTCCCTCAAACTTAACGGTTCGAAAACAGAACTTCTTCTCCTACATGCCAACAAAAATTCCAAAATGAAAACCCCGTGGACACCCCCCACCATCCTCGGACAGACCATCACTCCAAGCCTCAAAGCCAAGAGTCTCGGAGTCATCTTTGACTCAGGAATGACAATGGATGCTCAAATAGGATCAGTGGTGAGCGGATCCCACCATCTCCTCCGCCTCCTACGCAGACTCATCCCCTTCATCCCAGAAGAAGACAAACCGGCAGTTGTGGGAACAATCATCAACTCCCGACTCGACTATGCAAATTCGCTCTACATAGGACTACCTCAATATCAGCTTGCGCGCTTACAACTCATTCAAAACACGGCGGCAAGACTGTTAACAGGAAAAAAACCCTGGGAATCCATTTCACCATCCCTAAAGTGCCTACACTGGCTAACCGTAAAGAATCGGATCAAATTCAAGACCCTCTGCCTCACCCACAAATGCATACAAGGAAATGCTCCGCTATATCTGCAGGAGAAAATAAAACACTACACACCCAATCGCAGCCTTCGATCAGCTAACCAAAACCTCCTCATCATTCCAAAATATCGCTACAAAGCAAAGGGAGAACGAAGATTTGCAGTCCAAGGACCACGGCTATGGAACGCTCTTCCGACCCACATCCGCATGGAAGAAAACCATCAGGCCTTCAGGAAAAAACTAAAGACATTCCTTTTCTAAAGAGCTGGCAACAGAGAACGCATTATAGCGCCTTGAGGCGATTTAGTTCGCATTTGCAGCGCTCTACAAATCCTTCATTCATTCATTCATTCAGGATCTTCAAATAGGTGATGTCTGCCGTGGGGATCACCGACTTCATAAATTGCAACAAATTATCCAGCGCTGCCTTCCTCTTTGTTTGGTTCTTATATTCCGGGTGGTTTATCTGCCATAGACAAGGCAGCTCCCTGAACATATTAATGAAGATTGGCATAAAGTCCTTATCTTTCAAGATATCCATTTTCACTGCAAGACACAACACAAGACAAACCCTAATGTCAGCCTAAAGTCTTCTAAACTTGTCCAAATACAGGCCTCAATCTAGAAATATGTCCTTTGGGGAGATGTTGATGATGGTGGACATCCTGAAGAGGGCCGACTATGACGGGAAGTATGGACATTACCCCAACCCCAATGTCAGAAAGGCCAAGATCATGGCAAAAGTGGTCAAGAGTCTGCACCGGAATTTCGGGGTACAACGATCGAAAGATCAGCTCAGGAAACGGTGGTCGGACCTCAAATTAAGAGAGCATGAGCAGTACAGAAAGATCCGGAGAGTGCTGCAAAAAAGTAAGTAGTTGTGCTGTGTTCCTATTCTTTTTATGTTTATTACGTTCGTGCTGCTCCATGTGCTTTTCTTAACTGTTATCCAGTTTAAAATGTCAACTTTCATGTTCATGGGCACATTATTCGTTCGTATCAAACATTTTTCGTTCGGCCTAGGAAAAACCATTGTTTTGGCCATATGCATTTGCCCACATTTTTTAGGGCCTACTTGTTTGAAAATAATTTGGTTGTGTAGATGGGTTTGTTACTAGAATGAAATGCAAACTAGATTCTGTGTAAGGAGAGGACACTCAGCAGCTGTTTACACATCTGGACGCTGGAGCACTAGTATAGGACACAAGAACACCCTTTTTATTAGGGGCCCCACACAGGTGCTCCAGTGTATACTATAGGGGTGTGCAGAGGCGGCTCTCTAATTAGGCAAATTAGGCGGTCGCCTAAGGCCTCGCACTCCCAGGGGCCGCCTAATTTGCCTGTTCTCAATCACTGAAGTTGACGCCGGCGGATCCGCCTACCCCCACTGGGACTCTGTGGCTTAGGAGCTGACGGACAAAACAGATACTGCCCGCAGCCTGAGAAATAGCGGCCTCATCACGGAGCGTCCCAGTCCGTGGGGCCTCATGTGTAAGTTTTGCCTAAGGCCTCACAAAGCCTAGAGCCGCCTCTGGGGGTGTGTATATCTGTGAAGCTTGTACAAAACAGGTAAAGTATTCAAGCTTGACAAAGGACAAGAAAAATGCAACATCTTGGAACTCTGCCAAAACAGACAATTGTACCACACTTCCAAGCAATGTTTCATATTTATAGTTCTGCTATCAAATATCGGTGTGCTAAGTATACCTATTTTTTTTTACATAGGGGATAAAAGACTTGGAGGACACCCCTCATCCAAGGAGACCAGAGACCCCCCATCTCTGGAAGAAGGGGAAATCCACCCAAGTCAAGCAGAGCAGGAGGAGGAAGACGTGGTGGAAATTGGCACCACAACAGATGAGTGTCTGCGACCACAGGCTCAGGTAAGAGATGGATGCTGGCATATTTATAATACATGGTGTTTTTTGGTTTCTATCTTTTTAGGTGATCGTGATGTTGTGGATCCAGATCCTTTCACCTCGGAAAGTGCACAGATCCTGATCGGGGAGATCATGGGGTGTAATAAGGACTTGGAAAACATCCAGAAAAACATCAATGATGTTCAACAAAAAATGAAGAACATCATTGATGTTTTAGGGAGAGTTTAAAACCCCTCCAAATTCCTTTGGTTTTTTGTGAGCTCAAAATTATTGACATTTTTTGACAAATTTGCGAAAAGCAAAATTTTGAAGATGCACACAGTGTGTCAACATGTGCTATCTGCCATCACGGGTGATCAATGGACGCGTTTTGGGGGTGCAACCCCTTCCTCAATAATAAAGTAGCTGTGAGGAAGGGGTTGCACCCCCAAAACACGTCCCTTGATCCCTAGTGATGGCAGGTAGCACATGTTGACATTTGGAAATTTGTGTGCATCTTCAAAATTTGGCTTTTCCTGGGGTGACTTCACCCCATCTGAACGCAATATCAAACACAGTTTGTAAATACTCATGTCTGATATTGCCTTCAAGTTCTACCAAATGTGCACTTTGTAAGTTCAAGATTTGTTTCTTTCTTGTTGGTTTTAAACATGCCTGTTTTATCTTAAATGGACATTTCTACTTTTTCTAATGTGACACCAAAAATTGTTATACAACAAACATGTTGGTTTGTTTTAAAAACCTTTTCTAAATGCACATGTGATTGTACTGGTATTAAAAAGATTGCTAATCAAGAATGTGTGGATTATTGTTTCAACGTTCCAACACTTTTGTTGTGCTCTAATTGGTGTTTTCTGTGACAATGGGTGTTATTTCCTAAGGGAAAATCCACTTTGCACTACAAGTGCAGTTTCAAGTGCACTTGTAGTGCAAAGTGTCTTTGCCTTTAGTAAATAACACCCAACAGTGCTTTGTAAGGTTACACAATCACGCCATCACATCAGGACTCATCACATTTCTGTCAGGGTCAGCTAAAAGAAACACAAGCAGTAAATGTCAAAGATTTGAGTAGTTTTTTTTTATTTGAAAAAGGTTTCAGACATTGTCTGCCATATTGATAGCCCCCCTACCCGCAAAGTATTCAAGGTATCTTAGCCGGACATCACGGGCACTCAGGGGGGGGGGGGCAAGCCAGGACGGCCACTTTCAAGCACCGTCAGGGTTGGTTCATTTTGAACTCCAGCCTTAAGCCCAACTGAGCCAGCATAATTGGCAGAAAAGTTGTGTAGAACACAGCACGCCAGGATAATTTGACTCAGTTTATACTCCGCCATATGTATGGGTGTAAGAAATAGGCAGAACCGGCTGGCCATGATTCCAAACATGTTCTCCACCACTCTTCTGGCTCTGGCCAGCCGGTAATTTAAAACCCTCTGGTCCGGGGTGAGGGTCCTCATCGGGAATGGCGGCATAAGATGGTCCCCCAACGCAAACGCTTCATCCGCAACGAAGACGAATGGCAGTCCTTCCACATCACCACCGCCAACATCACAATACTATTGAACCCCTTGTAATTATAATAGTATGACCCCGAGTTGGGTGGTGGGACGATGTGGACGTATTTCCCATCAATTGCCCCTCTGCAGTTAGGAAAGTCCCACCGCTGGGCAAAGTGGGAAGCCACAGCCTGCCATTCCTGTGGGTTGGAAGGAAACTGTGGAGTCAAACAAAAAAATTTTTGTCATTTTGCACATAAACAGGGAAAGCTGATTAGACACAAACATTCTTGGCCAACATCAAGATAACATTTATTTGAGGGAGTTTTTAAAGACCAAAGTATAAGGTACAACTATCAGATTCCCCCTCCCCCCCTCTCATGGGCCATTTCTAACATTATAGGAGGGGGAACTCTTGGACAGGTAACCCTCTCCACTTCATTGAGAGATGAATGCCTAAATAATGGGTATTACTTTGGCCAGCCCCTCCTTAGTTACACTATTGGCAGGCCACTGGACAGTTAAGAAGTGTCATAATACAAAGATAGAGTATAAATACACACTGTACACATTTGAGCACATTTGGACTTTCTGCTATTACCTATCAAGATAATAATAGTATACAAAAAATTGAAACAGTACCATTTGAAAGTATACAGGTAGACTCTTGCACTACATCATTAGGGGAATTCATCCATAAATCTGACCACAAAAGAGGTGGGTATAGTGTGTATGGGTTTGGCAAAGTCAGAAGATAGATGATTGAGGATAGATAGAGAATTGGTATCAGCTGACTTAGCAGTTGGGGGGAGGGAGGGTTCAAAATGATTGGGGACCCCCAAAAAAAGCCTCTGGCACTCTGCCTGAATTTAAAGCACAAATCACATTTAAAAACATTTTAGGGGGTGTTTGGGGTAAAGCACTACTATGGAGCTGATAAAATACATTGTTAAGTGACTACACAAGGTGAATATAGGGCCAGGAGACCATGCTGGGGAGGTAAGTGAAGGCAAATAAGTATGAAGGACAACAAAAATAATTACATAAAAATCCAGCATGCATGAGGACAAAGGGGACATTCACAGCACATTACAATCATGGTAATTAGGGAATGAGGAAAGAAATACAATACATTAGCAAACATTATATACAATAAAATGTGATGTTAAAGGATAAAAATCTTACCTTAATATACTCCTTCTGCTGGACCTGGATGATGGCAGAACAGGTCTCTGGGATAATGATCCCCAG
Organism: Lithobates clamitans; assembly: GCA_037952925.1. Classification (NCBI taxonomy): domain Eukaryota; kingdom Metazoa; phylum Chordata; class Amphibia; order Anura; family Ranidae; genus Lithobates; species Lithobates clamitans. Next base: position 5,063,237 of record JBBGZY010000014.1, read on the forward strand.
AGCCTGGGGGGAGATGCCTGTCAAGAACTTGAGGTCCTGCAGGCCCGTCACCAAGTACTGCAGGGTGGTGACTAACCTCTGCTCCGGAGTGATGGCTTGCCTCATGCAGGTATCCTGCCTGCTGATATAGGGGGTCAGCAAAGCCAACAAACGGTGAAATACCAGGTCCGTCATCCGGAGAAAGTTCCTGAAATCATCAGGATTATTCTCACGGATCTCACGGAGCAAAGGCATATGACAGAACTGGTCACGCTGAAGCAACCAATTCTTGGTCCATGAACTCCTCCCCACCCTGTTCATGGACTGGACTTGTGTCAAGGTAAGGACCCCAACACCAAGCCCCCGCACAGCACAAACTCGAGGAGTACGACGTGTATGCAACATGGCTAGAAAACGGTCGGCTGCTCAGAACAAAGTAACAGAATGCACTGAAGAACAGCAAGGCCTGTGAAAAGCAACCTGAAAAACAGTAACGAACGAACAAGAACACAATGATAAATCAATGGTACTCGCTGCACGCACTGAAGAGCAGATACAAACCCACAAGCACAAACTGAACAGCAGAAAACGATCTGAAAACCACGAGTCTGAAAAAGCGCGAATCGTCTCTCACCAAACTTTTACTAACACGAGATTAGCAAAAGGAGCCCAAAGGGTGCCGCGCTTGGTTCTGAACTGGCCTTTTCTAGTCTCATCGTACGTGGTGTACGTCACCGCGTTCTTGGCGAGCGGAAATTCCGCCAACTTTGTGCGACCGCGTGTATGCAAGACAAGTTTGAGCCAACATCCGTCAGAAAAAATCCATGGATTTTGTTGTCAGAATGTCCGATCAATGTCCGACCGTGTGTACGGGGCATTAGTGTGAGAAGGGGTCTCATTGTCATAATGAAAAAATAATTCCGCTCTATGGAATTGACAATCAGCTGCTGCCAACACCCAGAGACTTCTACCAAATGGTAGAGTGCAAAATAAAAATAAAAGGAAAAAAGGTGTGTGTGTCGCTGACAGAAAAATATAATATGGTTTCAATTACCGTGGTAAATAGTGCCCTTGTGCTGATAAGTAACACTAATGTGCCGCTCTGATGATTAAACGCGTAGGGTAAGGTTTGTTGCATCATCGTCTCCCTTCCAGTTTTCAGTCTGTTGAATGCAGGGTGCCCTGGATATATTATTTTGCATCCCTTTTACTTCCTGACCAAATATAAGTGTAATTTTACACTTTTTCACTAATAAAACCATACAGATTCACATTATAAAGGCTTGCCTCTGTCCTCTTACACTTCACATGAGCCCACCATTGATGTTGATATCTAAGATTGAGGAGAGGAGAAACTTATATCCATACAGAGAATCCCGAATACTTACTTACGGAGCCTTCTAACCCCTTTTTGAGTTTGAGCTTCCTGATGAGTACGATTCCAGAGGGGGAGCACAAGTGGAAGCACTTAATCACAAGTATAATACACACCAGTTACACCATTTTTGAGGACTTTTTATATTGACTCATGAATTGTTATTTTTAATGTTATTTATTATTATGTAATATTTATGTCTATGAATGGTAACATACAATTTTGTTTATGAATGCATTTATGCTTTTTGCACCACAGCACTTTATTTTTGTATTTAAGGGGGAGTTCTCTAACTATATATCTGACTATTCATTTCTAACACCATTGGGGGAGGTGTATTATAGTACTGTCAGGGACCTCATTAAGGCACCTATTTCAAGAATAATAATTAAAGGGGGGGGGGGTTAGTAGTCCTGGACTAGCATTCACCTTATATTCCTACCAGAGGATACCACTCATTTGTGTTACTTACCAGCACAAGGGCACCATTTCCCATGGGATTTGAAACTATATTACATTTTTCTGGCAGCGCCAAACACACCTTTATTCATTTTATTCTCATTGTCAACTGTTCTCTTGTAGGGAGTTAATACTTTGAAATGTGTAGACATATACGGTATTTTACTATGAACACAAACATTACTACAACAAGCTTCATGTACAGTATGTACTGTATATCTGTCATAAATCGCATGTATGCTAAAACCTGTTTTATGTAAATCAATGTCTCATTTGTATTTATTGGCCACAGTCACCAAATATGACACTGTTTTCATTGCTAGAACTATAAATATATATTCTTTCAATGAAAACAGAGGAGGCGATTTAACTCAAGCACAATCTAATTCTATAAATATAGGAACAACACTGCACAGATTGCACCAGTTTACCATATGGGCCACTCTTGTACACTTGATAAATGAGCCATTTATCTACACTAAAAAGCTGTTAAATGTGACATCTGAGTAAAGGACCTATGCAGTCATGTGCAACAACATCTATATATAACATTTATGTTCATTCAATAAAACGTATCAAAGAAAATAAACCTCAGGGAACAACTTAACATTATTGACCATGGTTCAGAATGTATTTTTATTGGTGTATTGTTATGATTCTGAGGAGGTTGGTAATTAAAATCATACTGGTGTCACAGATTATAAAGACATCTTCAGCACTACCTAACAAATTTACTTTTGGTGTAACCCATTACCCTATACTATATTCAGTATGTGCATTTTTATAATAAAATATTACAATATTTTATGTATACCGGTAATTAAATGTCATTTTATACACACACACACACACAAGAAAACAAGATACAAGATATATACATTTATAATATAAGATGTATATATATATATATATATATATATATATATATATATATATATATATATATATTTACAGACAGCATAAATATGTATATATCCTACAGTATATATTTATTCATGTGACAACACTGCAGAAATGACACTTTGCTACAATGTAAAGTACTGCGTGTACAGCTTGTATAACAGTGTAAATTTGCTGTCCCCTCAAAATAACTCAACACACAGCCAATAATGTTTAAACCGCTGGCAACAAAAGTAAGTACACCCCTAAGTGAAAATGTCCAAATTGGGCCCAAAGTGTCAATATTTTGTGTGGACATCATTATTTTTCAGAACTGCTTGGAGTTCACCAGAGCTTCACAGGTTGCCACTGTAGTCCTTTTCCACTACTCCATGACGCCATCACAGACATTTTCCACTACTCCATGATGACATCACAGAGCTGGTAAATGTTAGAGACCTTGTGCTCCTCCAACTTCCATTTGAGGATACCCCACAAATGCTCAATAGGGTTTAGGTCTGGAGACATGCTTGGCCAGTCCATCACCTTTACCCTCAGCTTCTTTAGCAAGGCAGTTTTTGTCTTGGAGGTGTGTTTGGGGTCGTTATCGTGTTGAAATACTGCCCTGCTACCCAGTCTCCGAAGGGAGGGCATCATGCTCTGCTTCAGTATGTCACAGTACATGTTGGCATTCATAATTCCCTCAATGAACTGTAGCTCCCCTGTGCCAGCAGCACTCATGCAACCCCAGACCATGACACTTCCACCACCATGCTTGACTGTAGGCAAGACACACTTGTCTTTGTACTCCTCAACTGGTTTCTGCCACACACGCTTAACACTATCTGAACCAAATAAGTTTATCTTGGTCTCATCAGACCACAGGACATGGTTCCAGTAATCCATGTCCTTAGTCTGCTTGTCTTCAGCAAACTATTTTTGGGATTTCTTGTGCATCATCTTTAGAAGAGGCTTCCTTCTGGGACGACAGCCATGCAGAACAATTTGATGCAGTGTGCTGCTTATGGTCTGAGCATTGACAGGCTGACCCCCACCCTTCAACCTCTGCAGCAATGCTGGCAGCACTCATACGTCTATTTCCCAAAGACAACCTCTGGATATGATGCTGAGCACAACTTCTTTGGTCGACAATGTTGAACTTCCAGTGATCAGTATGAGAGAGAGAGAGCAATCACACCAAATTTAACACACCTGCTCCCCATTCACACCTGAGACCTTGTAACACTAACGAGTCACATGGTATCAGAAACCATGAATCAGACTGAGACAGAAGTACAGTTAAATCACACTTGTTTAATAATAATAAAAAAAGGTAAACAGAGTAAACGTAGTCAAAACATAGCCAGAGTTCAGAAACCGGAACGGATAGTCAGACAAGCCAAAACGTCAGGGAGCCAGAGATGAGCGTAGTAGAACAGCAAGCAGGATCTGGAGCCAGAAGGAATGTCAGCCAAGCAAGTCTTTAACAGGAACACAGGAGAACGTCTCTAGAGATATGACCAAGGCAAAGGCAGAGATCATCTGGACTAGATAGCCTAAGTAGGCAGGACTGACAAGCGGATATCATCAACAGGTGGATCACTGTGGAGATAGGAGCTGGCAATTAGCCGACAGCTGAGCGGCCAGCTTTGAGAAGGAAGGGCTGAGCCCAGCCCTGACACATGGCACCGGGGAGGGAAAATGGCTAATTGGGCCCAGTTTGGACATTTTCACTTAGGAGTGTACTCACTTTTGTTGCCACCGGTTTAGACATTAATGGCTATGTGTTGAGTTATTTTGAGTGGACAGTGTTGTCACATGAAAAGGTGTACACAGTATCTAATACAGTGTGTACAGTTTCTAATACACTTCAGGCGGTTTACACAGTACCTAATACAGTGTGTACAGTTTCTAATACACTTCTGGTGGTGTACACAGTATACAATACAGTGCAGTCGTTGTACAGTTTCTAATACAGTGCAGGCAGTGTACACAGTATCTAATACAGTGTGTACAGTTTCTACTACTTTTCAGGTGGTGTACATGGTATCTAATACAGTGTGTACAGTTTATACTACTTTTCAGGTGGTGTACACAGTATCTAATACAGTGTGTGCAGTTTCTAATACACTTCAGGTGGTGTACACAGTAACTAATACAGTGTGTACAGTTTATACTACTTTTCTGGTAGTGTACACAGTATCTAATACAGTGTGTACACTAATACACTTCAGGCGGTGTACACAGTATCTAATACAGTGTGTACAGTTTCTACTACACTTCTGGTGGTGTACACAGTATACAATGCAGTTCAGCCATTGTGCAGTTTCTAATACAGTGCAGGCAGTTTACACAGTATCGAATAGAGTGTGTACAGTTTCTACTACTTTTCTGGTGTTGTACACAGCATCTAATACAGTGTGTACAGTTTCTAATACACTTCAGGTGGTATACACAGTATCAAATACAGTTTGTACAGTTTCTACTACACTTCAGGTGGTGTACACAGTATTTACTACAGTGTGCACAGTTTCTACTACACTTCTGGTGGTGTACAAAGTATACAATACAGTGCAGCCATTGTACAGTTTCTAATACAGTGCAGGCGGTGTACACAGTATCTAATACAGTGTGTACAGTTTCTACTATTTTTCTGGTGGTGTACACAGAATACAATACAGTGCAGCCATTTCTAATACAGTGCAGGCGGTGTACACAGTATCTAATACAGAGTGTACAGTTTCTAATGCTCTTCAGGCGGTGTACACAGTATTTACTACAGTGTATACAGTTTCTACTACACTTCTGGTGGTGTACAAAGTATGCAATACAGTGCAGCCATTGTACAGTTTCTAATACAGTGTAGGAGGTGTACACAGTATCTAATACAGTGCAGCCGTTGTCCAGTTTCTAATACAATGCAGGCAGTGTACACAGTATCTAATACAGTGTGCACAGTTTCTAATACACTTCAGGTGGTGTATTTATATATATAGATAGATAGATAGATAGATAGATAGATAGATAGATAGATAGATAGATAGATAGATAGATAGATAGATAATATATATATATATATATATATATATATATATATATATATATATACAGTCTAGTATAGATATATATATATATATAGATATTGCTCTACATAAAGATGGCCCATACTATAAGAAGATTGCCTGAAATTGAGCTGCAGCACAGTGTCCAAGACCATACAGCGGTTTAACAGGATAGGTTCCACTCAGAACCGGCCTCACCATGCTCTACCAAAGAAGTTGAGTGCACATGCTCAGCGTTATATCCAGAGGTTATCTTTGGGAAATAGATGTATGAGTGCTGCCAGCATTGCTGCAGAGGTTGAAGGGGTGGGGGGGGGTCAACCTGTCAGTGCTCAGACCATATTCCGCACACTGCATCAAATTGGTCTGCCTGGCTGTTGCCCCAGAAGGAAGCCTCTTCTAAAGTGGATACACAAGAAAGCCTGCAAACAGTTTGCTGAAGACAAGCAGGAGTACAAAGACAGGTGTGTCTTGTCTACAGTCAAGCATGGTGGTGGGAGTGTCATGGTCTGGGGCTGCACGAGTGCTGCTGGCACTGGGGAACTACAGTTCATTGAGGGAACCATGAATGCCAACATGTACTGTAACATACTGAAGCAGAGCATGATCCCCTCCCTTTGGAGACTGGGTCGCAGGGCAGTATTCCAACATGATGACAACCCCAAACACACCTCCAAGACAACCACTGCCTTCCTAAAGAAGCTGAGGGTAAAGGTGATGGACTGGCCAAGCATGTCTCCAGACCTAAACCCTATTGAGCATCTCTGGGGCATCCTCAAATGAAGGTGGAAGAGCGCAAGATTTCTAACATCCACCAGCTTCGTGATGTTGTCACGGAAGAGTGGAAGAGGACTCCAGTGGGAATCTGTGCAGCTCTGATGAACTCCTTGCCAAACAGGGTTAAGGCAGTGCTGGAAAATAATGGTGGCCACACAAAATATTGACACTTTGGTCCCAATTTGGACATTTTCACTTAGGGGTGTACTCACTTTTGTTGCCAGCAGTTTAAACATTAATGGCTGTGGGTTGAGTTATTTTGAGTGGACCGCAAATTTACACGTTTATACAAGCTGTACACTCACTACTTTATATTGTAGCAAGTGTAATTTCTTCAGTGTTATCACATGAATAGATATAAAATACTTACAAAAATGTGACGGGTGTACTCACTTTTGTGAGATATTGTATATATCTATTTATAGATATATACACTCTGCATTTGTTTTAGCCCATGCATACACTTCTTGTCCAATATTTTTATTGTAGTTTTCAGGAAGAACAGAAGAAAAAGAAGGGGGGGGTAAACAATGTCAACCATACATTAGGACATAGGAAGTAGGGTTGCATGTATGGGTTCAACTGAAAGAACAATCATAATAAACATATGCAAACATTGCAATCTATTTCAATGGCCGAGTTCAATGTCGGGAGGATCATCGGATACCCTCAGACACCCCATCTGGGAACAAACTGTGTCGTGAGGGGGAGGCCATTCAGCTAACCTTTAATCTTGTGTTTAAAAATTCTATAGGTCAGTAAGAAATCAAGTGATATTTTCAAACTGTGGTCCTTAAAAATGGACAAAAAATAAACAGGTAGCTTAACAGTAACCATGAATTTTTAATACTTAGGGTGTATGCGTTCATGTAGACCTTAGATATCCATCAAGCATCGCAAGGTTACACCCAAAGTAAAATGGAGCTTATGGGTAGTGTTTAAGTTGTCAGCACAATCAACAGGTAGAGCTTACACAATGCAGTGAGATAGCGATTGTGTAGGAGAGTCTACTGTGGTGTTCTAGATAATTCCGGGAAGTTGGCTATCCTATTGGGGGAGCCATGGTCTATAAAGAAGCAGTGGAGTGAAGCTTAGAAAGTGGAGAGAAGGAAAGGGCAAGAAAGGGAAGATGGGGTGGGAGGAGGGGGAACCCCTGGTGTCACCAGATGGAACCTAGTGGGGAATATCAATATGCCATTAGATGATGATATCCATTACGGGAGTAGAAGAGATTTGTCAAAGTTGGGCGGAAGGAAGTGAGTTTAATAGTGCTATGGTTTGATCTGGAAATAGGTTTGTATTGGATAGGGTAGAGAGCATGCTGAATAGGTCGGACCAGAATGTTTGCACTATTGGGCATTGTAGGGATATTTTAGCTTGCTGTCCTTTATTTTAGCTATAAAAATCTATAAAAATATGTATCCATCTTAGAATAATATGTATATGTGACGTCTATCAAAAGTTAGTTTCAAATCCTTGTAAATAACATGATTTCCCCGAAATGACGCATGAAATTTTTTCCTTGTTGACAGTTTCTGTATGAAGAAATCATGTCTCATTTTTAGGTGGTTTTTAAACATCTGATGTATACGTACTGTCTGTAATTCCAGCATATATTAATGAAAGGGTTGAACTTTTTTTGTGATGTCATTTTGATTATATAAGTGATTGTCTACGGAAGTAAAAGCAGAACATTTCCAGGCATTGACTATTGTGTCATTATTTTCTTACTGGAATGATCTCCGGGCCTGATTGGGTTTGAAAGAACACTCTAGGCAGATATTTAAAGAAGAGGTTCACTTGCTCCTAGGAGAAGATCGTTAGCCCCCCCATCAGAGTTTGGTGGCAGCGGTGGGATGGTCATTATTCATGAGATGATCATCATCCAAGATCATCCAAGTTTCTAAAGTCCGGTGAGTCTGATTTAATTATTATTATTTCTTTCACTGTGACTTTAGTTTAAAAGACCGTTTCCCTATATGGGGTTAACAGAAGGTGTAGTGTTAAAAACATTTATGTAAATGTATGAACCTCGGTAGAAGTCCGTTCGGGTGACGGAACAAAGGGCTCTGAGTAGTCCAAGGGCTCTGAGTAGTCCAAGGGGCTCTGAGAAGTCCAAAGGGCTCTGAGTAGTCCAAGGGGTTCTGAGAAACCCAAAGTAATATAATACAGTACTGTAAAAAGTTTTATAAAGATATCTGATAGAGTGTCCCGGAAAAACCCAAACCTCTTTGCTTACCTTATCTATCGCTAATCGCTTAGATTTTATATATATATATATATATATATATATATAATAAGATAAGATAATCTGTACATGTATTGTGTGAATTTTGTCAGACGCTGTAAGGTGAGGTGGCGTTCACCACTGTATTGTTATGGGTCAATTATCAGGGAAGAAGATTCCCCCTCCAGATGTAGGAGAGACATGTAAATGTTATGTAGCCAGAATATGTGGAACTGATTATGTGTATATTAATAATTAATTAATTAATACAGACTTATCTTAGCAACCTGGCCCCTAAATATGCCCTCGTTGTGAGACAGCAGATTTCAGATTGGGCGACAAGGAGTATGACTGACTTTCAAAAAAAATTGACTGAAAAAGAGGCTGCGGGGTGTTTTGACATCCCCAAGCAAACACCAGCACCGATACATTACCAGGATAATTTCCCAGGAAATCAAAGGGGAAATTTTTATAAGAAAAGGGGACAGGATAGAGAGGGTTATAGAGGTGGATATAGGGGAAGAGGACAGCCACAAAGAGGGGACTTCCAGCAGAGACAACCTAAGACAGGGTGTTTTAATTGTGGGGACCCCGGACATTGGAAAGCTCAATGCCCCTGGTATGACCGAGAGTGTACAAATTCAGGGCCACCGGCTGCACCTACTCCCCCTCAGGCACCACCCTCAGTACAGCAGCAGCATGGTGTTAAGTACCCCATTTCTTGGAAACAACAGCAGTCACAAGGAAGCTGCCCGGAAGGTAGTGTCCCGGCATTTCCACTTGTCTTCATTCTTATCATAAATAGCCTATAATTTAATTGCTTGTAGACGGGCATGAGGTACCATTTGTGCCTGATTCAGGAGCAACATGCAGTACCATTAGCAAGGATTTTTATAGGGGGGAGGTTATGGATGCTGAGCCTTCAATGGGAATAAATGGGATACTCACCAAAACTTTTAAAACACCCCCGCTTTCATTAAGCACCCATACTGGTGCTGATTGTAATCTGCAACATTGCTTTAGAATTATTCTTGATTGTCCCGTGAGTCTCTTGGGAAGGGACTTGCTGGGAAAATTGGGCATTACAATGAAAATTACTGCAAAAGGAGGATTATATGTAAAATCTGACAGGGTTCACCTTTTTACATCGCTCTCACACCCAGAAGAGGAAGATGTCATAATGAGTGAGGAGGGAGTATGGGCATTGAATCCTCTTGATGTAGGGTTCATTTCCTGTACGCCCTATAAAGCCACTTTGAAACCAGGAGCTTTACCTGTGTATCATAAACAGTAACCCATATCCAGAGAAAAAGAAGAGGGTATAGAGCCCATTGTGGAGGATTTCTTGAAGAAAGGTATTTTAAGAGAAATCATTTCTCCTTACAACTCTCCTATCAATCCTGTTAAAAAGCCGGATGGCAGTTACAGGTTTGTAAAGGACCTTAGAGCCATAAACAACTTAGTGGTACCAATTGCCCCAACAGTGCCTGATGTGCAATCATTGCTCACCTCCATACTATCCGATGCTGAGTATTTTTCAGTAATTGATCTCTCAAATGCGTTTTTTTAAATTCCTGTGGACGAGGAAACACAGCCACTCTTTGCCTTCCGATTTAAAAATCGGATGCTGACCTGGTGCAGATTGCCCCAGGGCTATATAGACTCACCTGTTGTCCATTCTATTGTCCTCCAAACCACTCTTAGAGCTTGGACACCTGAATATGGTTCAGTCTTGCTGCAGTATGCGGATGAACGCATCTTGACAAGGGAGGCCGCCCTGGAGGATGGGAGAAATCTTATGAAATGTCTTTTTGAAAGTGGTCATAAAGTGTCAAAGAAAAAGTTGCAATGGTGTCAGAAAACAGTTGAATATCTAGGGTTTGTTCTCACAAAAGGAGAAAGAAGAGTCAGTCATAAAAGAGTTACAGCTCTGATGGGTCTGCCCCGCCCACTCAACAGGAAGGACATGCTCACTTTCCTAGGTATGATTGGTTACTGCCGCCAATGGATACCTGACTGCTCTTACTATGACAATCTCCTGAGACAGGCCACAGGTTCAGATATGCCAGACTGTGTTAAATGCACAGATGAAATGTGTAATGCTTTTGTGTATTTGAAAAATGCTATGGTAACAGCTCCAGGACTCGGCCTTCCTAAATATAATGTGATGTTTTATTTGTATGCCAGGGAAAATTGTACAACGATGGCAGGTGTCCTCGCTCAGGAGCATGGAGGCAAGCTTCGCCCTGTTGCTTTTTTTTCAAAGGTGGTACCAGTACCAGTTCAGGGCATGCCCACATGTTTCAGAGCTTTAGCATCTTGTGCTATGTTGGTTGAAATGGCTGCAACTTTCACTTTGGGCCATGATACTACTTTGTATACTACTCATAATGTAAATAGAAAAGAGATTGGGGAAACTGGCACTGCCCTATTAACAGTATTAATTGCTTACAAATTAAAAGTGATGATAAAAGTGATTAGATACACACACTAAAAGTGATCATGAAATACTATGCAAGTGTCAGGCACCTATACAGTCAGGTGACAAAAGCTTGTGTGAGGGGAAATGAATTTGTGATTTGTTCCCTGGGTAATCAACCCCTTACGCATGTGCACAGGTAGATGCAGAAAACAAATAATGTAGGTAAAATTATATATATATAAACATGCACCTCCTCTGTATTATATAAGTGTGTAATAGGTCCCATGTGTTCCAACAGGTGAAATGGATTTATATTTGCCCATCTAACAGTATAAAATAGTGCATTTACAACACCTCAGCTTACAACGTAAAATTATATAATGGTGTATCATCCCCTATTTAGGGGCTACCAGCATCCGTGAAAAACATAAAGATTGGTTAAAACATATCAACAGCATGTGTAGTAACTCATTTGCACTGTGTGTAATAGGTAAACAATAAACAATAATTTCCTGAGACTCTAAGTTATATGCTAAATCACTTCAAGGCTCATATATGGTTGAATGAGACTCTATACAGGCAATTGTATTAAAACGATATATATATAAAGTCTCTATGATGAAACCAGGCAGAATTGAATGTCTATTTAGAAAACCAGGAGTTCTATGGAAGCCCAGGATCGGTCAGCATGCAGTTATAAATGCCAAGAGATAATAAATGGTGACTTCTGTGCTTATGCAGGCTGGTGACTCCAAGTGCTCACCCCCCCGTGCTACCCCACTCACCAGAATCAGTCACCCCTGCAGGGGTACTGTGCAGAAGAGTGGGTGTCTTAGGATGGCTGCCTCTTGTGAGTGTCCCGGTTAAGCTCCGTTGCTCCGTGGGGTCGCTCCGATGGTCCAGTTCAGGGGTCCCCACCTAGTGATCCAGGCCTGCGTTCCTTCACAACTCCCCACCTCCGCTCTGCTAAATCCTCCTCATATAAAGAAAATAGACAGGGGGCTTTCGTGGTGAAGTATGTCCAGTTTATTGACAAAGAGAAATGTTCCTACAAGCAGTTAGTCCACTACAAACGGCTGTAAGCAAGGATGGGATCAGGAAGCAAATCCGAGCGTGCGTCCCACCTTGCCTTCCAGCCAGATCTTCCGGGTATGACGTGTGAGCGTGACTCCGCCTTGCGCGTTTCGTCATCAGACGTTCTCAAAGACAGTGACTTGTGTAATGTGTCCACATTACTGAGAAATATACATACGCAACATATGTCCGCCCAACGGTTGAGCGGCTATGAGGTGATACTGTTGTCAAATCCAAAACTGCATATTAAATATGCTTCCCCTAATGCAGGCCCAGCTCCAATTTTAAATGCCCTGCTAGGATTAAAAGGAGAGCAGGATGAAGTGGTGCCACAACATGACTGCACCAACCTCATCCACCAAGACACATCTCCCAGACCTGACTTGTCCCCTACTGCTTTGCCAAATGTGCAAAATGTGTATGTGGATGGATCTTGTTCTAGGCCAAATGATCACACATATCATGCAGGATATGCGGTTGTGCAACTTCCAGATGTTATACTTGAAGCCAAACCTATCCCATATCAGTCAGCACAAGCTGCGGAATTGATTGCTCTCACCAGGGCATGCCAAATGTTTGAGGGTCAAGATGTAAACATTTACACTGACTCCAAATATGGATATGGCGTGGTGTATGATTTTGGCGTCATATGGAGTAGGCGTGGCTTTATTGCAGCTTATGGAAAAAGCATCTCTCATTCCTCTCTGGTAGTGTCATTGTTAAAAGCTATTCAGTTGCCTAGAACTCTTGCCATAATACATTGCAGAGCACATACAGGCCAACAAACAGAAGTAGCTCGAGGAAATGCTCTAGCTGATTCAGCAGCCAGACAAGCAGCTATCTCTTAACCAGCTCAAATTGAAATTGCCAATGTTACAGCCTGAACTACCTTGTTTTGACCATGTACTGTCTGACCTACAAGATTATGCCTCAGAGGTCGACATGAGAGATTTTGGAAAAAGTAGGTGCACAAATAGATCCAAAAACAGGACTTTTGTGCAAAGAGGGGAAGGTATGTATTCCAATGGCAAGTGCATCACTTTTTATTGCCCAGTATCATGGTATAGGTCACAGAGGCTGAGGCTGGTCACTTGTGAGTTACCAGGCAAGGATTTTTACATTTCGGATCTCCCCTTGTTGACAGGAGATTACGTGTTCAGGTGCTTTACTTGCATTAGGAACAACCCAAATAACCCAAACAAAGCGAAACACAAACATTTGATATATCCCAGTACACCTTTCACCCACCTACAAGTTGATTTCACACACATGCCCAAGTTAGGGAAAAGACAGGAATATCTTTTGGTGGTCGTGGACATGTTTTCGAGATGGGTCGAAATTTTTGTAACTACAAAGGAAGACGCACGAACAGTAGTGAAAATTCTCACACAGGAAATTATTCCTTGATGGGGATGCCCACTTCAGATAAACTCATATAGAGGTCCTGCGTTCACCTCAAAAGTATGTCAGGACTTGGTACATTCACTCCAAATAGAACGGAAGTTTCACATTCCATATCATCCCCAAAGTTCAGGGATAGTGGAAAGGGTAAATAGGACCGTGAAAGATAAAATAAGGAAAGCCACAGGAGGAACTTTTGTCCATTGGAAGAGGGTTCTCCCAGCAGTTTTGGCTGAGATAAGAAGTACTCCCTCCAAAAATACAGGCTACTCTCCTTTTGAAGTGTTGATGGGTCGTCCCTTTCCTACTCCCTGGGCCAGAGCACCTCTTATGATAGACTAGGGGGATTTGGATCTAGTACAGTCAGAGTATGTGAAGAAACTAATTAAAACTTTGGATACAGTTGAGAGAAATGTTGCTCGCACCTCTCCTTTTTCTTCACAGGAACCTACCCACCCTTTTAAAGTAGGAGACACGGTGGTGATCCAACAGTTGAACAGAAGCAAGAAATGGGAATATCCTTTTGGACCTCCTACTACGGTGATTGCAGTGACCAGACGGCTATCCTGGTGGAGAATTGCCAATCCTGGATCCATGACAGCCGAGTGAAAAAGGTTTCCCAAAGCCCCAAGAGCAGGAAGGAGATCTTAAATACAGGAGGCCCTCAAGCAGAAGTCCAAGCAGATGAAGGAGAAATTCCTGGAAAAGCAGGTCCGGCCAGAGAAGATGACCTCGCTTATTCCACCACAGACTTCTGGCAAGGTCTTCTGCCTCCTGTTCCTGATCACCCTGATGGTGTTCCCGCCCATTTGGATCATCACTAACTGTATCTACCACCCTGAAGATTTGGGTGTAATTAAAAGTATTTGTGGGAACACACATACACAGGAGAACGTTACCGTGATACAAGTTAGAAATAAGAGAGACATTGAAGATCATTTTGCTGATAAAATGCTTTTGTTGAAATTTAAATATGCTTATGCTCGGAAATCAGGATTTCAAAAATGTTGGATCTGTAGTAACTGCACCCTAGCACTGTTAGGATACCCTTAATGGCTATACCTTTAAATATTACTCCCCTGTTGAGAGAAGAGATTCTCCTTGACCTTCTGAATGTCAGCAGAAGAACTAATGACACCATTTCTTTTCACATCATCAATAGAAGTCATAATCCTACCTGGTGTTTCAATTTAGGGAATTCTACTAGAAATGCTCATATCTGTAGTCAATCGGTTTTGAACATTTCTAATTGCCATGCCCCTAGTGGGAAGTCTTGTTCTTTATATCAAACACACCACGATGAGGTCAGAGTACGGGCTGATTTTGAAAAGATTCTTGCCTCTGAAGATGAAAGTAGTAAACCTGTACAGCATTTGTTTCAGGTTTTAGCAACAGTTATAGCAGTAGATCAAGAGACTGCTGTGAATACGCGCATATCGTTTGGTAACCACACTTATGTTTGTTGTGGAAAGACTTGTTATCCCTGGATTCCACAGGAAGTCCAAGGCTGGTGTTACCTGGCCTCACTGGTGCCCATGATGGGGGTGATAGGTGATAGTGATGGGAGTCATTTGCTTGAAGCTAGTATATACCCAAGGTATCCATTAAAACATTGTAACAAGAGAGAGTTATTCCTTGAGAAGGATATAGCCTGGGCATGGTTCCCTTCCTGGACAGGATGGGGAATAGATTTGATGAAAAGGTTACATAATTACTCAGGAATGTTTGATGAGATGATGGAAAAGAATTCTGATGACATTTCTAAACTTAATGTTGAAACTAGGGCTATTAGAAAACAACTAGAATTGCATGACTTAGCCATTGAGAGCATGAGTTCAGCCCTTACAGGATTATGTGAAATGACTGAGGTTTATGAATGTTGTACTTGGGTACACAATACCAGTATAGAGGTACCAGATTGTTATGATGTGATAGCTCAGCATAGAAAAGAGGTGGCCAAGCTGCAACAAGAGGCTCGCAACATAGCCCAGACCTGGAGTCCTTTTGGAAATGTTGATTTTGGATTTGGAGGGATATTCTCTTGGATAAGGGATATTGCCATAATTTTAATCATTGTCGTGATCTTTTTCCTTTTCCTTTATCTTGTGTACAAGCTTATTATGTGCCTTAATAATAGAGCGACTCGCATTTCAGATCCCTCATCTCCCAATAAAACTTATCTCAGTATGTATTATCAGAAGCAAGCTGAGAATACCGCCATGATAAGGAAGTGAGATCATACATATATATATACATGTGTGATCAAAGCGGGGATTGTAGGGATATTTTAGCTTGCTGTCCTTTATTTTAGCTATAAAAATCTATAAAAATATGTATCCATCTTAGAATAATATTTATATGTGACGTCTATCAAAAGTTAGTTTCAAATCCTTGTAAATAACATGATTTCCCCAAAATGACGCATGAAATTTTTTCCTTGTTGACAGTTTCTGTATGAAGAAATCATGTCTCATTTTTAGGTGGTTTTTAAACATCTGATGTATAAGTACTGTCTGTAATTCCAGCATATATTAATGAAAGGGTTGAACTTTTTTTGTGATGTCATTTTGATTATATAAGTGATTGTCTACGGAAGTAAAAGCAGAACATTTCCAGGCATTGACTATTGTGTCTTTATTTTCTTACTGGAATGATCTCCGGGCCTGATTGGGTTTGAAAGAACACTCTAGGCAGATATTTCAAGAAGAGGTTCACTTGCTCCTAGGAGAAGATCGTTAGCCCCCCCTATCAGGCATGTCCACCATATGTGTTGGAAGGATCCCTGGGCTGCACATCCTCTAAAGCAACTAGCGAGGTAGTGGGGGACATATTTAGTGATCCTGGCTGGGATCCATATATACACTTCAGGCGGTGGTGTATAGTTTATAATACACTTCAGGTGGTGTACACAGTATATAATACTGTGTAGTGTGGTGTTGCAAAACAAAAAATGCATCATGTCCGGAAGGCCACTAAGGAGAGGCAGGCAGCCTCTGTGTTTACAGTCAACAGTGGTGGTCATGGACATGGTGCGTCCTCTGCAGGTAACCGTGGGGCACACTTGTGATTTTTTTCTGCTGCTGGCCATGTTATTGAACCACAACATGCAGAAGAGTTGGTGGAGTGGATAAGGAAGCCGTTCTCATCCTCCTCATCCTCTGTCACCCTTCCGACGTAGCTGCCAAAGTGGCCTATTCCACCGGCTCCTTGTCCACAGTCACTCATTCTGTAGCCCCACAATCATGCACGGAGGAGTCCCCATAATTATTCGACCACACTGTCCACAGTGTCGGGTACATGCTGTTGGTTCCCAGGTTGAGGAAGGGAGTAACGTGAGCCTAGAGAGGGGGGGTGCCACAGAAGGACAAGAAACTGGCAGTCATGCTCCCCCAGATGCAGCATACTGCCAAGTTTGCTCCAGTGATAAGGAGGGAGGGGATGATAAGGTCACTGACTGTACTTGGGTGCCTGAGAGAAGAGAGGAGGAAAGTGAGGAGGAGACACAATTCCAACGAGACAGGATGTTCTCTAGGGGGCAGCTTAGGGGCAGCCACCCTATTGCAACCTATGTCTGAAGCGTGACCAGAACAGGAGCCGCTTGGGCACCACATGCTTGACCAGACATATGACGACCTGCAAGGAGGAGCGGTGGAGAAGGTGGCTGGCTGACCGATGCCTTTAAACAATTTTTCAGTCCTCAGCGCCAAGGTCTGATCAGTTCAAGCAACCATCACCAGTGTCTGTATTATATGATGCAGGAATATCTAGGGGCAAGAGCAGACTTGGAGACATTTCCAACAGAGCATCCACTGGGTTACTGTCAGAAACCATGAATACGACTGAAACAGAAGTATAGTTAAATTAAACTTGTTTAACCACTTGCCTACTGGACACTAAAACCCCCCTCCTGCCCAGACCAATTTTCAGCTTTCAGTGCTCTCACTCTTTGAAAGGCAATTACTCAGTCATGTAATACTGTACCCAAATTAATTTTTTGTCCTTTTTTACATACAAATATAGCTTTCTTTTGGTGGTATTTGATCACCTCTGGGTTTTTTAGTTTTTGCACTATAAATGAAAAAAGACTGAAAAGTTTGAAAAAAAAAAACATTTCTGTGATACAATTTTGCAAAATTATTAATTTTTCTTCATAAATTTGGCCACAATTTATACTGCTATGTATCTTTGGTAAAAATAACCCAAATTAGTGGATATTATTTGGTCTGTGTGAAAGTTAGAGAGTCTACAAGCTGTGGCGCAAATCATAAAAAATTGATCACACCTGATGTACTGGTGGCCTCTCTCATTTCTTGCGACCCGAACAAGCCAGGAAAGTACAAATACCCCCCCAAATGACCCCTTTTTTGAAAGTAAACATTGCAAGGTATTTAGTAAGATGCATGGTGAGGTTTTTGATGTTGTCATTTTTTCCTCCACAATTCTTTGCAAAATGAAGATTTTTTTTCCACAAAATTGTCATTGTAATAGGTTATTTCTCTCACATGGCATGTGTATACCACAAATGACACCCCAAAATACATTCTGCTACTCCTAACTATGGCGATACCACATGTGTGGGACTTGTTCACAGCCTAGCCACATAGAGAAGCCCAACATGCAGGGAGCACCATCAGGTGTTCTAGGAGCATAAATTACACATCTAACTTGTTGACTACCTATTACATTTTTAAAGGCCCTGGAGCACCAGGACAATGGAAACACCCAAATGACCCCCCATTTTGGAAAGCTAACACCCCAACGTATAATCTCTGAGGCATAATGAGTCTTTTGAACAGTTCATTTTTTCCAGAAGTTTTTGAAAAATGTGGGAAAAAAATGAAAACGCATATTTTTTATGCAAAGTTATCCATTTATAAGATATTTCCAACACATAGCATGTACATAGCAAGGAACACCGTCAGGTGTTCTAGGGACACATAGCATGCACATACCAAGAATTATACCCCAAAATACATTCTGCTGAGTAAAGGGTAAACAAAAGATTAACTGTGGTTTTAGTAGCGCAGTTGTCCACAGGAGGATAGCACTGGTCCAGGCAGCAGGCAGGTACTTGGTCAGAAAAAGCGAATGCAATTGTCCAGGCAACAGGCAGGAATACTGTCCATAGTCAGTACAGACAGCAGGCAGGGATACTGTCCATATACAGTCCAGGGTCAGTGCAGGCAGAAATTGTCAGCAGTGCCAAAATATTGGTCCTGGTAGTAGGCATGAACATGGTCCATTTGGTGTGGTCAGTTTATGAGACAGGCAGAGGCATGATGGCATAGGGCCTACAGGCAGCAGGCAGAAGTAGGGCCTCGTTCAGGACAGAATGGGGACAGGGGTAGAGGCTTCTCCCACCCAAATCTCTTTGAAGCCTCCGAGTCTCCAGACCCTAATCTAGGAATGAGAAAACAAAAAAAATGTTTTCTTCATCCAGAAAAACAAATTCTGGAGCCCCTCACATATGTGAGACCCCTGTGTTATGAATCCCACAAGTCCAGTGGCAGGGTACAAGATCAGTCCAAGAGGCAGGCAAAAAGCATGGTCAAACAGGCAGGCGCCTGCAGTCAGCATGGAGTCTGTACTTATCATTAGCATGTCGCAAAGCCTCCTGGACTTGTGCCCAAGTGGAACGAAGACCACGGAGATGCTCCTCTAACGCAGGAATTCTCTGAGGGAACAAATGAGTCAGGCTGGATGGTTGGAAACCATAGTTCACCATAAACAGGGACAATCGGGAAGTAGAATTCAAGGCACTATTGTGAGCAAACTCTGCCAACGGTAACAGGTCTGACCAGTTATGATGGTCAGAAATATAGCAACGTAGGAATTGCTCTAAGGACTGATTGGCTCGTTCTGCGGCTCCATTAGACTGTAAGTGATATGCAGAGGAGAAAGCAAGATGAATTCCCAACTGTGCACAAAAGGCTCGCCAGAACCGGGACACAAACTCACTACCCCTGTCTGAGACCTTGGGTAGCCCATGCAAGCGAAAAATCTCTTGAGCAAAAATGGAAGCCAATTCCTTAGAAGTGGGCAACTTCTTAAGTGGAATACAATGACACATTTTTGAGAACCGGTCAACCACCATAAGGATAACTGTGATGCCCTGGGGGTTGGGTAACTCCACAATGAAATCCATAGACAAGTGGGTCCAGGGCCTCTCTCCATTGGGTATGGGTTGTAGGAGGCCCACTGGAAGGTGTCGTGGAGTTTTACTCTGAGCAAACATGGAACAGGCAGATATGAAGGCGGTTACATCAGCACATAGACTAGGCCACCAGAATTGTTGGGAAATGGCCCAAAAGAGTTGATTCTTCCCAGACATGTACTGCACGGCAGTACAGAGACTCTCTGGGACAAAGCAGCAGTCACAAGGTTTCTCAGGAGGGGCATGGACCTGAGCAGCAAGAATTTTGTCACCCAAAGGAGAAGTGAGACTGGTGCGTACCGTAGCCAAAATAGAATCAGGAGGAATCACAGGGACCGGAACCGACTCCATCTTGGAAGTGGAGGAAAATTGTCGTGACAAAGCGTCAGCCCTTATATTCTTAGTACAGGGTAAGAATGAAACAATGTAATTGAAACTTTTTTTTTTGAAAATTTTTGTTTATTAACATTTTAGCAGCTCATACAGTACAGTACAACGTGTACCTAAATTCCCCCCCCCCCTCCCTCCCTTCCCTCCCCCCTAACCCTTACCCTTGTGCAGCCCTTCACTGTTGCTGAATATTGCTTTCACTATGGCTAAATCACATTCCATACTCATAAAATATTTTGTTTGCTAGAGAACAATGGTACACCCAATCCTCACACAGTCAAACAATTATCTAATCAGGATTACATCATCATTTTACCCAATACTTAGAGTTCTTTCTAAGGCACTTCTCCTCCGTAACAAATCAGTTCAAAGTGTCCTTGTCATCCAGCCAACATTGCCATACTTTTTCGAATTTTTTTGGACAACCCCTGTTTAAGTATGTTGCTTTGTAAAAGGGTAATGCTTTATTGATTATGCCTTTCCAATAAGACACTGTGGGCGGTTCAGGTTTTTTCCAACACAATAAAATAGCTTTACGTGCATAAAAAAGGGAGAGAGAGATCATAGTTCTTTGCGCCCTCCGGGGCGTCAACTCCTCCACTAGACCAAGAAAACAGACTGCAATCATAACAGGAATCGGTACCGAAAGTACCTTCTGTATAGTGCGTGATACCCCCTTCCAGAACTCCCCTATCGGCTGACACTGCCAAAATATGTGGTCAAAATCAGCATGGCTAACCGTGCATCGCCAGCATTCTGTTGCACCTGTACCATATATCCTGGCTATCCTTGCAGGAGTATAATACACCCTGTGAAGTATTTTAAATTGAATGAGCCTATCCCTGGCCGACACCAGAGTCTGGAACGGGTGATCCCACATGTCGTCAATGTAATTGAAACTTGACAAGAAAAGAGCCCATCGTGCCCTTCTGGGAGAGAGGCGTTTAGCCTCAGACAAGAATGTAAGATTCTTATGGTCAGTAAGAATGAGAACCGGCACAGTGGTACCTTCGAGGAGATGTCTCCATTCTTTCAGGGCTAAAATGATCGCTAACAGCTCTGTCACCAATCTCGTAATTGCACGATGCAGAGGACGTAAACCCACAAGTTGGGACCACCATAGGACTGCTGAAAGTTTCTCTGGGTTCCATCGAAAAACCAGCAGTGGAAATGACATAGCCCAGGAATTCACGATGGAATTCGCACTTCTCCAATTTACAATAGAGATTGTTCTCTCTTAGTTTCTGAAGCACACGACAGACATCTGTGTGGTGGCTCTCCAGGGACTTGAGGATATCATAGAGATAAATCACCACACATAACTGCAACAAATCTCGGAGGACATTGTTAATAAATTCCAGGAAAACTGCCAGGGCGTTACAAAGGCCAAAAGGCATAACGAGTTACTCATAATGGCCTGTTCTGGTATTAAATGCAGTTTTCCAATCCTTGCCCTCCTCAATCCTCATGAGATTGTATGCCCCTCTCAAATCAAGCTTCATGAAAACCGTTGCTCCCTTGAGGCAGTCAAATAACTCCGTAATCAACAGAATCAGATAGGCATTTTTAATCGTGAAACGATTGAGACCCCTATAATCAATACAAGGTCTCAGTTCACCACACTTCTTCTTCACTAAGAAGAAACCAGCACCAGCAAGAGATGAGGATTTGCTGATGAAACCTTGAGAAAGTGCATCTGCAACATACTCCTCCATGGCTTTATCCTCCAAGACCGACAAAGGGTAAACCTGGCCACGAGGAGGTATGGCACCAGGTTGAAGGTCAATTGTGCAATCATAAGACCGGTGTGGAGGCAAACTACCAGCTTGACCTTTGTCAAAGACATCACTAAAATTGCAGTACTCCTCCAGCAGTGAGGAGAGTGAAGAGGTACACAAGACCTTGGCTACCTTCTGGAAGCATGTCTTACTGCATTGTGGTGACCAGGAGTGAACCTCAGCATGGAGCCAATCAAAAGAGGGGTTGTGCCTCTGTAACCAAGTATAACCAATAACCAGAGGAAACTTAGGTGAGGAAATAACTTGGAATTAGATTATCTCATGGTGAATAGCCCCTGCGGCCATGGACAACGGAACAGTCTCATGGGTCACATGGGCAGGCTGTAGAGGTCTCCTCTAAAGAGCCTCAATGGCAAGTGGAGTGTCACTCAGCTGCAGCAGAATCGAGTGCTTCGATACAAAGGCAGCATCAATGAACAGGCCTGCAGCCGCAGAGTCAATAAGAGCCTGTATCTCGAAGGATGACTCAGCCCAAGAAAGGGTGACTGAAACCAGGGGCTTATCCTTCTGGATAACTGGGGATGAAACAACGCTACCTAACGTCTGTCTGTGACAGGACCTTAAGGCTCGGGCGTTCCCTGGACAGGTAGGAAAAGACTTCAAAAAGACTTCAAAAAGTGACCTGCCTGGCCACAATAAAGGCACAATCTCTCCCTCCTCCTAAAGGTTCTCTCATCCGCAGAGAGACGCATGAAACCCAAGTGCATGGGTTCACCTTCACTGACTGACTCAGTACCAGGAGACATGGGAGGTGAGGGAGGCAAGGGTGGGACTGCAAAGCTTGAAGACAAATGTACAGGAGGCTTCCGCAAGAGCTCCTTAAAAGAGAGTCTTTCTCTGAGTCTGGAGTGAATGAGGATGGCAAATGTGATAAATGTCTCCAGCTCAGTGGGTATATCTTGGGCTATCTCATCCTTGCTGGGATCCGAGAGACCATGAGAAAAAGCAGCCACGAGGGCTTCATTGTTCCAAGCAACCTCTGCTTCCAGAGTATGGAATTCAATGGCGTAATCGGCAACAGTTCTCCGTTTGATGGACATGAGGCACTTGGCAGCAGAGCGGAGGATGCAGGACAGTCAAATTCCCTTCTAAATGAAGCCACACACTCATGGTAACTCAAGACAACAGGTTTTTGTATCTCCCATAGAGGGTTTGCCCAGGCCAAGGCTCTCTCAGAAAGCAAAAATATCACAAAACCTACTTTGTTTCTGTCTGTGGGAAATGCCTGGGGCAACACCTCAAAGTATATCTCAACCTGGTTGACAAACTCTCTGCAATGGCCTGGATCACCCCCAGATCTATGGGCACGTGGAGCGGAACCAGATATACCTCTTATAGATGTAAAACTCGAGGCAGGTGACTGCATAGAGACTGAAGCAGCAGCAGGGACAGCCTGCAACAGAGGTTGTACCGGAGCAGCCACAGTGGGAGATTCCAGGTGAGCCGTGCGACATTTATAACGCCATGTCAGACTGATCCATGCGGTGATCCTGCTCATCCAATCTGCAAAAATATTACCAACAAGTGGATTGACTGTATTTTCTAAATTCATGGCCTTCATCTACTGTCAGAAACCATGAATCAGACCGAGACAGAAGTACAGTTAAGTCACACTTGTTTAGTAATAAAAGTAAATAGAACAAACGTCGTCAAAACATAGACAAAGTTTAGTAACCGGAAAGGTTAGTCAGCCAATCCAGAAAGTCAGGGATCAGTGTAGTGGAACAGCAAGCAGGATCTGAAGCCAAGCAAGTCTTTAACAGGAACGCAAGAGATAGTCTCTGTGATGTTGACCAAGGTGAAGGCAGAGATCCTCTGGGCTGGACGCCTTAAGTAGGCAGGACTGACGAGCAGGATATCATCAACAGGTGCGTAACTGTGGAGAGATAGGAGCTGACAAGCCAGCTCAGAGAAGGAAGTGCTGAGCCCAGCCCTGACAGTTACTGGGTCTTGAGGATGGACCACTGGCCAGAACTTGCTCAATATGCAAACGAGCTACTGGCCTGTCCTGCATCCAGCGTGCTTTCTGAACACACATTCAGTGCTGCTGGAGGGTTTGTAGCGGATCAAAGAGTGCGCCTGTCCACAGACTCTGTTGATAGGCTCACATTCATAAAAATGAATCAGTCTTTGATCAGCAGCTATCAAGCACCTGATGCTGATGTAACTAATTGAATTTGCTATGGATCTGGGATCCCTTGAAGACTGCTTTTGCTGACTATCCTATTCCGCCTTAATCTTGATAATGCTAGCTTCCAACAATATTTTTGGTTTAGGGCACCACCACCCAAGGCCCAATTTTTCTGCCACTGTTTAATAAGGGCATGTAATTACAATTTTTGATATAATATTTCACAGCAGGGCCCATTCCTGCGCCCAAGAAGAGTATCTGTGAGGGGTTACAGTGTTGTGGCACCATCACCACCACCCAAGGCCCAATTATTCTGCCCCTGTTTAACAGTGGCATGCAATTACAATTTTTGATACAATATTTCACAGCAGGGCCCATTCCTGCGCCCAACAAGAGTATCTGTGAGGAGTCACAGTGTTGTGGCACCACACCACCCAAGACCCAATTTTTCTGCCCCTGTTCAACAAGGGCATGTAATTACAATTTTTATTCTAATATTTCAGAGCAGGGCCTGTTCCTTCGCCCAACAAGAGTATCTGTGAGGGGTTACAGGCACCACCACCACCCAAGGCCCAATTTTTCTGCCCCTGTTTAACAGGGGCATGTAATTACAAGTTTTGATATATTATTTCACAGCAGGCCCCGTTCTTGTACCGAAGAGTAACTGTGAGGGCTTACAGTGTTCTGGCGCCACCAAAACCAATGGCACAATTTTTCTGCCTCTGTTTAACAGGGGCATGTAATTACTATTTTTTAAATAATAGTTAAGCAGGGCCTGTTCCTGCGACCAAAAAGAGTAAATGTGAGGGGTTACAGTGTGCTGGCGCTACCAAAACCAAAGGCCCAATTTTTCTGCCCCTGTTTAACAGGGTCATGTAATTTAAATTTTTTATATAATATTTCACAGCAGGGCCCGTTCCTGAGCAGTGGCACAGTGGTGTAGTGGGTAGCACTCTCGCCTAGCAGTAAAAAGGGTCGCTGGTTCGAATTCCAACCGTGACACTACCTGCCTGGAGTTTACATGTTCTCCCTGTGCCTGCGTGGGTTTCCTCCGGGTACTCCGATTTCCTCCCACACTCCAAAGACATGCTGGTAGGTTAATTGGCTCCTGTCCAAAAATGGCCCTAGTATATGAATGTGAGTTGGGGACCTTGAATTGTGGGCTCCTTGAGGGTAGGGACTGATGTGAGTGTGCGATGTATGTGTGGAGCGCTGCATAAATTGAAGGCGCTATATGGGTACCTTAAATAAATAGGGATAATTGTAGACACGCACCCACACTCACTCAGGTTGAACTGGATGGACTGGTGTCTTTATTCTACCTCACTATGTAACACTATGTATGTGCCCAACAAGAGTAACTGTGAGGGGTTACAGTGTTCACCAACACCTAAGGCCCAGTTTTTCTGCAGAGTATATAGGCAAGCAGTATATATATTGCTGTTCAGAGTATATAGTGCCTGGGGACCCCCCCACGCAATTTTTTCTAGAATTTTGGTGCGGGGTCCCCCTAGTATCCATACCAGACCTGAAGGGCCTGGTATGGATTTTGGGGGGGACATCCACGCCATTTTTTTTGTATCTTTGGCACAGGGATCCCCTTAATATTCATACCAGACCCTTTGGGTCTGGTAATGGACTAGGGGGGCACTCTGTTTTTATCAATGATTTTTATCTATATTACCGGGATCCAACAATACATTACACCCACGAGTAGTTTTAAATGACATTTTTTCCTTTAGAAATGTAATTTTGCTGTGGTACTGTTATAAACATGGGAAAGATGCACTACTTTACAGGCATACTAAGGACACCCCCAGGCACAATATATAAAGATATATTAAATCGATATGTGTCCCCTGGGACAGGATCCGGGTCCCCAAACACTTTTAATTTCAATAACTTGCATATAAGCCTTTAAAATGAGCATTTTTGGTTTTTCACGTTTGCGTCCTATAGAATTTAAGGATGTTCGCACAAATTCTTTGCCTGTTCGCATGTTCTGCTGCGAACTGAACTGGGGGGTGTTCGGCTCATTCCTAGTGTTGAATTAGCACTATCCTTAATGGGTTTTATGTCTGTCCCCTATCTTTGAGGATGCAGTGGACATATGACCTTATAATATATATATATATATATATATATATATATATATATATATATATATATATATATATATATATTTACCATGTAATTCTTTAGCCTGTAGATGACTCCACTGATCTTATATATATTTTTCTATTTTCATTTCAGTGTCCAGCAACACCCTTAGAAATCTTTGTCTCTGTCCCCCACTTTTTGACGATGTGGTGTATCCCAGGGGGTCTCAGGTGTCGATCTGGGTTTTTAATTTTTTGGCTGATGTTTTTTTTTCTTTTGTCCTTGCATTATATATTAAAGTGTTCATTTGTAGTTAAAAAATCAGTATGGCCAATGATGTCATGTATATGCACTGTAGATATATACCATATTTATCGGCATATAACACGCACTTTTTTCCCCTGAAAATCAGGGGAAAATCGTGGGTGCGTGTTATAGATCAATCCCCGCCGATTTTGTGTCATCGGAGCGATCGCGGCAATTGCCGCGGTCGCCGCCGACATACACAGCCGTGGGTAGATTCAAATATGGCGCCGAGACTGCAGGGATTCGTCGGAGCCGAGATACACATACCCGAGTGTTCTCTGCTTTTTTCGGCGCCGCCGTCACGCCCAGTCCCGCCCTATGCTGGACATAACACAGGTCCAAGGGGCGGGACTGGGCGTGACGGCGGAGCTGAAAAAAGCCGAGAACACTTGGGTATGTGTATCTCGGCTCCGACTAATTTTTGCAGCCTCTGCGCCATATTTGAATCTACCCATGGCTGTGTATGTCGGCGGTGAGTGCACAAAGCTGCACTGACATGGCTGGACTGGGGCAAAGCTGCACGGGCAAACATGCACTGACAAAGCTGCACTAACAAAGCTGCACTGGGGCAAGGCTGCACTGGGGCAAAGCTGCACTGACAAGGCTGCACTGACAAGGCTGCACTGACACTGAAAAGGCTGCAGATGGACAGATAAGGCTGCATTGATGGGCATTTTAATGTAAGTTTTTTTTCCTTAAACTTCCCTCCTAAAAGTTTTTTTCCTTAAAATTCCCTCCTAAACTTGGGGTGCGTGTTATACGCCGGGGCGTGTTATATGCCGATAAATATGGTACTTTATTTTAGATATTCACCACCTGAACTCTTGAAGAAGTCAGCTTGTTGAAATGTGTTGGGTGTCTCTACATAGACAATTCTGTTCAAATACAAGATTTATTATAATGTTGTTACCATGTGGGGATAAACGTGGTGTACTTATTAATGTGTAATTATAACAAGGAGGTTATCTATGTTACAATTAGCCATTTTTTTCTTTTAACAATGTTTTGAATAAAATAAGATTTTAAGATCTTATAGTGATTGTCTCTTATATTCTTGAAGCCTTCATGTGTCTGCAAAGTTCAAATTATTTAGTTATGGCCTACCTAAACAATTTATTTATATACATTCAGGTAGGTCCTTGAACTGCAAAGTTGTGGCTAGATCTAAGGAACCTATATGATTAGACCTAGCATGTGGCTGTGGCTAAGCTACAGACATTCATCTACCTATTCCCAAAGTGGAACTAAACCCTCCTGTCCTTTACAGCTAAGGAACCTGCCACCTTAGCCTCTGTTTGGTCTGCAGTTGCAATGGTGCTGCACATGTGATCAGTTATGACACCAGTTATTTTATGTCTTGACAGTTCAAGTAAGAGCAACTGTGGCAGTTATCATTGACAGCATGCCTTAAAGAGGAAGTAAACCCTGATGGGTTTTACTTCTTTGTTTCCCTGCAAAGGTAAAGCATAATGGGCTACTATGCATCGCATGTGTCACTTTCCTGACACAGAAGCCTGCAATGTCCCCGATGTCCCTGCTGGCTGGAAGCGTCCATCTTCGCCCCTCTTCCAGTGTTGCCAACCTACCAGATTGAAATGTACTGACGCAACACCCAAAATTTACTGGTACAGGCAAGTTTTTACTGGCATTTACAAAAGTTAAAAAATGACAGTTTTAAGTGCAAATTTGAGTATTTAGGCTAAAAACAAATACAAAATGCAATTGGCAATATTATTTAAGGTAGATAATAAGGCAAAAAACATATTTCTTATTTTATTTTCAATATAGTAAGTAAGTAGCTCAGGGACAGGACTCGGGAGGGCAAGAAATTAGAATGGGCGGCACACATAAAATTGAATCCCACAGTGACACTCACAGTGTGCAGCAGCACAGATGATGATGACATCTCACTGACACAACATCATAGCTCCCAACTGTCCCTGATTTCGAGGGACTGTCCCTGATTTGGAGCAATGTCCCTCTGTCCCTCATTCCTCCTCATATATCCCTCATGTTGGTCTGATCTATAGAGATGTATATAAAATGCACTTTTTATCTATCAAAAAGTGTTTTCCAGTGCTAAACCTTTCATCTGATATTTGAATTGCTACATTTATAAATTCCAAAAGCCAATATAAAGGAATAGTAGTGGTAAAAAAAGCACTTGTGGGTTTAACCAATCTTTTTTATTTTTTGTACAATTCTCCTTTAAGGGGGCGTGGCAAGGGGTGTGTCCTATGCCTGCATACTTTTGCTGATAGGTGTCCCTCATCCCCATCTCAAAAATTTGGGAGTTGTAGAACATGTCCCCTCCTGAGTCACAGTTACAGTCTGTCTCTCTAAACCAATTGATCCCTCCAGTCCACTCCAGTCTAAACAGCACTGATGGTCCAAGCCTGTCTTGCTCCCATACCGCAGACCCGCACACGAGGCTCTGGCCACCCTGCTTGACGCCATTGCACTATGACATCACATGACATGCTCAGGGAACTGCCTCCGCCAGAGCCGCCCAATTGCACTGTAGCAGGCACTCGGATGGTCATAACCGGCTCTGGACCAAGCTTAGCGTCAACGCCATATTTTTTACTGGCAACCTTTTACTTTTACTGGCATTTACTGGCAGGAGAAAATTGCCTGTTTTTTACTGGCTGCCAGTAAAAATACTGACGGTTGGCAACACTGCCCTCTTCCTTCTGGGGCCACGAACTCCGGCTCTGTGACTGGCCGGAGTCACGTGACATCATTACTGCGCGCGGGAGCCGCCAGTCACAGCATGACCCCAGCTAGCATGCCCTTTCTAAAGTGCGTATGTGCCGAATACATCGGCGCATGTGCAGAACAACTCATCGTACAGGGAATTGTAAATATCTCCTAAACCGTGTAGGTTTAGGAGATATTACCAGCACCTACAGGTAAGCCTTAATCTAGGCTCACCTGTAGGTGAAAGTGGTTGTAAAGGGTTTACAACCACTTTAAATGTAACTGCTTTGGGAAACCTTTAAATCAATGGGATTAATTCCAGTTTAACAAGCAGTATGAGCTTTAAATAGGCTGTAAAAAAGAAAAACTAAATTACCTCTGTAGCTGCAGGCCCTATGGAGAAATGTGTCTTCAAGGTTCACAGCAAAGCACTAAAGTTATAGTCTATGACAGCTTACCTTCCCCTGCTCCCTCCTCCAAGCAGTGACTTAGAAGCCTTCCAGTCTTTTAATTTCTACATTTTATGAACACAGTACAGGTGCACTGGGAGAGGGAGCATGGGAACCCAAGCTGTTGAGTTCAAATTACACTAATAATGTCAGTGCTTCTGCTGTGCCTGAAGATACAGAGGTCAATGAGGGCTTGTTAGGAACATGTAAATACTTACATTTCCATAACTTGACCACAGTTATAATTTAAATCTCTTTACTTACTGCTATCTTCTTTTTTTCCCTTTAATAGATCTAAATGCAATTCCATGAAAATGGTGTATACATTGGTTCACACAACTTCATTTTTTATCACGTCCATTGTAGCTTGGCTGGACGTGGCACTCCCAGTTTTAAATTAAGTAGTTTTCTTGATCTATCCCCAAGTTTGAAGTTAAACTGCAGGACTCTACAACTGGTAGGTTGACAGATGATACTTTTTTTTCTACTTCCTGAGCACTCATGGGAGTAGAATATACTGAAGACTAAAGACTGGTCGGCTTTTGTTCCATTCAGCTATATACTTGGGTAATCTAATTTATTTTTGTAGGTGTTTATGAACTTTGGGCAGCAGTCAGAACTTTCTTTGTTCACTGGACAGCTTTGCTTTCAAATCTTGGAAAACAAATATGGGCTTTCCAACTTTAGCATAGCTGTGATGTGTCCTGAATAGGATTAGTAGACTAGTGATGCTATCTATGATAAATTATCCTCTGAATCAGACTGAAAAAATTCTGAAGATGAAATTGTCATTCTATAAAATTCTAAGTGAAAATATATGCAATGCCGTGACTAGTGTCAAGGCTCCTGCTAGAATTACACAGTGCTTTAATAAGTTAGTTCAAGTGAGAGCTCTTATGCTGCTCAGAGATTATTTCTCTTTGTGAAGTGGAGTCTTTATTTAGGGTTAAAAGCTCAATCCCTAAATGCATTTATCGCTGAAAATGTCTTGTAACAATCTGTTGAAATATCAGAAAATGCCATACATTTGGATCCTCAGCTACTCAGTGGGATAGTCAGAGATCGCTTTTGTTGGCACAAAGAAAAGAAATTCAAGCATAGAATTTCTCTGAATGTCAAATCTATATTAAAATATTGTGAACTCAGTCACAAAAAAATCATATAGTCTTTAAAATGTTAATATAATTTCAAATGTCATTTTCAATTTTTTTTAATCTGTAGCTTTTATTAAAATAATACCCGATGCTGCTTCATTGTTCAATCACTTCAGTGGCAGCTGGTGCTCAAAATTGTTTGGGGGGGGGGCGCAAACAAACCGAAAAATACTGGGAAAAAAAAAACATCAATTGCAGCCACTGTGCCCATCAAATGCAGCCACTGTGTCATCAATTGCAGCCATTGTGCCCATCAAATGCAGCCACTGTGCCCATCAAATGCAGTCACTTGTGCCCATCATATGCAGCCACTGTGCCCATCAAATGCAGCCACTTGTGCACCATCATATGCAGCCACTTGTGCCCCATCATATGCAGCCACTTGTGCCCCATCATATGCAGCCACTTGTGCCCCATCCTGCCCAAGAACCGCCTAATCTGTGACATGCCCACCAGGTGGAACTCAACGTTGGCCATGCTGCAGCAGCTGCACACGCAGCAGAGGGCCATCAATGAGTACCTGTGCGACTATGGCACCAGGACAGGGTCAGGGGAGCTTGTTTTTTTTTTCCATAA
Organism: Lithobates clamitans; assembly: GCA_037952925.1. NCBI lineage: Eukaryota > Metazoa > Chordata > Amphibia > Anura > Ranidae > Lithobates > Lithobates clamitans. Next base: position 5,094,651 of record JBBGZY010000014.1, read on the forward strand.
ACACAGCGTCTCTAAACATTTTAAAAATCATCACAATAAAGATCCAACCTGCATTGTCTTCTATGGGATTGATAAAATAAAAGGGCACTGGAGGGGGGACAACAAGAAAATTAAAATCTCAGAAAATGAGACTAAATGGATTTTCTTGTTAGACACCCTCCAACCTGCAGGAATGAACATCGATGTTGATCTGAACTGTTTTCTCACCAACTTTTAGACTCAATAACAAACAGCTAATATATAGAACATATATGTAATATCATCTGGAAATGATTACGAACAAAAGCAACTACCATGTTCTTAACCCCCAACGAATCATTCTGTAACCATTACGAATAAATAGCAACCACCATGTCCTCAAACCCCCAATGAATAGGTCATAGAATACAATTCAACTTTGGGCCCAACATTCATATGGGACCCAAGAGACCGTTTTCACACTGCCTCTATCATCAGATCAGTTGAATAAACCCAAGAACTAGATACACCCCTATGGGTTCCCATAATAGTTGAAATAATTTCAAAGAATTAATTCAAAATGTCACCGTTTATTTATACCATGTCTCCATGAATACTATATATATATATATATATATATATATATATATATATATATATATATATATATCCTCATAGGTCTGAGGTACTTAGCTAGCCCCCCATGCATAAATGCCCGGGTTCCCCCATTATTTTATATATATAAATATGTTTTGATTTTTATTTTATATTTTATTTTTTATTTCTCTTTCTATTTCTATTTTTTATTACGTATTTTAAATGTTTAAACATTAAATATTCATTATTGCATAGTTCATGTTCATATACAAACATAATGTAATTCATACATTTAATGGCTTTGTACCGTTTAAGCAATATGCCTTGTGAATGAATGAATGAATGAATGATTTGTAAAGCGTTGCAAATGTGAACTGAATCGCCACAAGGCGCTGATGCATTGTGTTGTCAAGCTTCACTAGAAGAGGTAGGTCTTGAGTTTTTTCCTGAAAGCCAGATGGTTTTCTTCCATGCGGATGTGAGTCGGAAGAGAGTTCCATAGCCGAGGTCCCTGTACTGCAAATCTTCGTTCTCCCCTTGCTTTGTATCAGTATTTGGGAACGAGGAGGAGGTTTTGGCTAGATGATCGCAGATTCCGATGTGTATATGCTTAGTCTAGTGAATGCTTAGACATTGGAAATCAGTTTTAGACACCAAGGGATTGTCCCGAACGTGTCACGAACCCGGATGTTAGTTCAAATTGGGCCATAGATTACAACAAAACAGCGGAACATCGTTAGCTAGATGTTCCCATGGTAACCATTACTAACACGGCCTATCTAACAACAGGATGCGGCCGCGCAATCGAGGCTTCGGTCTCCAAAATCTCTACCAAAATGGCCGCCAACACAATAGACCACGGCCGCCCATACACAGGCGCGCAGGCGCACTAGGCACACGGCATAGTACTTAAACAGATGAGGTGCAGCAAGATGGAAGCCACAGTAGTAGTCTGATGACGAAACGTGCGTAGCGCGGGACTTATGGACGTCTTGTAGCACCTCTAGACAAGCTGACAACACGCTCTTTCTTATGCTTGATTTTTACCTTGCAAATGTGAGTACTACTATTTATTAGACACAATAAAGCTCTTTATGCGGTTTTACACTATGGGCATTCCTCCTTCCTTTCACATGTAAACGGCACAACAAATAAAGCACGGATAGGGAACATCCAGGGATGCTACACAGTGGCAAATACTGTGACTGCCTTCACCCCTGTAGAGGGAAGTTTATCTGGTGAGTGCAAACGGAATAAGAGCACGCTGCAGAGGCACCACTAACCAGCCTACACCTGGACAAGAAGCTTCCCATATCAATTTGCTTCCCAGAAAGGGGTTTCCCTCAGAGCCTTTCCAAAAAGAACTTTTCTAAATCAATGGGAATTTTCTTATCCAATGAATACTGGTTTTATACACATATGTCACTTTACTGTAAAATATAGCACAAGTCACTTTTAGCACGTTTGATGCACAATATTGCATGCTGGCATTTTGTTTATAATATTTTGCATAGTTTATATTTTGGTTTGTATCATTAAGTGAAGATTGAAGCACTTTATATTGTTTTTTTTTCTCACACCACAAAGAGATCACATAATAGTTTGAAACTAAATTACGTACACAAATAAAAGAGACCAACATTTATTCAATTTAGGCACACAAGAATTCTCATTACTTTTTAAGAGGTTCAGCATAAATATCACTAATTATTTCACGAAATATATGTGTCACCAACAAAAAGAAAATAGCTTTTTCTTTTTTTCTCTTTTTTTCCCCATAAGGGCAGCGCCATACCTACTTCTGTTTTTCACACTAATTTCAATACACTCCACTTGAGGTGGATCTGTATATGTAGGGGCAGCAGCTCTATTCTCCAGGAAAGATCTAACCACTGCGTGGATTTACCCCTTCTAATATTTTTCCCACGCCAGTGGGCCATGATCAGGGATGCATGCACTGTCCTGTCACCATTTGAGGAAGCCACGAGGATGGTGAGCAGTGACAGTGCATGCATCAGTGACACTATCCCCTTACCTCTCAAGGCCCCCTTTATCCAGACAGTGTTCCTGCGTGCCCGCCGATCACACAGGAAGAGGACGAGGAGGAGGAGGAGGATTGTGTCAACATGGAGGTGGAGCCTGGCACTCAGCATCAGCAGCAGTCTTTAAGGGATCATTTACAGTCCCAAGAAACCCATGGACTTGTACGTGGCTGGAAGGAGGTGGCTGCGGATCATGTCATCCTTAGTGACCCAGAGGACTCCAGACCGAATACCTCAGCAAACCTACGCTGCATGGCCTCCCTGATCCTGCAAAGCCTGCAGAAGGATCCTCATATTAGTGGTATCAAGGAGAGGGATCGTTACTGGCTGGCAACCCTCCTTGATCCATGTTACAAGGGTAAGGTTGCGGACCTTATCTTGCTGTCACAGAGGGAGCAGGTGATGAAACATCTTCGGGAGGCCTTGCAGAAAGGTCTGTGCAACGCGTTTCCAGAGACTGGGAGGTTACAAACTCCTGTTCCTGGACAACGTGTTGCTGAGGCTTCGGTCAGTCAAAGAAGGAGCTGTGGAGAAGGTGGCCGTCTGACCGATGCGTTCAGACAATTTTTTAGTCCGCAGCCCCAAGGTATGATCGGTTCCAGCAACCATCGCTAGTGTCTGCTTTACATGGTGCAGGAATACCTAGGGGCAAGATCTGACTTGGACACCTTTCCCACCGAAAATCCTCTAGGTTACTGGGTCTTGAGGATTAATCACTGGCCAGAGCTTGCACGGTATGCAATTGAGCTACTGGCCTGTCCTGCATCCAGCGTTCTTTCAGAACGCACATTCAGTGCTGCTGGAGGCTTTGTAACCATTCACAGGGTGCTCCTGTCCACCGACTCGTCGATCGACTGACCTTCATAAAAATGAATCAGTCTTGGATCACCACCAGATACCAAGCACCTGATTCTGATGTAACCGAATAGTTTTTTTTTGAAATGTCAGATTCCTTCAAGACTCCCTATGCTGATGCTGAGTGACTATCCTGTTATGCTGAATGACTATCCTCTTCCTCCTCAATGATCATGCTGATAGCTTGTAAGAATATTTTTGGTTCTGGGCACTGCCACCAGTGGCTAAGGCCCAACTTTTCTGCCCCTGTTTAACAGGGGCGTGTAATTACAATTTTTGATGCAATACTTTTCAGATGGGCTCGTTCCTGCGCTCCAACTAGAGTATTTGTGAGGGTGTTGCAGTGTTGTGGCACCAGTGCCTAAGGCCCAATTTTTCTGCCCCTGTTCAACAGGGACATGTAATTACAATTCTTGATCTAATATTTCACAGCAGGGCCCGTTTCTACGCCCACCAAGAGTAACTGTGAGGACTTACAGTGTTGTGGCACCAGCACCACCACCACTACCACCATCACCATCACCAAAGGCCCAACTTTTCTGACCCTCTTCAACAGGGACATGTAATTACAATTCTTGATCTAATATTTCACAGCAGGGCCCTGTGAGGGCTTCCAGTGTTGTGGCAACACCAACACCTAAGGCCCCAATTTCGGCAGAGTATATAGGGCAGGCCCCTATTTTCAAACATCCAACTTACAAACGACTCCTACTTGCAAACGGAAGGAGACAACAGGAAGTGAGATGAAATCTACCCCTAGGAAGGGAAATTCTCTCCTGTACGAGTTAATATGGGAAAAACATTTCTTCTTTCCACTGATGCTTTATCACCAATCCTTGTTTCACTAAAAACCCCAAATTTTCAAAAAAACATTTGTCATTGGGACAGAAAGTGAGATGAAATCTTCTGAAGAGGAGCACAGACAGCAAAACAAATGTCACAGGGGTGATAACCTTTCCCTATGTTTTCCAAAAAGCTTAAAATAGATTTTTTGGCTGGAGCTAAACACTTTAAAAATGTACCAGTTCAAAATTACAAACAGATTCTACTTAACAAAAAACCTACAGTCCCTGTCTTGTTTGCACCGCCTGTATACTGCTGTTCAGAGGGCCTGGGGCCCCACGCCTTTCCTTTTTTTAATTTGGGTGCGGGGTTCCCCTTAATATCCATACAAGACCCAAAGGGCCTGGTAATGGACTGGGGGGGTACCCATGCCGTTTGTCTCACTGATTTTTAGCCATATTACCGGGACTCGACATTACATTAAAGCCTTAAGCAGTTTTAAATTACTTTTATTCCTATAAAAATGTCATTTTGTGCAGAGACTGTTCTAAGCACGGGAAACACGCGCCACTTTACAGGCATACTATAGACACCACCCAGGTATGATATTTAAAGGAATATTTCACTTTTTTTTTCACTTTAGGCATCATTAAAATCACTGCTCCCGAAAAAACGGCCGTTTCTAAAACTTTTTTTTGCCTTGATACATGTCCCCTGGGGCAGGACTCGGGTCCCCAAACCCTTTTTAGGACAATACCATGCAAATTAGCCTTTAAAATTAGCACTTTTGATTTCGAATGTTCAAGTCCCATAGACTTCAATAGGGTTCTAACGTTCGTGCAAAGTTTCGGTCCGTTCGCTGGTTTTGGTGCGAACAGAACCGGGGGGTGTTTGGCTCATCCCTACTGTGGACAGATATGCTGCTGGCCCCCTTACAGTGCCATGGGAACGTCTGCCTCCCCTTGCTGTCCTCCCAGACATGATGGGGGAGTAAATGTGTACATGGATGCACTTTAACCACTTGCCGCCCGCCCTATTACACAATGAGGGTGGCAAAGTGGTTAGATAATCCTGTCGGACATCATATGACGTGATCAGGATTAACCGCTATTGCGCGCTCCCGAGGGCGAACGGGGGTGACACTTGTCCCTCGGACACAGTGCATCTCCGATCAGGGTGAACAGCCAATGAAATTGGCTGTTTACCATGTGATCGGCTGTGTCCAATAACAGCCGGTCGCATGTCAAAACAAATTGGGCTCGCGCGCAATGCGTGTCGCCGGGGGCGCGCAGCACGCCGATCGGAGAAGGCGAGTGTCCCTCGGACACAGCGCATCTCTGATCAGGGTAAACAGCCAATGAAATAGCTGTTTACCCACGTGATAGGCTGTGTCCAATCACAGCCGGTCACAAGTATTAACACTGTGGCGGTTTCCAGGGATCCCTCTTTCTTTCTCCTCACACACCGATCGTGTGAGGAGAGAGAAGGAGAGATCTGATCAGGGAGTGAAACACCTTTATTTTTACATATCTACTGTCTGCACAACACGCACCCCCCCACCAATGAAGAGAACCTGTCACAGCCCATCAGAACCTGTCACAGCCCATCAGAACCTGTCACAGCCCATCAGAACCTGTCACAGCCCATCATCGGTACCGCCATCAGCACCGGTACCGCCATCAGCACAGCCATCGTCCTCAGCACCGCCACCGCCATCAGCACCATCTGGATCTGACAGTCCATCTGTCACACAGGCCGCCATCAGTACCACTAACGCCATCAGTAACATCTGGATCTGACATCTGTCATAGCCCATCTGTCACACAGGCCCGCCATCACTACCGTCGCACAGTTCCGCCATAAGTGCCGTCACACAGGCCATCAGTAACCTGTCAGTACCATCACACAGGCCCACCATCAGTGAGCTGTCAGTAGCACCACCAGTTCTGTCACACAGGCCCGCCAAAAGTACCACCATCATGTCCCAAAGAGTTTACACAGCTGAGGAGGCATATAACATCCTTACCATGTCGGATGATGAGAGCAGCGGGGAGCTGTCATTATCGGATTCTGGTTCGGAATACGAGCCAGTGGAGGGTAACGGATCGGAGTCCGAGTCAGCGGAGGAAACCGCCCCTCCTAAAAGAGTAAGGAGATCAGGACCTAGATCAGAAAACCTGCCTACCACCAGCAGTGCCAGACCCCAGGAAGAGGAGCCCAGTACAAGTACTGGAATTGCACATCCAGCCCAAAGAATCGGGGCCCAGTCCTACCTTCCCGATGCCCTGGCAAACCCCTTATGTTTGCCTGCCAACTCAGGATCCGCTACAATCCCCCCTTTCACTGCACAACCATGTGAGCAGCTCAACACTTTCAAATTTTTCATATTTGGACTATTTCTATTTGTTTTTCCCGGAAGATTTGTTGCAGTACATGGTGGACCAAAAAATCTCTATGCAGAGCAATTTATTGCTGCCAACCCCAGTTATTCCTACGCCCGTATGTTCCATTGGAGACGTCTCACACTAGGCGAATTCAAATTGTTCTTGGGCCTTACTTTTAATATGGGGCTTACAAAGAAAAACGAACTGCATGCCTACTGGTCCACCCACCCCATCCACCACATGCCCCTATATTCTTCTGTTATGTCCAGGACACGGTACGATATGATTATGCGTTTCCTACATTTTAATGACAATTCGCAGTGCCCTCCCCAAGATCATCCCAACCACGACAAATTATATAAGCTTTGCCCCCTATTAAATTCTTTTACCAAACGATTTTCTGAAGTCTTTATCCCTGACCAAAATATTTGTGTAGACGAATCCCTTATCCACTTTACTAGCCGGCTGAATATCAAGCAGTATATCCCAAGTAAGAGAGCCAGGTACAGGGTGAAATTGAACAAATTATGTGACCGAGCCACTGGATACTCGTACTTATTTCTTATTTATGAGGGAAAAGACTCCCAGCTCCAGCCCCGTGAGTGCCCCACATACATAGGAACCAGTGGTAAAATTGTGTGGGACCTTGCATACCCCCGTTCAAATAAGGTTACGACTTATATGTAGATAATTACTACAGCAGCTTGCCCCATTTCCGTCACCTGTATTGTGAAAAAACCCTGGCCTGCGGTACCTTCCGAAAAAATAGGAAGGGCTTCCCACAGAATTTACTAGCAAAACGGCTACAAAAGGGGGAAGCCACATTCATGAGGAATGAGGAGGTGTTGGCCATGAAGTGGCGGGACAAGAAGGATGTTCACGTGATGACTACCATTCACAATGACACCTTGGTGAATGTTCAGAGAAGACGTGGCCCCGTAGTAAAGCCTGAATGTGTCCATGACCACAATCTGTATATGGGGGGCTGTATTTAAATGATCAGATGCTGCAACCATATTTGTCAACCCGCAAGTTCAAATATTAGTATAAAAAAGTTGCATTTCATCTGTTTCATATGGCCATGTTCAATTCATTTGTCTGCTATCAAAAATCACCCGAAAACCAACCCATCACCTACCTCAAATATATTGAAAACATTGTCACTGCCCTTATTTACCAACAAGGACCCGCCCCATGAAGCATTCGCTCTGATAGTGTGAGTCGACTTCATGAGCAACATTTTACCTATAACATTTCCCCCACAGAATCCGGAAGAAGATGCCAAAAGAGATGTTGTGTATGCTCAAGTGGAGGAGCTAGAAGAGATACAAGTTATTATTGTCCCCAATGTCCCTCCCAACCTGGCCTGTGTATCGGTGATTGCTTCAAAAATGATTACACATCCATCAGATATTAGTTCCCCTTATTAGTAACAGACTGCCATTTCCCCATTGCAATTACCTGTGTGGATCATTTGCCTGCCACCATGCTTCTACATTCCATGTTAACTGACCCTGGCCTGTTTACCGACAATGTCTTTGCCTGCCGTATTCACCACGTTTCTGACTTCCACGTGCACCGACCTCAGCCTGTTTACCGACGATGCCTTTGCCTGCCATTTTAACCATGTTTCTGACTTCCACGTGCACCAACCTCAGCCTGTTTACCGACGATGCCTTTGCCTGCCGTTTTAACCTTGTTTCTGACTTCCACGTGCACCGACCTCGGCCTGTTAAATCGACCATGTTTTTGCCTGCCACTTGGACTGATCTTTTGCCCTTCTACTTCAGTACACAAGGGTCTCACATATGTGAGGGGCTTCAGAATAGCGTTCTGAGTAGAGAAAATCAGTTTTCGGTTTTCTGTGTTCCCAGAACAGGGTCTGGTTGCCCGGAGGCTTCAAAGAGATTTGGGTGGGAGAAGCCTCTCCCCCTGTCCCCCTGGCCCTAAGCTTGATGGTCCTTCCTGCTGCCTGGACCAATACTTTGGCTGTGCTGACCATATCACTGCCTGTAATGACCTAGGATTTTATGGACTGTTTATTTCTGCTGCCTGGACCAATACTTTGGCTGTGTTGACCATATCTCGGCCTGCTGCCTCTACTGACTATAGACAGTATTTTTGCCTGGACATCTCTGCCTGCTACCTTGACTAATGCTTTGGCTGTGCTGACAGTATTTCTGCCTGAACTAACTATGGATAGTATTGCTGCCTGGACGATTGCTTTTGCTGTCGCTGACCACATTCCTGCCTCTTGCCTGGACCGATGCTCTCCTCTGTGGACCACTACACTACTAAAACCACAGGTAATCTTTTGTTATTTGGTATGTACATGTTATGTATTAGAAATATGAAGGGCCTTCAAAAATATGATCGGTAGTCATGAAATTATATGTGTAATTTATGCTCCTAGAACGACTGGAGGTGCTATTTGGATGTTGGGCCTCTGTATGTGGCCAGGCTGTGTAAAAGTGTCACACATGTGGTATTGTTAAACTCAGGAGGAGTAGCAGAATGTATTTTGGGGTGTCATTTTGGCTATGTACATGCTATGAGTTAAAAATATCTTATAAATCGACAACTTTGTGTAAAAAAAATGCGTTTTCATTTTTTTCCCACGTTTTCTGAAAACTTCTGGAAAATAATGAACCGTTCAAAAGACTCCTTATGCCTCATAGATTATACATTGGGGTGTTAGCTTTCCAAAATGGGGTCATTTTGTGGGCATTTCCATTGTCCTGGTGCTCCAGGGCCATCAAAAGGCAGATAGATCGTCATGAAATTATATGTGTAACTTTGCTCCTAGAATGCCTGGAGGTGCTCCCTGCATGTTGGGCCTCTGTATGTAGCCAGGCTGTGTAAAAGTCTTACATATGTAGTATCGCTATACTCAGGAGGAGTAGTAGAATGTAGATTTGGGTGTAGTTGCAAGTATATACATGCTGTGTTCAAGAAATAACCTGTCAATACAATAAGTTTGTGTAAAAAAAAAAAAGTCTTCATTTTCCCAAGCATTTCCAAAAAAGGGGTCATTTGGGGGGTATTTTTACTTTCCTTGATTGTTAGTGTCTTAAGAAATTAGATAGGCCTTCAGTACATCAGGTTTGATCAGATGTGATCTATTTTCAGTGATTTGCACCCTAACTTGTAGACTCTATAACAGTGGTTCTCAACTATTCTAGTGCCGTGACCCCTTAATAAAATTTCCCAAGCTGTGGGGACCCCTAACAGTAAAATTTTTTTCGTAGCGTGGGTTGTCAGCTTCCAAGACAAGTAAAACCCACAGACATTTACCTGAGTCCCTTCTACTCGTACAGTATTAAAACCCCTTATGGTATATTTTAGGATGTACCACTCCTTCTCTTTTGTTATCCTTTCTTTTCCTTTTATTTCTCTCTATCCTAATTTCTTGTTTTTATCCCCCCATTCCTCTCTTGCAATCTTTCTTGTTCTTTCACTTATTCTTTCTCTCCTTTTTTCTTTGTTTCCCCCCCCCTTTTCCTCTCCCTTCCATGTATTCTCTATTTTTATTCCTTCTCTTACTCCTTAGTGTGGGGTGGGTGGGATGAGTGGCAGTGCTGGTGGGGGGTGGAATGAGTGGCAGTGCTGGGGGGAGTTCTGATCAGGCAACTTAAATCATCTGCAGAACTGTAGTGGAGACTTTTAATGACTACTATAATCACAGGTAGTGTTACTCACTGTGTCTCTGGCTTCACTGCATCTCAGACTTTGTGGTGTCTCTCAGCAGTGACACCTATGCCGAAATCCAGCCCCTCCCACTTCACATTCCTCACCAGTCATCTGACCTCTAGTCTCTGCCCCCAGCCATGCCGTGAACTGAATGGGTGGCTGCGAAGAGGCTGAGTGGGCGGCTGCGGGCTCCAGGGACAGCCCTGCTGGGCGGCCGCGAAATAGCTGGGAGAGCGGTGCGGGCTTCAGGAACAGCCCAGGATTCGGTGACCCATGGAAAATCATCAATCGACCCCCGAGGGGGTCCCGACCCCCAGGTTGAGAACCACTGCTCTATAACTTTCACACAGACTAAATAATATCCACTAATTTGGGTTATTTTTACCAAAGATATGTAGCAGTATAAATTTTGGCTCAAATTTATGAAGAAAAATGACTTATTTGCAAATTTTACAATAGAAGCTAACAAAAAGTTTTTTTTTTTCATAATTTTCGCTCTTTTTTCGCTTATATCGCAAAAAAGAAAAAACCCAGCGGTGATTAAATACCACCAAAAGAAAGCTCTAATTGTGAGAAAAAAATGATAAAAATTTTGTTTGGATACAGTGTAACATGACAGAGTAATTGTCATTCAAAGTGTGAGAGTACTGAAAGCTGAAAATTGGTCTGGGTGGGAAGGTGTTTAAGTGCCCTGTATTGAAGTGGTTAATCAATGAAAGTGGTGTTTGGTGCATTTTAACCACTTCAGCCCCGGAAGGATTTACCCCCTTCCTGACCAGAGCACTTTTTACAATTTGGCACTGCGTCGCTTTAACTGCTGATTGCGCGGTCATGCAATGCTGTACCCAAACGAAATTCGCGTCCTTTTCTTCCCACAAATAGAGCTTTCTTTTGATGGTATTTGATCACCTCTGCCGTTTTTATTTTGTGCGCTATAAACGGAAAAAGACTGAAAATTTTGAAAAAAAATGATATTTTCTACTTTTTGTTATAAAAAAAATCCAATAAACTCAATTTTAGTCATACATTTAGGCCAAAATGTATTCGACCACATGTCTTTGGTAAAAAAAAATGTCAATAAGCGTATATTTATTGGTTTGCGCAAAAGTTATAGCGTCTACAAACTAGGGTACATTTTCTGGAATTTACACAGCTTTAAGTTTATGACTGCCTATGTCATTTCTTGAGGTGCTAAAATGACAGGGCAGTACAAAACCCCCCCAAATGCCCCAATTTTGGAAAGTAGACCCATTGAATATTTATTTTTTTGTCCCAAGTGATTGAATAATGACAAAAAAAAATTTACAAAAAGTTGTCACTAAATGATATATTGCTCACACAGGCCGTGGGCCTATGTGGAATTGCACCCCATACAATACATTCAGCTGCTTCTCCTGAGTATGGGGATACCACATGTGTGGGACTTTTTGGGAGCCTAGCCGCGTATGGGGCCCCGAAAACCAAGCACCGCCTTCAGGATTTCTAAGGGCGTAAATTTTTGATTTCACTCCTCACTACCTATCAGTTTTGAAGGCCATAAAATGCCCAGATGGCACAAACCCCCCCCAAATAACCACATTTTGGAAAGTAGACACCCCAAGCTATTTGCTGAGAGGCATGTTGAGTCCATGGAATATTTTATTTTTTGACACAAGTTGCTGGAAAGTGACAATTTTTTTTTTTGCACAAAGTTGTCACTAAATGATATATTGCTCAAACATGCCATGGGCATATGTGGAATTACACCACAAAATACATTCTGCTGCTTCTCCTGAGTACGGGGATACCACATGTGTGGGACTTTTTGGGAGCCTAGCTTCATACGGGGCCCTGAAATCCAATCACCGCCTTCAGGATTTCTAAGGGCGTAAATTTTTGATTTTACTCCTCACTACCTATCACAGTTTTGAAAGCCATAAAATGCCAAGATAGCACAAAACCCCCCAAAATGACCCAATTTTGGAAAGTAGACACCCCAAGCTATTTGCTGAGAGGCATGGTGAGTATTTTGCAGGTCTCATTTGTTTTTGAAAATGAAGAAAGACAAGAAAAATGTTTTTTTTCTTTTTTCAATTTTCAAAAGTTTGTGACAAAAAGTGAGGTCTGCAAAATACTCACTATACCTCTCAGCAAATAGCTTGGGGTGTCTATTTTCCAAAATGGGGTAATTTGGGGGGGTTTGCCATCTGGGCATTCCATGGCCTCCGAAACTGTGATAGGCAGTGAAGAGTGAAATCAAAAATTTACGCTCTTAGAAAGCCTGAAGGCGGTGCTTGGTTTTCGGGGTCCTGTACGCGGCTAGGCTCCCAAAAAGTCCTAAACATGTGGTATCCCCGTACTCAGGAGAAGCAACAGAATGTATTTTGGGGTGTAATTTCACATATTCCCATGGCATGTTTGAGCAATATATCATTTAGTGACAACTTTGTGCAAAAAAAAAATGTGTCTTTTTCCCGCAACTTGTGTCACAATATAAATTATTCCATTGACTCGACATGCCTCTCAGCAAATAGCTTGGGGTGTCTACTTTCCAAAATGGGGTCATTTGGGGGGGTTTTGAACTGTCCTGGCATTTTATGCACAACATTTAGAAGCTTATGTCACACATCACCCACTCTTCTAACCACTTGAAGACAAAGCCCTTTCTGACACTTTTTGTTTACATGAAAAAATTATTTTTTTTTTTCCAAGAAAATTACTTTGAACCCCCAAACATTATATATTTTTTTAAAGCAAATGCCCTACAGATTAAAATGGTGTGTGTTTCATTTTTTTTTCACACAGTATTTGCGCAGCGATTTTTTTTCGGAAAAAACACACTTTTTTAAATTTTAATGCACTAAAACACACTATATTGCCCAAATGTTTGATGAAATAAAAAAGATGATCTTAGGCGAAGTACATGGATACCAAACATGACATGCTTTAAAATTGCGCACAAACGTGCAGTGGCGACAAACTAAATACATTTTTAAAAGCCTTTAAAAGCCTTCATAGGTTACCACTTTAGATTTACAGAGGAGGTCTACTGCTAAAATTACTGCCCTCGATCTGACCTTCGCGGTGATACCTCACATGCATGGTGCAATTGCTGTTTACATTTGACGCCAGACCGACGCTTGTGTTCGCCTTTGCGTGAGAGCAGGGGGGGGGACAGGGGTGCTTTTTTTTTTTTTCTTTATTATTTTTTTGCTTTTTTATCTTATTTTTAAACTGTTTCTTTCATTTTTATTTTTTTTAATCATTTTTATTGTTATATCAGGGAACGTAAATATCCCCTATGATAGCAATAGGTATTGACAGGTACTCTTTTTTGAAAAAATTGGGGTCTATTAGACCCTAGATCTCTCCTCTGCCCTCAAAGCATCTGACCACACCAAGATCAGTGTGATAAAATGCTTTCCCAATTTCCCAATGGCGCCGTTTACATCCGGCAAAATCGAAGTCATGAAATTCTCATAGCTTCCGGTTTCTTAGGCCATAGAGATGTTTGGAGCCATTCTGGTCTCTGATCAGCTCTATGGTCAGCTGGCTGAATCACCGGCTGCATTCTCAGGTTCCCTGTTGGGACAGGAGAGCCAGAGAAACATTGCTGGTCCTTGTTGGGCATATATTGTAAACTTTTTTTTCATGCAGCCTGTGGGCTGAACGAAAAAAAAGATATTGATCGGTGGGTATGCCCACCATTAGAATACCTCCCTTCATCCACCCACTTCTAATGATGGGCATACATGCACCGTTTATATATGCCGAAGCATGGGGGCATCCTCCCGCAAAAGTCAGGAGCAAATTGCTCCTCCACCCACTGCTGCCCACACGCTTCGGCATATATGCTGAAGTATGTAACTGTGGTGGTGAAATCACCTCCAACAGCGCTGGAGTCACGGCTTTATGTATCGTGGGAGCAAACGCTGTTGCTGTCAAGATAAATAAATCTGCGCTGCAACTGAATGGCGTACCTACTAAGCAAATGATGGTTAACAAAAAACAAAGTAACATTACAGTATAACAGTAATACTTACCATACCTGCAAAGCAAATACAAAAAAAAAATAGTAAAAAATAAAACATTTAGCGCAACCTGTGCCTACCTAAAATATATATATATACCGAAGCATGGGGGCATCCTCCCACAAAAGGCAGGAGCAAATCGCTCCTCCACCCACTGCTGCCCCCGCGCTTCGGCATATATGCTGAGTATGTAACTGTGGTGGTGAAATCACCTCCAACAGCGCTGGAGTCACGGCTTTATGTATCGTGGGAGCAAACGCTGTTGCTGTCAAGATAAATAGATCCGCGCTGCAATTGAATGGCGTACCTGAAAACAAAAAAATGGTTAAAACACAGTAAACTATAAAAAATTACATACCTGAAAAGCAAACATGATAAAACATAACAATAAAACATTGCAGAATAGAATACAGTAAAAAAGAGCAGAACAATAGAGAGAAAATAGAGAGAGAGAGAACAATAAAATGGCAACTATTTTTGGTTTTTTTATTTTATTTTATTTTTTTACTTTTTTTTTTTAACATTTTTTTTATAACTGTAACTTTTAAAACTGTAACGGTTCCAGGTTTGGGTCTCTCAAAATGCGATGGCATCTTGGGAGACCCTGCGAAAGTGTGTCCTAGTCTGTGCAGTGCTGTACCCTACGCTAAACTCAACTAGTGTATGGTAGCGTTCAAAACATTCACCAATGCAAAGACCAGGATTGCCAGGACAGGAGGGACAATAATACCGTGTGTCACGCCTAAATCTGCGCTTTCTGCAGACACGACATTTTCTTTGGGGGGCTCGTTGGGTAGTGGTACTCTGGAGGACAAAAGGAAAATGCCTCTCATGCAGCCGGCCTACTGCATTTGGTTGGGGAAGGTGAGGTGGAGCACCGTCTGGAAACAGAAGAGCTCTGACGATCTCTTCCTGGAATTTAAGGAAGGATCCAGTCCGTCCTGAAGCTCTGTATAGCACATGAGCGTTCAGCAAAGCCAATTGAAATAAGTATACAGACACTTTTTTGTACCAGCGTCTGGCCTTACGGGCAATTAGGTACGGCGCCAACAACTGGTCGTTGAGGTCCACCCCTCCCATATTTTGGTTATATTCGTGGACACAGAGGGGTTTCTCCACAACACCAGTCGCCATAGTAATTTGGACCGTCGTGTCTGCATGAAGGGAGGTAAGAACGAAAACATTCTTATTGTCCCTCCACTTCATAGTGAGCCAATTATTACACTGCAAGCAGGCTCTCTCCCCCAGCCTAAGACGGGAATCTACAAGCCGCTGAGGAAAGCCCCAGCGATTAGGTCGCACGGTGCCACATGCTCCAATTTGATGATAAAAAAGGTGACTAAAAAGTGGCACGCTCGTGTAATAATTGTCCATGTACAAGTGGTACCCCTTTCCGAATAAGGGTGACACCAAGTCCCACACTATCTTGCCAGCGCTTCCTATGTAGTCAGGGCAGTTTGTTGGCTCTACGTGACTATCTTTGCCCTCGTAAACCATAAAACTACATGTATAGCCTGTGGCCCTGTCACAGAGCTTATACATCTTGACCCCGTATCTGGCACGCTTGCTGGGAAGGTACTGTTTGAATGACAAGCGGCCAGAAAATTTAATCAGGGACTCATCAACGCAGACAACTTGATGGGGAGTAAACAAGTCTGCAAAACGTTGGTTGAAGTGGTTTAAGAGGGGCCGAATTTTGTAGAGCCGATCGTGTTCAGGGTCTCCACGAGGACGACAGAGTTCATTGTCATTGAAGTGCATGAAGCGCAAAATCTGCTCGTATTGTGCCCTGGCCATGGAAGCAGAGAACAAGGGCATATGGTGAATTGGGTCAGTGGACCAATATGACCGCAACTCACTCTTTTTGGTTATGCCCATGTTGAGGGAAAGGCCCAGAAAGATCTTAAATTCTGAGACTGTAATTGGTCTCCAATCTCTGGCAAGGGAGGACTGGGGAATAGTGACGATGTGTTGACCAGCGTATAAATTGCTTTGGTCCACAATAGATCTATAGAGATCTTCGGTGAAAAACAGTGAATAAAAATCCAGTGGCGTAAAATCAACTGTTTCCACCTGAATTCTGGGTTGGCCAGTGAATGGGGGCAATACGGGTGCTGCAGAAGTGGTGGGTATCCAATTCGGATTGGCAAATGCAGCAGGAAGGGCACTATGGGCACGACGGGCCTGTGTTCATCTTCTTGGTGGCAGCGGGACCCTACTAGTGCTTGCCACCTCACCAGCTTGAACTGCACTTATGGGACTCGCCACGTCATAACGTGATACTGCAGTGCTGGATGTACGACCAGGGTGTACTAGGCCGCTGGTGCTTGCCAGTTCACCAGAAGGAATAGCGGCTCTAGTACTTCTCTGCTCCATACGAGGGACCTGTGGTTCTTGCACTTCAAGGACAGAAGAAGATCGGGGTCTGGTACGCCTGACCCTAGCAGGGACCACAACTCCGTCGTCAGAGCTATCTGTCATGGAGCCGCTGTCCTCTACAGGATCGTATTCTGAGCCTGAACTTGAGAGATGAGTGACTTCCTCTTCACTATCTGTCATGCTCAGATACGTGTAGGCCTCTTCACTAGTGTACCTTCGATTTGCCATTTTGGGCTCTAAATTAAGGGGTACACTAGTGAGACTCACAGGCAAAAAAGCTCCTGACTGTCAGCGACTGATTCAAAACGCTACCAAAAAACTGTTAGCGATCGCAGGGATCAGGCCTGACTCTGCGAACGCTGCAGTTATGTGTGTTTAGTGTTTTGTAAGTGACAGTTATCGATCGATACTGCAATTGGGTGGGCTGGGCCGGGCTGGGCTGAGGGGCAAACCGCAGGTGCTAGCAGGTATCTGGGCTGATCCCGCTAACACTGTGTTTTTTTGGGGGAACCTAAACTGCTGGGGAGTATAGATCTGATCGGATCAGATATCGATCCGTTCAGATACTATAGCACTAAGGGAGGTGTATGCTGCGTGCGTGGGTGTTAGCGGTACTGGTGCTAACCTGACGCTGCCTGGGGCGACGCAGACCTTATCTGACCCTAAAAACGTAACTTATATCACCGCCGGGCGATCAGGGGGTTAAACCTTTATAAGGTAATAAACGGCAGGTGCCCTAAAACTATAATAAACTATAATAAACAAACCAACTAACCAGCGTCACCCGTAACAATTATATGGTGATCACTGGTGAAAGGGTTAACTAGGGGGCAATCAAGGGGTTAAAACCTTTAGTAGGTAGTATATGGGGGTCCCTGTCACTATAAAACACTGACGGCGAACCTATATACTTACCTCCCTAACTAGCGTCACCTGTGTCACTAATACAGCGATCAGAAAAACGAACGATCGCTTAGTGACACTGGCGACGGGGGGTGATCACGGGGTTAAAACTTTATTAGGGGGTGTAGGGGGGTACCCTAGACCTAAAGGGGGTACCCCAGACCTAAAGAAGGCTAACCTTACTGCCCTAACACTTAACTGTCACAAACTGACACCAATGCAATAATCAGAAAAAAAAACTGCTATTGGTGTCAGTGTGACAGGGGGTACAAGGGGGTGATCAGGGGGTGACTGGGGGGTGACAAGTGTGCCTGTGTGTTCTACTGTTAGTGTAGTGTTGGTGCAAACTTACTTGGATGTCTTCTCTCCTCTGCGCCGGAACGAAAAGACCAGCTCGAGGAGAGTGACATAACTTCCTCCGCTTCTGTTTACATTCACAGAAGCCGAGGAAGCCCGTCATTGGCCAGGAGAGATCGCGAGGGAGGAGCCATGAATGAGTGGCCTCCCCCTCACCTTTGATCGACCCTGACCTGAATCCGACCGCCGCAGGCACTGGGGGGGGCCGATCGGACCCCCCACCCACAGGCAGGCAAGGACGTACCTGAAAGCCCTTTTGCCTGCCCGTGCCATTCTGCCGACGTACATCGTCGTGCGGCGGTCGGCAACTGGTTAATTTGAGTATTCAGGACACAGACACACTCCACGAATACACTAATATACTGCATCAAACGTGCAGTAACGCACAGAGCTATTGAGATATTACAATTCACTACCAAACACAACTACTTCTGGTTTGACCAAAAGCTTTTCTTGCAACAGAAGGGTGTGGCTATGGGGGCTAAATTTGCCCCCAGCCTTGCCAACCTTTTTATGGCAAAATGGGAGGAGGATGTCATCTATTCTGAACACAGGCCCTCATTGGTACTGTGGGCTAGATATATAGACGACATCCACCTCTTATGGAATGGCACCCCTGAATCCCTCAGGGATTTCTTTGTGTTTTTAAATGACAACGATCGGGGAATTTCATTGACATACAAATTTAGCTCATCTAAAATTCACTTTTTGGATCTTGAAAACGAGATGGTCGCACGCCAATTTAAGTTTAAAACTTACTTCAAAAATACAGACCGCAATAGCTTTATACCAGTTGACAACTGTCACCACCAATCCTGGTTACAGTCTGTTCCTCGTAGTCAGTTCCTGAGATTGCGCAGGAATTGCACAGATGTAAACAACTATTTTACTCAAGCATCTACAGTGAGGGACAGATTCAAAGAAAAGGGGTACGACCCAACATCGTTAACCTCAGAAATAAATAGAGTGGCTGCAATTGACAGAAATTCTTTGCTGACACCAAAACCTCCTCGTAAACACGATAGCTCCTTTAAATGCTCTATGCTCACTACTTTTTCAGTCCAACAAAGAGAAAACAAAAACATAATTTACCGACATTGGGATATACTTTGGAATGACCGTGTTTTAAAGGAAATACTCCCAGAACAACCTAAGGTCATCTTTAGAGGTATGCCTTCTTTGCAGGGAAAAATTGCACCTAATTTAGAGGTATGCCTTCTTTGCAGGGAAAAATTGCACCTAATATCATAAATCCCCCCATACGACCTTCTTTTTTACATAACTTAGTGGGTTATTTTCCCTGCAAAAAATGCACTGTATGTCAATACAATTCCTGTGGTAGACGTAAAAGCCTCAAATTTAAATCAAACACTACAAACTATACATATCCTATTAAAACATTCTGCACTTGTGCTACCACACATGTCGTTTATCTGATTACCTGCCCCTGCGGGAAGCAGTATGTGGGCCGTACAATTCGAGCTTTCTGTGTTAGAGTCAGCGAACATATCGCTAAAATAAAAAGTGGTGACGTGAAACATAATGTGCCTCAACATTATAGAGAACATCACAGATGAGACCCTACTGGTTCACAATTTCTTGTCATAGATAAATATACTCCTCCTTGGAGGGGAGGAGCTAAGACAAGGGGAGTCTCTAGCTTGGAGACTTATTGGATCCACCAATTGCAGACCTACGCCCCTTTTGGGTTGAACATAGAATGGGACATCAATGCTTTTATCAACCAAGCATGATGCCTCTTCTCTATTTCTGGTACTTTAGGGTCCAGTTGGTACCTATTAGAATATCTTTTATGAGAGGTTTTTTTTATAAGTGTTTTTAAATGTTTTTATGAGGGTATTTTTATAAATTTTTCTGATAACATATTTTAGAAAGTATTTTGGATTTCATATATTTTTTATTTGGATATATACTGGTTTGGTCCCGATCACAAATAGCTTGATCCAACCAATATAACGTGTCCTTTTTTGAGGGGTGCCATCATTTGTCACACCTTAGTATCATATTTTTTTTTATATATATTACATAATTTTTATATATTTTTTTTTTTACCCCCACATGGAATCTCGGGATGCGAACCGGCAACCCTTTTGCTGCTGGGTGAGAGTGCTGGCCACTACACCATTGTGCTGCCCATGTTTAGGCTAGAGCAGTGTTTGGATGCATTGTTTTCCATTTTTGCTGCCATAAGGGTGATACCTTGTGACTTAGTGTATTAATATACTTGTCCTTATGACAAACGGCGCCATGTTGTAGGTTATATACACCTGACATTGCGCCGTTTTAAGCCACATCCGCTCATAAATGTCCCCCAGAATAGCGGTGCCATGTTTTTGGCTATTTAAACCAGTCACTGTTCCACATGATGTCACATCCTCTTTCACATGTTAAAATGAGGCTTTGAACTCTTGTCTGGGTGCCATTTTGGCAGAACCAGGAAGTAAACCTCCTCTGCATATGAAAACGAGGCTTGGAATGCAAGCCCAGGCGCCATTTTGGAGGAAGCAAGAAGTAATCCCCATAATTTGCACTTTCAATCAGATGGAGCTGACACTTGTTATGGGGGTAACCAGTATCTATAAATACTCAGCCAGTACAGTTATGACTTCTAAGTCGAAACGTGTCAGAAGGATATGCTGAGACCACTGTCTTCTTTTATACAAGCGCTTGATTTTACTGCTAAACACGTGAATGTATTTCCTTTGCTTCTCATGTAATAAAATTTCCATACGGAGTTACGCTATATGCCTTCCTCTTTCTTTTAATGGTGGGGCTGACTGCCTATATCTACTGAGTCCATCCATATCTTACACCTGTTCAGAGGTCCATCTGGAGGTCATATCTGGATAGAGCATCTGATCCCCTTGGTATATTATACCACAAAGCTTGATTGACTCACTAGGTGTACAACTATTTGAGTTCAATCCCTCTGGTAAGCAGCTTCTGGTGTCTTTGGTGGTGGATCTACTATCAACTGTTATTACATCATACATATTTGAAGTTAAAGACTGTCACTATATCATTTCCACATGTGGTTGAGGATTATCATCACACATGATTGAAGTTTGTCATTTTTTTTTTGGACATAACACGTCCAAGTTCCTCTATTTATAGACATTACATGTCATAATAAAGGACTGCTTGGAGTATTTTTGAGCACATCATTTATTATTTACGTTTTTTTGTACTCATATTATTTGTTATGGTTTATATGATCACATAAGCACTGCACATTTCACCCAATTTGTCATTTTTGCAACTTTATCCACTGCTGTGCTGGCTGCTTTAGTTTTTTCAATTTTTGTTTGATTTCTTTTATAAACAGCGCGGTATATATGTGTTTATAGTATATAGTGTTAAACTTACAGTAACGCACAGAACTATATGGCGTAAAACTTGCATTAACGCAATGAAATATATGGTGTTAAACTTGCAGTAACGCAATGAAATATACAGCATTAAACTTGCAGTAACACACGTAACTATATGGCAATAAACTAGCAGTAATGCAATGAAATATACAACGTTAAACTTGCAGTAAGGCACAGAACTATATGGCATTAAAATTTCAGTAACGCACAGAACCATATGGCGTTAAACTTGCAGTAATGCACAGAAGTATATGGCAATAAACTAGCAGTAACGCAATGAAATATACAGCGTTAAACTTGCAGTAATGCACAGAACTTTATGGCATTAAATTTGCAGTAACACAATGAAATATATTGTGTTAAACTTGCAGTAACGCAATGAAATATATGGTTTTAAATTTGCAGTAACGTAATTAAATATACAGCGTTAAATTTGCAGTAATACACAGAACTATATGGCGTTTTACTTGCAGTAGCGCACAGAACTATCTGACGTTAAGATTGCAGTAACGCACAGAAAAAAAACTGTGTTAAATGGTCGCACTACACTCATAGTGACTGAACTATCCCTACATTGACACTATTAATAATAATGCCGTGTACACACGAGGGGACTTTGACAGCAAAGGTCCGATGGAACGAATCCACCTGACAATTCAATCGTGTGTGGGCTTTATCGGACCTTTGCTGTTGAAAAATCAGACGAACTTTAGAAATAGAACATGTTTCAAATCTTTCCGACGGACTCGAGTCCAGGTGAAAAATCAGTTCGTCTGTATGCTAGTCCGACGGACAAAAAGGGACGCAAGGGCAGCTAGTGGCTACTGGCTATGAACTTCCTTATTCTAGTCCAGTCGTACGTGATCACGTTTGAATCAGTCGGACTTTGGTGTGATCGTGTGTAGGCAAGTCCGTTGCGTCGGAACCCCGTCAGAACTCCGTCGAAAGTCAGTCAAAAAGTCCTTTGGAGTTCAGTCCGTCGAAAGTCTGCTCGTGTGTACATGGCATTACACTCCTGCCTCTTCCAAACTTCTCAGCCTAACCTCCTCCTTTGACCTGAAGCAGTGGATACATGCTCCTACTCACTCCGAAGGCAATACCCTTGACCTCGTTTTCTCTCACCTTTGCACTCCATGCAACCTCTCTAACTATCCACTCTCTCTCTCTGATCACCACCTTTTTAATTTCACTCTCTCCCTCTCCTCCACCTCCCCAACAGTTACCCACAGAAACCTCTTCTCAACCCTTCTCCTCTCTACTTTGCTATCGACAAACTCTATGACAAAATCTCACCCCTATCCTGCACCAACCTAGCCACTTCTGTCTACAACGCTTCACTCTTAGTCTCACTGGACTCACTGGCCCCCCTCACTACACACAGAATCAGGCCCCGGCCCCTTCAACCTTGGCAAACAGATACTAGAAGTCTGAAAAAACGTAGTCGTGCTCATGAGCGCCTGTGGCGTAAGACTTATGCCTCGTACACACGAGCGGACTTTACGGCAGACTTGGTTAGGCGGACCAGAGTCCGTCAAAAAATTAGATCGTGTGTGGGCTCCAGCTGACTTTTTTTCCCAAAAGTTCGACGGACCTAGAAATGAAACATGTTTCAAATCTTTCCGACGGACTCGAGTCCGGTCGAAAAGTCCGCTCGTCTGTATGCTAGTACGACGGACAAAAACCAACGCTAGGGCAGCTATTGGCTACTGGCTATCAACTTCCTTACTTTAGTCCGGTCGTACGTCATCACGTACGAATCCATCGGACTGTGGTTGATCACGTGTAGGCAAGTCCGTTAATTCGGAAAGTCAGTTGGAAAGTCCGTCGAAAACTCCGCCGGACCAAGTCTGCCGTAAAGTCCGCTCGTGTGTACGCGGCATAAGTCTCAGAGAGATTTCAACCAATATAAATCTGAAACCTCCGAAAATACAATTCCAGCCTCCTCTCTGTCAAGCAGACCTATTTTATCACTCTCATTAGCAACTTATCCTCCCATCCCCGTCAACTCTTCTCTACCTTCAACTCTCTACTTCGTCCTCCACCGCCTCCACCCACCAACTCACTCACTGCCCAGGAGATCAACAAACACTTCAAACAGAAGATTGATACAATTTGCGCAGAGATCTCTACTGTTCCGATACCCTCCACGCTTTACACTTCATGCCCACAGGCACAATCATTACTTCCCTCTTTCAACCCCACCACTATAGACAAGGTTGCTAAACTACTTGGTAATGTCCACCTTACCACCTGCCCTCTGGATCCTGTTCCCTCACAAATGCTACGTTCACCCTCTGGCTCTATGCTACACTCTCTAACCCACATCTTCAATCTCTCACTCTCTTCTGGCATCTTCCCCAACTCTCTAAAACATGCACTTGACAGACCCATACTTAAAAAGCCCTCACTGGACCCATCCAATCTTAACAACCTACGCCCCATCTCCTTGCTCCCCTTCTTATCCAAACTCCTCGAATGTCTGGTCTACAACCTGACTGAGCATCCACCTCGCTGATAATGGCCTTCTTGATCCCCTTCAGTCTGGATTTCCTCCTCAACACTCCACAGAAACTGCTCTCCTAAAACTAATAAACAATCTACTAACAGCCAAAACCAATCGACACTATTCTGTACTCCTACTCCTGGACCTCTCTGCTGCCTTTGATATGGTTGACCACCCTTCCACCTCAAAAAACTCCTAGCCTTTGGTCTCTGTGACTGTACTCTTTGCTGGTTCTCTTCCTACTTATCCAACCGTACCTTTAGCGTTCCTTACAACTCTACTTCCTCCTCTCCTCTTCCTTTCTCTGTTGGGGTCCCCCAAGGTTCTGTTCTTGGACCTCTCCTATTTTCAATCTACACCTCCTCCCTGGGTCAACTAATAGCCTCCCATGGCTTCCAATACCACCTCTACGCTGATGACACCCAAATCTATTTCTCTACCTCTCAGCTCACTCCCTCTGTCTCCTCACGTATCACTAATTTACTATCAGATATATCAGTCTGGATGTCACACCATTTCCTCAAACTCAATCTATCCAACACCGAAACTATAATTTTTCCTTCCCTATATGCCCTTTCCCCTGATCTCTGTCAAAATTGAAAGCACAACTATAAGCCCATCCCCACATGCCAAGGTTCTAGGTGTAGCCTGGACTCTAAACTCTCCTTCAAGCAACACATCCAATCACTGTCCAAATCCTGCCGCCTCAACCTCTGTAACATCTCCAAAATACGCCCCTTTCTAACCAATGACACAACAAAGCTCTTAATTCACTCTCTGGTCATCTCTCGCCTCGACTACTGCAACTCCCTTCTCATTGGTTTACCTCTACATAGTCTATCACCTCTTTAATTCATCATGAATGCTGCTACCAGACTCATCCACCTTACCAATTGCTCTGTGTCTGCCACTCCTCTCTGTCAATCCCTCCACTGGCTTCCGCTTGGAAAGAATTAAATTCAAAATACTAACTACATACAAAGCCATCCACAATTTCGCCCCCAGCTACATTACTAGCCTAGTCTCTAAATACCAACCTACTCCCTCGTCACCTCCTCCCATGTTCGCCTCCAGGACTTTTCCAAAGCCTCTCCAAACCTATGTAACATATAAGTGTGAGCGCTGGGTCCAATACAATTAGAAACAATTGTAGCCCCCCAAACCCTGTTGCTCTCAATGAGGAGAGAAAAAATTAGTATACAAATGTTGACATAAAAACAAAGCTAGGGGCTAAAAACAGGAATAATTATAATGAGTAATATACAGCAAACGGACAGTTAACTGCCAAAGACTGAGATCACTAAATTATAGTCCATAACATTTGCAGGCGACTGTAGAAGGCAGCCCTGTAGATAGGAAGAAGCAATCCTCTGGGTACTGAAGAAAAAGAACAACAAGGGCGCCACTCTAAGTGCAGTATTTAAAAACAGATTTAATATATCTTTAAAATGGGTACTCCCAAAACTACACGTATACAGGCATGTAGATAGCAATATTGAGATGCTAGATATCCCGGGGGTAGTGTCCAATCACATCTTTCAGTGGCGGTGTCTCTGGCAGAACAGGCTTCACTGCTGGATGGTCAATGTTTCCTGCTGCGGGGAGCACACTGCTCGTAATCAGGAGAAAGGGGTCACTTCCGGGTTCGTGCAGGGATAGACAGGCGACGCGTTTGCGGAGCTACGCTCCTTCCTTAGGCCTAACGTGACCCGTGATAGGTCTAAACTTATACGATCTATGCAGAGTGTTGATTGGAGGGGAGGACCGTCAGTCCGACTGAGACACGGAGCTGTGTGGTGAGAACTGGGTACTGACGTGCCTGGTGTAATGTGCATATGTCTGCTGTGACAGACCTGGAAGAGCAGCACTGTGTGTGTAAATTACAACGTATTGTGTGTTTCTGTAATTATGGTCTATGAAAAATTAAGAAGATATGAAAGAGGTGTAAAACAGAGATTGGATAATAATCAGATTGCTAATTATGAAAATGAGAGAAAATGGATATTGACAACGAAAATAATAAAAAATTGGGAGATACAAAAGACTGATATGATAGAATGAGATAAATGAAGAAATAAATGTAAATATACACATACACATAAAAATATGTACATATATAAATATGATAATGATGTTCAGATGAAACGAAATAAGTGAAAATGAAAAATAAAAAATAATAGATAATAAAAAATAAAAATAAAAATGGATATTGATAATGAAATAATATATATAATAAATAATAAAAAATGTTTATAATAATGAAAAATAATAATAATAAAGAAGAGTAACTAATAAAATAAAAATAGAAATAAAAATACTAATAAAAAAAAATAAAAAATAATAATAAAAAAAAAAAAAAATAAAAAAAAAAAAAATAATAAAAATAAAAATAAAAGTGAAAATGAATAATGAAAATAATGATAAAAATAGGAATAGATATAAATACAGATGAGAATAAGTGTAAATTTGAAAGTTAAAGTGAATATAAATGGGACAAATTGTTAATGGTGGAATTTTATATATAAATTGTTGTGATCTTAAAAATAAGACTAACAGGAAATAAATTCAGAACATGACAAAGTCATAAATTCTAGATCCTGATGATAGGATGGGATGTGTACAATATGTATGCACACACGTGGGTAACTTTGTGTGTAACCACAAAATACTCTTTTCTTGTGAGAAAAGGGGGGAAAAAATTGAGAAGTAACTGAGCTTTGGAGAAGTGCTCCGTAACTGAGCTTAGCAAAAGTGCTCAAATCAAGACAGAAGAACACTGTGACATCACAATAAGAAAGAAAGTGTACCTGAAGGCAAAGAAACAGGTATGGATCCGACAACCTATAAGACTATAAGAACAAGGAGAGCAGTCAAATTAGGCTGCTCGTCTCTATTTCCTCATTGAGCCCCCCAGGAGCCAAAGAGTCCAAAATGTATATCCAGTACGTTTCCCTCTGGCAGAGGCGTTTAAAACACTCTGTCAGTGGGAACGTACCGGGAATGGACTCGATGATCCAAACCTTGAGGCCAGATGAGGAATGGTCATGTTTATGGAGAAAGTGGAGGGGAACACTGTGATGGTCGTCTCCTGCCTCCAAGAGGCAGCGGTGTTCCCCGAACCTCTTTCTCAAAGTGCGTATGGTTCGGCCTACATAGTATAACCCACTCGGACAAGTCAAACAATAAGTAACGAACTCTGTGGAACAATTGTAAAATTGACTGATCTGGTAAGTCTGTCCTTTGTTGGTGAATTATCTTTGACCGTGATGAACGTGACTACATGTGACATGTTGTCTATCTCTCTCCGTGTCACTATCACACTACAAATGGCCGCTATAGAAAGAATACTTTTATAGTGTGGGGTGGAATTAAGAGCAATGAGCCATGATTGGATACAGTCATCATGACAGCGTCCAATCATGGCTCTGACAGTGCTCTGTGCCATAATTGGGCGAAGCTTTCATTGCATCAGCCAATCAGGGCTTTCACAGACGGTCAAACAACCTTATAATTCGGTTGTTCGGAAAGCCTCCGAACAGCCAATGTAGGGCCAGAACTCATGCATGGTCCGAACCATTCGCCCATCATTAATCAGAAGTACTGAGATGGGAAAAAGGGGAAATAGTTCTTTATGAAAAACATGGCAATTGCTTAATGCACACTATGCAGCCCAAACAAAATGTCATGCATTTAGGGCTTGCATCTAATTTAAATGCTAAGGCAGTGCAATGTCAGTCTACAAACTGAGGTTACCTTTGGGATATGTATTTGTATTTAACAAAAATAAATGGCTGAATTAGTATAGTGGCCTCACACAAGTGGGCTTATATAGAAAGATAGCAGCACATAACCAATCAGGTTTTTGAATTAAATTAATTATGATTGGTTGTCGTGGGTTGTCATATACTGTGTCACTTACAAGGAACTAATGGTATGCTTCATACAAATACATACATACATTATCTAACAAAAGTGAGTACACCCCTCGGATTTTTGAGACAACACTGAAGAAATGACACTTTGCTACAATGTAAAGTAGTGAGTGTACAGCTTGTATAACAGTGTAAATTTGGTGTCCCCTCAAAATAACTCAACATACAGCCATTAATGTCTAAACCACTGGCAACAAAAGCGAGTACACCCCTAAATGAAAATGTCCAAATTGGGCCAAAAGTGTCAATATTTTGTGTGGCCACCATTATTTTCCAGCACTGCCTTAACCCTCTTGGGCATGAAGTTCACCAGAGCTTCACAGGTTGCCACTGGAGTCCTCTTCCACTGCTCCATGACGACATTACAGGGCTGGTGGATGTTAGAGACCTTGCGCTCCTCCACCTTCTGTTTGAGGATGCCCCACAGATGCTCAATAGGGTTTAGGTCTGGAGACAGTGGCGTAACTAGAACCTTCAGGGCCCCAATGCAAGAAACCATGAAGGGCCCCCCTGACAGGGCCCCTTCCTCCAAGCCCGGTGGCGGAACAACAGGGCCCGGTCGCAAATGGGTGGCCGCATATAAAGGAACCGATTTCTCCATCCCCCCCCCGCTTCTCCACCTCACCCTTCCGCTCTATGTCATGTTTCTCAATCTTTTTTCAGTCAGGGCACTCTTGAAGTATACCCCTAGGTGAATGGGGCTTCACTGCAACCACCCTGCAACTGTGTGCATTGCATGCAGTTGCAGCATAGTGATGATGCGTTTAAAGGGGTTGTAAACCCTTGTGTTTTTTCATGTTACTGAATCCTATGCATTAGGTGAAAAAATAGGATTTTTTAAAAACAGCTTACCTGTAAAATCCTTTTCTTTCGATGGACATCACGGGACACAGACCCACAGTAATTACTGATGGGTTATATAGGTATCACTGGTGATTGGACACTGGCACACCCTAATCAGGAAGTTCAACCCCCTATATAATCCCTCCCCCTGCAGGGATACCTCAGTTTTGTAGCCAAGCAATATAGTGTATTAGAAGAGGGGCAGGACCTCTGTGTCCCATGATGTCTATCGAAAGAAAAGGATTTTACAGGTAAGCTGTTTTAAAAAATCCTATTTTCTTTCTCGAACATCACGGGACACAGAGCCACAGTAATTACTGATGGGATATCCCAGAGCAATGCTATCTGAGGGGGGGGAACCACAACCAAGTAGGGTGCCATCAGACCTAAGGACCCTGTACCGCTGCCTGCAGCATACTACGCCCAAAGGCGATATCCTCATGCCTTCTCACATCCACCTGATAGAATCTGGTGAATGTATGGACTGAAGACCAGGTTGCGGCCTTGCAGATCTGAGCCATAGAGGCCCGGTGATGCACTGCCCAAGAAGCACCAATAGCCCTTGTGGAATGTGCCCTGATCTGAAACGGAGGAATTTTCTGTTTCAAACCGTAAGCCTGAATGATCAATTGTCGAATCCATTTAGAAATGGTAGCACTTGATGCTGCCTGTCCTCTACTGGGACCCTCTGGCAGCACAAACAAAACATCCGTTTTGCGAATCTGAGCAGTCGCTTCCAGATAGGCCTTAACTGCTCTTACTACATCCAAAGAATGTAGTGATCTTTCTTCCGGAGAACAGGGATCTGGAAAAAAGGAAGGTAGAACAATGTCTTGGTTTAGATGAAAATCTGAAACCACCTTCGGCAAAAAACTTGGATGAGGGAGCAGTACCACTCTGTCCTTGTGTACAATCAAATACGGCTCTTTACAGGAAAGAGCTGCTAATTCCGATACTCTTCTAGCAGAAGAGATGGCTACCAGAAAAATTAACTTCTTTGTCAGCAAGACCAAAGGAATCTGACGTATTGGTTCAAAGGGCTGTTTCTGTAAAACAGACAGAACCAAGTTCAAGTCCCAGGGGTTTAGGGGCGCCTTAACCGGAGGATTAAGACGCATCACCCCCTGCATAAAGTTTCGGACCAAAGAATGCGAAGCAAGTGGCCATTGAAATAATACTGATAAGGCCGAGACCTGGCCCTTGATGGTACTTAAGGAGAGTTTCATCTCTAATCCCAATAGTAGAAAATCAAGAATTCTACCGATCACATATTTTCTGGGATGCCAACCCCTGGATTCACACCAGGATATATAAGCCTTTCAGACTCTATGATAAATCATTCTGGAAGCTGGCTTCCTTGCATTGATCAAGGTAGATATCACAGGACCTGAAAGCCCACGACTCCTCAGAACGTGGGTTTTAATAGCTAAACCGTCAAATTTAGCGTTTGTAAGGCAGGATGGAACACTGGACCTTGGGATAACAGGTCTGGGCGTACCGGTAGGGCCCACGGGGAACCCACCGTCATCCTTACTATGTCCGCATACCAAGTCCTTCTGGGCCAAGTGGGGGCCACCAGAAGTACTGACTTCCTCTCCTGCCTGATCCTGCGAAGGAGTCGTGGCAGTAGCAGAATAGGCGGGAATGCATAAATCAGTGAGAACCAATGCCACGGAATCACCAACACATCTGTCCCACATGCAAGAGGATCTTTTGTCCTTGCCACAAATCTGTCTATCTTTTTGTTGAATCGGGATGCAAAGAGATCTACATCTGGAACCCCCCATCTTTGGCATATGGCCCAAAAGACGTCAGGATGCAGAGACCATTCCCCCGGAAGTAACTGCTGGCGACTTAAATAGTCCACCTACCAGTTCTCTATCCCCGGAATGAAGACTGCCGAAATACATGGCACCTGCTTCTCTGCCCAGACTAAGATCTGGTTCACCTCTTTTTGAGCAGCTCGGCTCCTGGTGCCTCCCTGATGATTGACATAAGCCACTGCTGTGGCATTGTCGGACTGGATCCTGACCGGGCAACCCTGTAGCCTGATAGTCCAAGCCTTTAGGGCTAGATATATCGCACGGATCTCCAGAATTTTTATGGGTAAGGTCCTCACGGTCTTGGACCACACCCCTTGGACCGCAGACCGTTCCAGAACTGCTCCCCAAACCGACAGACTGGCATCTGTTGTTACCACCGTCCAGGTAACCGGTAGAAAGTATTTCCCCTTCTGCAGGTTTTTGGGTATTAGCCACCAATTGAGGCTGTGACGCACCGCATGAGACAGGTGCATCGGAAAGTCTAATGCCTGAACCTTCTTGTTCCAGGCCGACAGAATACTGTGTTGTAGCATTCTTGAATGAAACTGCGCATAGGGAACTGCTTCGAATGAAGACAACATCTTCCCTAGTAGCCTCACACAAAGGCGGACAGAAGGACCCTTCTTGGTCCTGACTGCCAGAATCAGCTCCCTTAAGGCAGTGATCTTTGCCTGAGGTAGAAATACTTTCTCCTGGCTTGTACCTATGATTAGACCCAAATACTCCAGTCTTCTTACTGGTTTTAGGAAAGATTTTTCTAGGTTGAGGATCCAACCTAGGTGTTCCAGATACTTGACTGTGGTCCTCAAGTTCCCGTTCAAGGAGGCTACCGACTGGTCTATCAGGAGCAGGTCGTCTAGGTATGCTATTACAGCTATACCCTGAGCCCTTAATCTGGCCAGAGGAGGAGCCAAGACCTTTGTGAACACTCGAGGTGCAGTGGCTATCCCCAAAAGGCAGAGCCACAAACTGGAAATGGCGCCCACCTATCTCAAAGCGCAGAAACTTCTGATGAGCAGGAAAAATGGGCACATGCAGATATGCATCTCTGATGTCTATTGATGCCAGAAACTCTCCTCCCTGCAGGGTGGAGACTACTGTCCGAATTGATTCCATACGAAAGGACTGAATCCTTAGGAATCGGTTCAGATCCCTTAAATCCAGAATGGGTCTGACATCCCCATTTGGTTTTTGGACCGTAAAAAGGTTGGAATAGAAGCCCAATCCTTGATCCTTCGCGGGAACTACCATAATGACCTCCTGCGACAAAAGACGCTCTAACGCTAGAAGGAGCGACTGCTTCTTCTCTGGATCTCTGGGGACACTTGACCTGAGGAAACGAGGAGGAGGAAATTCCTGAAACTCCAGCTTGTACCCTGAGGTTACCGTAGAGATTACCCATCTGTCCTGGAAATCCTCCTGCCAGAGCCCTGAGAACTGTTGCAGTCTTCCCCCCACTCGAGTGAGCAGGGGCGCCCCCACATGCAGAGGTCTTACTGTTTTGCCTAGTAGGCTTCTTCACCCAAGACTTCTTTTGTCCCTGGGGTTGACTCTTGTCTCTGGACCCAGCTGGAGGAGGCCGTCGAGACTGCCTGGAGGCTGAAGCCCCCGGCGCTGGGGAAAGCGTCCGTTTGAAAGAGGGACGCTTACTCTTCTTCTTAACAGGTAAGAGAGTGCTTTTCCCACAAGAGATTCTCTTGATATAATTATCCAAGTCTTTTCCAAACAACCTTTCACCACGAAATGGAAACCCAGCCAGGAGCTTCTTACATGGTGCTTCGGCTGAGCAATTTTTCAACCATAGGATTCTACGTATATGCACTAACCCCAGCGACAGACGAGAGGTTTGCATGATAGAATCTCTGATGGCGTCAACAATATAACATAAGGCCGCTGGAAGGTTAGCCAACCCCTGGGCCTGCTGTTCAGGTAAAACCTTGATGAACTGTTTAACATGGTCTCTTAAGTACTGACAGACTCCAATCGCTGCTACTGCAGGTTGAGTCACTGAACCTGCTAAGGAGAAAACATCTTTCAATAGGGATTCCATCTTTTTAACTACAGGATCCCTGAGCATCTGAGCATTGTCTACAGGACAAGTCAGACTATTATTTACAGAGGAAATGGCGGCATCAATGGCCAGTATTCCCCACATTTTAATAAACTTTTCTTCCATAGGATAAAGTGTAGAAAACTTTTTCGGTGGAAAAAAAACTTTATCTGGGTGATCCCACTCAGCATAAAGGAGCTTTTCAAGTAAATTATGAACAGGAAAAGCCTGTGCTGTTTGAGGAGGTTTCAGTGACACTAAAGAAAAGGAGGATTCTTTAACTGATTCAGATATGGGCAACTTAAACGTGGAGCGGACCAATCCAGTAAGGATCTGCACTAAGACTTTCTCCTCTTGGGAAGTCGCAGAGGGTCCCTCTCCACCTGATTCCTCCGAAGAGGAATAATCTGTCCCATCCCGATCCTCTGAAAGGGATTCCTCTCCTTTATCCCAGAGCTCCTCTTCCAGAGGGTTTTGGGGAACAGAGGAAGGCCTAGTGCGTTTTCTTCCACCGAGTGAAGATGTAATCACGGCCATTAATCTTTCCTCTAAACAATTAATGGTTGAGGAAAAAACCTCCTGTGTAATGTATACAGGGGCTGAAGTGCCAGAAGCAGGTATAGCCCCTGACCCCGACGGCTCTCCCTGGCTAGCTGTCCCTGGACCCTCAGGGGGTGAGGATGCTGCAGACAGGGGGCCCTCAGAACCCGAACGAGACCCCCTAGAGTCTCTGGTTCTTGGTCTGCTTGAACCTCTTCTACCCATAGTGCAAAGCAACAAGGTGGAGGTATCAAAAAATGAACACTGACTGCTGAGCGATGTAGTCTGGCTAAAAGCCTTGCTACCCAATGCCCAGTCTGGTGTTACCTTAGTAAATGCTGCCTAAGAGAATGCCTGTGTCCCACCTTACATGCGACTGTCAGCTCTGTGTCCCTCCAGAAGGCTTAGTGCACCTGTAATTAGTGCCTTTAATAGCCTGCAGCCGGCATCTGTGGGCGTCTGAGCACGCTGTGCTGACGCCCCGCCCCCCCCCTCTAAAACGCCCCCCCCCCCCCGTTTTTTGAAAAACTAGCGCTTCCCGCGCCAGCCGACCCTTCTGACCAACATGGAGGAGGCTGGGGGAGGAGGGAGAGAGGCCGGTAGTGATAGGCCTGCCTGTGCAATGGTGGCGGCCGCCCCGATAGCAGTGAAAGTGCGGTGTCTAACCGCCTTACAGATCACCTGTGGCCCCCCCCTAGTCTGGAGATATCCCTGAGGAGAGCCCCCCATCCATCCTACCTGGAGCCGGCCGGAGGAGCTTATGCAGCGTCGAACACTTGAGACACACATCAGCATGAGAAGGTATGTGCTCTTGGCAGCCCCCGGTGGTCACAATAGGCATAGCATGCATTTACCTTAAAGGAGAAACCTACTAGAATTAAAAAATTCTTTGGAATCCCCCTTACCTTATCCAGCCGCAGGGTTTGTTGTACAGACCCAATCTTCGCCTCTCACGGTGGGCTCAGTTTGAAAAAACCATCAGAGACTGGGGCCCCTACAAATAGGGGGATCCACAGTTCTGGCCCTGTAAAGCACCCGGCTAGAAATTAGGCTAGAAAAAACATTTTCTAATATGCGGGGTCCAGCTCTCTAAAAAGAGAAGCATTACAGGTAAAACCTCGTTTCTTCGGACACGAGGCCCGGGTACCATCCAATTCGGCCTAGAAAAGATACTTTGGAATGGATCCGGTTCGCCTGGCCTGCCCCAGTATAGGATATAGGATAATCCCTTTGGAGCTCAGCACAGGACATCTTTACATGTCCATCACCTAAGACACTGGTGTAAAAATTGAGGTATCCCTGCAGGGGGAGGGATTATATAGGGGGTTGAACTTCCTGATTAGGGTGTGCCAGTGTCCAATCACCAGTGATACCTATATAACCCATCAGTAATTACTGTGGCTCTGTGTCCCGTGATGTTCGAGAAAGAAAACACCTGGCAGTGACTGGCCCCCCAGCTGCCCGTTTTACTTACCTGAGCCGTGGAACTTCACCTGGCGGAGACACGCTCTTCCTTTGCCTGGGGTTCTTGGCTCCTGATTGGATAGATTGATAGCAGTGCAGCCATTGGCTCCCGCTGCTGTCAATCAAATCCAATGGTGCGGGCGTTGGGAGGCGGGGCCGAGTCCTGCATTCATGTCTATGGATGCAAATGCTGGACTTGGGAGCACGCCCGCAACGCCACCCCCCCCTTGGAGAGCTCTTCTCCTAGGGGGTTATCTGATAAGAGGAGCCGCGAGAGCCGCTGAGGGACCCCAGAAGTCGGGGTCCCTCAACTGCACAGTGGAGGTAAGTATGACATGTTTGTTATTAAAAAAAAAAAACGCAAACCTTTACAATCTCTTTAAAGCGGAGTTTCACCTGTTTTTTAGTTTATTAAAAGTCAGCAGCTACAAAAAGCATGGCTGCTGACTTTTAATAAACCGACACTTATCTGTCCTACAGTCCAGCGATACGGCCGCCTGGAGCCTCGCTCCTTTCCCCCTCCTCTCCTTGGCGCCATCATAGCAACTGTGGGCACCTGGCCGTGACAGCTCACGGCTTCACGGCCGGGCGCGCACTGTGCATGCGCGAGTCATGCTGCGCTCTGCTACTGGCCAGCCAATCTTCTGGGACCTGTGTTGTGTCCCAGAAGATCGCTGGCAGGGAGGGGCCGCCTAGGGCGAGAGGAGGAGTCGCCTAGGCGGCCAAGAACAGGAAGGAGGAAGTGGGATAGGAAGTCCCACTAAAAAGAGGGTACACACTCCCCCCCCAAGAAAAAGACATGCCAAATGTGGCATGTCAGGGGGCGAGGAGTGCTTAAAGCGGAAGTTCCACTTTTGGGTGGAACTCCACTTTAACCACTTGCCGACCGCTGCACGACAATATATGTCGACACAATGGCACAGGCAGGCATATGGGCCTACCTGTACGTCCCTGCCTCCCAGTGGGTGGGGGGCCCGGTCGACTTCGTTCCAGGAGCGATCTGTGCTGAGGGGGAGGCGACTGATTCATGGCCACACCCTCGCGATCACTCCTGACCAGGGGCGGACTGATAACTCATGGGGCCCCCGGGCAATAGGAGATCATGGGGCCCCCAGGCAATCAGAGATTATGGGGCCACACAGTATACATACACAGTATACAATCACACAGTATACACATACATGTACACACAGTATACACAGACAGATGTAAAAAAAACACAGATTTATACATACTGTCCCTGGTTTCTGAGGCTGGCAACCCTGATGGGGCCCCCTAGTGGCCCAGGGCCCTCCAGCAGTGCCCAAGTGGCTGAATGGTCAGTCCGCCTCTGCTCCTGACAAATGGGCTTCACCCCGTCGCCAATGTAACCAAGCAATCTTTTTTCTGATCGCCATATTAGTGTCACGGGTGATGCTAGGTAGCCAGTTAGTTATTTAGATTCGCTGTCAGCTTTTTATAGCATCAGGTACCCCCATATACTACCTAATAAAGGTTTTAACCCCCTGATTGCCCCCTAGTTAACCCTTTCACCCCCTGTCACCAGTGATCACCGTATAAGTGTTACAGGTGACGCTGATTAGTTTTTTTTTTATAGCGTCAGGGCACCCGCCATTTATTACCCAATAAAGGTTTAACCCCCTGATCGCCCGGCGAGTGATATCAGTTAGGTTTTAGGGTCAGTCAGGGTCTGCGTAACCCCAGGCAGCGTCAGATTAGAGCCAGTAGCGGTAACACTCACACATGCAGCATACACCTCCCTTAGTGGTATAGTATCTGTGTGAGTGAACGGATCACTATCTGATCTATACTAGCGTATACTTTGCTGTTGTTGAGGTGCAAGAACCGCAGGGCTCTCATATGGAGCAGAGAAGTACTAGTGTCGCTCATGCTTCTAGTGAACTGGCAAGCACCAGCGGCCTAGTACACCCTGGTCGTACATCCAGTACTGCAGTATCACGTGGTGACGTGGCGAGTCCCATAAGTGCAGTTCAAGCTGGCGAGGTGGCAAGCACAAGTAGTGTCCCACTACCATCAAGAAGACAAAGACAGGCCCATCATGCCCATAGTGTCCTTCCTGCAGAATTCGCCAATCCTGATTGGGAGCCCACCACTTCTGCAGCACCCGTACTTCCCCCATTCAATGGCCAACCCGGAATTCAGGTGGAAACAGTTGATTTTACGCCACTTGATTTTTCTTCGCTGTTTTTCACGGAAGATCTCTATAGATCTATTGTGGACCAAAGTAATTTGTATGCTGGTCAATTCATCGCCGCTAATCCCAAGTTGTCCCTTGCCAGAGATTGGAAACCAATTACGTTTTTATTATTATTATTATTATTATTATTATACAGGATTTATATAGCGCCAACAGTTTACGTAGCGCTTTACAACTTGAGGGTAGACAGTACAAATACAATACACTTTGATACAGTAGGATTTAGAGGGCCCTGCTCCATAGAGCTTACAATCTAAGGAGCAGGGCCCTTAGATTATGAGGTGGTGAGGTGGTGACCCTGGCAGCAGCGTTCATGACGGACTGAAGTGGGGATAGCCTATTTAGAGGTAAACCAATGAGGAGGGAGTTGCAGTAGTCGAGGCGGGAGATGACCAGGGAGTGGATTAGAAGCTTTGTGGTGACATTGGTTAGGAAGGGGCGTATCTTGGAGATGTTGCGGAGATTGAGGCGGCAAGTTTTGGATAGTGATAGAATGTGGGGTCGAAAGGTTAGTTCAGAGTCCAGGATTACACCTAGGACCTTGGCGTGGGGAGATGGGTTGATAGTTGAGCCATTGATATTGACAAGGAAATCAGGGAAGTGGCACCTGAGGGAGGAAATATCATGAGCTCGGTTTTGGATAGGTTGAGTTTGAGGAAGTGATGTGACAGGAAGGAGGAAGTGGGATAGGAAGTCCCACTAAAAAGAGGGTACACACTCCCCCCCAAGAAAAAGACATGCCAAATGTGGCATGTCAGGGGGCGAGGAGTGCTTAAAGCGGAAGTTCCACTTTTGGGTGGAACTCCACTTTAACCACTTGCCGACCGCTGCACGACAATATATGTCGACACAATGGCACAGGCAGGCATATGGGCCTACCTGTACGTCCCTGCCTCCCAGTGGGTGGGGGGCCCGGTCGACTTCGTTCCAGGAGCGATCTGTGCTGAGGGGGAGGCGACTGATTCATGGCCACACCCTCGCGATCACTCCTGACCAGGGGCGGACTGATAACTCATGGGGCCCCCGGGCAATAGGAGATCATGGGGCCCCCAGGCAATCAGAGATTATGGGGCCACACAGTATACACACACACAGTATACAATCACACAGTATACACATACATGTACACACAGTATACATAGACAGATGTAAAAAAAACACAGATTTATACATACTGTCCCTGGTTTCTGAGGCTGGCAACCCTGATGGGGCCCCCTAGTGGCCCAGGGCCCTCCAGCAGTGCCCAAGTGGCTGAATGGTCAGTCCGCCTCTGCTCCTGACAAATGGGCTTCACCCCGTCGCCAATGTAACCAAGCAATCTTTTTTCTGATCGCCATATTAGTGTCACGGGTGATGCTAGGTAGCCAGTTAGTTATTTAGATTCGCTGTCAGCTTTTTATAGCATCAGGTACCCCCATATACTACCTAATAAAGGTTTTAACCCCCTGATTGCCCCCTAGTTAACCCTTTCACCCCCTGTCACCAGTGATCACCGTATAAGTGTTACAGGTGACGCTGATTAGTTTTTTTTTTATAGCGTCAGGGCACCCGCCATTTATTACCCAATAAAGGTTTAACCCCCTGATCGCCCGGCGAGTGATATCAGTTAGGTTTTAGGGTCAGTCAGGGTCTGCGTAACCCCAGGCAGCGTCAGATTAGTGCCAGTAGCGGTAACACTCACACATGCAGCATACACCTCCCTTAGTGGTATAGTATCTGTGTGAGTGAACGGATCACTATCTGATCTATACTAGCGTATACTTTGCTGTTGTTGAGGTGCAAGAACCGCAGGGCTCTCATATGGAGCAGAGAAGTACTAGTGTCGCTCATGCTTCTAGTGAACTGGCAAGCACCAGCGGCCTAGTACACCCTGGTCGTACATCCAGTACTGCAGTATCACGTGGTGACGTGGCGAGTCCCATAAGTGCAGTTCAAGCTGGCGAGGTGGCAAGCACAAGTAGTGTCCCACTACCATCAAGAAGACAAAGACAGGCCCATCATGCCCATAGTGTCCTTCCTGCAGAATTCGCCAATCCTGATTGGGAGCCCACCACTTCTGCAGCACCCGTACTTCCCCCATTCAATGGCCAACCCGGAATTCAGGTGGAAACAGTTGATTTTACGCCACTTGATTTTTCTTCGCTGTTTTTCACGGAAGATCTCTATAGATCTATTGTGGACCAAAGTAATTTGTATGCTGGTCAATTCATCGCCGCTAATCCCAAGTTGTCCCTTGCCAGAGATTGGAAACCAATTACGTTTTTATTATTATTATTATTATTATTATTATACAGGATTTATATAGCGCCAACAGTTTACGTATCGCTTTACAACTTGAGGGTAGACAGTACAAATACAATACACTTTGATACAGTAGGAATCAGAGGGCCCTGCTCCTTAGAGCTTACAATCTAAGGAGCAGGGCCCTTAGATTATGAGGTGGTGAGGTGGTGAGCCTGGCAGCAGCGTTCATGACGGACTGAAGTGGGGATAGCCTATTTAGAGGTAAACCAATGAGGAGGGAGTTGCAGTAGTCGAGGCGGGAGATGACCAGGGAGTGGATTAGAAGCTTTGTGGTGACATTGGTTAGGAAGGGGCGTATCTTGGAGATGTTGCGGAGATTGAGGCGGCAAGTTTTGGATAGTGATAGAATGTGGGGTCGAAAGGTTAGTTCAGAGTCCAGGATTACACCTAGGACCTTGGCGTGGGGAGATGGGTTGATAGTTGAGCCATTGATATTGACAAGGAAATCAGGGAAGTGGCACCTGAGGGAGGAAATATCATGAGCTCGGTTTTGGATAGGTTGAGTTTGAGGAAGTGATGTGACATCCAGGCTGATATGTCTGCTTGTAAGTTGGTAATGCGTGAGGACACAGATGGAGAGAGCTGGGGGGTAGAGAGATAGATTTGGGTGTCATCAGCGTAGAGATGATATTTAAAGCCGTGGGAGGCAATCAACTGACCCAAGGAGGTGGTGTAGATTGAGAAAAGGAGAGGTCCAAGAACAGAACCTTGGGGGACCCCAGCGGAGAAAGGAAGAGGAGAGGAGGAAGTAGAGTTGTAAGTGACACTGAAGGAGCGGTGGGATAGGTAGGATGAGAACCAGCGAAGAGTACAGTCACGGAGACCAAAGGAGTGGAGTTTTTTGAGGAGGAGGGGGTGGTCCACTGTGTCAAAGGCAGCAGAGAGATCCAGGAGAAGTAGTACAGAATCGTGTCCATTGGCTTTAGCCATTAGTAGGTCATTTGAGAGTTTAAGGAGAGCAGTTTCCGTGGAGTGTTGAGGGTGAAAACCGGACTGAAGGGGATCAAGAAGTTTATTCATGGTCAGATGGTTGCTTAGTCGGTTGTAGACCAGTCTTTCAAGAAGTTTGGAGGAGAAGGAGAGTAAGGAGATGGGACGTAAGTTGTTGAGATTGGTGGGGTCCAGTGAGGGCTTTTTAAGTATGGGGGTGACTAGCGCATGTTTTAGAGAGTTTGGGAAGATGCCACAAGAGAGGGAGAGGTTGAAAATGAGAGTTAGAGAGTGTAGAATCGAGTCAGAGGGTGAGCGTAGCATTTGCGAGGAAACAGGATCCAGGGGGCAGGTGGTTAGATGAGTGCTAGATAAAAGTTTAGCAACCTCAGTAATAGTTGCAGGGTTGAATGAGGGAAGTAATGATTGTATCTGTGGACATGGGGTGCTGCATGGGGGAGGTTTTTGCGCATTGGTGATCTCCTCATGAATTGTATCAATCTTAGTTTTGAAGTGATTGGCAATCTCCTGTGCAGTGAGTAAGTTGGTGGGTGGAGGCAGTGGAGGACAGAGTAGAGTGTTGAAGGTAGAGAAGAGTTGACGTGGACTGGATGAGAAGGAGTTAATGAGTGTGATAAAGTAGGTCTGTATGGCAGTGTGAAGGCAGGAGTAGTATTTTAGGAGGGCAGATTTATATTGTGTGAAGTCTTCCTGGGTCTTAGTCTTATGCCACAGGCGCTCAAGAGCACGGCTACGTTTTCTGAGACTTCTGGTGTCATCTGTTTGCCAGGGTTGTAGCAGTCGGGGCCTAATTCTGCGTGTAGTGAGGGGGGCAAGCTTGTCTAGGGAGGAAGACAGTGAGCTGTTGTAGATGAAAGTAGCTAGGTTGGGGCAGGACAGAGGTGGGATTTTGTCATAGAGGTGATCAGTAGCAGAGTAGAGAAGAGAAGGGTTGAGGTTTCTACATGTAACTGTTAGGCGGTTGGATTGAGAAGAGGTGGAAGACAGGGAGAGAGCAAAACTAATAAGGTGATGATCAGAGAGTGGGAGTGGATTGTTGGAAAGGTTGCACAGAGTGCACAGATAGGAGAAGACAAGGTCAAGGGTGTTGCCGTTGGAGTGGGTAGGAGCCTGTATCCATTGCTTCAGGTCAAGCGATGAGGTTAGACTGAGAAGTTTAGAAGTAGTAGTAGTGTTAGTGTTAACAGGGATGTTGAAGTCCCCGAGAATAATTGTGGGGATTTCAGAAGAGAGACAGTAAGGTAGCCAGTCAGAGAAGTCATCAAGAAAGGCTGATACTGGTCCAGTCGGCCGGTAGATGACAGCAATTCTTAGAGAAATGGGAGAGAATAGACGAATGCAATGTGCCCCAAAAGAGGAGAGTGTCAGAGAGGGAGGTGGGTGAAGTACCTGATAGGTGCTGCATGGGGCTAGAAGGATTCCCACTCCACCTCCCTTCCATCCACTTGGTCTGGGGGAGTTAGTCCAGAGAAGGCCCCCATGGGAGAGGGAAGCAGGAGAAATAGTATCTGATTCATGAAGCCAGGTTTCAGTAATGGCAAGTAGGTTAAAGGAATTTGTGATAAAGAGGTTGTGAAGGGCGGTGAGTTTGTTGCAGACAGAACGTGCATTCCACAGGGCACAGGAAAAGGGGGGGGCTGGTTTTGGAAAGAGGAATAGAGACCAAATTCTGTGGGTTGCGGCTCCTGCCAGAGGGTGTAGGGGGATGGGAGCGTTGGGCAAAGACAGATGATGGTGGCCCAGGGTTTGGGGACATGTCACCAGAGATTAGAAGAAGCAGGAGGGTGAGGGAGGTAATGTGGGAATGTGATTTATGTGAAGGGGAATGTCTCAGAGTACTGGAGGTTTTATCAGTATATGGATGTAGAATGAGCAAGAGTTGGTAGGAGCAGTAGTAGGGAGAGGACAGAAGGCAGGGTGATATGTATAAGCAGGCGGGTGGAGAGGGGGGGTGAAGGTAAGAGAGTTTGAGGAGAGAGGACAGGAGTGTCAGAAGCAGTGGTAGAGAGTGCATGTTACAGAGTGGAAGGAGAGCTTATTAGAGAGACAGGGTCATCAGCAGTCTGTTAGGTGCTTTCCAGTGCAGATTGCTATATTTGTTTGCTTCGTGCAATCGCTGAAGTGCAGAGATTGAAGTACATATCACTTGTAGAAAGAATCACTTAGAGATAGAAGCCTTAAGGATAGAAGCCATTGCAATGTTCTCCCCCAGCAATGAGCTCACCCCTTAAGGATGCTCAAATTTATACTGTTATAAGGGTGGGGTTGAAGTTCATTAATCATGAGTGACTATAAGAATGCCTAACAATCAAAGTGGACTTTTTGCTTCTAAAGTCAGAATAGCAAGAGGCCATAGGCCAAGATAAGATCAACACATAAAACTTAGGTAAGACAGTCCAGAGCAACAAAAAACAACGTCATGGTTATGCACACAGGGCAACAGATAGAGAAGGCCACATACCAAAGACACACACGCAGAGACAGCAAGCAAATCCCAATTTCATTTAAAGGTGGAAGATGTGGTTGAGCTGACACATACCTGTAAAGAGACAGAGAAGGAATGATCAGGTGAGGCAGAACTTGAAGCAGAGATTGAAGTGCATATCACTTGTAGAAAGTATCACTTAGAGATAGAAGCCTTAAGGATAGAAGCCATTGCAATGTGCTCCCCCAGCAATGTGCTCATCCCTTTTCCGAATTTAAGACATTTCTGGGCCTATCCCTCGACATGGGCATAGTTAAAATGAGTACGTTGCAGTCATATTGGTCCATTGACCCAATTTACCATATGCCCCTGTTCTCTGCCTCCATGGCCAGGGCACGATACGAGCAGATCTTGCGGTTCATGCACTTCAACGACAATGAACTCTGTCGTCCTCGTGGAGACCCTGGATACGATTGGCTATACAAAATTCGGCCCCTCGTAAACCACTTCAACAAACGTTTTGCAGCCTTGTTTACTCCCGATCAAGATATCTGCGTGGATGAGTCCCTGATTAAATTTTCTGGACGCTTGTCTTTCAAACAGTATCTTCCCAGCAAGTGTGCCAGATATGGGGTCAAGATGTATAAGCTCTGTGACAGGGTCACAGTCTATACATATAGTTTTAAGGTTTACGAGGGAAGAGATAGTCACGTAGAGCCGGAGAACTGCCCAGATTACATAGGGAGCGCTGGTGTCATAGGGACTTTGTGTCACCCTTATTCGGCAAGGGGTACCATTTGTATGTGGACAATTATTACACAAGCGTGCCACTTTTTAGTCACTTGTTTCATCATCAGATTGGCGCATGTGGCACCGTGCGACCTAATCGCCGGGGCTTACCTAAGCGGCTTGTAGATTCCCGTCTTAGGCTGGGGGAGAGAGCCTGCTTCAAGTGTAATAATTTGCTCGCTGTGAAGTGGAGGGATAATAAGAATGTTTTTGTTCTGTCCTCTCTTCACGCAGACACAACAGTCCAAATTCCTACGGAGACTGGTTTTGTGGAGATACAAAAACATATTTGGGGGGCACACCCTACAATGCGTTTAAATTCAAGATGGTGCTGCTATAAGACCTACAAACAGTACAAAACATATTACAGCACACACATTCAAGAATGACATTTCCTGCAAGGCTAGGATGTATCCCCTTCAGTTCTTCCACATAGAGGAGTTCAGCTCCAATGGTTGAGACAAAGGATCTTCCATTCTATTACTAGAGTAGGACCCACTAATTCGGGGTACTTTGTCTCAGTAAGTGGGCTTAGCACTATATGACCATATAGTGTGACCAAACCCCCGTATTTTTTGAATAGGTTCAGGTGTTTTTAACTAGCCTTGCAGGAAATGTCATTCTTGAATGTGTGCGCTGTAATATGTTTTGTACTGTTTGTAGGTCTTATAGCAGCACCATCTTGAATTTAAATGCATTGTAGGGTGTGCCCCCCAAATATGTTTTTGTATATTGTAATAGACCTTGACCAGTTTTTTTGGACTGGAGCACCCCTTCCCCTCCTCATTACCTCTTATTTAGTGGCCACCAGTGCATAGGATGTATCCCCTTCAGTTCTCCCACATAGAGGAGTTTAGCTCCCATGGTTGAGACAAAGGATCTTCCATTCTATTACTAGAGTAGGACCCACTAATTTGGGGTACTTTGTCGCAGTAAGTGGGCTTAGCACTATATGACCATATAGTGTGACCAAACCCCCGTATTTTTTGAATATGTTCAGGTGT
This sequence comes from Lithobates clamitans, assembly GCA_037952925.1. Classification (NCBI taxonomy): domain Eukaryota; kingdom Metazoa; phylum Chordata; class Amphibia; order Anura; family Ranidae; genus Lithobates; species Lithobates clamitans. The sequence goes on from JBBGZY010000014.1 coordinate 5,138,847, forward strand.
TTTTAACTAGCCTTGCACGAAATGTCATTCTTGAATGTGTGCGCTGTAATATGTTTTGTACTGTGGTGTTGTGGGAAAACCTCTCTGTATCCACGAATATAACCAAAATATGGAGGGGTGGACCTCAACGACCAGTTGTTGGCACCGTACCTAAGGCCAGACGCTGGTACAAAAAAGTGTCTGTATACTTATTACAATTGGCTTGGCTGAACGCTCGTCAGAGCCCTTCTGTTTTCAAACGGTGCTTCACCTCACCATCCCAATGCAAATGCAGTAAGCAGGCTGCACGAGAGGCATTTTTTGTATGTCCTCCCTGGTACCCCTACCTAACGAGCCCCCCAAGGAAAATGTTGTGTCTGTAGAAAGCACGGATATGGGCGTGACACCAGCTATTTTTGTCCCTCCTGTCCTCACAATCCTCGTCTTTGCATTGGTGAATGTTTTAAAGCTACCATACACTAGTGGAGTTTTAGCGTAGGGTACAGCACTGCACAGACTAGGACACGCTTTTTGAGACCCGAACCTGGAACCGAAGTGTTACAGTTAGTTACAGTTACAAATAAAAGTAAAAGTGTACATAAAATTTTTTTTTTTTAAAAAGGTATGGTATGGTATGGTAAGTATTTTGCAGATCTCGCTTTTTGTCACAAAGTTTTGAAAATTGAAAAAAGAAAAAGAAAATGTTTTTCTTTTCTTTCTTCATTTTCAAAAACAAATGGGAGCTGCAAAATACTCACCATGCCTCTCAGCAAATAGCTTGGGGTGTCTATTTTCCAAAATAGGGTCATGGGGGGGGGGGGGGGGGGGTTGTGCCATCTTCGCATTTTATGGCCTTCAAAACTGTGATAGGTAGTGAGGAGTGAAATCAAAAATTTACGCCCTTAGAAATCCTGAAGACGGTGCTTGGTTTTCGGGGCCCCGTACGCGGCTAGGCTCCCAAAAAGTCCCACACGTGGTATCCCCATACTCAGGAGAAGCAGCAGAATGTATTCTGGGGTGTAATTCCACATATGCCCATGGCATGTGTGAGCAATATATCATTTAGTGACAACTTTGTGCAAAAAAAAAAAAAAGTTTGTCATTTTCCCGCAACTCGTGGCAAAATATAAAATATTCCATGGACTCAACATGCCTCTCAGCAAATAGCTTGTCCTGCATACACACGGTTACACCAAATTCCGACCGTCAAGAACGCGGTGATGTACAACGGCACTAGAAAAGGGACGTTCAATACCCAATGCGCCACCCTTTGGGCTCCTTCTGCTAATCTCGTGTTAGTAGAAGTCTGCTGAGAGACAATTCGTGCTTTTCAGCCTCGTGCTTTTCAGATCGTTACTGCTCTTCAGGTTGTGCTTGTGGGTTTGTATCTGGTTTTCAGTGCGTGTAGTCATTTTGTATCTGTTTTTCAGTGCTTTCTTGTCCACTCTATTCTGATTTTCAGCTCGCTCTTCACAGGCCTTTCTGTTCTTCAGTGCGTTCTGTTAGTTCATTCTGACCAGCCGACCGTTTTGAAGCCATGTTGCGGTTACGTACTCATTGTAGAGTTTGTGCTATGCGGGGGCTTGGTGTTGGGGTTCTTGCTTTGACCCAAGCCCAGTCCATGAACAGGGCGGGGGGGAGGAGTTCATGGATGAAGAATTGGTTACTCCAGTGTGACCAATTCTGACATATGCCTTTGTTGTGGGAGATCCAGGAGAATAACCCTCATGATTTCAGGAATTTTCTCTGGATGACGTTTTTTACCGGCTGTTGGCTTTGCTGACCTCTTATATTACGAAGCACAACACCTGCATGCGGCAAGCCATCACTCCCGAGCAGAGGCTAGTCGCCACCTTGCGGTACTTGGCGACAGGGAGAAGTCTACAGGACCTCAAGTTCTCTACAGGCATCTCCCCCCAGGCTCTAGGGTTCATTATTCCAGAGACCTGTTTTGCCATCATACAGGTCCTGCAGAAGGACTATATTAAGGTAAGATTTCTCCTTTAACATAACATTCTATGTATTTCATGTTTGCTAATGTATTGTATTTCTTTCATCATTCCCTAATTACCATGATTGTAATATGCTGTGAATGTCCCCTTTGTGCCCATGCAGGCTGTAAGCTTTAAATGCTCCTTTTTTGGCCTACATGCATATTTGCCTTCACTAACCTCCCGAGCATGCTATCCTGGGTCCATACCCACCTAGCCTAGTCACTTAACAATGTATTTTGTCAGCTCCATTGTAGTGCTTTACCCTAAACACCCCCTAAAATATGTCCAAATGTTATTGTTGTCCTTAAATTCAGGCAGAGTGCCAGAGGCTTTTTTTGGGGGGGTCCCAAACTCATTTATAACCCTCCCCCCCTCTAAAATTTTTACAATGGGCCATCAGAGGGGGTGAGGAATCTGATAAGTGGACCTTATATTTTTGTCTTTAAATACTCCTTAAAATAAATATTATACTGATGTTGGCCAAGAATGTTTGTGTCTAATCTGCTTGCAATGTTATGTGCAAAAGTACTAATATTTTTCTTTTCTTTTTTGACTCCACAGTTTCCTTCAACGTCACAGGAATGGCAGACTGTGGCCTCCCAGTTTGCCCATCAGTGGGACTTTCCTAACTGCGTAGGGGCAATCGATAGGAAACATGTCCACATTGTACCACCACCCCACTCGGTCATACTATTTTAATTATAAGGGTTTCAATAGTATCGTGTTGATGGCAGTGGTATCAGCGACATATGAATTTTTTTATGTGGACGTGGGGAAGAATGGCCAGATGTCGGATGGTGGAGTCTTTGCCCAGACCGAGTTCTACCATCATCCCCAGAGTGGTGGCTTGGGATTGCCACCTGCGGAAGAGAACGTTGAAAGACTCCCATTTGTTTTTATCACTGATGAAGCATTTGGTCTGGGTGATCACCTGATGAGGCCATTCCCCCAGAGGACCCTCACCCCGGAGAAGAGGGTTTTTAATTACCGGCTGGCCAGAGCCAGAAGAGTCATGGAGAATGCCTTTGGGATAATGGCCAGCCGGTTCGGCCTATTTCTTACGGCAATTAATATGGCGGAGTACAAACTGAATCACATTCTAGCATGCTGCATACTTCACAACTTTTTAAAGAGAAATGCTCTTAATTATGTTGCCTCAGTTGGGCCTGAGGCCGGACTTCCTGAAAATACACTGATGGCCCTGAAAGCTGGCCGTCCTGGCTTGCCCCCCCAAAACGCCCGTGAAGTGCGGCAAAAATATGTTGATTATTTTATGGGGGGGGGGCCATTGCTATGCCAGCAAATTTGTAAATATTTTCTATTTGAAAAAAAAAATATCTGATAAAATCTTGATTTTGATTTACTGCTTGTTTTTCTTTTAGCTGTCTCCTAGGTTATCCTAGTGCACTTGTAGGGCCAAGTAGTTTTTCCATTATTAAATAACACCCATTGTCACTGTAAACACCAACTTAATACAAAAACTGGTACTGAGCATTGAAAGAAGAAGCCACACATTGTTGAGTATAAAACCTTTTACTCTGTGCACATGTGCGTTATAAAACATTTTGGGGTAAAAAAACAACATCTTGGTTTTATAAAGTTTTACCTTGAAAATATTTTTAGTACATAAACAGGCATGTTTCAAAACAACATACACAACTCAGGAACTTACAAAATTCAACATTTAAAAACTGAAGGCAATATCAGACATAGTGTCAAAAATGTGTTGATATTGCCTTCATCAGATGGGGTGATGTCACCCCTGTAAAAGACAAATTTTGAAGATGCACACAAATTGGGAGTCAAACTGGAGATTTCCCTCCTGATCCCATGCCTAATGTCAACATGTGCTATCTCCCATCATGGGGGATCAAAGGTCGTGTTTTGGGGGTGCAACCACTTCCTCTCACCTACTTGACTTGCGAGGAAGGGGTTGCACCCACAAAACGCGTACATTGATATCCCCTGATGGCAGAAAGCACATGTTGACACACTGTGTGCATCTTCAAAATTTGGCTTTTAAAATGCGAACAAAATTTTAAAAAATTGGTCCCAAAAAAATAAAATGGTGGTATTTTATTGGTATTTAGATTCTCCCTAATACATCAATCATGTTCTTCAGTTTTTGTTCAACCTCATTTGTTTTTTGCTTTATGATGTCTAAATCCCGACTACACACCGTTATCTCCTGGATTAATATTTGTGCACTTGCACTGGTGAAATGAGGAACTTGTTCTTCCACAACATGCACCTAAAAGAAAAAATACACACCATGTATTATCAATGTGCAGGCATACATCTATTACCTGAATCTGTGGTCTCAGACACTCACCTGTTGTGGTGACAATTTCAACCACTTTTTCCACCTCTCCTTCCTCCACATCCTGAGGTTGTGGTGTCCTCTGTTCCCCTTCTTTTGGAGGTGGGGGGTTCCTGGTGTCCTCAGACATCCAGAGTCTTTTCTCCCCTATGAGAATGAAACAAAAGGTACACTTAGCACACGGATATTTGAGGCTAGAAATAGTAATATGAAACATTGCTTGGAAGTGTGGTACAATTGTCTGTCTTGGCAGAGTTCCAAGCTGAAGACATGATCTTTTCCCTTACCAAAGCTGGAATACTTCCCTTTTTTGGACAAGTCTCACACGTGAAGACACCCCAAGTATCCGCTGGAGTACCTGTGTGGGACACCCTAAAAAGTTTCTTCTGGTGTCCCACACTAGTGCTCCTGAGTACAGATGTGTAAACAGCTGCTGAGTGTCCTCTCCTTACATTACACTGAATCAAGTTTGCAATTCATTCTAGTTTAAAACACATCTAGACAACAATGTCCTAAACTTCTTTTAATACAAATTAGCATGACTAAATGTAGTTAACCCTGTATCTGTCAAAAACATTGTATTTAGTTGGCAAACGAACAATGTTTACTGTGACCAATTACTGTGCCCACAAACATGAAAGTAGCCATTTAAAACTGTACAACAGTAAAGAAAAGCACATGGGACCAGCATGCAAGTAATAATAATAATAATAATAATAATAATAATAGGGACACACAACAAATACTTACTTTTTAGAAGCAGTTTCTTGATCCTTCTGTACTGATCCTGCTCCCTCAATTTCAGGTCTGACCAGCGTTTCCTCAATTGCTCCTTGGATCGCCGTACCCAAAAATTCCTTTTCAGACTTCACACAACTTTAAACATCTTGGCCTTTCTCACATTTGGGTTTAGGTAAGGTCCATACTTCCCATCATAGTTGGCCCTCTTCAAGATGTCCACCATCTCTACAAAGGCCATATTTGAGGCCTTAAATCTCCTGCGGGATCGTGACGTTTCGGGCTCCAGGCTTTCCTCCTCGTTACTGCTATTACGCACCTGCTGTGTCTCCGCCATGTTCCTCTCCCACTGCAATGAAAGAGAAGGGGCGGGGAATATTCTAGAAAGATTTCAGGGGTGGGCGACGCGGGTGGAGTTTCACGCATGCGCAGTGTATCTAATGCTAACACGCGTGTGTCGTACGTACGATCTGTGTGCGGAGGAAGGAGGACTGGAAGCGGCGAACATTCTAACGAAAGTAACATTTTAACTTGGGACATCAGTGGCCAATACTGATTCGAGATTGAGGCCTATATTGGGATAAGATTAGGAGAGTTTAGCCTGATATTAGTGTTTTTGTCTTGCAGCAAATTTGAAACAATTCAAGGACTCTGAATTCATGGGCCAGTTCATAGACAGATACAGGGATATGAGAAATTTGTGGGAGGTTAAAAACCCCTTATATCGAAATTGACCAGCTAGGAAGGCATCGCTGGAGAAACTGCTGCAATTTGTGAAGACGCAGGTCCCGACGCAGACATCGAGTTTGTGGATAGAAAATTGGTAGCTTGAGAAGCACGTATAGGAAGAAGATTAGTAAGGTCTAGGCTTCCATGAAATCAGGAGCAGCAGCAAAGGATGTGTATTTCCCCAGTCTGTGGTACTACAACAGGATGCGGTTTCTGGAAGACCAAATTGAAGATAGGGAATCACTTTCTACACTTCCATCCACCCTTCCCTCAACCCCAGCTGAGGCTTCCGAGGACCAACCTGGGCCTTCCATCCTGGAAGAAGTTGAGGAGCCCAGCTGGAGCCAGGTATAGTATTTTTTAACATATTTATTGTCCGAAAATTATTGTTGTAAACTAGATGTTATTATTGATAACAAATGAACGATTTAACAAAAAGTGTTTTACATATCAATAGACAGTAGGGGCCAAAAATGATTGCGACAAGAATGAAAAATGCTGGGCTCAGAATGATAGTCTTTTCTATTTCTCAACATTCAATTTGCAACAGTCATGAGCTGAAAATTGTGTGTGATTGATGAACCAAAAACTAAAACTATGTCCCTTTTTCATACACAGGAAGACCTCAGACAGGGCGAGGCTCTGGAATGTGGCAGACAGGAGGAGGCAGGGGTAAGTGCCAGCCAGGAGGTTGGGTTAAGTGTCAGCTAGGAGGTGGCCAGGCCCAGTAGCCTCACCCAATCCCAGGTGCCTCCCCTCCACCTTACAACAAAAAGGGCCAGGAAGGTGAGTAACGTGGAGGAGGCAGCACTGGGCCTCATTAAGGAGGCTAATGCGGCCCTGAAAAGACCCCCCGACGCTGAAGAGGCAAATTGCTGCTATGTAGCTGCAAAATTGCAGCAAATGGAGAAGGGCCAACGCCTCATCTGTGAGAAGATTATTTTTTAGGTCCTTCATAAGGGGTTGGGGGGCCAAATGACTGATAACATGCACTTATGTGCCCTCGCCCATCCTCATCCTTCTCCTCCTCCTGCCACAAGTCCACCTCCAGAGCCACAGCCTCCAGGGAAGGCTGCAGGGAAGGCTGCAGGGAAGCGTGGAGGGAAGGCTGCAGAGAAGACATGAAAGTGATGGCCTGGGTTCAGTCTGGTCTGACAGAAGACGCAGGCTGTGGTAGTACCACAGCCTGGGGACATATATATCATCTGCTGCTGTTCCTGATCTCTGGGAGTCCTGGACCAGATTGTGCTCCATATTATATGGACTTCTCAGGCTACCAATTTTTATTTACAAAGAGTTGATGTGTGCCCTGGGGTACAAACGCTTTGCAAATTCAAGCAGTTTCTCCAGCATTGCCTTCCTCTTTATTTTGTTATGAGCCAGAATAAATTGAGTTTTTTTATATGAAAATACTTGCCTATGAGTTTTTCTTCAAAAAAGGACAGTTTGTTTGTGAGTAGGCAGGTACATTTTAAAAATACAATGTAAAATTAACAAGGGACACCAACGAACCTCCTGGAGCTTTAAAAATACAAGATAATAATGTTGTTGTGGAAACTTGACACACAAAAAAAAATATGGAGATCACTAGAAAAAAAATTAAAAATAATCAAAAAAACAGGAGATCTTGATTAAAAAAAAATGACTATAAAAAATAATTCTAAACATTTTTATGGAGATCTGGCTTTAAAAACAAAAAAGATTATTCAGGAGATCACAAGAAATAATAAAGAAATACGTTTGTCAGAACAAATTCATTCTTCTAGCATTATAAAGAACAAAAGAATACGCTGCATTAAAAGATCCAATAATTTGCAGCGTGACGAATGTGCTATCTCCATTACGAACGCTAGTTTTACCAGACCGACTGCTTCCGTCTCGTACTTGATTCTGAGCATGCGTCGTTTTTTGCGCGTCAAAATTACATACAGACGAATGGAATTTCCGATAGGAACTTTTTCCGACGGGACAAAATAGAGAACATGCCCTCAATCTTTTGCTGGCGGGAATTCCGCCAGCAAAAGTATGATGGAGCATACACGCGGTCGGAATTTCAGACCTAAAGCTCTCATCGGAGTTTTGCTGGCGGAATTTCTGATCGTGTGTACGGGGCATTAAAAAATCCTGAAGGCGGTGCTTGGTTTTTGGGGCCCTGTACACGGCTAGGCTCCCAAAAAGTCCCATACATGTGGTATCCCTGTACTCAGGAGAAGCAGCAGAATGTATTTTGGGGTGTAGTTCCACATATGTCCATGGCATGTTTGAGCAATATATCATTTAGTGACAACTTTGTGCAAAAAAAAAAAAAAAAGTTTGTCATTTTCCTGCAACTTGTGGCAAAATATAAAATATTCCATGGACTCAACATGCCTGTCAGCAAATAGCTTGGGGTGTCTACTTTCCAAAATGGGGTAATTTTGGGGGGGTTTGTGCAATCTTTTTTCATTTGGGGGGGGTTGTACTGCCCTGCCATTTTAGCAAACTAAAAGCTGTGTAAATTCCAGAAAATGTACCCTAGTTTGTAGACACTATAACTTTTGCACAAACCAATAAATATACGCTTATTGACATTTTTTTTACCAAAGACATGTGGCTGAATACATTTTGGCCTAAATATAAGACTAAAATTGAGTTTATTGGATTTTTCTTATAACAAAAAGTAGAAAATATTTTTTTTTCCAAATTTTCGGTCTTTTTCCATTTATAACGCAAAAAAATGAAAATGGCACAAAATTGGGCCAAAAGTGTCAATATTTTGTGTGATCACCGTTATTTTTCAGCACTGCCTTAACCCTCTTGGGCATGGAGTTCACCAGAGCTTCACAGGTTGCCACTGGAGTCCTCTTCCACTCTTCCATGATGACATAACGGAGCTGGTGGATGTTAGAGACCTTGCGCTCTTCCATCTTCCATTTGAGGATGCTCCACAGATGCTCAATAGGGTTTAGGTCTGGAGACATGCTTGGTCAGTCAATCACCTTTACCCTCAGCTTCTTTAGCAAGGCAGTGGTCTTCTTGGAGGTGTGTTTGGGGTCTTTATGTTGGAATACTGCCCTGCAGCCCAGGGCTCTGCTTCAGTATGTCACAGCACATGTTGGCATTCATGGTTCCCTCAATGAACTGTAGCTCCCCAGTGCCGGCAACACTCATGCAGCCCCAGACTATGACACCCCCACCACCATGCTTGACTGTAGGCAAGACACACTTGTCTTTCTATTCCTCATCTGGTTGCCACCCCATACCCTTGACACCATCTGAACCAAATACGTTTATCTTGGTCCTTAGTCTGCTTGTCTTCAGCAGACTGCTTGTGGGCTTTCTTGTGCATCATCTTGTGCATTCTGGGATAACAACATAGCAGACTAGTTTTATGCAGTGTGGGGCGTATGGTCTGAGCACTGACAGGCTGACCCCCCACCCCTTCAACCTCTCCAGCAATGCTGGCAGCACTCATACGTCTATTTCCAAAAGACAACCTCTGGTTGCACGTGCACGCTGAGCACATGCACTCAACTTCTTTGGTCGACCATGGTGAGGCCTTTTCTGAGTGGAACCCGTCCTGTTAAACCGCTATATGGTCTTGGGCATGGTGATGCAGCTCAGTTTCAGGGTCTTGGAAATCTTATAGCCTAGGCCATCTTTATGTAGAGCAACAATTCTTTTTTTCAGATCCTCAGAGAGTTCTTTGCCATGAGGTGCCATGTTGAACTTCCAGTTACCAGTATGAGAGAGTGAGAGCGATAACACCAAATTTAACACATCTGCTCCACATTCATACCTGAGACCTTGTAACACTAACGAGTCACAATACACCGGGGAGGGAAAATGGCTAATTGGGCCCAATTTGGACATATTCACTTAGGGGTGTACTCACTTTTGTTGTGAACGGTTTAGACATTAATGGCTGTGTGTTGAGTTATTTTGAGGGAACAGAAAATTAACACTGTTATACAAGCTGTACTCTCACTACTTTACATTGTAGCAAAATGTCATAAATACTGTACATAAAATGTGCATACATACATCTAAACAGTGGCGGCTGGTGCACAAAACTTTTGGATGGGCACAAAAATTTTTTGGAAAAAATCATCAAATGCAGCCACTGTGCCCTCAATGGCAGCCACTGTGCCATCAAATGCTGCCACTGTGCCAAACGCTGCCACTGTGCCCTCAAATGCAGCCACTGTGCCATCAAACGCTGCCACTATGCCCATTAAACGCTGCCACTGTGCCAAACGCTGCCACTGTGCCTCAAATGCTGCCACTGTGCCATGAAAAGTTTCCAGTGTGCCAAATTCTGCCAGTGTGCCCATCAAATGCTGCCAGTGTGCCCATTAAATGTTGCCAGTGTGCCCTTGAATGCCCCCAGTGTGACCCCTGCCCGCCCGCCATCTGCCCGACACTTACCCTTTCTTGGTGGGGCAGCGGGTGACGGCGACGAGCGGGGTCCTCCATGCATCTCCTGCTGTCCTCATCTTCCGTCCTCTCCTCTTGATATATGTCCAATAGCGGTGCCTGCCGTTTCATCCAATCAGGTGACAGGTAACAGACCCAAGCACCCGACTGACGAAGAGGCGGTTTAGTGTTAGGAAAATGAATAGTCATTGCAATGCATTAATCTATCTATTGGTGATAGAGGGGGTGGGGCCCGTGCGCCCTTGATACATGGGCCGCCACTGCATCTAAACACACACACATAATACACACACACATATATTGTATATATATATATATATATATATATATATATATATATATATATATATAGACACACACACACACACACATATATATATATATATAAAAATACACACATATATATATATAGTGCTTTATCTTACCTCTTCCTGCCGGGTACTGCACTGTAGGGGAAGACAAAGAGCACAGCACACACTGCTTTCACTTTAGAACAGTGAGATGAGCTCCCCGCACAGTGCCGATTACAGTTCGACTGACGATCGGGGAGCTCGGTCTCAGCCGCCCTGCTCCTATAGATATACAGGGGGCCCTCAAGGGCCATGGCGACCTCAGTGACCCTTCCGCATACTTGTATGGAGATATGCTTAGCCAGTCCATCACCTTTACCCTTAGCTTCTTTAGCAAGGCAGTGGTCGTCTTGGAGGCGTGTTTCGTTATCATGTTTGAATACTGCCCTGCGGCCCAGTCTCCGAAGGGAGGGGATCATGCTTTGCTTCAGTATGTCCCCGTACATGTTGGCATTCATAGTTCCCTCAATGAACTGTAGCTCCCTAGTTCCGGCAGCACTCATGCAGCCCCAGACCATGACACTCCCACCACCATGCTTGAGTGTAGGCAAGACACACTTGTCCTTGTACCAAATAAGTTTATCTTTGTCTCAGGACATGGTTCCAGTAATCCATGTCCTTAGTCTGCTTGTCTTCAGCAAACTGTTTGTGGGCTTTCTTGTGCATGATCCTTAGAAGAGGCTTCCTTCTGGGATGACAGCCATGCAGACCAATTTGATACAGTGTACGGTGTACGGTCTGAGCACCGACAGGCAGACCCCCCTTCAACCTTTGCAGCAATGCCGGCAGCACTCATACATCTATTTCCCAAAGACAACCTCTGCATATGACGCTGAGCACGTGCACTCAACTTCTTTGGTCGACCATGGCGAGGCCTGTTCTGAGTGGAACCTGTCCTGTTAAACCGCAGTATGGTCTTGGCCACCGTGCTGCAGCTCAGTTTCAGGGTTTTGGCAATCTCCTTATAGCCTAGCCTTATAGCCTAGGCCACCTTTATGTAGAGCAACAATTCTTTTTTTCAGATCCTCAGAGAGTTCTTTGCCATGAGGTGCCATGTTGAACTTCCAGTGACCAGTATGAGAGAGTGAGAGTAATCACACCAAATTTACCACACTTGCTCCCCATTCACACCTGAGACCTTGTAACACTAACGAGTCACATGACACCGGGGAGGGAAAATGGCTAATTGGGCCAAATTTGGACATTTTCACTTAGGGGTATACTCACTTTTATTGCCAGCAGCCAGACATTAATGGATGTGTGTTGAGTTATTTTGAGGGGACAGCAAATTTACAATGTTATACAAGCTGTACTCTCACTACTTTACATTGTAGCAAAGTGTCATTTCTTCAGTGTTGTCGCATGAAAAGATATAATAAAATATTTACAAAGATGTGAGGGGTGTACTCACTTTTGTGAGATACTGTACATACATACATATAAAATGCACAAGCTCAGGAGGAAATTGGAAAACACAGAGGAAACACATTAACACTGGAAAATGTACAAACTCCTGCAAACAATTCCTCCTATGGCTTTTTGGAACTATTCTATAGTCTAATATATTAGGAGAGCAACGTGGGAAAAAAAAGACCATCGAGTCACCATCATGACCCATCAAGTCTGCCCCATTTTTATAGATCTACGTTTGTCCCAAGCATGTCTTAATCTACTTACTATTGACTGACTCACTACCTCTGCTGGAAGTCTATTCCAAGTATCGACTACTTTTTCGATAAAATACTTAAGATTAGTTTTGAGTTTTCCGCCTGCTAGTTTGGAGGCATGTCTCAATGTTTTTGAGCTTAGTATTAAAAATAACACACTCCTGAACCTTATTCACACCCTTAACCACTTCAGTCCCGGAAGAATTTACCCCCTTAATGACCAGGCCATTTTTTGTGATACGGCACTGCGTTATTTTAACTGACTTGCGTAGGCGTGCGACGCTGTACCCAAATAAAATTGATGTCTTTTTCCCACAAATAGCTTTCTTTTGGTGGTATTTGAGCACTGCGGTTTTCATTTTTTGCACTATAAACAAAAAAAAGACCGACAATTTTGAAAAAAAAAAATAATATTTTTTACTTTTTGCTATAATACATATCCAATAAAAAATTGAAAAAAAAAAATTTATTCATCAGGTAAGGCCAATATGTATTCTTCTATATATTTTTGGTAAAAAAAACTTGCAATAAATATATATTGATTGGTCTGCGCAAAAGTTATAGCGTCTACAATATTGGAGATAGATTTATGGCATTTTAATTTTTTTTTTTTTTTTTACTAGTAATGGCGGTGATCAGCGATTTTTAGCGGAACTGCGAAATTGCGGCAGACAGATCGGACACTTTTGACACTTTTTTGGGACCAGTGACATTATTACAGTGATCAGAGCTAAAAATATGCACTGATCACTGTATAAATGACACTGACAAGGAAGGGGTTAAATGTGTCCTAGAGAGGTGCTGTCTAACTGTGGGGGGGAGTGGGCTGACTGGGAGTACAGAGAGATCGCTGTTCCTGATCACTAGGAACAGATGAACTCTCAGTACTTCCCTGTTAGAAAGGGGATCTGCTTTGTTTACATTGGCAGATCCCCATTCTGCCTCTCTGAGGAGCGATCGTGGGTGGCCGGTGGACATCACGGCCGCCGAACCCACGCATCGGCTACCCCGCCGTGCAGCGGGCGCTCGCGCGCCCACAGTGTCTCATGCATGAAACCACATACGTGCACATTGTTTCTCACAAGATGGGCAGTCCTTAAGTGGTTAATGTATTTAAGGTTACAGTCATGTCTCCTCTTTCCCTCCTCTTTCCTTCTTTCTTCTAGACTGCACTGTACATGTTAGGTACATGACATCTCTCCTGGTATGTTTTATCCCTCAGATCTTTCACTATTTTTGTTACCCATCTCTGGACTTGTTATGCCTTATCAATATCCTTTTTTAACCACTTAAGCCCCACGAGGATTTGCCCCCTTAATGACCAGGCCATTTTTTGCGATATGGCACTGCACCGCTTTAACTGACAATTGCGCGATTATGCAACGTTGTTTGGTATATTGTAAATAGGAATGGTATATTGCACTCCTATTGCTATACATATTTCTCTGTGCCCTATATCGGGGTTATAGTGCTTAGCTGCAGGATATCCTTCACGGTTTTTCTTCATTCATTTTCTTAAACACGCACCTAGCGCAATTCTTTTTCTTTTTTGAAATGTTTACATGTGAGCAGTGCCATTTTAAATACAGTTTCTCGTTCATTTAACCACAACAAAAATACACATATGTGAACAGGGCCTCTAGGCCAGGACCCACCAGTCCCTCGGGTGGACTCACGCTACCCCCAGCACTGGAATCTTAGATATACAACAACTCTCCATCAGACCTTTGGGACTTGTCTTTAATGCCAATCTACGCTATACTTTGTTTTGTTTGCCTTAATACAAATTTCTTACATCTGCCATTGGTGTACTGGGACCTGTGCCATTTTGATACTTCATTAATGCTTAGGCAGACAAATTTTACTCAACCCAGGCTGAGGTTATCTGATGTTTAGCAGATAACCATAGTTTCTGACCAATCAGCCCATTGGAAAAAAAAGGATTTGCTATATGTAGAATGCAGCAAGCTGCACAATCTGTATAAAATGTTGATAGAGAAAAATAAAATGTACATCTACCAGAGACAGCCATTGATTTGTGGATTAGGTTTTTATTTTCCAACCATTGGAAAGAAATAATGTATGGAGGCAATCTAGTACTAAGCATTTTGGAAAATCTATTTGAGATCATTTCAGCAGAAGCTCCAGCAGTTTGTCATAGAGGGGAGGAGTGCAAAGGATAATTGTCTGCAGTCTAGTAAAACACAAAATAACTGCCATCACACTTGAGTGAGCTTATAGCCAGCCTGTCCCAGGGCCTCTAGAAGATAGAGCAGTTAATGTTCCCTTTTATTTCAAAGGATATGTCACTTGTATCACAGATTTATACCATGATACAGCAATTTCATCCAAACAGATGGATAATGATGTCAAAGGAGAAACCCTGTTTTTATTGAGTTTTGCAAAGATTGCTCAGATAGCTGCTTCAATTGAAAAGCCCCAGCAGTCCTGCGGCTCTTAATCTTTCTAATCTCAGCGGTATTAAATTTCATCATTTTTGTTTGAAGGAGGAAAATTCTGCAGTAATGGTTTCCTAATAGGGAACACAGAAGATACAAAGCTAGGGGCTCTCTGTGTAGTTGTTCCATAAGCACTTCTGATTTATAGGGCTGTTTATGACAGAAAGGAAAATTATCTTCTGCAGATATAAATCAGGTAAAGAGTAGGAAATTGAACTTAGATATCATCTTGTCAGATGCTTAATGTTCTTTCTCCTGTCACTTTGGATAGGCCCAATTTGCAGAATACTGCAGAGGTAAAAGAACACAATTAACAGTGACAGTAAAGTAATAGATGAAGCTATAAAATCAACCTGCTGGTGCTAGATGCTATGTATGATTTTAAGATGAAGTAGTGCCAAAAGTATATATTAGCTCAAACCAACCATTTCCTGTGTTCAGCAATACCCACTGTGACACTTGTTTGTCACTTTCATTGAGATCCAGATACTACACTTTACATATTAATGAACCTATAACCACTCACCTTTCCTGAAAGTCAAAAGAGTTTCTAAGGAACTGATATGTTGTTTACTTAAAGAGAAATGAGAGTTACTGATTATTTCTATAAGTAAAGGTTTAATTTCGCTCACTGCATTAAAGTATTTATCTTGATCCATGATGCAAATGTTGACTAATGCCCAAGCTGTATTTTTACAAGAATTTTTTTTTTAATATTTTGCAGTGTGGATTACATTAAATAAACTTAAGGTGGCAATTACTGTATAGTCTGAACTTTTATGCATACCAATTTCAGTTTTTACTGGTTTCCAAACTTTTATTCTATGTTATATAGGTGATGTAGGAAGTGGGGACCAACTGTGGTTATGACAAGAGAGAAAAGTAATACAACCCAAAGACTTCATATCTAGAACTATATCAGAACAATTCAGATAGCAAGCTTTCTTCCTCTCTGACTGGTATGCTCATAACTTACATGCGCAAGTCTATATGCAAAGTAGATACCCTCAGCAATATTCTTAAGTTAACCTATTCAAAAATGCTGTTATAGAATCCACTGTGAGGCTATATTTGTGCACTTGGAACATTTTAACCTTTTAAAAAAACCATTTACCCCCCCAAATAGTTCTCTTTGGAGTGTTTGGAAATCCAGTGTCCCTGGATAGGGTGCCATGGAATTTTAGCAAATATAGTCTGAGTGGTAACAAGGATGGGCTTGTGTCTGTGGTCAAATTCATCTGTGCTATAGCTATTCTATTAGAGCCTGAATATGCTGGAAGTGATGTATACTATCAATGTAAATACCATACTGTATTCCCTAAATTTCATCTATATTAACTTGCTAAAGGCTCTCCCATTTTATGCTCCAATCCAAGCTTACTTTTTGCTTCCAGATTGTCTTCTGCCACTTCCTGACTCAAGTTTACAGGGTCCTCTGGTCACCCTCTGGGAACTAATACATCTCAGGGTCTCCACTGGTGTCTGTGCTTCCACGCAGCCCTAGTTACAACCACTTAATTCCTGGTCAGCCTGTTCCTATTGGATACGAACTCTGTTTCACATAAGTTGCAATTGATCAATGATCCCGAAAATTGAAATGTCTGATTTTAAAAACCCTTACATCAGGCCTAACAAATGCTACAAAAATAATACAACAAAAGTCAAGAACCAAACAGTGAAAGATAGGAACACAACCCTGAGAAATGAGTAAAAGTAGTATTAGTTCAATCCATGTATGGGCAGGCTGGTTGTACTGAAGTCAATCTACCGATCAACTTCAGTACAACCAGCCTGTTGGGTTTTTCCCAATCGATCAGTACCGCCAGCTGTAGCCTGTAGCACTGATCTGTGTATTCTGATGGTGGAGTCTCCCCACTGTCGGACTACAATAACTCAATGGGAGTGATTCACCTATCGACATCAAGAGTGTGAATAAGTGAACTAGCTTATTTTTGTTTTGTTCAACCTGCTGGATGAACGAAAAACAAAAATGATGCATATATGGGCTGTCTTAGGAGTACAATTTCAAAGTTTCCTGGCTAACATTAGCAGTTTACTAACCTATTTTACTTGCATAGAGTTGCTCTGTCAACTAAAAGTATCCTTACCATTAAAAAGCCCAACTAAAACCAAATGAATATTTAGTGCTCTTGCATGTGGGTGCCTGAGCCTGTGCAGTGTAAACCCCTGCATCCTCCCAAACCAACCCAGGCAACCCAAGTGCTGCATACAGCCACCTGAAGACATGAATGGTTGTGGGTGGCTGCACTCCAGGTGGTACTATCATAAACACATGTATAGCATGCAGAAAAATGCAAAAAGGACAAAACTAGCAAGAAGTGGGTTATGCTGCCATCTCAAGAAGCACATATTTGTATACTGCTGAGCTTTAATCATTGGATGTCTTTCAGTTAATGTATTGTTAAGCATTTCCTATTGAAAATCGGTTAAACATCATAACATGTTGGTACAGCACTACAAAGAAAAAAATGTTGTGAGACTTGGTCCTTAACCCTTTGAAGACATTACTCATTTGTTATTCCTAATATCATCTTCATCATGGTCTTTATATATATATTTAAAAAGAAATAAAGTATGATTCTGGCATCTGTCTTAAATGTCCCTGCACAATGGAATGACTATAAAGAGATATCAAAAAGATGTGACCTATGACAATTTGTCTGAGTGGTCTGACAGGTCAGGTTATGGCCTTGAATCATGAGTAATGCAGTGGGTAAAGAAAAAGGTATTTTATGCTAGGCACAGCCAAAATGATTTTTCCTCTTATGCAACAAAAATAGGAACTGAAAATTCCTCTTTTGATGTGATAGCTTTCAGTGAATTGTACAAGAGACTTATAATAAAAATGTAGCTAAAATCTATACCTAATGGAATTAGCCATTTTGTGAGGATTTGCAAATTCCATTATTACAGGTAATATAGTCTATTTTACAAGGAACAGAGGCCATACATAAATATACAGATAGGTAGGCTACTTGGAGATACAGGCTCCAGACAGGATGTCACAGGTTAATAAAATCTCTCCTCAGGTTCCAAGGAAAGTAAAATTACGGCTTGCCATAGATGACTAGTTTTTTTTGATCAGCCATTGGGCTGGTCAAAAAAAAAAAGCAGATTCCTTATCCACACAAGCGAGGTGGATGGGGGAATCCTTCCCGCTGTGGCTTTGGGGTTGATTTACCAAAACTGGGGGTGCAAAATGTGGTGCAGCTGTGCATTGTAGCCAATCAGCTTCTAACTTCAGCTTGTTCAATTAAGCTTAGACAAAAAAACTGGAAGCTGATTGGTTTCTGCATTTTCCATTTAGTAAATCAACCCCATTGTTTTCTGACAGCAAGGACTCCTTTGCTGTCAGAGTGCACTAATCACTGACTGCAGCCAATGATTGACAAAAGTTTTCCAACATTTTCGTTCAACAGAAGTTGATCATTAAATTGAATCCATCTATGACCAGCTAAACCCTTCCCTGCACCAAGCTTCCTTAAGGTGTGTCTGATACCATTAATTCTTTATGAACTGATGCGCAGCATACAAGTGTATTTATGAAGATATGGTGATTGTAAGATAAAAGGAACACTGATAACCAAGTGTGTAATATATGTTATAGCAGCCCATATGGCTATGGGGCCTGGGGGTAGGGAAGTAATATTACTTACTCTCAGAGAAGTAATATTGTGCTATAGCTTAGGTATTTAAAGTGGATGTAAACCTCTGGAATGAAAAATGAATAAAGCATGTCCCTGTATAGTGTGTACTTGCCTCAATACAAGCCACCCCTAGTGTGGCTCTCATCTGCACGCTTTTCCCTCTGCTATCTGCATGAGTCACTTGTAACAGAATATATTAAGACCACAGAGCCCTGTGATTGTAAGAAAAAAAAAAAAAAAGAGAAGGCGCTAACACCCCAAAAATTTTAAACAATACAACGAAAATTCAAACTTAATGTCCTTTTGCATAAAATGATAATTAAAAAGTCCAATCACCATACTCTGTGTGAAACGCACACTTATCATTAATCCAGCGACTTTTATATCATGGGTTAACTCCTCCAAATTGATCACACCATACATCTACAGATCTTCAAACTCCCTTGAATTCTTAAATTTTTGCTCCAGAGGCACCATAACATCAAACCATAAAAGTACTCATAATGTAGTATTTATTGAGCCAAGGTACTGTATATAAACCACAAAATACTGCACTCACTTGTAATTGTGCCCAAATTCGGCACCAATGTAAATAGCCTATGTCATCCAGCACCACCGCACCGCTTGGTGACTGGCGTGCGTTCAAAAAGCGGAAGTTTGGACCGAAAGTAACATCACACCAGAACAAGAAGTGATGACACCCGCGGAGCCTCGACTAGTTTCGCTGATCGCATCTTCAAGAAGCCATGGATCTACACAGGCTGTAAGACCATGCACCCAATAAGCGATTCCCAATTCTCTGGTAGCTGCAATGATTCAGCTCTCGATTTGTTGTGCTCGCTGATTTCCAGCTCTAGGTCAGCTATGTAGACTGGCTGCAGCAGTCACCTGCAATTGCAACAACTGATATGCAGCTACCAGAGAATCACAAATTGCAAATGAGCAAGGGAGGAATTGCAAGCCATTGCTGTGAGTGCAGTGGTAGTTCATTCATTCTGTCAGAATGTATCGGCTTCCTTGTACGAGGTACATAGTTACATACTAGGTAAGGCTGAATAAAGACAATGATCCATCCAGTTCAAACTGTGTTGGTGTTCCTGTATCGGTGTTGATAATCATTTCTGATATCCCTTTATGTTGTATTCACCAAGATGCATGTCCAAGAGTCTTTTAAAAATATCAATACACCACCAATTGTTAAAGAGTTCCACAACCTTATTGCCCTGACAGTGAAAAACCCCCTTAGGTTAAACCGCTTCTCCTCCAATCTCATTGTGTGTTCCGGTGTCCACTTACACTCCCTGAGTAGTTTTTTTCTATGCTTGGATCACCATTAAGGTATTTATAAATCGCTATCATGTCCACTGTCAAGCGTCTTTTTTCCAGGGAGAATAAGTTTAGTGCTTGTAGTTATTCATCGTAATTGAGGTCCTCCAATCCCGGTATTAATTTCGTTGCCCTTCTTTGGACTCTCTCCAGCACATCACTTCTGAGGACTGGTGACCAGAACTGGACAGAATACTCCAGATGTGACCAGAGTTTAATGAAGTGGCAGGATTATAGTTTTATCTCTGGACATTATCCCCTTTTTTATGCATGCTAATAGTCTGTTGGCTTTGGTAGCTGCAGCTTGACATTGCATGCTATTGCTCAGTCTGTCTTGTACTAGGATCCCCAGATTTTTCTCCATCCTTGATTCCCCCAGAGGTTCTCCCCCTAGTGAATAGTTTGCGTTTGTGTTTTTAGCCCCAAGTGCATTATTTTACATTTCTCCTTATTAAACCACATTTGTCATGTAGTTGCCCACTCCATTATCTTGTTCATGTCTTCCTGTAAAATTCCTATATCCTGATGTGAAGTTATTGCCCTGCTTATCTTTGTGTCATCTGCAAAAACTGAGATTGAGCTATGTATCCCATCTTCTATATCATTTATGAATAAATTAATAAGAATTGGTCCCAAGACAGAGCCTTGGGGTACCCCACTTACCACTCCAGATCAGTCTGAGTACACGTTATTTATCACTACCATTTGGACGCACCCCTGTAACCGGTTTTCTATCCAAGAACAAACCTTATGGTCCATGCCAAAAGACCTCAGCTTATAAATTAAGCATTTATGGGAAACTGTATTGAATGCTTTTGCAAAATCCAGATACACCACATCCACAGGCCTCCCCTTATCGAGATGGCAGCTCACTGCCTCGTAGAATGTGTCAGGGCTGGGCTCAGCCCGTCCTTCACTGAGCTGGCCACTCAGCTGTCGGCTAAATGCCAGCTTCTATCTCTCCACAGTGACTCACCTGTTGATGATATCCTGCTAGTCAGTCCTGCCTACTTAAGCCATCCAGCCCAGATGATCTCTGCCTTCGACTTGGTCACATCTCTAGAGCCGCTCTCCTGTGTTCCTGTTAAAGACTTGCTTGGCTGACATTCCTTCTGGCTCCAGATCCTGCTTGCTGTTCTACTACGCTCATCTCTGGCTCCCTGATGTTTTGGCTTGTCTGACTATCCATTCCGGTTCCTGAACTCTGGCTATGTTTTGACTACGTTTACTCTGTTTACCTTTTTTTATTATTATTAAACAAGTGAGATTAAACTGTACTTCTGTCTCAGTCTGATTCATGGTTTCTGAAGTAGGCGAAGGTCATGAATTCAGAAGATGCAGTCAATCCACTTGTTGGTAATATTTTTTCCAGATTGGATGAGCAGGATCACCACATGAATCAGTTTGCCATGGCATCACAAACACTCCTGAGTCACACGGCTCACCTGGAATCACTGTGACTGATCCGGTAAAACCTGTGTTGCGGGCCGTCCCTGCTGCTGCTCCATTCTCTGTGCAGGCACCCGCCTCAAGTATTACCTTTATGAGAGGTATGTCTGGTTCCACTCCGGTGCCCCAGCGATTTGGGGGCCATCCAGTCCAATGGAGACTGTTTCTTGTTATACTTTGAGATGCTGCCCTAGGCATTTCCCTTGGGCAGAAGCAAAGTAGGTTTCGTGATATCTTTGCTTTCTGAGAGAGCCTTGGCCTGAACAAACCCTCTATGGGAGACACAAAAATCTGTTGTCTTGAGTTACCCTGAGTTTGTGGCTTCCTTTAAAAGGGTATTTGACGTTCCAGCACGCTCCGCTTCTGCTGCCAAGTGCCTCATGTCCATCAGAGTAGGAGAACTGTTGCCGATTGTAAGAATCGGTATAATTATTAATATTATATCTGTGTATTAATTTGTCTAGACCCTATAACTAGTTGGTCTAGTAAACTCTGAGCACATGCTATTGTTAATATCCCAATAATACCAGGTTAGCTATGAAACCAAACACACGGTGCTGCTAGTAAAACAAGTTACATTTATTTCCCAATAAAAATAGGAATGTATTAAAACAGCATAATTAGGAAAACTAACATAAAGATACTACCAGAAATTGCAATATTACAAGGCCTACACTCATAACACAATACAAGAGTGATACTTAGCACATCCTCCTCGGCTGGTCCTCTGGTCTTAAAGAGGTCTGGGCCTCATGGAATATAGGCCCAAGCCCTCGGTCAGAGCAAGGTCCCAAGATAGCATAGGGAGACCCTTACAGCAGGCTTCTCAGCAACCAAGAGAGAGATCAAAAGCCTGTATGTCCCTTACATTCAAACATACACTCATAGCCACCCCCATTTGCCTTTTATAGAGGTATCATTTCAAATGTCTGCCCATTCTCCAGGAGGCATGCTTTATTGTCCCCCAGGGCCAGCGTCTCTATCAGCCCTGTGTCAAATCTCAATAGACATCTTTGCAGCAGTGGTCCCTTTGAAGCTTGTACTGTACTCGCACATGTCACAGCAGGTGGGCTTGAGCCAAGGCATTGTTCTTCTGATCACAAAGCTTTGATGTGTTTCATTCCTACCTGGCTGTGTCAAACAGGAAGTGAAATACCAGAAGTAAGATATTAAACCATGTTGCTATCCAACACCGATGAATTCCATACTCTGGCAGGAGAGGTTGCTTGAAACAATAAGGCCCTCGTGGCTGCTTTTTCTCATGGTCTCTCGGATACCATCAAGGATGAGATAGCAGCCCAAGATATACCCACTGAGCTGGAGAAGTTGATCATGTTTGCCATCCTCATTGACTCCAGACCCAGAGAAAGACTCTCTTTTAAGGAACGCTTGCAGAAGCCTTCTGTATATTTGTCTCCGAGCTTTGCAATCCCACCCTTGCCTCCCTCACCTCCCATGCCTCCTGGTACAGAGTCAGTCAGTGAAGATGAACCCATGCACTTGGGCTTCATGTATCTCTCTGCGGATGAGAACCCTTAGGAGGAGGGAGAGATTGTGCCTTTATTGTGGCCAGGCAGGTCACTTTTTTAAGTCTTGTCCTACCCGTCCAGGGAACGCCCGAACCTTGAGGTCCTGTCACGGACAGACCTTAGGTGGCGTTGCTTCGTCCTCAGTTATCCAGAAGGATAAGCCCCTGGTTTCGGTTACCCTTTCTTTGGCTGAGTCGACCATTGAGATACAGGCTCTAATCGACTCTGGGGCTGCAGGCCTGTTTATTGATGCTGCCTTTGTATTGAAGCACTTGATTCCGCTGCAGCTGAGTGACACTCCACTTGCCATTAAGGCTCTTGATGGGAGACCTCTACAGCCTGCCCATGTGACTCATGAGACTGTTCCATTGTCCATGGCCGTAGAGGCTCTTCACCATGAGATAATTCAATTCCAAGTTTTTTCCTCACCTAAGTTTCTGCTGGTTGTTGGTTATCCTTGGTTACAGAGGCACAACCCCTCTTTTGATTGGCTCCATGCTGGGGTTCTCTCCTGGTTGCCACAATGCAGTAAGACATGCTTTCAGAAGGTAGCCAAGGTCCTGTGCACTTCTCTCTCTTCCCTGCTGGAGGAGTACCGCGATTTCAGCGGTGTCTTTGACAAAGGTAGTTTGCCTCCATTCCGGTCGTATGATTGCACAGTTGACCTTCAACCTGGTGCCATACCCCCTCATGGTCGGTCTTGGAGGATAAGGTTATGGAGTAGACATGTGCATTCGTTTTCGTCAGAATGCATTTTCGTCCGAATTTCAGGTATTTTCGTTATCGTTTTAACAAACGATAACGAAAGCGCAGATTCAGAAAAATGAAAGATCTGACATAAACAAATGCTTTATTTTCGTTGCAACAACAGTTCGATATAGATAGGAGATTCGACATGACGCTAACAATAACAATTTGTGTCTATCAAACCTGTGGTCGAATGTGCCTAACCTTAACTCTATAGTCTATTCACCATAGTAGTCCAAGATTATTCTAAAAGATTCGACATAGAGAGAAAGATTAAGTAAAATAAAAATAATGATGATGATGGTTATTATTGGCCAATTGTAACCAAAGAGGAGGGGCAGTAAAATAGCTAGAACCGCATGTACAGCCAACTTAATTTCACTTACGATTTGCTAGCAGAGAGAGACAGACACGCTGATTCATTTCAGAACAGTCAATCTTAGCTGGTCCGTTTGAGTTCATTGTCACTTTGTCAGAGAACCTGAACTATTTCATTTGAGCATAAGCTAAGCACAGCAGCAGAACAGTAGTGAAGCAAGCTACATCTGTGTTGTGAACTTGATAGACTAGTGATACTAGTGTTGCTGCTAGTGTTGTGATAGCCTCAGAGGCTGCCCGTGTTGTGGTGGGGGGTGATTTATAGATTGAGATTCTATATACCCTATCTCCACTCCAGTCCATTTTCTGACTTGCAGTTGCTGTAAAGTTCAGAAATGTACCGTTCTAATGTAAAAGTGAAGGCTGGTAGAGGTAGTGGTCGTGGTCCCGGTCAACGCCTTGCTAAAAAAAGTGGCAAGGTCTCTGCTACTAGTGCCTCTGACATTTCTGCCGCCACCAACATGCCGTCCACAGCAGTGAGTGTCACCGCCAGTGCCACCAGCAAAGCTAGTTCCACCACCCCCAGTTCTTCTAATATTACTTTTCCTGCCAGACCACCAACATCTGCTGCCATTTCCACTGCCAGTGCAGCGCCTCCTTCCACTTCTACAGGTGTCATGGCTGCATATTTTTATGGAATAGGCAAGAAACCTAGTAAAGTGGAGTTGCCTTTATGGTCACCACCAACAATCACACTACCAGTGCCACTGCCCAGCTCCCCAAAGGAGCAATTTAGGGAGACAGCAGCAAAGACAGAGTGTGAGACTTTTTTTTCATTTTCATAAGAAGATAATGATTTAGAATGTGATGCTCCTCTTTCCCCAAACACTGCGGATATTTTATACAATCTTAGCCCACAGGACTTACAGCTTGACCTGGAGAAAGTGCAAGAGGGATATTCTGTGAGGAGTAGGACAGGTAGCAGTCCACTTTTTTCATCTGCTGCTAACTCCCCTTCTCCCTCTGTTATTATGGAAGAATCCTGTGATGATGATATCACTGACCTCCCAGTCCCCAGCACCCCTGCCATTAGCAGCACTAGTTCTAGTTCACCAAGTATAACTGTAGTGGCAACAGCTTCCACCACTGGTGTGCTACCTGCTGCAGCTATATCAGCCCTAAATAGATATCCACAGGGTCAAGGGGCTGCATCCCGCCGCAGCAACGTTTGGAAATACTTTCAAACATTGGAAGGCGGGTTCTTTGCCAAGTGTAAATTGTGTGGGAAGCAAGTAAGTAGGGGTAAAAAGTTAGGTCATTTAACCAATGCTGGTATGAACCTACACCTTAAAAATTACCACCACTCTACTTTACTGCGGGCAGAGGCAGAAAAAGAAGATGGTAGCGCAGGAAGCAGCATAATGAACTCTGACTGTACTGGTGGTACCTCCTCAAGCACACCACTTACTCAGAGCACAGGAGGCAATAGAGAGGGTTCAATTAATACAACCCGTCCACATGCAGTAGTTCCACTGCAGACCCAATCAGGCTCCTCATCCTCCCAAGGACATCATCAGCCTACCCTCGATAGTTTTGTTGGCTTTAGTTCCAAGGGCATGTCAAAACAGCAGACCAACAAGATCACCCGCCTCATTGGCCAATTCATTGCTTTTGAAGGAGCCTCTTTTCGAATGATTGAAGGGGAGCCGTTTAAACAGCTCATGCATGCCCTTGCTCCACGATACGATAGCCGGGAGGAGATGTGAAACCTCCTTTGTGAGGGGCCACTATGGCATGGATGGGGAACTGTGGTGGATTGGAGATGGGGTGGAGGAGGGATGGGTAATCTTCTTTGTCCACAGGGGGACGGGGGTATGGTAAGGTTTTGAGGTGCTGCGGAGAGTGCCCTAGACCCACGTTGTGCAAACTCAGCCTATCCTGGAACTTTCATTCAGAGTGCTATAATTTGGATGAGTCGGACCTTTGCTTTTCCTCACGGAGGAGCTGGGGCCCGGGGCGTTCTCGGTCAGCTCCTTGCAAACTGGCCTCTTCCTGTTCCTAGTTATACATGTCCCATCGCGGATCTCACAGGACGGAACGGGTCACTTCGCCGGATGCCACACGAAGGGGAAGTTGTTATTATGTATAAAACTCATGAGTGGAATGGAATGAAAAGTGATGATTCACCTTATCCTTATCTCTACATTATCCTTTTTCAGTTATTTTGGTTCTTTCTTCTTGTTATCTATATTAGGTCATCACTGCTTCTAATTTGTGAATTGAGATGGGTGGGAGAGCCGGGACCTCTTCATAGGTTATTGTTTGCCTTCGCCCCACTTAGGCCTTAAGTTTACCTCCGGGTATCCGGCTTGGTTTACTTCCTAGTTTTACAAAACTTACCCATCTAGCTTAACCAAATAGAGACAGGAGGTGTATTATTTCTAGACTTCCGTCTCCATTTTCTCTTCCTTTCTTTCTACTCCCTTTTCCTTTCCCCTGCTCTCAGCCTTACCTGAACCCTTTCTATTTCCCTCCCCTTCCCCGCGTGAGGCACGGCGGTGAGCTCTTTTAAAGTGACCTCACTTAACACGAGGGGACTGAATACTCCTGAGAAGAGGCGCATTCTTCTTCACGATCTAAAAAAATCACATACTGATGTCGTCTTTATACAGGAGACACATTTTAAAACTGACAAATCTCCTGTACTCAGGAACAGATATTTTCCCCATGTGTACCATTCGACGAATAACAATGCAAAATCCAAGGGGGTATCTATCTTAATTTCTGGCAGTCTTCCCTGGCAACTGCAGGACATGATAGCAGACCCTGAAGGCCGTTATCTGTTCCTCAAAGGTCAGATTGGGGAAGTCCAACTCACTCCCTAATACTCAACAAGATAGGTTTCTGGTGACAACCCTAACCAAATTGATGGAATATAAAGAGGGTCAGCTCATACTAGGAGGTGACTTTAATGTGTCATTTTCACCCTCAGTGGACACATCTTCTGGTACTTCCTCTTACCCCCCCCAAAAATAGGAAACAAATAGCCCAGACATTACACAAGACCCAACTAATCGATGCATGGCGACTCCAGCATTCTGGAGAACGTGGTTATTCCTTTTACTCCTCTCCACATAGGGTGTACTCCAGAATAGACCTCTTTCTAATACCTCATGACCAGTTACACTTGGTGCGATCTACCTCAATAGGTCAGATTACTTGGTCAGATCACGCTCCAGTCTCCCTGACTTACACTCTCACTGAGAGATCATCACCTAGATCCACCTTCTGGCACCTCAATGAGAGCCTGTTACAAATCCCAGAGATACTGGACGACGTAACCAAGGAACTAGACTTATACTTTAGAGAGAATGACACACAGGACTGCGACCCAGGTATATTGTGAGAGGCCCATAAATGTGTCCTTCGAGGAGTCCGTATTAAACATGGGGCGTCTATTAAAAAGAAGAGAAACGAACAGCTTACCGGACTTCTAGCGGACCTGGCCAGGGTTAAAGCACATCATAAACACTCTCCCACTCAAGAGCTGGAGACAAAGTTGAGGTCCTTGAGATCTCAAATCACAGACTTACTGCAATATAAAGCAAAAGCTGCTTTACAATTCTCTTGCAGATTGTCTTATGAATCAGGTGACAAGTGTGGGAGACTCTTGGCCAGGTCCGTTCAGGAAATCAAATCTGCTGCATACATTCCACAAATAACCACCCCTAACGGACAGAAAGTTAACCTCCCGACGCAAATTGCAAAAGGATTTGCGGACTTCTACACGGGACTATGTAACCTATCTAACCCCTCCCCTACACAAGACACTATCGACCAATACATCTCTGATTCATGTCTTCCCTCTCTTCCACTGGAATCCCAAACTATATTAGACGAACCAATATCACTAGAGGAACTACAGATGGCGATCAAATCCATGAAGGTAGGAAAATCCCCAGGCCCAGATGGGTTTACTGCCCAGTATTATAAGACCCTGCTACCAAAGATAGGCCCATGAATGGTAACTTTCTTTAATGCCCTAGGAGCAAACTCAGGCTTTCCCGGGGAAACCCTTAAGGCCCATATTTCTTTAATTCATAAAGAGGGGAAGGATCCAGGTTCTTGTGGCAGCTACAGACCCATCTCCCTCTTAAATTTGGACCTTAAGCTATTCTCTAAAATAATAGCGACCAGACTAGCTCAACACCTCCAGTCCCTTATTCACCTGGATCAAGTTGGTTTCATACCCTCTAGAGAGGCGAGGGACAATACCATTAAGGTTCTCGATTTACTCCAAATAGCAACCTCCGAGAAAATCCCCTGTATACTAGTGAGCACGGACGCCGAAAAGGCTTTTGATAGGGTGAATTGGAGCTACATGCTAGCTGTGCTCCGCCACATTGGCCTGGGCAACAGGATGATGCGATGGATTGGTAGTATTTACTTAAACCCATCAGCACAAGTGAAAGCCAATGGAGTACTTTCCAGTCCCTTCCCCATAAGAAATGGAATGAGACAGGGCTGCCCACTCTTCCCCCTTCTTTTCGCCCTATCCCCAGAGCCCTTCTTATGCACAATCAGAATGAATCCAGACATATCTGGCCTACAGATTGGTAACTCACAGTGTAAAATATCAGCATATGCGGACGATATGCTCTTCTCTTTGACGAACCCTAGAATCTCTCTCCCAAACCTCATGCGAGAATTTAATGTATACGGCTCATTATCAAATCTAAAGATAAATTTCTCAAAATCTCAGGCAATGTGTATTGCGGTCCCACCCCAAATATCACAACAACTAGCATCCAACTTTCGTTTCAAATGGACTAAGACCGACATAAAATACCTGGGAACTAGGATTCCTGTCGACATAACACGGACATTCGACTTGAATTTCCCCCCTTTACTAACAAAGACCAGAACACTATTAGAGAAGTGGCAGTCGGGTTTCCACTCATGGTTTGGGAGATGTAACCTCCTGAAAATTAGTATTCTGCCAAAATTTATTTATCTTATCCAAGCTCTACCCATACACGTCCCCCCCCTCCTTTTTCCAGAAGATCCATTCACTTTTTACTGGATTTGTATGGGCAAATAGAAAACCCCGGTTACGTCGTTCACTGATGATACTTCCTAAACACCTAGGCGGATTAGCTTTACCCGACATTAAACTATATTACTTGGCCTCACACCTGGAACGTATTTTAGACTGGAGGAGAAATGAGTCATGTAAACTTTGGGTTCAGATTAAACAGGCTCAATCCCCTATTCCCCTAAAGGGGGCGATGTGGTGCTATAATTACCTACCCTCTAACATAAAATCTCACCCTTTAATTGGCACCACCTTGCGACATAGCCACCAATCAGCCCTTCGGTTCCTGCTCACGACAAAAACATCACCGCTTTACCCCGTGCTGGGCAATCCAAATTTTGAGCTGGGCCTGCTCTCTCAGGAATACTCCCCTCTAAAAGAACAAAACTGTGACCACGCATCCAGCTTCATCTCGGAAGGGAAATGGCCTTCTGTTGCAGATCTGTCCAATTCTGCAGGTCCATACCATCTCCCTTTCTGGAAAGCGCTACAATTACATCACTACTTGCACTCCCTACCCAGTCCAAGGGATTTCTCACGGGTACTTACATCCTTTGAGGAGCTGTGCACTGGGGAGGATCCACTAGCGCATATTCTCTCTCAAACATACTCGATGTTAACTGAGCCAAATACACCACCGCAGTTGCCTTATTTGAGCAGTTGGGAAGGGGAATTACATCTCTCTTTTTCAGCAGCCCAGAGACAGCGCATTATTACCCTCTCCCTGAAATCCTCGCTATGTACCAAGATTCAGGAGACCAATTTCAAATTGCTTACGCGCTGGTACCTGACCCCCTCCAGACTCCAGAAATGCTTCCCATCCTCCTCGGGGCGGTGCTGGCGCTGCTTGGAGGAGGAGGGAACCCTAATTCACATCTTCTGGTCTTGCCCTCAGTTGAGGAACTTCTGGGGAGAAGTCAGGCAAATTACTCAGAGGTTCACTGACTATGCTATCCCTGATGAGGCTACATTCTTTCTCCTACATTTATCTACGATCCCCATCAAAGCTTATAGGAAATCTCTAATTCGACATCTACTAAATGCGGCAAAAGGGTGTATCCCTCTCCTCTGGAAACAAAATCGCCCCCCCATCCACATCTATGTGGATACGTAAAGTCGAAGAGGTCAAGAAAATGGAAGACCTGATCCTCTCTGCGAAACAAAAACAAGAGGTACACAAGCATACTTGGGATATCTGGAATATCTTCATCTACTCAGATGAAGGTCAACAATTGCTTAGCAGCTAACTTTCTCCTCTCTCTTCGATCTCCTTAAAGACTTAGTCCTGTATAACTTGTTGAAGATGTCACCGCCGTGTCTCCTATGCCCTCTCCCCTTCCCTTGGCCACCTCCCCTCCTCTGTCCTTGCTAATTTCCCCTCGATTCTCTTGTCTTTTTCTCTCTTTTCCTTATATGGTTGTAAAATGGAAAAAGTAGGCGAGGAACACCCGAATATACTACCTGAAATAGGGTGTGAGCTTACCTTTTATAAGTTCAACTAAGAGTTGCATGTATGAGCCAATAATCACACTCTAAATGTAATTGCACTTACCATTTATTTGTCTAAGCTTTGTCAAATTTGAAGTGGCCGAATCGGCACCTGCTCTTGATTGTAAGTGTTGGGGTCCTCGCCCCTGTTTGGAGTTGAATAAAATTTATATTTGAAAAAAAAAAACAAATACTGATGTAACATAAAAAAGGCATAAAGGTACAACCAATCTTATTCCCCGATGGCCCAGACACGAGAGCCCGAAGGCCCCCAGGCCACCATGGAGACTGACCCAACCCCACCACGCCCCCCCACGCCCCTCCAAACGGAGGCAGTGGAGCAGGGCGTGGAAACATCTGCCCGTGCCGCAGTAGAACACCACTGGAGGCCGTCCTTGCAGCAGCGGCGTTACCCTCCCCCCACCACGTCGAACCCTAGAAGGAACAAAGATGTTAGGGTAGTATTCCTGTAATGAGTAGAAAAATGAAGAGGACCAAAAATAAAAGAAAAAAAAAAAAGTCCTTCTTTAAATGCAGTTTATCTTCTGCCTGGAAAAGGGGTTGAGAGTGTCCTCCACTGTCCGTGTCCACATGCCAAAACTAAATATAACTGCTTACACCCCACACCGCCATCTCACTAATGTGGCGGACCGTAGTGGGGTGTTCACTTAAGTTACCAAAGCAGAGGACCGAGCAAGGTGTGCTGGGGACCAGGGGCACATTACCAAGCACTCCCAAAAGTTCCAGGTGTATAAGCTAGAAAATGAATAGGATGGGACGACCGTGGCCCGGGGTCGGGCAACAAAAGGGGGTCAGGTGTCATCAAAATGCAAATAAAGTAAAGTACCTTCATCCGTTGTTGAATTTGTGGAATCTTTGGGACTGCAGATCTTGTAGAGCTTGGGAACCCAGGTTGAGAAAGCTGGGAATTTTGTCGAGGGGGCCTGGAGAGTCCTGGTCTGGAGGAGGAGGAGGACACCGCCTCCGTCTGGGAGGAAGGGAGGTCAAGCTGTAGATCCTGGAAGTGGCGTCTCAAATCCGCTGGGGATGTGGCCTGGAAATGGCGGCCCGAATGAGAGAAGGATAGCTTGAAGGGGAACCCCCATCTGTATTTGATCCCTTGGGTTTGCAGGACTTGCAGGTACAGTTTGAGGCCCCGCCGTCTGGCAATTGTGACCGGTGGGAGATCAGCAAATAGCTGGAGGGAATTTCCCTGGAAGGAGAGAGTTTGCTGTTCTCTTGCAGCCTGTAAAAGTTTCTCTTTGGTGCGGTAATAGTGAAACTTTATGATAACATCTCTCGTGGGACCATCTGTGGGTTTAGGGGCCAGGGATCTATATATTCGATCGAACTCGAGCCTGTCCACAGGGATCTCTGGGGCCAATTCCTGAAAGAAAGCAGTAGCTGTGCCCTGCAGGTCGGTCACCCCCTCTGGGATACCGCAAAAGTGTAAATTATCCCTGCGGGCCCTATTTTCTGCATCTTCTAACTTGTCTTCCAGGGTCTTGAGCTCCGCTGTTAGTTTGTCTACTTCCTCTTCATGACCCTCCAGCACTGTCGTGGCCAAATCCATGAGCTGTTCTAATTGATTGGTGCGGTGGCCTCTCTTTAAGACCCTGCACCAAATCAGAGGAAAGCTTGCGAGAGGCCACAGTGATTTCATCCCTGACTATACTGCGGAATTTTTCCAGGAGATTGTCAGGGTCCAGGGGGAGAGGGTTCACCAGATCTGTGGGAAATTGCTGTAAGCTGTTTGTTGGAGACTATGGATTCTCATCAGAGAGGTGAGCAGCATCATCTGGCTCCGGAGGTCTAGGCGCCATATTGGGTTTTCCCTTGCCAGGGACTGAGGAGGGCTTATGAGGCTGCCGAGCTTTTGGCTTCAGCTTACCGGACCGGAGCATTACTGGCAGGATCCAGGGATGTTCCGGAGTCCGCGGAGGTGAGTGTGCTGCGTCCTCGCTTGGTCTGCGCTTTATCTGGCCGGTTTAAGGATTCCGACGGCGCGGAGCGGAGGATTCAGGCGGCCATCTCCTTCGCTCGCGTGCATGCGCCCCCATTTTTTAAATTTTCTTACCACTTGACACAATAGCAGTTGTCTACTTGACTTTGGTGTGTCCCCAAGATTTAAATAGAATTATATTGTTTTAAGCAATCCAAATTTTTCCCTTTATTCCTTCCATCACCTTTTTTTGTAATGAATGTTGTGTAGAGTGACTAGAGTGTGCGTGATTGCATGAATGAATGTTGTGTGAATGGACAGTAGCAAGGGTTGAAGCCTTGACGTGGCGCTACTGCTCACGTGTTGCTGTCTTTGTAAATACAAATAGCAACATGTGCTAATTTAACCATTTTTGTTTGATGGTCTGGAAATAAGAGACAATGATTAAAGATGACCTCAACAGCATGACAGTTCCTCTTCATGGAGAGACTGTCAACTCAAGGATCAGAATATGCTACCAACACAACATAGCACAAAGAAGCATACAGTTGGAAATGTGATTCTATGCAAGATATATTAGTTGGTCACTGCTGAGCTGCATCCAGATGCCCAGGACCCCTCCCATTTACCATCTCTGATCCTGGGGACACCAAGGACCTCTTTGATCCTCCGCCTGTTTCATGACCATCTGTAATTGTCCAAAGTCACCAGTGTGAGTGAGTAATCTACCCTGCTGCCATGTTACTCAAGCCCTGGAAATGATGACTGCCTGTCAGGTCACCTTGAGGCTAGGTGACAGATGCACTCTGTAGGAAGTGGAAGTGCACCGCTAGATAGTGGACCCTAGGACTGACTGCTGTGGATTGAACCCTGGGAGGTTCAGGAAGCAGGTCTACTGGATCACTAACACAGATCCCACTGGGAGCTAGAGCATAGATTCCCCAGGGTGCGGAGTCTAAGAGCCAGCAGGTGTTCACCAGAGCCTCTAGTGGTGAGGATGGACTGCGCTGCAGTCTGGCTCCAGGTCGCGGCCCCCAGGGTCTCACAGCTCATGCTCACGGTAGACTACAGGAGAAGAGGAAAGAGGCAGCAGGCTGGAACAACAAGCAAGTAAGGGATAAGCCAAGGTCGGGGCCACAAGCAGACAAGGACAACAGAGTACACGCCAAGGTTCAGGGTCACAGGCAAACAGGGATGGTCAGGGACACGCCAAAGGTCTGGGTCACGAGCAGACAGGAATAGTAGAGAACAGGCCAAAGTCGGTTAACTGGAATCAGACGTAGGAGACACAGTCAGTACACATGAAAGCTAACACACAATGGTTGATCAGCAGCACTGCTGGCTTGCAGTGCACAGGTTAATATAGGGTTCCCTGATAGGAGCTGGAGAGGTTACAAAAGCAGTCAGGTGAGGGTCAGCTGGTCTCTAGAGATGAACACATGGAGACAGGTATGCTGACAGACAAACTCTATTGCATAACCATGACACTGCCCTTTGAACTGTTGCCTCTTGTGATTGCGTTAGCCTGAGAACCTCTGTCTGGTTAACTGTTGCCCTCATGATTGCAAGCCTGCAACCTATGTCCTGTGAACTTTTGAGGACTGTATAGAGTAACCCCTGCTGTAACTATCTGCTGTGTATTCTGGTGGAGGGAAAGCTGAACGGCGTGACTGGACACAATACATGGGATTACCCTTTGCACATTGAAATAGTGTAGAGAGAAATCTCATCAATTTTCTAAGTTCAGCCTGATGGTTAAATGTAGAAAAACTACAATTATAAGGCCTCTAGTAAGTTAGTAACAATATATGGACTAGTTAATTTAGATAAACATCACACAAATCTAACAAGGAAAGCAAAACTCAAGAAAACAATTATTTCTGAACAAAATGTTTTTATTTTTAACATAAACAAAACAAACAAAAAAAAAAATAAAGTACATTCTCCCCCAACCTGGTGACCAGTCGCTGTAGGGACATATTAATCCCAGCCAACTGGTCACCAAGGTACCGTGTAGCCTCCAGGTGTCTCCTGAGGCTACGCTGGTACCTCTCCAGAGCCAAATAGTGACGGAGCTGCCGGCGATTGTGGAGGGCCAAAGATCGACACAGCCTCTGGGTGACTGCAAATTGTCTCTCTTGGGCCTCCACAATGCGCCGCAGATAATCCGTCACATGTGGCTCTGGAGGGTGGGGGATGTGTGCCTGTTCTGGAGCGGGTGAAGGATGCACTGGGGAGGAGGCAGCAACAACAATCAGTGTGTCACTGTCCAGGTGGGGGGATGTTGAAGGGTGGAGGACTGTAGAAACCACTGGGGACTCGGAAGGACAGTCAGTCCAACCAGACGCGAGCAGGTCCAGGCCTTCGTCCACGGGGTGCAGTTGCAGGATGAAGACTTTACCTGTGAAGAAAAGAAAATACATTAGATAGATAGATAGATAGATAATGCAATACACATGGCTTCTTCGCCCTAACATTATATAAAGGCAAAGATCTCCCAGCCCTTGTAGACCATCCTGTAACATCTTGAGATGTTTTCACTTCCATACCAGTTTTCCATTTTTGATATTTGAGATGCACCTAATCAATTTGTGTGTAGGAAATAGTGGTGTCTGTGTCAATTCGCTGCGTCATACCAAGTTTGCAGAGCTGTGCAGGAAGGTGTAGTACTACTTTACTGTACTCTGACCGGGGCAGAGCTGAGTGTCCTCCCCGGCCAGAGTACAAAGGGATTCCCCTCTACACATCGAGCAGTGTAAAGGGGAGTCTCCCAAAGATTTTATCCGCTTGGTCGCACGGGCGGCTGGAGAAAATCTTAAGGTGTAATGGACGCCTAAGTGCTACTGCTAACTAATCTACCTCATCCAGTGACTGACTTTGGCAAATATGGAAGATCAGTTGCACTTGCAGAAAAACATATCAGCCATACCAGCTTTTAACATTACACTCACCAAAGAGAAGCCATTCAAGCCATTGCATTTGGGATGACCTAATAAAAATTCGTTTAATAAAATATAGCAGGCTACTTTTTAAAGTTGATAATTTTGTAAGGCCACTGATTGTTGAATAAGCCCCACTTCTGTTCTAGGCTAGGTAGGTTACTCACTCCTGGTCTAGGCTAGGAGGTATAACAGGTATAACATCATGAGAAAAGTGTTAATGCATGCATTAGGGGCATGCCAGAGATTGAACATGTCCAGGGACTGCCAGCCAATAGCTGGAGATTCTTTTCTGACACACCCCCTCCAGCCTGCTGTGTTATTCATAATGATTAACAGTGATTGGCTCAGACTGGGAATCTGAACTGCAGCAAGAAGGTGGCGTGATCAGGGACATTGAGGAAATATTAACAAGCACAGGTCACGCTAACAGGAAGACTGGAATCAGCTGCAGAAGGGAACTAATATAATTAATAATTCCAGCTAAACCGAAGCCTTGCAGAATAAATCACAAGCTATTCTAGACAAGGTATGCCATCAGCATTTCATATTTAAAATACTATATTTGCCTGGAAAATACAAAAAAAGTTATGCTTACTCCCTGGATCTGCCGCATCTGGCTGTTCTGCCGCATCCCCAGCAGCCTCTACAGGGCAGGTCTCCTCCACCTCCTGCTCAGCCTCAGTAGCTGTTGATTAATGATAGAAAAGAACATTACAATCTGCAGTGTACAACAATCTCACACATTAGTACAAGAACATTGAAACATGTATGAGATCACTCAGCAGATACCAGCAAAATTATACTAACTTAATGTGGGCGTTGCTGCCTAAAATTAATTATCCATTAGCATGGCAATACAGGGCAGGTCACTAACGTTTATCTACAAGGCAGGGACATGCATTCACCATTTAGAAAAAATCATTAAAAAAAAAACAAATACAAGGCACTTACCTGTCCTGGTTCCAGCGGTGCCCCAGTTCAGAGCAGCGACGTTCTGTCAGATTACGTAAGTTACGCAATCGCTTGTGTTACCTGACAGAGCATTGCAGAGGCTCTACCTGTCACTGCATGAGCGAGAAACAATGACACTGGAATCAACAATGGAAGGCTGGACAAATGGAAAAGGAACCACTGTATTAGTGTCACTACAACAGTACTTACTGCACGTTGATGACGTGGAGGACTGCTCCTCTGCCCTCTGCCTTCGGCGGCGCTGGGCCTGGAGACAATCATTAAATAAAATCAAACACCAACCTTGATGAGCCAGCAGCTTTCTTATCTCATCCTCCCCTACAGCTGCTAAGAGCTCCTTCTCATGGGGGAGGAGAGATACCTGCTTTCCCCTGCGCTCCCACTGCCTGCGCTTATGCGCTATGGAACTGCAAAACAAAAAGAGAAGAGAAACGGGTTCCACAATTAAACTACAATTGTAATCTGAAAATGACATCAACACATGAAACACATGTAGAATGAACCCGTAGAATGAAACAATGCAAATGGAATTTTTGCATTAGGCACATTTTTTCATGTAGCACAAGGTTTGCACATTTATTTATTAACCAAAATGATTGTAAGAAAAACGTATGCTTTTTTGGTGCACAATAAATAATAGAAGACAGGATTGGGATTATGCCGAGTAAATGTCCATTGTGTCCACTCCAGTCCACCTTTCTATTACGCGCTCGTGTGGGTGAACTGTGTATAGTGTAAAATTTCCTTTCTTGTTTCTTTTGCAAAGTATTAACCCACTTGCGGATGTGGACCCCCCCATAGTAACTAAACATATGGCCGGTCCGCAAGCTGGTTAAGTCCAGCCACCGTAACACATATATATATAAATATATAAATTTAACTTTTTTATTTTTCAATAACAAAAAATGTAAAACCCAGCGGTGATCTAATGCCACCAATAAAAGCTCTATATGTGGCGGGAGAAGAGCATAAATTTCATTTGAGTAGTACATCGCAGGAGCGTGCAGTTTAAAGCTGCAACGAGCTAAATAGCAGAATATGGCCTGGTCAGAAAGGGGGCGTAACCTACAGGTGGTCAGGTCAAGTGGAAGTTAAAAGTACTTACTGCTCAGTTTAGTGATAACTAAGAACAAAATAACAGGCATGAAAATATTCCTCTTAAAATGATCGTGGCGATAATATATAACATGTGCAACTGCAAACTATGTGTAGGCTAGGCACACCTATGCGCAAATTTGGTTTTTCACAGGAGGGAGGATAAATTGAAAATTATTTATTCCTTTTTTTAAAAAAAATTCACTTAACTTTACTGACATCACATGTGATAGCAATAATATATGTTTATGTGTGTGTGTAAAATCAGTGCATTTTTGGAGCTTTTATCATTGTATAAATGAAGCTAAGAAATAGGATTGAAAGAGAAATCAGAGCAGGGACCTCTCCAATAGGGTCCTGCCTCTTTCAAAGGAGGAAGAGAAAAGAGGACTATTGCGGTACCATAAAGAGAAAACTTGGTTTAAAAGAAATGTAAATTTATTTCAAAATTGATAAAAAGTCCTGTAGGGGACATGTTTGGTAAATATTGATAATATTGACATACAAAAACAAAAACAATAGTAATTGTTTACAGCATTGTTGACACTAAGTTTAGGTATAGCTAATGCCCACAAGGTGCATAGACAAAGGTTTATATGGTGTGATACTTGCAGACGTAACCTCTACGGTTTCGCGGTCACAGCCGCTTCTTCAGGAGGCGTCTGGTAGTATATGGTCTATGAAGGTGAAAAATATAGTATCAACATAACAAGCATAAATATATAGACAGTTTTGGAGAATACACAACTAGAATTGGAGAATATGCTCAAAGTTTACAAATTGCACTCACCACACTATAACCAAAGGGGTCTTCCTGGAGTGATATTGTGAGACGCCCTCGAGGAGGCGTTCCC
Source organism: Lithobates clamitans (assembly GCA_037952925.1). Taxonomy (NCBI): domain Eukaryota; kingdom Metazoa; phylum Chordata; class Amphibia; order Anura; family Ranidae; genus Lithobates; species Lithobates clamitans. The sequence continues at coordinate 5,176,924 of JBBGZY010000014.1, forward strand.
CCGGTGGCGGGCCAGGGAGGCAAATTTAGGGTATAGCTATTATGAGGGAAATTTTTAAAAAATAAGATTTAAAGGATAATACAATAAATTCTGTTGAGGGGTCACCCAGGAGTGCCAGGATTAAGGTGAAAGAGGAACAAGAACAGGGAAGGAAAGGGGGGGGGAAACGGAGGGGGGGGAAGGGGGGAAAAACGGAGGGGGGGAAAGGGGGGAAAAGGGGGAAAAAAGGGGAAGGGGAAAAAAGGGGGGGAAGGAAAGAAGGGAAAGGGGGAGGGGGCCAGGAGGGGAAGGGGAAATAAGGGAAGAAAGAAGACCAGGGGGAAGAAAGGGGGGGAGAGAGGAGAGGGGGGGGAAGAGGGGAAAAAGAAAAAGGAGATGTGAAGGGGGAGGAAGGGGGGGGGAAGGGGGGAAAGGGAAGAAAGGAGGGGGGGGGAAAGGAACGGAAAAAAGACAGGGGGTTTAGAGTGGAGTAGGTGTCCCAATTTCACCTGTAAGAAAGAGTTAAAGTAAGGAAGAGACATATAGGACTAATAAAGAAGGGAATTCATGCTAATGAAGAAATTCCCTTACCTATCATTGCTGTGGTAAAAGCCTAGACTCAGGGACTGCTCAAACCCAGGAGGACATGACTAGTGCAGTCAGTGGCACAAACGCCACATCACACTGTCACGGCGGGTCGCTGCAATAAATGTAGATCAATGGAAGAGGCATGAGAGACTGGTTTTAAAAGTAGGCAACAATCATTAGGTGTTCAGTGCCAGGAGAGGGGGGGATGCCATAAAGAAAAGTGGGAATCCCCACCTGGTCAAGGGGGAGCATAACATAAGTACTCACATGAATCGTCAGGTAGCGCCCGCAAGGTACTGAGTGTCCATCTGAGGCTCAGGCAGCTGGGTCTCAGGCATCTTAAATGCCTCCAACCCGGAAGTTGCCACGGCGGGGACGGCCGCCGCGATTACTTCTGGGTCCGGTCCTCCACTATTGCGCATGCGCGAGGAAATGGTCCGGCGCAGGCGCAAAGCTCAAAATTGATCAGTGCCAGAGCACTAATCAGAACGAAGCAGCGGCTGGGCTAATCTTAGCCGAGCCCTCCGCCGGAGGAGCGCAAGCCCGCCATAGGGGGAGAATAAACTCCTCACATCCATCCAGGACAGGGTGGCCAGTGCAACTTTGATAATAGTCTGAGTACAGGTGTGATGAAAGAAACAATAGACTGGGAGGGGGAGATGCACGGTCCCCAGCAGCGGGGGCGCCAGGAACCCCCACAGCTGGGGACACATGCAACATGGCCCGTCCCAGGACAAATGCACAACAACATTGTAATCAACATCATACATGATTTTAAATAACAAAAAATCAAACAATCCCTGAAACATTTGAAGACAGCCATTGAGAAAAACCAATAAAGAATAGAAAGTTTTGGATACATTGTGGATCCACTAATGTTCAGAGTCCACTAGTCCATGATCAGGGGGGAAAAGAAGGGAGAAATACCTGAAGTCCTAAAAAACAAAATCCAGATGTTATGTGGTTTGGTTCTTTGTTTTTATTATTCTTAATTTTGATATGTTATAATTGGGTCATGGCAGAGACTGGGGAGGGGGGAGGGGGGGGGGAAGGGGGGGAAAAAAGGAAGGGGGGGGGAGAGAAAAAGGGGAGGAGAAGAGGGAGGGAAGGGGAGGGGGAGGGGAAAAAAGGGAAAAGGATAACAAAGTTATTCAAGGAAGTATTTGTATGAATGTGCCTCGTTGATACCCGGAGGAACACATGCATCAAGTCGCTCAATCCAGAAGGATTCACGTTTGAGAATTTCACGGTCCCAATTGCCCCCTCGGGGGTCTTCAGGGACAACATCCAACACGGTGAACCGAATGTAATCGAGATTGAAGCGGTGGTGAATACCTATATGGCGGCCCACGGTAGTGAGCTTGCCATTTGTAGAGGCGTATAGGTGATCCCCCAATCTCTGCCGTAGTTCCCTAATTGTTTTCCCAACGTAAAACGCGTTACAAGCGCATGTCATGAGGTAAATTACTCCGCGCGTGCCACAATGGGCTGAGTGTCTGGGAAAAAACATTTCACCGTTGGGAAGTAAAAAATGTTGTCCCTCTTGGATCCAGGGGCAATGTGGACAATTGCCACATTTAAAGGTGCCCCTGGGTCCCCTGAGGTCGGGGGAGGGAATCCTATAGTGACTGTGTGTTAATCTATCCCTCAAGGAAGTGGCCCTTTTGAAGACAAGGTCGGGAGTTGGTTTGATATATTTTTTAAGGGTATGATGATCGGTTAGAATATGCCAGTGGTTAGACAATATTTTTCGTAATTGCTGATTGTGAGCGGAGAATTTGATCTTTGTCATGTATGGTTGTTTGGGGCATGCAGGGCCTTATAGAAGTGTTTGTCGATCAAGAGCTAAAGCCTTGTTGAAAGCTTTTCTTAGCACGGTGCGTTTGTAGCCCCTAGCTAACAGTCGTGTACGGAGGGCATTGGCCTGTTTATGAAAATCATCGTCCTCTGTGCAGTTTCTTCTCAGTCTGAGATACTGAGCAAAAGGGATACTGCGAACCAGAGGACGGGGATGAAGACTGGATGCATGCAACAAAGTGTTGCCTGCAGTGGGTTTACGATAGAGGTCCGTGATAAGATGACCAGTGGTGTCCTTGATGATCTGTACATCCAAAAATGGGATGCTATGTCTGTCATAAGAAAAGGTGAAATGAAGGTTGAAAGTATTAATATTAAGCTCTGCGATAAAGGTTTGTAAAAGTTGCTCTGTACCTGTCCAAAATACCAAGAGGTCGTCAATGAACCTGAACCATCCTAGTACATGGTCCAGGAATGGTTCCATAAGGTCATCACTGAAGACTGCCCGTTCCCAGCCGCCGAGATATAAATTTGCGTATGAGGGGGCACAAGATGTGCCCATTGCCACGCCTTGAATTTGAAGATACGTTTGATCCATAAATAAAAAATAATTTTTTGTCAAAATAAATTCTAGGAGTTTTAAGATGAAAGTGTTAGTGGGCCAGGTATGATGATCCTGTTCCATCAAAAAGGAACCAGCCATCCGGACGCCCTGCTCGTGGGGAATGCTCGAGTAGAGAGCCTCGACATCAATAGCCACGAGGAGGGCGTCCGGAGGGATCTGAATCCCCTCAATGTGTTTCAACAGGTCAGTTGTGTCCCTTATATAGGACGGTAATCTCATGACGTGGGGGAGAAGGAAGGTGTCCACCAATTTGCTGGCGTTCTCCGTTAGTGAACCTTTGCCTGAGACAATAGGTCGACCTGGAGGTACAGAAAGATTCTTATGAGTTTTAGGCAGAGCATAAAATGTAGGAGTACGTGGATATTTTACATTGATGAATTTATAGGTATCATCATTGATGAGGCCCTCAAGGAAGGCCCCACCAATGAGTCCCCTAAATTCATCAATGGTTTGTTGAATAAACTGGTTTTCAATAGGTAAGTACCAATTGGTATTGGAAAGGATTTTTAGACACATAGTCTGGTATTGATGATGAGTCATCAGTACCAGGTTTCCTCCTTTGTCGGATTGCTTTATGATCAAATCGGTGTTTTTTTGCAGTCTAGTGACTGCTCGAAACTGTTGTCGAGTTAAATTGGAGGGTAATGTGTGCCAACGTTCTTTTTTGAGAGAGATGATACATTCATGCAAAAAGGCCCAAATGGAGGGGCAAGTCAGTAGATCAGGGAAGACTTTGGACTTCGTTTTGAGGGAGGTTGTGGGATTGGGATATTGGGATTGGGGGGTGATGGCCGCTTGGCAGGCGGATGAGGAGTCGGGATAGCCATCTAGGGTATCCGACTCGACGTTTCCCTCATCATAAAGTAACATGAGGTCCCTTAATGCTCTAGACTCCGCTATGGTAAAGTTTTTGGTCTTTTCTGCTAGTTCTTTTTCTAGACTAACACGTTTACGATCGGGATCGAACATAAAGTTAAAAGTCAATTTACGGGCAAATAAGTAAAGGTCTTTTATTGTCTCATAGATATCGATTGGCTCCGAAGGACAAAAACCCAGGCCTAATTGAAGGACCTGTTCCTCCTCCGGAGTCAATCGGTAAGGGGTGAGGTTGATGATGTTGAGGGAGTGAGGGTCATCGACATTAGTGGAGGTGATTACTCGTGGGAAGTGCTCGGAGTTGGGGCCCTTTGCACAAACGTGTCCAGACTCCCCTGTTTTGAGGGGGGTTCTGGGCCTGGTTGTACTAAAAAACCGAGCTGTGATAAGAGTGTTTGAATATTTGGTTGTAACAGTTTCGGAAAATATTGTGTAGAGTAGGGTGGAGAGAACCCGTGAGGGGGGTCTGTCCCCCTGGTCTTGGTGTTTGTGGTGTTTTTAGTGCTTTGCCATGTTGTTTTCCTTTTTTAGGGTGTTTAGTAGTGGAGTTATCGCCAGTGAGGGACCTCTTTCGAGGGGCACCTGGTGCTCGTGATAGTGTGGAACGAGTGGTCATCTGTGAAGATACAGAAGAAACCGATGAGTCCGATTCCGTATAGTCTGTTGCCGTCGGGGCCGGAGATTGCCGATTTGGGCGCTTATGTTTGTAAGAAGATGGTTTCCCAAACCATTTGTAAGCATAACCCTCCGCAAATGCCAATTTATCCTGGGAAAATTTTCTCTGTTTTTTAATGATAATGTCTTTGTTAAGACCTTCAATTTTGTCTCGTATTTCCTTCCATTTGTTAGTGAAGGAGCTTGACTCTTGAATGTTGGGAAATTGATTGAGTAATCTATCTATTTCCGCATCAAGAGATATCAAATCGGAACGATATTGAGTGGTCAGTTTTGACATAAGTTCAATACTACAGTTGGTCAGAGTATTTTCCCAGGATTTTTTGAAGTCCGCGGAGGGATCTTTGATTGTGGGGAATAATTGGACACGAAGTCCGAGAGGGCAAACTTTTTCAGTAATATACAGTTCACCTTTTCTTATGACAGACATAGCATCCCATTTTTGGATGTACAGATCATCAAGGACACCACTGGTCATCTTATCACGGACCTCTATCGTAAACCCACTGCAGGCAACACTTTGTTGCATGCATCCAGTCTTCATCCCCGTCCTCTGGTTCGCAGTATCCCTTTTGCTCAGTATCTCAGACTGAGAAGAAACTGCACAGAGGACGATGATTTTCATAAACAGGCCAATGCCCTCCGTACACGACTGTTAGCTAGGGGCTACAAACGCACCGTGCTAAGAAAAGCTTTCAACAAGGTTTTAGCTCTTGATCGACAAACACTTCTATACGGCCCTGCACGCCCCAAACAACCATACATGACAAAGATCATTACCAAATTCTCCGCTCACCATCAGCAATTACGAAAAATATTGTCTAACCACTGGCATATTCTAACCGATCATCATACCCTTAAAAAATATATCAAACCAACTCCCGACCTTGTCTTCAAAAGGGCCACTTCCTTGAGGGATAGATTAACACACAGTCACTATAGGATTCCCTCCCCCGACCTCAGGGGACCCAGGGGCACCTTTAAATGTGGCAATTGTCCACATTGCCCCTGGATCCAAGAGGGACAACATTTTTTACTTCCCAACGGTGAAATGTTTTTTCCCAGACACTCAGCCCATTGTGGCACGCGCGGAGTAATTTACCTCATGACATGCGCTTGTAACGCGTTTTACGTTGGGAAAACAATTAGGGAACTACGGCAGAGATTGGGGGATCACCTATACGCCTCTACAAATGGCAAGCTCACTACCGTGGGCCGCCATATAGGTATTCACCACCGCTTCAATCTCGATTACATTCGGTTCACCGTGTTGGATGTTGTCCCTGAAGACCCCCGAGGGGGCAATTGGGACCGTGAAATTCTCAAACGTGAATCCTTCTGGATTGAGCGACTTGATGCATGTGTTCCTCCGGGTATCAACGAGGCACATTCATACAAATACTTCCTTGAATAACTTTGTTATCCTTTTCCCTTTTTTCCCCTCCCCCTCCCCTTCCCTCCCTCTTCTCCTCCCCTTTTTCTCTCCCCCCCTCCTTTTTCCCCCCCCTTCCCCCCCCCCTCCCTCCCCCCTCCCCAGTCTCTGCCATGACCCAATTATAACATATCAAAATTAAGAATAATAAAAACAAAGAACCAAACCACATAACATCTGGATTTTGTTTTTTAGGACTTCAGGTATTTCTCCCTTCTTTTCCCCCCTGATCATGGACTAGTGGACTCTGAACATTAGTGGATCCACAATGTATCCAAAACTTTCTATTCTTTATTGGTTTTTCTCAATGGCTGTCTTCAAATGTTTCAGGGATTGTTTGATTTTTTGTTATTTAAAATCATGTATGATGTTGATTACAATGTTGTTGTGCATTTGTCCTGGGACGGGCCATGTTGCATGTGTCCCCAGCTGTGGGGGTTCCTGGCGCCCCCGCTGCTGGGGACCGTGCATCTCCCCCTCCCAGTCTATTGTTTCTTTCATCACACCTGTACTCAGACTATTATCAAAGTTGCACTGGCCACCCTGTCCTGAATGGATGTGAGGAGTTTATTCTCCCCCTATGGCGGGCTTGCGCTCCTCCGGCGGAGGGCTCGGCTAACATTAGCCCAGCCGCCGCTTCGTTCTGATTAGTGCTCTGGCACTGATCAATTTTGAGCTTTGCGCCTGCGCCGGACCATTTCCTCGCGCCAGTCTCTCATGCCTCTTCCATTGATCTACATTTATTGCAGCGACCCGCCGTGACAGTGTGATGTGGCGTTTGTGCCACTGACTGCACTAGTCATGTCCTCCTGGGTTTGAGCAGTCCCTGAGTCTAGGCTTTTACCACAGCAATGATAGGTAAGGGAATTTCTTCATTACCATGAATTCCCTTCTTTATTAGTCCTATATGTCTCTTCCTTACTTTAACTCTTTCTTACAGGTGAAATTGGGACACCTACTCCACTCTAAACCCCCTGTCTTTTTTCCGTTCCTTTCCCCCCCCTTTCCCCCCCTCCTTTCTTCCCTTTCCCCCCTTCCCCCCCCCCTTCCTCCCCCTTCACATCTCCTTTTTCTTTTTCCCCTCTTTCCCCCCCCTCTCCTCTCTCCTCCCCTTTCTTCCCCCTGGTCTTCTTTCTTCCCTTATTTCCCCTTCCCCTCCTGGCCCCCTCCCCCTTTCCCTTCTTTCCTTCCCCCCCTTTTTTCCCCTTCCCCTTTTTTCCCCCTTTCCCCCCCTCCGTTTTTCCCCCCTTCCCCCCTTCCCCCCCCCCCTTTCCTTCCCTGTTCTTGTTCCTCTTTCACCTTAATCCTGGCACTCCTGGGTGACCCCTCAACAGAATTTATTGTATTAACCTTTAAATCTTATTTTTTAAAAATTTCCCTCATAATAGCTATACCCTAAATTTGCCTCCCTGGCCCGCCACCGGGGGAACGCCTCCTCGAGGGCGTCTCACAATATCACTCCAGGAAGACCCCTTTGGTTATAGTGTGGTGAGTGCAATTTGTAAACTTTGAGCATATTCTCCAATTCTAGTTGTGTATTCTCCAAAACTGTCTATATATTTATGCTTGTTATGTTGATACTATATTTTTCACCTTCATAGACCATATACTACCAGACGCCTCCTGAAGAAGCGGCTGTGACCGCGAAACCGTAGAGGTTACGTCTGCAAGTATCACACCATATAAACCTTTGTCTATGCACCTTGTGGGCATTAGCTATACCAAAACTTAGTGTCAACAATGCTGTAAACAATTACTATTGTTTTTGTATGTCAATATTATCAATATGTACCAAACATGTCCCCTACAGGACTTTTTATCAATTTTGAAATAAATTTACATTTCTTTTAAACCAAGTTTTCTCTTTATGGTACCGCAATAGTCCTCTTTTCTCTTCCTCCTTTGAAAGAGGCAGGACCCTATTGGAGAGGTCCCTGCTCCGATTTCTCTTTCAATCCTATTTCTTAGCTTCATTCATACCCAGGATGATGGTACCTATTAATGCTAGTTTATTCCTCTGTGTAAACTATGTGGCATATCAATTTACTCTATCATTGTATAAATGACAATGGTCCCGAAATGGCATCAAAAGTGTCCGATGTGTCCGCCATAATGTCGCAGTCACAATAAAAATCGCTGATCGCCGCAATTACTAGTAAAAAAAATTGTTAATAAAAATGCCATAAAACTATCCCTATTTTGTAGACGCTATAACTTTTGCACAAACCAATCAATAAACGCTTATTGCAATTTTTGTTACCAAAAATTTGTAGAAGAATACATATCGGCCTAAACTGAGGAAAAAATGAGTTTTTTATATATTTGTTGGAGATACTTATATAGCAAAAAGTAAATGAAAACCGCAGAGGTGATCAAATACCACCAAAAGAAAGCTCTATTTGTGGGAAAAAAAGGACATCAATTTTGTTTGGGAGCAACGTCACACCACCGCGCAATTGTCAGTTAAAGCGTCGCAGTGCCGAATCGCACAACGTGTCATTTGGCAGCCATACCTCCGGGGCTGTAGTGGTTAAAATGTAAAAAAAATTAATAATCAGACACGTTACTTACCATTTTATGTCGCTGAATTTTTTGCGACAGGCAGTCGGGTCACGCCGATGGCGATATGTCTCCTCCACCTTCCTGGAGATCTCCTCCCACTTCTCCCGCTTCCACTCCGCAGTGGTTTCCCTGGAGCGGGGGCCACACAGCTGCATCCAGCAAGGAAGCGTTTCCCTTACCAGGACCTGGGACTCAATATGAGTCCACATCAGGTTACGCTTCCTGCTGGTTGCAGCTTGTGTCCCCCTCTTGCGCCCATTTTTGGATGCTGCCTTATAAGGCCCAGGAAGTTCAGGAACGTCCTCCTCCATGCTGCTAGTGCTGGAATGGGTTGCTGCTGGTGCTGCCATTGCCATTATCTCTAAGCCAGACACAGCGTTGGATTTTGCGGCCGCACTTCTGCACTTCCGATTGAGAAACGAATGTGAACGTTTGGTTGGCTGACTGCTGGGGCAGAGTAGACCAATGAGCATGAACGATGAAGATTCGACACAGAAACGAAAACATGCAAATGTAAATCTTTGGCTTATGGTGTCTGTTGAAAGTTAGAAGGTTCGACGGAGCAGCTAAACAAACTGTACGATGCTGCTATCATACATTTCCGGTCAAATGCATCCTGGAAAATTTGACCGGAATGTACGATTGCGACGTCGTACAGTTTAGCTGCTCCGTCGAATCTACTTTGAACATTCAACAGACACCATAAGCCTTTAATGACAGATTCGACCTTAATTCATTTCGATTTTCGGACGAATGCAAGTTTTTAACGAAAAACGAATTTCGGGAGTAATTAAATAAATGTATTTTTCAAACGAAATTCCGAAACAAAATATTTCAGTGTGCATATGTCTACCATGAAGGAGTATGTTGCAATGCCTTTTGATCTTTGTAACGCCCTGGCAGTTTTCCAGGAATTTATTAACGATGTCCTCCGAGATTTGTTGCAGTTTTGTGTGGTGGTTTATCTCGATGTTATCCTCATATTTTCCAAGTCCCTGGAGAGCCACCACACAGATGTCTGTCGTGTGCTTCAGATACTATGATAGAACAATCTCTATTGTAAATTGGAGGTAAATAAACAGGTTAAATTAAATTGATAGAGAATACTGGGATGGCAGATAAGGTGACATGCCTTCAGGTCGAGGAAATCGTTTAAAGAGTTTCTCAGCCAGAACACAGCAGGTACCCAGAAGTAAAAACAAAAAGGAAACTGATAGTGAAGTACCATTAAAAAGGTTTTATTGAAAAAAAGACTGGGTACTTACAACAAGTAAGATAAAACAAGCCTCAAAATGGAGCTGTGAGTGTAAAAACGCCGTTGCTGGCATGCGTTCCACAGGACCGGAAGTGACGTCAGCGATACCGGAAATAGCGTCAACGCTTCGCCCTCCCACAGGGCGTCATCAAGGACCTAGCATAGCAGCCATTTTGTTGGTGGGACAAAAGAGTCACTCCTAGGGATAGAGTACAGTCCATAGGAGAGACAAAAACGCCATTTTGTTGGTTTGATAAAATCAAAACAAGTACTTCCAGAAAATCAATGGACGTCACTTCGGGCTAGATAGTGGAACGATAGACAAAAAACCTTTTCTAAAGACTTCGAACGTAAAAAAGAAAATAGAAATAAAAATAAAATAAAATGAACAAAAATATAAAATAAATATAAATTAAATTAAAAGTGAAAATAAGAATAAAAATGAAAATAAAAATAAAAGAAAAGAAAAATTAAAATAAAATTAAAATTAAAAGAAAAAGTAAAAATAAAAATAACGTGAAATCAAAAAAAAAATTAAAAAAAATAAATAAACAAGTGAAAAAAGAAAGATAGACAGAAAAGTGAAAGAAAGGAAAAAGGGCAATGGTGAAAAGTCAATAGCACAATAAAATGTGTATCACATTAAAATTGGGAAAAGATATGCAAACTTCCTAAAAATTGGACAGAAAGCAATTGAGATCTAGTTCAATATTTAACCCCAGGGGGCTCATCATTTTGAAATGATGGATCCACTGGGTCTCATTACGAGATATGGCCCGCTTGAGATTCCCACCTCTCCAGTGTCCCTCAACTCTATCTATACCACAGAAGGTAATCCCACTAAGGTCCCCTTGGACAAACTGACGTTTGAATTCCTTTTTGATCCTATTGACATGTTCCCTTAATCTTACTTCCAACGCTCTGGAGGTTCTACCCATGTACTGTAGCTCACATGGGCAGGATAAAAGGTACTTGACGTGGGTGGTACCACACGTGATGAACTTGTTAATTTTAAAGGACTCGCCAGAGGACCGGGCTGTGAATTCAGTGGTTTTCCTTACCCTATGTTTGGATGTTCTGCACATAACACATCTCCCACAACTGCAAAAAACCAACCTGATCCAAGAAAGTACATGCCTTTTTCGGAGGATCAACAACATTCGGTGCCAATTTCAACCGTAAGGTCTTTGGTACAAATGAACTGAGGTCTGCTGGGTAGAATTTTAGATCATTGTCTTTTAGCAGAACATGCCAATATTTGGAAATTATTTTTTCCACCTGTCTATATTGGAGGGTATAGCCAGTCATAAAAGCGATACCAAAACTTCTCAGTGACCACCTTTTTCTTGAACAGATCATCTCGATTCATACTTCTTACAGCAGATAAAGTTTTGTTTAAGTCTCGTGGGGTATAACCCTTTTCCACGAATCTGTCAAACAAAACTTTGGCCTGTGTGTCAAAATCCTCTATACTGGCGCAATTGTGCCTGACTCTCACAAATTGGCTCTTGGAAAAAAAACTGTAAAAACGACTCATTTGATCCTGCCCAAATGACGATAATGTCACTGATATAACGCTTATAGAACTTGAGCTGAGATATATTGGCTCCAAAAATGGCATCTTTTTCCCAGTAACTCATGAACAAGTTAGCCACTAAAGGGGCATACTTAGCCCCCATGGCTACCCCTTTTTTCTGCTTTAAGAACTGTTTATCGTGCCAGAAAAAATTGTGACTCATAGCCAAATCCAGGGCATGAACAAGAAAATCCTATTGTTTATCTTTCATTTTTGTATTGTTCAAAGCCCATACCACAGCTTCAACAGCATGTCTTTGCTGGATGTTAGGGTACAAAGAGTTGACATCAATGCTGGCCAATAAATGGCCATCATCCACCTCAACCTGCTGTAATAGTTTCATAAGGTTCTTACTGTCCTTGAGATAGGCTGGACAACTTTGTGCCAGCGGCTGAAGGAAATGGTCCAGATATTCACCAATTCTGGCAAACAGAGTCTACCCCACTCACAATGGGTCTCCCCGGTGGTTTGGCCAGATTCTTGTGAATTTTTGGTAGTTGGTAAATAACTGGCACACTCTGGGCATCGGGTACCAGGTATCTAGCCTCTTTTTTAGTGACAATACCTTCATCCTGGGCACTTTTAACCAGACGTCTCAGCTTAGCTTTGAACTTAATGGTGGGATTATCCCCCAATTTTTCATAGGTTCCAGCATCATGGACCAATCTGTTAAGTTCTGCTAAATAGTCAGATTTATTGAGGATAACAAGACCTGCCCCTTTGTCTGCACTCCTAATGACAATCTGTTTGTTTTTTTTCTAGGGATCTAATACCCCTTTCAATGTCTGCCTTCCGCCTACTGGGTTTAATAGATAAACCCTCTAGGTCTTGTTAGACCAGAGATCTAAATACATCTAAAAAATTGCTATTGGGATTTCTAGGGCTAAAAACCAAATTATTCCTCAAATTGGTGTGACTGTAATCCGATGCTTCCTGTCCTGTATGAGGTGTAACTCTACTATAATGTTTCTTAATATTAACTTTCCTCATAAATTTCTGAAAATCAATAAAAATATCAAACTTATTAAGATCCTTATCAGGGGCAAATTTGAGACCCAACTCCAATACTTTTAACTCGTCTAAAGTAAAGGTGGCATCACTCAAATTAAAAATACCCTGCATTAGGTCTCTCTCTTTCTTTTTCTTTTTGCCTCCTCTGCAGCCTCTCCGTGTTCTACGCTTGGTTCTCCTCCGTGGGATCTGGGGGGTGCCATGGGATACCAAGGTTTCCACTCCCCCCTCCATTCACCTGAGGATGTTGGCCTCTCCCCCTCCCTCTGAGGTGTGAGGAACCCCTCCCCCTCACTGGGAGCCCACCAAACCACCTCTTTTGAAAATCCCCCCTATAATTGGCACCAGGGTTTCCTCTCTGTGCTCTCAAGGACAGACCACCTCTAGGTTGAGGTGGAGCCCAACTTGGGCTATTCCAACCTCGATTAGTAGCATAATCTTGTTGATAATAAGCATCAGGGGCATAATGTTCTTCCCGTTGTAGGGGTTCATACTGATTGTATGTGGGGACTCCATAAGATTTATGATCAACCTGGGGTCTGGTATTACTGTTACCCTGTTAAAAAGACTGGGGAGTTGGCCCACTGTGAGAGGTATAAGGTGTTACAAGGGTAGTATCGCTATCGTCCATTGAGGTCAGAGGTAAAGCCTCTTCACTCAATATAGCATCCTGCCATTTGCAAACCTTATTGGCTTTGTAATCATTAGTGTCTCTCACATATTTTTTCATTTTTTTCTTCTGGGTCTCTGTCTACTTTAACCACAAAATCCTGCAATGTTTCATTTTTTCTTAAAATTCTGCTGACCCTTCAAAAGGTGCTAATTTAGCCTTGACGGCATTAATATTAGCCTTCAGGTTTTTTAATTTCTTATCTTTCCATGAGATCAAGAGTTCTAACAATTTCTTTTCGGTAAGACTGAAAAAAGAAAACCACTCATCTTCTTTCCAATATTTTTATTGAATATAGTGTATGAAAAATATACAATACATATTTCTCAAATATAAACAACAATGTAGAAAAGATTAGAAGGACAAAGCTCGGCCAACATGGCCTACACACAATACATATAGCAAAATGCAACATTTTTATTGGTGAGTATATCAGTTCGGCATCTGTCTGTCCTTATATTCTAGTGCCCTAGAATCATTACCTTATCACTTATGAATTCTTTGAATTCTTTGCAGAGAGGCTGCGGCTCCAGGAGCCCTCCCGTCCACCCCGTATGGGATCAATTCTGCGGACGAGAGGCCTCCGACCAGCCAGCCCCCCCTACTTACAAGCAGCAACGCTACTATCGCTTCTTAAAGCTTTGCCAATGCTGCGAGGGTAGCAACACCAGACAGGAGAACCTACGTGAGCTAATGAATGTGGGGGGAAGGAGAGTTAAGGATCAAGGGAGCAGAAAAAGAAGAAAAAAAAAAAAAAAAAAAAAAGAAAAAAGAGAAGAGATAGGGGGAAAGGTTGGGGTTGAGTGCACCCCTAGGAATCTTTTCTTAAATCCATTAATTATCGAAGCCCAGAGATAGGTATGTTAGCCATGGTTCCCAAATCCTGTCGAAAACCCGTTGTTTGTCCAATAGAATCGCAGACAGGCGTTCATTAATCATGATCCATGTCAGTTTAGCTTTTACCAGTTCAAATGGGATCAGGGGTTTTCTCCAGGATCTAGCAATCGCAATTCTAGCTGCTGTGAAGACAAAGGATATGAGTTTTTTCGTGTATCGAGGCACGCCTTCCACTGGACATCCCAGTAGAGCTTGTTGTGGGGATTTGGTTAGGTTAACTTGGGTCAATGAGTAAATAAAATTGTAGATGCGTATCCAATACCTTCTAACCTTTGGACAGGACCACCAAGTGTGATATATCGTGCCCTCCCCTCCACACCCCCTAAAGCACAATGGAGATGCACCGGGAATGTATGTAGCAATTCTCGCCGGGACCATATACCACCGTAATAAGACTTTATAATTCGCCTCTATTAGGGAGGTATTTATATAACCTTTTGAGGCCAAATGGGCCGTATTATACCACGTGTCCATTTCCATCGTTTCCTCTATATCTTGTTCCCACTTTTGCATGTAAAACAATTTTTCTGACTTGGAGGAAAAAATACCATAAATGTTAGATATGTGACCTTTATGTTTATCGAAGAACCTGCATAAATATTCCATTGGAGTGAACGTCATAATGTCAGCTTTGCGCTGTAGAGTTTTCAGGAAATGTACTATTTGGACGTAATGATAGAGTTCTGTGTTAGGTAATTGGTATTTTTCTATAAGGGATTGCTTCGATAGTATACCTCTATGGTCACATAAGTCGGCTATACGAATCAAGCCCTTATTGGTCCACCATAATAATCTTTGAGGGTTAAGACCCGGGGTGAATTCTGGGTTGCCCGTTAATGGTGCTAAGGGAGCATGAGGTGAGCGGAAGGTAAAAGGTTTTTGTAATCTATCCCATAAACTTAATGAGAATGATAATGTGGGGCATAAAATGATCGGTCTGTCTTTCATATGGAGCCACATCAAGTGACTTATCGGTTTTGTGGGGTATGGAGATGATTCCAGCTTCATCCAAGATGGTTGAGGCAGTCCAGAGTGAGTGCGAATTAATTGGGCCAGTTGGGCTGCTTCAAAATACCTGACCAAATTTGGTACTCCCAACCCTCCTTTAATTCTGGGGGCGTATAGGGTTCGTTGATTCACCCTGGGTCTTGTGTTTCCCCAAATGAACTGCATAATCTTTTTCTGAAAAACTTTAAGATCGTGTCTGTTAATTGCTATTGGAAGGGTTCTGAACAAATACAACAGTCTTGGTAAGATATTCATCTTGATGGAATACAGTCTGCCAAACCACGACGGAGGATTTTTAGCCCATGACAATAAGTCTGCTGATAGTTTCTTATAGAGAGGGGGGTAATTGGCCTGATACAGAGTCTGCAAATTGTTGGTTAGAAAGATTCCCAAATATGGGAGTTTATTTTGTTGCCATCTGAACTGAAATGATTTTTGGAGAAGTTGTACAGTCTGTGGTTCTAGGGTCAGATTTAGGGCTTCAGATTTGGAGTGGTTTATCGTGAGACCCGAGAATGCGGTGAAGCGCCTCAAGACTCGGTATAAATTAGGAAGGGACGTGATCGGGGAGGAAAGGAACAGAAGGATATCATCTGCGAACAGAGAGCATTTCTGCTCCCCGTCTCCGCAGCATATGCCTTTTATGTCTTGATGATTCCTAAGCTTTATCGCTAGGGGTTCTAATGCTAAAATAAATAGAATAGGAGAGAGGGGGCACCCTTGTCTCGTTCCCCTGTGTATGTTAATTGTGTGGGATTTGTAGCCTTTGATCTGGATTTTGGCCGTGGGTGTTTTGTATAATACTTGTAGTATATTCAGGAAATTTGGCCCAAATCCATATCTTCTCAATGCGTAGTAAATGTACTCCCACGTTACCGAGTCGAAAGCCTTACAAAGGTCTAACGACAAAATCATACCCCTCCGCGGCCCCAAATTGTCCCAGTTTGAATTAAGTGCTGCAATGATGTCTATCACTCGTCGGGTCTGATCCGGGGCCTGTCTGTTTGGAACGAATCCCACTTGATCAGGGTGGATATATTTGGCCAGAAAAGAGTTCATTCTGGTTGCCAAGACTTTGGTCATCAGTTTAAGATCCACATTAATAAGTGATATCGGGCGATAATTTGCGGGATCCCCGTGATCCTTTCCTGGTTTAGGGATTACTTGAATGAGGGCCTCATTTTCATGTAAAGATAAGACCACTCATCTTCTAATTCCTTCCCTATCATACCGTCATTGGGGGCTACATCCCATCAGTCTCCTGGGGTAATGCCATCCTTGACATATTTGGTCAAAGTGAACACATCCCACCATGTCCTAATTTGCTTAAAGCATTTTTTAGAAAAGTGCCCAGGATGAAGGTATTGTCACTAAAAAAAGAGGTTAGATACCTGGTACCCGATGCCCAGAGGGTGCCAGTTATTTACCAAAAAATTCACAAGAATCTGGCCAAACCACTGGGGAGACCCATTGTGAGTGGGGTAGACTCTTTTTGCCAAAATTGGTGAATATCTGGACCATTTCCTCCAGCCACTGGCACAGAGTTGTCCAGCCTATCTCAAGGACAGTAAGAATCTTACGGAATATTACAGCAGGTTGAGGTGGATGATGGCCATTTATTGGCCAGCATTAATGTCAACTCTTTGTACACTAACATCCAGCAAAGACATGTTGTTGAAGCAGTGGTATCGGCTTTGAACAATACAAAAATGAAGAATAAACAAAAGGATTTTCTTGTTCATGCCCTGGATTTGTCTATGAGTCACAATTTTTTCTGGCATGATAAACAGTTCTTCAGGCAGAAAAAAGGGGTAGCCATGGGGGCTAAGTATGCCCCTTCCCTGGCTAACTTGTTCATGAGTTACTGGGAAAAAGATGCCATTTTTGGAGCCAATATATCTTAGCTCAAGTTCTATAAGCGTTATATCGATGACATTATCGTCATTTGGGCAGGATCAAATGGGTCGTTTTTACAGTTTTTGGCAAAAATTGGTGAGAATTTGGAATATCCTTCTCAGCAGTTTCTGATTATCAAAGTATCAACTTCTTAAATTTAGTAGTCTTCAAAAACAACTATCAACTGTCCACCAAAACTTATTTTAAAGAAGTTGACAGAAATAGCTATGTCCCTTTGGGGAGCTGTCATCATCCTCGATGGCTCAGTGCTATTCCCAAGAGCCAATTTGTAAGAGTCAGGCGCAATTCCTCCAGTATAGAGGATTTTGACACACAGGCCAAAGTTTTGTTTGACAGATTAGTGGAAAAGGGCTATAAACCACAGGAGTTAAACAAAACTTTAACAGCTGTAAGAAGTATGAATCGAGACAATCTGTTCAAGAAAAAGGCGGTCACTGAGAGGGATTTTGGTATCGCTTTTATGGCCGGCTATACCCTCCAATATAGACAGGTGGAAAAAATCATTTCCAAATATTTGCATCTTCTGCTAAAAGACAATGATCTATCTAAAATTCTACCCAGCAGACCTCAGTTCATTTATACCAAACCCCCCACCTTACGGTTGAAATTGGCACCGAATGTTGTTAATCCTCCGAAAAAGGCATGTACTTTCTTGGATCAGGTTGGTTTTTTCAGTTGTGGGAGATGTGTTACGTGCAGAACATCCAAACATAGGGTAAGGAAAACCACTGAATTCACAGCCCGGTCCTCTGGCGAGTCCTTTAAAATTAACAAGTACATTACGTGTGGTACCAGCCACGTCACGTACCTTTTATCCTGCCCATGTGGGTTACAGTACGTGGGTAGGACCACCAGAGCGTTGGGAGTAAGATTAAGTGAACATGTCAATAGGATCAAAAAGGGATTCAAACATCACAGTTTGTCCAACCATTTCAGACTATTCCACAGAAGGGACCCTAGTGGGTAGGGATGAGCTTCGCGTTCGAGTCGAACCCATGTTCGACTCGAACATCGGCTGTTCGATCGTTCACCGAATTGCGAACGTTATGGGCTCAGGGGGTTTAGAACACGCCCCTCACTATATAGGCCGCCTGCACGGCGGCCCTGTGCAGTGTGTTCCGGCGTGCTGAGAGATAGAGAGAGAGACAGTGTCATTTCATTTGAGTTAGTTAGATTAGGCAGGACAGTCAATGAGTTAGCTGCACTTACAGTGTATTGTGTATATATATGCATCCCATGTGTTGCATATATATATATATATATATATATATATATATATATATATATATATATATATATATATATATACACTGTATTCAGTTTAGCTAGATCCGTTCCTGTTATCTTCCTACTGACAGGTAGGCTTGTCTTGTTACAGTATTTACAGCTACCTGAAGAAAATTGTTGGTGTTCTTTTAACCCCATTAGTACCACAGTCAGGCAGCTAGACTATTTACAGTTAGTGTAGTGCGTCCTCCTCACAGTGTTCAGTTAAAGCTACAAGTTAGTTTAGTGTGACCTCTGCACAGTGTTCAGCTAAAACTACAAGTTAATGTAGTGCACAGTGTTCAGCTAAAGCTACAAGTTAGGGTAGTGCGTCCTCCTCACAGTGTTCAGCTAAAACTACAAGTTAGTGTAGTGCGACCTCTGCACAGTGTTCAGCTAAAGCTACAAGTTAGTGTAGTGCGTCCTCCTCTAAAGCTACAAGTTAGGGTAGTGCGTCGTCCTCACAGTGTTCAGTTAAAGCTACAAGTTGGTGTAGTGTGTACTCTTCAAAGTGTTCAGCGAAAACTACAAGTTACTGTAGTGCGACCTCCGCACAGTGTTCAGCTAAAGCTACAAGTTAGTGTAGTGCGTCCTCCTCACAGTGTTCAGCTAAAACTACAAGTTAGTGTAGTGCGACCTCTGCACAGTGTTTAGCTAAAGTTACAAGTTAGTGTAGTGCATCCTCCTCACAGTGTTCAGCTAAACCTACAAGTCATTTTTTTGCGAGCTCTGCACAGTGTTCAGCTAAAGCTACCTGTAGAAGGTTGGTGGTGTTTTCCTGATCCTATCACTACCACAGGCAGCTAAATAAGCTACAAGTTAGTGTAGTGCGAGCACTGCACAGTGTTCACCTAAAGCAGTGATGGCGAACCTTGGCACTCCAGATGTTTTGGAACTACATTTCCCATGATGCTCAACTATACTGCAGAGTGCATGAGCATCATGGGAAATGTAGTTCCAAAACATCAGGGGTGCCAAGGTTCGCCATCACTGACCTAAAGCTACCTGTAGAAGGTTGATAGTGTTTTCCTGATCCTATCACTACCGCAGGCAGCTAAATAAGCTACAAGTTAGTGTAGTGCGAGCTCTGCACAGTGTTCACCTAAAGCTACCTGTAGAAGGTTGGTGGTGTTTTCCTGCTCCTATTACTACCGCAGGCAGCTAAATAAGCTACAAGTTAGTGTAGTGCGAGCTCTGCACAGTGTTCACCTAAAGCTACCTGTAGAAGGTTGGTGGTGTTTTCCTGATCCTATTACTACCGCAGGCAGCTAAATAAGCTACAAGTTAGTGTAGTGCGAGCTCTGCACAGTGTTCACCTAAAGCAGTGATGGCGAACCTTGGCACTCCAGATGTTTTGGAACTACATTTCCCATGATGCTCAACTATACTGCAGAGTGCATGAGCATCATGGGAAATGTAGTTCCAAAACATCAGGGGTGCCAAGATTCGCCATCACTGACCTAAAGCTACCTGTAGAAGGTTGGTGGTGTTTTCCTGATCCTATCACTACCGCAGGCAGCTAAATAAGCTACAAGTTAGTTTTTTGCGAGTTCTGCACAGTGTTCAGATAAAGCTACCTGTAGAAGGTTGGTGGTGTTTTCCTTAACCTATCACTACAGCAGGCAGCTAAATAAGCTACAAGTTATTTTTTGGCGAGCTCTGCACAGTGTTCACCTAAAGCTACCTGTAGAAGGTTGGTGGTGTTTTCCTGATCCTATCACTACCGCAGGCAGCTAAATAAGCTACAAGTTAGTTTTTTGCGAGCTCTGCACAGTGTTCAGATAAAGCTACCTGTAGAAGGTTGGTGGTGTTCTCATACTACAGGCAGGCAGTTGATTTTGCTAGCTGCAGTATCAGTATATATATATATATATATATCCCAGCTTAGTGCAGCTACAGGCCATTAGTATGTCTGGAAGGCCAACAAGGAGAGGCAGACAGTCACAAGCCAATAAAAGAGGGCAAGCAGGCTCTGTGTCTAGAGGCAACAGTGCTGGTCGTGGAGACGGTGCATCCTCATCAGCACGTGGCCGTGGGACACGCTTGGCCTTTTTTTCGGCAGCTGGCCATGTTGAGCCGCAACATGCGGAAGACTTGGTCGAGTGGATGACCAAGCCATCCTCATCCTCTCTCACCCATGCTCAGGGTACTTTGGCAAAGCAACGGCCTCTTCCCTCAGCTCAATGTCATCAGTGACTCCTTACCTAGCCCCACCATGTCCTCCTGAGGAGTCCCTCGAATTGTTTGACCACAGTGTTGGGTACATGCTCCAGGAGGATGCCCAGCGTTTGGAAGGCTCTGATGATGATACTGAGCTTGATGAAGGCAGTATTGTGAGCACGGACAGAGGGGGTGCCCAAGAAGGACAGCGATCTGGCAGTCATGCTCCCCCTGCTGCAGCATACTACCAGGTTTGCTCCAGTGATGAGGAGGGAGGGAATGATGAGGTCACTGACTCAACATGGGTGCCTGATAGGAGAGAGGAGGAGGAGGCGGCACATCACCAATGAGGCAGGATGCCCTCCAGGGGCCAGCCTAAGGGCAGCACACTGACTGCATCACACCCCATAGCTCCGCATGTGCAGGGCGCTGCAGTCTCTGTGTGTTATTCAAAAAGTTCTTTGGTGTGGGCCTTTTTTGAGACGAGTGCATCAGATCGCACCGCTGCTATTTGCAACATATGTCTCAAGCGTATCTCGTGTGGCCAAAACATCTGCCGCTTGGGCACCACATGCTTGACCAGACATATGTTGACCTGCCATGCAGTTCGTTGGCAAGCGTATCTAAAAGACCCACACCAAAGAACAAAAAGGACCTCTCCTTGCTCCTCATTAGCTGAGATCCCAAACCCCACTATACCTTTAGTCCTGTCTGAGACCTGCACTGAGAATAATGAAGGTGTAGAATTAGGTGTGTCACAGCCAAGTACTTGTGGGCAATCTGCTTTCGGTACACCGACGTCAGATTGTACCAGGCAAATTACCCTGCCCCAGCTGCTGCACCGCCGAAAGAAGTTTGCTCCCAGCCATCCACATGCCCAGCAGTTGAATGCTAGCTTGGCAAAATTGCTAGCACTTCAACTGCTGCCTTTTCAGTTGGTAGACTCTGCCCCCTACCGTAAGTTTGTGGAATGTGCGGTTCCTCAGTGGCAGGTACCCAAATGCCACTTTTTCTCACGGAAGGCGATTCCAGCTCTCTACCGGCATGTGGAAGGCAATGTCTTGGCCTTGCTGGACAGGGCGGTCAGCGGTAAGGTGCATATTACCGCTGACTCATGGTCCAGCAGGCATAGACAGAGACGTTACCTAAGTTTCACCGCACATTGGGTGACTCTGCTGGCAGCTGGGAAGAATGCAGGACAAGGTGCAGTAGTGTTGGAGGTTGTGCCGCCACCATGCCTCCAAAATGCCACTACTTATGATTGTGACACACCTCTCTCCTCCACCCCCTCCTGTTCTTCCTCCATGGCCTCTTCCTGTTCTTTGTCCTCG
The DNA here is from genome assembly GCA_037952925.1 of Lithobates clamitans. Lineage (NCBI taxonomy): Eukaryota > Metazoa > Chordata > Amphibia > Anura > Ranidae > Lithobates > Lithobates clamitans. The sequence continues at coordinate 5,198,549 of JBBGZY010000014.1, forward strand.
GAACCAGCGGTGCTCTGTAGCCGTTCAAGGGGCTACGCAATTATGCAGGCCAAAAGATGCCATGCGGTGCTTGAGCTGGTGTGCTTGGGGGACAGGAGCCACACTGGGGCAGAGGTTCTGTCAGCTCTGCAGGGGCAGGTTCAGAGGTGGTTGACGCCATGCCAACTTAAGTCAGGAATGGTGGTTTGAGACAATGGCACCAACCTCTTCTCTGCCCTCTGACAGGGACAAATGACCCATGTGCCCTGTTTGGCTCACATCCTTAACTTGGTGGTGCAGCGGTTCTTGGGCAGGTACCCGGGCTTACAGGATGTCCTGAGGCAGGCCAGGAAAGTCTGTGTGCATTTCAGCCAGTCATATAATGCCAGTGCTCGGCTGGCAGACCTCCAAAAGGAGTTTAACCTGCCCAACAACCGCCTAATCTGTGACATGCCCACCAGGTGGAACTCAACGTTGGCCATGCTGCAGCGGCTGCACACACAGCAGAGGGCCATCAATAAGTACCTGTGCGACTATGGAACCAGGACAGGGTCAGGGGAGCTTGTTTTTTTTTCCCCACGCCAGTGGGCCATGATCAGGGATGCATGCACTGTCCTGTCACCATTTGAGGAGGCCACGAGGATGGTGAGCAGTGACAGTGCATGCATCAGTGACACTGTCCCCCTTGTCCACCTGTTGGAGCACATGCTGCGTGGAATAATGGACAGGGCACTTGAGGCAGAACAGAGGCAGGAAGAGGAGGACTTCCTTAGCTCTCAAGGCCCCCTTTATCCAGACAGTGTTCCTGCATGCCCGCCGATCACACAGGAAGAGGACGAAGAGGAGGAGGATTGTGTCAGTATGGAGGTGGAGCCTGGCACTCAGCAGCAGTCTTTAAGGGATCAGTCCCAAGAAACACATGGACTTGTACGTGGCTGGGAGGAGGTGGCTGCGGACCATGTCGACCTTAGTGACCCAGAGGACTCTGGACCGAATGCCTCAGCAAACCTACGCTGCATGGCCTCCCTGATCCTGCAAAGCCTGCGTAAGGATCCTCGTATTCGTAGTATCAAGGAGAAGGACCAATACTGGCTGGCAACCCTCCTTGATCCACGTTACAAGGGTAAGGTTGCAGAACTTATTCAGCTGTCGCAGAGGGAGCAGAGGATGAAACATCTTCAGGAGACCCTGCAGAAAGGTCTGTGCAACGCGTTCCCAGAGACTGGGAGGTTACAAACTCCTGTTTCTGGACAACCGTTTGCTGAGGCTTCGGTCAGTCAAAGAAGGAGCGGTGGAGAAGGTGGCCGTCTGACCGATGTGTTCAGACAATTTTTTGGTCTGCAGCCCCAAGGTATGATCAGTTCCAGCAACCATCGCCAGCATCTGTTTTACATGGTGCAGGAATACCCAGGGGCAAGATCTGACTTGGACACCTTTCCCACCGAAAATCCTCTGGGTTACTAGGTCTTGAGGATGGATCACTGGCCAAAGCTTGCACAGTATGCAATTGAGCTACTGGCCTGTCCTGCATCCAGCGTTCTTTCGGAATGAGATTGAACATGAGATTGTAGTCTAAATACATACAAATGAAAAAATCTATGCATACATAAGTGTACACACACATACTCGTGTACACATACATGCATATACATACACGTGCATAATACAAACGCATGTAAATGCATTAAAAAAAAAACAACCTATATGCATATGAGAGGGGGGGGGGCGATGGTAAATGAAGTAAAAAGTGCACTGAGACACATTGAGAGATATTGTCTCTCCGCATGGTAAAACCGGTTGTGCTTTTGTCCAAAGGACATGCGCATGCGTGTAAAAACTCTGCCAGCACGTAAAAACGCTGTGCTGGAACAGATATGTGGAGGTATGCCCCTATTCACTGAAAGCACAAATGGGGGCACAAAGATGGCCATGTGGTTTGTGCAAAAACAGAAATGTGTTCATTCAAATGGAAATCCACAAAAATATATACAAAAATGCATATATCAAATGTACATAAAAATCTAAAACGCATATGCATATATATATATACATAGATAAAGAAACAATATGCACAAAATAAATATATGTATATATTCACATAAATCTGTACACATATATATACACATACACACATATATATATATATATATATATATACATGCACACATATACATGTCCACATGCATACACACACACATGTGGAGACCACCCCTACACAGCGTGGACATTCCGGCTGCCGCAATGTCCACTGTCCACCCGCAATCGCTCCACAGAGTGTAAACAAAGCAGATCCCTGTTCTGACAGGGGGTAGATAGAGATCCTCTGTTCCTTGTGATTAGGAACAGCGATCTCTCTCTACTCCCAGTCAGTCCACTACCCCCCCCCCCACAGTTAGAAACACCTCCCTAGGACACACTTAACCCCTTGATTTCCCCCAATTGTTAACCCCTTCCCTGCCAGTGTCATTTATACAGTAACCAGTGAATTTTATAGCACTGATCGCTGTATAAATGTCACTGGTCCCAAAAAAGTATCAAAAGTGTCCGATCTGTCCGCCACAATGTCGCAGTCCCGCTAAAAATCACTGATCACTGCCATTACTAGTAAAAAAAAACTTTTGCTTTTGCGCTAACCAATCAATATACGCGTATTGTGATTTTTTTTTAACCAAAAATATGTAGCAGAATACATATTGACCTAAACTGATAAAGAAATTATTTTTTTTACTTTTTTTTTATATTTATTATATTGTCGGCCCTTTTTTTGTTTATAGCGCAAAAAATAAAAAACGCAGAGGTGATCAAATACCATCAAAAGAAAGCGCTATTTGTGGGAAAAAAAGGACATCAGCTTTGTTTGGGTACAGCATCATACGACCGCGCAATTGTCAGTTAAAGCAACGCAGTGCCGTATCTCAAAAAATGGCCTGGTTATTAACCACTTCAGCCCCGGAAGGATTTACCCCCTTCCTGACGAGAGCACTTTTTACAATTTGGCACTGCGTCACTTTAACTGCTAATTGCGCGGTCATGCAATGGTGTACCCAAACGAATTTGCGTCCTTTTCTTCCCACAAATAGAGCTTTCTTTTGATGGTATTTGATCACCTCTGCCATTTTTATTTTTTGTGCTATAAACGGAAAAAGACCGAAAATTTTGAAAAAAAATGATATTTTCAACTTTTTGTTATAAAAAAATCCAATAAACTCAATTTTATTCATACATTTAGGCCAAAATGTATTCGGCCACATGTCTTTGGTAAAAAAAATGTCAATAAGTGTATATTTATTGGTTTGCGCAAAAGTTATAGCGCCTACAAACTAGGGTACATTTTCTGGAATTTACACAGCCTTTAATTTATGACTGCCTATGTCATTTCTTGAGGTGCTAAAATGGCAGGGCAGTACAAAACCCCCACAAATGACTCCATTTTGGAAAGTAGACCCCCCAAGGAAATTGCTGAGAGGCATGTTGAGCCCATTGAATATTAATTTTTTTTGTCCCAAGTGATTGAATAATGACAAAAAAAAAAAAATTACAAAAAGTTGTTACTAAATGATATATTGCTCACACAGGCCATGGGCATATGTGGAATTGCACCCCAAAATACATTTAGCTGCTTCTCCTGAGTATGGGGATACCACATGTGTGGGACTTTTTGTGAGCCTAGCCGCGTATGGGGCCCCCAAAACCAAGCACTGCCTTCAGGATTTCTAAGGGCGTAAATTTTTGATTTCACTCCTCACTACCTATCACAGTTTTGAAGGCCATAAAATGCCAAGATGGCACAACCCCCCCCCCCAAATGACCCAATTTTGGAAAGTAGACACCCCAAGCTATTTGCTGAGAGGCATGTTGAGTCCATGGAATATTTTATATTTTGACACAAGTTGCGGGAAAGTGACCCATTTTTTTTTTTTGCACAAAGTTGTCACTAAATGATATATTGCTCAAACATGCAATGGGAAAATGTGGAATTACACCCCAAAATACATTCTGCTGATTCTCCTGAGTATGGGGATACCACACGTGTGGGACTTTTTGGGAGCCTAGCCGCGTACGGGGCCCCGAAAACAAAGCACCACCTTCAGGATTTCTAAGGGCGTAAAGTTTTGATTTCACTCCTCACTACCTATCACAGTTTTGAAGGCCATAAAATGCCAAGATGGCACAACCCCCCCCCCAAATGACCCAATTTTGGAAAGTAGACACCCCAAGCTATTTGCTGAGAGGCATGTTGAGTCCATGGAATATTTTATATTTTGACACAAGTTGCGGGAAAGTGACCCATTTTTTTTTTTGCACAAAGTTGTCACTAAATGATATATTGCTCAAACATGCAATGGGCATATGTGGAATTACACCCCAAAATACATTCTGCTGATTCTCCTGAGTATGGGGATACCACACGTGTGGGACTTTTTGGGAGCCTAGCCGCGTACGGGGCCCCGAAAACAAAGCACCACCTTCAGGATTTCTAAGGGCGTAAAGTTTTGATTTCACTCCTCACTACCTATCACAGTTTTGAAGGCCATAAAATGCCAAAATGGCACAAACCCCCCACCCCCAAATGACCCAATTTTGGAAAGTAGACACCCCAAGCTATTTGCTGCGAGGCATGTTGAGTCCATGGAATATTTTATATTTTGACACAAGTTGCGGGAAAGTGACCAATTTTTTTTTTTGCACAAAGTTGTCACTAAATGATTTATTGCTCACACAGGCCATGGACATATGTGGAATTGCATCCCAAAATACATTTAGCTGCTTCTCCTTAGTATGGGGATACCACATGTGTGGGACTTTTTGGGACCCTAGCGGCGTACGGGGCCCCGAAGACCAAGCACCGCCTTCAGGATTTCTAAGGGCGTACATTTTTGATTTCACTCCTCACTACCTATCACAGTTTTGAAGGTCATAAAATGCCAAGATGGCACAAAACCCCCCCAAATGACCCCATTTTGGAAAGTAGACACCCCAAGCTATTTGCTGCGAGGCATGTTGAGTCCATGGAATATTTTATATTTTGACACAAGTTGCGGGAAAGTGACAATTTTTTTTTGTACAAAGTTGTCACTAAATGATATATTGCTCAAACATGCAATGGGCATATGTGGAATTACACCCCAAAATACATTCTGCTGATTCTCCTGAGTAAGGGGATACCACACATGTGGGACTTTTTGGGAGCCTAGCCGCGTACGGGGTCCGGAAAACCAATCACCGCCTTCAGGATTTCTAAGGGCGTAAATTTTTGATTTCACTCTTCACTGCCTATCACAGTTTCGGAGGCCATGGAATGCCCAGGTGGCACAAACCCCCCCAAATGACCCCATTTTGGAAAGTAGACACCCCAAGCTATTTGCTAAGAGGCATGGTGAGTATTTTGCAGCTCTCATTTGTATTGAAAATGAAGAAAGACAAGAAAAAACATTTTTTTTTCTTTTTTCAAAACTTTGTGACAAAAAGCGAGGTCTGCAAAATACTCACTATACCTCTCAGCAAATAGCTTGGGGTGTCTACTTTCCAAAATGGGGTCATTTGGGGGGTTTGTGCCACCTGGGCATTCCATGGCCTCCGAAACTGTGATAGGCAGTGAAGAGTGAAATCAAAAATTTACGCCCTTAGAAAGCCTGAAGGCGGTGCTTGGTTTTCGGGGTCCCGTACGCGGCTAGACTCCCAAAAAGTCTCACACATGTGGTATCCCCCTACTCAGGAGAAGCAACAGAATGTATTTTGGGGTGTAATTTCACATATTCCCATGGCATGTTTGAGCAATATATCATTTAGTGACAGCTTTGTGCAAAAAAAAAATGTCTTTTTCCCGCAACTTGTGTCACAATATAAAATATTCCATGGACTCTACATGCCTCTCAGCAAATAGCTTGGGGTGTCTACTTTTCATAATGGGGTCATTTGGGGGGGGGGGGTGGAACTGTCCTGGCATTTTATGCACAACATTTAGAAGCTTATGTCACACATCACCCACTCTTCTAACCACTTGAAGACAAAGCCCTTTCTGACACTTTTTGTTTACATGAAAAAATAATTTTTTTTTTGCAAGAAAATTACTTTGAACCCCCAAACATTATATATATTTTTTAAAGCAAATGCCCTACAGATTAAAATGGTGGGTGTTTAATTTACGCAGCGATTTTTCAAACACATTTTTTGGGGAAAAAACACACTTTTTTAAATTTTAATGCACTAAAACACACTATATTGCCCAAATATTTGATGAAATAAAAAAGATGATCTTAGGCCGAGTACATGGATACCAAACATGACATGCTTTAAAATTGCGCACAAACGTGCAGTGGCGACAAACTAAATACATTTTTAAAAGCCTTTACAGGTTACCACTTTAGATTTACAGAGGAGGTCTACTGCTAAAATTACTGCCCTCGATCTGACCTTCGCGGTGATACCTCACATGCATGGTGCAATTGCTGTTTACAGACCGACGCTTGCGTTCGCCTTTGCGCGGGAGCAGGGGGGGCAGGGGTGCTTTTTTTTTTTTTTTTCTTTCTTTATTATTTTTTTGCTTTTTTATCTTATTTTTAAACTGTTGCTTTCATTTTTTTTAATCATTTTTATTGTTATCTCAGGGAATGTAAATATCCCCTATGACAGGTAGTGACAGGTACTCTTTTTTGAAAAAACTGGGGTCTATTAGACCCTAGATCTCTCCTCTGCCCTCAAAGCATCTGACCACACCAAGATCGGTGTGATAAAATGCTTTCCCAATTTCCCAATGGCGCTGTTTACATCCGGCGAAATCTAAGTCATGAAATGCTCGTAGCTTCCGGTTTCTTAGGCCATAGAGATGTTTGGAGCCACTCTGGTCTCTGATCAGCTCTATGGTCAGCTGGCTGAATCACCGGCTGCATTCTCAGGTTCCCTGTTGGGACAGGAGAGTCAGAGAAAAACATGGAAGACGGTGGGGGGATTCCCTCCCACTGCTTGTAAAAGCAGTCTAGAGGCTAATTAGCCGCTAGGATTGCTTTTACATGAAAGCCGACCGCTGGCTAAAAAGAATAATACCAAGATGATACCTAAACCTGCAGGCATCATTCTGGTATAACCACTCAAAGTCCAGCAACATACCAGTACGTTGCTGGTCCTTGTTGGGCATATATTGTAAACTTTTTTTTTTCATGCAGCCTGTGGGCTTAACGAAAAATAGAGATTGATCGGTGGGCATGCCCACCATTAGAATACCTCCCTTCATCCACCCACTTCTAATGATGGGCATACATGCACCGTATATATATGCTGAAGCATGGGGGCATCCTCACGCAAAAGGCAGGAGCAAATCGCTCCTCCACCCACTGCTGCCCCCATGCTTCGGCATATATGCTGAAGTATGTAACTGTGGTGGTGAAATCACTTCCGACAGCGCTGGAGTCACGGCTTTATATATCGTGGGAGCAAACGCTGTTGCTGTCAGGATAAAGAAATCCGCCCTACAGCTGAATGCCGTACCTGAAAAATGGTTACCAACAAAACACAGTAAACAGTAAAGTATAAAAAAATTGCATATCTCAAAAGCAAACATGGTAAAACATAATAACAATAAAACATTGCAGAATAGAATACAGTAAAAAAGAGCAGAACAATAGAGAGAGAGAGAACAATAAAACGACAACTATTTTTGTTTTTTTATTTTTTTACACTTTTTTAGTAACTTTAACTTTTGTAACTGGTACCAGGTTTGGGTCTCTCAAAATGCGATGGCATCTTGGAAGACCCTGTTAAAGTGTGTCCTAGTCTGTGCAATGCTGTACCCTACGCTAAAACTCAACTAGTGTATGGTAGCGTTCAAAACATTCACCAATGCATAGACCAGGATTGTCAGGACAGGAGGGACAATAATACCGGGTGTCACGCCTAAATCCGCGCTTGCTACAGACACGACATCTTCTTTGGGGACTCGTTGGGTAGGGGTACTCGAGAGGACATAAGGAAAATGCCTCTCATGCAGCCGGCTTACTGCATTTGGTTTGGGAAGGTGAGATGGAGCACCGTCTGGAAACAGAAGGGCTCTGACAATCTCTTCCTGGAATTTAAGAAAGGATCCAGTCCATCCTGAAGCTTTGTAAAGCACATGAGCGTTCAGCAAAGCCAATTGAAATAAATAAACAGACACTTTTTTGTACTAGCGTCTGGCCTTACGGGCAACTAGGTACGGCGCCAACAACTGGTCGTTGAGGTCCACCCCTCCCATATTTTGGTTATATTCGTGGACACAGAGGGGTTTCTCCACAACACCGGTCGCCGTAGTAATTTGGGCCATCGTGTCTGCATGAAGGGAGGTAAGAACGAAAACATTCTTATTGTCCCTCCACTTCATAGCGAGCAAATTATTACACTGCAAGCAGGCTCTCTCCCCCAGCCTAAGACGGGAATCTACAAGCCGCTAGGGAAAGCCCCGGCGATTAGGTCGCATTGTGCCACATGCTCCAATCTGTTGATCAAAAAGGTGACTAAAAAGTGGCACGCTTGTGTAATAATTGTCCACGTACAAGTGGTACCCCTTTCCGAATAAGGGTGACACCAAGTCCCACACTATCTTGCCAGCGTTTCCTATGTAGTCAGGGCAGTTTGTCGGCTCTACGTGACTATCTTTGCCCTCGTAAACCATAAATCTACATGTATAGCCTGTGGCCCTGTCACAGAGCTTATACATCTTGACCCCATATCTGGCACGCTTGCTGGGAAGGTACTGTTTGAATGACAAGTGGCCAGAAAATTTAATAAGGGACTCATCAACGCAGACAACTTGATGGGGAGTAAACAAGTCTGCAAAACGCTGGTTGAAGCCGATCGTATTCAGGGTCTCCACGAGGACGACAGAGTTCATTGTCATTGAAGTGCATGAACCGCAAAATCTGCTCGTATCGTGCCCTGGCCATGGAAGCAGAGAACACGGGCATATAATAAATTGGGTCAGTGGACCAATATGACCGCAACTCACTCTTTTTATTTATGCCCATGTTGAGGGAAAGGCCCAGAAAGATCTTAAATTCGGAGACCGTAATTGTTCTCCAATCTCTGGCAAGGGAGGACTGGGGATTGGTGCCGATGTGTTGACCAGCGTATAAATTGCTTTGGTCCACAATAGATCTATAGAGATCTTCGGTGAAAAACAGCAAATAAAAATCCAGTGGCATAAAATCAACTCTTTCCACCTGAATTCCGGGTTGGCCAGTGAATGGGGGAAGTACGGGTGCTGCAGAAGTGGTGGGTTCCCAATTCGGATTGGCGAATGCAGCAGGAAGGGCACTATGGGCACGACGGGCCTGTGTTCGTCTTCTTGGTGGCAGCGGGACACTACTAGTGCTTGCCACCTCGCCAGCTTGAACTGCACTTACGGGACTCGCCACATCACCACGTGATACTGCAGTGCTGGATGTACGACCAGGGTGTACTAGGCCGCTGGTGCTTGCCAGTTCACCAGAAGGAATAGCGGCGCTAGTACTTCTCTGCTCCATACGAGGGACCTGCGGTTCTTGCACTTCAAGGACAGAAGAAGAAGATTGGGGTCTGGTACGCCTGACCTTAGCAGGGACCATAACTCCGTCGTCAGAGCTATCTGTCATGGAGCCGCTGTCCTCTACAGGTTCGTATTCTGAGCCTGAATCTGATTTCCTCTTCACTATCTGTCATGCTCAGAAATGTGTAGGCCTCTTCACTAGTGTACCTTCGATTTGCCATTTTGGGCTCTAAATTTAGGGGTACACTGAGACTCACAGGCAAAAAAGCTCCTGACTGTTAGCGACTGATTCAATATGCTACCAAAAAACTGTTAGCGATCGCAGGGATCAGGCCTGACTCTGCGAACGATGCAGTTATGTGTGCTTAGTGTTTTGTAAGTGTCAGTGATCGATCGATACTGCACTTGGGTGGGCTGGGCAGGGCTGGGCCGAGGGACAAAACGCAGGTGCTAGCAGGTATGTGGGCTGATCCCGCTAACACTGTGTTTATGGGAACCCTAAACTGCTGGGGATGCTAGTTTAGATCTGATCGGATCAGATATCGATCCGTTCAGATACTATAGCACTAAGGGAGGTGTATGCTGCGTGTGTGGGTGTTAGCGGTACTGGCGCTAACCTGACGCTGCCTGGGGCGACGCAGACCTTATCTGACCCTAAAAACGTAACTTATATCACCGCCGGGCAATTAGCGGGTTAAACCTTTATAAGGTAATAAACGGCGGGTGCCCTAAAACTATAATAAACTATAGAAAACAAACTAACTAACCAGCGTCACCTGTAACACTTATACAGTGATCGCTGGTGAAAGGGTTAACTATGGGGCAATCAGGGGGTTAAAACCTCTAGTAGGTAGTATATGGGGGTCCCTGTCGCTATAAAACACTGACAGCGAACCTATATACTTACCTCCCTAACTAGCGTCACCAGTAACACTAATACAGCGATCAGAAAAACGATCGCTTAGTGACACTGGCGACGGGGGGTGATCAAGGGGTTAACCTTTATTAGGGGGGGTTAGGGGGGTACCCTGGACTTAAAGGGGGCTAACCCTAACAGCCCTAACACTTATAACTGTCACAAACTGACACCAATGTAAAAAAAAACCCTAGTTAGACTTACCGGTAACGGTATTTCTACGAGTCTTTCAGGACAGCACCTGGAGAGAGCACAGCTCCACCCACTTTCCCAGGAAACACTGCAGTCAGTTTCTTTAAAGACCGGACACTTCCACCATGGCCTCAGTTGTTCATAGAGTACCTCCAGCCATGCTGAAATTAGATAAGCAGAACATAGCAATAACACATCTTTTAACCTTAAAATTTAGGGCGGGTCATCGGCGCTGTCCTGAAAGACTCGTAGAAATACCGTTACCGGTAAGTCTAACTAGGGTTTTCTCCCTTCGTCTTTCAGGACAGCACCTGGAGATGATAAAAGAGTACTTACTCTAGGGTGGGACCACCGCCTGCAGGACCTTCCTGCCAAACGATTGTTCCGCTGCTGATAGCAAGTCCAACCTGTAGTGGCGGGTGAAGGTGGAGAAACTTGTCCACGTGGCCGCTTTACAGATCCGACCCGGGGAAGCCCCTGCCCTCTCTGCCCAGGACGTTGCTACTGCCCTTGTTGAATGGGCCACTACCCCCTTAGGGGGCTCTGCTCCTGAAGCTTTATAAGCTTCACTGATGGCCATTCTTAGCCACCTACCTATGGTGCTTTTGGATGCTCTATACCCCTTCCGTGGACCAGAGAAGAGAACAAAGAGAGAATCTGATCTTCTAAAATCTTTTGTTATCTCTATATAGTGTAATAAACACCTTCTCACGTCCAGGGAATGGAAAGACCTCTCCTTAGCACTGGACGGGTTAGGACAAAAAGTAGGGAGAATTATCTCTTGTGCCCTATGAAATGCTGATGCCACCTTTGGCAGGAAACCCGGGTCAGTTTTTAGCACTACCCGGTCTGGAAAAATATAACAAAAGGGTTCTCTTATGGAAAGAGCTTGTAACTCGCTTACTCTCCTAGCTGAAGTTACTGCTACTAACAGGACTATCTTTAACGACCATAGCCTGATTGATGCTTCCTCTGGAGGTTCAAAAGGCCCTTTAATTAGACCCCGCAGAACCACAGACAGGTCCCATCTAGGAAAAAACTTAAAAGGTATTGGCCTAGCTCTGGCCAATGCCTTGAAAAACCTAATAATGAGCGGCTCCCTAGATAATTGTCTCTCAAGGAAAACCGATAATGCAGCTACCTGCACCTTTAGGGTGCTAGCTGCCAACCCCATCTCCATTCCCTCATGGAGAAATTCTAATACTGGAGCAATTTCCTGTGGCGAAAGTATCCTAGCCGCACACCAGCTATTAAATCGCTTCCACGTCTTGAAGTAGATGGCCCTGGTAACCTCCTTACGACTATTCAGCAGGGTAGAGACCAGTTTATCTGAAAGGCCCTTATTTTTTAACATCTGCTCCTCAGTAACCACCCTGTCAACCTGAGATGCTGGGTATTTGGGTGATGAAGGGGGTCCTTCCGTAGTGGAAGCTCCCAATAAGGTTCCACCGCCATCCTCTGTATTGTTGCGAACCAAGCCCGTTTGGGCCAGAAAGGGGCCACTAGAATCATACTCGTGTTCTCTTTCTGTAGCTTTTTTAAGACCAAGGGAATCATCTGAAAGGGGGGAAAGGCGTAGCACAACTGGAAGTTCCATGGCTGCGCTAATGCATCCAATCCCTCCGCCTGATCCTGCCTGTTTAGTGAGAAGAAGGTCTCTACTTTTGCATTCTTTTGGGATGCGAAAAGATCTATTTGGGGTACTCCCCACCTTTCTGTTAGTTTTTGGAAAGTTCCTGTGTTCAGGCTCCATTCTGCTTCCAGTATTCTTTCTCTGCTCAGAAAGTCTGCTAGAAGGTTCAAATCTCCCTTCAGATGTATTGCGGTTATGGATTTTAGATTGTTTTCTGCCCAGGCTAGAATCTGGAGTGCCAAGGATAGCAGAGCCCTGCTCCTTGTTCCTCCCTGCCTTGATATATATGCCACCGCTGTGGCATTGTCCGATAAAACCTGAACATGATGGCCCCGGACTGTTTTTTCGAAGGCCCATAGACCCAGGAGAATAGCCCTTAGCTCTCTCCAATTGGAGGACTTTCTGGCTTCCCAGTCTGTCCAACTCCCCTGAGCCATCTGCTCGTCCAGGTGGGCGCCCCAACCCCAGGAACTTGCGTCTGTTGTTAGTCTTTTCTCCAAAGGAAAGCCCCAGAGCAGACCCTTGTTCAGGTTTGAGTGATTTCTCCACCACCAAAGCTTCCTCTGAACCCGCGTAGGTATCCTTATTAATTTTTCCAGGGACTCCCCATAGGACCAACTCATTAAAATTGCCTGCTGGAGCTCCCTTGTATGTAGATGTGCCCATTGCACTGCTGGTATAGTCGCAGTGAGTAGCCCCAAGGCCGACATAGCTGCTCTTATGGAGATTGGCATATTTGTCTGCGTCTTCTTTACTGCCCCCTGAAGCTTCTCTATCTTCCCCTCGGGGAGAAAAATTCTCTCCTGGATGGAATCTATCGTGTAGCCCAGGAATAGTATGGTCTGTGATGGAATCAAGTTTGATTTCTCCTCGTTTATTATCCATCCTAGACCTACCAAGTGTCTCATTGTCTTTTCCAGATCTCTCACTAATAGGTCCCTTGTTTTGGCAAAAATTAGTAGATCATCTAGATAGGGCAGGACTGATACTCCCTCTACTCTGAGTGGGGCTAAGGCCTCTGCCAGGATCTTTGTGAAAATCCTCGGAGAGGATGACAGCCCGAAAGGGAGAGCTCTGAACTGGAGATGAAGGGTTGATTCCCCCAGTTTTATCGCAAACCTTAGGTGCTTCTGAGATGTTGATGCTACTGGTACATGTAAGTATGCATCTCTCAGGTCTATGGACGCCATAAAACATCTTGGGGTCAGGAGACTCTTCACTGAGAATATTGTGTCCATTTTGAATTTTTTGTACCTGATAGTCTTATTGAGAATCTTCAGGTTCAGGATGAGCCTGAATTTTCCCGAAGGCTTCTTCACAAGAAATATGTGCGAATAGCACCCCTGTTCTAATTCCCCGGGGGGCACTTTCGTGATCACCTTTTGTAGCATCAATTCTTTCAGGATAGCTGTCATTGCTAGTGACTTTTCTGAGTCTCGGGGAGCCTGGGTTATGTAAAAACGCACAGGAGGAGGTTGAGAAAATTCCAGCCTGTAACCCTCCATAATGGTCTTGAGGATAAACTGGCTGTTCGTTATAGTCTTCCACTGTAAAAAGAAGGTCTGTAGCCTTGCTCCCACAGTTGGATGACCGTCACTGGGTTTTTGTGCTTGTGGTCGGGGGGCGAAAAAGTACTCCTGACTTGCCTCCCTCCCTCTTTGAGATTTCCAAGGCCTTTTGTAGCCTGCCTCTTTGGTATCTGGGGTTTTCCGAAAAGCACGAAAATTCTTGTTGCCTTGCGGAATCACCTTTTTCTTTATAGGGAAAGCCTTCTTTTTGTCAGCTGTTCTGTCAAGTATAGCTTCCAGCCCAGGGCCAAACACCAGATCACCCTCAAAGGGTAAACCACATAATTTTGTTTTTGAGGCAGTATCCCCTGTCCATGTCTTGACCCATAAAGCCCTGCGAGCTGAGTTTATCAGAGCTGTGGATCTGGCTGACATTCTGATTGACTCCGCTGAGGCATCTGCTATATACCCTACCGCCTTAGATAACACCGGGAGCGTATCTAGCAGATCTTTACGAGGCCTCCCCGCTTAATGTGAGCTTTCAGCTGCTCTAGCCAGTGTTCCAGATTTCTGGCTACCACCGTTGAGGCCATTGCAGGTTTCAAATTTGCTAAAGATGAATCCCATGCCTTCCTTAATAAGGAGTCTGCCTTTTTGTCCATGGTATCCTTAAGGATACCCATGTCCTCAAACGCCAGGTCAGTATTCCTTGATACCTGGGAAAACGCTGCGTCCAGTCTTGGTTTTTTATTCCAGATATGTGAGCTATCCTCATCAAACGGAAACCTCCGCTTGAGGGATTTAGAAAAGAAAGGGGCTCTTTCTGGATCCTTCCACTCCCTCTTAATGGTTTCTGATAAAAACTTATGTACAGGAAAAACCCTGTGCTTTTCCTCCCCAAGGCCCTGAAATATCCTATCGTGTAAGGATAGCTGAGTTTTATCCTCTGTGATGTTAAGGGTAGTGTGTATTGTCTTTAGTAGATCATCCACCTCCTCAAGGGATAGTTTGTACCTAGAAGAAGGAGAAGAAGCTTCATTCACTTCTTCCGCTTCCTCGTCAGAATTTAGTAAAACGTTACATTCTTCCTCCTCTGAGTCGCTGCCCCCTCTGGATGCTGAAACAGAGGATTGAGAACGCGGCACCATACTGCTATGCGCCGTTGGGCGCCTATCCAGGTAGGACCTGAAGGACTCAAAGGTGTCTGCCAGTTCCTTCCTGAAAGAGCTCAGCAATTCGCCTTGCTGAGTTGCAGGACTAGCAGGAGCTGTCTCCTCCTTAACTATGTCTGCAATACAAGATTTGCATAATATTTTGGTCCAGGAATCCCTCAGTAACCCCTTACAAGAGGGACATTTCCTTTTAACAATAGGGGAGACATGCTTGGTCTTTTCTTTAGCCTTCTGCAATATCCCAAGGGAAAAAATGACATTTGCTGAACCATATTTCACCAACACAGTTTACATGCTGTATAAAAGGAACACAAAAAAAAACCACCAAGGAAGTTAACCCTTTAACCCCTATGTCCTGTTCCACAGCCGGTGAATCACCCCACAGATCCACCTTAAACCCAATAATCAATCACATATCCTTCCTTTAGTACACAGGAAAAAGTGATCTGCAGGCCCCCCTTTTTTTTTTTTTTTTTTTTTTTAGGGAAGGGAATTTATATATAAATATCACAACTGCCCATAGAGTAAAAACAGTGACCAATGTCCCTGCTTACCTGAGCCTGGCTGATTGGTGTGGCTCCTGCTCCTGCCACCGCCGTCTGATCGACCTCCAATGTTGACAGGCCAAACAGCGGTGTCTGTGCACTTTTATTTAATTTTCCCGGGCCGCTCACTGCTGTGAGGGCCGGAAATTACATCAGCCGTAGAGACCGCCCCCTTCCTCCTGCGTTCCAGTGGCCGGAACCGGAAGCCGCGTCGCTCGAGGCCCCGCCCCCGGTCGGAAATGACGCGCTCGCCATCCGAACCCGGAAGGCGTGCGAACAGCAGATTAGACGCCGTTCGCTACTCCACAGCCCATGCCGCCGGTCTTGTAGGAGCGGGACCCTAGCAGCCTGGCTTTCGCCGAGCATGAAGAGGAGGGGGTGCAGGAGAATCCCCCACACCTCAGGGAGGATGCTGGACTGTCCTCTGAAGAAAAAAAGGCGACATCAACCGGTATGCTTCCCACTTTCACCACCTGGAGAAAGCGCAGCACACCCCTGGTTCCCTGCAGCGCTTCCACCACGGCGGAGGAAACACTACAACTGAGGCCATGGTGGAAGTGTCCGGTCTTTAAAGAAACTGACTGCAGTGTTTCCTGGGAAAGTGGGTGGAGCTGCGCTCTCTCCAGATGCTGTCCTGAAAGACGAAGGGAGAAAACTGCTATTGGTGTCAGTGTGACAGGGGGTACAGGGGGGTGATTGGGGGGTGAAAAGTGTGCCTAGTGTGTTCTACTGTAAGTGTAGTGTTGGTGTAACTCACATTGATGTCTTCTCTCCTTGGCGCCGGAACGAAAAGACCGGCTCGAGGAGGGATGACATCACTTCCTCTGCCGCTGTTTACATTACAGCAGCAGAGGAAGGATTTCATTGGCCGGGAGCGATCGCAAGGGGGTGGCCACGAATGGATGGCCTCCCCCTCACCTCTGATCGCCCGCCAACAAATGCCGGCCGCCTCGGGCACCGGGGGGGGTCCGATCGGACCCCCCACCCGCGGGAGGCAGATCACGTACAGGTACGTGATTCTGCCTGCCCGTGCCATTCTGCCGACGTACATCGGCGTGAGGCGGTCAGCAAGTAGTTAAGGGGTAAATCCTTCTGGAGCGGAAGTTAATAAACGTAACACATACCAAGGAACCCTCTTTGTTTGTGCCCTTCTTTTTCTTATATTAGAAAGTATGCCTGCAGGAATGAAGAATGTACAATATGTAGGGACCCTGACATAGGCTTGATCATCTCTAGTTCAAATGTAATGTTTGCAGGCTGTAGCCAGCCTGTGCTCTGTTTGTTTATATTATCTTGTTTGCTTTCTTCTAAGCCCACAGACATTGTTTTCCTCTGCCTGATTCTGGGGAGTGTACTCCAGTACATAGAGCAAGAAGATACAATGGTTTTTATTATTATGATTTATTTCACCCTGGGAAGTCCCTGAGAGGTTTATGCCAGTGATGTGTGCTGGGGAAGGAAATAAATATCTGGGACTTGTCCAGGAGTGGATGTCTGGATGAAGGGCCCAAGCCTTGCCTTGCCTCCTAGTCCCTCTCCCTAGAGAGGAAGTTATTAGGGGTTCCTTTACTTCCCAGGTCTTCTGCTTTATTTGCTTGTCTGGGCTTTAAGTTTAACCACCCCCAGCCCAAGCCAATTCTGGCATTCCTCCCCTACATGTAAAAATCATAATTTTTTTGCTAGAAAATTACTCAGAACCCCCAAACATTATAAATATTTTTTTAGCAGAGACCCTAGGGAAAAAAATGGTGATCATTGCAATTTTTTTATGTCACACGGTTTTGTGCAGCAATTTTTCAAATGCAATTTTGTGGGGAAAAAAAACACTTTCATGAATAAAACAAAACAAAACACTATTTACCCCAATTTTTTCATATAATGTGATGATGTTTTGCAGAGTAAATAGATACCCAACATGTCATGTTTTAAAATTGCACACAGTCGTGGAATGGCGCCAAACTTTGGTATTTACAAATCTCCATAGGCGGCGCTTTAAAAATGTTTACAAGTTACCAGTTTAGAGTTACAGAGGAAGTCTTGTGCTAAAATTATTGCTCTCACTCGAACGTTCACAGGCATACCTCACATGTGTGGTTTGAACGGTGTTTACATACGCGGGCATGACCTACGTATGCATTCGCTTCTGCGTGTGAGCACAAGGGGAGGGAGTGCTTAAAAAAAATGTTCTTTCTATTTTTTTATTTTTTTTTATTTTTACACTTTCCCTTTAATTTTTTATTTTTTCCTTGTCAAAAGAAGTTTATTGAGTATACAATGTTATAAAGATACATAAAGTAAGTTTACAAGGATCTATAAAGTAAGCTCATTGTTTTACAGTAGGGTTTATATAGGTAAATATCATGAAATTTCAAATATTAAACATTGGGTTCACGTAAACCTAAATTAAAGATATATATCATTTACTTAGTTACTTTTGTAGGTATTTAAATGATTTATACCTACTATACATATTGTTTACAAGTAGAGTGTATATAGGTCAAATAAATTCTGATAATGAGCTTTAATCGTAAGGTGGAGAAAAGGAAAGAGAAAGAAGAAAAAGGGTTGAAAGGTAGAGGTAT
Organism: Lithobates clamitans; assembly: GCA_037952925.1. Taxonomy (NCBI): domain Eukaryota; kingdom Metazoa; phylum Chordata; class Amphibia; order Anura; family Ranidae; genus Lithobates; species Lithobates clamitans. The sequence goes on from JBBGZY010000014.1 coordinate 5,216,572, forward strand.
GGTCCACAAGGTTGTCCCGCTCGTCAGTTTATTATTCTTTTTAGTTCTCTTTGAAGCCTTAGAATGGGTGTCTCTGTAAGTCATTTAATCTGTTACCATGGCAACAGGACAGAGTCATTGAAATTTGACAGGAACTGTTGTTTTATCCAAGGGTGCCAAAGTTTTTCAAATTTTGGAATTTGATTTTGATCGATGGCTACCATCTTAGCATGGGACATTGTATTATTCATTCTGTGAATTGTTTCTGCTAGTACCAATGTAGGAGATTTCCATGCCTTGGCCACTGTTTGTTTTGCAGCCGCTATTAGTTGGATCATAAGTTTGAATTGAGAGAGTGTTAACCATTCCGGTTTTAGATTAAGTAAAGTTAAATATGGATCTGGTTGTATTATCTTTTTAAATATTTTAGATGCAATCACGAAAACTTCCTTCCAGAAGGTTTGGATTACTGGGCACGTCCACCATATGTGTAAATATGTGCCTATTTCTGGGCATCCTCGAAAACAAAGAGCTGAGGTATTAGGTGAATATTTTGCCACTCTAGCGGGTACAAGGTACCAGCGAGTTAGGACTTTATAATTTGTCTCCAGTGCTAAGATGTTGGGTGAAGATGACTTAGATGTGAGCCATATGTTAGACCAGTCCGTGTCTTCTAAAGTTCGTCCCAGGTCCTCCTCCCACCTCTGAACATAAGAGGGTCTATTAAGATTTGCTATTCCATATAATTGATTATAAAGTGATGAAATTGTACCTTTAGCAAATGGATCTTTTGTACAGATTGATTCAAAAATGGATAATTGGGATAATGGTGTATCCCCCTTTAGGAATGGTGTATAGAAATTTTTGATTTGGAGATATCTAAATATCTCAGAGTTTGGTAGATCATATTTTTCTCTAAGCGATGGGAATGAAAGGAATGATTTAGATGCTATGAAGTCATTTAGTGTCTGAATGCCTGATGTTGTCCAAGCTTTAAAAGAATTTGGGTAGATCCATGCCGGATAAAAGGCCGGATTTCTGATAAAAGAAAGGAGAGGATTGTGTGGAGATTGTAACTGATATTTGGTTTTTAGTTTATCCCAGAGAGATAAGAAGTGTTTAGTTATGGGATTATGAATTTTAAAGCGGTCTTTAGGATCAAGCCATAATAAATTTGATATTAATAGAGGGTCATTTTCTGAAGCCTCTATAAATACCCATAATGGGATTTCCTGTTTTGCATGGTATTTGGACAGACTGGCCAAATGTGCTGCTCTGTAGTAGTTAGTAAAATTAGGGTATCCCAGGCCACCTTTATTTTTGGGAAGATGTAGTGTGTGTATAGGTATACATGGTTTAGAAGAGCCCCATATAAACGAAGTTGCTCTTTTTTGTACTATTCTCAAAAAATAGGAAGGAATTGGAATAGGGAGGACTCTGAATAGATAAAGCAATTTGGGTAGAATAGTCATTTTGATTGCATTAATTTTCCCTATCCAGGATAAAGGAAGTTGCGACCATTGTTTTATTAGATTTGTGATCTGTCTTAATACAGGAGGATAATTGGTTGAGAATAAGTCAGAATGAGATGCTGTTAAATGAATTCCAAGATATGGGATTGATTTTTCTGCCCATGTGAATGGGAGTGCAGCCTTAGCCGATCAATTCCATGTTTGTGAGTGAAATATTAAGCACTAGGCATTTCTTAGGATTAATCATAAGGCCGGATAGGGCTGCAAATCCATCAAGAGCTGGTATTAAGTTAGGACCAGAGACCTGTGGTGATGATAGAAAAAGTAATATATCGTCTGCAAATATACATAATTTGTGTGTAATACCTCCTACTTCAATGCCAGTTATAGTTTGGTTTGTTCTGATGTATTGGGCCATGGGTTCGAGTATAAGGGCAAATAATAAGGGAGATAATGGGCAACCCTGTCGGGTACCTCTTTCGATATTAAAGGCTTCAGATTTGTATCCAGCATATTTTATATAGGCTTTGGGTTTATTATATAATGCTTTGATCCATGTTAAAAAGTGGGGTCCAAAACCCCATTTTTGTAATGAATATTGCATATATTGCCAGGATACTGTGTCAAATGCCCTCTTAATATCGAGAGATAGAAAACATAAAGGGATTTTCCGTTTTTTAGCAATATGTGCCAATAACACTGCCCTGCGTATATTATCGCCTGCCTGTCTATTTGGCATGAAGCCTACTTGATCTCTATGTATTCATTTTCCTATAATGCTATTGAGGCGTTTTGCTATTATTTTTGCTAATAATTTAATATCGAGGTTTAACAGAGAGATAGGCCGATAATTCACACAGGAAGTATCATCAGAAAGGGGTTTTGGGATCATACAAACAATTGCCATTAGTGTTTCTTGCCGAAAAGAATGTCCATCTAGAAGTTTGTTAAAAGTTTCAGTGAGAATGGGAGAGAGTATTTCTGAGAATGTTTTATAGTATAAAGCCGAGTAGCCATCTGGGCCTGGTCTTTTGTTAAGTTTTAGGTCTTTTATGGCGTTAGCAACTTCATCTATAGTTATAGGCTCATCCAAACTGCTTTTTTGAATTAGAGATAACTCAGGTAAGTTTATTTTTGAGAAGAAAGATTCAGCTTCTGTAGGATTAAATTCATTGTTTGTCTTGTATAAAGTTGCGAGATGTGAGTGAAATTTATGGACTATTTTAACTGGATTACAAGTGTAAACATTTTTTGATAATTTCAAACGTATTGGTTTGAAAGATTTGTTAGTTGAATTTAATGCCCGAGCCAAATATGTACCTGGTTTGTTTGTATTCATGTAGAAATTGTGTTTGGAGCGTTTGAGGGATTTATCAACTGACTCAGTGAGAAATAGATCGTATTCCAATCTAGATTTTTCCAGATGAGATTTTGTACTCTGAGATGGATTATCTTGAAATGATATGTAGGCTGCATTAAAATTGAGTTCTAGTTTTTTTGCTAGATTTTTGTGTTCCCGTTTAAATAGTGCCATTTGTCTTTGTATTGTACCACGCAAGACAGGCTTATGAGCTTCCCACAGTGTTATTGGGGAGATGTCTGTTGTATTATTAATTGATATGTATTCCTTTAAAGCTTGTTCAATGGCCATCTGATGTAGTGGGTGTTTGAGCAATTATGTCCGGTAAGTACCACGTTGGGTCATGCGCTTTTGGTATGGCTGAGGCTATAGTAGTGTATACTGCATTATGGTCAGACCACGGAATCAGAATTATATCTGATGCAATAATTTCTGGTATCATTCCTATTGTTAGAAAAATATGATCTATTCTGGTGAAGGTTTGATGAGGGTGCGAGAAATAAGTGAATTTCTTTTTCATTGGTTTACTTTCTCTCCATAAATCTACCAGATTGTATTTGGAAAGAAGTTGAGAAAAAGGTAATCTAGAGGTTATTTTGGATGGTGTAAAAGGTGATTTATCTAGAAATGGGAGGAGGACCTGGTTCGAATCCCCACACATTATCACTGTTCCTATTTTGTGTGTATTAATCACTTGTAATATATGTGAGAGGAATGGTGTAGGTTGTTTGTTAGGAGCGTAGTAGGAAATCACCGTGATTGCTGTATCCATTATATAACCCATGAGTATCAGGTATCTACCTTCTGGGTCTTTAATCTCTGATGATAAGGTGAATGGTGTGGATCGGTGAAATGCAATTAGAGTTCCCCTTTGCTTGGTACAGGCAGAAGCCGTGTAAATTTGTTGATAAAAAGGAGAAATATATTTTGGAGTAGAATCTTTGGTGAAGTGTGTTTCTTGGAGGCATACTATGTGAGCCTTCTTGTTATGGAAAGTACGGAAGGCTTTGGTCCTTTTTTGAGGGACATTTATTCCCTGAACATTCAGGAAAAGTATATTCAGTGGTGCCATGGCAATAGATCAAATAGTTTTGACTTACTTTTTGTTATGCAGAGCTGACTGCGCAGATCAACCTGTGTGGACTGAAGAGATGAATAGATAGAAAAGAAACCAGTGAATTCTGGAGTAAAGAGTAAACAAAAAACATATGAGATTAAATGATACATTGTATAAATTATTTTTTGCAAGTAATCACAATTTACCCGTGAAAGAGAATAAATATCTCTCTCAGGGGAATAAGTGCCTTCGTCACACTCCCACATAATATGGTTGGGAGAATGAGGAGGGCTAATGGGGGTACACGGATCTTTCCCTTACAGGAGAGAAGTGCTATGTCAAAAGACATCAAAATGATGTTTCATTAATTGGAGTGCAGAATATAGTTTTTGTTGAAATTATTTATTCCAGGGTGGTTGTATATGGTTAGTCTTGCCCTAGGCTAAATAATTCAGTTAGAAAGGTACTGTTAATAACTTTGGTTTTTAACCCTTTTAGAGTAAACAATTACATATTTTATTCATATGTAACTGTTTAGATATGTTAACTCATAAAATTGAGGTTGTATTGCTTCAGATTAGAATAAACGAAAACATAATTCTAGGAACTAGTTAGGTAATAATATATTTGTTTTAAGAAAAGAAAGAAAAAGCTTCCATTACTTCTGGATTATTGAACATATTTGTCCTAAAAAGTAATAAATCTATTGTTATTACCTGATAATATATAACTGAACAAGAATTTCCCTATTTCACTTATATATTCTAAGGCTATATGAATCAGAAGTAATAAGAAATATAACTGGAATGTAACATGATCCCACACAGTGTGTGACTATCAGAATGCAGTTACATTCAGTTATAAATATAGGTTTTTTAAAGAGAACCATCTCTTAGTATAATAAATGAAGAGATATCAGGAATTAGGATGTCAGTCCATTGAATCTTCTTGGTCCATGGATGATGTGGCATAACGGCCTCTTTTGTGAGAATGATGATTCCCATTTTGTTCTGAAATTTTCTGGGTGCTGCCTGAAGGTGAAGATGACGCCATTCTTCTGCGTGTGGGAGAGTTGCTGCTTGTGGGTTCTGTCAGATTTAATTTTAAAAGGGTTTGTTGTAGTTCATCTGCTGATCTGCTTCTGTAAATTGTACCTTGGTAGTTAAATCTGACTGAAAAGGGGAAGCCCCATTGATACATAATGTTGTGGCGTTGCAGTTCCATTAGTTGGGGTTTCATGGATCGTCTTTTAGTAATAGTAAGTTGGGATAGGTCAGCAAAAATTTGATAATTGTGTCCTTGAAAATTAAGTTCCTTTTTTTCTCTTGCAGCAATTAGTATTTGTTCTTTCGTTCTGTAATAATGAAATTTTGTGATTATATCACGTGGGGGTCCATCTTTCTTTTTGGCTGTGAGGGCTCTGTGTACTCTGTCCAGTTCTAAACGTTCAATAGGGATATCTGGCTTTAGTTCTTGTAATAGAGCAGTAATAGTAGATTGCAGGTCTGTCACAGTTTCAGGTATTCCCCTTATGCGCAAGTTTGAACATCTGGCTCTATTTTCGTAATCTTCGAGCTTAGTTTGAAGTATTAAATTCTCTTTTTTTAATTGTTCCAATTCTGTTATATTTTCTTGGGTTGTAATTTCAATTTCATCCATTTTTATTTCTAAGGCTGCGGTGCGGTTTCCCAGCTCTCTTATTTCTTTGGTTAGGCTTTTTGTTATTTGGTCTGAGGTTTGTTTTAAAGCCTTATGAAGCATCTTTTCAAATTGTAATAATATTTCTGGGGATACTGAGGAGGCTTGTGGAGAAGTTTGTGAGAGGATTTGTTCTGTATCTGACTCAAATGGAGAGTCTTGCTGTGACATTTTTTGTCTGTGAGAGCGCCCTGATGCTGTATCTTGTGAGGTGACTGGAGCTGCTTCAGCTGCAGTGAGTGCCTGTGAGCTCTTTGTGAGGTGATTTTTATTTCTGCCACGGTTTCCTCCCAGTACCATATTTCCTGCCCAAACTTTCACAGTTTGTTCCCTGGGGCAAAAAGGTTCAAATGGATACCTTTTGAGCCTGCAGGCTCCGCTTTGTCCTTCTCTTCTCTCCTCAGCGGTGTGGAGCTCTAACAATGCATGTCTGCTCCGCTAGGCTCCGCCTCCTAATTTTTTATTTTTTGATCACTTTTATTCATATTACAAGGAATGTAAACATCCCTTGTAATAGGAAAAGTGCATGACAGGTCCTTTTTATGGAGAGATCTTGGGTCTCTAAGTCTCTAGATCTCTCCGCTATGCTGGAAGGCCTGAGATCAAAAAAAGACAAAAGAAAATTGATCTCAGGCTTTCCGGCTTAAAAAAATAGCAGTGTTTACATCTTCCATCATGACGTTGCTTTCGGCCTCCGAGGGTCAAAGAGATAGCCAGGGATAGGCTGGTTCACAGCCAGCTCTATGGTAAACTACTGCCTCCGGTGGATTCATTCTCCGGCTCCCTGATCGCACAGGAGAGCTGGAAAAAGCACTGGAGGGAGGCGGGATGGGACATCAAATTAAGCAATGATTGCTAAACAGCTGCTATGATTGCTTTTACATGTGAGGGAATTGCCGGTTAAAAAAAAAAGATATCTGAATGATGCCTTCAGCTGCGCCCATCATCCAAATATCTCCACTTAAAGTCCAGGATATTATATGATGTCCACCTAAGGATAAATGGTCAACAAAGAGAAATTGGCCATCTGAACTGAAAGGTCCACAATCAGAAATTGCTCCTCTGGGTTTAACCACTTGACCATCGGAAAGTTTTACTCCCTTCATGTCCAGGTAATTTTTTGCTATTAAGCCCTGTGCTACTTTAACTGGCAATTGCACAGTCATGCAACACCACGCAAATTAAACTTTTATCAATAAGACAATAGAGCTTTTTTTTTGGTAGTATTTAATCACCACTGTTTATTTTTAATTTTATCTATAGAAACAAAAAAGAATGAACATTTTGTAAAAAAACATGTTTTTCTCAGTTTCTGTAATAACATTTTGCAAGCAAGTAATCTTTCTTCAAGTTTAGGCCAAAATGTAGTCTACTACATTTCTTTGGTAAAAACACCCCAAATCAATGTATATTATAAGTCTGTGTAAAAGTTATAGAATTTACAAACTATGGTATATATATTTGAAAATTGATCAATCCTGATTTACTAACTGCCTATCTCATTTCTTCAGACCCTAAAATGCCAGGACAGTACGAATATCCCCCAAATTACCTCTTTTTGGAAAGTAGACAGTCCAAGGTATTTATTAAAAGGCACTGCAAGTTTTTTCAGTTTGCAATTTTTAGTCACAATTTTTTGTAAAATTAAAGAATTAAATAACATTTTTTTTCACATACTGGGGGTCATTTACTATAGAACGAATATGCGATCCCACAGCACATGAAAATAGCGCCCAATTAAGCCATTTAAGACTTCAACTGGGCGGACATGCAAATGGAAAATCGCGCTATTGCCAGCGAACATGCCTGTTAAATCGACATATGCAGGAATAGTTGAATTAAATGGGGCTCGAACCTGCAAAATCAAAAGTCCTCATGGAAGGCTTATATGTAAGTTATCAGGCCCCCCCACCCGGTGCCTGCGGCGGTCAGCTTCGTTCCAGGAGCAATCCGTGCTGAGGGGGAGGCCACAGATTCATGGCCACCCCCTCGCAATCGCTCCTGACGAATGGGCTTCTTCCTCTGCCTGTTAACTGTAAACACAGGTCAGAGGAAGTGATGTCCTCTGACCTGTGGAAGATCCCACATATAAAACAGCCAATTGGGCATAATAAATAGTACACAGTACAAAATGGGGAGGATTAGCAGGTGGCTCCACGCCATGGTCCTCATAATATCCTCCCCAAAATCTGGGTTACAGACCTGCATGCTATGGATGTGTCGATATGCTCTTTTATAAAAGGGGAGCTTGGTCTTCTCAATGTAGATCGCGCTATTGCCAGCGAACATGCACCCGCAATCACATTTAAGAAGGTAGACGACCCCAAAGGTTTGGCAGTTTGCAAAATGTCGGGATTTGAAGATTTGGCCATTAGGAAGTATAGGACTCCTGCTGGTGTCCATATATCTACAATAGCCGCATGCACCGCACATAAAAGTGCCCTTATATTTACAGTGAACTGCCTCTCTCTCTCCCCTATATTCACTCTTCACCAGTCTAGAGGTAATGGAGGTTGCTCTCTTGAAGATGAAGAGAGGTGCCTCTGGCAGCAATCGTCCTAGGTTGGGGTCCATCGTGGGGGTATGCCAATATTTAGAGACAATTTTCCGAATTTCAGTGTGTTGGTTACAGTATTTGGTTATATAATGAAGAAACTCCTGCGCTGTCATAAATACCTATGCTAAGGGGCACTGCTGCAACACCTAAATGGCTGATCCAAACAGACAAAAGTGGTGTGAATAAAGTAAGTGGTGATTGCGCTGTGTTATCCCGTATATAAATCAGTTTATTAGGTTAAAAACAACATGGTACACTTACATTTAGCAGAAGGCTATAGTAAAAAACATCCACGAACGCCGAGCTCATATCCTATCATCACCTGATGATAGGATATGAGCTCGGCGCTCGTGGATGTTTTTTACTATAGCCTTCTGCTAAATGTAAGTGTACCATGTTGTTTTTAACCTAATAAACTGATTTATATACGGGATCACGCTATGTGCACTCTCTTCCAACACTCCACATATATTCATCCCATTGTGACGAGCATTGAGGAAATGGGGACGGTTTGAAGACACCCTTTTTGAGGTATACGAACTCTGCGTTCGTTGGATTGACGCCCACACTCATTTTACAAAAGTGAGTGCATCCCCCTTCTGTGTCCTGTCCCCTTTTTTCCACTTTGGCTGCCACGGAGTTATACTATATACTGTCTGCTTATGTTTTTTATATACCATCCTGCACACCCACCACCCGAATCGCCTGAACTACTGGATGGGACCCTTGCCTGCTGGTGATTTGTTACTGGATTACAAGCTGTTGTCTTGCAGCAGTAAGGTGAGCTGCTTGCGAGCACAGAGGTGTCCCCACTGAAGACTTTGTTTCCCTTTCCTGTGGCTTGTGGACTTGCCTTTTTGGAACTGATGACTCATTGTTTGAGCACTTTGTACTACAAGGTGGTGGGACCGTTCACCATTTATTTATTTTTCTTGAAGTCACTAATAAGTATTTGCTGAGTTACCACATATGTGCTAGTATGATACTAGCCCCTTTGCACTGAGATTTTTTATTTTCTTTTGTGTCAGTATTTACAATATTTTTATGTGCTAGTATGATACTAGCCCTCATGCACATGGACTTTGTTTGATTTATATATTTTATTTTTATTTTTTTGTACCCACACTGTATTTGTCACTCATTTCATAGCTTTTTATACGCTTTAGACTATTTTGTTTCTTCAGTTTATTCAGATTTAGTGCTCATTAGACTGCACTTTATTACATTTCATCACACTTTTATATTTTGTATAATTTTTCCATTTTGCCTTTTGGAACTGATGACTCATTGTTTGAGCACTTTGTACTACAAGGCGGTGGGACTGTTCACCATTTAGTTATTTACTTGGAGTCACCATCAATTATTTGCTGAGTTACTACTTATGTGCTAGTATGATACTAGCCCTTTTGCACTGAGTTTTATCTTTTGATAAGTATTTGCTGAGTTACCACATATGTGCTAGTATGATACTAGCCCTTTTGCACTGAGATTTTTAATTTGATAAGTATTTGCTGAGTTACCACATATGTGCTAGTATGGTACTAGCCCTTTCGCACTGAGATTTTTCTTTTCTTCTGTTTCAGTATTCACATGATATTTTTTATGTGCTAGTATGATACTAGCCCTCATGCTCATTATACCGTTATATTTTGTATAATTTTTTCATTTTTCATTCACCTCTCTATACATTTGAGCTAGCCCCTTCCCCTGCCTCCTTCTTCCTTCCCCACTTATCACAGCGCAATCACCACTTACTTTATTCACAGTATATGGTTATAATTCTCAAGGAATTATCTGAATTTGGATGCCGCTGGGAATAAAGAAGATTTTGTCTGGTTTGGGTGGTGGCCCGTTGGAATGCTTTTTTTAATGATGTTTTAGAGCATCCCCTCAGCAGCAGTCTGTCACACAATTTACCTGCCTCAATTAAGAACACATCATCGTTTGTACAATTGCGTCTTACCCTTAAATATTGGCTGTATGGTATAGCCCTGATTAAAGTCTCAGGGTGGAAGCTGGAGGCGTGCAGAATATTATTGCCTGCAGTCGTTTTGCGGTACAGGCTGCTGCTGAGTGTGCCATCCGTGTCCCTTGAAACCTGCACATCAAGGAACGAAATGGTGTTAATATCGGAAGACATTGTGAAAGCGAGGTTGAATTAATTGCGGTTCATTCTCGGCAAGCATTGATTGAGCAACTCCAACGGGCCATCCCAAAAAGTGAAAATGTCGATGTACCTAAACCACACTAAAAGGTGGTCTGTGTACATCGACAGGGCTTCGTCATTCAAAAACATGTTCTCCCACTCCCCCAGGTACAGGTTGGCATAGGATGGGGCACAACAGGTCCCCATCGCTACCCCCTGCACCTGGAGGTAGTGGGAGCCATTGAATGTGAAGACGTTGTGGTGTAGGATGTATTCAAGGAGTGACAAGATGAATTCATTGTATCCCCAGTCTACATCACTATGCTGGAAGATGGTGTGCCTCCCAACTGCCACCCCCTTGTGGAGGATGGAGCTGTAAAGTGCCTCCCCATCTATGGTAACAAGATAAGCACCATCGGGAATCACAAGATTCTCGATGATCCTAAGAAAGTGAATGGTGTCCTTCACATATGACTGTAAACAGGCCACATGCGGTTTGAGGTGCTCATCTATGAGCCGACTGGCATTCTCACTGATAGACCCCCTGCCAGATATGATTGGTCTACCTGTGGAATTATGTACATCCTTATGGACTTTGGGCAATGAATAAAAAGTCTGTACTCCAGGGAAATTCGTTCTGATGTAATTCCATGTAGTTTTGTTAATTATATTATTAGAGTAAGCCTGATACACTAGTTGGTAGTACTCTAAATTACATTTTTGGACTATATCAGTGTCAGGTCACCTTGAGGCTAGGTGACAGATGCACTCTGTAGGAGTCAGAAGTGCACCGCTAGTTAGTGGACCCTAGGACTGACTGATGCGGACTGAACCCTGGGAGGTACAGGAAGCAGGTCTACTGGATCACTGACACAGATCCTACTCGGAGCTAGAGCATAGATTCCCCAGGGTGCGGAGTCTAAGAGCCAGTAGCTGTTCACCAGAGCCTCCAGTGGTGAGGATGGACTGCGCTGCAGTCTGGCTCCAGGTCGCAGCACCCAGGGTCTCACAGCTCACGCTCACGGTAGACTACAGGAGAAGAGGAAGGAGGCAGCAGGCTGAAACAACAAGGAAAGTAAGGGACAAGCCAAGCTAGGGGCCACAAGCAGACATGGACAACAGAGTTCACGCCAAGGTTCAGGGTCACAGGCAAACAGGCATGGGCGGGGACACGCCAAAGGTCAGGGTCACGAGCAGACAGGAATAGTTAAGAACAGGCCAAAGTCAGTAACTGGAATCAGACGTAGGAAACACAGCAAGTACACATGAAAGCTAACACACAATGGTTGATCAGCACTGCTGGCTTGCAGTGCACAGGTTAATATAGGGTTCCCTGATAGGGCCTGGGGTGGCGCCATGCTTAGAGGAGAGGTTATAAAACCAGTCAGGTGAGAGGCAGCTGGTCTTTAGAGATGAACACATGGAGACAGGTAAGCTGACAGAAAACTCTATTGCAAAACCATGACAATCAGGAGTTATTTATTTTTGACAGTATCTCCCCACCAGACAGTGGTTCCTTCAGCTTTTGGTTCCCCAGACCTCCTAGCCATCTTCCTCCACTTTTCCACCGGTCTGTGAGTGTTACCATCTCTTGATCTAGGTAGATTTTTATTATTTTTTGGATGCCTTCATTGCTTGGAGGGACAACAGTGCTTCCCCCACCTAAATTCCATACCTACCTCTTCTCTTAAATACACCATCATTCATTTTGTCTTTTCTCCTCTTGCTTTCCTTCCAGACTCTTCATTTTATGGGCCCCAGTGCATATGTCAGCCAGCTGTTGTTCTGATCACTCAGAACACAGTGGGGCTGTCTGGTGTGATGAAGGGGACATTTATCCCCCTCCACTCCATGGCCCCCTTTTTCTTTTCCTATGGACCATCATTTGGTGGACGGGATCTGCAGGAGACTCCATGCCATGATGTTTTTCCTCACTTTTAAGATTTCTGGATGCTTAAATGTACTTTTTTAGCGATTATGATGTAAGTATTGCTATGTCTGCTTTATTCAATGATCATATAGTACTACATATTAGGACCTGTCGGATGATTACTGTGTATTTAAATCTCATAGACACTGTACTTCCTGTGAAAATCCCCAATGAAGGAGACTACAACTTATCTCTGAAACATCGTTGGTTTCAGGATATTGTACTATGTTATTTTGCTAAACGTTTGTATCATATTATGCATCCTTTCTACATGTGTTTTTTACGTGTTCTTTATGTGTACAATAAACTTTATACATTTTTATATATTCATTGTGGTAGTGCCCTCAAAGTCCCACCCCTAGGGGGTTCCTCCATTTCCATATTTTTGTGGGATGTGGCACACCTCTGTTTAAGCAGTTCTTTTCAGATACCCCTCCTTCATTAATGCTTTTGGTAGGAAATGCCTTCCCCCATTCTTTTCTGAACAGACTGCTTTCTATGGTTCATACTTACGTTGTAGACATCCAGTTTTGGATGCAGCAATGAACCATAGCTTTGTACTGGATTACTAAATTACTGATTCTTCCATTTTGTTTTCTTTTTGATTTCTATTATTTCAGCTGTGACATGGCAAATGATTTGGGCAATGATTGGGACACTTTGATGTCAAGCTATTTAAAGGATTTTGGCAAAAATGAACACATTGACTCTGAACTGAGCAATTAGTTCTCTAAACTGACCAGAGTCCTGGAAAAAAAAGTCTTCCATGTTTTGGCACATCAAATCCTTTGAAGATTACCTTAAAGAAAATATGAATCCTCTAGGACTCAGAGTCCAGATCTTTCCCAATCTGGAGGGACTGGACTCGGACTTGCATGGGAAACAATCTTGCATGGGAAACAATTCTACTCACTTGTTCAAGGGAAATGATGCAATAACTTATTAGTGAATACACCAAATGATCCAGGGCTCTGGACAGTGAAATTGAGAGCATTTGCTCACAGCTCCAAACGTTCAAGACTTACAAAACATTTTCAGAGAGGGAAATGAAACTTCAAAAACATCTTGAAAGTTTCAATAAAAATATTTTCATTAAAAAGGATGGTAAATATAGCAGGGACAAGTCAGCCTTTCAGGATAATAGGGCCTATAAGTGGAATATTCGTCAACAACAGCGAAACAGATTCAAAAATAGAAAAGAATATTATGTGGCAATTTCCCACTTGTCTTCGAGTTTATCCTCTGTCTCATCACAGGTTTCATCTAAGAATAAGCAAACCTCTCGCACCAATCGGGGTCGTGACCCTCTGCAAGAGGCGAAAGTCAACATTGAAAATCCACCTGAGTGCCCTCCTGGGATACCAATGGTGTCAGGTAGAGTACCTGTGGCAGTGATGGGTTCCTCTGCACCCCCGCCTCCCCAACCACATGGGGTGGCTCTGTAACTTGTCCAGTTACAAGATCAAAAACCATACAGGGAACAGAGAAACTGAACTCTCCCCCTTTTGTGGAGGCACTTTTAATCAGCACCAAATCAAACCATCTTACTTAGATGGTGTTCCTGGACAAATACATAGTAAATCCTCCAAAGCTGATCCTCACACAACTATGAATATAATCAATCTTTCATCTTACACGCTGTCTTCGGAGGAAGCCCAGATACTTCATAAAGGCCTGGGGTTCTGTCCGAATGAGAACATTGATAAGTTTGAATTTGTAAAAGATCTCCAACTGTTTGCAGGCAAACTTATCCTCAAAAATATGTACCAAAAACCTGGAGGACGAACTGACCTTACGCCCAGTGAAAACAGGACAATTGATCAGTTGGTTTCCCTGTTGGAGGAGAATGACACCACTGATTTGGTCGATTGTATCCATTTACCCCAGGTGCTTTCTCTATCGCACGAAGCTGTAGTAGGGACAACTAAAGATACCTCCTCAGGATCTAAACTGAAGAAAAAATCTTCATTGTACCCACCCCCTAGTACTAATCCTAACATCGCTACATTTTTGCGGCTGGTGAATAGGGAAATTGACAAACTTCATGTCAACCCCCCCCCCAGGGTAATCAACATCACTTCTTCTGAGAAACAGGTTTTAAAATCTTTAAGTTACAATACCTCTGTCATAATCAAACCTGCGGCAAAGCGGGAACATTGTCCTTATGGACAATTCACAGTATATTGCCATGTGTTCCAAAATTTTGAAAAATAAAAACTGGTATAGGAAGATAACTCTTGATATAGTCCAAAATGTAATTTAGAGTACTACCAACTAGTGCAACAGGCTTACTCCAATAATATACAGTAATTAACAAAACTACATGGGATTACATCAGAACGAATTTCCCTAGAGCATGCATGTACTGGCCATCGGTACTACAGGGTGTTTCCCAGTGGGCCAATGGCTCAGTGGGCCGGTTTCAATGACAGCGGACCTCCGCTCCTCTACCCCCCCCCCCCCCCCCGCAGCGCTCATCTCCTCTTCCTGGCTAGTTATGCAGTGCGACTGAATAATGACATGATCCTCAGGAGTCGGCACTGAGAAGCTCATCATACGATCTGGAAGGAGGGCAGCCACTACTACACCTGTAGGCTTCCTCGGCACTCCTGCTTTTTCTTTTCACTGCTCTCTATTCTGTCTGCTGTCGCGAGAATCTAGATGGACTGATCTATATTCAGTCGCACTGCATAACTAGCCAGGGAGAGGAGCTGAGCGCTGTGTGGGGGGGGTGTGGAGCGAAACAGAGGAGCACATAGGGGACTAGAGGAGCACAGGGGACCAGAGCAGCATGGGGGGAAATAGAGGAGCACGTAAGGGAACCAGAGCAGCATGGGGGGAATAGAGGAGCATGTGGGGGACCAGAGCAGCATGGGTGGAACAGAAGAGCATGTAGGGGACCAGAGCAGCATGGGGGGAATAGCACAGGGGACCGGTGGAGCACGTGGGGGACCAGAGCAGCATGGGGGGACAAGATGAGCACATAGGGGACCAGAGCAGCATGGGGGGGATGGAGGAGCACATGGGGGACCAGCGGAGCACATGGGGGACCAGCGGAGCACATGGGGGACCAGCGGAGCATGGGGGGAACAGAGGAGCATGGGGGGAACAGAGGAGTATGTCGGGGGACCAGAAGAGCACATGGGGGGAAGAGAGGAGCATGGGGGGACCAGATGAGCATGTGGGGGACCAGCGGAGCACATAGGGGACCAGAGCAGCATGGGGGGATGGAGGAACATGGGGGGACCAGAGGAGCATGGGGGGAATAGAGGAGCATGGGGGGAACAGAGGAGCATGGGGGGAATAGAGGAGCATGGGGGGAATAGAGGAGCACGCTGGGGGAACAGAGGAGCACATGGGGGACCAGAGCATCATGGGGGAATAGAGGAGCATGGGGGATTCGAGGAGCACAGGGGAGAACAGAGGAGCATAGCGGAGAACAGAGGAGCATGGGGGAACAGAGGAGCATGGGGGGTACCAGAGAAGCACGAGGGTACAGATGAGCACCAGAAAAGCACAGGGGGGACCAGAAAAGCACGAGGGTACAGAGGATCAGGGGGACCAGATGTGCATGGAGGGAACAGAGGAGCAGGAGAGGAAGGCAGAAGCATGTGGGGGAACAGAGAAGCATGTGGGGGATCAGAGCAGCACAGGGGGCCAGAGGAGCAGGGGGGTACCAGAGGAACACAGGGGGGGACCAGAGAAGCACAAGGGTACAGAGGAGCATGGGGGGACCAGATGAGCATGGGGGGGAAACAGAGGAGAGGAGAGGAACGCATAAGCATGTGATGGAACAGAGAAGCATGTGGGGGACCAGAAGAGCACGGGAACGACTAGAGGACAGGGAGGACCAGAGAAGCAGGGGGAGGACCAGAGGAGCACAGGGGGGAGCACAGGGACGATGACAGAGGAGCAGGGGGGAACAGAGGAGCATGGGGGGGACCCAGAAGGAGCACGGGGGGGACAGTTAGCTGACTCAACAGCTATGGCCTGAGAGTTTCTCACTTTCATGCCTAATCTGGTCCCATTACGAGGGGGGGCGTAACTGATTCTTTGCCCTGGGTGAAACAATGTCTAGCTTCCCCCCTGGTACTGCCTATAAGAAAAATAAAGTAGAACTGCTAATGGCTAGTGAAAGGGGGGGCTTAGGTGGCCATCGGAGTTGGTTGGCCGGGGGGCGGGTTTGTCTGGCCGGCATGGGAGAGACCTATCACCTGTCAAAGTGGACCAGTCTGGATGAAGTCCAGGGCCAAATTATTGTCCCAGTCCAGCCCTGCCCTAGAGTACCAACTTTTCATTCATTGCCCAAAGTCCATAAGGATGTACATAATCCCACAGGTAGACCAATCATATCTGGCAGCGGGTCTATCAGTGAGAATGCCAGTTGGCTCAGATGAGCACCTCAAACCGCATGTGGCCTGTTTACAGTCATATGTAAAGGACACCATTCACTTTCTTAGGATCATCGAGAATCTCGTGATTCCCAATAGTGTTTTTCTTGTTACCATAGATGTGGAGGCGCTTTACAGCTCCACCCCCCACGACAAGGGGGTGGCAGCTGTGAGGCACACCATCTTCCAGCGTAGTGATGTAGACTGGGGATACAATGAATTCATCTTGTCACTCCTTGAATACATCCTACACCACAACGTCTTCACATTCAATGGCTCCCACTACCTCCAGGTGCAGGGGGTAGCGATGGGGACCTGTTGTGCCACATCCTATGCCACCCTGTACCTGGGGGAGTGGGAGAACATGTTTTTGAATGACAAAGCCCTGTCGATGTACACAGACCACCTTTTAGTGTGGTTTAGGTACATCGACAACATTTTCACTATTTGGGATGGCTCGTTGGAGTTGCTCAATCAATGCTTGGCGAGAATGAACCACAATAAATTCAACCTTGCTTTCACAATGTCTTCCGATATTAACACCATTTTGTTCCTTGATGTGCAGGTTTCGAGGGACAGGGATGGCACACTCAGCAGCAGCCTGTACCACAAAACGACTGCAGGCAATAATATTCTGCACGCCTCCAAGACTGTAATCAGGTCTATGCCATACAGCCAATATTTAAAGGTAAGACGCAATTGTATAAACGATGATGTGTTCTTAATTGAGGCAGGTAAATTGCATGACAGGCTGCTGCTGAGGGGATACTCTAAAACATCATTGAAAAAAGCACTCCGACGGGCCACCACCCAAACCAGACCAAATCTTCTTTATTCCCAGCAGCATCCAAATTCAGATAATTCCTTGAGAATTATAACCAAATACTGTAACCAACACACTGAAATTCGGAAAATTGTCTCTAAATATTGGCATACCCCCACGATGGACCCCACCCTAGGACGATTGCTGCCAGAGGCACCTCTCTTCACCTTCAGGAGAGCAACCTCCATTGCCTCTAGACTGATGAAGAGTGAATATAGGGGAGAGAGAGGCGGTTCACTGTAAATATTAGGGCACTTGTATGTGCGGTGCATGTGGCTATTGTAGATATATGGACACCAGCAGGAGTCCTATTCTACCTAATGGTCAAATCTTCAAATCCCGACATTTTGCAAACTGCCAAACCTTTGGGGTCGTCTACCTTCTTAAATGTGATTGCGGGTGCTTCAACATTGGGAAGACCAAGCTCCCTTTTGGAAAAGAGCATATCGACACATCCGTAGCATGCAGCTCTGTAACCCAGATCTGCCTTTGGGGAAACACACCACCCTGGGTCCATCTAGGGGTCTTTCCTAAGATCAAATTTTTGATCTTGGACCGCATCCACCCCAGTCCAAGAGGAGGGGACTGGAACAAAAGTCTCCTCCAGCTTGAACTGCGGTGGATATTCACCTTGAGAGCTACATACCCCCCTGGGTTGAACAATGCAGTTTGCTTTAGGACCTTCTTGGAGGGCTTTCATTCGGGAGGAATGGAGAAATAACAGAACATACCAGCTATATGCCTCCCTTCCTTCCCTCTGTAATGTGCCGGTTCGGCTATGCCTTTTCCTCCTTGCCTCTCTGTTTACAGTCATTTTCCCCTTATTTCATTCCCATTTGCTATTTTTATCCCATCTGTTTACACATATTAGTTTTGTGCTGTTTGTGTATTACCAGCATTTATCATCTGATTCTCTTGTTTTTCCCCTTTTTTTGCTGTTTTCTTTGCTCAAATATTATGAGGACCGTGGCGAGGAGTCACCTGCTAATCCCCCCATTTGTATTGTGTACTATTTATTATGCCCAATTGGCTGTTTTATATGTGGGATCTTTTTATTCTACCCATATCTATTTTTTTGATTCTTTAGTACTATTGTTTTATTTTATTTTATTAGGCCTTGTCATGTTTGTGTCACTCGTCTCACATGCACCCGGTGCGGCGAGACAGTCTCTTTTGAGGCCTCCAGAGATGTGGGTTCCGCCACACCATTACGGACTTCCCCTCCTCTTGGTGTCCATGGCGATTCTCGTCATGAGATAGTCTTGCCGCGCCGGTGGGACGTCATTGTTTCGTGCCCCTCTGCGGCACTTCCACATGACGTCTGTGCGCGTGCGCTGTTTGGCCTGCTCGACTTGCCGTGCTGCCCGTGCAGCGCATGTGCGTGGCGTCCTCTGCGCCTGCGCCGTGTGGAGGTGCGGCGCAGTGGCGACTCAGGGGGTCCGCCCATGGAGGTTTGGTTAGAGGGCAGACAACACTCAGCTGATCAGCAATTTGCGGATCAGCTGTGTGTTTGGGTTTGTATTTATACCACTCAACCATTGCAGGCCAGGTAGGGCCAGGGGTAGGACGCTCTTTGGAGGAATCTGTGATTGGGACGCTAGCTGCTTGGGTAAACCACACTATTTTCTTCCCTACACCAATGGCTATTTGGTTTGTTATACTATATTTTGATACACTAGCTTGCGCATTTACATGGTCTTTGTCTTAAACATACCTTTTTTGGGTGCTTTTTTTTTTTTACATTATCCCCACCAGACAATGGTTCCTTCAGCTTTTGGCTCCCCAGACCTCCTAGCCGTCTTCCTCCACTTTTCCACCGGTCTGTGGGTGTTACCATCTCTTGATCTAGGTAGGTTTTTATTATTTTTTGGATGCCTTCATTGTTTGGAGGGGCAACAATGCTTCCCCCTCCTAAATTCCATACCTACCTTCTCTTAGATACACCGTCATTCATTTTGTCTTTTCTCCTCTTGCTTTCCTTCCAGACTCTTCATTTTATGGGCCCAAGTGCATATGTCAGCCAGCTGTTGTTCTGATCACTCGGAACACAGTGGGGCTGTCGGGTGTGAGGAAGGGGACATTTATCCCCCTCCATTCCATGGCCCCCTTTTGCTTTTCTTATTGACCATCATTTGGTGGACGGGATCTGCGGGAGACTCCATGCCATGATGTTTTTCCTCACTTTTAAGATTTTTAGGTAACAGCGATCACAGGTCAATTGGCTTCAGTATAAATCACACAAATAGGAAACATAATGGGAATACAAAGACACTGAATTTCAAAAGAGCCAACTTCCCTAAACTACGAACCTTGCTAGAAGGCATAAATTGTAATAAAATCTTAGGAACACGGAGAAGAGATGGGTTTGCTTTAAGAGCATATTAAATAAGGGCATAAAGAGGGGAGACACCTGGGAAAGGAAAGGCTGCACACCCCAAAATGATTTAATAACAGGAATTTACCCCCAAAAGTAAAGGGGCTTTCAAAGCAGCAAACAACAATACAGATGTTGTGTGGTTTAAAAGGTAGCTTTATTATATATGGGACATCGGAGTAAAAACATGAACTTTCGACCGCATCGGGTCTTTTTCAGAGGAAATGCATGCGCTGTAGGAGAATTTTGTATACATGAAAAATAATACCAATATGGTTGTGTATAATTATATCAGCTGAGCACAGTTATATATAATAAAGATTTTTAAACATAATTACCAAAGGGTATGCCTATAACTGTGTCTCCTAAGCTTACGATTTTCAGAGCAGCCTCCACTATCCGGTCCCAACACCAGGGCCCCCCGGTCATCCAGCACCCCTGGGGAGAGAGCTTGAGCAACAACTGCGTGACTTACATCTAGGAAGAACCCCTGCACATGGTAAGGGGCATGTGGATCAGCAGCACCTGCGATCTGAACACCAAGCAGCAGCATCAGTGGAAGCATGTAGAGGGAATAGTGTCATCAATTTTTATAAAGTTATATAAATCAGGTGATAAAAGTGTTAATGATGTTATAGAATTTATCTACAGGCTGTTGGGCCTAAATTGTGCCAAAGTTGAAAATCTTTGTTAATTTTAATCAAGAGTTATAAAACAAGTATATAAGCACTGTAAACTAGGAGGAAAATGAAAAAGTGAAGAAAAAGACCAGTTAGGAAAGGGAAAAAGGACAGGGGAATGGAAAGAAAAGAAAAAGAGGAGGGGGGGTGGATGAGAATGGAAGGAAGACCGACGGGGGAGAGAAAGAGGGGAAACAGGGGGAAGGGAAAGCAGGGGGAAAGGGAAACCACAGGGGGGAGGGAAGAAGGGGGAAAGGAGGGGGAGGGGGGGAGAAACAAGGGGGAAAGGGAAGAAGTGAAGCAATGAAAGGAAAAGGGGGGAAGATTCTGCCTAGGCCTAGGACAAAGGGAGGGAAAAAGGAAAGAAGACAAATGGGGGAGAGGGAACTGGAGAGGGAAGAAAGAAATGGACTTAGTCAGCAGGAGGATGCATGTGTGTGGGAGTGATACTGAAAGAGAAAGGCATGATGGTGTGTGCAATGACTGAAAAAAGTTAAAGTGAGTGAAAGCGAGAACTGCTGGAAAGAAGAAGGATGGGGATATAGTGCAGGTTGTTGTGAACTGTGTGTGGATGGGGAAGGTATAACAATGTAAAAGAGTGTAACAATAATGAGTGAAGAATCGTGGGAATACCAAAATTATAAATTTTAAGGTTTACCTAGGGGTGCCGAACGTGTAGCCGCACACAATGTGCGGAAAGCAGTCTGGAAATTTGCACCAGAAGGGGTATAGTAGCTGTGTGTGAGATTGTAAAACATGTTACAATCAGGCTAACAATGCAGGAAATAGTCTATTGTGAAGGGTCGAAAAATACCTGGATTTCAGGAGCCTCTTATGAAAGTAGTGTTTCCTTCTGGAACTCTGGATGTCCAATGCAGATCCCTTGTGGGGGACCTGCACTCTTTAAAAATAGTGACCTCTAACACTGATTGGTTGCTGGTGATGAATAACAGGTGTATGCCAGCCACCCTAACCCTACTCACCTGTGCGGAGGTATTGCTGACTGTCAGCACTCCATGTGTACATCACCCGGCGTTCCGAAGGACACTGTCCCGGCTCCGCCGTCCCTACTGACGTAATGACGTGGCGCCGTAGCGTCACGTGAATGCGCGCGCACCACGATGCGCGCACAGGCACGGGAGCGGCGCCCGCAAGGGTTCGGAATGACGCTGGCAGGGGAAGTGCACGTCCCAGAGGGTCCAGCCCTCTAGTGGTCATGTATGTAAGTGCAGGTACCTACGCCTATCTCCCCCTGCCAGGAAGAAGCACAGCATTGCAACCGCCACCCCCCATAAAGGGGAGGCGGCTGGATCGGTGGACCGGATACGGACTGATGTTGCTGCTTGGTGTTCAGATCGCAGGTGCTGCTGATCCACATGCCCCTTACCATGTGCGGGGGGTTCTTCCTAGATGCAAGTCATCGTAAGTCGCACAGTTGTTTCTCAAGCTCCCTCCCCAGGGGTGCTGGCTGACGGGGGGGCCCTGGTGTTGGGACCGGATAGTGGAGGCTGCTCTGAAAATCATAAGCTTAGGAGACACAGCTATACGCATACCCTTTGGTAATTATGTTTAAAAATCTTTTGCTCAGCTGATATAATTATACACAACCATATTGGTATCATTTTTCATGTATACAAAATTCTCCTACAGCGCATGCATTTCCTCTGAAGAAGACCCAATGGGGTCGAAACGCGTCAGAACTATCCAAGCGCTTTTGTAGTACACGATTTATGTATAGCTTTGTGTATGCTTCTGTGCTTTTTTATAACTTTATGTACACAGTTCATGTTTTTACTCCGATGTCCCATATATAATAAAGCTACCTTTTAAACCACACAACATCTGTATTGTTGTTTGCTGCTTTGAAAGCCCCTTTACTTTTGGGGGTAAATTCCCGTTATTAAATAAGGGCATTAGCCAATGCATCCCAGTGGGTAATAAATTTAAAAGAGCGAACAAAAGTCCTGGATGGCTTAACTCCAATGTAAAAATGCATATAAAAGCAAAGGAGAAGGCCTTCAAAAAATACAAGGTTGAGTGATCATCATCAGCATTCAGACTTTATAAAGAATGCAACAAGAAATGTAAGGGTGCAATAAGAACGGCTAAGACAGAACATCTGAAGGTGCGGCCCTTCAGAGCGGAACATTTCCATCCAGTCCAGCGAGTGAAACAACCAGCCGGCTTCCTTGCAGGAGATCGCGGCCACCTCAGCTGGAGACTCTGACCGTATAGGCCACTCTGCGACGTTGTGGACTGAGCCAGGAGCCTTCTCTTCCCCGGAGTTTGTTACCCCTTACCTCCATGTAAGTGCAGGTTACATGTTTTTGTACTTATTAAATACTTGCACTCAGAGGTGCTTTTCTGTTTGTTCTTTCTCCTGGCTAATTAGACTCTAGACTGCATTTACAAGCAGTGGGAGGGAATGTCCACCCCCGGTTTTTTCTAGCTCTCTTTGGCTCTCCTGTCCCAACAGGGAACCTGGGAATGCAGCCGGTGGTCCTGCCAGCTGACCATAGAGCTGATCAGAGACCAGAATGGTTCCAATCATCTCTATGGCCTAAGAAACCGGAAGCTACGAGCATTTCACTTTCACTTAGATTTTGCCGGATATAAACAGCGCCATTGGGAAATTGGGAAAGCATTTTATCACAACGATCTTGGTGTGGTCAGATGCTTTGAGGGCAGAGGAGAGATCTAGGGTCTAATAGACCCCAATTTTTCTAAAAAGAGTACCTGTCACTACCTATTGCTATCAAAGGGGATATTTACATGTCCTGAGATAACAATAAAAATGATAAAAAAAAAAATGAAAGGAACAGTTTAAAAATAAAATATAAAAGCAAAATAAATAGTATAAAAAAAAATATAAAAAAACACCTCTGCGCAAAGGTGAATGCAAGCGTCGGTCTGGCGTCATATAAACAGCAATTGCACCATGCGGTATCACCGCGAAGGTCAGATCGAGGGCAGTAATTTTAACAGTAGACCTCCTCTGTAAATCTAAAGTGGTAACCTGTAAAGGCTTTAAAAGGCTTTTAAAAATGTATGTAGTTTGTCGCCGCTACACATTTGTGCGCAATTTTAAAGCATGTCGTGTTTGGTATCCATGTACTCGGCCTAAGATCATCTTTTTTATTCCATCAAACATTTGGGCAATATAGTGCGTTTTAGTGCATTAAAATGTAAAATTTTTTTAAAAAGTGTGTTTTTTCCAAAAAAATGTGTTTGAAAAATCACTGCACAAATACTGTGTGAAAAAAAAAATGAAAAAAGTCACCATTTTAATCTGTAGGGTCTTTGCTTTAAATATATATATGTTTGGGGATTCAAAGTAATTTTCTTGCAAAAAAAAATATTTTTTCATGTAAACAAAAAGTGTCAGAAAGGGCTTTGTCTTCAAGTGGTTAGAAGAGTGGGTGATTTGTGACATAAGCTTCTAAATTGTTGTGCATAAAATGCCAGGACAGTTCAACCCCCCCCCCCAAATGACCCCATTTTGGAAAGTAGACACCCCAAGCTATTTGCTGAGAGGCATGTCAAGTCCATGGAATATTTTATATTTTGACACAAGTTGCGGGGAAAAGATTTTTTTTTTTTTCACAAAGTTGTCACTAAATGATATATTGCTCAAACATGCCATGGACATATGTGAAATGACACCCCAAAATACATTCTGTTGCTTCTCCTGAGTACGGGGATACCACGTGTAAGACTTTTTGGGAGCCTAGCCGCGTACGGACCCCGAAAACCAAGCACCGCCTTCAGGCTTTCTAAGGGTGTAAATTTTTGATTTCACTCCTCACTGCCTATCACAGTTTCGGAGGCCATGGAATGCCAAGATGGCACAACCCCCCCCAAATGACCCCATTTTGGAAAGTAGACACCCCAAGCTTTTTGCTGAGAGGTATGGTGAGTATTTTGCAGATCTCACTTTTTGTCACAAAGTTTTGAAAATTGAAAAAAGAAAAAAAAAATACATTTTTCTTTTCTTTCTTCATTTTCAAAAACAAATGAGAGCTGAAAAATACTCACCATGCCTCTCAGCAAATAGCTTGGGGTGTCTACTTTCCAAAATGGGGTCATTTGGGGGGTTTTGTACCATCTTGGCATTTTATGGCCTTCAAAACTGTGATAGGTAGTGAGGAGTGAAATCAAAAATTCACGGTCTTAGAAATCCTGAAGGCGGTGCTTGGTTTTCGGGGCCCCGTACGCGGCTAGGCTCCCAAAAAGTCCCACACATGATATCCCAGTACTCAGGAGAAGCAGCAAAATGTATTTTGGGGTGCAATTCCACATATAACCATGGCATGTGTGAGCATCATTTAGTGACAACTTTTTGTAAAAAAAAAATGTTTTTTTTTTGTCATTATTCAATCACTTGGGACAAAAAAATTAAATATTCAATGGGCTCAACATGTCTCTCAGCAATTTCCTTGGGGTGTCTACTTTCCAAAATGGGGTCATTTGGGGGAGGGGGGTTGTACTGCCCTGCCATTTTAGCACCTCAAGAAATGAGAAACTAAAAGCTGTGTAAATTCCCGAAAATATAAACTAGTTTGTAGACGCTATAACTTTTGCACAAACCAATAAATATATGCTTTTTGACATTTTTTTACCAAAGACATGTGGCTGAATACATTTTGGCCTAAATGTATGACTAAAATTGAGTTTATTGGATCTTTCTTATAACAAAAAGTAGAAAATATCATTTTTTTTCAAAATTTTCGGTCTTTTTCCGCTTATATCGCAAAAAAATTAATTAGCAGAGGCAATCAAATACCATCAACAGAAAGCTCTATTTGTGGGAAAAAAAGGACACAAATTTTGTTTGGGTACAACATTGCATGACCGTGCAATTACCACTTAAAGCAGTGCAGTGCCAAATTGTAAAAAGTCCTCTGGTCATTAGAAAGCCAAATGGTCTGGGGCTTAAGTGGTTAAGTATCGTGCATGGGGGTCCCCTTATTCTGCCTGTAAAGTGGCGCATCTGTGCAAAGTGTAGAAGAGTGCTGCAGCAAAATTACATTTCTGGTCTTCTCCTTCTTCCTTCATTCTCCCTCCGGCTTTTCCTTCCCTGCTTCTTCCTCTGGTCTTCTCCTTCCTCCAGTCTCTCTCTGGCTTCTTCTTTCCCCCGATTCATCCCTTGGTCATCTTCTTCTTCGTCTGCCTGCGTTGCCGCTGCCAACCTGTCAAAAAAACAAACTTCCTCTGATGATGCGATGGGGTGGATGACATCATTCAGAGACCCAGCCCCTTGTGACTCCAACCACCCGGGGTATGATGGGTCTGTTATGTCACAAGGGAGCGGGGTTTCTGGATGACCCCATCCGGTGGCCACGCCACATAGCTATATATGACATGTGCGCCATGGCAGCGGACAGATCGGCAGGCCGCAGCATCAGAGGTGGGTCATTTTTGAAACTTCAGTGGGTCGGTGGTGGGACCGGTGGCGAAGGGAGAAGAAGAACAAGAAAAAGATCAGAAGAAGAAGAAGTCGGAGGAAGACCGAAGGAAGGAGGAGAAGACCAGAGGAAGAAGCAGGGAAGGAGAAGCCCGAGGGAGACCGAAGGAAGAAGGAAAAGATCAGAGGAAGAAGCGGGAAAGGAGAAGCCGGAGGGAGACTGGAGGAAGAAGGAGGAAGATGCGGGGGAAGAATACAACATTTTTAATAAAGGACTTGTCAAATACTGGCTATTGTCTTTTGTCACATTACGCTACTTTTTTGGTGAGTGGCTAGGGGTACAATGTACCCCATACTCATGCACATAGGGGGGATATGGGGCCCCCTTGTTAAAGGGGGCTTCCAGATTCCAATAA
Organism: Lithobates clamitans; assembly: GCA_037952925.1. NCBI lineage: Eukaryota > Metazoa > Chordata > Amphibia > Anura > Ranidae > Lithobates > Lithobates clamitans. The sequence continues at coordinate 5,242,859 of JBBGZY010000014.1, forward strand.
GCCCCCCACCCACAGACCCCGACCACCAATGGCCAGGGTGGTCAGGAAGAGGCTCTTGTCCCCATCAACATGGGGACAAGGTGCTTTGAAAGGGAGGGAAAAAAAGGAAAATGGAGGGGACGAGCAAGTGCCCCCCCCCTGAACCGTACCAGGCCACATGCCCTCAACATAGGGTGGGCGCTTTGGGGTCCCCCCAAAGCACCTTGTCCCATTGTTGATGGGGACAAAAGCCTCTTCCGGACAACCCTGGCCGGTGGTTGTCGGGGTCTGTGGGCGGGGGGCTTATCAGAATCTGGAAGCCCCCTTTTACAAGGGGTCCCCCAAATCCTGCCCCCCTATGTGAATGGGTAGGGGTACATTGTACCCCTACCCGTTTACCAAAAAAAGCAGTGAAATGTAAAAAAAAAAATACAAGAGTCGGTTTTTGACAAGTACTTTATTGTAAAAAAGCTCTGAGCCATCTTCTTCCCCGAGCAGTGTCTCCCGCCACCATTTTCTCCTGGTGCTGTCTCTCTCACCGCCATCTTCTCCTGGTGCTGTCTCTCTCGCCGCCATCTTCTCCTGGTGCTGTCTCTCTCGCCGCCATCTTCTCCTGGTGCTGTCTCTCTCGCCGCCATCTTCGCCTGGTGCTGTCTCTCTAGCCGCCATTTTCTCCTGGTGCTGTCTCTCTAGCCGCCATTTTCTCCTGGTGCTGTCTATCTCGCCACCATCTTCTGTTATTGTCTTTTCCTGCCACTGTCACTCCCACCACCGCCTACTTCTCCCGCTGCTGTGTTCTTCCTCGCCGCTGTCTTCCTTCATTGTGTTGTCACCCGGTGTCTGTAGGACTTGTCAAAAACTTGCTCTTGTATTTTTTTTTACATTTCACAGCTTTTTTTGGTGAATGGGTAGGGGTACTATGTACCCGATACCCATTCACCTAGAGGGGCCAGGATCTGGGGGCCCCCACAACCACAGGCCAGGGTTGTCGGGAAGAGGCCCTTGTCCCCATCAACAAGGGGGACAAGGTGCTTTGGGGGAACCCCATGTTGAGTGCATGTGGCCTGGTACGGTTTAGGAGGAGGGGTACTCGCTCGTCCCCCCCTATCCTGACCTCCAGGCTGCATTCTCAGATATGGGTCTGGTATGGATTTTGGGGGGGACCCCACACCAATTTGTTTAAATTGGCGTTGAGCTCCCCTTTAAATCAATACCAGGGCCAAAGGTCCTGGTATGGATTTTGGGGGGGACCCTACAACAAATTTTTTGTGAACAATAGTTTTCGGGGTATTTTTTTCACAATTTGGTGTTTAGAGAGAATTCACATTTAGTTGACATATTTCATGGCTTACCTAGTCCACAAACTAATACGTAGAGCCCTGAATTTTAGCTTTGGAGCAGGGTTTTTTTTTTTGTTTTTTGGGGGTTTTTCTTCCCCCTCCCCCATTACACTTTCTACTCAAGGACTTGCACAACCAAATACTTTTGTATGCAACTAGATTTAATACAGATTTGAAGGGGTATGAATAGTTTGCACCTATAAAAGTACCGTATTTATCGGCATATAACACGCAATTTTTTCCCCTGAAAATCAGGGGAAAATCGTGGGTGCGTGTTATAGGCCGATCCCCGCCGATTTTGTGTAATCGGAGCGATCGCGGCAATTGCCGCGGTCGCCGCCGACATACACAGCCGTGGGTAGATTCAAATATGGCGCCGAGACTGCAGGGATTCGTCGGAGCTGAGATACACATACCAGAGTGTTCTCGGCTTTTTTCGGCGCCGCTGTCATGCCCAGTCCCGCCCTTGGACCTGTGTTATGTCCATCATAGGGCGGAACTGGGCATGACTGTGAGCAGCGCCGAAAAAAGCCGAGAACACTCGGGTATGTGTATCTCGGCTCCGACGAATCCCTGCAGTCTCGGCACCATATTTGAATCTACACACGGCTGTGTATGTCGGCGGCGAGTGCACAAAGCTGCACTGACATGGCTGGACTGGGGCAAAGCTGCACGGGCAAACCTGCACTGACAAACCTGCACTGACAAAGCTGCACTAACAAAGCTGCACTGACAAGGCTGCACTGACAAGGCTGCACTGGGGCAAGGCTGCACTGACACTGAAAAGGCTGCAGATGGACAGATAAGGCTGCATTGATGGCCATTTTAATGTAAGTTTTTTTCCTTAAAGGGGTTGTAAAGGTATTTTTTTTATTTTTTAAAAATAACAAACATGTTATACTTACCTTCACTGTGCAGCTCGTTCTGCACAGAGTGGCCCAGAACCTGCTTTTCTGGGGTCCCTCGGCGGCTGTTTCAGCTCCTCCCCGCAAGAACTAACCACCTCAATGCGAGCTCCCTCGCATGGTGGTTAGTTATTGCGGGCGCGCTCCCGTGATACAGCGAGCGACTATAGACGCTCGCTGTATCACTTGGCCCCGCCCCCCCAGCGCGCCGCGTCATTGGATGTGATTGACAGCAGTGCGAGCCAATGGCTGCGCTGCTTCCAATCCATCCACTTTAGCCAATCAGCGGCCAGGCTGAGCAGCGGAATGGAGGTCGGGAACAAGCAGCCGAATTTCGAGGGGTCAGGTAAGTAAAACGGGGGGCTGGGGACGGCGGTATTGTTAGTAGTTTTTTCACCTTAATGCATAGAATGCATTAAGGTGAAAAAATTTTTACCTTTACAACCCCTTTAAACTTCCCTCCTAAAAATTTTTTTCCTTAAAATTCCCTCCTAAACTTGGGGTGCGTGTTATACGCCGGCGATAAATACGGTATGTATTTCGAGTATTTCGAGTCTGCAAAAACCGAACTAAAAGCAAAAAATAATCAACTTTTTATTTCAACATAATATAAACATTTGGTACATGAGTGTACTTGGGCCAAAAAAAAAGGCACAGAAATTATGCTCCAGCATTTGACAGTATAGTTAGAAGGGGCCTGCTCAAAAGAGCTTACAATCTACAAGGATATGACACTAAAAAGTTTACACATTTAAACAAATCACATTAGAAAAGCAGGGATACAAATCAAGCTGACAATAAGCATGAATAACCTTTTTGTGATCAGAAGTCCTTGCCCCAAACCCCAAAAAAGTTACATGGCAGAATTATCATAAGCAAAAACAGACAAAATACAAAAGCCAAAAAGGTGGCACACAAACTTCATTGACACAGACAGCAGGAATGAATTAGCAGGATCCTTCCTTTTCATCTCAACCATTACATAGCAGTTGTAACTCTAACATGTGAGATTTAGAGGCAATCATCAAACAGCATTAGTGGGGTGAGGGTCAGGAATCAAGCACCCCCCAACCCCCCAAAAACCATATCTATTTGTAACCCAATATACACACTGCAAAGAAAAATTCAGGCCTGTTCTTAGGCCAAACACCTGCCACATATGCAGGCCTTTAAATAACCTAGCTAAGCTTGCTCACCCACCCAGTAAAGAACACACCCACCAGTTCAATTGTTTCTGTGTCTTGAGGTAAGCCTCAAGTGCTCACACCTGTTCATTAGCAAACACAGTCTTTATAAATGAAAAATGTCAGTAATATACTTTCCTGTAATATTATTATTTTAATGTAACAATGTAAAACCTCTCTCTTCACACATTTTATTCAATGTTTTCTGACAATCTTTAGTAAACTACTTGAACAAGACAAAATGCCTCAGCAGATATATCTGTGCAGGGTAAAGCCCAAAATAACACATGGCTCTGCCCATGATCAGTGATCCCAAAAATCTCCAAATCAAACTTGTATGTCGTTGGGCATGTGGAGGGTCCAAAACAGGAAATCATAAGCATACAAAATTTAAATATGTGTGCAGCATCACACCAGATTTAGAGACATCCATATATGGGCCAAAACACCCCAGTTCTAGATTTGAAAAGGGTTGGTGATAAATGATCCTTAACGTGCCACATCCCTATAAAGAACTGGAAATGAAAAAACCCTAGGGGGTGGGACTTTAACCACTTCAGCCCTGGAAGAATTTACCCCCTTCCTGACCAGAGCACTTTTTGCGATACAGCACTGTGTCGCTTTAACTGACAATTGCACGGTCGTTCCCACAAATAGAGCTTTCTTTTGGTGGTATTTGATCACCTCTGTGGTTTTTATTTTTTGCGCTATAAACCAAAAAAAAGCGACAATTTTGAAAAAAAAAAACAATATTCTTTACTTTTTGCTATAATAAATATCCCCCAAAAAATATAAAAAAAAAAAAACTTTTTCCTCGGTTTAGGCCGGTAAAAAAAAAAAATCACAATAAGCGTATATTGATTGGTTTGCGCAAAAGTTATAGTGTCTACAAAATAGGGGATAGATTTATGGCATTTTTATTAGTATTTTTTTTATTAGTAATGGCGGTGATCTGCGATTATCACGACTGCGACATTATGGTGGACACATCGGACACTATTTTGGGACCATTGTCATCTATACAGCGATCAGTGCTATAAAAATGCACTGATTACTGTATAAATGACACTGGCAGGGAAGGGGTTAAACTCTAGGGGGTGATCAAGGGGTTAAGTGTGTCCTATGGAGTGATTCTAACTGGGGGGGATGGGCTACCTAGGACATAACAGCGATCACTGCTCCCGATGATAGGGAGCAGTAGATCTCTGTCATGTCACTAGGCAGAATGGGGAAATGCCTTGTTTACATCTCCCCGTCCTGCCACTCCGTGACACAAGCATGGGACACGGGCGGACATCATGTCCGCGGGACCCATGGGCATGGTCATGGAGCATGTGGCGGGCACACGCGCGCCCACAATGCCGCATCTTAAATGGGACGTACCTGTACGCCCATTTGCGCAGCCGTGCCAACGTAAATCATTGTGCACTGGTCGGCAAGCAGTTAAAGGCACTCAATAGTAGTACAATAGAGTATTCGATAAAAAACTATTTGATAGAAATTACAAATAAAAATTGAATGAACATGGCCTTAACAACTGGAGATACATATAGACAGAAATGTACAGATACAATGGTATCATTTAACTGACGCGTTTCAAAGCTGATTGTCGTCTTTCATCAGGGGTTAACAGGATATCAATAATATCTATTCCAGTCATGTACATGTAAAAATGCCATGTATCTAAAGCAAAACACTGTCACAGTGTCCGGTAACTCTGCCCACTTTGCGGCTGCTTCAAGATAGACTTATTGGGAGTGGAGAGAACCCCATATAGGCTGAAGGAAGGGGCCGTAAATTAATGATGCCCCTGTAGAGACAGACTAAGAGCACTGAGGCCAGACAGAGTCATGTAAGACCACACCAAGCTCATAGAGCTCACCCTGGATTAGCTGGACTCAAAAGTATGCTAGTTGAAAGCTTGTGTCCCAAGTGGAGGCACGAGCTTGCAACTAGCAGACTTTGGAGTCCAGCCAATCCAGGGTGAACTCTATTGGCTTGGTGCGACCTTACATGACTCTGTCTGTCTGGCCTCAGTGCTCTTGGTCTTTACAACATGGAATTTTTACATGTACATGACTGGAATAGATATTATTGATCTCGTGTTAACCCCGGATGAAAGACGACAATCAGCTCTGAAACGCATCAGTTAAAGAATACCATTGTATCTGTACATTTCTGTCTATATGTATCTCCAGTTGTTTAGGCCATGTTCATTCCATGTTTTGATTTAAAACATTTCTATCAGTAAATCGTTTTTTATCGAATACTCTATTGTACTACTATTGAGTTCCTTTAAAGTCCCACCCCCAGGGGTTTTGCCATTTTCAGTTCTAGATGGTGCAAACCCACACTTGCTTGAGTTATAATGTGATTTCTTGGGATTCCATTATGTGAAACCCATCAAAAATGTTAGCACTGGTGAAAAAGAAAACATTAATAGCACAACGCACAAACCTCTAGCCAGGATCTGAATTCAAACTAAGGGATGGTAGGTAGAAGTGCTAACCCATTAGCCACTGTGCACCCACATGTTTTTAGGCTGCATCTCTGTGGTGTCAAACTGTCCTAAGTCCTAGGGGTGCAAGAAGTCAATCGATGCACATGTATTGTGGAAGGCCAGAGAGCCAGTGAACAACCTGTGCCAGGAATATGCCATCTGTTTTGAAGGCTGGTTATGGCTGATTACTGTCAGCATGCTGAGAGATAAACAGCTGTCATTTTGTGGGTTTTGGCTTGGTAAGAGGCTGCAATTAGTGCTGGTGGGTAAATGTTAAGGCTGATTAGTGTCCTTGCCCATGGAAAACATGACAACGTGCAATGGTGGTGGAACCCTCCTACACATAAATACTACATTAGACATAATTTATGTAAAGACCTGAGTCAGGAGTTATGTTTAACAACATAGGGAGGTCAGACAACTTCTCTAAATTAAGTGGCATGTTTGTGATTCTAACCCAGATCCTCAGGACTGCTAAGCAGAAGTGCTAAGCTGTAAGCCATCGAGCTGCCAAATGTGGAACCCTCCTACAGATAAATACACATATACTGCATTTCTCTGGACATATAGGTGGTGGAATTACATTAGTCAGGAGTTATTCTTCTTGACTTATTCTGTGATATTTCGTAGTTCTTGGTGTGTGGGTGTAGAATAGTGATGTTACCCTCAGATTTTTGGGAATTACATTTTTATTTCTGATGTTGGTACACATCACATTTTTTGGCTCAAATTAGGATCACTTGGAAATCATAAAAAACACAAACAATTGTGACTCATTTTAAATTTGCATCAGCAATGGTATTGTTTGTGGTTTGTAAAGAAATTGAGTTTGGGTAGATTTTTGTGAGATGAAAAGCAAGTGAAAGTGACAAAGAAAAAAATATTTGACCAAAACATGAAAACATTTCACATTCTAGCATTCTTAAAAACAAAATAGATGAAGAAACAACATTGTTGCAAGGACAATTTGAGGGAAAGATACATTTCATCTCAACATGAAAAGGATTTATTTGGGGAAGTTATAATTGTACCATTATAATCAATGGCTGAAACTTGGATTGGGCTACATAACTCATTTTCACTCCCAAACGCTCTTTAACCCAGCGCTCATTTTGGTATTTACTATAACTCTTGGTAAAAAAAGCCATGGGAGTTAAAATGAGAGTAGTTTGCATGTCTGAGCATGCTCGGTTGTGCTGGCACTTAGTTGTAAAGAGACGGGGAGTTTATCTCTTCTCAGACTTTTAAAAGAGAAGTAAAGGGGTTTTTTTGGCCCATTTATACTTACCTAGGTGCATCTGTCCCCCGCCGCCTCTGCACTGAGGACTGAGCGATCAAACACCACCGATGGCTCAGTGCTCACAGATCCCAGAACGTTGAGCAGCTGTCAGTAGGCAGCTCTCCTCTCTGCTCCTCCATGCTCACTGGAGAGCTGACCTGTGGAGGGGCGGGGAGCGGCCGTCTCAGTCTCTCGGGGGCTCGCTGAGAGCCTGAGATGGGCATCAGTCCAGGCACCTGAGGCAGGCACAGGAGTAAGGGTTTGGGTGCTATCTTTTTTCTGGGAGCTATAGTAAATTCGATTTTGGGAGTATTTAAGCACCAGCATTATAGTGAATTCCGTTTTAGCACTAATTACCACAATTGTGATATTTTAGTGCTAATTAGCACACAGCGCTATAGTAAATGACCCCCACTGTCTCCAGTGTAGTACAGTGTCATCATATGACTGACAGTACGTAAAAATTAAATGTAATCATTTTTAATTCAATTTTTTAAAGTTTATTTTTACATACTCTCATCAGAGTAGTTCAGTGTCACCATAGACACTGTACTACTCTGGGGGGGAGGGGGATCAGAGATTTTTTTTTTTTTTTTTTTTTTACACTGCTATTGCTTATAACACCTTTATAAGCAATAGTTTCAGCTGTCATGAATGGCTTTCATTCATGACAGCTTGCTTACAATTTTGATCTGTGATTGGCTATAGCTAATCACTTAGTACAGGGTGCTGTGATTGGCCCAGGTACCATGTAAGGGCTGTGGGCCAATTACAACATCACAACAGTAACCAATGGAGTCCATTCATGACTGCTTCGTTTACATTGTAATCATGCGATTGCTATGACCAATCATAGCGATTACATGAAACTCCCGGCCGCTGTTGTCATGATCCGCTGTGTCCACAGGATGTGCTTGCAGCTGCCACTTGCTTGCAGTAAAGGAATGTGAGCAGGTTGGCAAGTGGTTAAAGGTCCACAATTGGCCTCTGAGAATGTAACTCCACTTTTGTTGAGAAAAAAAACATTCCCCTCTGGGAGATCTATGTACATTGCAAGAATTCTAACAACCTTTGTTGCAGATTCCTACCTTTTGTTATTCTGAAAAAAAATCCCTATTTCTTCCTCTGTGCTAATGGCACAGAGGAAGAATCAGCTGTAGAGCACTAATGAGGAAAACTGCTGGGCCTGCATCCCTTTAGACATGTTCCTATTAGGAGTATCTCACCAGGGGATGCCTGAAATCTGACTTAACTTAGGCAGACTTCTGGGAAAATTGGTGAGCCAATCACACAAGCAGTAAATGAGGTTTCTGGGGGGTGCTCAGTACACATTCTGTGTACAGAACTCCATATTACATTGCATTTTCAGAAAATTGCAGTGGCTGCAGATTGAAAAGGAAAGGTCATTTTTAATAACATGCAATTACAATATGACTTGTGTCGCAATTGTATACGATATATTATTTTTTCTTTATTTGCTTTTTTTTATTTTTCTACGAAAGTGGAGTTACCCTTTAAGGGAATCTGTCTGTCCTACCAAATATGCATGCCTGTGGCAGAGGTTAAAGATATTACATGATACAACAGAAGGAATTTTGGCTGATGTTTTTTGGTATCCTGTACTCCCAAACAACTGAGCCAATAGCAAAAAGAAGAATGGAAGAATGGAAGTTTGTCGTCATTAAAGAGTGTCTGGGTGCAGCTAAAATGAGGGTCACTGCTACAAATACAATCCTAACCAGCATAACCCAATGATCTCTGGATGAAAAACCGAGAATTCTGGGTGACAGAGAATCAGATCCCAGGAAAATCAAGCCTGTATTTATCTGTATATTTACATATGAGGTTAATTTTATCTGGTGAGTGACCCCATCTGTATGGTGAGAGAACTGAGGGATAACATGAGAAAGCCATCATAGTTCTGCTTGTTCCTGAAATGTATTAAAGGTTCTACTTATAGATACTTAAAGGAAAACTATAAATCTGACCCCCAACAAGCTTTTACACATTATTATAACAAAAGAGTTGGAGAGAGAGTGCTTAAAGAAGGAATCCCATGTATCAGTTTACCAGAGCCCATTCCACCTAATTGTAGCCAACCAATTGGGAGGTAGCCTCAGAAGCATGGAGTCCTGGGATACCTTCATTGAAATTGCTAAACACTAAAAACCCAGAGCTACCTGAATGTGTTTGCAAACAGAAGTAAACAAAAAGGGACTTAAACTAGTAGGTTACAATTTCAAAAGAAAAGGAGAGAAAGTGGAAATGTTGTTATAATACTGTATTTGCTTGAATATACTGTACAAAGGAACAAAAGTGAGTTAAAAGTGCATTTATCCTTTTAAATAGGAGGTACCCTTTAAAACCTAACTTATGTAAACATGGCTGGTCTAACAATGTACCTATAAAAATAGGTCTAGAAAATTCCTAAAAACATAATTCCAACCCGCGCAAATAGAAATGTGACATGTTTACCATGCTTGTCTGTTCTACTTATCTTGCTTTACGGTTTCATATTTGGAGCAAACATAGAGTCTCTACTCCCTAAGGGTTCCGGAGGGCATTCTATTTCATTTCTACAGAAAATTGTATCTCAGGATTTCAATCTTCTAAGATGGAGATGACAAAATACAATATCAAGAACACTTATGTTTTTTATTTCCCATATTTTTAAGAGCATAAATAAAAAGATCAGTGAACATTTAGGTCATGCGATGACAAATGTAAGAAAAAAAGACAAATGAGCTTACTGTAAGGCCACAGGTAAAACTATTGTAGGTTAAGGACCTTGCAGGTATTTAAGGTTTGCCAAACAAAGCTAAGCCTAATTGTAGAAAGTTAAGAGTGACAAAGAGTGATTGTACAAACGTGGGGTTTATTTACTAAAGCTAGAGAGGGCAAAATTAGTCACAATTCTGCAGAAAACCCCATTAGCTTCCAGGTTGTATTGCTAAAGCTTAATTAAACAAGCTGAGGTTAGAAGCTGATTGGTTTCTCTGCAGAATTGTGACTAATTGTGCCCTCTCTAGCTTTAGTAAATAAACCCCATAATTACAATTGTCTTCAATTGGCACTCCTCACTTCCTGGAAAAAAATACCTAAAATAATCAATATTCTTTTTTTTACATATTTACAGTTTACAGTAACAAGAAAATAAAGAGAATTAGGCTTATCCTTTCCTATTCTTGAACACCCAAAAGCAGTATGTAACCAGAGCACATTTTATAACCTTTCAGTACTTCCCCCCCCTGACCCCATGCAGAAAAATAGACTGGTTTCCCATTACAAGAGGTTACATTTACATTAGGCAGATAAGGGTGCAGGGAACTGTTAAGCTGGCCATAATTTAGATTTTCGAACAAACATTTGCATGAACATCCATATTAAAATTCTCAGTACATTCAGTGACTTGATGAATGCCATTCAAAAGTATTTCAAATTTTGTTTGCTTTTAACATTTGATTTTGAAAGGTACTTATATAGCGCTGTCATTTATGCAGCTCTTTACATATAGACTATATTACCAAAAGTATTGCAACGCCTGCCTTTACACGCACATGAACTGGCATCCCAGTCTTAATCCATAGGGTTCAATATTGAGTTGGCCCATCCTTTAACCTCCCTGGCGGTATGATTATTTCGGATTTTAGGTGCTGAAAGCGATACCATTATTTTTGCATGGAAATGTGGCGTTTTATATTGTAGGCCTGTAATTCTTAGGAATAACTCACTGAAATCTGTCCAAACAAGAGTCTAGTAGACATCCTGGGTATGATAAAGTTTGAAACACAAAATCATAAATTATAATATAATAAATAACTATAAATAATAACAAATAATAATATAATAGTAATAATACTTTTTATTCAATAAATTTTAGTAAATAATATAAATCAAAAACACTGACATTTTTTTTTGGCCAAACAAGAGTGCAATATTAGTAGTCATATTGCTTTAGTAAACGTCTCGGGTATGGTAAATTTTAAAACAGGGTACAGCACAAAGTCCGACGTCACAGTCAGGACAGTAGAACCGGGTTTCTTTTCTGACTTTCCTTCCTGTGTCGACACGTTTAGAGCAGCAAACCACACACATCCTTGTGGGTGCTGCCTTCTTTTCCGTTGGTGGAATGTGGTCCATAAAGTGTCGACCTGTCAGATGTTCCGGGTTCACAACGCCAACAGCACGACGTCCAGATCTATTTACAGTGGTTGGTGTTTGGTGCTTCAGAAATAGTTTGGCAACTTTCCAAACGAAGTCTGCATGAATCACAGGCCTGTCACTCTTTTTTTTTTAAAAGAATGAAAGCGTTCCACAGGCACTGTTCAAGAAGATGCCTGAAGATTTTTTTGTAATATTTTTTTTTTGTTGCTTTCTCATAGCAGGATAAAAAGTCATGGCCTGGTCAGCTCTGTCAACACCTCCCATGGTGTTGTTGTAGTCCATTACGACTTGAGGTTTCATAACGTCTTTTCCACCTTTTGTATGTACCATGAGAGTAGAGGTGTTGTGAATGGTATTCATTAGGCACACATCTTTTTTATCTCGCCATCTTAGTGCCATCCTTTTGCCTTTTTGCCAGGCAACTATTTCTCCTGCCTTGAGCTTTTTATTGGCAAAGGTTGGCGGCATGTCACGCCGGTTAGCTCTAACAGTCCCGTATGCATCCGTCTTGTGTTGTAGAAGGAACTCATAGGAGTTCTGGAGAAGTATAAAAATTATCTGTGGTTACACAGTACCCCTGATTCAGCAATGGCTCGATCAAAGTAAGAACAGAAGCGGTTGCCATTCCATATTGACTGAATCTGTCGTTGAATTTGGTCCCTTTCCCGGTATAAAGGACCGAATTCCATATATAACCAGTGCTGGCTTCACAGAGCATGAATGATTTTATGCCGAATCGCGCTCTCTTAGATGCCATGTACTGTATCCAGCTAAAGTCTTCCTTTGTAGGCCATAAGACTTTTGTCGATACTGACGTCTCTGTCTGGTACATAGGTCTGCTGGAAATTTTTCTGAATAATTTGATATAGGTCCCAAATATTTTTCAGTTTTGGAGCTGGATGAGAAGTCTCAAATTCTTCATTATTTTGAAAATGCAGATATTTCATTATGAGAGAAAATTTGTATTCCGACATGATGGTGCCAAAAAAAGGAGTGGCTAATATTTTGTTGGTTGTCCAGTACCATTTCTGCAGGGGTTTCCCCACCACTCCCTGGAGAATAATTAGGCCCAGAAACTTCCAGATGTCCTCCTTGGTCACTGGTTCCCATTTTCTGCTCCTTGAAAACCTCTGAGGTATAGCAGCTTGTTGCTCCTGGTATCGGTTTGTCTCCGTAACAATTCTTTCTATGACCTCATCAGTCAAAAAGAGTTGGAGGTATCCCAAGGGTTTGTCATCTTCAACCTCCACTTTGATACCAGGCGCTCTGGTAAACGTGAATCTTGGGGGTGCTGTGTGCTCCGTACCGCAATCAATCGAGCACCAAGTCCGCACATCGCTGGGCACAGTCGCAGGATCATCGCTGAAATCGCTTTCTGTGCCTGATGACGAACTTCCCCATGATTCGCTATCACTCACTGCAAGCGATTCTGTCTCGCTGTCGCTGTTTTCCAGCAGGTCATATGTCGCTTTTGAGGTTGAAGCGCGCTTTTTGGATGCTATGGGCACTCTGACAGAAAGTACAGTAAAACTGCAGGCAGGGGCACTGGACAAAGCACTGGGGTGCAATCTGAGGTCAATTTTATTTTATTTAGTAATGTAATCCAGTAGGATTACAATGTATCAGTGTGTTTGTGTTATATACTATTTGAATTTGCCGCTGGTTCTACCCCCTGCATCGCTACGCTCGCAGGGAACGGGAGCCAGGGCACACAGAGCACACAGTGCATCGGGCGGAAGATCCAACCGCCGAACACAGCGTGAGAACATCGCGGGATCCCGGAGACAAGGTGAGTCGCGTCTTCCAGGATCCAGCGATGCGATCCCGAGTCTGGCTCGGGGTTACCGCTTTTGGTACTAAAATCTCACCCCGTGTCAGACTCGGGAATACCGCCAGGGGGGTTAACATCCTATAACAGCTTCAACTCTTCTGGAAAGGCTGTCCACAGGGTTTAGGAGTGTGTTTATGGGAATGTTTGATCATTCTTCCAGAAGCGTATTCTAGTAAAGGGAACTGTTAAGGTATCAGCATACCAAGACATTTTGGACAATTTCATGCTCTCAACTTTGTGGGTTGAAGGGTTGGCCCTTCCTGTTCCAACATGACTGCGCACCGGCAAGTTTTCTGATGATGACTATTTATAAGCAAACATGAGTGAGTGAGATTTGCAGGATTCCGAAAGTTATTGTGAACTGAATCAAAGTGAATGCAACCAATTGAGCCCCACTCAGGGCTCGTTAAGTTGCCATGAAGCCAGAGTTCACCGAGATCCTAGCAACCAATAACTCATCTCTAGCCCCATTCAGCTATCAACCTGAATATTTCCTGGGCGGCATCTGAATCTAAACAAAGAGGTGGGTATGCTGCCTGTTATTGACCAAATATGGTCATAACCATTTTTGGTCAATGACATCATCCAATATACCTGGGCCTTTTGTTTATATTAAGCTCTTTATTGGAGAATCATCATTGATCTCTAGTATGCTAGCAGCGGCCAGCATCCTAGCAGCAAATAAGCCCTGAGCAGGAATGTCACATTTATTGGCAATCGAAAGACTGCCACTGAATTAATGATTTCCTAGCAGGCGGGTGAACTGGCCATTTGGAGCTTACAGCAAACCCCATGTCACTGTGAATCTTTACCCCATCCCTGATGGTGAAAACAATGCATCACGCCAGCTTAACATTCATTGAAACAACCACTTGTTGTCTCCATCTCCATCTACAGGGTGACAACAGAGGAGCACGCAAGGGCAGAATATTGTCACCCCATAACAGGAACTAATTGAACAAGGACGTTTATGGCAGGATCAGCAAAGCTACAAAAATATTTAAAGGAGAAGTGCAGCCAAAGCTCACCTGTGACACGTTTTCAGCAGAGAACGGCCTGAAGCCCGCTGTTGGCTGATGTCACAGAGCTGGTCCAGGCTCAGGGAAGATGGCAACCATATGGTCGGAATCCGCCCACGTGCCTGGACCAGCATCCAGCTCAGCCTCTCAGCAAGCCACTGATAGCCTGAGCTGGCTGCTCCCACCCCCCTCCACAGCCCAGTGCTCCAGTAAGCGTGGGGGCGGGGGCAGAGCAGAGAGCCGGTGACTGACAGTCACCCACCGACTCTCTGCTCACAGAGCTCAAAAAACAGAGTGATGATCGGTGTTTGATTGCTCGGTTCTCAGTCTTAGAGCAGGCAGGCGACAGATGCAGCATCGGACCAATGCTGCATCCTCCTAGGTAAGTATGATTCTTCAAAAATAATATTTTCCATACTGAAATTACGTTGACATGTTACAGCTTATATGAGATGTTAGCAATTGGGTTTACGAAGAAAGGGAAAATGCTTTGTGTGCCAGGTGTGCCTGGGCACACCCTAATCACCCTGTGTGGTTTAGATTCCTGGGGTTTAGACCCCTGATAATTCACCAAAGCCCCCTAATGGGGCTCCTAAAAAGAATTGTAAAAAAATAAAAATAATAAAAAAAATAAAATAGTAAATAAATTGTAAAAAATAAAAAGTACTGACATCGTCCACTGCCTTACTGACACCAGTCTCTGCCTTACTGACACTGTCCACTGCTCTACTGACACCGTCAGTATATATACACACATGTACATACATGCATATGTGTTTGAGCTTTGGGGTGTACACCCTAATGGAATAGGCTGTGCACACCTATGACACCAATGTTTAAAATAAGCAAATCCCTAAATACTATCTAGTCATATAGCCAAATATTAACTAGAATCTTGTCCATTATAATTTACTGTGCCATTTTAATAAGCTTACGTTTGAGACCCCTTATTTTGCTGTTAGAAAACACCTTTAAGCCAAGAAATATAAGATTAATTTGTAATGCGAAGTGCAAACAGCATGAAAATTGCCCATTGGACAGAAGGTTTAAATGAAACAATCTCTGCTTTAAGGGTGATTAAAGGTCCAGCGTTGATAGCCTGCAATGCTCTGTTTGCTTTTTCAAAATTGAATGAGTCAGTTACTTGGCTTTCAGTCTCTTTAGCCCAAATGGACAAAGACAGGCAAAAGACCAAAACTATTTTCCTTCCCTAAGGATTGTTCCCTATTTATGTTACAGTTGAGCTGTTTCAATCTCAGTGTATTGTAACAGGTCTTTGATGTCAAAAGCCATATCAAAGCCAGCATATTATTAACCATTCATACATCTTGACAGTTACCTTCAACTTGAGCAGTTGTACTCTCTTCAATAAAACAGAAGTCTTTTCAAATAGATTATTTACACATAAAACCAAGCTTTGCTTATGTGTGTGCAGTACTAATAATTAAAAAAAAAAATCACCCTAATGTTTCAAAGCTTTTGTACAAGCATACATATTAAAGTAGCACTCAAGAACAAAAACATAAAATTTAGACATACATATAAAATGTAAAACAAATAACTATAATACATAAATGTTTTTGGAGGCACAGTATGGAATAAAAAAAAAATAATGCACCATCATTTTCTAACCCATTTCAGGAAAAGAAGCCTGTCTTTGGGAATACCCTGCTTTTTTTGGATTGATCAACCTAGCCTTTGCACAGAATGGAATTATATCTATTTTCAAATATAGTAATGAACAATAAATCCAAAAACAAAAATGCGCAGCTTACCAATTCTTAGATGTAGTGGCTGCATTCGTTTTCTTATTTTTAGACTTTTTTTCTTTTCGTTTTCACACTGATACTTTCAGTAAGTCTGGTATTTTTTTGCTGTGACTAGCCATTTACCATGGACAGAGGTGGTTACAGTGATCAGCTTTTGCTCATTTATGCAAAACATTTATCCCAAAAAGAACTGTATAGAATCCTATGCCTAACTACACACATTGCACCAAGGTGAACATCTAAGCAGGATCCATTCTCCAAAGCATTATTACAATCCATCCTCAAGTTGTGGGGTTTGGGTATGGCTCCCAAAGGGTATACTGGGGTTGCACCAATCTGGATGCTATTCTATTGGAAAACACACACACCCTCCAACTGCGTAATCCAGTGCGACAGGACTTAATGCACAATAGGGTTGTCAGGAGCTCTCATTAAGGCTGCATTTACACTTCAGCGATTTGAAAGCGCCGATGTGTGAATGACAAGTTTCGGGACTCGCATTTGAGATGCCATTCATTTGAATAATCGCGTGAAACATGTCACGCAAAAATAGCTCCTGAACTTTTTTTGGGCAAGATGTGGGTTGCCGCGATTGCAGCGCGATTTATAGCGACAATCGCGGCAGACCCGAACCTTGATTAGATGTGTCATTCAAATGAATGGCATCTCAAATGCGAGTCCCGTGATGTGTCATTCACATATTGGGGCTTCCAAATCACTGGCAGATTCGCAGCAAATCTGTCCGTGATTCAAAATGCTGAAGTGTGAATGCAGCCTAAGAGAGCTCCAGTATGCCCACCCTTTTCTGACAGATCTGCCATTCATAGAAGCTGTACTACATCTTCTATGAAAGACACAGTATCTCTGAATGGAGGAGGCAGAGCTATCAATCATCCACTTGTCCTCCATTCAGAGATATTGTGTCATTCATAGAAGCTGTAGTACAGCTTCTATGAATGGTGGATTTGCCAGGAAAGGATGGGCATAGTCAAGCTGTTTTAATGAGCGCTCCTGACAGCCCTTTAGTTATTAACCCCCACCCCACCGAAAAATTACAGTGGCAGGTGTAGGGAGGGAGTAGGGAGAGGACAGATGAAGATTACTCCTAAAACAAGATAAATCGGCACAAGGGACTCATCCTACCAAATGTAAGTTATGTCCCTTGTGCTGATTTTTTCGTTTTTAATTTAGGCTTTAAGATGAAAACAGTTTCTGTTGCTTAAAAAAGTGTTAGTTGGAGTTTGGCTTTAATTTTTTAATCATGTCCATCTAAATCTAGTGCATCTAACACTACCCTCTCCACAGATTGACAATGCTGCTGTCCAAAGGAGTCTCTGTTGCTCCTCCATGCAGATTGGATACCCCTTAATGTGGAACTTTACCCATACCAGCTTGATAAAAAAAAAAAAATCTTTAGAAGGAACATACATTCCATATTAATAATTTTGCTACCAAAATTAGTGTGTGCTGTAAACTGCCTCCAGATTTATTCCTGGTTGTTCTTGTTGGAGCCTGCAAAATTGCTGAAGCCCAGAGCCCCTGAGTATCAGTATATCTTTAAAAAAAGCACATAGGAAGGTGCACACGATTAGTGCATTACCGAAGGTTTATTGAAAAAAACAGGCAGCCAAATCCATACTCACAAAGGTAGAACATATATAAATGCAGTGTAACACAATCCAGTGCGGTTGTCACGGAAGTGCACCACTGCGTTGGCAAGCTGGTGTGTCTCAGGGGATGCATCACCTTCCTCAGAGCTATAAAAGACCATCAGAACCACCTTCATAAGGAAGCAGGGCTGCTTGGACATCGGTCGTATGCAGTGGGGTTTTTTTTTGTTTTTATTTTGGAATTCAGCAGGTGGGGTCTTTTTGGGAATTTATATAATTTTTTTTAATAAAGGACTTGCCAGACATTTGGTTGTCTTTATTTCGAGGTGACATTTTCTTTGGACTCCACAGGGAGGGTATCTGGGAGCTCCCTTATTATTAAAGGGAGCTTCCAGATCCCCCCTGCCCACAAGTACCCCCAATGTTAGGGGCATGTGGCCTGGTATGGTTCGGGGGGGGTGCACACTTGTTCTCCCCCCCACTGGCAGTCAGGCGTCATGCTTTGATTAGGGGCCTGGTATGGCTTTTTTTGTGGAGCTCCCCCTCCCCCCTAAAATCTGTACCATGCCTGAAGGGTCTGGTATGGATTTCCTGGGGGACCTCACACAACTCAGAGGCACTGGTATGCCTTTTTAGTGATACTCTAAGCAATTTTTTTCATTCTTGTTCTAGATGTGCTACAGCAAAAGTCACATTTACAAATAACAAAATTGACAGTTTAACTTGCTTAAAATTAATGGACTTCTTAAGAAAAAACAAAAAAAAACAAACAAACACACAATACAGTCCTCTTCAAAGGTCCCCCAAACAACATCACAGGCCATTAGGGGTCTGCTATGTATTTTGGGGGACCTTTGGGGTCTGTGTGCTGTTTTTCTTTAAAAAAAAAAAAGAGGCCAAGAGAGAGATACCATTTTAAACAATTTAAAACTATTTCTTTGCAAATGGAAAAAAGAAACATACACTTGTAAGCACCTTTAGTGCCTAACAGAGTAGCAATGTTATTAATGTTATTAATGTAAATCAAATGGCATGGGGGGGGCAAAGCTGCTACTCTTTCCAGGTCCCGATTCTGCCTTATTCTGTCTTATTCTGCCATGGCTGTATAATGTCCAGCAGAGACAGAATAAGACAGGTAATGAATACTGCATAGAAGGGTATTATTTCACTGCCTCCTCAAAATATTTAATTAGACTATAATGTCTTTTTTTATACTTTCAATATGTAGAGTACATGTTCGAAACAACCTTTGAAATGTAAAATTAGAGATATTTATTATCCATATATTTGTCAAGAAATGTGGTCATAAATATGAACATGATGTTTTTGCTTAAATATTAAATATATTCATTAACAGAATCAAGACAGCTCAAGAACTACAAGTCAAATACGCTAATAACAAATGTGAAAGTTAACACATCTCAAGAATTAGATCCTCCTTTTAGTTGGTGTAATTAATAATCTAAGAAAACAGTAGCTAAACACATAGGATGCATTCTCTAGTGTAACAAAGGTAATTGCTGAGTTTATTGGCTATGTCAATGTGATATATTACTATGTATCACAGGTCACAGTTCTGTACCGTATATGATCAAATTTAAAAGAGCAGTATTTGATTGTGGCCAATCTTTAAACAAGCTATAGTACAAGTGAAAATTGATTTTTTTTTTTTTTTTTTTTTTTTAGAAAAGAATCCTGAAAATGAAGCAGATGTTTCAGTTAGCAATGGGTCAGTTAGTTTGAAATGACAAGGTTAGGTGTCATTGTAAGGATTTATTGAGACTATTCATTACAATAAGGCTGTGCTAGAACAATCACCAGTGCAAACATTTTAATCATGAAGTCTAAAGTGATCTTAGAAATCAAACTCAAGACATCACAAACTGCATCAAGATGGCAGGAACACATTTTTGTACAAGTTAGAGTTACCCCTAATCTTAATAAGGCCTTAGTTGAAATGTGGCATATTCAATTTTCTTTGTATATTCTGTTTTGTAAAGAGCATGGGGTATTATCCCCACTGTCTCTGTTTTGAAATATTAACACAATTGTACAAGAAAATCGCTAATATTTTCAGATATTTGAAAGAAACAAACCTTCAGTATTAAAAAAATAATAAAAGAATATACAGTAGGGAAGTATTCAGACCCCCTTAAATTTTTAACTCTTTGTTATATTGCAGCCATTTGCTAAAACCATTTACGTTCATTTCTTTTCCTCATTAACCACTTGACAACTGGGCACTTAAACCCCCTTCCTAACCAGACCAATTTTCAGCTTTCTGTGCTCTCATACTTTGAATGACAATTACTCAGTCATGCAACACTGTACCCATATGAAATTTTTGTCCTTTTTTTCACACAAATAGAGCTTTCTTTTGGTGGGTTTTTTATTTTTTGCGCTATAAATAAAAAAAGACCGAAAATTTTGTAAAAAAAAATGCATTTTTCTTCATTTGTATTATAAAATTTTGCAAATAAGTAATTTTTCTTCATAAATTTGGGCCAAAATTTACACTGCTACATATCTTTGGTAAAAATAACCCAATTTAGTGGATATTATTTAGTCTGTGTGAAAGTTATAGAGTCTACAAGCTATGGTGCCAATCACTGAAAATTAATCACATCTGATCACACCTGATGTACTGAGGCCAATCTCATTTCTTGAGACCCTAACAAGCCAGGAAAGTACAAATACCCACAAAATGACCCCTTTTTGGAAAGTAGACATTCCAAGGTATTTAGTAAGAGGCCTGGTGAGTTTTTTGAAGTTGTTATTTTTTCCCACAATTCTTTGCAAAATGAAGATTTTTTTTATTTTTATTTTTTTTTCACACCAAATTGTCATCATAACAGGTTATTTCTCTCACATGGCATGTACATTACACAAATGACACCCCAAAATATATTCTGCTACTCCTCCTGAGTATGGGGATACCACATGTGTGAGACTTTTACACAACCTGGCCACATAAAGAGGCGCAAAATTGAAGTAGCACATTTAGGCGTTCTAGGAGCATAAATTACACATCTAATCTCTCAACCACCTATTACAGTTTTGAAGGCCCTGGAGCACCAGGACAATGGAAACGCCCATTTTGGAAAGCAAACACCCCAACATATAATCTATGAGGCATAATGAGTCTTTTGAATGGTTCATTTTTTTCCCGAAGTTTTTGGAAAATGTGGAAAAAAAATGAAAACGCATTTTTTTTTACACAAAGTTGTCCATTTCTAAGATATTTCCAACACATAGCATGTACATAGCAAAAATGACACCCCAAAATATATTCTGCTACTCCTCCCGAGTATGGCGATACCACATGTGTGAGACTTTTACACAACCTGGCCACATACAGAGGCGCAACATTGAAGTAGCACATTCAGGCGTTCTAGGAGCATAAATTACACATCTGATTTCCTTACACTCTATCACATTTTTGAAGGCCCTTCATATTTCTAACAAATAGCATGAACATACCAAGAATTACACCCTAAAGTACATTCTGCTGAGCAAAGGGTAAACAAAAGATTACCTGTGGTTTTAGTAGTGCAGTTGTCCACAGGAGGAGAGTCCTGATCCAGGCAGCAGGCAGGGACGTGGTCAGCCACAGTGAATGGAATAGTCCAGGCAGCAGGCAAGAATATTGTCCATAGTACAGGCAGGGATACTGTCCTTATACAGTCCAGGGTCAGTGCAAGTAGAGACATTGCCAGCAGTGCCAAAATACTGGTCCTGGTAGTAAGCAGGAACATAGTCCAAGTAGCAGGCCAGGAAAGAATGGGGACAGGGGTAGAGGCTTCTCCCACCCAAATCTCTTTGAAGCCTCCGAGTCTCCAGACCCTAAATCTGGGAATAAGAAAACTAAAAAATTAGATTTCTTCATCCAGAAAAATATTTCTGGAGCCCCTCACATATGTGAGACCCCCGTGTTCCCACTAGCATAGCAGGGTAAATGATCAGTCCAAGAGGCAGGCAAAAAACGTGGTCAAACAGTCCAGGGTCAGTTCCAGAGCAGGCAGAGGTAGGTACAATTTAGCGTTAGGCATAAGCTTGGTCGTATAACAGGCCAAGGTCAGTTCCGGAGAAGGCAGAGGTATAATTTATCGTTAGGCAGAAGCTTGGTCGTATAACAGGCCAGGGTCAGTTCCGGAGAAGGCAGAGGTAGGTACAGTTTTAGTGTTAGGCAGAAGCTTGGTCGTATAACAGGCCAGGATCGGTTCCAGACAAGGCTGAGGTATGTCAGGTTCAGTGCAGTGGCATAAGCAGTGGTGTATTTAGGTTTTGTGCTGCCCTAGGCCTGACTAAACGCATGCACCCCCCTAATTTAAATACGACCCACCCCATCCTGCCGAGGCCACACCCCTTCCTGTTTAAGACCCACCCTATCATCTGTAAACAACACCCCTTCCTCTTTAGGCTCATTTGGCACCTTTCAGGGAGGAACGGGTATCTGTTTCTGACAGGTACCCTTCCCCACTTCTGGGAGACTGCGCTGTCCCCTCTGAAGTTTGCCCCCCCTCCTCCTTCCTCCACTGGGCCATTCAGAAAGTGCAATGCGCTTCGCACATGAGCAGTAGGGAACCGGTCGGTTTCCATTACCATGAATGATAGTGGCAAAACCCGAGAGCCAATCCGAAAATCGGCTGAGGTGTCGACATCGCTGGATCCCTGGACAGGAAAGTCTTCTAATATTAAAAGTCAGCAGCTACAGTATTTTTAGCTGCTGAGTTTTAATGCTATCACGGGGGGGGGGTCTCACTGTGCCCATCAATTGCAGCCTCACTGTGCCCCATCAAACGCAGTCACTGTGCCCATCAAATGCAGCCACTGTGCCCATCAAATGCAGCCACTGTGCCGTCAAACGCAGCCACTGTGCCCATCAAACGCTGCCACTGTGCTATCAAACACAGCCACTGTGCCCATCAAATGCTGCCACTGTGCCCATCAAATGGTGCCACTGTGCCCCAAATGCAGCCACTGTGCCCCATCAAACGTAGCCACTGTGCCATCAAACGTAGCCACTGTGCCATCAAACGTAGCCATTGTGCCCAAACGTAGCCATTGTGCCCATCAAACGTAGCCATTGTGCCCATCAAACGTAGCCATTGTGCCCATCAAACGCAGCCACTGTGCCCATCAAACGCAGCCACTGTGCCCATCAAACGCAGCCACTGTGCCCATCAAACGCAGCCACTGTGCCCATCAAACGCAGCCACTGTGCCCCATCAAACGCTGCCACTGTGCCCCATCAAACACTGCCACTGTGCCCCATCAAACACTGCCACTGTGCCCCATCAAACACTGCCACTGTGCCCCATCAAACACTGCCACTGTGCCCCATCAAACACTGCCACTGTGCCCCATCAAACACTGCCACTGTGCCCCATCAAACACTGCCACTGTGCCCCATCAAACGCTGCCACTGTGCCCCATCAAACGCTGCCACTGTGCCCATCAAATGCAGCCACTGTGCCATCAAATGCTGCCACTGTGCCCATCAAATGCTGCCACTGTGCCCATCAAATGCTGCCACTGTGCCCATCAAATTCTGCCAGTGCCCATAACACTAATATACTTTATTCAATCATTGTACCTGCTGTCCTGGGGGTTTCCCTCGTGCTCCTCTCTCTCCTCCTGACGTCACAGCAAGATCCCGCCCCAGGGCCGAGGAGAAGATTCACTGCAGGAAAGCAGTGCAGGGGAGGGTAGGCGGAGCTTAAGGCTCCACCTGTCATCTGCTGCTTATGGGGGCGCGAGTGACACACACCGCCCCCCCGCATGAGAGAAAGCCCCCCCACATGTCTTGTCGATTCCAGGCTCCCGCTGCCGCCTCCCGCACACTTGCAGCCCACGGCGGCCGGCTTTCTGTAGCGGCGCCGTGGTGTATGGGCGTGCTTGTCAGAGAGTAGGGGGGCGTGAGACACACGCCCCCACCCTCTGCCAAGCACGGCCATACACAGTGGCGCCGCTACAGAAAGCCGGCCGCCGTGGGCTGCAAGTGTGCGGGAGGCGGCAGCGGGAGCCGGGAATCGGCAAGACGGGTGGGGGGGCTTTCTCTCATGCGGGGGGGTGGCCCTTTCTGCCGCCCCCCGCAAAGTGCCGCCCTAGGTCTTGGCCAAAACACAGCCCTGGGCGTAAGGGGTGTGGAGGAAAATTATAGGAAATGAGAATTACGTTTACCATACTGCCCTAATAATGTAGAGAAGTATGGTAACGGCGGAAACATTCACCTATACAGAGGCCTGGTTGGGAAGGACAATCGGGACAATAATACGTGGTGTCTCTTCTAATTCCTCTTCTGGAGCACACCCGGCATTTCTTCTGACCTCTGTGGCCTGTTTCACGGGGGGGATTTTGTCAGGAAAGTGGCGTTCGTGGAGTCTGCTCACGGAATCAGAGCGAATATTTTCTGGTGGGCTTTCAGGGTACAAAAGGGAGGAGATTACTTGTTCCTGGTATTGCAGATAGGATACGGGGTCTCAGTAGATTTTTGGTAAATAACATAAGTGTTATACATGGCCAAACTGAAAAAATAATTGGACACTTTTTTATACCAATGACGGGATTTTCTTGTGGGAAGGTAGGGTTCAATCATCTGATAGTTGAAGTCCACTCCCCCCATAAACAAATTGTAATCATAAATACAAGCAGGTTTCTGGACTGGGCCCGTTTCTTCTTGGGACTTTCACGTAGGTGTCATTATGGATTGTCGTGAGCATGTGGACGTTTCGTCTGTCCCTCCACTTGACAGCCAATAGCTCCTGGTTCCGCAAAGCCACCGTATCCCCTCGGCGTAGCCTTTCATTGACCAGTTTTTGCGGGAAGCCTTTTCTATTGGTTCTTACGGTACCACATGCTGGGGTGTCCCTCCGGTGAAGATTGCGGAAGAGGGGCAAGCTAGTATAAAAATGATCCACATAAAAGGTGGTACCCCTTTACAAAGAGTGGATAAACAAGCTCCCAGACAACTTTGCCGCTGGTTCCAATATATTTGGGACATTCAGGGGGGTGCAGTTGGGTGTCCTTCCCTTCGTACACCCGGAAGGCGTAAATGTACCCCGTGGCTCGGTCGCAAAGTTTATACATTTTAACGCCATATCGGGCCCTTTTGCTGGGGAAAAACTGTTTGATGCCAAGCCTGCCTGTAAATTTTACAAGGGACTCCTCAACAGAAATATTCTGGTCGGGGGTATATAGCTGGGGAAATTTTTCAGAGAAATAATTCAGGAGTGGCCGAATTTTGAATAATTTGTCAAAGGCTGGGTCATTTCGGGGAGGGCACTGGGTGTTGTCATTGTAGTGAAGGAAGCGCAAAATCATAAGGTATCTTGATCTTGGCATTATTGAAGAGAAGAGTGGCATGTGGTGGACGGGGTTAGTTGACCAATATGAGTACATTTCGTTTTTTTTGTGAGACCCATTGTAAAAGTTAGGCCTAAGAAAATTTTAATTTCCGCTATGGTAAGCTCTCTCCACTCAAAGGGACGGGCATAACTAGAGCCAGGGTTGCTTACTATGTACTGCTGTGCGTAAAGGTTGCACTGGGCCACAATGGACGATAGTAAGTCTTCGGTGAAAATCAAATAAAAAAAAATCAAGCATGACAAAATTATCGGTGTTCACCAGGACACCTGGCTGGGCGGTAAAAGAGGGGATATTTGTTGCTCCAGAATTAGGGGGAAGCCACAGGGGGTTTTGAAGGGCATAGGGTAGGCTGGCATGGCCTCTATCCCTTTGGGGCTGAGATGACACCCTACTGGTGCCTGGCCTACTGTTGCAGTGGCTCTTCGCTTGAGGTGGGCGGCACTGCGCTTAAGGTGGACAGCACTGCCCTCGAGGTGGACGGCACTGCCCTCAAGGTGGACGGCACTGCCCTCGAGGTGGACGGCACTGCTCTCGAGGTGGACGGCACTGCTCTCAAGGTGGTAGTAGGCTGCTGCTCTACGCCAGAACGCCTTCTTTTCACGGGCACACGTTCCTCTTCTGATTCTGTATCGGACCCGCTGCTTGTCACGGGTTCATAGGCCGAACCTGAATTGGACAGAGACTCAGAGAGCTTCCCGCTGCTCTCATCGGTCATGCTGAGATTCTGGTAGGCCTCCTCGGCGTAAATAATTTTTTTGCCATACTGGTAGCTGGTGAGGTTGATGTGGCGCAGATGAGCACTGATGTGCACAGGTGGCACTGGTGTGGCTCTGGCTGCACTGGTGTGGCTCTGGCTGCACTGATGTTGCTCTGGTGGGCACAGAGGTGGCTCTGGTGGGCACAGAGGTGGCTCTGGTGGGCACAGGTGGCACTGGTGTGGCACTGATGGGCACAGGTGGCGCTGGTTGGGCACTGTAGTGGCACTGGTGTCACAGAGGTGGCACTGATGGGCACAGGTGGCACTGGTGGTACTGGTGTGGCACAGAGGTGGCACAGATGTGGCACAGATGGCACTTGTGGCACAGATGACACTGATAACAGATAAAACACTCACAGTTTGGCACTACGAAGCTCTCCTCTCACGCTACATCGGTGTGAGGAGAGGAGAGCGATGAACTTGTCATGACTCTGCAGCACAGCCTTTGTTGACATTTGTGATCGCTCCGTCATTGGACGGAGCGATCACATGGTAAAGGGCTGCTGTCATTGGCCCTTTACCGCGATCCGTGTTGCGTCGGGTCCCGTGAACCCGGCGAACATGGATGTTCCCGTGTGCGCACCCGGGGGGGGCACGCAGGACAGTTTCAACGGGAGGACATCATAGTACTGCCCTCCCAGAGTTATCCAACCGCCCTGCAGCCGTCATTCGGCTATGGGCCGGTTGGTAAGTGGTTAATGTACACACAGCACCCCATAGTGACAGAAAAACACAGAATTGTTGACATTTTAGCAGATTTATTAAAAAAGAAAAACTGAAATATCACATGGTCCTAAGTATTCAGACCCTTTGCTCAGTATTTAGTAGAAGCACCCTTTTGATCTAATAATGCCATGAGTCTTTTTAGGAAAGATGCTACAAGTTTTTCACACCTGGATTTGGGGATCCTCTGCCATTCCTCCTTGCAGATCCGCTCCAGTTCTGTCAGGTTGGATGGTAAATGTTGGTGGACAGGCATTTTTATGTCTCTCCAGAGATGCTCAATTGGGTTTAAGTCAGGGCTCTGGCTGGGCCATTCAAGAACAGTCACAGAGCTGTGAAGCCACTCCTTCGTTATTTTCGCTGTGTGCATAGGGTCATTGTCTTGTTGGAAGGTAAACCTTCAGCCTAGTCTGAAGTCCTGAGCACTCTGGAGAAGGTTTTCGTCCAGGATATCCCTGTACTTGGCTGCATTCATCTTTCCCTCGATTGCAACCAGTCGTCCTGTCCCTGCAGCTGAAAAACATCCCCACAGCATGATGCTTTCACCACCATGCTTCACTGTTGGGACTAGATTGAACAGGTGATAAGCATTGCCTGGTTTTCTCCACACATACCACTTAGAATTAAGGCCAAAAAGTTCTATCTTCGTCTCATCAGACCAGAGAATCTTATTTCTCACCATCTTGGAGTCCTTCAGGTGCTTTTTAGCAAACTCCATGCAGGCTTTCATGTGTCTTGCATTGAGGAGAGGCTTCCGTCGGGCCACTCTGCCATAAAGCCCCGACTGGTGGAGGGCTGCAGCGATGGTTGACTTTCTACAACTTTATCCCAACTCCCGACTGCATCTCTGGAGCTCAGCCAGTGATCTTTGGGTTCTTCTTTTCCTCTCTCACCAAGGCTCTTCTCCCCCGATAGCTCAGTTTGGCCGCACGGCCAGCTCTAGGAAGGGTTCTGCTCGTCCTAAATGTCTTCCATTTAAGGATTATGGAGGCCACTGTGTTCTTAGGAACCTTAAGTGCAGCAGAAATTTTTTTGTAGCCTTGGCCAGATCTGTGCCTTGCCACAATTCTGTCTCTGAGCTCTTCAGGCAGTTCCTTCGTGTGGCTTTCCTAATCAAGTCCAATCAGTATAATCAAACACAGCTGGACTCAAATGAAGGTGTAGAACCATCTCAAGGATGATCAGAAGAAATGGACAGTGCCTGAGTTAAATATATGAGTGTCACAGCAAAGGGTCTGAATACTTAGGACCATGTGATATTTCAGTTTTTTTTTTAATAAATCTGCAAAAATGTCAACAATGCTGTGTCTTTCTGTCAATATGGGGTGCTGTGTGTACAAAAAAAAATGAACTTAAATGATTTTAACAAATGGCTGCAATATAACAAAGTGTGAAAAATGTAAGGGGGTCTGAATACTTTCCGTCCCCACTGTAATATATATATATATATATATATATATATATATATATATATATATATATATATATATATATATATATATATATAATTTTTTTTTCAGATAAATAAAAATACAGTACATGCACTCACACCAATCAGCCATAACATTAAGACCACTGACAGGTAAAGTAAATGACATTGATTATCTTGTGACAATGATACCTAAAAGTAGGTGGCAAATGTTAGGCCGCAAGTGAATATGTTGTTCATGAAATTGATGTTTTGAAAGCAGAAAAAAGGGCAAGCGTAGGGATTTGAGCAACTTTGACAAAGGCCAAATTGTAATGGCTAGAGGACTGGCTCAGAGCATCTCCAAAACTGCAGCTCTTGTAGGATGTTCCCGGTATGCAGTGGTCATCAGGACGTACCTAAAATGGCCCAGGGAATGAAAACCGGAAAGACAGGACTGACCCTTTAGGAGGAGATCATCCAGGTAATCCACAACATGTATTTCCTGGGAACAGAGCAGAGCAAGGACTGGGGCAAGCAACTTGGTGAAAACCCAGAGGGCCATGAACAGGCTAAAGGGAAGGGAAGGGTAACAAACTGTTAATGCTGATTGCCCTCTGCAAAACGCAAGTAGCATGCTATGTAGGAAAGCTGGGAACTCTACTGAAGCTACAGAATGCTCCAGAAGCAGTAAGGCAAAGACCGACCTGGAAGATACCATGAAGAAAATTTGAAGTTGCAGGAACAAGTTGTGAGTTTTCAGATTCAGAAGGGGCTGAACTCCATTTGGTTCCTACACTAGGAACTGCTGAACAACAGCAAGAAGATTCATCCATCTTTGTAGGGCGAGTGGCAAATTTGAGAGCATTAGGCAGAATCTCCAATTCCAGTATGCTGCTTCTAGAAATCATAGTCTGGACCCAGAAATCTTAGATTTCCTGGGACTAGATAGCCATAAAGTTGCCAGTGACAAGGAGGGGTGCTCCTTCACTGAGAGGGCTTGAAGCCAGACTTGGTTGGCTTGGAGGATCATGTCTTCTAATGAACGTTTGTACCTAACTGGCTTGGAGCTGAATGCCTGAAAAAGGACAAAAGGAAATTTTCCTAGCCTCAGAAGTACAAGGTCTACTCAGAAACACAAGTCTTTTTGGGGAGAGATACTTTTTCTCCATGTGATCTCCTTGATGTTCTTCTCTAAAGTGGGACCAAACTAGTGTTCAGCTTTAAAAAGCAGCTGCTATCTGTGTTCCTTGCGCACGAGTTTAGCTGATTAGAATTTGAGCCAAAGAATTAATTGCATATGGATGGAGAGAAGGTTCAACCAGGACATCTGGCAAAACTTATCTGCCAATCCATTCCTGCAATAGCTGAAGGTTGGAGTTAGAAGCTCTATTTGGTGGTGAGGGATCGGTTAAAGGCATTGTACACTTTTTAATTGTTTTTGCTGTTTTAACTAGGTATTCGTGTGGTTATATTCCCTCTATCATTTGCTTGCTTTACCTAGTAGGGATGGGCTCACGTGTTGTGGCTGCAGTTCATAGTGTCATGGCTGACTGATTCCCCTTACCATGCATTCATTTACATTACCTGTCCCTATTCACCAGAAGGAGAAGCAACATTATGGCTCACATAGCATAAGGGGGAAATCCACGCCAAATTTTAAATTAAAAAACGGTATGGGTTCCCCCTCCAAGAGCATACCAGGCCCCTCGGTCTGATATGGATTTTAAGTCGAACC
The DNA here is from genome assembly GCA_037952925.1 of Lithobates clamitans. Classification (NCBI taxonomy): domain Eukaryota; kingdom Metazoa; phylum Chordata; class Amphibia; order Anura; family Ranidae; genus Lithobates; species Lithobates clamitans. The sequence goes on from JBBGZY010000014.1 coordinate 5,272,433, forward strand.
CCCCACACCGAAAAAATGGCGTGGGGGTCCCCCCAAAATCCATACCTGACCCTTATCCGAGCACGCAGCCTGGCCGGTCAGGAAAAGGGGTGGGGACGAGCGAGCGCCCCCCCTCCCGAACCGTACCAGGCTGCATGCCCTCAACATGGGGGGTGGGTGCTTTGGGGCAGGGGGGTGCCCTGCGCCCCCCCCCACCCCAAAGCACCTTGTCCCGATGTCGATGAGGACAAGGGCCTCTTCCCGACAACTCTGGCCGTTGGTTGTCGGGGTCTGTGGGCAGGAGGCTTATCGGAATCTGGGAGCCCCCTTTAATAAGGGGGCCCCCAGATCCCAGCCCCCCACCCTATGTGAATGAGTAGGGGTACATCGTACCCCTACCCATTCACCTAGGAAAAAAAGTGTCAATAAAAAACACACTAGGCAGGTTTTTAAAGTAATTTATTAGGCAGCCCTGGGGGTCTTCTTCAGACTTCGGGGGTCTCTTCCGACTTCTCCACGCTCTCCGGTATCTTCTGCCGGGCTCCTCCGCTATCTTCTGCTCTTTTGCTTGCTCTTTTGCTAGTGGTGGCCTGGTCTTCTTCGTCGTTTTGTTCCCTCCAGTCTTCTTCCGATGTTGACACGACGCTCTCTCCTGCTGTAATGGCATGTGCGCAACGAATTATATAGGCATGGGGCGTGGTCACCGGGTGATGTCATCCGGTGACTCCGCCCCTTATAACATCACCGTCCCATTATGCCCCGGGTGGTGATGTCATAAGGTACGGAGTCACCAGATGACATCAACCGGTAACCACGCCCCATGCCTACATCGGAAGAAGACGACGGAGAAGACCGGACCACCGCTAGAAAAAGAGCGGGCAAAAGAGCAGAAGATAGTGGAGGAGACCGGCAGAAGATATCGGAGAGTGGGAGAAGAACCGAAGAGCGTGGAGAAAAGGGTGAAGAGCGTGGAGAAGTCGGAAGAGACCCCGAAGTCGAAAGAAGACCCCTGAAGCTGCCTAATAAATTTCTTTAAAAACCGGTCTAGTGTGTTTTTTTTATTGACACTTTTTTCCTAGGTGAATGGGTAGGGGTACAATGTACCCCATACTCATTCACATAGGGTGGGGGCCAGGATCTGGGGGCCCCCTTATTAAAGGGGGCTCCCGGATTCCGATAAGCCCCCCGCCCGCAGACCCCAACAACCAAGGGCCAGGGTTGTCGGGAAGAGGACCTTGTCCTCATCGACATGGGGACAAGGTGCTTTGGGGTGGGGGGCCGCAGGGTGCCCCCCTGCCCCCACGTTGAGGGCATGCGGCCTGGTACGGTTCAGGAAGGGGGGGCGCTCGCTCATCCCCACCCCTTTTCCTCACCAGCCTGCGTGCTTGGATAAGTGTCTGGTATGGATTTTGGGGGGACCCCCACACCGTTTTTTTGGCGTAGGGGGTTCCCCTTAAAATGCATACCAGGCCCAAGGGCCTGGTTTGCTCCTAGAGGGGGAACCCATGCCGTTTTTTTATTTAAAATTTGGCGTGGAGTTCCCCCTCAAGATTTATACCAAACACAGTGCCTGGTATTGGCGCGGATCCAAGTCGGATCCCTGTTCATTGAAAGTTGGACGTATGTCGGCTTCAAGCCGCAGGGCAAAGTTGGATCCAAAGTAGGATGGCTGTCGTGTCGCACCAGTGTGAACCCGGCCTTAGCGAACAAACAGCATCAAGGCCAAGGAACACAGACAGGTCAGGGATAAAAGTTGTGGAGAAGTTTAAAGCAGGGTTAGGTTATAAAAAAATATCTCAAGCTTTGAACATCTCACTGAGCACTGTTTAATCCATCGTCCGAAAATGGAAAGAGTATGGCACAACTGCAAACCTACCAAGACATAGCTGTCCACCTAAACTGACAGGCTGGGCAAGGAGAGCATTAATCAGAGAAGCAGCCAAGAAGCCCATGAACAGAGATACACAGCTCAAGTGGGAGAATATGTCCACAGGACAATTATTAGTCGTGCACTCCACAAATCTGGCCTTTATGGAAGAGTGGCAAGAAGAAAGCCATTGTTGAAAGAAAGCCCTAACCCTTTCATGACTAAGCCTATTTTTGAAATTTGGTGTTTACAAGTTAAAATCCATATTTTTTGCTAGAAAATTACTTAGAGCCCCCAAACATTATATATATTTTTTTAGCAGAGAATCTAGAGAATAAAATGGCGACTGTTGCAATATTTTTTATCACACGGTATTTGTGCAGCGGTGTTTTTAACGCAAATTTTTGGAAAAGGGACACTTTCATGAATTTTAAAAAATCCAAACAGTAAAGTTACCCCAATTTTTTTGTATAATGTGAAAGATGATGTTACGCCGAGTAAATAGATACCAAACATGTCACCCTTTATAATTGCACGCACTCGTGGAATGGCGACAAACTACGGTACCTATGAATTTCCATAGGCGACGCTTAAATTTTTTTTTACGGTTACCAGGTTAGAGTTACAGAGGAGGTCTAGGGCTAGAATTATTGCTCTCGCTCTGACGATCGCGGCGATACCTCACATGTGTGATTTGAACATCGTTTACATATGCGGGCGCGACTTCCGTATGCGTTTTCTTCGCTGCGCGAGCTCGCGGGGACAGGGGCACTTTAAAAAATTTTTTTTTTTATTTTATTTTTTTTTTACTTTATAAATTGTGTTTTAAAAATTTTTTTTTTTTTTTTTTACTTTTATTGCTGTCACAAGGAATATAAACATCCCTTGTGACAGTAATAGGTGGTGACAGGTACTCTTTATGGAGAGATCGGGGGTCTAAGAGACCCCCCATCCCTCCTTTACACTTCAAAGTATTCAGATCGCCGAAAACGGCGATTCTGAATACTGTGTACTTTTTTAAATTAGGCGCCATTGGCAGCCGAGTAAAGGGGAAGTGACGTCATGACGTCGCTTCCGCGTTTACAACAAGAAGGCTGGAACGAAGCCGCTCACAGCTTTGTTCCAGCCCGCCCCCAACCGCCAAAAGTACCCGATTGGATACCGGGCTTCCCGATCGCACGGGAGGCCCGGTAACAGCGGCAGCGGGAGGGGGGGATGTCCCCTCCCGCTCCTCTGGTATAACAACCGAGCGGCTTTTAGCCGCATCGGTTGTTATACACGGGTAGCCGATCGCCCGCTGTAAACAACGGTACTGGGATGATGCCTGCAGCTGCGGGCATCATCCCGGTATAACCCCGGAAAGCCGAGTATGCATATGTGCGTACGGTCGGCGGGAAGGGGATAATAAGTCCCGTTTGCAGTTTGAAAGAAGCCATGTGAGGGACACAGCAAACACGTAGAAGGTGGTGCTCTGTTTAGACTAGACCAAAATGTAACTTTTTGACCTAAAAGCAAAACGCTATGTGTGGCAGAAATCTAACACTGCACATCAAGCTGAATACACCATCCCCACCGTAAAACATGGTGGTGGCAGCATCATGTTGTGGGGATGCTTTTCTTTAGTAGGGACAGGGGAGCTGGTCAGAGTTGATGAGAAGATGGGTGGGGCCAAATACAAGGCAATCTTAGAAGAAAACCTGTTAGAGTCTGCAAAAGACTTGAGACTGGGGATGAGGTTCACCTTCTAGCAGTTAATTGAGAATCTGTTGCAAGACTTGAACATTGCTGTTCATCCAATCTGACAGAGATTGAGCTATTTTGCAAAGAAGAATGGGCAAAAATATCACTCTAGATGTGCAAAGCTGGTAAAGACATACCCAAAAAGACTTGCAGCTGTAATTGCAGCAAAAAGGTGGTTCTACAAAGTATTGACTCAGAGGGCTGAATACAAATGCACGCCACACTTTTCATACATTTGTAAAAAATGTTGAAAACCATTTATCATTTTCCTCCCAATTCACAATTATGTGCCACTGCGTGTTGGTCTATCACATAAAATCCCAATGAAATACATTTAAGTTTTTGGTTGTAACATGAAAAAACATGGAAAATTTCAAGGGGTATGAATACTTTTTAAAGGTGCTGTATGTTGCATACTTAATCTGGTTGAAAAGAGGCACAAGTCCATCCAGTTCAACCAACACAGAAAAAAACATGCACAAATAGAAAACTTTCATTTAGACTATCCTATACCCATCCTATACAAATCCTTCCCGATCCCCCAATAGGCAATCAGATATTCCCTGGATCAACTTTGCCTATAAAATATTATTAGTAGCCAGTTATATTATGTGCATTAGGAAAGAAAATTCCACATTTTCACAGCTCTTACTTTGAAGAAAGCTTTCCATATTTGGAGATTAAATCTCTTTTCCTCCAGACATAAAGAGTGGCCCCTTTGTCCTCTGTGATGACCTTAAGGTAAATAACTACACCGAGCGCACTATATGGACCACCTATTTATACATGTTAATCATACCCCCTCTTAATCTCCTCTTCTCAAGACAGAATAAATTCAGTTCCTCTAATCTTTCCTCATAGCTGAGCTTCTCCATGCCTCTTATCAGTTTGGTTTCTCTTCTTTGCACTTCCTCCAATTCCCCAATATCCTTTTTGTGAACTGGTGCCCAAAACTAAACTGCATATTCCAGATGAGGTCCCTGTTCAAATTATTAGTTTCTCTCTGCAGTCCATACCTCTTAATACAAGAAAGGATTTTGCTCGCTATGGAAACCACAGCTTGGCATTGCATGCGATTATTAAACTTATGATTTACCAGAACACAAAGGTCCTCCACCATTGATTCCCCCAGTTGTACTCCCCTGGTATGTATGATGCATGCATATTCTTAGCCCCCAAGTGCATAACTTTACGTTTCAACATTAAACCTTATTTATTCTTTGGCACCTCTAAAGCATTGCACCAGCGATCAGCAGATTACTGGTGCCTCGCAGGTCTCCAGCTGAGCCAGGGTATCTACTTGCCCATACATTCCGTATGGGTAAGCAGATACAATCTGACAGCAAGCATGAATGAACTACCACAGCGCTGGGGTAGCTAACAGCCACAAAGGCTGCCGAACCCTGTAGTTTTTCATGCCCAGAGCCCTGTCAATCAGTGACGCAGCCGGGCAGCTAGCAGGGAGGGAGAAGAACAGCGCTAGCTGTCACAGCTGGGATCAGGGAGGTGCGGGGGCCGGTCTGTTCATAACATGTTACACCCTGAATATGGGTGTAACATGTAACGTTATGAAAGGTGAATTTATCCTTTAATGACTGGCATATTACCACTGGATTGGCGTAAGGCGAATGTGGTGAATATATTTTAAGTGTCCCTAAAAATTAGAAACAATGGCTTTGATATGACAGAGCTCAATTCTTGTAGGGTTCTTTCACACAGGCATTGAAAACAGGCGGTTGTGTTTTTAATGCGTCTCGAATGCCTATCAATGCCACTTAAAGTTGTTACAATGGGGAGCAGATGGAGGTGTGCACACTGCAGCGCTGGTGTTGCTTCACATTGCAGCGAGGCAAAAGAACACTGCCTGCAGAGTTTAGCAAGCATTGACTCTTTTCAACTCCCTACATTCACTTCTATTGGAACGCACCACAACCACACCTTAACCAGTTGCTGACCAGCCACCACACATACTGCGGCGGGTTGGCTGCGCGAAACGCCGTATCGTGTGCGGGTAGGAGGGCGTCCCTGCAGCAATCTAATTTGGTAGAGAACCGATCAGTTTTCAGGTCCAGGCCAATGATTTCTGGCCTGGACCTGCTGTTCGGTTCTGACAAATGGCAGACTGTCCTCTGCATGTGTAATGTAAACACAGGCAGAGGAAGTGATGCCACCTCCCCTCATGGAGCCCTTTTCGGTTCTAGTGCGAGAGGAGAAGACATCTACTGTGAGTACACCAAACACTACACTGACACCAGTACACCTAGGCACACATTTAACCCCTTTATCACCACCTGATCCCCCCCGTTAACCCTTTCACTCCGTCACTGTGTCACCAACTGCAGTTTTCAGATTTTTCACTGATCACTGCATTGGTATCACTTGTGACACTAAACAGCATTAGGGAAATTAGTGGTAGACCCAGGTAGGTTTAGGGTATCCCCCCATTAACCCCCTAATAAAGGTTTAACCCTCTGATCGCCCCCAGTTAACCCTTTCACCCCCTGTCACAGTGTCACTAGTATAGTGTACAGATCTATTTTCTGATCGCTGTATTAGTGTCATGGGTGACATCAGTTAGGTTTTAGCATCAGTTAGGGTCAGCGTTAATCCCAGGCAGCGCCAGGTACACTAACGCACACACTATATAGCTCCGTTACTAGTATAGTGTCTGAATGGATCAACATCTTTGATCTGATCAGAACTATATTAGCATCCCCAGTAGTTTAGTGTTCCAAAAAAGGTGGCATTTGCAGGATCAGCCCAGATACCGGCCAGCACATGTGTTTAGCCCCTCCGCCCAGCCCACCTAAGTGCAGTATCAATAGATCACTGTCACTTGCAAAACACAGTACACAAAACTGCAGCGTTAGAGTCAGGCCTGATCACTGCTAAGGATAACAGTTAATTTTTTTGGTAGCGATTGCAGCAGTCGTGACAGTTGTACCTATAAATTTAGTTGCCAAAATGTCCAAAGAGTGGTACACTAGTGAAGAGGTCTACACGTTGCTGAGCATGACAGAGAGAAGGGGAAGCCTCACTGTCAGATTCAGGCACAGTATATGAACCCGTAGAAAGAATCAGCGGCACCCTAAAAGATAGCTCTGATGACGGAGTAGTGGTCCCTGCTAAGGTAAGGCATACATGATCCCGTTCTTCTGTTGCTGAGGTGCAACAACCGCAGTGATCTCGTATGGAGTATGGAGTAGAGAGCCAGTACTAGTGCCGCTCAACCTTCAGGTGAACTGGCAAGCACCAGCGGCCTAGTACGTCCTGGTCATAGACAAACCAGCACTGCAGTATCACTTGTCGACTTGGTGATGTGGCGAGTCCCATAAGAGCAGTTTAAGCTGATGCGGTGGCTAACAAAAGTAGTGCTCCGCAGCCACCAAGAGTTCGAACAGAGGCCCGTAGAGCCCATAGTGTCCTTCCCGCTGTGTTTGCTAATCCTGATTGGCAGCCCACCACTTCTGCAGCGCCCGTACTTCCCCCATTCACTGGCTAACCCGGAATTCAGGAAACAACAAACTTTACTTCACTTGACTTCTATTTGCTGTTTTTCACGTAAGATCTGTACAGATCTATTGTGGAGCAAAGCATTTTATACGCTGGTCAATTTATTGCCGCAAATCCCCATTTGACCCTTGCAAGAGAATTTGCCTGGAAACCTACAGGATCTCACAAAAGTGAGTACACCCCTCACATTTTTGTAAATATTTTAATATATTTTTTCATGTGACAAGAAATTACACTTTGCTACAATGTAAAGTAGTAAGTATACAGCTTGTATAACGGTGTAAATTTTCTGTCCCCTCAAAATAACTTAACACACAGCCATTAATGTCTAAACCACTGGCAACAAAAGTGAGTACACCCCTAAGTGAAAATGTCCAAACTGGGCCCAATTAGCCATTTTCCCTCCCTGTGTCATGTGACTCAGTGTTACAAGGCCTCAGGTGTGAATGGGGAGCAGGTGTGTTAAATTTGGAGTTATCGTACTCTCCCATGCTGGTCACTGGAGGTTCAAAATGAAAAATGAAAATGTTCCACTGTTGCCAAGTGTTGGAGAATGTTTCTTGTCTATTTTGTGCTGTGAGGATGAGGTCCTCCATACGTCTTATCTCCTCTACCTTTCTGATCCATAGAGCTATTGTTCGTGGTTGTGTGGATTTCCAATGAAGCGGGATGCAGGCTTTGGCTGCATCCAGTAGGTGTTGGATCACTGATTTTTTGTATGTTTTCTCAGAGATGTTAGTCGCATGTAGGAGGAAGAACGTGGGATCGTCTGGTATGGTGTGTGCTGTGAATTTTTGGGCCACTCTCCGTATCACTTGCCAATAATGGGTCAAGCTGGGGCAGGACCAGAAGATGTGTACTAATGTTCCCTTATCGGCCCGACAGCGCCAACAAAGGTCAGACGTCGTCGGGAAGAATTTGTGGAGTGACTCGGTTAAATTGATGATAGGCAACTCCTATCCTCATATTGATTAGTGGTTCCAAATTAATAATAACTACTGCAGTAGAGAACAGACACAAAAGATACGCTCAGCATCTTTCCAAATAACTGTTCTGTTTTATTATGACGCAATTGAAGGTTTTTTATACACATGATTACGTAGGTATCACATTAATATTACAATTGTACGTTTATGGTAACAAGGGGCAATACATAGGCAGGCTAATTCTAATCAGGACTCGAAAGAATGTAAACATGTACTGAAAACATTATTAGTGCTGTGTGCACAGTGAGGGCAGTGTGCAATACATATAAAATAGAATACAATTATTTACAGAACATACAAATTTCCATTACAGGAGCAATGTTGGGGTCCTGTACCATCTCGATAGAAGTATATAGTTGGTCTCCTGGATCTTAGCACAGATGGAGGACTTGTGTGTAAAATTCAGAATGTGTTGTTGTTTGGTCGTGTTGAAGTGGCAATTTAAGTCTATTTCCCATTTGATTAAGCCCGGGGGTATGTAGTCTGCCTGTGGTGTATTTAGTAGGTTGTAGGCTAGGGAAAGTGTGTGCGTTATAGTTCCCGTGTTGTTGCAGAGTTCCTCTAGGGTTGTAAGGGGTCATTCGTCGGCGGCGGGTGGTTTCAAGGAATGGAGAAAATGGCCTAGTTGACGGGATCTTCAGAAGTCTAAGCGAAACGGGCCTCTGGGGTTAGATAGTTCTGCTATAGTATTCCAGCGTCCTCCAGTACTAAAGTGGGAGGCCTGGTGTAGACCCGCGTCGCTCAGTCTCCGGAAAATGATATCTTGTATGCCCGGCGAGAACTTTCCCAATATGGAGTATAAAGGTGAGTTGGGAGAGGATATCGATGTTTTAGAAAGGAGTCGTGCACAGACTCGTGTTGTGTTGCCAATCAGTGGGTTGCGTTTTATTTCTGCTGGTAAGTTTGTGTAGCACCAAGGGAGGGGTCCTGTTGAGGGGGATCTCGCTTTGGTTTTGCTCCATTTGTGTCCAGAGCTTGGTCTCTTGATGACGGCACCAATCTATAAGCCTCTCTATGTGTACTGCCTGGTGATAAGCGCGAATGTCCGGTAACGCAAGACCGCCATGTTGTTTGGGGAGGACCAACAGTTTATGCGGGAGTCGGGGTCTCTTCTTAGCCCATATGAATTCTGTAAAGGTGGATTGTATTTGTTTAAAGTAGGTTGAAGGGATAAGGATAGGTAGTGCTTGCATGAGGTATATACATTTCGGAAGGTTCGTCATTTTTAGAATGTTACAGCAGCCCATTCAGGAGAGGAGACCCGTGTGCCACTGGTTTAGCAGTGTTCTAACTGTCCTTAATAGGGGTGGGAAATTTAACTCATATAGTCGTGAAAATGTGTGGGGGATATGCGTGCCCAAGTACCTCAGGGCCGTTGTCGTCCATTTCAATTTACAGTTGGACTGTAGATGTGCGAGTTGGGACTGCGGAATTCCCACTCCCATCGCCTCCAACTTAGCAAAATTAATTTTTAAATTGGAGAGTGCCCCGTATGTTTTAAAATCTCGTAACAGGTTTGGGAGGGAGATCGTGGGATTGGTAAGCGAGAACATAAGGTCGTCTGCGTCTCAAAAGATGTTAGATGGCCATCTCATTTTGAGAGACCCTAAGCTAAAAGTGTAAAAAAAACAAACAAAAAAAAAATAAATAAAAAAAAAAATGAAAAAGCCAAAAATAGTTGTCATTTTATTGTTCCTCTCTCTCTATTGTTCTCTCTTTATTCTTCTCCTCTGTTTTACTGTATTTTATGATATACTGTAATGGTTTGTTATGCCCCGTACACAAGGTCAGATTTTCCGACGGAAAATGTGCGATCGGAGCGTGTTGTCGGAAATTCTGACCGTGTGTGGGCTCCATCGGATATTTTCCATCGGATTTTCCGACACACAAAGTTTGAGAGCAGGCTATAAAATTTTCCGACAACAAAATACGATCGCGTCAATTCCGACCGTGTGTGGACAATTCCGACGGACAAAGAGCCATGCATGTTCAGAAGAAATTCCGAGACGGAACAGCTCGGTCTGGTAAAATTAGCATTCGGAATGGATATAGCACTTTCGTCAGGCTGCAATGTTTAAAATTGTTTAATGCAGCGCACTCTCTTCTTCTTTATAATGTGAGAAGAATGAAGTTGTTTTGCTGCTCATATTCACACAGAGTTCTTACAAACTGCTTTCTTTATTATTTATCATTATTTCATTAGCAAAAGGAGCCCAAAGGGTGCCGCGCTTGGTTCTGAACTGCCCTTTTATAGTCTTGTCGTATATGGTGTACGTGACCGCGTTCTTGGCGATCGGAAATTCCGACAATTTTGTGCGACAGTGTGTATGCAAAACAAGTTTGAGCCAACATCCATCAGAAAAAATCCATGGATTTTGTTGTCGGAATGTCCGATCAATGTCCGACCATGTGTACGGGGCATAACTGTGTTTTATCGTGTTTGCGTTGCAGTTATGTCATTCTACTGTTACTGCGATTTATGCTATAAGGTAATGTTTTATTGTATTGTGTTTTATTGTTTTTTTATTTTACCGTGTTTGCTTTGCAGGTATGGATTATCCTACTGTTACACTGTAATGTTACTGTGCTTTATTGTTAACCATCATTTGCTTTGCAGGTGCACCATCCAGCTGCAGCACGGATTTATTTATTTTGACAGCAACAGTAAAAAAAAAAAAAGAAGAGCATATATGCTGAAGCATGGGGCAGGGGTGGACTAAGGATGCACCCCCCCCCCCCCCGGTTCGGTTTGCAGCAGAACATGCGAACAGGCAAAAAATGGGTGCGAACACGCGAACACTGTTAAAGCCTATGGGACCCGAATGTGAAAAATCGAAAGTGCTAATTTTAAAGGCTTATGTGCAAGTTATTGCCATAAAAAGTGTATGGGGACCTAGGTACTGCCCCAGGGGACATTTATCAATGCAAAAAAAAGTTTTAAAAACTGCCGTTTGTTCAGGAGCAGGGATTTTAATAATGCTTAAAGTGAAACAATAAAAATTAAATAGATAAAGTAGACGGGTACCACGCTTAGGACGAGTATAAAGCTTGCAGCCTCCCCAAACCCCCCCCCCCCCCCGTGGGAGGGCTCTAAGAGAAAAAATATAAACAGAAAAGGGGTTGATGGCGCTACCTATGTACCAAAGAGTGATCTGTCAAGTCACTCTTTAGTGGCTAGAGCAGCTCCAGAAAGTGGTAAACTCACAGTGGTAGGATAAACCACCTATACCTTACCTAAGGGTGTGGATGAGTGCAGAGATCCACCTGAATGTGGACGACGCTCTCAGCCCAAAATAAGGGATATATTTCCCACCAACAAAAATAAATATAAATAAATATCTAAATAATATTAAACCAATACCCAAAGGGTATAACAGGGATAGTGTAACCAAAACTAAATAATAAATCCAAACAGTAGTTGCATAAATCCAAATGAATTAAAAGTGATCCTCTAAGTGTACACAATGCATAAAGTCCAAACACCAAAAACTAGTAATTATAAAGTGTCCAAAAAAATGTACTGGTGTACCAGAAAAATTCAAATAAGTGTACCAAAAAATGTGTTGACCAAAAAAGTGCAAAAAACACACAAAAAAGAGCAAAAAATGCAAAAATCGCACCAAAAAACAAAAATGCAAAAAAAAAATCAATTTAATCGCACAATTTACAAAAAACGCATGAGTGCATCCATTCCAGTATAAGTGACTGTTCGTGCTTTAATGGGTTGTTGCAGGTGAGTTTTAATGCTCACAAAATCTTGACAGGTGACTTGCGTGCTCCCCCTCATAGGTCCCCACTCACCAGCTCATATTACACCTGCAGGGGTGATACGCCTGTAAATCCACAATGTAGACTGGTGTCAGCCTCTGCAGTCCCTCAAACAGCCTTAGGGTGTCCAAACAATGGCAGGTATAGATATGCATATTCCTCATGGAAAAAAAAGATTGGCTCCCATAGTGTAGTATCCAAAAAAAATAGGATTTTTAAAACAGCTTACCTGTAAAATCCTTTTCTTGGAGTACATCATAGGACACAGAGCCTTAAGTATTTACTTAGTGGGTTATAGCTACCTTCAGGTGTTGACACTGGCACACCCAATACAGGAAGTTGACTCCCTTATATAACCCCTTCTCCTTCCAGGAGTCCTCAGTTTTTGTAGCCAAGCAATATACTAACACCCCATAAAAGCAGGGGCGGGACCTCTGTGCCCTATGATGTACTCCAAGAAAAAGGAGTTTACAGGTAAGCTGTTTTAAAAATCCTATTTTCTTTATCGTACATCATAGGACACAGAGCCTTAAGTATTTACTTAGTGGGACGTCCCATAGGAATGCTACTTGAGGGGAGGGAGACACAACCCGTAGGGCACCCCCAGACCTTGAGGACTTATACTGCTGCCTGCAGACACTGCGCCCGAAGGCGATATCCTCATTCCTTCTTACATCCACTTGGTAAAATTTTGTGAATGTATGGACCGAAGACCAAGTTGTGGCCTTGCAGATCTGAGCAAAGGAGACCTAGTGACGCACTGCCCAAGAAGCACTAACCACTCTGGTAGAGTGCGCCTTAACTTGAATAGGGGGAATCTTACCCCTTAAATCATAAGTTTGAATTATAACTTTGCGAATCCACTTAGCAACAGTGGATTTTGACACTGCCTGTCCTTTTTTAAGACCCTCTGGCAGAATAAATAAGACAGTCTTACGAATCTGAGCAGTTTTCTTTAAATAGATTTTCACTGCTCTCACTACATCAAGACAATGTAGTGACTTTTCTTCCCTGGAACATGGTTTTGGGAAAAACGATGGCAGGACAATATCTTCATTCAGATGAAAGCCTGAAACCACTTTTGGCAAAAAGCCTGGACGAGGGCATAACACCACTCTGTCCTCATGAATAATCAAATATGGCTCTTTACAAGAAAGAGCAGCCAATTCTGAAACCCTCATTGCTGAGGATATAGCAACCAAAAATATCAGCTTCCTAGCCAGAAGGACTAAGGAAACATACTGTAATCGTTCAAATGGCGGTTTTTGTAACTGACAACTAAACTCAAGTCCCAAGGGGTTAAAGGTGATTCAACTGGTGGATTAATCCGCACCACACCTTGCATAAAACCCCGGACTAAAGAATGTGTAGCAAGCGGCTTTTGAAATAAAGCCGATAAGGCTGAGACTTGGTCCTTAATAGTACTTAGGGCCAACTTCATCTCTACGGCGAGTTGTAGAAAGGCAAGAATTCAGCCTACAACCCCTGGCAAAAATTATGGAATCACCAGTCCCTGAGGATGTTCCTTCAGTTGTTTATTGTTGTAGAAAAAAGCAGATCACAGACATGGCCAAAAACTAAAGGCATTTCAAATGGCAACTTTCTGGCTTTAAGAAACACTAAAAGAAATCAAGAAAAATAATTGTTCCACTTCGAATCGCTGAAACCTTTGGTGAGCAGGAAATATTTTGAGCAAATTTTTAGGAACCGATTTAGATTTTTTAGATCCAAAATGGGTCTGACATCTTCATTCGGTTTTGGTACCGTAAACAGGTTTGAATAGAAACCTAAACCTTGTTCTTCTGTGGGGATCTGTATGATTACCCCTTGAGTCAATCGGTCTAATGCTTGAAACAGGGATTTGTCTTTTCCCTAGATCCTTGGGAACGTTTGATCCTAGAAAGTGAGATGGTGAAAACTCCCGAAACTCTAGTTTGTATCTTAGAGTCACTGTGGAGAGAGCCCATCTGTCCTGAGTTTCCCTCTGCCAGACTTCTGCGAAATGCAGAAGTCTTCCCCCTACCTTGGTGAGGGGAGACGCCTCTTCATGAAGAGTTCTTAGTATTCTGCTTTACAGTTTTGCGGCTCCGGGCCTTCTTTTGAGCCTGGGCCTAACCCTGCTATTTTCCTCTGGAATCTGATGGTGGTAGCCATCGTCACTGTCTAGAGGCGGATGCGCTTGGCACAGGAGAGAAAGTCAGTTTAAATGAAGGACGTTTATACTTTCTTTTGACTGGCAAAAGAGTACTTTTTCCACTGGAAATTGTCTGGATGTATTTATCTAAATCATCGCCAAATAGTCGCTCCCCATGAAATGGGAAACTAGACAGTAGGTCTTTGCAGGGTGCTTCGGCAGACCAACCGTTTAGCCAAAGGGTCCTACACATGTGTACTAGCATCTATGGCAAAACATAATGCTTTTGGTAAATCGGCCAACTCACTGGCCTGTTGTGCAGGGAGCTCGTTAAGGGCCTCTGTGAACTGGTCTTTTAAGGACTGACAGATGCCTATAGCTGCAATTGCAGGCTGAGCAACAGTACCTGCTAAAGAAAAAAAGTATTTTAACAGGAATTCCAACTTTTTATCTGTTGGATCCTTTAGCATTTGTGCATTGTCCACTGGACAAGTTAAACTTTTATTCACACTGGAAATCGCAGCATCTACTGTTGGACCTTTCCATTTTTTGGTGAATGTTTTTTTTTTCCCCCAAGGATAGAGAACTGAGAATCTCTTTGGAGGGAGAAAATGCTTATCCGGATGATCCCATTCGGTATAAATAAGCTTCTCTAGTAATGTGTGGACTGGAAACGCATGCACTGGTTGTGAAGGTTTCAAGGAACCTAAAGAAGAAACCAGACTTTTAGCTGACTCTGTTAGGGGTAGCATGAAAGTGGAGAGAATCATGTCCGTAAAGATTGTGAAGCTGAAACTTCAACTGTTATTTCCTCCGCAGAGGAGTAATCGGTTTGCTTTTCCTGATCGTTTGAGGGTAATACCTCATCCTGTCCCCACTGTTCTCCTGGTAAGGGTCTTATCCCCTTTAATGGAGGATGCGATTAAAGCCGCTAATCTTCCTTCTAAGCCCTGCAGGGCAGAGGAAAATGCATCTTCAGTCACGTATACAGTGGCTGAAGTGTGAGAAGCAGTTGCACCACCAATTGCTTCCAATCACTCACCCTGGCTTGCCATGTCAGGTATCTCCAGGGAGGATGGCAATGTAGAGGCATGTCTGGAGTTCCCAGTGCCTGGGGGTGATTTTGGTGCCTTAGTAGTAAGCCTTAAAACCATAGTGCAAAGTACTAAAAGCAAAGGTACACTAAGAACTGTTCTATTTATTTGAACAATAGTAGGAAAAACAGTGGTAGCATAGAATGATCTAAAGCTAAACAATAAGTTTTTTCCTGTACTGCAAATGCCTGTGTAAACCCCTCACGTGCACCAGCGCTTCTGTGGCCTGTGGCAGCCTTGCTTCAGCTGCTCTGATAGACACTGTCCGTTTCCCAGAGTATCAGCTTTAAGCTTTTTCAGGTGTGAGCCTGATTGTCTATACGCCACACACTTTTCTGTGCTTTAGCAAGAGTCACCTCAGAGGGGAGGCGGGAAAGGGATTTACACAGCCTTTTTATCAGCTTTTCAGATTTATGCTTGTTTAAACATAACATGTATCCCTATCCACTCAGTTTCCCCATTTAGGGGGAGAGGAGACCCCCCCCCCTTCAGCCGCTGAGACACACGCTGTATTAGCACAGATTTAAACAGGGTCTATACACTATTACTCCCTCTAGAGAAGTTTTTAAGGCATTTTACAATATAACTGAAAGAAAAGTCATAGGTGGACTTTGCAGTTTCTGTGTTTTCCTCTTACCTTTTCCTCGCTGCAGGATACTGCTGTAAACAGAAAGATCCAAACTTTACCCATCACGGCGGGCAGCGTGTTTAAACCTTCAAAGACTGGGGCCCTTTTAATAGGGGTTCCACTCCTTTTGACCATGTATAGCACCCCTCAGGACAGCTTTAGGTAATGTAGCAAGACCACCACAGTGGTGGGATGGATCCGGTTGTGGAGGCTTTTTAAATCCAGCATGGATCCCTCCTGGAGCTCCGCAGAGCACATCTTCACTTGTGCCAACACCTTTAGACACTTGCGAAAAAACGAAGGACTCCTGGAAGGAGGAAGGGTTATATAGAGGGAGTCAACTTCCTGTATTGGGTGTGCCAGTGTCAACACCTGAAGGTAGCTATAACCTGCTAAGTAAATACTTAAGGCTATGTGTCCTATTATGTACGATAAAGAAAATATCATTTATTTAAAAATCAATCAAAAAAGATATGTGTTTAAAAAACAGCCAAAGAACAGAGCCCATACAGCATAGGTGCTTCTCCCATAAAAAACAGCCGGTGGGTAGCATAAGGAGCCCGAGCTGTGGGTGAGCAGCCTGGCACACCAATACATTTTTTCGGACACTTTTTATAATTACTAGTTTTTGGACTTTATGCATTGTGTACACTTAGAGGATCACTTCAAATTAATTTGGATGTATGCAACTACTGTTTGGATTTATTATTTAGTTTTGGTTACACTATCCCTGTTATACCCTTTGGGTACTGGTTTAATATTATTTAGATATTTATTTATATTTATTTTTGTTGGTGGGAAATATATCCCTTATTTTGGGCTGAGAGCGTTGTCCACATTCAGGTGGATCTCTGCACTCACCTACACCCTTAGGTAAGGTATAGGTGGTGTATCCTACCACTGTGAGTTTACCACTTTCTGGAGCTGCTCTAGCCACTAAAGAGGGACTTGACAAATCACTCTATGGTACATAGGTAGCGCTAAAATTTAATTCAAAATGGCTCGCGGCTGTAATGTATTGTATCCCGGCAATATAGATAAAAATCATTGGAAAAAAAATGGCGTGGATCCCCCCCCCCCTTCAGTCCATTACCAGGCCCTTTGGGTCTGGTATGAATATAAGGGGAACCCCACGCCAAAATTTTTTTTAAAATGGCGTGGGGTCCCCCCCAAAATCCATACCAGGCCCTTCAGGTCTAGTATGGATATTCAGGGGAACCCCAAACCAAAATTTAAAACAATGGTGTGGGGGTACCCCCAAAATCCATACCAGACCCTTATCAGAGCACGCAAACAGGAAAAGGGGGGAACAAGAAAACGCCCCTCCTGAACCATACTAGGCCACATGCCCTCAACATGGGGAGGGTGCTTTGGGGTCCTCCCCAAAACACCCCATGTTGCTGGGGACAAGGGCTCTTCCCCACAACCCTTGCCCGGTGGTTGTGGGGGTCTGCGGGCAGGAGGCTTATCAGAAGCTGGAAGCCCCCTTTAACAAGGGGGCCCCCCAGATCCCGGCCCTCCCTATGTGAATGGGTATCGGGTACATTGCACCCCTACTCATTCCCCAAAAAAAGTGTCAAAAAAGTAAAAATGACAGGAGTTTATGACAAATCCTTCATTAAAAAAAAAAGTGGCCCACGATGTAAATCCATCTTCAATCACAGCGCAGACGAACTGAAAAAAACTGATAAACTCTGCCTCCATGGGAGGGGTCCTGCCAACTGCAGATTTTTCGCGATGACAGCGGTTTGTAGCTGAGGGTGGGGCCGCCCGGTGTCCCCGCCCCATTCTGACATCATGTGACATCAGAGGGGGCGGGGTCACTAATCAGCAGCCGTCAATGCACTGTGATCTCGCAGTGCATTATGGGGCATTCCGCGGGCGTTCAAATTTCTCGCAAACGCCCCATAATGTTTTAAATTTGGCGAAGGGGCAAACACCCGATGAACATCAGGCTCATCCCTAGGGTGGACATTAGGGGCAAACTGCCCCTAACATTAGGGGCGGATTGCCCCAATGCTTCGGCATATATTTTTTACTCTTTTTTTGACACAGATTGCAATAAAAAAAAGTTGTTTTATTGACAATGTTTTATTGTTACCATTGTTTGCTTTTCAGGTACTCCATTCATCTGCAGCACAGGTTTATTTATTTTGACAGCAACAGGGTTTGCTCTCATGATACGTAAATCCATGACTCCAGTGCTGTAGGTCGTGATTTCACCACCAGAGTTAAAAAAAAAGAGCATATATGCCAAAGCATAGGGGCAGGGGTGGACAAAGGGGCGGATCGCCCCTATGCGTCGGCATATATTTTTATATTTATTGTATGCCCATCATTAGAAGTGGGTGAATGCAGGGCGGTATTCTAATGGTGGGCATAACACCGATCAAACGTTGTGAATGGAGAAATCTGTTAGGTTCTCTTTTTTCGTTAGATAAAACAAAAAACCTGCGCTGGCAACTCACCATCAAAAATAAATAAATAAATAAATAATAAATATAATTCATAAGATATATAAGTGCACGAATGATGTGGACTGTGTAGGATTGGAAGAAGAGCCACTCAAGAGCTATGCGACTCGAAAATGTCCACTATCGCTACACCAGTGCAATTAGAAAATATGACATGTAAATTATCATTCGTGACCACAAACACAGATGTGAAAATAATGACGAATCATGATGAGATAAATAATGCAAAAAGTGTTGTAAATTGTGTGAAATTGGCAAAAAAGCCACTAAGAACTATGCGACTATTGTGTGTCGTTACACTTGTGCAATTCAAAAAAGGTGACATATAAATTGACATTCATGACCATAATTGCGAGAAAAGAAACCACTTATGAAACAGATGCCAAGTGATAAAAAATATAAATATAAATATAAACATATATTTCTATTAATGGAGAGTCCTTTACATGAAGGTGTTTCTTCACAAAAACATACAACAGACTTCAAGCTTTTTAAGTCGCATAGTTCTTAGTGGCTTTTTTGCCAATTTCACACAATTTACAACACTTTTTGCATTATTTATCTCATCATGATTCGTCATTATTTTCACATCTGTGTTTGTGGTCACGAATGATAATTTACATGTCATATTTTCTAATTGCACTGGTGTAGCGATAGTGGACATTTTCGAGTCGTATAGCTCTTGAGTGGCTCTTCTTCCAATCCTACACAGTCCACATCATTCGTGCACTTATATATTTTATGAATTATATTTATTATTTATTTATTTATTTATTTTTGATGGTGAGTTGCCAGCGCAGGTTTTTTTGTTTTATCTACCACTAAAGTCATAGCACTTGTATCTAACAGCTGCAACACGTTAACCAGAATATAATAATTTTTGTGAGTGCTGTTACTTTACATGATTTTTTATATCTCTTTTTTCGTTAAGCCCACAGGCTGCATAAAAAAAAGAACATTACAATATATGCCCAACAAGGACCAGCGACATACTGGTATGTTGCTGGACTTTGAGTGGTTATACCAGAATGATGCCTGCAGGGTTAGGTATCATCTAGGTATCATTTTTTTCAGCCAGCTTTCATGTAAAAGCCATCCTAGCCTGCCTTTACAAGCAGTGGGAGGGAACGTCTCTCTCCCCCCCTCCACCATTTTCCATGGTTTTCTCTGGCTCTCCTGTCCCACCGGAGAACCCGAGAATGCAGCCGGTGGTTCCGCCAGCTGACCATATAGCTGATCGGAAACCAGAACGGCTCCAATCAACTCTATGGCCTAAGAAACTGGAAGCTATGAGCATTCCATGACTTCGGTTTCGCCGGATAGAAACAGTGCCATTGGGAAATTTGTAAAGCATCTTATCACACCAATCTTGGTGTGGTCAGATGCTTCAAGGGCAGAGGAAAAATCTAAAGTCTAATAGACCCCAAATTTTTCACAAAAAAAAAAAAAAAAAGAGTACCTGTCACTACCTATTGCTATTATAGGGAATATTTACATTCCCTGTAATAACAATAAAAATTATTAAAAAAAAAAAAAAAGGAACATTGTAAAATTTAAATAAAAAGACGAAATAATTAATAATAAAAAAATTAAAGCACCCCTGTCCCCCTGTGCTTGCGCGTAAAGGCAAACTCAAGCGTCAGTCTTGTGTCTTATGTAAACAGCAATTGCACAATGCATGTGAGCTATGACAGATCGAGGGCAGTAATTCTAGCAGTACACCTCCTCTGTAAATCTAAAGTGGTAACCTGTAAAAGGCTTTTAAAAATGTATGTAGTTTGTCGCCGCTGCACGGTTGTGTGTAACGTTAAAGCATGTGTTTGGTATCTATGTACTGGGCATATCATCTTTTATATTTTACCAAACATTTGGGCAATATAGTGCATTTTAGTACATTACAATTCAAAAAAGTATTTTTTTTTTACCCAAAAAATTATGTTTGAAAAATCGATGCACAAATACTGTGTACAAGACCCACCATTTTGATCTGTAGGGCCTTTGTTTTAAAAAATATATATATATAATGTTTGTGGGCCCAAAGTAATTTTCTAGCAAAAAAATAGTTTTTCACGTAAAAAGTGTCAGAAAGGGCTTGGTCTTCAAGTGGTTAGAAGAGTGGGTGATGTGTTGCATAAGCTTCTAATGTTGTGCATAAAATGCCAGGACAGTTCAAAACCCCCCAAATGACCTTTTTTTGGAAAGCAGACACCCCAAGCTATGTGCTGAGAGGCAGGTTGAGTCCATGGAATATTTTATATTTTGCCACAGGTTTCGGGAAAAATTACAATTTTTTTTTTTTTTGCACAAAGTTGTCACTAAATGATACATTGCTCAAACATGGCATGGGTATATGTAACATGACACCCCAAAATACATTCTGCTGCTTCTCCTGAGTATGGGGATACCACATGTGTGAGACTTTTTGGGAGCCTAGCTGCATACAGGACCCCGAAACCAATCACCGCCTTCAGGCTTTCTAAGGGCTAGCACAGTTTCGGAGGCCCTGAAATGTCAACATAGCACAACCCCCTCCCCCCAAAAAAATTACCCCATTTTGGAAAGTAGACACCCCAGGGTATTTGCTAAGAGGCATGGTGAGTATTTTGCAGCTCTCATTTGTTTTTGAAAATGAAGAAAAAAAGTAAAATTTTTTTTTTTTCCTTTTACAATTTTCAAAACTTTGTGACAAAAAGCAAGATCTGCAAAATACTTAACATGCCTCTCAGCAAATAGCTTGGGGTGTCTACTTTCCAAAATGGGGTCATTTGGGGGGGGGGGGGGGGTTGTGCTATCTTGGCATTTCATGGCCTTCGAAACTTATAGGTAGTGAGCAGTGAAATAAAAAATTTACGCCCTTAGAAATCCTGAAGGCGGTGATTAGTTTTCGGGGTTCTGTATGTGGCTAGGCTCCCAAAAAGTCTCACACATGTGGTATCCCCATACTCAGGAGATGCAGCAGAATGTATTTTGGGGTTTAATTCCACATATATACCCATGGCATGTGTGAGCAATATATAATTTAAGTGACAACTTTGTGCAAAATAAAAAGAAAGAAATTCTTATTTTTCAATTACTTGTGACAAAAAAAAAATCAATGGGCTCAACATGCCTCTCAGCAATTTCCTTGGGGTGTCTACTTTCCAAAATGGGGTCATTTGGGGTGGTTTTGTACTTCCCTGCCATTTTAGCACCTTAAGAATTAGATATGCAGTCAAACTAAAAGCTGCGTAAATTCCAGAAAATGTACAATAGTTTGTAGACGCTATAACTTTTGCGCAAACCAATAAATATACGCTTATTGAATTTTTTTTTATCCAAGACATGTGGCTGAACACATTTTGGCCTAAATATATGACTAAAATTGAGTTTATTGGATTTTTTTTATAACAAAGTAGAAAATATAATTTTTTTTTCAAAATTTTTGGTCATTTTACATTTATATTGTAAAAAATAAAAATCCCAGGAGGTGATTTGTGGGGGAAAAAAAAGGACGCAAATTTAGTTTGGGTACAGCATTGCACGCCCGTGCAATTACCAGTTAAAGCAGCACAGTGCCAAATTGTAAAAAGTCCTTTGGTCATTAAGGGGGCAAATTCTTCTGGTCCTTAAGTGGTTAAACATTGCATTTACGGTGCAGTTGCAAATCGTCAAAAGTAATTATTTCCCATTTTAGCTTTGGAAAAAAAAAAAAACACCACGACCACACAGGGCATTTGAGAATTGCTGCCTTTTGCAACTCGAATGCCTGAACAACACATCCTAAATGCTCATTAATGCTATAGGTGTGTTAATATTTAGGCGGCTTTCTAATTTAACGCAAGTGTGAAAGAGCCCTTAGGATCCGTGGGTGTACAGTATGCCATCTGGTCCAACTACTTATTTCACCTTTATTCTGTCTAAATATTTCTGGACCATAATATTTTGAGCCACGGTGAATCATTTGAGGCTATGTCAATATCATCCCCATTATGGACATGAGCTTTCCCTTGTATACACAGAGCTGAAGAAGGTATTCAATAAATTTGCCTTCTCTTTGTCCCCAGTCACCCACTCTAGATTATTTTGTGCCCAAAGCACCCTACCCATGTTGAGGGCTTGTGGCTTGGTATGGTTCAGAAGGGGGGGTACGCTCTCTCGTCCCTCCATTTTTCCTGCGGCCTGCCAGGTTGCATGCTCAGATAAGGGTCTGGTATGGATTTTGGAAGGGACCCCCATGTCATATTTTTTTTTAAATTTTGGCACGGGGTTCCCCTTAAAATCCATACCAGATCTGAAGGGCCTGGTATGAATTTTGGGGGTGACCCCCACGCCTTTTTTTTTTTAAATTTTGGTGTGGAGTTCCTCTTAGTATTCATACCAGACAAAAAGGGCCTGGTAATGGACTGGGGGGGAACCCACAACATTTTTTAAAATTATTTTTTCATGTATATTGCTGGGATCCGGCAATACATTATAGCCACGAGCAATTTTAAATTAAAATTTTTCCTTTCAAAATTTCATTTTTCTGCGGTACTGTTATAAACATGGGGAAGATGCGCTACTTTACAGGCAGACTAAGGAGACCCCCAGGCACGATATTTAAAGGAATATTTTATTTTTATTGTTTCACTTTAAGCATTATTAAAATCACTGCTCCTGAAAAAACAGGCGTTTTAAAAACTTTTAAGTTGAGGCCAGAGCATGTATGTGAAACAAAAATGTACTTAAAGTGAAGCAATACCTTTTTTTTCACTTCTAGGGTGTAGTGGAGGGTCAGGGGCTGTAGTGGGGGTGTGAGGGGCACACGAACAGGGTGGGCTATGCTCTCGGAGCTTCAGCTCATTCTACTGTGGCAGCAAAATGTCTGTACAGTAATTGCGAGGCACTTTACATACACTCACGGTATGTCCGTACTCGTGAGTGTACGTAAAGTGAGTGTACCTAAAGCTGGTTATGCCTGCATATAATCAGTGCAAATATTGAAAAAGGTCTTACACGTGTAGTATCCCCATACTCTGGAGGAGTAGCATAATGTTTTAGGGTGTAATTCTAAATATGCTCATGCTGTTAGAAATATCTTATTAATTGACAATTTTCTGTTTAACCACTTCAATACCGGGCACTTTCACCCCCTTCCTGCCCAGGCCAATTTTCAGCTTTTAGCGCTGTCACAATTTGAATGACAGTTGCGCAGTCATGCAACACTGTACCCAAATGAAATTTTTAGCATTTTCTTCACACAAATAGAGCTTTCTTTTGGTGGTATTTAATCACTGCTGGGTTTTTTATTTTTTGCAGAAAAAACAAAGACCGAAAATTTTGATTTGAAAATTTCTTACTTTGTCAGTAAATTTTGAAAAAAAGTAATTTTTTTTTCCTTCACTGATGTGCCCTCATGAGGCGGCACTGATGAGGGGCTAATATGCCACACTGATGGGCAACCCGGCTGGCATCAATAATGGGCACTGCTGGGGCTGTACTGTAATCAGGGCACTGATGATCAGTGCCCTGATTACATGTACAGATCTCCCCCGCAAGGAGATGCAGCTGATCAGCTCTCCTCGCCACACACTCTGTCAGTGTGAGCCGATAAACGGCACTTCCTTGTTTACTTGTGACCGGCTGAAATTGAAAACAACCGATCACATGGGTAAAGAGCCGCGTCAACTCTTTACCGAGATTGCGGTTGCGCTGTGTCCTAGGAACACGGTTTGACCGTGATCACCACACGGCGGTTCTGGGGCACCGTCATATAACATAGTCCCAGAATGAGAGGGGATTTTACCCGCCATCATTTTACAATACATTGGGTGGCAAGTGGTTAAAAAGAAAATTAATTTTCTTTGCACATTTTTCAAAAACTTGCGGCAAAAAAAAAAAAAAAATTACTGTTCTGGTGCTGCAAGACCTCCAACAATATACTAGGTAGTCAGGAAATTGCATAATTGATGCCCCTAGAAAGCCTGAAGGTACGCCTTGGATTTTGGGCCTATGTGACAAGGCTGTGGAAAAAGTCTCGCACATGTGGTATTCCCATACTTGGGAGGAGTTGCAGAATGTATTTTGAGGTGTAATTGTACGTATGCCTATGCCGTATGTGAGATTTAACTTTTTAAAATGACAATTTAAATAAAATGTACTTTTAACATTTTCTAAAAACAATTTGGCAAAAAGTTACAACTTAAAAAAACTCACCATGTCTCTAAATAGCATTGTCTTAGTATTGTATGGTCTAATTTTCCAAAAGGGTTAATTTTGTGGTATGTGTACTGACCTTACATTTTAGGGCCTCAAGAAATGACAGGTAGTCAGAACAACAGGGTTAATCAATTTTCAAATATATACACCATGGTTTGTAGGCTCTATAACTTTCACACAGACTAAATATATACAGATGTTTTTGTTTGACCAAAGAAACCTAGCAGAATTCATTTTGACCTAAATTTATGAAGAAGAATTTGCAAAATTCTATAACAGAAACCAAGAAACAGGGTTTTTTCCCCCCAAATTCAGTCTTTTTTCCCTTATAAAGTAATATCTTAAAAAAATTATATAAATTCATTTGTGTACAGTGTTGCATGACTGAGTAAGTGTGAAAGTGTGATAGCACTAAAAACTGAAAAATGGCCTGGACTGGAAGGTGGTATAACAGTTCAGTCTTCCAGTTGTTAATATGTAAAAATAGGAATTTTACATCATACTTACCTGTAAACTCCTTTTCTTTGAGTACATCATGGGACACAGAGGCAGGCTAATATTCATTACCTGCTGGGTTATACTTCATTGCTAGGTGAATGGACACTGGTAGACCAGAGGTCTTCAGACAGGAAGTGATTCCCTATATAACGCCTCCCATACAGGAAGTACTTTAGTTTTGTATCAACCACTAAATCCTCAAAAAAGAGGGGAGGGATCTCTGTGTCCCATGAAAAGGATTTTATAGGTAAGTATGACATAAAAATCCTATTTTATTTTTCATACATCATGGAAAACAGAGTCAGGCTAATATTCATTACCTGCTGGGACGTCCTGGAGCAATAGCCTTGAGTGGAGGGAGACACCCTGCCAAACAGTAGCCATCAGAACTTATACGGCAGTCCGCAGTACACTGTGGCCAAAAGCCAAATCTTTGGCTGCTCGAACAATCACTTGATAAAATTTTGTGAACGTATGCACTGAAGACCAGGTAGCAGCCTTACAAATCTGAGCCACAGATACCTGATGGCGAAAAGCCCAGGAGGTTCCTACACCCCTGGTAGAATGAGCTCTCACCCTAAAGGGAGGAGCTTTATGTTTCAGACCGTAGGCCTGAATGACCAATTGACTGACCCAATTGGCAATGGAAGCTTTGGAAGCTGCCTCCCCCTTCTTGGGTCCTTTTGGTAAAAAAAAAAAACTCTGATCCTCAGATCTCCACAGATCTAGACAGATAAAACTTGACTGCTCAGACAACGTCCAAAGAATGTAGTCGTCTCTCTTTCGCCAAATGAGGCTGAGAGAAAAAAGAAGGCAAAATAATATCCTGATTTAAATGAAAGGCTGACACCACCTTTGGCAAAAGGGATGGAACAGGCATAAATTGGGATAAAATATTAGGAACAAAGAATACGGAGGAGAGATGGGTTTGCTTTAAGAGCATATTAAATAAGGGCATTAGCCAGTGTATCCCATTGGGTAATAAATTTAAAAGAGCGAACAAAAATCCTGGATGGCTTAACTCCAATGTAAAAATGCATATAAAAGCAAAGGAGAAGGCCTTCAAAAAATACAAGGTTGAGGGATCATCCTCAGCATTCAGACTTTATAAAGAATGCAATAAGAAATGTAAGGGTGCAATTAGGATGGCTAAGATAGAACATGAAAGACACATAGCGGAGGAGAGAAAAAAAAATCCCAAGAAATTCTTTAAGTATGTAAACAGTAAAAAAGGGAGGACAGACCATATTGGCCCCATAAAGAATGAGGAAGGACATCTGGTTACAAAGGATGGGGAGATGGGAAAGGTATTGAATTTATTCTTCTCCTCAGTCTTCACAAGTGAATCGGGGGGCTTCAGTAACCAAAACTGCAGTGTTTATCCTCATGACACAACACAGGAAGCACCTCCATGGTTAACAGAGGACGGAATTAAAATTAGACTTGAGAAACTTAACATTAATAAATCACCGGGACCAGATGGCTTGCATCCGAGGGTACTTGGGGAACTCAGTCAGGTGATTGCCAGACCGTTGTTCCTAATTTTTATAGACAGTCTATTGACTGGAATGGTACCAGCTGATTGGAGAAAAGCCAATGTAGCACCAATATTTAAAAAGGGCCCAAAAAACATCCCTGGGAATTACAGACCAGTTAGCCTAACATCAATAGTATGTAAACTCTTGGAGGGGATGATAAGGGACTATATACAAGATTTTAGTAATAAGAACTATATCATTAGCAGAAATCAGCATGGATTCATGAATAATCATTCTTGCCAAACCAATCTATTAACCTTCTATGAGGAGGTGAGTTGCCATCTAGATAAAGGAAGGCCCGTAGACGTGGTGTATCTGGATTTTGCAAAAGCATTTGACACAGTTCCCCATAAACGTTTACTGTACAAAATAAGGTCCGTTGGCATGGACCATAGGGTGAGTACATGGATTGAAAACGGGCATGTTCAGAGGGTGGTGATAAATTGGGAGTACTCAGAATGGTCAGGGGTGGGTAGTGGGGTTCCCCAGGGTTCTGTGCTGGGACCAATCCTATTTAATTTGTTTATAAATGACCTGGAGGATGGGATAAACAGTTCAATCTCTATTTGCAGACGATACTAAGCTAAGCAGGGCAATAACTTCTCCGCAGGATGTGGAAACCTTGCAAAAAGACCTGAACAAATTAATGGGGTGGGCGACTACATGGCAAATGAGGTTCAATGTAGAAAAATGTAAAATAATGCATTTGGGTGGCAAAAATATGAATGCAATCTATACACTGGGGGGAGAACCTCTGGGGGAATCTAGGATGGAAAAGGACCTGGGGGTCCTAGTAGATGATAGGCTCAGCAATGGCATGCAATGCCAAGCTGCTGCTACTAAAGCAAACAGAATATTGGCATGCATTAAAAGGGGGATCAACTCCAGAGATAAAACGATAATTCTCCCGCTCTACAAGACTCTGGTCCGGCCGCACCTGGAGTATGCTGTCCAGTTCTGGGCACCAGTCCTCAGGAGGGATGTACTGGAAATGGAGCGAGTACAAAGAAGGGCAACAAAGCTAATAAAGGGTCTGGAGGATCTTAGTTATGAGGAAAGGTTGCGAGCGCTGAACTTATTCTCTCTGGAGAAGAAACGCTTGAGAGGGGATATGATTTCAATTTACAAATACTGTACTGGTGACCCCACAATAGGGATAATACTTTTTCGCAGAAGAGAGTTTAATAAGACTCGTGGCCACTCATTACAATTAGAAGAAAAGAGGTTTAACCTTAAACTACGTAGAGGGTTCTTTACTGTAAGAACGGCAAGGATGTGGAATTCCCTTCCACAGGTGGTGGTCTCAGCGGGGAGCATTGATAGCTTCAAGAAACTATTAGATAATCACCTGAATGACCGCAACATACAGGGATATGTAATGTAATACTGACACATAATCACACACATAGGTTGGACTTGATGGACTTGTGTCTTTTTTCAACCTCACCTACTATGTAACTATGTAACAGGTCATAACACGACTCTGTCATTGTGAAGGATCAAGTACGGTTCCCTGCATGAAAGGGCCGCCAACTCCGATACACCCTTCTAGCTGAGGTGATAGCCATCAGGAAGGCTAGCTTGCAAATCTAATGGAATTTCCTTAATAGGTTCAAATGGTTGTTTCTGTAACACAGACAGCACCAAGTTCATGTCCCAAGGACACATAGGTGACCTAATGGGGGGAAGAAAGCGAGTTGCCCCTTGCATAAAGGTTTGGATCAGTGAATGGGAGGCTAAAGGCCTTTGGAAGAATACTGATAGGGCGAAAACCTGACCTCTGATTGTACTCAAAGCCAATTCTCCCAATCACATATTTCCGGGGATGCCATTTTCTGGCTTCACACCAAGCAATATAAGTCTTCCAGACCTTATGATAAATCTTCCTAGTGACAACTTTTCTAGCATTCACTAGTGTAGACACTACTGGTCCCGAGATGCCACGGTCCTTCAACACCCTGGTTTCAATAGCCATGCCATCAAATTTAGAGACTGTAAATTGATGTGGAATGGTGGAATATAAGACCTTGAGACAGTAGATCGGGGCGCCGTGGAAGCGTCCAAGGCCCGTCTATTGTCAGTCTCACAATCTCTGGGAACCAGGGCCTTCTGGGTCAGGCTGGTGCCACCAGAATGACTGGAACCCCCCTCTCTCGGAATCCCGCGCAACAAATGTGGAAGGAGAGGGATCAGAGGGAAAGCATTAACCAGGAAGTACTGGCTCTATGGAACTATCAGAGCATCTGTTCCAATTTCCAGAGGATCTCTTGTTCAAGACACAAACTGCTGTAGCTTGTTGTTGAACCTGGATGCCTCTGGCCATCCCCAACTTTGGCAAATTTCCTGGCACACCTCTGGGTGTAGGACAATTCCCCCGGGCAAATCTGCTGGCGGCTGACATAATCTGCCTTCCAGTTCTCTACTCCCGGGATATGGACTGTCGATATCATTGGCACATGTCCCTCTGCCCAGGCTAGTGTGTAGTTCACCTCCATCAGAGCTAAACGACTCCTGGTACCGCCTTGGTGGTTTATATAGGTCACTCCCGTGGCATTGTCGGACTGAACCCTGATGGAGCAGTCCTGAAGCTCCACCGCCCAGGACCGCAGGGCCAGAGGTACTGCCCGTAATTATAGGACTTTGATGGGCAGAGTCTGCTCTGTCCCTGACCATTTCCCCTGAGCTGTCTAAGGTCGCTCCCCAGCCTGAGAGACTGGCATCTGTAGTCAGTACTCTCCAAGTTACCGAGAGAAAGGATTTTCCATTTCACAGGTTCTGATCCTGCAACCACCAGTTTAGGCTTAAGCATGCCTGAGGAGATAAGGACATTGGATAATCCAGGGCCTTTCTTCCTCTGTTCCAAGCCGACAAGATGTCTTGTTGTAAAGGCCTGGAATGGAACTGGGCATAGGGCACTGCCTCGAAGGAGGACACCATCCTCCCTAGAAGACTTATACAGAGCCAAATGGAGGTCTGGTGCCCTTTATCTGACGCACCTGATCCTTCAGGGCACAGATCCTTACGGTTGGTAAGAATACTTGCTTGGACCATGTTTAGAATCAGACCTAAATATCTTAGACTTTGAGCTGGTCTCGATGCTGACTTTTCGGTATTTATGATCCAGCCTAAGCTTTTCAAATACCTCACTTTGTATATTATGCTCTGTACTAGAGCCTGTACTGAGTGATCCCTGAGCAGGAGGTCATCCAGTTACCCGAGCACCAAAATCCCTTAAAATTGGGCCCTTAAAAGACCCAGTACCGGTGCTAGGACCTTTGTGAACACCCGGGGAGCTGTAGCAAGCCCAAAGGGTAGAGCCACAAACTGAAAGTGACGTTCATCTACTGCAAAACGTAGGAACCTCTGATGAGGCTGAAAGATAGGTACGTGTAAGTACGCGTCCTTTGTGTCGATGGAGGCTAAAAAGTCTCCCCTCTGGAGTGAGGTTACTACTGAGCGGACTAGATACTTGTTCAGGGACCTTAGGTCCAAAATGGGCCTTGTGCCCCTGTTTGGTTTCTGAACCCTAAACAGGTTTGAGTAAAACCCTGTGCCCATTTTGAATACAGGAACCTCTACAATCACTCCTTGATGCACTAGATGATGTAGTGCTTGAAACAAAAGTTTCTTTTTGGAGGATCTGAGGGAACGCTGGATCTTAGAAACCTCTGAGGGGGAACCACCCGTAACTCCAGCTTGTAAAAGCGAGATATAATTGAGGTGACCCACTCGTCCCGAATTGTTGTTTTCCAAATGTCTGCAAATTGCAGCAGCCTTCCCCCCCCACCCGATGGAGTGGGGGCATCCCCTCAAAAAGGAGGGCTTGGTTCTAGGTTTAGAAGAATTTTGGACCCAGGGCCTTTTTTGGCCCTGGCCTTGAGGCTTGCCCCTGGCCCTAGCGCTCTGTTGGTGGTGGAACCACCCTGACGCTGAGACATTTGAGTAAGCAGTCCCTGGGTTTTTAAATGAGGGATGTTTGGTGCTTTCCTTCACAGGAAGTAGAGAACTCTTCCCTCCGGAAATCTTTTGGATATATTTGTCCAAGTGATCACTGAATAAACGTTTCCCATGAAAAGGGAAACCAAACAATACCTTTTTACAAGGTAGCTCGGCTGACTAGTTCTTAAGCCATAAAAGTCTGTGCATATGTACAGACAAGAGAGCCAGACGAGAAACCTGCTGTATTGAATCCTTTAAAGCATCAACAGCAAAACACAGTGCTTGAGGAATATCTGTCTTACTTTCAGGCAGATCATCCTCCTGGTTAAGCCTATCAGGCCGTTCGACCGGATCCTTTACGGACTGGCAAATACCAATTGCTGCAACAGCTGGCTGAGTAGCTAAACTGGCCAAAGAAAAGGAAGCTTTTAATAATAATTCCAATTTCTTGTCAACAGGGTCTTTCAAGCCCTGTACGTTATCTACCGGACAAGTTAATTTCTTGTTTAAGGAGGAGACTGCTGCATCTATGGCTGGCATGCTCCATTTTTTAATGAACTTTTCATCCATGGTATATAAAAAGGGAAAACCTTTTAGGAGGCAAAAAAGTCCTGTCAGGATGTTGCCAATCAGCATACACCACCTGTTCCAACAGGGGGTGTAACGGTAAAGTCTATGCGACCTGAAAAGGTCTCAGAGATCCCAAAGAGGACCAGGGGGGCTCAGTCTCCTCTGCAAGAGGTAACTTAAAGGAAGAACGAACCATTTCGGTCAGAGTCTGGATCAAAAGCCTCTGCGACTGAGAGGCAGACATCGACTGGATATCTTCTTGTCCAGATTGCTTGGAGGCAGACTCATCTGCCGGGCACTCAACCGAATTCTGAGCTTTAAGCTCTTCCCCATCCTCAACCCATTCCTGCTCCAGAGTAGGAGACTCCAGGGAGGGGGATCTGTCACGCTTCCTGTCACCCTGCAGGATGGAGGCAATCATGCCGGCAATCCTGTGCTCTAACCTGGCTAGGGCTAAGGACAGTTCATGCTTAGTGATAAAGGGTGAAGCAGCAGCGTTGACTGTAGGCACAATACCAGAAAGGCGCAGTGACTCAGATTGCCCGGGCCTCTGGTCTTTCAGGGGATACAACACTAGGGATACGACTAGGTTTATCAGGAACTACTGATGACATAGGTGTGCCCTTCCCTATGGGGTTAGTTCCACTCCTCTTTTTGGAAGACATTAAATGCCTGCAAACAAAGAGTACTTGGGTGTAGTTAAAACACCTCAGAAGGGAGACCCCTTAAAGGGCTCACTAAACCCCAATTATGCAACAACTGTATTCGCGTACGACACGAATCTTCGTGCGCCCAGGTAAAGGCTACGCACATGTGCGGTATGGCCCCCAAACTGCTGAGCCCAGCGGCGCTTGTGCGAACGCACGTGTGCCATGGCGACCAAGGCGAAATCCATCCTACAGGTAAAAAAACAGCCAGACACAAGCAAAAAAGGTACACTTTGCAAACACCCACAGCTAGCCCAGAACTCCCCCATATGGTCACCGCACACAGGTGTCCAGCCTTTAGCTAGCTTGACTGATTGTTACAATCAGTGGGACACCCCACAATAATAAAATAAAAGGGGTTTCACTTACCCATCCAGGTGCAGGACCACTTAGAAACTAAGGGCCCAATCTTCACGGCGGGTTCCTGTCACTTGGATCTTCAAGGACTGGGTACCCTTTCATGTTTAGGGTCTACTCCCTTGGACCTGTACAGCACCCTGCTGGAAATGCCTTAGCGCTGTAGTGTCGATTTCCACTCCGCAGGGTCCAGCGCCCAGAGGCCACATTACAGGCAAGACCTCACAGGATCTTGAGTCTTCTTTGTGAGGCTCGGGTACCATTTATCTAAGCATAAAAGCCTGTGTCAAATTGATCCGCTAGGTCAATCCCTTGATTTATTTGTGGAACCGTTTGTGGGACTAGAGACCTGGAGTTCAGAGAGCTCAAACAAACCGTGCCATCCACCTTGCAGACACTGGTAAAAAAACTAAAGTACTTCCTGTATATGGGAGGGGAAGGGTTATATAGGGGATCACTTCCTGTCTGAAGACCTTTGGTCTACCAGTGTCCATTCACCTAATGATGGAGTATAACCCAGCAGGTAATGAATATTAGGCTGACTCTGTGTCCCATGATGTATGAAAAAGAAACCTGTTATAAAATGGCTCTTGTAGAAGAGCATATGTGAATATAGTGCAATGCTAGCTTTAACCTGTGAGAAATAAGTTAGTTTGTGTAAAGTTTCACATTTTAATAGTCGATATGGTGATAAACCCAAGTGTGAAAATAATCCAAACTTTAAATCAGTGTTTACAAATGCCACAAACTGTGTAAAAAAACGATGGTTACTTACTGATAATGGTATTTCTATGTACCCTCCAGAATGGCAACACATGAGAGATGAAAGGCTCCTCACTACCTTCCCCCTTGTCCCTCAGTTGTTGTAAAGTAATTCTCCAATCGATTCACAAGGGGTCTTTAGACACTTACTACCTATTGTATACACTCTTTCCTCCACCCATAACAGGGCAGGAAGTAGACCTGCCATCCTGGAAGGTTCGTAGAAATACCGTTATTGGGAAGTAACCATCGGTTTTCTCACCTCACCTTCCAGGATGGCAACACATGAGAGGATATTCAAGTAATCCGCAGACCTACCTTAGTGTGGGACCACTGCCCGTAGCACCTTCCGACCGAAGACTAGGTCTTGCTGCAATAGGACCCCCACTCGGTAGTGCTTCAGGAAGGTGGCTGGACCAGGTGGCTGCGTTATGAATTTGCTCCCAGGAGGCTCCCGCTTTTTCAACCCAGGAGATTGCCAGGGCTCTAGTTGAGCGTGCTTTCAACTTTGCTGGTGCAGGGATACCTGAGCTTTTATATGCTACAGAAATGGCCTGCCTTATCTACCTAGAGACTGAGGATTTTGAGGCCTGGAGTCCCTTCCTTGGTCCAGAAAAAAAGGATTAGGCAGTGATTGGATCTCCTAAAAGCCCTAACCCTTTCTAGATAAGAAAGGAGGCATCTCCTTACATCTATGCAATGGAATCTCTTTTCCCCCTAATGTTTAGGGTTGTCACAAAAGGATTGTAGGTTTATTACCCGTGTCCTATGGAAGGCTGATGACACCTTGGGCAGATATAAAGGATCTGGTCTGAGGGTGATCGTGCCTGGCAGGATCAACAAAAAAGGTTCTTTAATAGAGAGACCCTGTAGGTCTCCTACCCTTCTAGCTGTGGTAATTGCCAGCAGGAAGGCTAATTTTAAAAACTTAAGAGGAACCTCTTCTATGGGTTCAAAGGGGGGTCTAGATAATGCCTCTAGAACCCTGGTTAGGCCCCAAGGCGGGAACCTATCTTTTGTGACCGGGGTAGCCCTATTTCTGGCCACCAAAAACCTTTTAACTAAGGGTTCCTTGCTAACCTAGCATCATGGAAAACAGAAAGGCCACCTGTACCCGAAGAGTGTTCACTGCCACACCCTTCTCTATCCCATCCATAAGAAATTCTAGGATTATGGGGATTGAGGTGGAAACAACCTTTTTTTGTTTACACCAGGTTCAAAAGGATTTCCATACTTTAAAGTAGGGTTGTCCCGATACCGATGCTTCCCCCGATACCTAGAGGACAGCTGTGATCGGCGAGTGGGGGAGTTACAAGATTCTCCCCCAGCGGCTTTCACCAGCTTTAGTGACATACAGCGGTGGTCGCTCACAGCTGACTGTCACTGCATCCTCCTCCATGCCCCCTCCGTTCCTCTGTGTCTCTCCGCTGTCCCCTGCATTCCTCTCTCCTTATCTGTCCCCCTCCGTTCCTCTCTCCTTATCTGTCCCCCTCCGTTCCTCTCTCCTTATCTGTCCCCCTCCGTTCTCCCCCTCCGTTCCTCTCTCCTTATCTGTTCCCTCCGTTCTCCCCCTCAGTTCCTCCGTCCCCCTCCTCCTTCCTTTGTGTATGGATAGAGTCAGCTGACTCTGTCCATTCACATAACTGAAACATTGTAATCTCCTGTGATCACGATGTGTCAGTTTATGAATGGAGAGAAGCCGCTGTCTTCTCTCCATTCATTCTCAGTGCAGCTGAGGCTGCAGAGAAAGGGACTGGGGAATCTCTATCCTCCGTCTCTTTCTCTGTCTCAAGGGGGAGATATCAGAGGTCTGTTAAGACCCCTGATATCTCACCAAAGCCCCCCAAAAGGGCTGATTAAAAAAAAAAAAAAAAAACAAAGAATAAAAAAATATTATTGTAAAAAAAAAAAATTGTAAAAAAAACAAAATTAAAAAAAAAACACACACATACAACGTTCACCCCCCCCCCCCAAAAAAAAAATAGCAAAAAAAAAAAACTGTCACGTGACATTAAAAAAAAAGTATTGGTATCGGCGAGTACTTGAAAAAAAGTATCGGTACTTGTACTCGGTCCTAAAAAAGTGATATCGGGACAACCCTACTTTAAAGTATATCTTTCTGGTTACTGGTTTCCTGCTCAAGAGGAGAGTGTATCACTCTTTCTGAGCAGCCTTTACCTAAGGATCTGGCGCTCACTAACAAGGCCATCAGATGAATAATTTCGGCCTTGGGTGCAACACTGGACCCTGAGAGAGTACTGACAGCGCTTTCAAGGTTGCAAACCACACCCTCCTTGGCCACCATGGAGCAACCAGGAGCAAGCGGCCTGAGGACCAGTTGAGTTTTTGAATGACTCGAGTAATCAGTCCCAGAGGAGGGAATGCGTAAGCCAATTGGAACTTCCATTCCTGGGCTAGGGCATCCAGACCCTCTGACTCTTTCCTGAGAGAGGGAGAAGAACGTTTTTACCTTCCTGTTCTCAAAACTGGCAAAGAGGTCTATTTCTGGGCGGCCAAATTTTTGGACTAATGCCTGGAAAAACTTGGGGTTCAGCTCCCAGTCTCCCTGTCTGACAGGTCGGCGTCTGAGGAAGTCTGCTTCCTGATTGTCCACCCCCATTATGTATACTGCTGACAGCGAGAGTACCCTGTGCTTGGCCCAGTTCAAAATCTCCTTTGATATGTCCAAAAGGGCTTTGGATCTGGTTCCCCCTGGTGGTCTAGGTAGGCTACCGCCGTGGCATTGTCTGAGCAAATCTGGATTTCTTTGCCTAAGACTCTGCCTTCGAAGGTCCTTAAGGCTTCGTCCACTGCTCTGAGCTCCCTGAGGTTGGAAGAGGATCCGACTATCCCCTTGTCTCAGATGCCCTGTACCTTGGCTTTTTCTAGGTGGGCTCCCCAACCCCAGGCGCTTGCATCTGTGGTGAGCTTCAGTGGATTTCACTGTCCCCACGGTCTGCCCTTTTCCAGATTTTCTGGGACTAACCACCACTCCAGGGAAGATTGTACCTGCGGAGTTATGACTAAACTTTTGTCTAGGCTTTCTTTCCTTTTGTCCCAAGAGGAAATGTGGAAAAATGAAGGCCTCTGGAATGCAGTTGCGCCCAAGCGACTGCTGGGATGCTGGCTGACATGAATCCCAGGACCCTGAGAATAGCTCTCTTGGAACACACGGGGATATCAGCCTTGTGATGGCTGTGACTAGTTTCTCCACCTTCTCCCTTAGGAGGAAGAGCTTTTGGGCCTGTTAATATACCTGATAGCCTAGGCAGGTTTGGACCTGAGCCGGTACTAGGCATGATTTTTCCACACTCACCAGCCAGCCTTACTTCTGCAGGACTGAAATTGCCCTTTGGGTATTTGTCTTTACCTGAGCGACTGACGGACCAAAGATGAGCAGGTCGTCCGGGTAAGGTATTAACACTATTCCCTGGAGATGCAGATAGGCCACTGCATTGGCAAGGATCTTCATGAAGATCCTTGGACTGGCTGCTAACCCGAAAGGGAGGGCCCTGAATTGCCAATGGCAAGTCCCTTCCTAGGTTACTACCATGAATCTCAGGAATGCCTGGTGTTCCGGTGGATCGGAACATGCAAATAGGCATCCCTGAGATCCAGAGTGGTCATAAAGACGTCTTTTAGCAGGTTTTTTCACACAATTTCGTAAATACTCTCCATGGAAGACCTCTTGTATTCTAGGAATCTGTTTAAGTTCCTGAGGTTTATGATCAGGCGGTACCAGTGTTAATTTTGGCAGCAAATTTTGATTTAGTTTTAGTCTTATCACTAAAATGGCATTTTAGTCCCATTTTAGTCTTCTGCAATTGTTTTAGTTTTAGTCGTATTTAGTCGACTCAATCTCTAGTACATTTTAGTCGACTAAAATATCCTACGTTTTAGTCGACTAAAATCTCCAGTATATTTTTGTCGACTAAAACTCATTTTAGTCTAAAATCTAATGGGTGTAATTCAATTGTAATGCATTAGTTAACAATTCTCTACAATTTGCACTCATTATATACTGCTGGAGTGAAAAATCTAATATGTTATTTATTATTACATTGAGGTATGAACATGCACTACAGACCAGTGTTAATTTTAAAGCCAAACTTCAATTTAGTTTTAGTCTTAGTGTTTTGACTAAAGAGGCATTTTAGTTTTAGTCCCATTTTAGTCTTTTGACTAAAATGCCATTTTAGTTTTAGTCGTATTTTAGTTATTTCAGTTGTTTTAGTTGTATTTTAGTCAACTAAAATGTTTTAGTTGACTAATTTAACACTGGGCGGTACTTCCCTGATGGTTTGGGTACCACGAAAATATGTGGGAGTGTCTGAAATTTCCTCCCACTGAGGAACGAATTGAGACAGTCAACCCTCTCCTTGATTCTGGCATCACTTGGAATCTTTGGTCATTTGGACTGGAGCGGGAAAACTGAAAATTACTTTCCATAATTTTCCTTTCCTGATGCATCCCATGGCAGCACACACATTGGGTTGTGACTCCGCCTTCACAACCTGATAGGACTGGTTAGCTATAAGATTTGAAGAGGAGTCTACCGCTGCATTCTCAGTAATTATCACCTTAGAAGGGTGGGTTTCTGTGTGCTGCCATGGGATGCGTCAGAAAAGGAAAATTACGGAAAGGTGAGTAAACAATTTTCTGTTTTCCTGACGCATCATGACAGCACACACATTGGGAAATAACTCGCTACATGGGTGGGTGCTTTCAGAAGATTTTATTTACTCAAGTACGGGATATGGAAGAATTTGTTTGAATGATTGTTCTCCCGAACTCAACCGTAGTTAATTGAGCCGGATCTATTCTGTAGTGTGACATGAATGTGGTTCTGGAAGACCAAGTTGCTGCCTTGCAAATGGTTTCTGAGGACACTCTACAGTACGCTGACCAGGAGGTCGTCACTGCTCTAGTCGAGTGGGCCTTCAATCCATCCGGTATTGGGAGCTGCTGTATTAGGTATGCTCTTTTGATGGTTTTAATTAGCCAAGAATCTATTGTTCTTGAAGAGGCTGCCTGACCTCTTTTTGAGCCATGCGGGATAACTAGAAGGTTTTGAGTTTTCCTGAACGGTCTAGTAGCTTCTAAATAGGAAGAAATAACGGATTTAATGTCCAAAGGGTGTGGGTCCCCTTCACTAGTAAGGAAGACTGGAAGATTGATTTCCGAGTTGAAGTGGAAGGAAGATGCTACCTTAGGTATAAACTGTTCCGAGGGTCTGCGGCTCTTTGATTAAGAGAGCTTGCAACTCCGAAACTCTTTTGGCAGACGTTATTGCTACCAGAAACGATAATTTGAACGTTAGATCCCATAAGGATGTTGATTCTAAAAGGAAGAAGGGTTCCCTTGACAGAGCTTCTAGAACAATAGATAGGTCCCAAGTCGGGAAAGTTTGCTTCCTGGGTGGCCTTATTTTCAGGCATGCTTTCTGGAATTGAATTATGAGGGTCTAGAGCTATACTGTCTTTGGATACCGCCAAGGCCTTCGATAGCCTGGAATGGGAATATCTCTGGTGGGTGCTAGAGAGGTTTGGATTTGGCCCCGTATTTATCAGCTGGTTAAAAATCCTATATAATCATCCAAGGGCAAGACTCAAGATAAATAACGATTACTCGGAAAGCTTCCCCTTTGAAAGAGGGACGAGACAGGGGTGCCCCTTGTCTCCTTTGCTGTTTGTTTTGGCCATGGAGCCACTGACGGGAGCGGTGAGATCATCATCTGAACTGCAGGGATTTCACAGAAAAGGGGAGGAAGAGCGAATAGCGCTTTTTGCGGACGATGTCCTATTTTTCCTGGGGGACACGACCTCTTCACTGGAGAAAGTAATGCATCTAGTGGAGGACTTTGGAAAGTTTTCAGGATTGACCATCAACTGGGAGAAATCATCGCTCCTGCCGGTTGATCCATTGGCCAATCCTATTTCGATGAGCTTGCCCCAACTGAAAGTTATGGAGAAAATGAAGTATCTCGGCGTTGTGTTGTCCAAGGACCCCAGCGCGTTCATTGAGGACAACTTGGTCCCCCTCCTATCAAAATTTAAAAAAAAATGTGATATCTGGAGTAGACTCCCCTTATCTGTGGCGGGTCGGGCCAACCTGATTAAAATGGTATGGTTGCCTCAGTTGTTATACCTGCTCCACAACTCCCCAGTTTGGATTGGGGAGAAGTGGTTTCAAAGAATTCAATCCCTTTTTAGGGAATTAATATGGAAAAAAGGGCAGGCCAGGATAGGTCTACAAAAACTGCAGTGCCCCGTCACGGAGGGGGGACTGGGGGTTCCCCATCCGTCTATCTATTTCCTGGCAGCCCAGTTACAACAACTTAGCGGATGCGCCATTGATGGAGGGGGAAGTAAGAGTGCTCAAATTATCTTACAGGGAAGCCCACATAGCTCACTAGTGGAAGCACTGGAGGCAGATTCACTACAAGGAGAGATCCCGACACTTAAAATGATTACTAGGGTTTGGCAGACAACTAAGCGAATAATGGGGTATAAAGGAACCTCAGAATACTCACCAATCTGGAATAATAAGAACTTGCAGGAATTACTATCTGTCGATAGGAACAAGTTGTGGGAAAGGTGCGGGATAAGCCGGCTGATACAGCTATATGCGGGGGATACCATGAAATCCTTTGAGGAACTGAGGCATGAGCACGGGTTGCCAAATCGTGTATTCTATAGCTATCTACAGATTAGGCATGCCTTGAGCAAGCAGCTCGGTAGGCAACCCCCCACATGGTGTAGGATCCCCCTACTACAAACAATTAATTAATTAAATCAGAGACCTCTAAGGGGTTAATCTCAGAGATATATACCCAATTAATAAAGCGAATAAACATGCAGGTAGGCTTCCCCGGGGGCAGGGACAGATGGGCGGCCGATGTGGGGGAGATAGCGGACACACAGTGGAAAAGGATCCTGGAACTTGGACCAGAGGTGTCGGTCTCACCCTCACAAAAAGCCTCCCACCTGATGCTGTTGCACAGATCTTACTACACACCAAAAAAGCTTTTTATGTTTGGCCGCAGAATCAACGACGAGTGCCCTAGATGCAGAAGAACAGGCGACTTAATTCATATGGTATGGAGGTGTCCAAAACTAGTCAGGTACTGGTCCGAGATTTTAAATAAAATAAATACCACGTTTAAAATTAACTTAGAGCTTGATCCCAAGACCTGTGTGCTGGGACATGTTAATAATGGGCTGAGAGACAGGAGCACAGCGGTAGCGGTAGCAAGATGCCCGTTTCAAGCCAGAAAACTAATAGCACAGTCTTGGCAATCAAGAACCCCCCCGACCCCGGAAGATTGGATTGGAACCGTCAACTCCACAGTGTGGAGCGAAAGGACATTCTACACTAGGTCAGGCAACTACAATAAGTTTGTGAGATTGTGGAACTTGTGGGTCCAAGCAATGCCATGCCCGCAACTAGTGCTACTCTAGCGTTGAGAGTACTTGCCTCCCTATTAATGGGGCGCGGCTGAGTTAGGAGCAGCTTAGAGACAAGAGAGAACAATGCACAGAACCAATGCTGTCCATTGGGTGTGCCTTAGAGTTATGGGGGTCCAATAAGGGAGGGTCACAGGGGGGCATGGGGGTGGGCTAAATTAAGAGAAAAGTAATAATACATAAATATGTACAATAGTAATAATAGGACATGTGGTCAACTGGTTTTGAGGTATAAGTTGTATGTTATGTGCTTTGTATTTCGGCACTACTGTTACTATTTACACACTGAAACGCATATCGTAACACATTATTTAAAAAAAAAATAAAAAAAACTCGAAAGGCCACAATGATGTGACAGGATTAGAGACATATATGAGTATCATTCTGAAAGCAGTCTCTGGATAAAGTTAACTGATGTGGCAAAAAAAAAAAAAAAAAAAATTATGAGGGGATTTAGAGCCCATCTGATTCCCATCATTGCGGACAGGGCAGACACTTGAACTTTGAGAGTGCTCAAACTTAGTCCTCTTTCCAGGCCTAGTTGCAGGAACTCTAGGACTTGAGAGACTGAAGGGGAGAGTGGGTCCCAGGACTGTTGCTGTGCAAATGCGGTGAATCTCTCCCAGATTGTTATATGTGCTGTTCATTGACCTTTTTCTGGCCTGTTGCAGTGTGGTCACTACTCTAAGTTAACACCCTTGATCTAGTAACCTTTCCCTTTCAACTTCCAGGCCATTAGGTGTAATCGTTCTGGTGATGGATGTAGGAATCGGCCTTGTGAGCAAATCCGGGATCACTGGGAGCGGTAGCGGTTCCTCTGTGTTTAGGTGTAAGACAGTCGCGAACCATGGCCTCCTCGGCCAGAACGGCAACACCACTATGACTGTGGATGTCGAGTTCCTCAGCCTGGCCAGAAATCTGGCTATTAGGGGAATCGGAGGAAAAATATATCCTAGGTGAAATTTCCATGGGTGGTGAAGACAGTCGATCCCTGCCTCCGTTGGCTAGGCGGCTCTCGCTGGGAATCGGGGACATTTGTTGTTCATTGGAGTTTCCGCCAGATCTATATCGGGAATACCCCATCTGCGAGTAAGGAGAGCAAAAGCTTGAGGACTGAGGGACCACTCGTTTGATATGAATATTCTGCTCAAATCGCCCATAAGTTGGTTCTGTACTGCCAGAACGTATATTGCTATCAACTCCGCCAGGTGAACTTGAGCCCATTCGAGTATAGGCGAACTTCTTCCATGAACGTGTTGCTCCGGGTGCCTCCCTGTCTGTGAACGTAGTTCACAGCCAGAGTGTTGTCCATGCTTAAGAGAATGCTCTTCCCTGCGAGGAATGGTCCGAATGTTAGGAGGGCCTGCCAGGCGGCCCTGAGCTCCAGTATGTTTGAGACTATGCCCTGTGGGCGAAAGGACCAATGTCCCTGGGCCCCTTGTTGTCGATAATGTGCTCCTCACCCCTAAAGGCTGGCATCTGTCATTATTTCTGGTAGCGGGGGGACTATGGGACGACAGCGTGTTAGGTTGCTGACTCGTGTCCACCACCACGCAGATATTTTTACTGCCTGGTTGATAACAATCCGCTGGTTCATTGATGACCTGTTCCACTGTCTTAGGAATGAATTTTGGAAGATTCTTGAATTCCACTGGGACCACCAGGAAGGTGGAAGACATTGAGCCCAGGATGCTTAGACACGTTCTGGCAGGCAGGTACTCTGCTGCCAAGAGCTTCTTTATTTTGTGAACCAACGGCTCTATTTTCTCTTAGTGAAGTCCGACCGTGTTGGAACTGGTGTCCAGTTCGGCACCTAAGAAAATCATTTTTTAGTGCTGGGACCAGGCTGCTCTTTTTCCAGTTTATTATCCACTCGAACTGTTGAAGTGTGGAAATTAGTATTGTTCGATATTGAAGCAGAGTTTGTTGGCTGTCAGCCAGGAGGAGAATGTCGTAGAGATAGTGAAGGACTCTCAGTCCTTCTTCCCTCAGATGCGCTATTACCGGTAGTAAGACCTTTGTAAAGGTCCTGGGGGCCGTTGTTATCCCGAACAGGAGGCTCTGGAACTGAAAATGCTGGTGACCTATTGCAACGCGTAGGTATTTCTGGAAGATTTGGTTCACGGCAATATGCAGATAGGCGTCGGACAAATCGACCGAGAGCATCCAATCTTTTGTTCCACTGCTAGTAATATGGATTGGAGGCTCTCCATTTTGAAGGATTCGACTAGAATCGTTTCGTTGAGGTTTTTTAAATCTAGCACCCGCCTCATGTCTCCCATCTACTTTGTTACTAGAAAAAGTGGAGAATAAAAACCTGCGCCTCTCTGTTCCCGTGGGACCTCTACAATTGCCGGTTTCTGTAGTAATTCCAAAATATACTTGATTAGAAGTTTTCGCTTCACGAGAGAAGATTGTAGTCTGGTAACTCTGTAGTGATCCTTGGGGATTTTGTGTTTGAATGTCCATCTGTGACCCTCTTGGATGGTGGATATCGTCCAGGGGTCTTTTATATGATCTGTCCATACATGAGCAAATAGCCTCAACCTCGCTCCTACTATCGCGGGCTGGGCGTGCATGCCATCAAAATGACTTCTGTTGATCTCCTGAATTGGGGGCTTTGGATTTTTGCACCCTCACAAAGGACGGTTGGGGATTTCGCCAATTCCA
Source organism: Lithobates clamitans (assembly GCA_037952925.1). NCBI lineage: Eukaryota > Metazoa > Chordata > Amphibia > Anura > Ranidae > Lithobates > Lithobates clamitans. The sequence continues at coordinate 5,315,300 of JBBGZY010000014.1, forward strand.
TTTAAATTCCTTCCCTGGTCTGCAAGACCTTGCTTCTCTGTATCTTTCGGCAGATGACGTCTAAAAAGGTGGATTTTTTTGTTGTTCGGGTCTTTTATCAAAAGGGATGAGACCCGATTTACCTCCCGTAACTTTTGAGATTGCAGAATCTAGCTTAGGACCGAACAGGTTGGTACCATCGTAGGGGATTCTAAACCAGCTGGACTTGGAGGTCGCATCTGCGACCCAGGGCTTTAACTACAGTGCTCTCCTGGACATTGCCGAAGCCAACATCGTTCTTGCTGAAGATCCTATTATATCAACCGATGCCTCTCCTGCTAGGCTGATGTTACCCTTCCCTTCCCCTCACCCCCCTCCTCCCCCTTTTCTTTCCCATTTCCACACACTTTGGTGGTGTACGATTCAGTATATTTTATATCCCAAACCAATACGTATTGCATATCCCTTTTTATATCAGCCTGTCTCGCTAACCCCCCATGTTCGCCCCCAGGGGGAACGCCCGAACTGGGCATCTCATATATGCCATCTCCATTTGATGGGGCAGTTGTTGGTGAGTGTGTTTTCATACAAATTATAACTACTCCAATTTTATGCTTCATTATTATGCATGAATATCTTTGTATTTTATGAATGTAATTGTGACTGTTTACCTTTCTAGATGCTATATTTGGACACCTCCTGAGGAAGCAGCATTGGCCGAGAAATTGTTGAGGTTAAACGTCCTTTAGTACATCAATGTGCCTTCATTCATACATGTGGGCTTTATATACTGTCATTTTAATGTATGTTTTTGTTGAAATAAATTCCCAACTTGTCTTGTTGTAAATTATTGTATATATAATTTTTATTGTCTGTAAATCCAATAAATTGATATTTTATTTATAGTTTATGTTTCCATTAAGTACCACAATAGTCCATATACTTCCTTATGGGGAGGTGGGGTTTATTTGGAGTAGCCCTTGCTATATTCCTCCCATCCCCTTATAGCTTCATTACTCTAGGATGATGGTACTTGCTTTTTTGATATCCTTCAGTTAAACCTTTGTGGCAACACCTCTTATTCAATAAATGGGCGGAAAACACACCCTGATCCTTGGATCAACCTTTCCTTTGAATTTTGCCACTTTCCTATGTATTTATATTTTTGGTGATTGTTTTTCTTTTTATGCCAAGTCTTTTGCCCTTCAATTGTACTTTGCAGCTCTCATGTTTTTGGGGTTTACCCCCGATACATAGTGTTTGGGTTGATGGATGTTTTGGGTCCAGCATGGGTGGACTTTATGTCCACCATTCAGGCAGGATGCTTAAACAACCAAAAAATAGATGAAGAAACTAAGGTTTTCCTGGATAGGATGTTTAACCTTTTGAAAAGAAAGTTACACCTTAATTGGCATATTCAATATTTTGAATTGTATATTAGCGAAAAGGTCTGTCCTCTAGGTCTCCAAATACAGGTCTTCCCAACCCTACAAGACCCTTCCCCTGACTTCAAAAAGTCATGGGAAGACACTTTGACTAAATGTAGCATTGAACTAATGATACAACTAACCACCCAGTACCGATCAGATATGACAGTGCTGGATGGGGAGATCGAGAGACTTATCAGCCAATTCCCTAGCATCAAAGATTCTGCCTCCTTCACAGAGAAGTGGAAGGAGGTACGTGATTGTTTAGAGACTCTAAACAAAGACATCATCATTAAAAAACAAGGAAAATTTTTTCAGGACAAGCTAGCCTTCTCAGAAGGATATGCTTAGAAATGGACACGGAAACTACATCCCAGAAGGCATGTGTTCCGAAATCGCAAACCACAAACTGCTACTGCAACTGACTGTACTGAATCTGACTCTTCCATCTCCCCCCTTTCCTCACAGGTGACATCACGGTCGACAAACCCACGTACACCGGGTATTCCCCGCAAAAGATCCCTCACGAGCGAAAGCCACCCCACCAAGGACCCTAAAAAAGGCAAAAAACAACACGGTAAAATATCCAAAACACAACAACCATCACGATCTGGTGTGCAGACCCCCCAAGAGGGGATTCTGCAACCCACTCTACACAATATTATCCCTAAACTATTGCAACCCAATATTCAAACACTACTTTCTCAACCTGTTTTTTTAGTACAGGCGACTCCAGAGTCCACCCGACAGGGGAACCTGGACGCGTTTGTACAGAAAACCCCCATGTTCGGCACTTCCCTAAATCCACCACTGTTGATGTAACTGACAATTCACACAAACTGAACATTATAAACTTGACATCTCACGCTTTATCTTTGGAGGAGAAACAGGTCCTTCAGTTAGGTTTGGGTTTTTGCCCTTCGGAGTCTATTGATATATATGAAACAATCAAAGATTTATATCTTTTCACCCGGAAACCTTACCTATAGCTTCATCTTTGATCAAGATCGTAAAAACTTGAACCTTGAGAAAGAATTAGCAGAGGGGACCAAGAATTTCACTATGGAAGAATTTAAAGCCCCGCGCGACTTAATGCTCCTCTATGATGAGGGAGAGGTAGATCCACCTGACTCAGCGATCAGTACTGATTTGACTGAGTCAACTCGAGGTATTAATTCTACTCTATCGCAGGCCAATCCAAAAAAGAATCACAACCTTAAGCTTAAATTTCGATCTTTTCCAGACTTAATGACATGCCCTCCGGTATGGGCCTTTCTATAAGAGTCCATTCAATCCCTTAACAACCAACATTGGGCAGCATTACCTTCTAACTTAACCAAAAAACAAAGGGCGGTAAACAAACTTCAAAAAAATCCGGATCTGATTATTAAACAGTCAGATAAGGGGGGCAATTTGGTGTTGATGACACATCATCAGTACCAAACTATGTGCCTAAAAGTGCTGCACAGTGTCACTTGGTACACCCCTATTAGTTCCACTTCCATCCAAACGTTTGATTCATTTAGTAAATTAGTCATTTCAGCATTCTGGGAGGACCTCATTGATGAGGACACCCTAAAAGTTATCAATACCCGGATGCCACGAACACCAACTTTTTACGCCCTGCCAAAAACTCACAAAACCTTGAATCACCACCTGGCCGACCTATAGTGTCTGGTAAAGGATCCTTAACAGAAAATGCGAGTAAATTAGTGGATGTGTTCCTTATGCCACATGTACTGAGTCTACCTTCTTACATCAGGGACACTACCGACCTGTTGCGACATATCAAGGGAGTCCAGGTCCCTCCGGACGCCCTCCTCATGGCCATGTCGAAGCTCTCTACTCGAGCATCCCGTACGAGCAGGGCATCCGGGCGGCTGGCTCCTTCCTTATGGAACAAGATCATAACACCTGGCCGTTTAATAATTTCATTTTGAAACTTCTTGAGTTTATCCTTACTAGGAACTATTTTGTTTTCATGGATCAACTTTACCTACAAACCCAAGGCGTAGCCATGGGCACGTCTTGTGCCCCTTCCTACGCTAATTTATACCTAGGGGGGTGGAAAAGGACTATTTTCGGAGACGAATCATTAGAACCATTCCTAAACCATATACTTTGTTGGCACAGGTTTATAGACGACCTTCTGGTCATCTGGACAGGCACTGAACAACTTCTCATTGACTTTGTTGAACGGTTAAATGTTAACCATTTCAACCTTCATTTTACGTTCACTTATGACACCCACAGCATCTCTTTTTTAGATGTAAAAATCATTAAGAATCCCTCTGGCAAATTGATCACAGATCTATTCTGCAAGCCTACAGCAGGCAACACACTCCTTCATGCTTCTAGTTCTCACCCCCGTCCTCTGGTACGCAGCATTCCCTACGCTTAGTACTTGAGACTGAGACGTAACTGCACAGAGGACGGGATTTCCGTCTGCAGGCTGATGCCTTGCGCACACGTCTACTGGCCCGGGGATATAGCCGTACTAATTTAAGAAAGGCCTTTAATAGAGCCTTCGCTCAAGATCGACAAGTGCTTCTCTATGGCCCCCCACGCACTAAGCAACCCTCAACTGTTAAAATCATTACCAAATATTCTGTCCATCACAACCAGTTGCGCAACCTATTATCCCAACATTGGCACATACTCACCGACCATGTTTTAAAAAAATATGCCAGACCTACTCCAGAACTGGTTTTTAGAAGGGCCACCTCCCTTAGGGACAAATTTACTCGTAGTCACTATAGAACTCACCCACTCCTACCAGCGGGTCCACGAGGCACCTTCAAATGTGGAGAATTGTCCACACTGCCCGTGGATCCAGGAAGGGCAAAAATTTGTCCTTCCAAATATTTACACCCCGACACTTTGTGGACTGTGGCACGAGAGGGGTTACCTGATGGTCTGTGCCTGCAAGGTCTTCTACGTAGGCAAGACCATCAGGGAACTTCGGCAAAGGTTGGGGGACCATTTTTATGCCTCTACCAATGGCAACAGATCCACCATAGATTCAACCCTTATTATGTTAAATTTTTTGTGCTGGATGTAATCCCAGAAGATCCCAGGGGAGGTGACTGGGACCGTAAAATCTTAAGACGGGAATCGTTTTGGATTGAACGACTTAATGCCCTCACGCCTCTAGGCCTTAATGAGGCACATACCTACAAACACTTCTTATAACTGGGGGGTGTCCCCCTGGGAATCTTTGTTCTGCCCGGGCCTCTAATTACCTACACAGATGGTTCTCTTCAATTCCATACTTGAACCATCTGTATATATTTTTTCATTTTCTTTATTGTTTATTTGTCATATTTGGTATTCTCTCTTGATCTAACACACCCTTTAACTGTATCAGTGGTCTGGTGGGTCCCATTTATGTGTAACTATGCTCTGTATAATTTCTTTTTGATTTTATGTATACAACTATTAGTAGTTGTGAGTTGGTTTAAATCAATTATTTAAAATTATCGTTTTGTATTCATTTACCATGACGTCAGTGCTCTCGCTGGGAGATTGAATCCTTCTCCCTCAGCCAGACACGCTGTTCGCCCAACACAGCGTCCCCAATGATAGGGCTATGCGTGTGCGCAGCTCCTGCTCACGCATTCGCAATAGCGGAGAGTCGGACCCGGTGACGCCGGCATCTGACGCTATACAGCGCCGTACGTCTATCCATGTTGGGGGTAGATAAGGCGGTCCTTCCAGCCGCTTGTTTGCAGACGGCTGACACCCAGGATTGTGATCGACCAGCACACCATAAGTAAGTTCAGCTCTTCATCACCAATCTGGATCACTGGTTATCTTTGCCTTGTCCCCTCATCCCTCCGGGTGGATGGTGTAATGTTAATGGCTGGACTACACCTATGGTGAGCTCCGCTGTTGCATTGCACACCGGACGGATTGGGGGGAACCCATAGGCATTACTATATATCTTATGGTTCCGCCTTTTTTATCCTCTTTTAGACCTTCCTACGCTGTGGCTGATCATCATTATTCATCCCCGGGTGTCATTAATCACAATTAGTTTATTGGTTTGGTGGGTATTTGTACTGTATGAATCATTTGTGTCTACACCACCCCCTGGGTGCCTGGCAGTTGTTGAGGGTATCTTTCCTATCTCTTTTTGCTCTCCTTCTGTTCCTGAGTACCCCTAGCTTTCTCCCCCCCCTTTGTTTCTTCCTTTCTTTCCCTCTTCATCCTCCTCCCTTCTCTCTTGTTTTTCCCCCCTCCCCCCATCCTTTTTCCCTCCCCCTTTTTCCCCTCCCTCCATTCCTTCCTCTCCTTTCCTCCTTCTCCCTTCCCCATCCTTCTTCCCTTCCCCCCACCCCTTCTTTCCCATTTCCACACACTTTGGTGGTGTATGATTCAGTATATTTTATATCCTTTCTAGATGCTATATTTGGACACCTCCTGAGGAAGCAGCATTGGCCGAGAAATTGTTGAGGTTAAACGTCCTTTAGTACATCAATGTGCCTTCATTCATACATGTGGGCTTTATATACTTTCATTTTAATGTATGTTTTTGTTGAAATAAATTCTCAACTTGTCTTGTAAATTATTGTATATATAATTTTTATTGTCTGTAAATCCAATAAATTGATATTTTATTTATAGTTTATGTTTCCATTAAGTACCACAATAGTCCATATACTTCCTTATGGGGAGGTGGGGTTTATTTGGAGTAGCCCTTGCTATATTCCTCCCATCCCCTTATAGCTTCGTGCAGAGCAGATATGATTTGTTTCTTGGTCCGCTGCTTCCAGCAACAATTTTTCAATGCTGGATGTCCAGCTGGTGATAGCTCTGCCAACTGCTGCTAGAGTGACTGCTGGCCTGCAGGCCCCTCCTGCTGCCGAGTAGGCTTAAGATCGAGGTCTATTTTTCGGTCCATTACGTCCCTGAAGGTCACGGCATCCTCAATTGGCAGAGTTACATGTTGAGCCAGGCGCATTAATGAGGAATCCACCACTGGAGCCGAGATGAAAGGGTTTACCGTTGGTTCTCTTAATGGATAGAGCTTGGCTAGCCTATTATTAAGATTGGATTTTTTTATCTGGCTTTTGCCATTCATCCTTTATTAACTCCTCGAGTTATTCAATAAATGGGAAAGTTTCAGGATCTTTTTTCAGGTTAGGAAAGTATTTCCTTAGTTTACGTGGGGCCTCCTTCTCTTCTTCCCGCCTGATTGCCTCTTTTACTGATTTCGCAAAAGGATCCATTAGTGCAAAATCAAATGAGGTGGGCATTAGAATTTCATCCTCCTCTGGAGAATCCTCTTGATCTTGAGGAACATAAGAAGTTGAAGCCGATGTAGCTTGTGTAATCGGTTCGGATGTTGCCACTTGCAGAAAAGACTCCTTTACTGACTCTTATTATGTTGGACGCTTCCCTTGCATCTGATTCTTTATCATGGGTTGCCTCGTCCAAGCAGGTTTGGCACACTAATTTACTAGGCAGAGCTTGCGCCTCGCAGACCAAGCAGGCATTAGCCGCAGGACGTGTATGGTGGTCATCTCGAGGCTGGTGGGATAATGCTGAATCTCTGTGGTGATGGGAGGAGGTTCTTGACCAGCTTCTCTGGGAATGAGAGTGTCTTGAAGGTGAACGCTCTTTGCGTTTAGAGTGCGATGACCTTGATGACCTACCGAACTACCAGGCTAAGATGGTATTAGTGGCAAGGCTCTCTTTTTCTCCTCATCACTACTTACCCAACATACGCCCACTTACCCTGTAGTCCTTGGATGGTCTGCTGGAGCAGTGGCCTGGAAGAGGATAGAGTGTACCTGTGAAGGAGATTAAATTTTAAGCAAAAGATGCAGAGGATAAGCAGCCAGTGCTGGAAGAGAGAGAGAGAGTGAATAAAGCTTACCAGGTAACAGAGGACAGAGCTGGGGAAGCAAGGCAGCAATGACAGTAGCAGAATCCAGGTGGAGGATAAGCTTTTACCCTCAGAGAGGTTGGCTGAAAGAAAAATGCGTTTTTTTAGATAAGCCGCCGTCACAGCGGAGCTGACGTCATAGCTGCGAATACGCCGTAGCAATTTGCAGCGTCCGGCGCCATCTTGGAGACTGGCAAGAGAGGATGGCGCCTGTGTCACTTCCAGTGGCGCCGTGAATCCAATCCAGCCGCCATGATGGGGCAAGGAGACCGAGGAACTACAGCGCTCAGCGAGCTAAGGTGCGGAAAGTAAATAAAAATAAAGACTGTATGAAAACGGGAAAAACCTACCAGGTGACTGTTGAAACAGGAAAACAGAAATTACAGAAGTTAAGAGGTGGAGGCCGCTTCAATATATTAAACCTCTTTAAGGCTTGTAAGTGTAAATGATTGTAACATACCCCTGAGAATATCAGAGTGGGGTCCTCTACATAAAACTCATTTAGAGACTGTACAGTCAGGGCTTCCAACTAGGAGAGGCTGAACCTAGCTGGGGCGAAGCAGTAAGGGGTTCCAAGCTTTAACCGGACGGTCCACACAGGTAAGGAAATCTTATAGCTAACCAGTCCTATCAGGTTGTGGAGGCGGAGTCACAACCCAATATGTGTGCTGCCATGGGATGCATCAGGAAAGAGCAAATTTCCCTTTTGCCTACCTCTGAAGTACCTCCACTTCCTGCTGGATTCTTTCTTAGTTTTTTTCTGATTTTGTCCCGAGGGGCATCGAAAAAATTTTTTGTACCTTTCCCTTTTGTTTGACAGATAATTTCTTGCCTTTCTTGGAGGACCTGGACAAAACAGTATCAAGACATGGCCCAAACAGTAAGGACCCTTCGAAGGGGAGACCACAAAGTTTAGCCTTTAAAGCAAAGTCCCCTTCCCAGGCTTTAACCCAAATGGCTCTCCTGGCCGAGTTAATAAGGGCGCCTGTCTTGGCTTACGTTTTTACTGCATCCACGGCTGCATCTGCCAGGTAGGCTACAGCCTTCCCTATTACTGAGAGGGAATCCAGAACTTCTTGAAACTTAATACCCTGTGAGAGGTGCTTATTAAGCCTCCCTATCCAGACGTCTGCATTCCTGGCAATGCAGGTGGCTGCTAATGCTGGGGTCATAGCGGAGGAATTGGCCTCCCAGGCCTTTTTCAACAGGGATTCTGTTTTGTGATCCATAGCATCTCAGATGTTCCCTGTGTCCTCAAAAGGAGGGGTCAGACCTTTTTGTCACCTGGGAGAGAGCGGCCTCCAATTTTGGGACCTTTAGGAATTTTTCCACTTCTTCCTCTTTGAAGGGGAATCTTCTCTTCTAAGTTTTAGCTTTGACTAGGCTTCTTCCTGAAGCACTAAATCCTTCAGGGACTGGTGTATGGGAAACACCCTTGACTGGTTTTTAACCAACTCCCTATACATCTTATCCCAGGCCATTTCCTTCATTGGTTCAGGGATCTCTTCAGTGGCATAAATCGCTTGAAGGAGTCTCTCCAAGTCCTCTAGACCAAAGAGAAGTCTGTTTAGTTTGACGCTTTCCACGTCACAATCCAGACCCATATCAGTCTCCACCTCTAAACTGGGCTCAGATTTTGCCTCTTCTTCCATCTCATCCTCTTCCCTAGCCTGAGCTGGGGGAAGGCCCTGAGAGTTTGGTAAAAAAGCACTTGGCCCTGGTCTGGAGAGAATGTGCTCCTGAGAAGAGGGACCCTCTTTAGGGGAAATCTCCACTGCATCTGCCACCTGGGGAGCGGCAGCAGAGGTGCGAAAAGATTGTATAGTGGCCAGCATCTCTGAACAGATTTCAGAAAATCTTTCATTAGACCTGAGGCCTCTTTCCCAGCCAGTTTGTTAATACAACAGTAACAAAAACTCTTGGTGTGAGATTTAGACAATCTTTCTCCGCAGTTACCGCACTTTTTACTGGCACCAGTGCTAGCGGATGTAGAAGGTTCGAAATGGCTGAAAACAGCCATTTCGAACAGGAAGCCAGGGCCCTACGAAATAGTTTAAAACTACGTGGCTATAGCAACAAGTGCCTTAAAAAGGCCTATCCTAGGGCCAAAAAACATAATAGATCTGATCTAATTCACGGTCCTCCAACCTCTAAATCCACATCTGGATTGAGAATGATCACTAAGTACTCTGGACAACACAAACAAATACTTGACCTGATGCAGAAACACTGGTACCACCTCATGGGGGATCCACGTGTTTCTAAACATTTAACCACTTAAGGACTAGCCTCATTTTGGATTTTAGGTGTTTACATGTTTAAAACAGATTTTTTTGCTAGAAAATTACTTGGAACCCCCAAACATTATATATGGTTTTTCTTCTAACACCCTAGAGAATAAAATGACGGTCGTTGCAATACTTTTTTTTGCACCGTATTTGCGCACTTTTTTTTGGAAAAAATTCACTTTTTTGAATAAAAAAATAAGACAACAGTAAAGTTAGCCCAATTTCTTTTTAGATTGTGAAATATAATGTTACGCCAAGTAAATTGATACCCAACATGTCTCGCTTCAAAATTGAGGCCGCTCGTGGAATGGCGTCAGACTTTTACCCTCAAAAATGTCCATAGGCGATGTTTAAAAAATTCTACAGGTTGCATATTTTGTGGTACAGAGGAGGTCTAGGGCTAAAATTATTGCTCTCGCTCTACCGGTCGCGTCGATACCTCACGTGTGGTTTTCATATGCGAGCGCTACTCGTGTATGCGTTCGTTTCTGCGTGCGAGCTCGTCGGGACGGGGGTTTTAAAAAAAAAAATTTTATTTTTATTATTTATTTTACATTATTTTAACACTTTTTAAAAAAAAAAAAATTGTCACTTTTATTCCTATTACAAGGAATGTAAACATCCCTTGTAATAGAAAAAAGCATGACAGGACCTCTTAAATATGAGATCTGGAGTCAAAAAGACCTCAGATCTCATATTTACACTAAAATGCAATTAAAAAAAAAAAGTCATTTAAAAAATGACATTGAAAAAAATGTGCCTTTAAGAGGCGTGGACGGAAGTGACGTTTTGACGTCGCTTCCGCCCAGCAGTGTCATGGAGACGAGTGGGCGCCATCTTAGCCTCACTCGTCTCCAGGCACACCACAGAGAAGGACGTGATCGCCTCTGCCACTAGCGACGGCTCCGGTAAGTGGCAGGGGGCACCGGATCTCGGCAGGAGGGGGGCCCCCTCTCCCGCCACTGATAAAAGTGATCTCGCGGCGAATTCACCGCAGGGACCACTTTTAGCTGAAAGCCGGCCACCGCATGAAAACGGGGATACCGGGGTTATGGCAGCTAGCTGCTGCCATAACAACGATATCCCCGTTCAAAGTTTGGACGTACATCGTCATGCAGCGGTCGGCAAGTGGTTAAAGAGCTATCCTGAGATAACCTACAGACGATCCCGATCCATCAAGGACAAAAAATTGTACATAGTCATTACTCTTCATCCCCTACTATTACCACTGTCAGCAGAGGTACTAGACCATGCCACAAATGTGGCTTTTGTAGATATATCCATGCATCACGCAGTGTTGCCCTCCCTAATGGCTGTATGTACTTTCCTAAATTTTCAGTCACATGTCAGTCAGGATTGTATATTCTATGACCTGCGGCTGTAATGCCTTCTATGTGGGAAAAACAAAACACCCATTTTTTCACCGTATTAGGAATCATGTCTCTCTGGTATGTAAAAGAAAAGATGGAGATGCCCATTAGCCGGCATATGGGCCTTTTCCATCAATTTGATGACACAATGATGCACTTTGTAGCTCTTGAACATGTCCCCCCTGATAAAAGAGGAGGTAATAATGATCAGATCTTATTACAACGCGAGGCTAAATGGATTTCCAATCTATGGGCTCTCAAATATCCTGGACTTAAAGACGCCCTCAGTTTTAAGCCGTTTTTTTTAATTTTCCTTTTCTTTTTTTTTTGTTTTTGATCATTGCTTTGAACCTTGCCCTAAATCTTTTTCAAATTACTATTGTGATAAATTGTTTCATATATTTATACAATTTTTTTTATATATATTTCATACATACTCAATTCATCATTCAACTTTATATATAATATGTAATGTTTAACTTGATGGCACCTTTAGTTCGTGCCACGGCTTGATTTAATATCTAACAAAGGATTTATTTCATTTTTCCTTTTCTCCATGTTTTAACTCCTTCCACTTCGGGCCTCTATTACTTTTTAGTTTGCATGGACACCCAGGGCACTTGCGATGTTGGTTCCTAATCAATGATCCATGCCGCTCATGCCCTGTGTGTGATTCTGCTTGGTTTTGTCCCCCATCGTCTTTTCCAGCCTTTTTTTGTTTTCCTCGAGGTCTGATTCAGTGATTGGTTTGCAACCGATCCAGTCTTATTCTCTCCTGCGTCTCTCCACTCTCCCAACCATCCTTTATGGGCAAAGTACTTTCAAACATGTCGGTCAGTGGCTGTGGGTCACCTGCGCGGCCCCTGACGCCTTGTTTGTACGTGTGGACGCATGCGCAGTGACACCCCCTCAATGTCCGTGGCGTGGCGGCGATGTCAGAACAATATAAATATGGGGATTCGTCTCTTTCCCCCTTTCTTGGTGGCTTCTTATAATCTTTGGATATCTTTCATTAGGTAGGTTTATACTGCACTGCGGTGCCCGATAGATCTATTATTTAACTTCTTGATTTGTTTATATATGCAAAATTAATTTAATTCAATCCTGTTTTTTCGTTCATTTATTGCATTCTAGGGTCAGGCTTGGATTGAGTGGATGCTGCCTTTTCCCTCTCCAAGTCTCCCCCAGCACCTTTGGCATACCACGATTCATCTACTTTGTACATCCCATGTATGAAGTGTTTTACTCCAACCAACACTATGGATGTGATTGCCAGATAGCATTAATTCTACAAACCAATACCTTCGAGGTAACTCCCAATAAAACCCTTTTTCAAATTTATTGACCTAATCACAATCTCCTTTTTTGGATTACCATTTGATATATCACTTTTATTACCCATTATATATATATATATATATATATATATATATATATATATATCTATATCTATATATATATATATATAGATATATATATCACACACATACACACACATATATACATATCATATATTCTTTACTGATAACACCTTTATTGGTCCTTTCCTCACCAGCAAGGACTTTTTCAATCTCGATCGCCTTTGTATTGTCTTTGCAAACATCTATGTGAGGCCTGAAGTGCTAGGGGGAGGCAACCCATGGATCAAACTAACTGACTATGATCTTTAGTTTTGAGTGCAACCCATTGAAATGTATATTAATGTAAGGTTCACCTTTATACAGCAGCCCAATACTCTGCTTTCATATTAAACATAGGCTTCATGCTTTTATATCCTTATGTATATTAAAAATAGTTTATACATAACATACAAAAGTTGTTTTCTGTTAATGAAAAACTATGCACATTTACGCCATGTTCTATGGTATTTAATGATTGATTACTTGTTTTTTGTGTAATTTCTAGTACATTATGATGCCACATGCTAAGTCTCCTGAAGAAGCTCCACTGAGCGAAACATGTTGAGAAAAGTGGTATTCTTATCGTGATTTGTCACTGTATTTTATGAAATTTTCTGTATCCTAATTGGTCTTATGCCTTTTAATATTGTTTGAATAAAATGTCTTTTTATATAATATTTTTGGTATCGGTAATTCCCAAACATCGATACTTCAGTACACCATTAAAGTCCCGAGGCTCACTGCCTCAAAGTCCATTTCTCTATGTAGAAGGTGATTTGTCAGCGACCTCCTGAGATCCGCCTGGGGAGTCTGCAAGAGAAGAGGAGATAAAGGAAACATCACACTTCCGGCCCCCTTCAGTGATGGCTGAAGGCTCTATTTGCCAGAGGCGAGTGGTCCCTAGGGGGTTCCCAGGGACCACTAAAGGCTGGTGTCACTCAGCATAATAGGCAAAATACATTTACCAGGCCCTAACTTGCTCTTGCCTGCAGCCATCTGTGGTGCCTTGCCAGCCTCTTTTTCCATGAGGTGGGTAACAGCAGACTTCCAGCTCCTTGCAGCTCGCTGGGTCCTGAGAGAAGACAAAGAACCTCCAGCCTCTGCAGCCACATGGGTCCGGCGTCTCCTCCATGCTTTATTTCCCCTTCCTAGGTCATGCTGGGCATCCTCCGCCCCCCGACCGGAAGTCCCGGTGCACAAGTGTCCTCCCCCTAGTGTCTTACTTCCTCTGGGCTCTGGGAAAACGGCACCCACTGCACACAGGAGAGGATAGGAGACTCTAGTTGCTGAGCAGCGTGCAACAGCAGGGGAACGTTAGAAACACCCAAACCGCCTGCACCACACCCTGGAGCAACCTGTGAGAAGCTTGAAGCGGCAGGTTAGAGCAGACCTCACTGGCATTCCTGAACCTAGCTCACAGGGGTACCATCCGACTCTTTTTAATCTTCTGGTCAGAGAAAAAAAATAAACGTTTCACTGTAGGAGAAACACAATCAATACTGAGGGACAAGGGGGAAGGTGGGGCCTTTTAAACAGCTGTGAACTGAAGGCGTTTCCTGCCCATCATCTCTCATGTGTTGCCGTCCTGGAAGGTGAAGTGACAAAACTATAAAGAGTGTTCCGTTGTGTCCATCAGCATGCACTGCATGAACAATAATTCATTCTTGATACTTGTGTTGAAAAATCTACCAATTCGTGCGACCTGTGAATTTGCTTACCTTCTCCTATAAACCCTAAATCATAAGGGGGTTACACAAACCTCTTTCAAAACCTTCTGCAACCAAACACTCTCAGTCTCACCCGTAAAAGGAAAATTCCGTTATCACTCCACCTCTCAATGTATCCTTGGAGGTCCGAAAACCTTCACAATCCTCAATATAATATGGCAACATGGAACTGCTCTCTGTAAATGCAGTATTAACCACTTCCGGACCGCCCACCGTCGTTATACGATGGTACTTTGAAGGAGGATATCATTGTTATGGCAGCAGCTAGCTGCCGTAACCCCAGTATCTTTTTCTTCAGTGAGCGGCCCGGTTTAGGATAAAAGTGGTCTCTGTGGAATATTTGCCACAAGATCACTTTTATCGCCTGCGGGAGAGAGCCCCCCACCTCCAGCCGCAAATTAGTGCCCTCCGCCACGGAAAAGGCGATTGGATCGTTCCTGTGGCCTGACAAGGAGACGAGTGAGGGGAAGATGACCCCCAAGCCGTCTCCATATCACTGCAGGGAGGCAGAGATGTCAAAACGTCATTTCCACCCATAGTTCTAAAAAATTTTTTTTTGCATTTTAGTGTAAATATGAGATCTGAGGTCTTTTTGACCCCAGATCTCATATTTAGGAGGTCCTGTCATACTTTTTTTTTTTTTCTATTACAAGGGATGTTTACATTCCTTGTAATAGGAATAAAAGTGATTTTTTTTTTTTTTTTTAAAAAAGCAATGTAAAAATAAAAAATAAAAAGGTAAAATAAATAATAATAAAAAAAAATTTTATCGCGCCCCGTCCCGACGAGCTTGTGTGCAGAAGCAAACTTAAAACATGCAACCTGTAGAATTTTTTTAAACATCGCCTATAGAGATTTTTAAGGGTAAAAGATTGTCGCCATTCCACGAGTGGGCGTAATTTTGAAGCGTGACATGTTGGGCATCAATTTACTCAGCGTAACATTATCTTTCACAATATTAAGAAAAAAGTGGGCTAACTTTACTGTTGTCTTATTTAATTAAAAAAAAGTATTTTTTTTCCCCCAAAAAAGTGTGCTTGTTAGACCGCTGCGCAAATACAGTGTGACAAAGTATTGCAACGACTGCAATTTTATTCTCTAGGGTGTTAGTAAAAAAAAAAAAGTATAATGTTTGGGGGTTCTAAGTAATTTTCTAGAAAAAAAAAAGCTTCAACTTGTAAACAAATCTCAGAAAGAGGCTCGGTCCTTAAATGGTTAATCATAAAACCATAAAATATATTCACAGCCATACAAAGAACATCAGCATTTAAAAATATCTGCAATCGGCATAACCAGGGAAGCGAGGGCAGTGAATACTGAGTAATCCAAAGCCAAGTGAGCGACTAGGTGTAATGACATCACACAATTGCTTTGCCCTTACACATTGCGTCACATAGGCAGGAGGTGGCAGAACTGCAGTTAAGCCTTGATAAAATTTTTACCAAAGAAGTCTCTTCCCAGTCGGATTCTTCTTCGTCTACAGGACATCTTCCTCAGGCAGTAGGGCTGCAGTACAGGTAAAGTCAGAAAGCAGCTCAGGAGGGTCTCTAAAAGACATTTTGCCCATGAAATCAGACATTGTGGCAGAAAATTCCTGTCTAGGTAATTAAGAGGAATGCTGTGCAACCAAATGACCGGTAGAGAATTCAGAGGAAGGCAGGGAATCAGGCTAAGGACAGCTGTCCGATTAGAGGGTACGACAGCCCTGTGGAGATGGACCACAATCTTCCCATCCTATCAATCACAAGAGGAGTGGACCTGATGGGGAACTAGTGTCTCTGAATCCCTATCAGGCTCCATCTCCCAGATGCTGCCCTCTGTGACAGGTACAGGGAGATCAGCTGCACCAAAGACAATCTAGTCTCAGTGCTCCTCTGTTGTGCGTGCACTAAGTTCATGTACCTGTTTACAACAGGTCGCCTGCAACAACATTTGTGGTGAAGAGGCATGATGAAATTCTAGCGTGTCAAAGACACCCTGTAATATTCCATTTCTCAGGCTGTACTGTGATCAGTGCCCTGATTACCTGCACAGATCTCCCCTGCGAAGAGATGATACTGATCAGCTCTCCTCGCCACACACTCTGTCACTGCGAGCCAAGAAGAGGCGATAAACGGCACTTTCTTGTTTACATGTGACCGCATATAATTGGATACAACCGAACACATGGGCAAAGAGCCACATCATCGACTCTTTACCGAGATTGCGGTTGCGCCGTGTCCTAGGAACCCGGTGCGACCGCGATCGCCACACACTGGTCCTGGGGCGCCATCATATGACGTAGTCCCAGAATGAGAGGGGATTATGCCCGCTGTCATTTTACAATACAGCAGGTGGCAAATGGTTAAAAAGAACACTAATTTTCTTTGCACATTTTTCAAAAACTTGCAAAAAAAAAAAAAAAAAAAACACAAAATTGTCTCTTAGAAAAGATCTTGGGATGTTTCAAATTGTGGTTATTTTGTGAGCATTTCTACTGTTCTAATGCTGCAAGACCTCCAAAAATATACTAGTCAGGAAATTGCGTAATTGAGGCCCCTAGAGAGCCTGAAGGTACTCCTTGGATTTTGGGCCTATGTGGCAAAGCTGTGAAAAAAGTCTCGCACATGTCGTATTCCCATACTTAGGAGTAGCAGAATACGTTTTGGGGTGCAATTGTATGCATGCCTATGCCATACGTGAGATTTTTTTTATCAGGGGTGCTTTATTGAAGGAGAAGAATACAGAAAACGTTACAGGAGAGTATACGAGTTTACAAATCAGACAGAATACAATACATCCACTTTAATACATCTTACATTGCTCAGCTGTCTTCCATATCACCTTATATTCATTACAGCAGTGAGAACTATTATATATAACAATTGTCCCAGACTACATGTGACCCAACGGGGGAGGAAAGAGAGGAAGGAAAAGAGGGGTACAAGGGAGGGGAGAAAAGGAAGAGGGGAGAGAAAGGGGGAGAGAAAGGGGGAGAGGGGAAAAAATACGAGAGGGAAAGATGGGGGGGGACCAAACAGGGAACCATTAGGCACTCCACCATGCGTCATCCTCTGGTTATGTAGCTTGAGGGAGGGATAGACCAGGACATCCAGCTCTCCTCACTAATCTGTCCAGGACGCCCACACCTTGTCAAACTTCCAAGGGCAGCCTCTATTAACCACTTCAGCCCCGGACCATTATGCTGCCTAAGGATCAGAGGACTTTTTCCAATTTGGAACTGCGTCGCTTTAACTGCCAATTGCGCAGTCATGCAAATGCTGTACCCAAACAAAATTTGCGTCCTTTTCTTCCCACAAATAGAGCTTTCTTTTGATGGTATTTGATCACCTCTACCGTTTTTATTTTTTGCGCTATAAATGGAAAAATATTAATATATTTTCTACTGTTTGTTATAAAAAAAAAAAATCCAATAAACTCAATTTTAGTCATACATTTAGGCCAAAATGTATTCGGCCACATGTCTTTGGTAAAAAAAAATGTCAACAAGCGTATATTTATTGGTTTGCGCAAAAGTTATAGCGTCTACAAACTAGGGTACATTTTCTGGAATCTACACAGCTTTTAGTTTATGACTGCCTATGTCATTTGTTTTTGAAAATGAAGACAGACAAGAAAAAACATTTTTTTTTCTTTTTTCAATTTTCAAAACTGACAAAAAGTGAGGTCTGCAAAATACTCACTATACCTCTCAGCAAACAGCTTGGGGTGTCTACTTTCCAAAATGGGGTCATTTGGTGGGGTTTTGTGCCACCTGGGCATTCCATGGCCTCCAAAACTGTGATAGGCAGTGAAGAGTGAAATCAAAAATTTACGCCCTTAGAAAGCCTGAAGGCGGTGCTTGGTATTCGGGGTCCCATACGCGGCTAGGCTCCCAAAAAGTTTAACATGTGGTATCCTCGTACTCAGGAGAAGCAACAATGTATTTTGGGGTATAATTTCACATATTCCCATGACATGTTTGAGCAATATATCATTTAGTGACAACTTTGTGCAAAAAAAAAAAAAAAAAAAAAAATTTGTCTTTCCCGCAACTTGTGTCACAATATAAAATATTCCATGGACTCGACATGACTCTCAGCAAATAGCTTGGGGTGTCTACTTTCCAAAATGGGGTCATTTGGGGTGGTTTTTAACTGTCCTGGCATTTTATGCAGAACATTTAGAAGCTTATGTCACACATCACCCACTCTTCTAACCACTTGAAGACAAAGCCCTTTGACACTTTTTGTTTACATGAAAAAAAATTTTTTGCAAGAAAATTAACTTTGAACCCCCAAACATTATATATTTTTTTAAAGCAAATGCCCTACAGATTAAAATGGTGGGTGTTTCATTTTTTTTTTTCACACAGTATTTGCGCAGCGATTTTTCAAACGCATTTTTTGGGGAAAAACACACTTTTTTAAATTTTAATGCACTAAAACACACTATATTGCCCAAATGTTTGATGAAATAAAAAAGATGATCTTAGGCCGAGTACATGGATACCAAACATGACATGCTTTAAAATTGCGCACAAATGTGCAGTGGCAACAAACTAAATACATTTTTAAAAGCCTTTACAGGTTACCACTTTAGATTTACAGACGAGGTCTACTGCTAAAATTACTGCCCTCGATTTGACGTTCGCGGTGACACCTCACATGCATGGTGCAATTGCTGTTTACATTTGACGCCAGACCGACGCTTGCGTTCGCCTTTGCGCGAGAGCAGGGGGGGGACAAGGGTGCTTTTTTTTTTTCTTTATTATTTTTTTGCTTTTTTATATCTTATTTTTAAACTGTTCCTTTCATTTTTTATTTTTTTTTTTATCATTTTTATTGTTATCTCAGGGAATGTAAATATCCCCTATGATAGCAATAGGTAGTGATAGGTACTCTTTTTTAAAAAAAAAATTGGGGTCTATTAGACCCTAGATCTCTCCTCTGCCCTCAAAGCATCTGATCACACCAAGATCGGTGTGATAAAATGCTTTCCCAATTTCCCAATGGCGCTGTTTACATCCGGCAAGTCATGAAATGCTTGTAGCTTCCGGTTTCTTAGGCCATAGAGATGTTTGGAGCCACTCTGGTCTCTGATCAGATCTATGGTCAGCTGGCTGAATCACCGGCTGCATTCTCAGGTTCCTTGTTGAGACAGGAGAGCCAGAGAAAAACACGGAAGACGGTGGGGGGGGCATTCCCTCCCACTTTTTGTAAAAGCAGTCTAGAGGCTAATTAGCCGCTAGGATTGCTTTTACATGAAAGCTGACCGCTGGCTGAAAAGAATGATACCAAGATGATACCTAAACCTGCAGGCATCATTCTGGTGTAACCACTCAAAGTCGTGAATGGCGTACCTGAAGACAAAAAAATGGTTAACAATAAAACACAGTAAACAGTAAAGTATAAAAAATTGCATACCTGAAAAGCAATGAAACATGATAAAACATCATAAAACATTGCAGAATATAATACAGTAAAAAAGAGCAGAATAGAGAGAATAGAGAAAGAGAATAAAAACGACAACATTTTTTATATATATATATATATATATATATATATATATATATATATATATATATATATATATACATATATACACACACTTTTTTTTGTAACTAACTTTTATAACTGTAACCGGTTCCAGGTTCGGGTCTCTCAAAATGCAATGGCATCTTGGGAGACCCTGTGAAAGTGTGCCTAGTCTGTGCAATGCTGTACCCTATGCTAATACTCAACTAGTGAATGGTAGCGTTCAAAACATTCACCAATGCTGGGCTGGGCCGGGCGGAGGGGCAAAACGCAGGTGCTAGCAGGTATCTGGGCTGATCCCGCTAACGCTGCGTTCTTGGGAACCCTAAACTGCTGGGGACGCCAATATAGATCTGATCAGATATTGATCCGTACAGATACTATACCACTAAGGGAGGCGTATGCTGCGTGCGTGGGTGTTAGCGGTAGATTTTGACCAGTTAATTCGAATACCTGAGAAGGCACCAAACCTATCAAAAAGTTCCAGGGTGGCGTCTAATGAAGGGCCAGCGTCCAAATAGAGCAGGGCGTCGTCTGCATATAGGGATATTTTCTCTTCTAAGCAGCCTATCCGTAGCCCACGTACTTCCAGGGATTCTCTAACAAGTATTGCCAAGGGCTCAATTGCCAGGGCAAAAAGGCTTGGGGACAATGGACATCCCTGGCGAGTGCCTCTGTGGAGTGGGAAGAGATCCGAGACCCTATCATTAGTGCGTACCCTGGCTCTCGGAGCCCGATAAAGCAACCGAATCCACCGCAAAAAGGCAGGGCAGAAACCAAAGTGTTCCAACACCCCCCAAAGGAATTCCCACTCCACAAAGTCAATCGCCTTTTCTGCATCCAACGAGGCCACCACTCTACTTCCTGCATTATCATGCTTTATGGATAGATTAATAAAATGGCGCCTGATATTTATATCTGTGCCCTTACCAGGCATAAAACCAGTTTGGTCAGTATGAATCAATGTGGAAATAACTGACAGGTGAGCAGCCAATATTTTTGCCAAAACCTTTGCATCCACATTGATCAGCGAGATGGGTCTATAGGACGCGCACTTCTGAGGGTCCTTGCCTAGCTTGGGGATCAGGACTATAATAGCCTCCTCCATGGCCCCGGGCAGGGCCCCCCCCCTCCGCCAGCCCAGAGAAAAGGTTTGTGAGTCTAGGTGCCAGGAGCTCCATATGCTGAGCATAAAACTCTGTAGGCAGACCGTCCGCACCCGGAGTCTTACCACTCTGCAGACTTCCTATCGCTGCCTGAACCTCCTCCAGAGAGATATCCTCATCAAGTCGGGCCCTATGGACATCAGTGTCGGGAATGGGACACTATCCAAGTATTCCTGCAATTCAGCTGTGGTATTACAGGTCCTTGAGTACAGGTCCTGGAAAAAAACTACAGAATCTAGAGCCGATATCCTCCGGAGAGGACAATAACAACCCTTGGGCGTCCCGAATATTTGCAATATGTGTGGAGCCCTCCCATCCCCAGCCAACCACGCCAAAAGCCTGCCATTTTTATTACCATACTCAAAAACTTTTTGTTTAGAGTACAGCATGGACTTTAGTTTGTTCAACATTGTACAGGGATAGGTCTCTCAATGCCCTCTGCCATGTCACATGACCATCTGCACCGGGAGATGCAACATATGCTGCCTCAAATCTCACCGCCTCCCCTTCCAGTTGTTCCAGGGACCGAGAAGCCTTCCCTCTGCAACGCTGAAATGCGGGATATGTATTCTCCCCTTATCCAGGCTTTAAAAGTATCCCAGAGGGTTGTAGCATTAGTTGATTCCACATTAGAGTGCCAAAAGTTACATGCCTCCGTTATTGCTTCCTGTATTCTCTATACGTGAGATTTAATTTTTTTAAATGAAAATTTGCATAAAATTTACTTTTAACATTTTCTAAAAAAATGCTGACGTGTTTCAGCCTAAGCATGCTATGATGAAGGCTTAGGCTGAAACGCATCAGCATCTTGGATGATGTTACTGCTATGATGCAATACAGTTTTCTATGGAGAAGTTGTCAAGTTGCCAGCTCGTACTTGTTAAGGACTCACTATGAACTTAATTAGCCAGAGCACAGACCACTCTGCACACTAAACTGCACTATACAGCGGTAGAGCTTGGGTGAGTTTTCTCTTGTGGATCTGCTTGCAGTGCTGGTAGCTTTTACTCTCTCCCTCTGCTTGTGCTGCAGAGGAATCAATTCTAGGATCTGCGTCCCCTACCACCTGCTTTAGGACTCCATGTGTGTGCCCCCTCCCTTCCCTGCAGCGCTGCTGGTTTACCTCCTCTCCTTTCCTGCTGGCTGCTGAGGGCACAGCATTGTGAAAAAAAAAACGTAAAAATAAGTTAGTTAAAAAAAAAATTAAAGGGCTCATTCACATGGGTTCTAGGGCTCAAACATTTAATCGATTAATCCTTAACTGTTTTCATAATCTATTAAATTGGTCAACCAATTAGTTGGCCTGCATACAGAATGCAATATTTGTTTACATATCATGAAATACAGTGCAGCACTCATACAGCTCAGTACACCTCTGCACAGATCAGCGAGTAAGTGAATGTAAGGAGCAATGCCTCATGGGACATGTAGTCCTGGGCAGGAAGTGAGTGGTTCTAAAGGCAGACTTAACTTGCTATAGGAGCACTCTATACTATACTTTGCAGCTTGCTATAGGGGCACTCTGAAAACAAGATGAGCCAGAAGTGCAGGTGGGGGACCCCAGAAGATGAGAATAAGGGCTGCTCTGTGCAAAAACCATTACACAGAGCAGGCAAGTATAACATGCTCTTAGTTTATAAAATAAATAAAAAATAAATCACTTTAACCACTTCAGCCCCGGAAGGATTTGCCCCCTTCCTGACCAGGCCATTTCTTGCGATACGACGCTGTGTCGCTTTAACTGACAATTGCGCAGACATGTGACGTTGTACCCAAACAAAATGTATGTCTTTTTTTCTCTCTCTATATCTATCTAGAGAGAAATACACAGGGCTTTTTTTTTTTCTGAGAGAATAGGTGCAGAAACTCCCCCTTTTGGGAGTTACCAATTGTCTTTGCCCCTACCTACCTCTGAGCACCAGTCCTTGGTTTCACCCCCTACCCACCTCCCAGCACTGCCCCTTTTAGAGAATACAGAACCAAGTAACATTTGTGGTACTAAGTAATTTGTATGGAATTTGTTATTGATAACAAGAAAAGCAGTAAAATAGACCCCCTACCACAGCCAACAATAGACCCACCAGCAACAATGGACCACCTACAACAAAACACCACCCAGCAACAATAGACCCTCTAGCAGCCAGCTATAATAGACTGCTCCCTCAACAGTAGATCCCTCCCAGCGACAACTGACCCCCCAGCAACAATAGACCCACCCCAGCAGCAATCAACCCTTCTGCAGAAATAGCTGCTACCAATAAACATCTTAGGCCTGGTTCACACCTATGCGTTTTTAGTGCTTTTTGCAGAAACGCACTACAGTTCATGTAACATGGTTTCCTATGGGACACATTCACATCTATGCTTTTTTTCAGCCGTTGAGTACTTGGAAAGGGTCAAGGACTTTTTTCAACGCAACAGTGCTTTTTTGGTTCAATAGTAACAATGGAGAAGAGCTGCAGTAAAGCATGTAGTGCGCGTTTGCAGCGATTTTCATTTTTTATTCGGACAAAAAAAAAAAAAGCAAGCATAAAAATGCAAAATCACGTGTGCACAGCAAAAAGGTATGAATCGAGCCCTATGCTGGCCATACACGTATCAATTTCCAGACGAGAATATTCAAGAAAAATCTTTATACATTCGCTGAAAGAATGTAGTTTGAAAACGTAACTTTTAACATTGTTTTAAAATGAAATTCCTGCGACAGAAGTTTTCCATCCCACTCCCTCGAATTTTCCCATCACTGTGGTGGAAAACAAACGTCGATTTTTTTTTTTTTTCACACACACGTTTGGGGGTTCTAACACCCTAGAGAATAAAATGGAGGTCGTTGCAATACTTTGTCACACAGTATTTGCGCAGCGTTCTTACAAGTGCACCCTTTTTGGAAAATATACATGTTTTTGAATTAAAAAAAAAAAAAAAAAAAACAGTAAAAGTTAGCCCAATTTTTTTTAGATTGTGAAAGATAATGTTACGCCGAGTAAATTGATAACCAACATCTCACACTTTAAAATTGCAACAGCTTTGTGTTTTGTGCCGACCTGCACACTACATTCTGTGCTTGCCATTTGCCTATACCGTTTCCCTCAGCCAGGAAAGTCTTCATAAGCTAGGTAAAAGATTGCCTATATAACAAACACTGCATGCTCTTCTGCATCCAACGGTCATTTGGTGCCGCCATTATTCACGTGCAAAAAATAGAAGTCCCACTGGCAGTTGCTGGCTTTGGTAACTTAAAATCAGTGACAGTACGTATGAAGCATGTGAAATAAAATTTTTTTTTAGCTTTGTGTACTTTTCAAGCCAGTACGTCAAAACATTGAAACTGTCAGCATGGCAGCCAATCAGCATTTACTTCAGAAGAGGTCAGTTCACCTCTGTTGCCTAGCACTGGTTTTCTTTAAGATAATCTAAAAATCAGTTAAATGTAATGTGAAAGTCTTCAGCAGCCTTGTGTCTTTAAAGTGGAGTTCCACCCACTTTTACAACTCTTCAGCATCCCTCACTAAACTGTGCACTGTAAAAAAATTGGATATTTTTTTATTTTTTTTCTCAGCACCTACTGTATATCTGCTGTATTCATTTTTCACTTCCTCCTCCCTGGCCGCGGCCCATCGCATCATTTCTTGTTTGCAATGCCTTCTGGGAAAGGGGCGGCAACTTCCTCTGAAACTGCCATTACTATGGAAACCTGACCTGAAACCTATTACACTGCTTGTGCTGCACTGAGCATGTGCGAGATCTGCAAGGATGAGATCCAGGAAGAAATACAGTCTGGCATCAGATGCCCACACTTAAGATGGCCACGGCCTGCTGTAAGTTTATAAAATAACAAACTACTGCTATAAACTAACAAAACAGACCTTAGTTTACACACTAACTTTACTAGAATACATTAAGCTTGTGTATTATAGGAGTATTTTTATTTAAAAAGTATCATTTCGGCCGGAACACCACTTTAATAACGGTAAAGGCAAAAGTTTTATCTGGCTTTCATTTTTTTTTTAAATTTATGTTAGGGTTTGAGGTTTTACAGATCCACAATAAATCCATCTCAAGTAGCACAACATTGCTATTTAATTTACATGGCTTTTTTTTTTTTTTTTAAAGGAAGTTCAGAATAAAGCATGAAGTTCTGGCTGACAATCACACATGGTTATAACATCTTATATTGTACGTGCAAAGTTCAAACCACAAGATTCCTTTCATAGGTCAGACTGTGAATGTGACAACTGAAGAATGCTTGCTGATTGTTAAATATGAAAAGCATTTTACACAGGGCAGCTGCAAGAGTGGATGAGATAATTTTAGAACCCATGGGCAATGTATGAAAGTGCAAATGAAGGTTTAACATGTGAAACCAAGAAAAGAGGACTTGTCCTGGGCTGCAATAATATAGTCCAGAATGCGAAGGGGGAGGATTTAAAGATAAGAAGTTGGATGCCAATACATATGTTTTTGTGTAAGTGTTGAGTAACTTGGCCCACCTTATTACATTCTTGCCAAAAGCTTGTTAGAATACACCTAATCCACAAAAAGGATCCAATAAAACAATACCCCATTTGTAAACAGTACATATTTCCTTTTTAAAATGGACACTCAAAAACTGATAATGGCATTTTGGGTGGACACCAGAAGACTACATCACCTTGCTGCCTTTCCATAGCACTTAAGCCATATTCACTCTTGTGCACACAGCATGATAATATCAATGCACTCCAAAACGTAAACACTGTACGTGTTTACATGTTTGGGTGCATTGCAGTTATTTTATTGCCACAACTCCTCATACATGTACCAAACAAATGCACTTGGCCATCACTACAAAAAAGAGCCAGGTGCCTTTTTCAGTAATGGATACCTATAAGGATCAATTGAAAATAGGCCTGTAAAACATTACATGCCAATGCATAGAAAATGGGGCTTCCAAGTCTACAATTGGAAGATGATCTTTCTCCACAAGTCTGTCTGTACGTTATCACAGTCAGATTTATGATAAAAAGCAGTGAGAAGGAGATTTAGCACCTACCAAGCATCAGAGAAAACTGCAGAATGCTGCAATTTTCTCCAATTCTTTTGGGTATATGGATCAATGTGTTCAGAAAAAAATGTCTCTAGTACAACAAAAAATTATGGCACAGCGGAAATCAATATTAGTGATGAGCACATGGCAAAATTTTGCTTTGCCAGCATATAGGGTGGGATTTACGCTTCTACACAAATATCTGCAATCCATCTGGCATACAGAAAATTTGCATAGGGGTACATCTGACCCCTTACTAGCTTGTGCATAAGGCCAATGTTCCATTATGTACTATTTTTTATAATGGGAAAACCTAATATAGTACTTAGTTTTTTGTTTTTTTTTCTTTAATCACCAGTGGGGGGAAGTGCACTTTATGCAATAAAATGCAGGAAAAAAGAAAGTGAGGGGAAGAGTCCAGAATCTGAGATGTAATGCAACCCCTACGTTAATGGTGTCCAGAGGTCTGCATTGACAGTTTAAAGAGTAGGCTAAATCCCCCCTGGGGGGGAGGGGGGTGGCCCTACAGTAACAAAATTCAATAATAATAATATTCATTATGACTGAGAATGAGGGGAAACTGTCAGAAAATGATAAAAAGCTGATGAGACAACCAGCCAGTCTTCATCTAAACCAGATTTACACTTTAAAGCAATCCACTGGCTGTCCCGACAACAGACAACACTAACTGAATCTGTTGCTGTGTAGTTGCCTGTTGCTGCTCTCTAGGTTTTCTACTGGCCCCATTATACTTTATAGTCTATAGGCAGAAGACAACGGTTCAAACTAAACCATAATCAGGGAAAGACCTGTTTTTTTCCCGCAATACAACAGCCATTTTTTTTTCTAGAAATCCAGGTGAGTTACAGATTATGTGGGTGCCTGTATTTAGTGCCTGTTTCTGGAACAGAGTCACAGGTGCACTTTTTAGCATACTATGGGTTTTTCAGCTTTAAACACACAGAAAAGGTTTTAAATAATTTCCAACACACATGCTAAATAAATCAGACTTTATTTACAAGTAACACAAAAAACACACAAGGCACAACAACTGACTCCTGAACCATCATTGTACACATATAAATATAGTTCAGTATTCAAGTACAATAAAAGCTCTTCCTATGTTACATTGTGTAAACATGAATCAAACTGCAAATACATGTAGCTGGTCTGTACTGTCCCAGAATGACATTTAGACATTTTCTGCTGAATCGGCATTATAAATACTGTTAAGTGTTCTTCATTAATAAAAGACATTTTGCATGGAAGTGTTTGCACACACTTGTCTAGAATAGTGGTCCATGTTTCCAACCAGACATTTCACATCCATTTGCAATTTAAAATATTTCCCTGGTACAAAATCCTTTTAACTAAATTTCCCAGACTTTCTACTACAATATGTAAAAATAAATAAACCTGAAAACTTGTTACCTTAAAAATACTCAAAGAAAAACTTTGTGTACATTTTCTCGATGCTAGATGATCGTGCCAGCAGCACACCTAGGCCAACCCTAGCAGGACAAGGTGGTTTAATGTAAAGTATAAATCCCCAAGTGCTATACGGCAGTACATTTCATAAATGTGGCACAACATTCTAGTAGTGAGCAAAGCTAAGAGGACTTTTAAATGGTGTGTAAATCATGGAATCCCACTAGAATCAACTTGTGGGAAGTAAGCTGCCATAATCTAATGAAGGCACATATGACATTTACTCCGTTTCCATAAAAGAATCTTCACTTTCATTTGTGTTGGCAATTGTTGGTGCCTTTGTTGCATTTTCCAGGGTTTCGTCCGTTTCTGCATCATCAGGTAAGTCGTCGGTGCATGGAGCCTCTTCATCATCATCCTCTGCCTCTATAGGACTGGGAGTCTCTGCTTCCTCTGCCTCTATAGGACTGGGAGTCTCTCCTTTCTCTGATGCATCTAAGACATAAAACCATTCACAGGACATCTAAAGCTATACTTAAACAAGGGAATCTAAAATTTTAATAAACACATTTTTTTCTCAGCTAACATGGAAAATCACCTAATCTGTTGAGGGAGCACACCCCAGAAGATAGGCTGAATTCCCACTGGAACAGATAGATGCCAAAGCACTTTACCCCTCTGGCAGCTGTCTGTTTAAACTGCAGTAGGGGGCAGTGTGGTGCACTATTCAGCACATCACACAGCTCTCTTTTTTTAAATAAACTTTATTTGAAGTACACTAAACTCATGTCACTGTACAGTGAGCTTCAAAACTAGACCATGGAGCAATGGAAGGTGGCCTGATCTGACGAATCAGGTTTTCTTTTACATCATGTGAATGGCTGGGAGTGTGTGTGCATGCGTCACTTACCTGGGGAAGAGGTGGCACCAAGATGCAATATGGGAGGAAGTCAAGCCGACAGGCAGTGTGATGCTTTGAGCAAGTGTAAAAAAGAGAAAAAAAGAGTTAGGGGTAAGTGGCGCTACCTATGCCGGGGTACCTATTATAAATATCAAACCGTGCCTGTATAATCAGTGATGAAGACCACTCGTAAATAACACCATAAAAGTAAGTGGAAAGGAGATCCCCCACCCGTTGCGTGGGGAGGGATATTACCAATAGAAGCCCCCCCAGCAAGTGGTATAGGGATAGTATGGTATACACCCTACAAACGACCAATAAATGAAAATACTATACAGTGTCCAACAAGTGAACCATATATATATATATCAGATAGATCTAAAGTCCATAATAAACCACAGTCCCATCAGATATGCAAAGTGAAAAATGAAGATATAAATCTTTAAGGATATATAAAAAATGAATTAGACATGTGGTGAAAAAATAATGATAAAGTGTAAATATGAAGCTCCAGCATAGACAAAGTTTTTCTAAGTGGTGACTCTCATGAAGAAAAATGCTGATATCCAGTGACTTTTTGGTGCTCCCCCTCAAGGATCCCCACTCACCAGCTCCTTAAACCCCTGCAGGGGTAATAGGCATGCAGTACCAGACGGTGGAATGGCGTCCTAAGATCCAGTGTAGCCGTCCCCAGGTGTCTCCGCTCCAGATATCCCGTCAGTATCTTATTGCCATCCTCATAGGAAAAAACAGGGCTCTCATAGTGATAAGTTTTAAAACAAGTGTTTATTTAAAAACAGTCGATAAACAGCCAGTAAAAACAATCTGAACTCCCTATGCAAGAGGGGCCAGAAACTCACACTCGATACAAGAGAAACTACACAGAGGGAGCTGTGAATAGGGACCATCAGCCGAGCGGCGTGCGCCTCAGCTGCGTTCCAGTACAAGATATGCACAGTCTTATGAAACAACTTAAACATACCCTAGAGAAGCAGTTAAGAGTGTGGTGGGATGTCGCCACCTTAGAAACTTATTATACGGCAAAAATGACCCCAAGAAGGCTCAGATGGGATGTACACCCTAATGATAATATCAATGACATCACACCGCACTTATGGCGGATTGGTTCTCCATTTTTAACAAATGTGAAGGAGAGTTGCTCCAAAATATTGTTAAAAGTAGACAATTCAAATTGAGAATGATAGAAACTAACATAACAGAAATTAAAAGCCTATTAGTACCATTTGCTAACCAGAGGGACTACAAAGATAAAGAGAAAGAACTGCAAGAGTATATTAAAAAATATGATGGTGAGGTCCAGGCAAAAAAAACAGAAAAAATTCAAGAGGGATGTCCTTGATTACAAAAACAACAGAGTCTATAAATGGCAATCTACTATGGGGGATCCCAGTAATGATATGGAGGACACTATAATGGATGATGGTCCCGAGGAAGCCATTGAAGCCAGGATACTGGGGTTAGGGGACAATACCCCCATACCAGGGACGCCAGTGTACCCCACCATAACTAACCGGGGGAGACCTAGAACACCCTGGAACGCAGCTGAGGCGCATGCCGCTCGGCTGATGGTCCCTATCCACAGCTCCCTCTGTGTAGTTTCTCTTGTATCGAGTGTGAGTTTCTGGCCCCTCTTGCTTAGGGAGTTCAGATTGTTTTTACTGGCTGTTTATCGGCTGTTTTTAAATAAACACGTTTTAAAACTTATCACACTATGGGAGCCCTGTTTTTTCCAATGAGGATGGCAATACGATACTGACGGAATATCTGATATCTGGAGCGGAGACACCTGGGGACGGCTACACTGGATCTTAGGACGCCATTCCACCGTCTGGTACTGCATACCTATTACCCCTGCAGGGGTTTAAGGAGCTGGTGAGTGGGGATCCTTGAGGGGGAGCACCAAAAAGTCACTGGATATCAGCAATTTTCTTCACGAGAGTCACCACTTACAAGAACTTTGTCTATGCTGGAGCTTCATATTTACACTTTATTATTTTTTCACCACATGTCTAATTCGTTTTTTATATATCCTTAAAGATTTAGATCTTCATTTTTCACTTTGCATATCTGATGGGACTGTGGTTTATTATGGACTTTAGATCATATATAGATCATATATATATATAGATCATATATATATATAGATCATAGATAGATAGATAGATAGATAGATAGATATATTTTTCACTTGTTGGACACTATATAGTATTTTTATTTATTGGTCGTTTGTAGGGTGTATACCATACTATCCCTATACCACTTGCTGGGGGGGCTTCTAATGGTAAGATCCCTCCCCACGCAACGGGTGGGGGATTTCCTTTTCACTGACTTTTATGGTGTTATTTACGAGTGGTCTTCATCACTCTGATTATACAGGCACGGTTTAATATTTATAATAGGTACCCCGGCATAGGTAGCGCCACTTACCCTACTCTTTTCTCTCTTTTTTTACAATCTGTCACCCCTCTGGGGGTGCGATTCAGGGGAGGCTGCAGACCGGTTAGTCTGTGAGCGCGGGAACATTTGTATTTATGTTGAGACCCAAATCCCTTACCTGAAGGACCTTATGACTAAAGCTAGCATTTGATAAGGTCCATCATCCATCTGCTAAAACGTTATAAACATGTTAACAGAAGACCATCAGTCATGAGAAAAAGTCAGTCTTTGAGCTGTGTGGATTTTCCTTTGAACCACTCCTATTATAAAATTACATCTAGGAAGTGAAGGAAAATTTCCTTCTGGTGTACAGGAGCCAGACAGATTGAAGAACAGTGTTCAGGTTGAGGTGAAGTGCCAAAATCACCTTAGGAAGGAGGCTCTAGGCCTCAACACCACCAGCACATCCTCATGTAAGACCAAATAAGGTTCTTTACAGCACAAGGCTGCCAGTTCAGACATGCCTTACTTTGGTGATGGCAATAAAGAAGGCAACCTTGTGTTTAAGAGGAGAGGTGTAAATATCCCCGATGGGTTCAAAAAGCAGTCTTTGAAGAGCCTACATAAACCAAATTAAGTTCTACGGATTCACATGTTGTACTGAGGAACTACACGAGAAACACCCTATACAAAAGTGTATCAATAAAAGGAAGGCAAGCAGTCTTTAGAATAAGATTGCATGACGATGCCCGTAAGCAGAAAAGTAGGATTCAACCACAGAGCATTTCTTGGAGTAATACAGTCCTCACATTAGGTAAAATAAGTCCTCCATGTGCAAAAGGGTGAGAGTGGGCTGGATTTCACAGCTTACAACAGTGTGAAAATGACCAAATCAGAGGATTCACTGTCTCTCAAGAACTGGGCTCCAATACCTGTACAATTAAAGTCAGGGACTGTGGACCAAGGTG
Source organism: Lithobates clamitans (assembly GCA_037952925.1). NCBI lineage: Eukaryota > Metazoa > Chordata > Amphibia > Anura > Ranidae > Lithobates > Lithobates clamitans. The sequence continues at coordinate 5,346,783 of JBBGZY010000014.1, forward strand.
GAAAACCACTAGTACATACGATCCAATTGATCAGGACAATTGTGTGCTAACTAGACCCCTGTTTTGAACGCAGACTGTTGGACAGGTTAATTTGGTTGTTTGGCAGACTGGTTGGTGAGTTGAGCTATGGAATGTTCTGTTTTTGTCTTTCATGTGATAGCCCTTCCATGTGCTCCTTGCTGTGAAGGCCAGTTATAGGTGGGGGCAGGGGCCATTTGTTTGTTTCTGATCAGGACGAGCCCCTGGAAATTCTGACAGAAGTTTATGCAGGCTGCAGTACTAAATCTGCCCTGATCAGTTTAGAGCTATGGGAATCATTGGGAACGTCCTCCCATCTGAAGCCTGTAGAGTAGACTGGGAATGTTTAATAGGCTGGAAGGCATAACATTAGGTTATACAGATTCAATGAAGTCACTAGAGCATCTATTGCTTCTACCAGGAAATCTCTACATCTGGAGAGAATCCTGATCAGAAAACCAAGTCACTAGACGCTCCAGAATGTTAATCGGGAGACAAGAGACTAAGTTCTCTGCGCCAACAAGGTGTCCAGGACTCCTTTGCTCTTTAGGCTGGCATTGTTAGGATCTGCAAGAAAGCAATAAGGATTTCCCAAATGAGCCTCCAGGCCTGACCTGGTCTTCAGTGTCAGACGAGTCAGCTTGTCTAGAGAGGCTGAACCAGTTTGTTTCACAATAACATAATGTTATGTAGGTATCTGGAGTAGAACTGAGCAAATGGAACAGCCTTGAGGTAGGAAGCCATCAAGTGCAGAACTCCTATGCAGAACTGCAGAGTTGAACAGCTCCTGGACTGTAGAGTCTGATCCTGGGAGCGAAGAATCAGATGTTAAGGAAGAAAACCTATGGCATTGGCCGTGGATAAGATGTCATCCTTACATTCCAATCAATATGTTGGCTCCAGTACTGATTTCTAAATGTTCAGGATCAAACTAAACTTCTGTAAAGTCTGGACTTACTGCACTAGTCAGTATTAGCTCTGACTATTCACTCAATATGAGAGATTGTCCGGGCTTTAGGGGATGGTAGCGCAGAAGACAGACCAAAAATAGTAGTGCTACAGTCTGGCAGTGTTGTGATCCCAGAGCAAAACCAGGAAGTGGGAGAGTGAAGCCAGCTAAAAACAGGAATTCACACCAAAAGCAAAACAGGAATGGCAGAAAGTTCAATAGTAAAAGGTCCCCTTTAAATACAAATTTTGGATATAAAAAATGGCTATGATTATATATTGTTGTCATACCTGAGGAAGTTTTTTTTTCAAGCTCATCATCTGAGGCAGCCTGCATAGTGCTAGCAGAATCCTGTAACTCCATTTTTGGCCTTCTCTCTAGGCTCAGCTCTTGAAGTCGTGGTGCTTGTGGCCGTGTTTTTCTTGCAGGGTTAAGGAAATAGCAGTAAGCACATCTAAAAGCTAGAGAGAAATTATTATGTAAGTATTTAGGAAGCTGACATTCCATGCTAGTGCACAGAAACTAAACAAAAAAAGGCTAGAAAATGTCTGTATAACTGTATACTGTTAATACTTGCTAAAACAGCATTCAGTATATTTTTAAATTTCATATGCCTTTATTTATAATCTCTACATGTACATGCAGACCAAGTTATCTACGTGACAATGGCCACGGGCTAGAATAAACTGATACAGCACAGGGGTGCTTATATATGCAACTCACTTTTTTTCCACTTCTCTTAAATTGTCACAACTATAAAAGCATGTTGGGATCAATTTTGCTGTACAGCAGGGGTGAGCAACCTTTTTCCACTTAAGGGCCAGATTCAATGTATGTGAATGCATGGAGGGCGGCACTTACCTGCTAATAAAAGGATGATAATAATCTGGACATTACACAGCCCCCGCACCTCTGTACCCCCTTACATTACATGCGGTCATTTTTTTAAAACTTGGTGCCTTTAAATCTTCTGTAAACAGAAAGTGATGTCATGACATCGCTTCCGGGTTATGAGATCAGATCAAAGGCGATTTTCGCCTTCGTTCGGGTCTCCGGACAGCCGGCAGACGAGCCGTATGGTCGCTCGGACCTCCCAAGCCTTTAAAACCGCCTCAAACCTTTAGAAGCATCTCAAATTTTCTATATGTAAAACCTTGAAAGGAACATCTTTAAAAGAAACAATGAGAGATTTGTTGAAGACAGACATGGCAGTATCAACTACAGGAATAGCCCCCTTCTTTGCAAGCTCTTTTTCAACTTGAGAGTTCAAAGATTGTTGGGGTGTATAAATTCTTTTAGGAGAAACCCAAATCAGACTGCACAGTCTATATCAGTGATAGTGAACCTTAGCACCCCAGATGTTTTGGAACATTTCCCATAATGCTCAACTACACTGCAGTTTAGTTGAACATCGGGAAAAAAGGAGGACACTCAGAAGTGGAAGTAAAAGGGCTGCGCACCCCATACGATGCATAAGAAAAACAAAGAACCCCCCTAAAGAGGGGCTTTAATGCAGCCAATGGTATATAATTCAAGAAAGGTGATGGAATGGTCAAGTTTAAATTTTTTATTGGTACAAAGGTTAATTAATGACTTCTGACATTAAGAGTCAAGACATGAACTGTAGTACAAAAATTTGTTAAAAAAGGCCGGCAACAGTATATAGTACAGTACAATACATCCAAAGCAACAGGATCAGGTTTACTATTGATGTCCTGACGCGTTTCGTTTTTCTTATGTTTAGTTGAGCATCATGGGAAATTTAGTTCCAAAACATCTGGGGTGCCAAGGTTCACCATCACTGGTCTATATGTTCATGAACAGTGGGATTTCTGCAGGTCTCTTTTTACCCAAAGGGGACTATTGAGATGAAGAGTCAGATTACCCAATTCCAGGGCTTTTGCAGACAATGAGCTTTTCAATATTCGCAAGCATGTTTTATGTAAAGCTCCATCTTCAATATGACAATCTGGGGAAGAAAAATCTTTTGCAGCTTCCCCCAATATTGCCTCCTCATCTTCTATATTTCCTTTTGTGTCCGAGTCATCTAGACATTCCTCTAGATCTGACTCCAGTTAAAAAACGGGAGTAGGAGAAGAGACAGTATTTTTGGGCCCTGGACAAAGAGGACTACCAATGTCACAAACTGACTGAGGAAATGACAGATGCAAAGAATTCTGCTTTAGTCAAATCTGCTTGTTGCATGCCTAAAATAGAGCTAGAATTTATTGCAGAGACCGATGTTCGAGCCAATTCTCCCTCCTTCACCCATCTTCTCTACTGATGACCACCTTATTAGATTCACTCTCTCCTTGTCTGCCTCCTCCTTGCCTTCCAACTACCAAACTATTACCCGCAGAAACCTTTGCCATCTTAACCCTTCTTTTCTTTTTTCTGCTACAGATTGTCTCTGCGACAAAATCTCATCTTTGTCCTGCCCCAACTTTGCCACTTCTGTCTACAACAGTTCACTGTCATCCACCCTGGATACCTTCACCCCCTCACTACGCTCAGGCCTCGACCGCTACAACCCTGGCAGACAGACAACACCAGAAGCCTCAAAAAACGTAGCCATGCTCTTGAGCGTCTGAGGCCAAAGACACAGCAAGATTTCAGCCAATATAAATCTGCCCTCCAAAAATACCATTCCTGCCTCCACACTGCCAAACAGACCTACTTTATCACTCTCATTAACACTAGAGGTCGACCGCTATATCGGCCGGCCGATATATCAGCCGATATTTGGCGTTTTTTACCTAATCGGCATCAGCCGATTGTGCTGATAAAGGCCGATTATAACTTTAGCGTGTCTTGCAAATGACTTCTGTAATAGAAGTCAATCCAAGTTGCCTGAAGTTTTCTTCTCTCCTCCTCTGGGCAGCCTGCCAAATCTGATAAGAAGAAACATTGTATCTCTTCAGGTTCTTTGATTAATGAGCTGAACTCCGTGGAGGAGTTCTCAGTTTAACCATTTAAAGACTAAATCTTTTCTGACACTTGTTGCTTACAGGTAAAAATCCTATATTTTCTGCTAGAAAATCACTCAGAACCCCCAAACATTATATATAAAATATATATATATATATATATATATATATATATATATATATATATATATATATATATATATATATATATATATATATATATATATATATTTATATTTATATTATTTTTAGCAGAGACCCTAGGGAGTAAAATAGCAGTTGTTGCAATATTTTATGTCACACGGTATTTGCGCAGCGGTCTTTCATACACAATTTTTTTTTTAAAAATACACTAATGAAATAAAAAAAAAAAAAACAAAGCAGTAAAGTTAGCCCATTTTTTTTCATCCAAAAGTTTTGATTACCTGTTTTTGTGTATTTAATATTTAAGATACCGTATATACTCGAGTATAAGTCGTTCCGAGTATAAGTCGAGGCCCTAATTTACCACAAAAAAATGGGAAAAACTTATTGACCCGAGTATAAGACGAGGGTGAGAAAAGCACAGCTACTGTAAGTGGAAAAGAGGGTCAACAATGCCCATTTGCAGCATCACTGTGCCCATTTGCAGCCATAGGTCCCCTGAACTTCAAACTCGGTAGTTAAGGGTTCCTAGATGCCCCCTAGCTGCAGCCAAAATTTGGGGTCTCTGAACCCAAAGGGTCCCGAAATGACATTGCTGCAGATGGACACAGTTGACCGAATTTGGGGCCCTGTATCTCAGGGCCACTTAGTGCTAAGAACCCCAAATTTGGTGTGCAAACCCAGTGGAACTAGCATCATGAAATTTCTAAAGCTGGGGTTTCTAGCACCAAGTGGCCCCGAGATACAGGGCCCCAAAAATCAGTTCAGAAAATGTCAAGCACTTTTCTGCAGCAGAGAATGACATTTTCCGAACCGATTTTGGGGCCCAGTATCTCGGGGCCACTTGGTACCACAACATATCCAAAGCTGAAGTTCCTAGTACTAATTCCACTGGGTTTGCACACCAAATTTGGGGTTCCTAGCATCAAGTGATCCTGAGATATGAGGCCCCAAAGTCGGTTCAGAAAATGTCAAGCACTTTTCTGCAGCAGAGAATGACATTTTCCGAACCGATTTTGGGGCCCAGTATCTCGGGGCCACTTGGTACCACAACATATCCAAAGCTGAAGTTCCTAGTACTAATTCCACTGGGTTTGCACACCAAATTTGGGGTTCCTAGCATCAAGTGATCCTGAGATATGAGGCCCCAAAGTCGGTTCAGAAAATGTCAAGCACTTTTCTGCAGCAGAGAATGACATTTTCCGAACCGATTTTGGGGCCCCGTATCTCGGTGCCACTTAGTGCTAGGAACTTAAGCTTTGGATATGTTGTGGTACCAGGTCCACTGGGTTTGCACACCAAATTTGGAGTTCCTAGCACCAAGTGGCCCTGAGATACGGGGCCCCAAAGTCGGTTCGGAAAAATGAAATTTTTTGCTGCAGAAAAGTGCTTGACTCGAGTATAAGTCGAGGGGGGCACTTTCAGCACTAAAAAATGTGCTGAAAATTTCGACTTATACTCTAGTATATACGGTAGTTTTTTTTTGTTATCTAAATTATACATACAAGTAAACAGATTGGAGGTTTGTTTTGTTTAATAAATGTAAGAAATTTTCTGTATCACTTATTACTTAGGGCCCTTTCACACTGGGGCGGTTTGCAGGCACTATTGCGCTAATAATAGCGCCTGCAAACCTACCCGAGGGCTTTCACACTGGAGCAGTGCGCTAGCAGGACGGGGAAAAAAAAAGTCCTGCTAGCAGCATCTTCGGAGCGGTGAAGAAGCGGAGTGTATACCGCTCCTGCCCATTGAAATCAATGGGACAGCGCGGTTATACCGCCAGCAAAGCGCCTCTGCAGAGGCGCTTTGCGGTGGTTTTTTAACCCTTTCTCTGCCGCTAGCGGCCGAATACCGACGGTAAAGCACCGCTTACAATAGCGCTGCTTTACCGCCGACGCCGACGCCCCAGTGTGAAAGGGCCCTTAAGGTTGCTTCCACACTGGAGCAGGCATGCGTTGATGGTAAAACGCTGCTAGTTTTATCGGCGCTTTAATGTCATTTTAGCAGCGCTATTCGGCTGCTAGCGGGGCGCTTATAACCCAGCTAGCGGCCGAGGAAGGGGTTAATGCCCCCCTGAAGCGCCGCTGCCGAAACGCTTTGCAGACACTTCAACAGCGGTGCGCATTCATTTCAATGGGCAGGAGTGGTGGAGCAGCGGTATACACCGCTCCAAAGATGCCGCTTGCAGGACTTTTTTTTTAACATCCTGCCAGCACATCGCCTCAGTGTGAAACGGGTCTAACTGTTAGCTTTTATGAGATGAAGGAAAAAAAAAAAATTGGCATCATATATCGGCCACCGCGATTTCTAAATATCGGTCAGAGAAAAACCCATATCGGTCGAACTCTAATTAACACCCTCTCACACAGTCCCCGTCAACTCTTTTCTGCCTTTACCACTCTACTTCATCCTCCATTACCTCCACCCACTAACTTACTCACTGCCCAGGAGATTGCTAATCACTTCAAAAATAAGATTGAGACAATTCGTCTTGAGATCTCAACTCTACAGATGATATCGCCCTCACTTTACACTCCTTGTCCTCCTGCACAATACTTCCCTCTCTTAACCCAGCTACTATAGAGGAAGTCACTAATCTTTTTTCTAACACCCACCTAACCTCCTGCCCAGTTTCTTCTCAAATACTACGGTCACCATCTGACTATCCTACACTCCTTAACTCATATCTTCAACCCCTCACTCTCTACTGGCATCTTACTCAACCCTCTAAAACATGCGCTAGTCACTCCCATACCAAAAAAGGCCTCACTAGATCCCACCAACCTTAACAACCTAAGACCCATCTCTTTACTCCCTTTTGCCTCAAAACTCCATGAATGTTTAGTCTACAACCAACTGAGTGACCACCTCATTGAGAACAACCTTCTTGATCCTCTTCAGTCTGGATTTTGCCCACAGCACTCCACAGAAACTGGCCTCCTAAAACTCACAAGCGACTTACTAACAGCCAAATCCAACGGTCATTATTCTGTACTCTTACTCTTGGATCTTTCTGCTTCTCCTCAAAAAAACTCAATTTGCTTGGTCTCCATGGCTGCACTCTCCGTTGGTTCAAATCTTACCTATCTCATCGTACCTTCAGTGTCACTTATAACTCCACTTCCTCCTCTCCAACTCCTCTTACCGTTGGGGTCCCCCAAGGTTCTGTCCTTGGACCTCTACTATACTTGATCTGCACATCCTCCCTGGGTCAGCGAATAGCCTCCCATGGCTTCCACTACCATTTATATGCCGCCTTTTCCAGAATACGCCCCTTTTTAACTAATGACACCACCAAGCTCCTAATTCACTCCCTGGTTATCTCTTGCCTGGACTACTGCAACTCCCTCCTCATTGGATTACCTTTACATAGACTATCCCCCTTCAGTTGATAATGAATGCCGCTGCAAGACTCATCCCCCTTACTAACTATTCAGTGCCCTCCACCCCTCTCTGCCAAGCCCTCCACTGGCTTCCACTCACCCAACGAAAAAAAATTCAAAGCATTAACAATTTACAAAGCCATCCATAACTCTGGCCCCAGCTACAGCACTAACCTAGTCTCAAAATACCAACCTGCTCTCTTTGGTCCTCCCAAGACCTCCTGCTCTCTAGCTCCCTTATCACCCCCACCCATGCTTGCCTCCAAGATTTCTCCAGAGCTTCTCCCATCCTTTGGAACTCCCTACCCCAATCTGTCCAACTGTCCCCTAATTTATGCATCTTTAGACAATCCCTGAAAACCCTTCTCGTTAAAGAAGCCTATGCGGCTTCTCACACTGTTTTACTTCTTCCAGCAACTCATCCCCCACAGCTATTAACTTTTGTATCAACTGACCCTTCCTTTTAAGATTGTAAACTCTAACGAGCAGGGCTCTCTGATTGCTCTTGTACCAAATTGTAATGTAACTGTAATGTCAGCCTTTATTTTGTTAAGTGCTGTGCAAACTGTTGGCGCTAGATAAAACCTGTATAAAATAATAATAATGAGTGCTCTAGGCAGAAGTGGTGGTGATGTTAACACCTAGTTATTCATCTGAGATGGAGTTTTGAGTGGTTGAATTAGTACAAAGTTTAAAAAGTTTACAAAGGGGTAAATACAACCCAAACAATGCCACATTATTACAAGATCAGAGATGGGGTGACCCTGTCTATGACCATGGACTCTACGCAAAAGCCATGCGTTGCCCATCACGGTGGGCATGCCACCAAAGAAGTCTTCATGGACTGGGTATCGCACCCTGCAGCTAACTCCATGTTGTGCCAAGTGAGCAACCATGCAAGATCCAGTGCCCAAAGCAACACTGCATGCGCAGCATGGTGTCTGGGTACAGCTCTCATAGTTAGGAAGATCAGCATACACTGCTTATCTGCTGGCATTAGAAGACAGTTGAGAACCTGACTGAAGCATTGGAAAATAAGGTGATAAAGGAAAAATAATAAAATAAAGGGTCATTTACTCCATGAAGAAGAATAGGTCCATTACCTTCAAATGCTAGCACAAAACTGAGGACTCAGAGTGGGTAGGGTTACAGGGGAGACACCCAGTTGGTGTGTCCTCTAAAGCTTTGCCACTGTTCAGTCACCTGAAGCTACATGCCTAAAACCAATGGTGTATGAATACTCTCCCTCTGTTCAGTCAGATTACAATCTATATATTGGAAAAAAAAAAATAAAATGTGCAAAACTCTCTACGACTAACAGAAACCAGAAAAACAATGCTGATGGATTAAGCACATTAAATGTGATCTGGGTCCTGGGTTCCTGCCAGGTCTATGGAACTTTGTATCTGCACTTTGTTTGTAAGGGTATCTGCCCATGAGTAGAATGCATGAAAGCACCTGCCATGTGCTGACATGTTGTACTGCTCTGTCAGCTCCCATAGTCGCATGCAGAGTTTGATGTGATTCTGCACAAGTGCAGACACGCAATGAGTCTCTGCCATGTCCTAAAGATGTCATGGTGTTGGTGCATTCACAAAATTGCCCTGAAAGTAATTCTAACCTAGGTGAGGATGCAGGAAATTACTCATGTATAAAGTAAAGAAAGGTTTTTTTTTAAAAAAAATCATTAATTGTGTTTGGTACCCTTACATATACCTATTGATCCAATTAGCCTCTGGTATTACACAGAAATGAAAAATCCTCCTACATAAGTTGTACCGGTTTATGTGCAGCCCTGTCCCATCTACAGCCTCCTAAAGATCATGTACACTACAGCTTCAAAAGCTCCTAAACTCAGCTCCATAAAAGACTATGTGTTCATGTACACACAAGCTTTTAGCAGGGTTTAGTAGCTGCTGCAGGTAGGGGAGCTTCAACCACCTCCTCCTGAACGTGGAAGAATCGCGTTCAGGATAGGGCAGTTTTGACTGCTGGCCACAAAATTTTGACTGCAGCTTGAGGTCAAAGTAGGCCATGTGTGCATGAAGCCTAAAGCATACATTTGACACAGAATTCCTGAGCTTCAGAGGGTGGGCATCTGAAGTCACATCTCTACAGCAAAGAGCAGGGAGTGCTGAGTGTAATCGTCTGCCGGGATTTTCTGGTGTCTGCAAATATTGCCAGAAGTGACAGGATATCATTTAAACAAAAAACTTTCTGCATAAATTCTCATTTAGAAAATAAAGCCTGCATATTGTAATAAAAGCCATACTGAGAAAAATCTTTACACAAAATGATTTCTAGCATAATTCTTCAGTCACCAATATTAAAATGGTACAGAATACTCACCCACATATTCAAATTCCTCCTTGAGTGCCATTCCATTATGAGAAAAACATTGCTGGCATATCAGGGCATACCTTTATAAACAAAAACACACACAGACATGTATTTAATATTGTAACACAATGAACATAACAAAAAAAAGTAAAAAAAAAAAAAAGAAATAGAATGAATAAAGATCGCCCTAATCCTAGCCATGACAAATGTTTATTTCATGCTATGTGCTTTCGTAAATGCATTCACTTTATGTTTTTAAAAGCAATACAGTATAATTGACTTTCTGTATCTAATACCTGAGGTAAAAAGAGGGCTGTGTTCTCCATAGCAAATAATCACAGGCTTCCATTTCCTGACCTAATCCAAAAACACTGGATTCTTTTGGTCAACGAATTATATAAATACTTTTTTTGGTAAAGCATATTTTATACAATGAAAATTACACCTGTACATCAAAAAATGTCAATGTCTTAACGAAAACAGAGGGATTAAGACAGACATCGTAAGAATAATGGCTTGAAAAAATGCCTGACTCTAGATTTACTCAAATAAAACTGGGGTTTAGTATAGCGGTGGCTTTTACTCAGCATTCCAACTACTGTACTGTATGTCCTTCCATACCAGAGCCAAGGTACAGCACAATGCAGAAAGTACACTCCTCTTATAATATATGGTGCTATAAAACCTGTATAATAATAAATTACACATATAGTGTATCCGGAAAGTATTCACAGCGCTTCACTTTTTCCACATTTTGTTGTTACAGCCCTATTCCAAAATGTTTCAGCCATATTCCAAAACAGAATAAATTCATTACTTTCCTCAAAGTTCTAAAAAAACCATACGCCATAATGACAACGTGAATGACGTTTGTTTGAAATCTTTGCAAATTAAAAAAGAAAAAATTCCATGTACATAAGCATTCACAGCCTTTGCTCAATATTTTGTTGAAGTACCTTTGGCACCAATTACAGCCTCAAGTCTGTTTGTGTATGATGCTACAAGCTTGGCACACCTATTTTTGGGCAATTTCTCCCATTCTTCTGTGAAGGAACTCACAAGCTCCATCAGGTTGGATAGGGAGTGTCAGTGCACAGCCATTTTCAGATCTCCAGAGATGTTCAGTCATGTTCACATCTGGGCTCTGGCTGGGCCACTCAAGGACACTCAGTTTTCCCGCAGCCACTCCTTTGTTATCTTGGCTGTGTGCTTAGGGTCATTGTCCTGTTGGAAGATTAACCTTCGCCCCAGTCTGAGCTCCAGAGCGCTATGGAGCAGGTTTTCATCAAGGATGTCTCTGTACATTGACAGCTCCTGCCACTAAAAAACATCCCCGCAGCATGATACTGCCACCACCATTCTTTACTATAGGGATGGTATTGGCCAAGGGATGGGCGGTGCCTGATCATCTTCAGACATGACGCTTGCCATTCAGGCCAAAGAGTTCAATCCTTGTTTCATCAGACCAGAGAATTTTGTTTTTCATGGTCAGTGTCCTTCAGGTGCCTTTTAGAAGACTCCAGGCAGGCTGTCATGTGCCTTTTACTGAGAACTGGCCTCCGTCTGGCCACTTTACCATACAGGCCTGATTGGTGGAGTGCTGCAGAGATGGTTGTTCTGCTGGAAGGTTCTCCTCTGTCCACAGAGAAAAGCTGTAACTCTGTCATTGGGTTCTTGGTCACCTCCCTGACTAAGGCCCGGTCGCTCCGTTTGGTCGGGCCGCCTGCTCTTGGTAGAGTCCTGGTGGTTCCAAACTTCTTCCATTTACGGATTATGGAGGCCACTGTGCTCATTGGGACCTTTAATGCTGCAGAAATTTCTCTGTACCCTTCCCCAGATCTGTGCCACGATGCAATCCTGTCTGTCGGAGGTCTACAGACAATTCATTGGACTTCATGGCTTGGTTTGTGCTTTGATATGCACTGTTGAAGCGGACCGTCAGTCATTTTTTCAACTTTTCATATATTAAATCTTCTGCTTAAGTTGTTTTACTTTGGATAGTAAAACTTTTTTTCTGCCAGTAAAAACCTTATACAGCCCACTTCCTTTTTCTTATCTGGTCATTAGCCTAGGCTAATTATAAGATGAAACCATCAGCACCACAAGTAAAAAATATTGTGAGGTTTAACCACTTCAGCCCCGGACCATTATGCTGCCTAAGGACCAGAGGACTTTTTCCAATTTGGCACTGCGTCGCTTTAACTGCTAATTGCGCGGTCATGCAATGCTGTACCCAAACGAAATTTGCGTCCTTTTCTTCCCACAAATAGAGCTTTCTTTTGATGGTATTTGATCACCTCTGCGGTTTTTATTTTTTGCGCTATAAATGGAAAAAGACCGAAAATTGAAAAAAAAAAAAAAAAGATATTTTCTACTTTTTGTTATTAAAAAAAAATCCAATAATCTCAATTTTAGTCATACATTTAGGCCAAAATTTATTCGGCCACATGTCTTTGGTAAAAAAAAAATGTCAATAAGCGTATATTTATTGGCTTGCGCAAAAGTTATAGCGTCTACAAGCTAGGGTACATTTTCTGGAATTTAAACAGCTTAGTTTATGACTGCCTATGTCATTTCTTGAGGTGCTAAAATGGCAGGGCAGTACAAAACCCCCCCAAATGACCCCATTTTGGAAAGTAGACACCCCAAGGAAATTGCTGAGAGGCATGTTGAGCCCATTGAATATTAATTTTTTTTGTCCCAAGTGATTGAATGACAAAACAGAAAAAAAATATTTACAAAAAGTTGTCACTAAATGATATATTGCTCACACAGGCCATGGGCATATGTGGAATTGCACCCCAAAATACATTCAGCTGCTTCTCCTGAGTACGGGGATACCACATGTGTGGGACTTTTTGGGAGCCTAGCCGCGTACGGGGCCCCGAAAACCAATCACCGCCTTCGGAAGTTCTAAGGGCGTAAATTTTTGATTTCACTCCTCACTACCCATCACAGTTTTGAAGGCCATAAAATGCCCAGATGGCACAAACCCCCCCAAATGACCCCATTTTGGAAAGTAGACAACCCAAGCTATTTGCGGAGAGGCATGTTGAGTCCATGGAATATTTTATATTTTGACACACGTTGCGGGAAAGTGACAATTTTTTTCTTTTTTTTGCACAAAGTTGTCACTAAATTATATATTGCTCACACAGGTGGTATCCCTGTACTCAGGAGAAGCAACAGAATGTATTTTGGGGTGTAATTTCACATATTCCCATGGCATGTTTGAGCAATATATCATTTAGTGACAACTTTGTGCAAAAAAAAAAAAAAAATTGTCTTTCCCGCAACTTGTGTCACAATATAAAATATTCCATGGACTCGACATGCCTCTAAGCAAATAGCTTGGGGTATCTGGGGGTTTTGAACTGTCCTGGCATTTTATGCACAACATTTAGAAGCTTATGTCACACATCACCCACTCTTCTAACCACTTGAAGACAAAGCTCTTTCTGACACTTTGTTTACATGAAAAAATTATTTTTTTTTGCAAGAAAATTACTTCGAACCCCCAAACATATATTTTTTAAAAGCAAATGCCCTACTGATTAAAATGGTGGGTGTTTCATTTTTTTTTTTTTCTCACACAGTATTTGCGCAGCGATTTTTCAAACGCATTTTTTGGGGAAAAAACACACTTTTTTAAAATTTTAATGCACTAAAACACACTATATTGCCCAAATGTTTGATGAAATAAAAAAAGATGATCTTAGGCCGAGTACATGGATATCAAACATGACATGCTTTAAAATTGCGCACAAACGTGCAGTGGCGACAAACTAAATACATTTTTTAAAAGCCTTTACAGGTTACCACTTTAGATTTACAGAGGAGGTCTACTGCTGAAATTACTGCCCTCGATCTGATGTTCGCGGTGACACCTCACATGCATGGTGCAATTGCTGTTTACATTTGACGCCAGACCGTCGCTTGCGTTAGCCTTTGCGCGAGAGCAGGGGTGCTTTTTTTTTTCTTTATTATTTTTTTGCTTTTTTATCTTATTTTTAAACTGTTCCTTTCATTTTTTTTTAATCATTTTTATTGTTATCTCAGGGAATGTAAAAATCCCCCAAGATAGCAATAGGTAGTGACAGGTACTCTTTTTTGAAAAAATTGGGGTCTATTAGACCCTAGATCTCTCCTCTGCACTCAAAGCATCTGACCACACCAAGATCGGTGTGATAAAATGCTTTCCCAATGGCGCTGTTTACATCCAGCGAAATCTAAGTCATGAAATGCTCGTAGCTTCCGGTTTCTTAGGCCATAGAGATGTTTGGAGCCACTCTGGTCTCTGATCAGCTCTATGGTCAGCTGGCTGAATCACCGGCTGCATTCTCAGGTTCCCTGTTGAGACAGGAGAGCCAGAGAAAAACACGGAAGACGGTGGTGGGCATTCCCTCCCACTGCTTGTAAAAGCAGTCTAGAGGCTAATTAGCCACTAGGATTGCTTTTACATGAAAGCCGACCGCTGGCTGAAAAGAATGATACCAAGATGATACCTAAACCTGCAGGCATGGTATAACCACTCAAAGTCGTAAATGGTGTACCTGAAGAAAAAAAAAAAAGGTTAACAATAAAACACAGTAAAAAGGTATAAAGTATAGTATATGGGGGTCCCTGTCGCTATAAAACGCTGACGGCGAACCTAAATATTTACGTCCCTAACTAGCGTCCTCAGCGACACTAATACAGTGATCAGAAAAATGATCGCTTAGCGACACTGGAGACAGGGGGTGATCAAGGGGTTAAAACTTTATTAGGGGGGTACCCTAGACCTAAAGGGGGCTAACCCTAACTGCCCTACCACAGTAACTGTCACAAACTGACACCATGCAGTAATCAGAAAAAAAAAAAAAAAAAAACTGCTTGGTGTCAGTGTGACCGGGGGGGGGGGTTGGGTGATGATCGGGGGGGTTTTGTGTGCCTGGCATGTTCTACTGAGTGTGTGTTTGTGCACTCACATTGATGTCTTCTCTCCTCGGCGCCGGAACGGAAAATATCGAGCCGAGGAGAGATGACATAATTTCCTTTGCTGCTGTTTAGCATACAGCAGCAAAGGAATGTTCTGATTGGCCGGCGGCGATCGCGAGGGGGGGGGGGGCCACGAATGGATGGCCTCCCCCTCACCTCCGATCGCCAGGGGACAAAAGAGGACCGCCTCGAGCACCGGGGGGGTCAGATCGGACCCCCCCCCCCCCACGCGCGCGGGAGGCAGATCACGTGATTCTGCCTGCCCGTGCCGCCTTAACGGCGTGAGGCGGTCCTTAAGTGGTTAAATAAGATAACCTAACAATAAACGTGCACAGCTGCAAAACATTTCAAAATAGATAGTAAATAAATGTAGCGCTATGTGTAAAAATATATATAAATATAAAGTGCAAATCTCTAAAATAAATCAATCCTACATATAAATGAATTGTCCATGAAATAAAAAAATGAAGAAATGAAACATGAAAAACTCTTCTTGTGATCAGTGTATCCACACAATTCCACCACAGCGATTGTTCGTCCTCAAAAGGAGTGCACACCAGTAAAAATGCACGCTCACCTCCCAGATGAGTCAAAACTCATATGCGGATCACCCCAGGTGCTCTTTGCTCTCACTTCCTCTTCCCAATCAATGGTGGGTAATCCAGATGGCTCTTTTCTTAATGGTAACTCAGCTCATTAACATCCAAAGAAACGAATCACCTCCCAGCTTGGCTCAAGTTTCCATGAGTTCAGGACATGTAAATAATAAGTATAGAGACCATAGTGTTCTCCGTATACAAAATTTATTCAAATCCCCAGACAAGTTGCACTTACAAGATAAAAACTTTTAAAATCACATATAAACCTTCAGAGTAGCACCGCGGTGTCCACATACACAGTGCCTGGCTGAACGTCACTAACAGCACCTCCCTTCTAGATGCGTATTCGCCAATCACAGGCCTTTCTCAGTAGATGGGTGGGCAGATCCCTCTAAGCTAATTTGTAGTTTATCAGTGCTATAGCAACCCTCCGGGCATCGCCACGGCTCAGTCTGCGGTGCAGAAAGAACCTCCCTCTGCCTGTGTCTCCAGGGCACACAAATACCAAGACCAGGGAGTGTGTCTCTTTCACTGCTAACTTGCAGCAAGGTCTTAACCTTTCTAAGCACCCGCAGACCTACATGACAATCTCCAGTTACAATCTATACAAAACTACCTATACTAACAATCTAAAATGACATTATGTTTAAAAATGCCATGTTTATTATAAACCAACAAAATTATATGTTACAGGACTAAATTGATTTAGAACTACTATTCAAATTTAAACAGCGTACTTCATATGTCTATGTATATACACTACCATAAAAACACACAGACATATGTAAATGAAAAAAAATAATAAAATTATATTTATATTATATATATATACACATATACATATATATATATATATATATATATATATATATATATATATATATATATATATATATATATATATATATATATATATATATATATATATATATATATATATATATATATAAAATTTTATATTTCCTAATAAGTTTTGTATATATCATGAAGGATTACCTAAAATCACCCATTATAGATGAAACCGTTCAGATCGAAATCTATATTAAGCCCCCTGGGCGTTAAAACCTGGGTGTCATATCCAAGCTGATTCACGTTGGCTTAATTGTCTTATGAAATTTCCCCCCCCCCCCCCTCCCTCCAGTGATGTTTCACCTTTTCTATGGCCCAAAACTTTAACTGTGTGAAAAGGGTGAAAATACTATACCAAATAACAAAAAACAAAAAGCTGCTAACACACAGACAAACCAAGTCAAAGTAGAAGTGAAAACAATAAGTGTAGCGCTAAAAGTAATAACTACCCAAATATGCATCCAAACGGTCCCAAACAGGTAGGCGGGATGGGTGCAATAGGAAATAGTGATAGCATAGGGTAGTGAACCTCACAAAATATGTAGAAAAACTAGTACGAAAATGGGAGAAATGTCCACAAATAAAGTGTCCAATAGTGGGAGGACTAGCTCCTCAACCTTCAACCGAAATGGGAGATGCACCAAAGAGCAAGGTGAGCATGAATGAACATTCAGGTAGAAGAATGGGTACTCTTAACGGACCTGTTGGACGCACCTACCGTACGGCAGTGCATCAGAACTCCAGCATGGGAAAACAAAGAAAAAAGGGGCTCCACATGGCGTAGGTCAGCCAAGGTAGGTTTACTGAAGGTAAAAGGTCGTACAAAAAGTGATCACAAAAGTACATAAAATGGCAATGTGGGAAAGCAGGAGGTGCTGGCCCGACGTGTTTTGACTATAAAGTCTTCCACAGGGGCATAGGTGCCTGTGGAAGACTTTTTAGTCAAAACGCATCGGTCCATCACCTCCCATCACCTTATGTACTTTTGTGATCACTTTTTATACGCAATTTTACTTTCAATAAATCTACCTTGGTTGATCTACGCCATGCGGAGCCCCCTTTTTTCTTCGTTTTCCCATGCTGGAGTTCTGATGACCACCTTTGGACGACCTTAATTGCTGGACCTGTTTGGCGGCTGTTCAATCTTTGGGAACCTCCGTTGGTGCATCTCCCATTTGGGTTGAAGATTGAGGAGCTAGGCCTCCCACTATTGGACACTTTATTTGTGGACATTTCTCCCATTTTTGTATTCGCTTTTCTACATATTTTGGTTCACTGCCCTATACTTTCACTGTTTCCTATTGCACCCATCCCGCCTACCTGTTTGGATGCATATAGGTAGTTATTACTTCTAGCGCTACGCTTCTTTTCACCAAAAGTTTAACTGACTGGGATTTCTATCATGGACTTTCCTAAATTGTTTAGAGACACAATATTCTTTTTTTCCTTTTAAGATCGTGTTGATGTGCTCACAAACCCATTTTATGATCGACCCCAACAGGGTTATGATAGATCGCAGGAGGGATACTATGGATCTCAACAGGAAACAGGATAGCAGAATAGATATGCACCATTAGATGGATATGTGGAAGAAGCTGACCAAGATTTTTTAAGACAGGGAGGTGCCCCGAGGAGGGGGTACAAGAGGAAATATACAATGGAAAGACATATGGAGCAGAAGGAAAAGGAGAGGTAAGAGCCGGAAGGAAAATCCAAGAAAGCACCAATAGTGGAAGGGATTTTCAACTCAACTTGTGTCCCCCTGCATATAAATGAAATAAGAGTGCTGGATAAGGGACTCAAATTTGCCCCTACTAAAAGTCTTAACAAATTTGACACCTATGTTAACATACAGAAGTATATGAGGAAAATTGAATATTAAAAAATATTTTATTTCCAACACTACCAATTTGCCTACCCAAAATTCCATGACTGGTACAGGATTACAGAACAGATCCATATTTAATCCACCCGTTCCTGATAATAAGTTTATGGAAGTTTTCAAGAATCTGGTAATGCATGATCTCGAACAAATAAAGATGCGAAAAGGGTCAGATCCAGAAAACAAGGGATCCGCACTTTAGAAAAGAAAGAGGTGGTGATCAGACCAGCGGATAAGGGGGGGGGGGGGTTGTAATGCCTCGTACATATTAAAGGGAGAAATGGAAAGATTGGGTGACACAGATACGTACGAATTACTGTTGTCTAATCCAGTAAAACAATAGAGACAAGTTGTCCGTGTTAGCAACTATAGGATTGGACAAAAATATTTTATGTTAAAAAGAAGCTGAATATTTATATCCATCCTCATGTCGTACCCCCATCATATATTTTCTCCCGAAAATACATAACAATTTGAGACCTCCAGTAATACCTATCGTAAATGGGGTTAATTCTTTGACCTCCAGATTAGGTCAGTACCTGGATTTCTTTTTACAACCCCTAGTAATGTCTGCACCTGCTTAAAGGACACAAAGCACCTATTACAAAATTCAGGTACTATTATTATAGGTAATTCTTTTTTCTTAGTTACAGTGGACGCAAGTTCGCTATACACGATAATTAAACAAAGATGCAAAGAATGCAGTAAAATGGGCGCTAAATAACTCCTCTTTGGAAATTAAGCAGCGTAAATACCTTCTGCAGGGTTTAGAAGTTGGACTTTTACATAACTACTTCTAGTATGATGGAGATTATTATTTACAGAAGACCGGGCTAGCCATGGGCGCTCGTTTTGCTTCAAGTGTGGCTAACCTGTTTTTAGCACACTAGGAGTCAAAATCAGTTTAAGATAAACCAGAAGAACTGATAGGTTACTATATATTTATAGATGACCTGTTCTTGATTTGGAGGAGATGAGCCTAGTCTCCACTCCATGGATAGATTGAACCTAAATGAGAAGATTATTAAATTAACTTGGAACTATGATAGAAACAGAACGGTATTCCTAGATGTGGAAATATATGTACAAGAGGGGAAGATCTTTACAAAAAAATATAGTAAACCCACGGATAGAAACGGCTTTATAAGCCATTGATGGTCATCATCGACCCTGGTTGTTGTATACCCAGGGGTCAATTTGTTAGACTCAAAAGGAATTGCTCCAAGGCAGAGGATTTGGGAGGAACAAGCTGCTATTTAGTGGAACTGCTTTAGCAGTCCCACTAATGTTATTCTTTTTATTTATTTTTAATTTATATTATTATTTCGTGCGTTTTTTGGCTCTGTGTAACTTCCGCATACTTTCAGCTATTAAAACCATTCAACTTTTAAAATGTTCAGCTCTTTCAGCTTATGATGGAATTTCAACTTTTTTTTCTACTATTTATACTTTAAAATATTAAGCTTAACACTTTTTTTTAACATTGAAGTGAATGAGAGCATGCTTCAAATCCTTAAAATAATCTTCCGCTCCCAAAAGTTTCAGCTCCTTCATACTTTCACCTACAGACGCCAAACAAACTTTAAAATGTTCACAAAATATTCAGCTATCTGGCTATATCTTTTCAGTTTGATATCTTTTACAGTTTTTGTGAAAAAGCTGTTTAAGTTTAGTGATCATTTCAGGAAATTTTATTGATTAAACAGAGTGTGTATTGGGCTGCTTAGAGTGGATGATGTCATAGTTAGAGCACAGAGCCTTAAAAAATCTTAGTTCCTTCTCTATAATTTGCTCTCACGCCCACAAGATCTACTTGACATACACAATTTATACATCAAAACGTAGGTATTTTTGTCTAGTTTCGGGCAATCTGCTCAGTTTTGTGATACGCCTTTTATTATTACTATGGCTGGTTTATCTTCCAAATGACAAGAGTTCTATACTTTCTTCCATTGACTGTCCTGTATAAAATTCGTCACATTTCCCAGCGAAACGCACAGCCAACTTTTTTAAATCGCTGACATGCCCACATTTTTAAGTTTATCAACATAAATTTTATGCCGATATGTTCAAAGGCCATGTGTCTAACGGTGAAGGAGCTGTCTCGATAACATGTACTGTTGTGGATTTATTAAGGATTGTTTGAAGGGTTCTCTCACACTGTCTCACTCATTAGGTGTGGGGATTAATGATCAAAAAGCTTTTCAAAAAAACCTTTAAATAATCCACATTTTTTATACATTAGTGGTGTTAAACTTTAATGAAATTCATGTTTATTTTAACACCATTCCTACTTTTTAAACTATTCTCACTTCAACTTTTTCTTACGGATTTAAGCTATTCATCCAGTTAGCTTTAGCAATTCAGCATTCCCACTCATTTTCTCCAGGAAATGAATTTTCTAGTTTTGAGGAGAAACTTTTACAAAAAAGGTTATGATAGTGAATTAGTGAAGAGACAACTAGAAGAGGTAAGAAATATGGACAGAAATTAGTTACTAATTACTAAAGAAAAGGTACCTAAAAAGGAGGGAGATGAATACAGGATTGTGCTGAGTTATAATATTCAAAAGAATAAAATTTACATTATTATTAGGAGACACTGGAGTGTATTACTACGAGATAAATTATTGGGTGGTGTTCTGCCTGAGCACCATTTGTATATTTTATATATATTTTTTTAATTTACATATGTCTATGTGTTTGTTATGGAAGTGGTGACCCTATATATCAGTGTTTCTCAACTCCAGTCCTCAAGGCGCACCAACAGGTCATGTTTTCAGGATTTCCCTCAAATGAAACGGCTGTGGTAATTACTAAGGCAGTGAAACTGATTAAATCACCTGTGCAAAATAATGGAAAGCCTGAAAACATGACCTGTTGGGGCGCCTTGAGGACTGGAGTTGAGAAACACTGCTATATACACACACACACACACACACACACGGACATATGAAGTACGCTGTTTTTATTTAAAATTTGAATAGTAATTCTAAATCAATTTAGTCCCGTAACATACAGTGGGGACGGAAAGTATTCAGACCCCCTTACATTTTTCACTCTTTGTTATAATGCAGCCATTTGCTAAAATCATTTAAGTTCATTTTTTCCTCAATGTACACACAGCACCCCATATTGACAGAAAAACACAGAATTGTTGACATTTTTGCAGATTTATTAAAAAAGAAAAAAAATCGAAATATCACATGGTCCTAAGTATTCAGACCCTTTTCTCAGTATTTAGTAGAAGCACCCTTTTGATCTAATACAACCATGAGTCTTTTTGGGAAAGATTCAACAAGTTTTTTAGACCTGGATTTGGGGATTCTCTGCCATTCCTCCTTGCAGATCCTCTCCAGTTCTGTCAGATTGGATGGTAAACGTTGGTGGACAGCCCCAGAGATTCTCAATTGGGTTTAAGTCAGGGCTCTGGCTGGGCCATTCAAGAACAGTCACGGAGTTGTTGTGAAGCCACTCCTCCGTTATTTCAGCTGTGTGCTTAGGGACAGTGTCTTGTTGAAAGGTAAACCTTTAGCCCAGTCTGAGGTCCTGAGCACTCCGGAGAAGGTTTTCGTCCAGGATATCCCTGTACTTGGCCGCATTCATCTTTCCCTTGATCGCAACCAGTCGTCCTGTCCCTGCAGCTGAAAAACACTCCCACAGCATGATGCTGCCACCACCATGCTTCACTGTTGGGACTGTATTGGACAGGTGATGAGCAGTGCTTGGTTTTCTCCACACATACCGCTTAGAATTAAGGCCAAAAAGTTCCATCTTGGTCTCATCAGACCAAAGAATCTTATTTCTCACCATCTTGGAGTCCTTCAGGTGTTTTTAGCAAACTCCAGGCAGGCTTTCATGTGTCTTGCACTGAGGAGAGGCTTCCGTCGGGCCACTCTGCCATGAAGCCCCGACTGGATGGTTGACTTTCTAAAAATTTCTCCCATCTCCCGACTGCATCTCTGGAGCTAAACCAGTGATCTTTGGGTTCTTCTTTACCTCTCTCACCAAGGCTCTTCTCCCCCGATAGCTCAGTTTGGCTGGACAGCCAGCTCTAGGAAGGGTTCTGGTCATCCCAATTGTCTTCAATTTAAGGATTATGGAGGCCACTGTGCTCCTAGGATCCTTAAGTGCAGCAGACTTTTTTGTAACCTTGGCCAGATCTGTGCCTTGCCACAATTCTGTCTGAGCTCTTCTGTCTGAGTAGTTTCTTTGACCTCATGATTCTCATTTGCTCTGACATGCACTGTGAGCTGTAAGGTCTTATATAGACTGTGTATGGCTTTCCTAATCAAGTCCAATCAGTATAATCAAACACAGCTGGACTCAAATGAAGCTGTAGAACCATCTCAAGAATGATAAGAAATGGACAGCACCTGAGTTAAATATATGAGTGTCACAACAAAGGGTCTGAATACTTAGGACCATGTGATATTTCAGTTTTTCTTTTTTAATAAATCTGCAAAAATGTCAACAATTCTGTTTTTCTGTCAATATGGGGTGCTGTGTGTACATTAATGGGTGAAAAAAATGAACTTAAAATGATTTTATCAAATGGCTGCAATATAACAAAGAGTGAAAAATTTAAGGGAGTCTGAATACTTTCCGTCCCCACTGTATATAATTTTGTTGGTTTATAATAAACATGGCATTTTAAACATAATTATGTAATTTTAGATTGTTAGTACAGGTAGTTGTTTTGTATGTAATTATGCTTAGCTTATGATAGATTGTAACCAGAGATTGTCATGTAGGTCTGCGGTTGCTTAGAAAGGTTAAGATCTTGCTGCAAGTTAGCAGTGAGAGAGACACACTCCCTGGTCTTGGTGTTTGTGTGTCCTGGAGACACAGGCAGAGAGGTTCTTTCTGCACCGCAGACTGAGCCGTGGCAACATCCGGAGGGTTGCTATAGCAAGGATAAACTACAAATTAGTTTAGAGGGATCAGCCCACCCATCTACTGAGGAAGGCCTGTGATTGGCCGATATGCGTCTAGAAGGGAGGTGCTGATAGTGACGTTCAGCCAGGCACGGTGTATGTGGACACGGCGGTGCTACTCTGGAGGTTTATATGTGATTTTAAAAGTTTTTATTTTGTAAATGCAACTTGTCTGTTTGGAGGATTTGAATAAATTTGTATACGGAGAACACTATGATCTCTATACTTATTATTTACATGTCCTGAACTCATGGAATCTTGAGCCAAGGTGGGAGGTGATTCGTTTCTTTGGATGTTAATGAGCTGAGCTACCATTAAGAAAAAAGCCATCTGGATTACCCACCATTGATTGGAAAGAGAAAGTGAGAGCAAAGAGCTCCTGGGGAGATCCACATAGGAGTTTTGACTCGTCTGGGAGGTGAGTGCGCATTTTTACTGGTGGTGGTGTGCACTCCTTTTGAGGACGAACAATCACTGTGGTGGAATTGTGTGGATACACTGATCACAAGAAGAGTTCATGTTTCATTTCTTCATTTTATGGACTATTCATTTATATGTAGGATTTATTTGTTTTAGAGATTTGCACTTTGTATATATTTTTACACATAGCGCTACATTTTTTTACTATCCATTAGCCTAGGCTAATGTAAGTTTGCCAGGAAGGGAGAGGGGGGGAGTCATAAGAGGGCCAATGAGAGCTGCAGAGCTGGAGGTGTGCCTGTGTAAATCCAGGAAGTGAACAGGCAGCAGCTTCAGCTGCCCAGTAAAAATGGATGAAGCCAGACTTAGTGGAGAGAGATTTCTGCAGCATAGTTGGCATGTACAGAATCACAGTATATATAAAATATGCAAAGTGGTAGGAGGGAAGCTTCAGAATGGCAAAGATTTTTTAATTACAATATTATGTGAGCAGACTGCAGTTCCTCTAACTGTGGAACCTTATATAGACAGGTGTGCGTTTTTCCAAATCATGTCCAATCAAGTGAATTTACCACAGGTGAACTCCAATGAAGCTGTAGAAACATCAAGGATGATCAGTGGAACCAGGATGCACCTGAGCTCAATTTTGAGCGTCATGGCAAAGGATGTGAATACTTATGCACATGTGTTTTTTATTCTTTTATTTTTAATACATTTGCAAAGATTTCAAACTTATTTCACGTTGTGATTTTGGGGTATTGTTTGTAGAATTTTGGAGGAAAATAATGAATTAAATCCATTCTGAAATAAGGCTGTAACATAAAATGTGCAAAAAAGTGAAGCGCTGTGAATACTTACCGGATGCACTGCAAGTGATTTTGGAAAAGCCAGTTAAATGCAAATTGCAGAGTCTAATTATCAAAGGCAGGGACGTCAAACCAGTGTTTTTAGAACCACATGCGAGCCCTCTCCTCATGTGGCCCTCATCTTGTTTAAGAGTTTACAATGGATTACACCGTCAGCTGCTCTCTAGCTGAGAAATACTACCCCATCTTACATAATTTTGCAGCTGAATTCTTCAAGAAATATCTTTGTACCTCTTTAGTCATGATAATATGATGTAATGGGTACTATAATGTTAATTTCAGAAAAAGATTACCGTATTTATCGGCGTATAACACGCACTTTTTCCCCTTAAATTCAGGGGAAAATCGTGGGTGCGTGTTATACGCCGATCCCGCCGCTGATTGAGCGGAGCGAGCGCCGGCCGCCGATATACATACATAGCCGAGTGTACTCAGCTAGCTCCGCTCACAGTCACGCCCAGTCCCGCCCTATGATGGACATAACACAGGGACCGGGCGTGACTGAGCGGAACTGACTCCCAATGGCTCCGAGCGCTGACCGGAGTATTCTGGCTTTGGGGGGACGACAGCAGGGGAGATCGATGTACCAGCATCGGTTTGTTAGTACAGCGGCTCCGACCTGAGCTGGCAGGTTTTTTTCTTTTTTGTTCAGCACACTGGGTTGAACTAAAAAAAACTAGCAGTGTGTACTAGGCTTAAGAAGGGTCACAGAAAACCCAAAGCAGCCAACCAGTTTAAAATCCGCAACGAAAAATAAGTGGAAGAAGAGGTCTGGTTCAGTTGATATGAGCTTTCCAAGATCATACTCTAAACAGTTTCTAGAAAGAAGACCAATATTAACAAGGAGAATGCAGCAAATCAGATTAACCCGTTGCTAGTATACTTCAGTCAGTTCAGTGAAAGGGAATATCTGACTGGTTACTATTGGCAGGGATACTTGTTTTGGTGCCTGAAGAGATTTCTAAAAATGGCCTTTACTATTAGTTAAAACTGAACTATACTACAACTTTGTCCTGTCACACGAGCAAAATTACAGAGCCAAAATTTTACAGTGAGTATAGCAATGCCAAAATACAAATCCTGTTCCCTACATAATACTGTGTCTTTGCTCAGGCCAAGGGCACAGCAAAAGGCATAAAGCAGTCCAAGCCTCTTATACTGTGTTCCTTGCCTTATTGAAGAAACAGTTGCCTAGATATTCAACATAACCTGTGAATTAGGTTTTCCTGGGTTTCCTCAAGCATCCCTGAACTAATTACATGTAGGGTAACAGTGTGAGAAAATGTGATGCACTCTGTTCCCACAAAACTGGGGAAGCCAAGAGAACACAGGTCCTTTGATGACGCCCTGTGGAAGGGGAAAATGCATTGATGTGACACTTCCGGTTCTGACGTCATTTCCGGTCTCGTGGAAACGCTGTTAATGGTGTTTGCTGCATCCTCTGATTGTTTCAATGCCTGATTTTAACTTACTTTTGTAAGTATAACCTTTTATGCGCAATACTTCACTATTGGTTCCCCCTTTTTCTTCCCTTTTGGGTACCTGTTTTTTGTATGGCCAAGTATTAACGTTGAAGGATCGTTTATCATCTGATCAGTGAACCTGCCATCCTACAACATTCACCTGCAACAATACCCCATAATCACAATGTGAAATAAGTTTGAAATCTTTGCAAATGTATTAAAAATAAAAGAATAAAAAAACACATGTGCATAAGTATTCACAGCCTTTGCCATGACGCTCAAAATTGAGCTCAGGTGCATCCTGGTTCCACTGATCATCCTTGATGTTTCTACAGCTTCAATGGAGTCCACCTGTGGTAAATTCCTTGGATATCGTTACAAGCCTTTGCTGACTCCCAGACTGAAAAGCTGGGTGTCCTTGTGATTTGGTGAGTGGGGACACATGTGGGGGTGTCTTGGTACACCTGAAAATTTTTCTGCAACACTCTCTGCACTTTCCGCACACCAGATGTGAAGCATTCCCTGCATTTTTACACACCATTTCTAAAGCACATTCATAGTTTAGTATGGACTTTATGTTATCACTTATTATGGGTTTTTGTTTGTGAGCACTGTATTTATATATATTTTACCACTAAGAGAACACAACCTTAACATGATTTGTTCTGCAGCTTCAACAGTCAGTCTATATCTTCATCTACATTTCAAGCACTGTGATTGTTGAAAGGTGGTTTACTACGGCACACAAATGACAATCTAATGAAATGAATTCAACGCAATTCCCATTTTCATCACAAGAATCTGATACATTATTCTTCCTATCTTTTGCCATCTCCCAAAAGCATATTTTAAAAGCTATTAAGCTTTACTCTCTTTTAATGTCATGATTATATTTCATTCACTCCCCATTTTAATGATGATCAAATTAATGACTGCTTGACTAACACATTTGCAACTTATTTAATGGGTATAGAAATGCTATTATAAGTATTAATGACCCATGAAATCTAATATGTATTCCTATATAGATCCAGTATTTTTTTACATTTATTCTGCCTTGTGTAGACCAACATGAAACACTTGTATATGCATAGCAATTGCTTTCAAAACATTACATGAAAATACATTTAGGGCTTGCAAGGCTATAGCTGGTCACACACCAGCAGCAATATTTGTTAAGGTTACCAACTCTTAGCTTTGATTCTACACCTGGCAGACAGAATGTTCATGCTGGTGCTGGTGTTTTGATATAGCGTGGAAGGCTGCTGCCTGTATACACCCGACGCGGGACTAATCACGCGTGTTCCCTTAAGATGCATGCACACTAAACTAGTTGGGTGGGGCCCTACATGCTGATGCCACACCAACGCTTCCAGTTTTGGAGACTGTGGCCAACTTTGTAAGTCCAGCCAAGTCTTTTTAGTTATTTTCTCTACTCCACGCGATGGAGGTTCATACTGGATTCTTGATTGTATGTGATTAATTTATACAACACTACACTATAATATAATATATACTTCTGGACTCCATCAATTTCCTTCCAGATCGTAATGTTCTATGGTGGGAAGCGTGTATATTTCTGCTAACTTCCTGGCTGGATTACTAAAATTTTACGTGGATATTCAATAGTCATCTCATGGGTGCATAGTGGTGGAGGATGAGCACATTTTTCCTTTATTGCACAGTTCTTTATTTTGCAGAGTCACCATTTTTGGCACGGTTTGTGGACCCTTTTTTGTGTGAATTGCCTACATTATATGCTGATTTTTTTTTGCTGAAGTCGATTTACTAAACTGGCTTCTCTTGAACAGGTTGAAAAATTCTTGTTCAAACAGCGCTGCAGCCATTCGTCTGCAACACTAATCGGTGTATTCTGGCAGCAGACAGGTCTCTGCTGTTAGAATACAATAGCGCAGCAGGAAGGATTCCTGCATCTACCTCGACTGTGGATTGGGGAATTTTTTTTATTAGCTGGCTGATCAACACGATCCACCTTAGGCCAGTTTAAGGAGTACAAGAAGTGGATGGCAAACATTTCAGAATGCAAACAAAAGAAACCTGAAGACATGAAGCTTGACCTAAAGTTGAACTCGAGGAATTCAGACACTTTGTAAAATGCACAGGCATGCTATGAGTCAAGTCCATCGAGGTGCATGAAACCTCCTGACATCCCCCTTATTTACATTTGACAGTTTTATGGAGCTCCGGGGATGGCTATCACGTCACTCAGAAGAGATAAGCACATACAGCAGCTCTGCCTGCCCCACCCCCCCTGCTGCCTATTCTCAGAAGCCTTTGTATTTTGTGAATTAGTTCATGTAATGGCTGGGAAGGAGGCAGCGATAGGTGGGCACAGCAGCTGCATGCAACATTACAGCTGTGACTGAGATCAGAAGGTCCAGCATCCAAGCTCCAGAAATGAAGCAATGGCCATCTTCCCAGAGCTGCATAAAACTGTCAGATATAAATTAAAAAGCGATAAGTCAATGATGTGGCATGCACCTTATTGGACTTAAGTCATAGTACGCCTGCACATTTTCCAAAGTGGCTTAATTGCGAGTATTGCTTTACCACAGTAATGCATAAATGTGAGGCCAAAAAAAGAAAGAAAATAAAAATTGAACCTATTGCACTGGACCCTACTCTACCCCCAGTACTTACCTTTCTCAGATATTTTTGATTTTTATTTTTTATTTGTTTTAATGAACTTGTAAGAAAACTGCTGCTACGTAGCAGGCACTATAGGGTGCCTGCTCTTACTTCTGCCTCCTGTTGCCAACACAATGATATGGTACCAGAGCCATCACAAATACCTTGTATCCCAAAAGCAAGGGGCATACAAGTACAGTTTCTGCCTTTGATGATGCACAATCAGGCCTAAGTGCTGTCAAGTGGGGGAAGGGCTAGGTAGTTCAAACCCCATCTAATTTGGACATTCTCAGAAACGTACATAGGCTTGAGGCTGGTGAAACAGGAGCTGGCCAAGGAGCTATGCAAACAATTTGAATCCGGTAAATGAGAGCAGAACTTGAGCAGCTTTTTTTTCTATCCCAAGCTACATATGGTGGGTAGGTACTATTCCCAGCATCACAGGGAAGGGTGATGAACAGTATAGAAGAGCACACTTGCAGTTAGTCATCATATTAAGGAGGACCCAAACTGTGCAAGATGTGCCCAAGACAGGCAAAGAAAAGGCAGAAGGACAAAGTCACCAGTATTGACTGTAGGCTTCCCACAGCGGACCTTTCCTCATTACTGACTTTAGTCTTCACTCTGTACGGCAGCATCCCGCTTGGTTATGAAAGAGGGTTTTACATCCTTATGCTACACGTGTCCCTGGTGACAGGTATTTGTATTCAAGAAGCAGCAGAAGAGGTGCAGGACGCATAGACTGGTTAAGCATGGAGATCCTAAAACTGGATATATGTGTGAAGTTTATTAGTTATGAAGTGATGTTGATTTAGGAATCTCACCCACTGTGCTATTGTTTTCTGACTGCAATCGCTGATTGAATGCTGGTTTTCCAGCATGACTTAACAGAAGCCAGTTATTATACTAGCTTCTGTTCAACAGAGAACACACACACAGCTGACTTTTGGCATGTATGTACTCTACACTGCAAGCACTCTCTCTAGCGAAGGAGATTGGGGAGCAGCGCAGTAGTGACATCTAATCTCCAGACAAATCTTGAGACTAGCAGTCACAGGCAGCAATATCTTTCAGAGCAGATATAAAGCTGCATGCTATAGACATAGGAGTGCCAAGGTAAAAGCTGACCATACACAGATCAGTTTTTTTAATCAGCCAGCAGGCGGAACAAAATAACTGAATCTGTTCCTTCATCCACACAAACAAGGTGGATGGAGGAATCCTCCCTACTGTATTGTATGCCAACAGCAGGGACTCTTCCCCACCCCTGATTGGCTGCAGCGCTGACTTAAAACAAATATTCCAACAAGTGCATTTGAGAGAAGTCAGAAAGCTATAGATGGATCAAATATGGCCCATCCCTGCTGAATTGGCCCAAATTTCAATCCGTTTATGGCCAGCTTAACTCACATATCAGGAAGTGCATTGCTGTTTTTCAGGAAGCATTTAAGGCAAAAAGGTTGATTTGTGTATAGTACTACTTAGGCTCACCATACACATTAAAATCTGACGATACAATCAACTTTAGACTTACCAAAACTATGTAATATATGAGCACCTACCCAAGTCATCCATTCAATCTGTATTCAACCAGGAAGGCCATTGCAAAAATACTTGTTGGTAGATCCAAAGGAAATAGTACAATTACATCGTACCTACTGTGTACAGTGAGCTTTGGACACATGAATATGTAGATATTCCCTATAAGATGTCAGTTTTTTTTTTTTTTTGGAGTACAGGTTCACCTTAGGATTTTAGAAAAGTAGGACATAACGGAAATCTTGAAATTACTTTTACACTGCACAACCGATGTACATGCTCACAAGCTTTCGCCAGTTAATACATCAACATGGCTCTAAAGCCATTTTGGCGTTTTGTTAGAAGGTTAATGGGGACAATAAAAAATAAAGACCGAAATGAAAAATACCCTTGACATTACTTTTTGTATTAGATGCCTTTACCTGTTCTGAGGACCATCCCCGACCAGATATTCAATGACTCTGTCCATGGCACTCCTCTCTCGTGGAAGAATTGGTCTTACCAATGAAGGTCCTGGTGGATGAATAGCTAAGAGATCACAATTAGAATTGTTTCACATTATTAAATTGTATGTATTAAAAGCCTTTTTAATTGGCGTTACACCAATCTATAGGATTGACAGTTTTAAGTAATCTATTGTATGTTCACTTGGCTAACCATCAAACTAGAGATGCACTAAAATTTCAGCGGCTAAAACATATCAGCCAGAAATTGTGTTTTTTGGCATTTTGTCGATAGAGGAAAAAAGTGCAGATAATGGCGGTGAAAACGTACGCGATTTTACTGTGCTTATGGCATTTTTCATGTGACTCAAAAACCGCATCAAACACATAACACGGGTGTGAATGTGTTCTTGCTGCATTTTCAATGCAATGCAACGGGAGATGCGTGGTGCCTTTTTTTACTAAAAATGCAGCAAGATTTTTAACACAACGGAAGTGCAACAGACCAGTGTGAAGACATGCATAGAAATTAAAGAGATGTATTTTTCTTGAGTTTTTCTTGAGCCAAGACCCCTTATACACTGGGGCAGCTTTAGCGCTGAAAATAGCCTCTGCTAAGCACCTGAAAAGTGCCTCCCATTCAACCAGTGTGTCTTTTCACACTGGGGCGGTGTGCTTGCGGGACATTTGAAAAAGTCCTTCAAGCAGCATCTTTGGGGTGGGTTGGGAGCGCTGTATTTAGCACTCCCAAAATGCCCTGCCCTGTGAAATGAATGGGCAGCCCTTTCAAAGCGCCGCAAAATGGGAGTATTTAACCCTTTTTTGGGGGTTAAAAGCGCCCCTAAAATGAGCAGTGCTTTAGTGTTAACGGCTGGTGCTTTCAGTGTAAAAGCAGTCTTAAGGTGCCAATAATGGCCAACAATTTCATATTCATTCAAATTCATGATATAAATTTTAAAAAGTCGAAAACATTACAATCATATAAAAAAAAAATTTAAACTGTCATTTTCGGTTTCAGCACCAACATTTTCATTTCAGTGCACCTCTACAGCAAACCCTCACAGTAAAAAAAAAAAAAAAAAAAAAAAAAAATGCATTCATTTTTTTTCAGGCCAAGTACATTTTCTGCAAGTACAGAAAGATAACTATCTTGGCAGACTAACGGTTCTTACAACTTTGCTCGATTATATCAGTTGAGCTCACAATATCCCAACAGTTTTTTCAGTGACCTGGGAAATAAAAAGAAAAAAGCCTCACTATGTAAAAGGAGATGAGGAATTAGTAGTCCAGATCAGGAGAGAAGCCTAGCGACAACTGACTCTCCCCATAGATTCATTAGAATGAGTGAATGTAGCCTCCCTAGGAAAGGAAGTGTGGAAGGACATGACAGGAAGTTTAATTGCAGGATTTCTCAAGTAAAAAAGAAAGAAAAGGTCGAAAGAAAAAAAGAAATGCAGCCATTACATTCAAGAACGGTTAGGTAGCAATAATTTAAAGTTACTAGATAAAAAAAACGTATTTCAATTTCTTTCCAGCAGTCTTATCCCTAAGGGGACACATGTTGCATTAACTGTTTATTCTATTTCCAAACTTGGACAAAATAATATATGGCTCCTGGAAGCCAAATGGTTGCTATGTATTAACTGGGCTGGTGTATTCTGCATTGCTAGCACTACCTGTTTAGATATAATGTAGAGATTTTTATAAAAAAACACGTCTACTTTAAACCAGAGACAGTTAAGGCTCAGTTCACACTGATGCGATTTTCGGTGCGACTTTGGATGTAGTTAACATTTTATGGAGCCAAATCGCACTGAAGTCGCACCAAAGTAGCGCAGGAACCTTTTCCAAAATAATGTTGCCTTGATGTGAATGGGCACCATTGAAAATAATGTGATTTCCCTTGTCATGCGATTGTGTTTCCACTCAAGTGACAACAGAAATCTCACAGGTGTGAACCAGCACTAAACCAAATAAATATCAATTACCACTTTTACCTGGGTTTTTAGCTCATATGTAGTCTGCAGATATCCTTTCAAACAAATTACACCACTTTGCAACACTGCCGGTAGCAGATGGTGAGGGACTACATTAAAATTGCTGTACATTTTGATATCAGAATGGAGGGACAACATAAAAAAAGGAAGGTTTTCAAAGTGAGTTTTTATTTTTTAACTCTATTAATGGGGCAGTTTTAGACACCAGCAGTGCTTAGAAAGAAACTTAAGTTTTAGAGAGGCATTATATTTTATATATAAAACACAAATAAACCAGTTTTGCTACAAAAACCACCAAAGTGCTAAAGCATGAGCCAGTAGTTTAGGCAATTTTCCACCACGTAGCCATTTCTTTCAGAAGGAAAAATCATGGGCCTCTCCAGCCATGCATCTTGCTGCTCATGCTGTTACCGACAACAGTAATTAATATAAACATCAAAGCAATCATTGCTGGACGAATGGTCATTTCTGTAGGGTTGGCATCCTCTCAACTACATGCTGGTTATTAATTTTCCAACATATGGGAACGCAGTAGCGAACAAGGGTGGAATTGATTTTTCCTTCCACAAAATAGTGTGAGATATGAACAGAGCCATTTAAAAAAAAAAATGAGTCCTATTTGTTGATCTGCAACACATGCACAGTGATGAAGCAAAGTCTATTCTATGATAGTTAGCAAATTAGAAAAGTCCATGATTAGCATGCATATAAAACTTTGTAAAATCTGTGTGTAATTGATTTTATCAGCACTTTCATATTCTATCACAATTTAGTACAAATGATGATCACATATACTAAAAAGTTTACCCAGTCTTCTTAGTCTGACTAACCTGAGAGTCTAAGTGTGATTTAATAAACTGGCATATGCTACTCGGGCTTGAGATGGACAGGCCTCCCAGCTGCTCAGCTCACAGTAAGTGGCCAGGAATCAATGGATAAGCAAATCAGTCACACATTAATTTCCACATTTCAACAAGTGCAATCTGACAATGTGGCCACTTTGTAACCCCATGTCTATCGCAGATCAACACAAGAAAGTTAACTCAAGCACATCTAGCAGTGGTTTTCAAATTGTCGCATCTGAAATCAGGCTACATGGCAAAATGGTTTAGTTTACAGGAACACACTGTAAGGTTGAACTTTTCTTAGCCACCAGACTCTCAAACCATATTGCAAAGGAAAAACTAGAAAGTTATGTGAAGAAATAAAGCACAGTAAGACTATTCAAATAGTGTAGTGTGGGTATCACTAAATGGCAGATGGACCACATCGCATTCGGACTGCAGCGGTTCCGCCATTTAGCACCAACAGCAGGAGGCAGGACAGCTCAGGATGGAGTGAGGAGCTGCCTGAGGTTAGCAAGCAGGTGATTGGCTGCTAGGATGAAGGGCAGTCCTAGCAACCAATCACTATCTTGCAACACCCGCCCTCCATTCAGACATACTGTGCCAATCTGAGGTCTGTTAAGCAAGACAGTGAGGGAAGGGGCAAAGTTACAGGGTGTGAGGACAGTACTGTGAAGGGGACCGAGGACAGTACTGTGAAGGGGACCGAGGACAGTACTGTGAAGGGGACCGAGGACAGTACTGTGAAGGGAACCGAGGACAGTACTGTGAAGGGAACCGAGGACAGTACTGTGAAGGGGACCGAGGACAGTACTGTGAAGGGGACCGAGGACAGTACTGTGAAGGGGACCGAGGACAGTACTGTGAAGGGGACCGAGGACAGTACTGTGAAGGGTGATTTAAATAGGGGCAGAGAACAGTACTATCGGGGGTTGATGTCAAGGAAGTGTGAGAACATTACTGTGAAAAGGGTGGTGATGTAAAGGGGGAGCTGAGGACACTCAAGAGGAGATCTAAATGTGAAGGGGGAGGGGACTGTGATATGCAGTGGAGACTAAGGATGCTGATGCAAGAATGGGTTCAGACATGTGCATTAAGTGCACACGTCGTGGGTAGGTCAGCCCATTTTAATGCGCTGCACTACCCGCAAGAAACGCGGAGAAAGAAGTGCTTGACCTCCATTTTCCAAAATCGCGCCGCACCAAGCCGCATGGTGCTGCAGCAACATAAGGTTTGGCACATGCGAAAATGCGCACGGGTACCGATATGATATTCGGACCTTGGCTGGAAGAAATTTTTACTGGCCGGACCTCAGTGAATTTTAATACCCCTGGTCTAGTGCTTTCTATCATCTTCTACATTGCAAAACATACCAGTTCACCCTGCCAGTAAAATGTCAAACTCAGGTTCTTGCTTTAGCGCAGGGACTCTCAACCAAGGTTTCTCCAGAGGTTGCTAGGGGTTCCTTGAGCTTTGAGCAATTTTTGCTTCTCAGATAAGTTCCCATTGACACCATGGATCTTTTTAGCCAACTTTACGGGGGTAATGCTTCCCAACGACAAGTGTAATGAGCATTCTAACCCACTGACCATCACACTAATGGATCATAAGTCAAAGATACAGTAATCTTTAGCAGGGGCTCCCTGAGACCAGTCATTTCAAGGGTTCCTCTGTGCTGAAAAGGTTGAGAAAGCCTGCTTTTGCTTAACAATGTAAGCTGTCTGGGGATCCACAGTGCCACCACCCTTTCCACTGAAGGGGCACAGAAGTACAAAGCTGTGAGATAACACAGCCTCTTCCCCCATCAGCTCAGTGTTCTTGCCTGGCAGGAAGAGGCTGGTTACCCTCACATTAGTGGCATCCCAGTCAGCCCCTCCCTCATCCCTTAGGCAACGTTCACACCATGATGTTCTGAATTGCTGGCGGAACGAGTGCAATTCTGCTCATGGTTTTGAATCACCGCAAAACACAGGACACGCTTGCGATTCCCATTCCTTTCAATAGCACCCCAATCGGGGCGCGTATTTGCTGTGATTGTCGTCCAACAAATCAGGGTAAAATCACGCAAACAGGATCGTAGGATGCCTTGGAACAAAGCCTTACAGTGATAGCAGTTCTTAAAAGTTCCTCACAGCTGCTAGCGAGAAGAGTGACCTCTGATTAGTGCTGCCCATTAACATCCACCTGCAGCCACGAGAGGCACAACAAAGCTCACTAGGATTTGTTGCCCGCCACACTGACTGCAACCAACACACAGTCCCTACTATGAAAGCAGTATTAAACCCAAAAGCAAACATTTTATTACAGCTTACCAATTCTTAGATGTATTGGTTTCCTTTTTTTAGGCTTTCTTCTATTTTCATCAGTTTATCCAGCCAGCCTGTTTTTCATACGCTCAAGCTCTCCAGTAGATATAGTTTACATTGATGAGACAACCCACTTAATGGCAGATAGTGATTAAAATGATTAGCTTTTATTCATGTAAAAACCTTCATCCCAAAAAGGAAAATAAATGGTTTGCTGTAACCGACCATTAAGTGTGAGCTGGCCTCAATTTGTTAGGGTTTCCAAATCTACTAATACAGTTAACATTACCCTCCCCCGCAGATTGACAACGCTGCTGCGCCTCCTATGCTCATTTATCCAGAGTGGTGTCTCACTAATACAGGTGGTGTGTTAATGGCCAGATCACCCCATGAAAACAGAGGAGGGGGGGGGGAGCCAAAGAGACCTGATGCAGCCACCACATCGAATGAATGGTAAACCACAATATAATACATTTTTGGTTTTGGGTTTAATACCACTTGAAGGGCAAGCAAATGGGCATCTGAAGAGGATAGTATACGAGATACTGTTGTGCCTGCACTGAATGATACAAGTATAGTAGATGGCAAAACTATACATGATCATATTGCACTGGGTATCAATAACTAAAGCCAAGAACATTTACTATTCCACCTACAGGTAGTAAAAGAGCTATTCATAGCTGTATTTATGCTGCAGCTAAAATCATTTGAAACTGCCTGTGCAATGCATGATGGGCTGTAACCTTTGCAGTCAATACTGGAAGCACAGGAAAAAAAAAAAAAAAAGCAGAAGAACAGTGCCATGGACTATAAAGGCCACATGCTTATGCCTTGTCCATGCAAATTCTCAAGCATATAATTACCATTTATACAACACCTCAGGCCCAATGTGCAGTATTGGCAACCAAAATTACTACAGTATCAGAAAATATCAAACATGGCTCAGAAGAGCCGATCTCTTGGTGCATCAAAGCACATGTTCACATAAGCTAATCATGCAAGTTTTTGCACCAAATGGCCTACCCTACAGCCAACTCTATCCCACAAAAGTAAAATCAGCCAGGAAAAAAAATCCAACCTGATCCATCCATTCTTTGCCAAAAGAAATAATCCAGAGAGCTATTGGCCAACGTAAAGCCATAATTTGGAGATGTACTTTGCTGTAGAAAGTAACATTTGATTACCAGCTCTTTTCAGACTAATTAAGCATAACTGCTGGCTCCAGCAGTAAGTAAACATGCCAATAAAGTAAAAACATTTTATACCACCCCCCACTCTCAAACAAAAAAAAAAAAACCTGCTAAAACATCCATTCATAAGAAGCTGACGTTGCCCACATTTGCAATCTAGTCAGACAGATATTTGATTTGTTTCTACAGTCTAATTAAGCTGGTTTACCTAATCTGTTCTAATAAAAAAAAACGCAAAGAAAAAAAATTAAAAAAAAAAAGTGTTAAAAACTGCAGGTATTAGTAAACTTTGAATATATATATTCTAGACGTGTTTGCCTTTATAACGGATCCATATAAATCTGAAGCTTTCCTAAACCCAGGGCTGTAAAAAAGGTATGTTATATATCGTTGACTACAGAATACTGCAAAGTTTTATTGCCATTTAAACAAAGAAGCCATAACAGTTAAACGAGCTCTAGCAATAGGCTTCAGTATCACAAGGTGCCAGCTGTAAAGAGTTATGGCTAATTGAATATGGAACTCCTGCTTAATCAGATAACTGTGCTCCTATTTCCAAATGAAATGCCATTTCCATGGTGTCTGAATATTACCCAGTTTATTGGTAACCAGAGAAAACTATATAAACTGTAAATAACAGTAAGTGCTCTGTTTACCCATTCCAGATATGGCAGGGGAAGGCGTACCAGGACGTCTCTGTACGAGGGTTGACTGTAATCCTGACTGAACAGTTCGCTCAGGGGGTCCGCCAGGAGCTGAGGTGTCCCTTTGAAGACTTGGAGTCGCCGCCAGCAGCCCTGGAACTTGTGGGGATCCCTGGTTGGGGTTTACTGGGGTAGACACACTTGAGTTCCTTTGAGCTGCCGTCCTCTGGCGTAGATCTAAGGGAAGCGTGTACAATAAATGAGACATTTAATGATTCATTACACCCTGCTGAAAAACAAGTAATAGAGCTCATGTAACATTATAAACCTGGTCACAAGAGAGGAGACAAAAAGGGAAAAAAAAAAAAAAAAAAAAGTACATGAAAAACGAGAGGTGCCAAATCATGGCATTGCTGAATTACAAAATAAAGTCATTAACTGAGCTGCAAGGTGCCGCCTCAAAGCTCCTGATAAGCCTTTTTTAGAGTTCATATTGAGTCTATTAACCCCCTGAAAGGGTCTGCAACACTACTGGAAATGAATATCACGTTTAAAAACTTACATTAAGGCTGCTTTCGCATTGGGGGAGTCGGCGGTAAAGCGCCGCAATTTTTATAGTGGCACTTAACCGTCGTTTTAGCGGCGCTATTCGGCCACTAGCGGGGCGCTTTTAACACCCGCTAGCGGCCGAAACAGGGTTAAAACCGCCTGCAAAGCGCAGCTGCTCTTTGCCGGTGCTGCCCATTGATTTCAATGGGCAGGGGCGTGTATACACCACTCCAAAAGAGCTGCAAAGATACTGCTTGCAGGACATTTTTTTACCATCTTGCAAGTGCACCGCTTCAGTGTGAAAACATTCGGACTTTCACACTGGATTGAGGGGAGAGGCTCTTTACAGACTCTATTTTTAGCGCTATAGTGCCTGCAAAGCACCTCAGCGTGAAAGCAGTCTTAAAGTTACATTTCACAACCTGTGATAATGGCCAACTGGCTGTCCAGGGCTGCATGTGGGCCCCAAGCAAAAAGAAAAAAAACTGCATTTTTATCACATTATTAAGCGTCAACTCAACTTGCTCCAAAACAGATTAATTTGGTGTGTGAATAATAATGCAACAGACTATACAATGGTCCTAGGTATCACATAAGCCATAAGTCTGTCAATGGGAATAAACTGCCAATCTTGGATTATAAATGAAAGGTGCAGGATCCTTGACTTTAATATTACCTACTGCTTTGAGCTACATTGTTTCAATAGAAAAATTGAAATCTCTTCCAAAATTTCTCATAACCCCCAGTCTATGGGCTTTTTTTCTACCACCTTGCACTGCCAGGGTCCAATGGGCCCTGTACCATAGTTTGGTACATATAATGAATACAAGTTTTAATATAAAAAATTTTTTATTGTGAAACAGGTAATTATGAATTTTGATTATAAATTTAGCTAGTAAAATATTGAATAACCATGAAATAACTAAGCAATGCTTACTCATTTGGTTAGCATAAAGTGTATTCTCCATATTTTTGAGCACACACACACACACCACATTCTAGTTTTTCTGTCTTTGCTGTTAGGGCAGATACTGCAACGTGCTTTCTTGCTTGGTGGTTCTTCTGAGGTAGAAGTTTGAGGAACGTCAGGCCTCAGATACTCCAGTCAGTGCTTTCCTAAGATGTATAAGGAAAATCTCCTTTTTGTGCGATATACTTGCCTTCCAGTCTGGTTTTAGCGACATGCAGATAATGTAGGCGTTGATAGCACTAACAGCCAACAGGTTATAAAATATAACCATTGGCCATCTTCTGGTCATTTGTTTAGTACTGCAAATACAAACCATCATCTGATCCAACGTATCAACACCTCCTTTTGTCTCATTGTATGACTAAATTATCTCTGGGTTTTTGTCTTCTTGGACTTGAACAGTAGGGTGGAATGCATAGAGCTCAAGAGGGCAACAATTTTGTTTTTCTTGGGACAGTATGATGCAATCAACATGTCTTTCTGGAAACCAAACAGTGTTTTTTTGGGGTCACAAATTCTTAGGGCAGATCTTTGTTTTTACGAATTGTTCCAACAACTGTGATTTTCTTCTCCAGTAATTTTTTCGCTAACTGCGGACTCGTGAAGAAGTTATCACAAGTGATGTTTCTTCCAGAATGTAACATTCCTTGAGCCAAATCCACTACCACTCACTTCCCTTCCTTGGTCTTGAGATTTTCCAGTGTACACCTGCATAGTAAATAGTTCTATTCGCAGATGAAGATGGGAAATCAGTTTGGGTGGTAGGTGCTGTGACTGTGCCATCATTAGAATCCGAGTTGTCTACTACAAGGATGTAATTTTGTTTTAGTCATCCAATGGCTCGTAATCTGAGGCATGTTGATCTTCAGAATCTGAGTTCAACAAACTATTTCTTCATTACTGAGGCGTTTGCGAGCCATGATGAAACTACGCCACCAAATCAAGAAAATATAATCTTTAAAAGCTAAGAAAGCAAGTCCTAACATGCAGAAACAAGTCCTAACTTGCAGACTGAAAATGGCTCACAAAGTGCAGTACAGTAATCATGTGACTTGATGAGTTTAGAACGGAGAAACAATTGAGGAGCAACATGGGTCCGATAGACCCTGCCAGTGTACAATGCAATAATAATAGTAATAATAAATAATTTGAATTTACAGAAAAAGTGTAAATACAAAAAAATTCATGCTTTCAGATTTATAATTAGTAAAAAAAAAAAAAAAAAAAAGTCATAAGTTCAAATCAAATAAATTCCACTGGACCCTGCCAGTAGACAGAGGGTTAAGGGAAAGTCTGCCAGACACTCACACCAATTATCCATAACTTTATGACAACTGGCAGTTTAAAGTGGTTCTAAAGACTGACTGTTTAACCTCATGCATTCTATGCAAGAAGGTAAAAAACCTTTGTGCAGTGGTCCCAATCCTTACCTGAGCTCACTCTCATCCAGTGATGTTCATGATAGCCTCAGCTGTCCTGGGACTCTTGCCTCATTGGCTGAGACAGCAGTGAGAGCCCACAGGATCCCATTGCTGTCAATCACAGCCAGTGAGCCAATGAGGAAAGAGCAAGGGGTTCTTGGCCGAGCCTCAGCTCTGTGTGTCTTATGGACGCATAGAGCAGCGGCTTGGGAGTGAGAATACAACAATGCCCCTCAGGCAAGCGGCTTTCTCTGGAGGCACTGCTCAAGGGGAAGGAGCCATGAACACCGGCAGGGGACCCAAAAAGCAGAGGATCGGAGCTGCTTTGTGCAAAACCACTGCACAGAGCAGGTAAGTTTATGTTTATTTTAATTAAAAAAAAGCTGAAAAAAAAAAAAGATTTAATATCACTTTACGTGAATACATATTGTGCATGTTGACCAGTGTCCACAGCCTGGACAACACAGCAATGGAAATAGGTGGCCTGGTCAGATGAATAAAATTTTCTTTTACATCATGTGGATGGACAGGTGCATGTGCATTGCCTACCTGAGGAGAGACGGCACCACGGGTCAGTAAGGGTAGAACACAAGCTGGCACAGACTGTGATGCTTTGGGCGAAAATAAAGTTATTGCTGATTTATTTACTGTACATATTACAATGTGAGAAATCTGATTGAAGCAATCAATCCTAGGCAGACTACTAGTCCTGTAGTAATTAATGAAAAGGTTCACAATCAAAATCCCATCTATAACATGTAGTTTCAGGGTCACAGATTGCCAGCTTTCATATTTTTGCATAGCAAAACGTTCATTCCTCCTCCATTGTTTCACAGGGAACCGGAACCCGGCTGGCCATGCAGGATTGAGGACACTGGCAGACCTCTCACATTGGAATGTTTATGTTTCTATGTTGCAAGTGTTCACCGCTTTCTTGCTAAATCTCCTTGCGATACTGCACTTAGGTGGAGCTTCCCCTCTCTCCTTCATTTTGTCTTTCACAGAGCTTGCTCAACTCTGAGGACAGCAGCCCCAAAGTGCATCATATTTTACGCCCTTGCATCAGAGACTGTATAGACTGTCACAGCCATTTGCTGTAATTTGCCTGAACTATTGTCTGTATGCATCCCTCGCGCCTGAACTTATTGACTTTCTTTACAAGCAGAACAGAATTGCTTACAGCCAGAGAGCTGAGCCTTACATCAGCTGCATTCCCTTCTAAAAGCTCATGGGTGCTTCAAAGACCATGAACATCTATAGCAGGAAAGTCCCCTAAACTCTGCCGATTAATGATTAGTGGTGATCAAGGTCTGACAAGCTGCGGATCACAGCCTTTCATTAGAAATTTAAAGCTATCCACATCTCCCCGGCTTGTGCCTTGCCACTAAAATGTACCAACATTTATTTATTAACTCAAAACCATTTTAGCTTTAGTAGGAATTTTTAAAGTTACGTTTGTGTGAGCTAAAAAGAATTTCCAACATTTGCGCAACTATCTCGCCTCATAAAAAATTGACAGCACCATCTAATTATTTTGTGCTAGTATGGTTTGAGGGGTATTTTACAAACTGTCAAAGCTGCAATAAAAAAAAAAAAGAAAAGGAAAAAAAAAGAACATGGTTAAAAAGTAGGAGAGAAAGTCCTGATAGCGAAATGGTTAGAGCAAAGTGATACAAACTGTTTCTGGTGTGTGGTGTAGGAGATCTGCTAGTCTGGATATTTACAGGTACACGACATAGGTGCCAATTTTTTTTTCCATATTTGCAACAGTTGATTGCCACTCTTTGCGATCAATTGCCAGTGCATTTTGTAGCATGACTGCTACTAAAACTCACCTGTGTGCTCCTAGCCTCAGACTAGCTGTGAACAAAAACGATATTTACCATAAGGCCCCATTCACATCTAGGGACACTAGTATTTTGTTTTTTTGCAGGGTTTTTGAAGCGACACCATTCAATTAAATAGGCTTCAAAAACGCGATGAACCACCTCCACTACCCCTTTTTTGGCGCCTACTTTGGTGCATTTCCGGACCATACAAATTGTTGCGTGACACGCCCATTTCTATGGTGCATTTGGAGTGCCATTAAGAATGAATAGCACCCAAAAGCAAGTTGTACGTTTTGCCACGATTTTAGTGCAATCTGGGAAATTGCGGGCAGAATTGCACAATTCTGAGTCACTCAGATGTGAATGGGGCTTACAGCTCTGGAGATGGTGCTCAGGGAGGCTCTTTCTGCCATGTCCGCTTCCTGATGATTCCTACACAAGCAGCAACAGGCGTCCCAGTTGATTAAAATTGGGAAGATCACTACACAAAGTATGTATTTCACTAGCAGTCTTCTATTAAAATCAAAAACAGGTTTTGGTGGAAGAACTTTATATTGGGGGGGATGACATTTGTTGAAACAACTTGTCTTACAAAAAGTGAATGCATGTACGATAGGTCTGCAATTTAGCTGCATTAACTCTGGTGAATTTATGTATGGTACAGCTGAAGAAGCTGTACATATGCCAACTAAAGGATTTTTTGCAGAACATAATTAAACTGTCAAATATGTACATGTACCAAATGTTAAGCATAGGAAAGTGTTCCAGGTTATACTGCGTAAACCAGAAAGAAATTCATCCAAGTTTAAACATTTTAATTGCAAGGGAACACTTGCCTTATGCCTGTAAGACAAAACAACTGACACAGAGGATCATGTATTTTTTGACCTTTGTCTCTACAATGAATGTCATTTTCAAAAGTAATTACACACACCAATCAGCCATAACTTTGACCATCTCATTATAATGGCATCTGAAAGTTTGTTGGGATATATTAGGCGGCAAGTAAATAAGCGGTCCCTGAAGCCGATGTGTAGAAAGCAGAAAAAAAAAATAAAAGGGGATTGCAGTTTGTTGTGCATGGGGCTCCGTAGCTGCAAACCAGTGAAGGTGCCCATGCTGACCCATGTCCAAAACCAAAAGCGCCTACAATGAGCATGTGTGCATTCAGAAATGGACCACAGAGCAATCAAAGAAGGTGGCCTGGTCTGATGAAACGCGTTCTCTTTTACATCATGTAGCTGCCCGGGTGAGTGTGTCTCTTACTTTAGGAAGAGATGGCACCAGGATGCAGTGTATGGGAAGAAGGCAAGCCGGTGGGAGGCATATTGTTGCTTTGGACAATGTTCTGCTGGGAAATGTTGGGTCCTGCCATTCATGTGGATGTTAACTTGATACGTAGCACCTACCTAAATATTGCTGCTGACCAAGTACACTGCTTCATGGAAACCTTATTCCCTGATGACAGTGGCCTATCAGCAAGGGTAATGTGTCCTGCCACACTACAAAAATTATTCAAGAATGGTTTGAGGGACACAATGAGTTTGAGGGGTCTGTGGGATGTGCTGGAAGAAAAGTCAGATTCTTGGAGGCCCCACCTCACAATTCACAGAATTTAAAGGATCTGCTACTTGACTGTTTGGTGTCAGATACCTTCAAAAAGGTCTAGTGGCACTCATGTCCTAAAAGGTCAGGGCTATATTGGCGACAAAAGGCTGATCTATTCAAAATTAAGTGAGTGATAAAAGTTATGGCTGATCTGTGTAGTCATAACAGGTCCTCAAGTAAGAGTAGGGGTATATCTACCCATAAGCAAAACAAAAAAAAAAAAAAATAACAAAAAAAAAATAAAAAAGGAAGTTATTTTAAATTTTCCTCAAATACATGTTGTACATCTAGAAAAATATAAGTGTGATTAAATAAGTCTTTGAGAACAAGTCAGGGCCCCTCACTCTATAAGGTGTATGTTATGCTGCAATAAGAGGCACAATTTCATAAGCACAAGTTAGGTCACTAGCTCTTGATACATTTCAACATTTTTGTCACAATTAACCACAGTAATTTAGCCAATTAAAATCACAAACAGTACAAGGAAGGAAATTACAGAAAAACAGTTAAAAAAAAAATAAGTACCACTGTTAATACTGGTTGAAAAATGCATCTTATTGTATAAGCGTTTAAGTTTTCTTTGTACAGAATTTACCTTTTGACCATTGCTGCCAAGAATCCCTAGTTATCGTTGCGTCATTGTGACCGCTCTTCCTGCCAAATCAGCTATCTACAAATCCATGTGCTATACATTTATGCAGCATTCATAAGCGATGATCAGCAAAGCTATACAATTTTATTTTCATGTTGTTGCCTAGAGTTTCTAGCATTTCAGTGTTGCATAATTGGGGAAGAGGAGAGGTTTAGCACAGGGCATAACAGGACTTAAGAGTTGTAAATATCCTCCAGGGGCTCAAAAGGGAATTCTACCAGACTTTGAAGCACCAGGGACAGGTCCCAGGTTGGACAACTTCTAACCACTACCGGCCTAGACCTAGATATTGATTTAAAGAATCTAGCTATAGTGGGATTTTCCAAGAGAGAACATTGGAGAAAAACACTGATAGCGGACGTCTGTACTAACAGAAAGACCTTTGTCGACACCCTCTTGAAAAAATTCCAAAAGT
This sequence comes from Lithobates clamitans, assembly GCA_037952925.1. Taxonomy (NCBI): domain Eukaryota; kingdom Metazoa; phylum Chordata; class Amphibia; order Anura; family Ranidae; genus Lithobates; species Lithobates clamitans. The sequence goes on from JBBGZY010000014.1 coordinate 5,391,593, forward strand.
GAAATTAAATTGAAGTAAAATTTTTTCCAGACTTTGGAATAAATAGCTCTAGTAACTGGCTTTCTGCAATTTACAAGGGTCTTGACCACCTTGTCAGAGAACCCCTAGTATCTTTTCGTCAGATACCAAGCTGTCCAGTTCAAGAAAGCCACCTGTGGGTGAGACACTGGACCCTTAGACAATAGGTCTTGTCTCTTCGGGAGGCTCTGAGACCAGCGTCTGCAACAGGAAGACCCATGGCCTCTTGGGCCAAAAAGGGGCTATTAGGATGAGATCTGTTTCTTCTAGAAGAAACATCTGGAGCACTTCCAGCATTAGCCTGATCGGCGGGGAAGGCTTAACGGAGGCCGAATGGCCACGTATTCGCTAGAGCATCGGTCCACAACGATTGATCTGCTGGATTCAGGGAAAAGAACTTCTCTGTCTTGCAATTGCACAGATTTGCAAAAAGGTCCGTTTCAGGACATCCCCATCTGTCGCTAAGAACCGCAAATTTTTCCGGATGAAGGGACCAATTGTCCCAACATATCCAGTAGCGGTGAGATAATCTGCCAGACAGTTTTGCGTCCCTTTCAGGTGCACTGCTGTGATCGAGGCCAGATTCCCTTCTGCCCATGATTAGATCTCCAGGGCGATAGAATGAAGTATCCGACTCCTCATACCTCCTTGTTTGTTGAGATATGCAATAGTAGCAATATTGTCGGATAGAATCTGGAGATTGTGACTACCGATTTCCATCTGAAATGCCCGCAAGGCTCTTTGAACCGCCAGAAGCTCTGATTCGATGAAGCTCTTGCTTTCTTTGAGGACCATTTTTCCCTGCGCCATTGTGTTGCTGAGAGGGGCTCCCCATCCCCAGGAACTCCATCCATTGTGATCCTCTGGGATATTGGAATGGACCATGGTAGACCTCTTGTTAGGCGAAGGTGCGACCTCCACAAGCTTTTTTTTAACCCTGGAGGGTAAAACAAACCCTTGATTCCAGGGAACTTTGTGCCCCGTCCCAGTTCCTTAGTAGAAACCGTTGTAGTGGGCGTTGATGAAATCTTGCCCATGGCACTGCGGGGAAAGCAAAAGGCCATCAGACCTACTGCTCTTGAGATTTCTCTCAGAGAGACCGACTGATTGGTCTGTATGACTGACATTGTCTGAATCATTTTTGAGACTTTCCTGCGGGAGGAAAAAACGTTTTGGTCTACTGAGCAAAACTCGTAACCCGGAATCAAGGAAGGCTTCTTTGTTTATTAACCAGCCTAGTGATTGAAGGAAGTCATGTACAGTCTGGAGATCCGCTAATAACTTTTGGTACGACTTCGCCACCACTAGGAGGTCGTCCAGGTAAGGGATAATAGTTATCACCCTTAATCTTAGCAGAGCCAGCGTCTCTTCCAACACCTTTGTAAAGATGCGTGGGGCTGAAGACAGTCTGAAGGGGAGGGTTTGAAATTGAAAGTGCCAGATCTCTAACCCCATCTTGACAGCTAGTCTCAAGAATCTTTGGCAAGCTGGATGAATAGGGATATGCAGATAGGCATCCCTCAAATCCAACATGGCCATGAAGCAGTTTGGATAAAGCAGGTTTTTGATTGAGAACACTATCTCCATACGAAAGTGCTTGCACCTGATCGAACGGTTTAGAAATCTGAGGTTCAGGATAAGACTATATTTCCCGATGGCTTTTTGATGACAAATATATGGGGGGAACCAGGACCTTTTGATCTATCAGGTCTCCAATTTGGAGACCCAGGGCCATCGCTTTTAACCGATCTTGGGGAGGGAAGGTGACCAATAATCGCACTGGTGGCTGGCAAGAAAATTTCAGCCTGTACCCATTGGTCACTAGGTCCAGGATAAATGAACGCGGTGACTGCTGCCCACTGTGGGAGAAAAGCCCTCAATCTTCCTCTTACTGGGAGACAACAGTCACTGCGGCTTGGCGGGTTGTTGTGCCCCGTCCAATGCTTTTTGGGCCTATTGTCCTTTTCTCTTTGACCCTGCTGCCTACTTTGGCCACGAAAATTTTTCTGTTGGCTTTTTCTCTGGAAAGGCTTTTTTTATTGGCCGTGTGCAGACCTGGGCCAAAAAGATGATCGCCTGTTAAGGGAAGAGCACATAGGCATAGTTTTGAGGCAGCGTCGCCTGACCAGGTTTTAAGCCATAGGCTTCTTGAGGACGAATTCCCCAAGGCTGGGGTCCTAGCTGTCATTCCTACCAACTCTGTGGAAGAATCAGCCAAAAACCCCACTGCACGAAAGAAAGATAATTTGATAATAAGTTTGTAATTGTGTCAACCATACTTCTAGATTTCTGGCCACACAAGTGGAGGCCAGGGCTGGTTTAAGATTCCCAATGGCTGAGGCCTAGGCCCTGTGTAGAAGGATATCTGCTCTTATCCATTGGATTCCTAAGTGTGCCCATATTGTCAAACGCTGGGTCCGAGCTTTTTTTTAACTTTTGAAAGAGGTGCGTCTAACCTAGGATTTTTGTTCCACCGCTGCTCTGCGTCCTCTTCAAATGGAAACCTTTTTGGGTTACCGAAAAAGAATGGTTTTCTCTCTTGATTTTCCCACACTAGCTTAATAGTATCAAGAAGGAAACTATGCACGGGGAAAACTGTAGCCTTTTTCTTATGCAAACCTTCGTACAAAAGGTCATGTTTAGATAATTGTACCTTCTCCTCCTACATATCAAGGGTCGTATAGATAGCCTTTAGTAAGTCATCCACATCTTCCAGACAGGCAACAAACCTACTCACCTGGTGGATGTGCCACTCTGGGTCAGAAAGAGAAGGTATGAATACCACCCCAATCGCCACAGGAGTCACGCTTATAAGATTTAGGGGAACCAGTTCCAGGAAACATGTTACAAACACCCCCCTTCCGGAGGAAACACTAATGCTGACATGGGGCCTGGAGGACCTCCCTTTTATCTGGTGGGGGTTAATAGGTTTTCCTGTCTAGGTAGGAGGAGCCCTAGGTCTCCTGGGCTGTCCTGGAAGACGCTTAGAGAAAAATTTTTTGACTTGCCTGTAAATTCAATACATTGGTGTACAGAACACAGGCAACATATTAATACAGCATGCGTTATAAGCTTGTACCTTCAGACCACTGCCAGGCTTTTGAGAACACGCAGCACCTTCTGGTGCTCCTCCCCTATATTCATGCCCTACTCAGTCCTCAGGTTTGTAGTAAGCAATGTAGATTAACAAGGAAGGTTTATGGAAATGTGGCCTGTGTCCTGTATAAGATCTGGAATTTACAGGTAAATCAAAATGCCTTTTATCTTATAGAACAGGAAGCGGGCAAGTTTCTCATACATCGTGGGACATCCCCAGGCAATGAATACAAAGGGTGGGCAACAAGTAGGCAAATGGGACTGTACCAACAGGCCCAAAAAAAAAAAAACAGGAGTCAAAGACCCAAGTTTAGAGTGCCACTAAAAGAACCTTGTGACCAAAAGCTGAGTCCACAGAAGAACTGGACGTCCATCTGGTAAAATTTTAAGAAAGAATAGAAGACCAGATGGTGGCCTTACATAGTTGGGCTACAAAGGTTTGGTACCTAAAAGCCCAACATACTCATACAGCTTTGGTGGAGTGGGTGGAGTGGACACACACCAGCACAGGAGGCAGCTTTTGTTTAAGAGCATAAGCTCTTGTAATCAAGTTCCTCATCCATTATGCAATTGTGGATTTTAAAGCCAGGTGCTTCTTGCAAGATCCCAAGGAAAAAAAAAAAAACAAAGAAGGAATCAGTTTGCCTGATGTAGTTACAGCCAGAGTACCTAAAAACTACTGCCTTCCTTCTACAATGTAGAGAGACTTCCTTTGGATGTTTAGGAACCGGGCACAAGGATGCTAAACAATGTCCTAATTGAGACGGAACACTGAAACCACCTTTGGAAGAAAGGATGGTCTTGGGCATAATAAAACCTTGTTATGAAGTATGAGGAAAGGCTCTTTACAGGGAAGAGCCGCTAGTACACAGACACATCTGACAGACGTGAGAACTACCAAAAAGGCTATTTTGCAGGCTAGAATCTCTAGGGAAATATCCCAGGTTTGTTCAAATGGTGGTTTCTGCAGAGCAGCGATAATCAAAGTAGGGTCCCTGGGAAGCACAGGGTGCTGCAAAGGGGGGCTAACATGAAACACCCTCAACATAGGTTCTCACAAGAGAATGAGAAGTCAAAAGGCCTTTAGACAATAGATAAGGCCATACTTTTTTTTTGGGGTGCCAAGAGCTAGATTCTGGTCAAGACCCATTGGCAGTACGGCCAGATTGTGAGGCACAGTGTAATCTGGGGGACTGAGTTCTAAACCTAACAGCTTTCCGTAAACACTATAGTCAAAAGACAGCTACAGCGCGGGCTTCCAGTGCCGGTAGGGCATCAATAGACGTCCTCCCGTGATCTTTCTGCTCGCCCGCCCCCCGCAGCGCATGGGCGGTGCTTTTTGTGATCGTGTAATCCTTCGGACTTGGATGATCACAAAGCAGGGTAAAAGGCCAATCACAGCGGCACTTTACCACGTGATCAGCTGTCAGCCAATGACAGTTGGTCATAGAAGTAAACAGAAGCCAGTTATCAGCTTTTTTTCTCCTCACGATCAGTGTGAGGAGAAAAGAAAAAAGCAGGTAACCAGCTTCTGTTACAGGGACATCAGTCCCAATCTGTGCCCACCAGTGCAGGAGAAAAATTACCTGTTTGCAAAATTTTATAACAAACTATGAAAAAGTTTTTGTTTTTTTTTAATTTTTTTTGTTTCTTTAGCAAAAAAGAAAAAAACCCAGTGGTAATTAAATATCAAATGAAGCTCCATTTATGTGAAAAAAAAAAAAATATTTTTTTTAGCTTAGGTACAGTGTTGCATGACTGCACAATTGTCATTCAAGGTGCGACAGCTCTGAAAGCTGAAAATTGGCCTGGGCAGGAAGGTGGTATAAGTACCCAGTAAGCAAATTGTTAAAATATGAGCTCACTGAAAACAGATTAAACATAACCTTTAGGCTCCATGCACACTGGCTTAAAAAAAAAAAAAAAAAACTTTGCTTCTACAGGAGTTTTGTGTTCTGCCTGTGGAAACAGCTCAACGTTATCCTGTGTGTCCATACATTAGGACATAAAAAAAACATTTTGAAGTCAACGTTGAGGCAGAAAAAAAAATCCCTTATGGTTCGCGTTTCTGACTGGAGCTTTTGTCTCCTAAACTTGTCTAAACTTAGTAAAAAAATACTTTATATGAGCGTTTTTTTTACTCCCAAGGGAACAGACTTTAAGCCCAGTGTGCATGGAGCCTTCAAAGTTTAAGAGTTATGGCCTCTAAACAAAATTTTTCTGTTGCTCCCCCTGCAAAGAATTGCAAATACACGACAATCCTGCCAGTGAAGACCGCCTTTTTCTTCTGATTGGGTGACAACACCTCTGCACTGCTCCTGAATTCAGAGCAATGTTGTACCCTTCATGGTCTCAGGCTTGCCATATAATGGGATGAGAAGTCTTTGCAGTGTGTGTGCGCATTTGTCTCTGTCTGCGCGGTCACTAAAAATTCATACCAATGTAGCTCAATATCCCCCCAGCACTGTGAGCTGCAGCATAAGAAGGGAGGCCATGTGAGAGACACACTAGGAGCTTTTAACCACAGAACTGGATTTGGGGCCCATTTAGAATGTCACACTGGAGCCATTTCATGTACTTTAAGAATCATATGTTCTAATCATCAAATACAATAATACCACTACTGACACGATACAAAGTCATCATACAACATACCTTTAAAGTAAAAAAAAAAAAAGTGCCCTATATCCTTTCATATACTATCAAAAGTTTACTTCCAAATGATCTCCGATCTCCGTTAAAAGTGAGCAGCTGAGCTAAGTTAGCTTTTACTGAAGGGTATAAAATGTCAGCT